>OY725321.1:74584149-75862199 GCA_963242795.1 Inga leiocalycina
CTACACCTCACTTCTTGGTACTCGAGTGAGCATTTGGTATTACTCGAGTGTTTTGTTCTGTGCTCGAGTGTTCTTGTTCTTTGAAAGCTTCTTGTGCTCTCAGGTATGCACTCGTTATCCTTCACTCTCTAATACCTGAGTATAGACCGTACTATCACTTGAGTGAGGCCATCTTTACTCGAGTGAAACAATGAAAAATATCAGTGTTGTGCTTCCAAAAAGGGATCCCTGGGGTAGTTCTTCCAACCCTTTAGGGCTTTTATAGAGGCATTTATGTGTACTTAAGAGACAATAGTGATAACCAATTTAAACATTGTGAAGATATTGAGTATTAAACTAAGTGGTAATGCCTCATCCTTAATTATACTTTAGGATTTGATATTTGCCTAAAGTGTAGAAGGCCCATGCCTGCTCAAGAATAGAAAGACCAAAGTAGTAACACTTTATCCTATATCATATATATTGCATTGCTTGTTTGCATTAGTCATTGAATAAAGATACAATTAAGGGGACATGGCGAAAGCTCGACCCTGAATACAAATACATTTGAGGGGACGTGGCAAAAGCCTAGCCTTAAATATAGATACAGTTTAGGGCACGTGGCAGTATGCCCGGCCTTGAATATTGATTGCTGTATTGTGATATATATTTACTTGCTTTGTTTATATGCATCATATATGTAAACTGTTGCTACTGGGATTCTTTAGAATCTCATTCTTTCCAAATAACATTTTTTAGCCAGGGCAAGTGGATCTCTAGATAGGCAAGTGAACAAGGATGACTAGGATTGTCGATGGTAGTCTTAGTTTCTTTTTGGTTTCTAATTGGTTATCATTTTGGAGAAATGTATATATTGAATAGACCATAGAATTGTAGTTTTGTGTAATCCTCGATATGGGAAACTGAGATGGGCAATGATGCCCCTGTACAAACTTTTGGATTAATGTTATTATCCCAGGTGAATGTCAGAAATTTTGTTGATACTCTGATATTGTATATGTGACAAATCGAATAGGCCTATTGATTTTATAAATGAATGAATGGAGATCACTTTATAAAAGTGTTGTAAAAAGTTTTTGATTATTCTAGATCTCTTATTCAATTCTTAAACGCATTTAAACACTAATCACGATCTTGATAGTGACGGGGGTTACATTTAGCACACGTTATTTAGCAAATACTCATTTGCTAGTTTGATCATTTCTTTTAATCAATGTGTACATGTGGCAAGAAATGGAATCTTTTATCTCTAAAAAGAACCATCAAAATCCAACAAAGGATTTGAGAGTCATAGTCCCATCATCCTTAACTAAAGAGATAGCAAAGATGTGATTCTGTCAGTTGCAATTGCATTGAGTGAATCAGGGTGGTTTATCTATGCAGAGTTAACGTGCAAGTTCCAATCCCTTGATTATATCTCTTTATTGCTTTGCATTTGACTTGAAGCCATATGCTTCTATGAAACATCCACAACTCATATAGATTGCTACTTTTACAATCGTTAAGGATTATCAATGTAGCTTTTCATCTTTGTAGAAACCATTTGATCTCCTTTAGATCAAGTTTACCTCAAAAGTTTCTTGCCCTTAGGCTTAGAGGATGAATCCTCTTACTCTTTAGCTAAGTTCGTCTGACTGATGGATCTTAGATCCTTCAGTCTTTCACACTCAAGTTCAATGTGGCAAATCACATTTCTAAAGGTCATAATATGCATATCAGGGGCAATATTTACTTTCGTATACGCCCACTCACTAGAAAACGTGGCTCACTCCCACTTACTGGGAGACATAGCTTCCTCCCACTCACTGGGAGATGTCTTACCACAACATATACTTGTTGCTTGTTAGAAAGAACTTGGCATTTAGTTTGTCTCAATTTCTTAGTTTGACATTTGCCTCAAGTGTTGCCTAAATGACATGTTAGGACTTAGTACACTATGTTAAAACTTAACTTAGTTTTAACTTTGTGGAAGAAGATAACCTATTCTACTATCTTCCAACACTATCCACATGGCTTAGATAAGGTTACATTTCTCGTACCATCATAAGTTTGAGCAATGTTGTTCTTTCTATGCTTGATAGCATAAAATTTTTGTATCATTCGGTTGCTTTAGCCTCTAAATGCTGAAGACTAGTTGGTAGGATTCCCTGACATCTTATTCTTCCTGAATGAAAAAGAGATTTGAGAGTTTCTAACCCATAGTCATCTTTATTGAGCTTGTCTTCATAAGCTCAGTCAAATAGACTTGGTCATAATTGGTCACTTAGACGATTATGTTATACAAATTATATTTGTTCAAATAAGACAAAGGATAATTAGATGATAAGTTTACTAGTTTCATGTTCAGGAGACAACTAGGTTGACTCTCATCCCAATCATGCTAGTTAGCTAATCACCCTTTTAACCATAGTCTTCATTAAACACTTTCCCTTTTTGGATTTTTAGACACATTCTAGAAACTCCCACTCAATCAAAAACAGTTATACTAAGAAAATAATAATACAATATGATCTAATCAACATGAATGTTCATGAAAACAAGAAGAGAATATTCTTAATTCAATTCCAAAAACAAAGAATTTAATCATTAAATTCAATGGGAAAAGAACATTCAAAAACTTTATCTCATATGGTTGTTTCTTGACTATGTTCGCGCTCTCACAGGCCCTTCTGACCATATGAACTCATATAGCATCTAGCTATAATATCTAGCTCCTCTTTGCCATATTTACATCCACTTACTTGGATGTAATTGCAGCATACCTCCCATTTGATGAGATGATTCTCACATCTCTATCTGTTTTGTCCTTTGTCACAACATTTGTGATAAAGGATTGACTTTTAGAAGTCATTGCTTCAATCCCAAGTGAATTAATGTGGTTAGAAGCATGGGAAGACTTATTATTATTCAATAATTTCAAGTTGCTGCAATTTTCAGGTTTTTATTCCTAAGAGTTTGAGTCAAGGTTAGGTAGGATTTTATATTCAAAAACTCATTTGAATAATCCCTCACTTTTAAAAAATCTTTCATCATTAACCTTATGTTGCAGCTGAAATACTCTTAATAAGTAGGCTAACCTATTCCAAAAACAATAGAATAATCATTGATTCAATTTCAATGTTTTTTGGAATCTCTAAGTGCATATAAGCACTTTTTTGACTCAAAACAGATCCAAACGTGCTTCAAATATATGCAAATTATATATCAAATTGAAGTTCTCAAATTTAGGGATTTTTAGGAACCAACCGCGTCTCAATCGAAGGTCTCACACGCCACACGCGCCCCTAGAAGGTGTTTGGATCAAAAAATCCAAAAAAATTGGAAAATTCCAACGTTGGCCACTCTCAGAGGTGGGCGTGACCTCCACGTGCCACCTTGCGGCCGTCCACGGGAGACACGCGCCGTCCTCTCTCTGACAGTGCTTGCCACATGTCAAACAGAGGCCCTAGTGGGCCTTATGTGCCATCTGTCATTTTTTTTGGGTCAACAATCAACTGATGACGGTTGACTTTGACAAGTCAACGGTCAACGCTTAACCGAAACCAGGCTGACGTGCACATGACATGGTGATGACATCTATCTGAATGCTGACATAACACTCTCTCATTGGCTCCACGTGGCTGTTGTTGACGATGACCTGGAATTTGACTGCCATGTCATCGTCTTCAACCTCCAGCCGAGTCAACCCGACCCAGTTAGAGCTCCGACAGGTCATCGTGACCCATAAACTTCAGGAAGCCATATCTCCCTCGTTTTAGCTCCGTTTTTTGTGTTCTTGGTGTCGTTGGAATCGTAGTTTAGATAACTACAAATCTATGTCATTTATTTGATCTGAAAACATCTTTTTCATTGATCAAATCGTGGCTCATTTGGCAGCGGTGACAAGTGAGCCGCCAACTTCTTTCCTTCGTTTCTCCCTCATTCGAACTCCATTTGACACGTTCTAAGTATCGTTGGAATCATCTCTTCGAGCTCTACACATCCATGGCTTCATTTGGGGCAAAAACACTCAATTTTGAATACCCCATTTTTTCTCGACGTTGACGGCACTACGTAATTCAACCTGGATGTGTGTCCTTTGTGTTTCCAAGGCTCTTCTAACCTTTGAGGGGTTAAGTTTTTTGTTTTTAGTTCTACATAGGTTCTAAAAACATCAACCATTAAGAAATCAAAGATATGTGGAGAAGACAAAGAAAATCGCATCTGAGTTATATATATATACGTGTAGATATATATAATAATTAGAGGGGGAAACAGTCAAGAACCTAGTATTTTATATGTGTGCATATTGAGCTTAGGTTGAATAGCAAATCTGGAAGGAAGAATCCAAATGCACACAGAACACACAGACGCATATATACATATGCATATTGTCGAATGGAAAAATGAGGCATAAAGGATCGGGAGACAGATTCATTCATATAGGCATATAGCATTCAAAACATATACATCTATGTTAATGTCAAACTCAAAATATTGCAACGCTTGCAGAAGCCCAGAATCATGTATGTGAGAAGAGGATAAAAACTATGCGCACATATTAACATTATATATTCACATATAATAGCACAGTGGAATTAGATGGGGATATAAACGAAATATATCAATTAATTATTCACAAAGAATAAATCACACAGTCACAGGATCAGTAGGCTCTAATACCAATATAGGAAAAAAAATAGACGGAGAGAGGACTGGCATACCGGGGTGAATCCATGTTTGGATCCGGGTCAAAGCTCTATAATAGTGCCCACACAATTATTAGACTACTAAAGCCTAATTGTGATTTGCACAGCAGATCACCAGAACCAGAAAGGTGGTAGGAGAGAAGAGATTACTATAGTGGTTTAGGGTGGCCACTAATTAGGAAACCTGTGCACTATTTCTTGCCCTCCAAGACAGTAATTAAATTAATTTATTCTCAATTAATTTCCTAATTATGGTGACTTGTTCCTCAATTAATAAATCCATAATTATTACTGAATTATTCCCCAATCTGCAATAAATGCTGATTTTATTCTTATTTGATTAGGCTACTTATATCCTAATCAAATATTCCGGCCCATCAAGGGCGGACTTGGACCCAAAGTCCAACACTTTGCTTCACATTTCTTATTTTAGCTTTGCTATGCCTTGGTTTGACTATGCATGCTTCTCTTCCTTTCTCTCTCTTGGTATATGATATCTAGTGATTAAACCACTCTTGGTGTATTTGTTTTCTGTTTTTTTTTGCTTGTTTTCCTCTATCACCCATTTTCTATTCCACATGTCACTACAAAAAAAAACATAATTTAGTAGCGTTAAAAGTGGTTATTAGTAGCAGTTTTAACCGCTAAAAGAAACATTAGTAGCAGTTTATAAAACCGCTACTAAATCGTACATTACAAGCGTATTTGTAGCGGCTATATAAAACCGATACTCAAGCAAAATAATAGCTACTTTATTTGTAGTGGTTTAATCCCATCGCTACAATATCGCCACTAGCCGTAATCTTTTTCTGAGATATTTATAGCGGTTATATAACCGCTACAAATATCAAAAAGAAAATTTTCAAGGTGGGAAAAGGGAAAAATGAAATTTTTTTTCTAATTTGTAGCGGTTTAAGAACCGCTACTAATAGGAAATTCCTATAATTAGTAGTGGTTATACAACCACTACTAATTTCATCAAAATTCGCGCTAAAAAATTAATTTCAATTTGAAAAAAGGCGCGTTAATTAGTAGCGGTTTAATAATCGCTACAAAATTAAGAAAATAAAAAAAATACAATCATTTGTTTCTGTTTTTTTGATATTAAATTAAATATTTTAATTTTTCATTAGTTTAGCTAATTTATTTAGCTTATTATTCAATAGTTTAGCTCTTTTATAAATTAAAATGAATAATTTAATTTAGTTGGATAAGTATAAAAATTGTATTTATAATATTATTAAGGATACGTGTGTAATAAGGAACTATTATATTGTCTACTACAATGTAATTGTGTATGAAAAATAGATGAAAATGAGATAAAGCTCTGAAATATCTAGAAAAAAAAATGTTGAGAATAATTTTTATGCGAATGAAAGAAGTATTGAAATAAAAAATTAAAAAACTTGTTACCATATTTGATCATATTGTTAAGCTCTTGAACTCATACAAAAAAATTTGTAAATGAGAGAAAATTAAAGAAGGATAAGGTGACAAGAAACGGGGGAGTGTTTGAAATGAGATATGGTAGGGGTATTTATAGGAATACACATAGCATTTATAGCGGTTTTTAATTAGTAGCGGTTATTTTTATTTTTGTAGTGGTTTTGAAAACCGCTACAAATATTTTTTTAAAATATTTTTTCCAGTTTTTTTTAAAGACAAAAACATAATTTGAATTTAATCACTTAGCCTCGCCATCCCTACAGAAATTATGTAGAAAAATTATTGTTAGTGATGTATTATTAAATTTAAAAAATTTAATTTAAATGATATGGACTTAAAAAAACGCACCGCACTAGATGTAAATTGTCATCGCCTTCAGGGAAGTAGTTTTCAAAATCGGCTGGCTGAACTCACTCTGGTAAGCAACGTTATCGCCTTCACTCATGTTGTAAAGGTCTCGTGGCTTTAAATGAACGACCATGTGCCAATCCATGTGCCTCTCGTCCTTGACATAATAAACCTAATGTGCCTCTGAAGCAAAAATATACAGCTTATCATCTTGAGAAATACCAGTATGAATTGGCCGTGAGAAATTGACCAATGTGATCTCTAAGTCGTCAATTGTCAGTCCCCGAGAAGTAGTGGTATTTGCCCACAAACATTTGAATAGTGTCACGGTGAAACGACCTTAATAATTAAGTTCGACCACACAAAGAAGCTTTCCATAGTAAGGGACGCCTCCGAACTGCATGTTGGCGTCACCGCTGCTCGCATAACTCCTTGTTCCAAATGTGCCATAAACACCCGAATTTTAAGTTTGCAATCCTTGATCCAGTGAAACCATGCAAAACTTAAAACCATTGACATTGTATGTTGTAAACCTCTTTGCATGATCAAGAGGGCCGATTGTGTGAGCTCTAAGATCTGGTTGTTAGAACAGGCTGACACCCAAGAAGGGGTGAATTGGGTGTATTATAAAAACTTAACTACTTTGAAATTCTTTTCGCATCTTATGAAATCAATAAGTATGTAAGTAGTGAAATATAAAACCATAATCAGTTATTGAAATCATATATGCTGGAAATATAAGAGTTCAGGGAAGAGAAGATGCAAACTATAATTTATCCTGGTTCGGTCCAATCCACGATGACCTACGTCCAGTCCCCAGGCTCCTCCTGAGATTTCAATCCACTATCTCCCTCAAGTTTAACCGGGTACTTGAGAACCACTACAATCTCACAAGTTTGATCCGGGCACTTGTGAAGCCTTTACAATTCCCCCACTGAGATATAAGCTCCCCCTTACACACTGTAAGGATACAATTTGATTCCCACTCAAGATTCCTCAATCTTGAGTAACTCTCACAGATATAGAATGATTACAACGAAAGATTACTTCTCTCTATATGAAGTAGATAATGATTAACACTGAAGTACATGGTAGGAGTATTATTACAGTGCTTCGGTCAAGTAAGATTCAGAGTAATAGCATATCAACATTGTAGGCATGGGCTCTCATCATCTTTCATTTTGAATGACTCTTCTTTTATAGTTGATGAAGAGCATTTGACCGTTTGAGCTTTTCTTCTTCCCGTTGTGGCTTAAAATGTTACTGTTGAACTAGCCGTTGGAAGCTTCTGACACAAAAGTGCTTTCTCCGTCTTGTGTCTTAATTCTTGTTTGATCACCTGGAGAATGCTTAATCACTAATATAATAAAGTGTTAGAGTGATTAGAATCAATAAGAACAAGTTACACAAAAGTTCAATGATTCTCAGAAGTTTCAAGGTGATACTCTGTTTTCTGGAAAATTAGTTATTCGGATAACCTCTGTTATATTCGAATAGCCTTCTTTGATAATGAGTAATATTTATTCGAATACTTTATCCTGTATCCGAATAAACTTTTAGAACTTGAAGTGTATTCGAATAGTGACTTCCTTATTCGAATAGCTGCCTTGTAAAACAAATGATATTATTCGAATAGTGTCATTTGTATTCGAATAATATTCTTCATAATGAACTTTCATATTCGAATATTCCAACCATTATTCGAATAGTTTTTCACACAAAATATATGATATTATTCGAATAGTACTTGCCCTATTCGAATAGTTCACCTTTGATAATGAATCTTCACAAACGAATACTACAACCTCTATATTTGAATAAACTTCTGAGGGCGTCACTCTTTGGATATAAATCCATGATAAATTATACATCATCGGTAAGCTCTCATCGTCTACATTTCAATGCAACAAGAATCAGCTCCAAACTCATTGTATATAGAAAGTTATGATCCAAAGAGTATCTACTGTTCTTAGACAATCTCTGAAATCACAAGTAGCAACTTCCAGAAGGCATAGCTCTTAGGATATAACTTCAAATATTCCAAATTAACTATCCATGGAAAGATCTTTGAGTCTACTTTCATATGGCACTGGTTTCTTCTCAATCCGATGTATAGTTTGGGAGTTATGTTCAAAATACCAAAGCTGTCCAGGAATATGACGCTGATTCATGCATCAACTTCAATAGATTATATCTTTCACATCTGAACTCCTTTTAATGTGATCTTGGTGTCAAAATGACGCATTAGAAGTCTAGTTTCATATTCCACTGGTTTCACCTCAATCCGAGTTGTGGTTTGGAAGATATGATCAAAATACTGAATATCGCCCGTGCTGAAAGAAACAGAGTCTGCTGCTATTATTCGAATAGCACTTCTTCTATTCTAATAAATTCACCCTTTTTCAGTTATGTACTATTTGAATAGTCATTTCATTATTCAATTAATATTTGATTTTTTGCACTGAGACTATTCTGATAGTTCAATTACTATTCGAATAGTCCTCTTTGAAATATGTCAAATATTATTCTGGTAGTCTCCTTATTATCCTGATAGTCATGTGATATTGGATGCTGAAATTTATCAAAAACTTATTCGGATAATTATTACACTATTCGAATAGTGCCCTTACTATTCGAATAGTTATCCTACTATCCGGATAACATATTTAGAAACCGAGTTTGAAATTACATTGACTATTCGGATAATGCCTTGACTATTCGAATATGTTTTCACTTGAATTATTTTCAGAAATCATACTATTCGAATACTAATGTGTTTATCCGAATACTATCAACTGTTAACAGTTCTCCTCTATTCAAATAGCATATTCATTATTCGAATAGTACTTTGTTTATTCGGATAAATTGAGAGTTGTTCGAATATATCTTAACTGAAAACAAATTTTACTATTCGAATAACAAATTGACTATTCGAATAATCCACAGTATTAAATCACATGAATCTTTTCAACCCAACTTGATATATTTTCTCTTTGCTTGACTAATCTACAAGATATTTCACATTAAACACAGTAGTTAGTCAACGTAGAAGATAAATACATTATGTAAACTTTTTGCTCTCAATAATTAATATCTATATTTGACATCATCAAAACTAATCATATCCAACACTGGTGAGTGTAGGTTGCGGTCATTTAGTATTCTGCACGCAAACTAGGTCGGGAATTCTCTGTGGACCTTTTTGTCAACTTTCGAGGATGTTTGTGTACGGTTCCTGAGTTGATGCTTAACATGACTTCTGAATTCCCTACAATTAATTATGGAAAGGCGATAGTGAAATGAAAGTGAAAAAAGTTACGAAAGATATAAAATAACATGTGAGTGTACAATTCTTACTGTATGAAAGGTTCAACTTGAGTGCAATTAATCAAAATATATCTACGTGCTTGCAACTTCTCAGTTGCCGTTAGTTTGAAGTTCTTAGTTCTTCCAACTGGTTTACCAACATGAGGGATAAATTATATTCTCCTAATGTTGGCGCAGGTTCAGGACAATCGTCAACACGAGGTGGGCGGTAGAAAGCCGTCTCAAGGTCATCAAAATACGTTGAACAAAAATACAACACCTCATCCCCTACATAGCCTTCAGCTATAGAACCTTCTGGCCACGCCTTATTCCTTATATAAGATTTTAATTTCCTAAGGAACCTACAAAGTAAAGAAGAGAAAAATGATACTAAATGCTGAAAATGACAAACAAGGTTCATACAAGATTTTCTTGTTTTAGTGCTACTGCGTGACCCACTTTTAAAACTACCAGACTCACGTTATTGATTTATTTTTAAATCATACGACTCAACTTAATAAATGAACTTAACTAAATTATAATTCATCTTCAAGCTATGTTACCGCAAAAAGACGAAGAAGTGGTGTCCAGCTGTATGGAGAGTTTGGAAGGAACGGTGGAACATTTAGAACCTGATCCTTACCCTTTTTGTGCTTTTATCACTACAGTGAGATTTTTACATGCAGGTTGAATGCTCCAAATTTAAAATTTTCAACTGATGATTTTTAAGGTAAAATCATTTTTTAAAAATTGATAGTAAAGGGATTATTTTTATTTTAAATTCTACCCACATTAAAATAAAATTTAAGAAAAAAATAAAAGTTCAAAAATTACATTTAGATGGTCCAGATCACTTAGTGATGATGAGAACCTAAACTAAATCCTTTTAACAGTAATTTTTAACACTCTTGGTTTTTATTTAACAGTTTTAACCTTCAATGACTAAATCATATAGATGTGTAAAAGTTAAAGTGTGGCACAATTTGTGCTCATCATGTTCATAAGCATAGTGTGCTTATCAGCAATAAGAGGTTTTTTTAAAATCAATTTTAGCAGTCTAGATTTAATTTAATTTTATATTTTAAATAAATTTTTATTTTAATAGATGTAAAATTTAAAATAAAACTAATCTTATAATTAAGACTTATACGCTTGTTCACACTATGAGTGAACATAATATTCATACAAGCTTTTATAGTTTTTCTCACCAACGTTGTTTTGGGGTTACTCAATAGTCTGCTAGAGATTATTCATGGGTCAAATGTGCTTTTTATGTTTTTTTTTACCAGCAAACTGTCGTTTTTATGTTTACTCCTAGTAAAGGTCATTGTCCATTTTCTCATCATCCCTCATAATCTCTAAATCATGTCCGTCCAATCAATCTAAAAGGTAAAAGATGAGTTACGTCATCAAGTTATCACTCCTTTCACTTTTCTCTCCCCTTCTTAATCAACGGTCCAAATGGCTCCTCTTCCAAATCAACGGTTTATATGGGTTCATAAGGGATGATGAGAAAATGAGATGATGAGAGGATCTGCTTCCCACTTTCATAGGGTCAAATGACGGTTTAGAATATTTTCTTATTTAATTTCGTACAAACAGCAAAATTCATTCCCCATAAATTGAAGTTATAAACAACGGCAAATAAGCCGTACAATTAAGCAATCGAACCAAGCGAAGCAACGTCTCATTGTAAGGTGGCAGCTTGCCACGGACTTCATTAGTTTGGTGTTATTAGTGGCCACTTGTAATCTCCAAGTTTAATGCTTGCCTTCAAATAAACAAACAAAAAACAAAGCTTCGAAATTTTTTAAAATTATTTTTGCTTCGTCTTGGATTATTATCTCTAGTTCATTTTTCAAATATGAAAATAGAAAAACTAATTTCAAACAGGCTAAAAATTTACAAATGGAATATTATACATTCATTTATTTGAAAAACGAAGTAAGTCCATTGTATATAATTGCTTCTAAAAAATAAATAAAGAGTGAAATATGCCAACCACATTTCTGTTTTACCTTAATTACACAAACCTCCTTTCTATTTTAAAAATATACACTTAAGTTCAAAGATAGCTCCGATAGGAATATTATAAAAAGGTTCTAAAAATATTTTTTTAATTAAAATTTATATAAAAATAAAGTTTATTTCCTGATTTACCTTAATAATAAATTCCAGATTTTAATTAACTTGTAAATATCTCATACTTTTAAAAGTTCGAGTAAGTTTTAAAATTTTGAAGAAAAAATATGAAATTATAAATTAAATTATTTATACAATCTTTCAAACCTATATATTTTATTATATTTTACATAAAATGTGTTTGATATATATTTTAATCATTTAAGAAACTAAAAATAAAATGAATTCCAATATATATGGTAAAAAATTAAAATATAAATTTTATAATCTCAAAAGTAATAAATTTTCAACATATTAGAAAGTTAAAAGCTCTGTTTTAATTCTAATAAATCTTTTAACTACTAATGAGGATTGAGTATAGCTAGTGAAAGGGCTCGTCTCAGACGCACCAAGGTTCAAATCCTGCTGGGAGCGAGAAGTGCACAGATTTTCCAAATTTGTTTTTTAACTCCAAGAGCTGGGCTTAGACGTCCCAAAATTATTTTGGGACGTCTAAACCTAGACTTTAGGCGTCCCAAATGCCATTTGGGACGCCTAAAGGCGTCCCTGCGTATGTCAGACAAGTGTCTGACATGCGTCTTCTCCATTTTCCACTCCCCTTCCCTCGTTTTTTGACCAAACAACTCCCTCTTCATTCATTATTCACCTTCTGCTACTTTACTCTTCCTCCTCCCTTCTACAAGGCCATCGACTCCTTCTTCAACTCTACTTCTTCAACTCCTCCCTTCTGCAACTTTACTTCTTCCACCTGAAATCCATTGACATCGACGCATGCACCAGGCCACCCCTTCCTCCACAGTGTAGGTTTTTGCTCTCCTCCACCTCCTTCCTTCCATTGTCGTCCACACCTCCTCCACACACCATGGTTCTTTGCTTTCTCCACCCTCCAGCGTACCTCCCCACCGTGCGCACACCTCTGATCTCCAACGTCTTCTCACTACCTCTCCAGCATACATAGCCGTTGGCGCCCCCTTCATCAGGTTAGTTTATTTTTTTCTTTTTTTTGTAACAGAATGGTTTATTTTCTTTTTGAAATATAAATTTACTTGAATAAATTAAAGTAAAACGTGCAATGTGAAAAGCCTAGCCAATAGGAAATATCACGTTAATTGTGCTTATATATTGCTTATATTGAGATGGTTGTCAACGGCTATTGGGAAGGCAGATGACCTTGGTCGTGTTTGAGGAGAGACACGGGGAGTTAGTGCCATGAGGTATTTTGGACAAGACTCACGTTATTCGTCACAAGCTGGACCTAGTAAGGACATTGTGGCCAAGATTCGAGAGGACCTTGAACGAGAGCTCGAGGCCAACCTTCGCGACAAGCTCCGACAAGAGCTATTGTCACAGCTTCAACTTGAAATGGCAAAGATGTTCGAAGCGCAAAGGGTAAGGGACGAGTGTAACATCCCAATTTCTGATTAAGGGCTAATGATAATTATTGAGAATAATTATGTGGGTTATGGCAATAATAACTAATAAGCCATAATTATTGGAAATTGAAAGAGTGAAATTGTTGGGAATTAGTTAGTGATTAATAGAGAAATTAATTACTAGCTAAGAGAAAATGAGATGTGTGATTAAAATGATCAATGGCTAGGATTGATTGTGTAGTGGATCAAGGGGCATAATCATGTGTATGTGTGTGCATGTGAGCCCATGAGAGTTGGAATGAGATGGTGACAAGTGGCATGTGGTGAGCCCTTGGATGAGACAAGAGACACATCACCATCATCTCCATCTCCTCTCTTCTCTCTCTCTCTCGTTTTCTCTCTCTTCTCTTCCTTCCTCCATTTTCGCTGAAGGTGCTTGGGAAAGAGAAAGGAAAAATGGAATATTGAGGTAAGCAAATGGCCTCTTTAGCTCAAACTCTCTTCTCTAATGTTAATCCTTGAGTTGAGAGCTTCATTGTGGTGGTTGTAGCTTCTCCATTGGTGGTGATTTGAGGATCACGAAAATATGAAGCTTGGAGAATCAAAGAGTGTCTTTGAGAAAGTGGATAAGGTATGTGAAACCAATCCTTCTATCTATGTTTCATGCCAAATGATTATGTTATGAATTTCTGGAATTATTGCCCTAATTTCGAAAATATGGGTAATGGGTAGTTTGGCATGATATGGCATTGGAAATGGTATATTGGTATGAGTTTTGAATAGATAGAAGGGATTTGGGATTGAAATGTGTGAGGTTAATGATTTTGGAAAATGGATGATTATATTGCCCTAGGCCAAAGCTTGTTAATGGAATGGGATTTTGGTAATTCCATTGATTCCATTGAATTCAGTGAGTGATTTTGTGTGGGAGTGGCTTTGGTAGAGGTTTATGGTCCATTTGGATCAATTGGGCAAGAGTTAGGAAAATGTGGTAAGTTTGCTGCGTTTTCTGGAATCTGATAGATTCACTCGAGCAGACAGGGGTGTGCTCGAGTGAGGGATGAATGTTGCTCGAGTGAGGAAGAACCTGCTCGAGTGATATGTGAGTTTTCCCTTGTTTTGCTTCGAGTGCACCTGGGTTTTGTGTGCAATGCTCGAGCACATCGCTTTGTGCTCGAGTGAGGGAAGAACATGCTCGAGAGAGAGCATGGTCTGCTCGAGTGAGCCGAGTGTGCTCGCGGGTGAGAGGTGTGTGCTCGCGGGTGTGAGTGGTGTGCTCGAAGGGATCCAGTGCTTGGAGAGCGTTGGGTGCTCTCGGGTTCTCACTTCCTGGATTTCTCTCGCGGGTGCTCGAGTGAGGCTTTTGGCCTTGTGCTCGGGTGAGGATTTGTGCTCGAGTGAGCCAGTTCCTGAAAGTGAGAGTTGTGCTCTCGGGTGTTCACTCGCGGTCTCACTTTCTCTTGTGCTCGGGTGTTGTCCGTACCAATGCTCGAGTGAGAGCATTTGTGCTCGAGTGATGTCCGTACTTGTGCTCGAGTGAGAGCTTCTGTGCTCGAGTGAGACAGTGAAAAATATCAAGTTTGAGTGTTCAAAAGGGGATCTTTGGGGATAGTCTTCCAACCCTTTAGAGCTATGGATTAAGGTGTTTGAGGGCACTTAAAGGGCAATAATGATAACCAACCTGAATATCTAAAAGTTAAGGAATTGGAAAAGGGATTAATCCTATGTCCTTGATCTTGGTTATAGGATTTGATGATTTCCTGAGCGTGAGCAGCCGGATCTGGAGCTTACGTGGAAAGAGTAGGGAACTTACCTCTCCTGCATGTATTGATAATTGTATTTGTGTATTGATGCATGTTATTGCTTTGCATGATTATGTGAAACATATGAGAATGATTGTAGCTCTGTTTCTATTATACTATGGCCATGAGTATGTTGTGTGAACATTGAGCATGCGGATATATCATGATGTGAACATGAGTTATTGTGATGCAAGCATGTCATGCATTAAATACTTATCTTGCGTGCATATTGGTATGTGTTTCCTACTGAGATTCCCCAGAATCTCACCCTCCCCTATCAACATTTTAGACAGGGAAGGAAGATTGAGGATGAAGCAAGCATCCAAGGACGAAGAGGACTCGTTTTGGGTGAGAGCTTAGTGTTGGTTATCAATACGTTATTGGGATTGTGTATTTGATTGTATGGATCAGTATTTGAGAATGTATTCGGATAAGTTGTGTAATCCCTGATATTTGAGCTGTATGGGCTAATGTGCCCTATGTTTATTGAGCGAAGATATGATCCCGTAATTGTCGGGAATTTAATTTGCGTACTCTGATATTTGTATAAATGTAATTTATCTTCGCATAGTAATTATATTCGGAGTGGAAATATGAGACCGTGTTTTAAATGATTTTGAAAACCCCGTCTGGTTGATGGGTATATAATTGTTGTTTTGACTTATTGGTCTCTATTTCACGTTAATTGCATAATCCGGATATTAATTACGGCAGGGGGTTACATTTTGGTATCAGAGCCACAGTTCCTGGCAAACATGGGAATTTGCTAGGAGGGCTTTCTTAGATCTCTACCTTGGTGGTAGATGATGTTATGTGATAGTGATTATGTATACACATGTGTGATTGGTTATTGTGGACACAAGAGATTTGTGGAATGTGTGTATACATTGTTGGTTAGTCTTGAGTGACGAATCATTGTGTAATCGAAAGATATGGTGATTCGTCCGAGAATTTGAGGTGTAAACCCAGAGGTGGTTATAGTCAAACCATCATCTGATTTGAAGCTGAGGAAAAATGGTTTCCGAGGCGTGTGATATTGATGTTCTAGGTATCAGGACTAACCTAGATATTGGGTATGTAACCCAAGGTGGTATGATGTTACATGTGGTAATGTCATACTGATCTTATATGTGTAAAGACCTTAAGACCTAGGGGACCGGTGTGCCTTAGGCTGGCCGAGATGTTTGAACTTGCATATAGGAGTATGGTGCTCCGTGGAAATGAGGGAAGTGATTTCCCGGTTCAACTGAGGTTGAAAGTTTGAAAGATGAGATGTGATCTAAGGATTAGACTCAATAGCTGGGTTGATTCTTAGGAATTGGATTTGGCCTCAAAGGTATGTGGTACCAGGGTATGGTACTAGAAGTGAATTGAGATGTGTCTCAGGTATTCTGAGAGTGTTGGTTGTTGATCCAGCACAAGGAAAAAGTTATCTACAGAGGATTCGGATCGGAGAACGCTATCTACGGGGACTTTTGATAGGAGAGGGCTACCTACGGTGAAATTCGATCGGAAAGGGCTACCTACGGTGAGATCCGATTGGAAAGGGCTACCTACGGAAAACTCTGACCGGAGGGGCTGACCAGTCAGTGGACTGAGTGAAGCACCGAGTGCAGTAGCGTAGTGTGGAGCCACCATGACGATGAACCCTAGAGTGGAGCCACTGTGACGATGAACCCTAGAGTGCAGCCACCTTGATAATGAACCGTAGAGAGCAGTTGCCGTGACGTTGAATCGTAGAGTAGAGCCGTGAGAGCCCATATTCTTAACGATGAGTTGATTATGGCTTTCAATGATTCGAGTAGAATCAGGCCAAGATTTGGTACAGATTGTGAATGTGGTTAGGTGATGTAGGAGATTCCTATGGGACTCCTGTTAAATCAACTTGACATTGTTATAGCGCAGATGAGGAGAAAGACCTCAGAGTGCGCAGCGGAAGCGTGGGAATGTAATATGTTTGAGAATTGTGTTGAGCAAAGACTCAAGGTTGCTGTGAGAATGATATGATAACTATGGCTTCGGAAGGTAAAACTTCGGGGTCAAGTTGTGTTGTAAAGAGAGGTCTTGAAGGATCTCAGTATGTGAAAAGAATTTGAGATGTCGAAAGTGAAGTTGTTGAGATGCCTGGTTCCAGCTTGTTACAATTGTGCATTATGAGTCCTGGGTCGACGTAGTGTACCCAGCCTCTCCGCACCCGATGGGTGGGAGAGGGCACCAACCGTTGTGGCCCAGTAGGGTGAGACGGCGGTGGGGTGTGACGGCTATTTGTGAGTCTCTTACCTGTGGCCGCATGGGGTGATTCCTATGGCGGAGGACCGTGCCTTCGGGGCGGTAGTTTACGGGGGACAGACTATTTGTGAGGCCGACGGGCCATTTGTGAAAGCCGGTTAGCTGTATGAGCTATAAGGCTATTTGTATGCACTGCCACGCCAATAGTCCCTGAGTAGCTAACAACGGTTCGGGTAAGACTGTGTGTTTTCCCGGCGGAGAAAGGGGATGAGGGTGGAGTGTGATGTGGAAGCCGAAAGGCTATGTGTGAGCATCGCTACGCCAATAGTCCCTGAGTCGCTAGCAACGGTTCGGATTAGACTGTGTGTCTTTCCAGCGGTAAAAGGGGATGAGGGTAGGGTGTGATTGTGGATCTACCATTGTGAGCCAGAATGGCTATGTGTGCACTGCCACGTCGATAGTCCCTGAGTAGCTAACAACAGTTCGGGTAAAGATTGTGTGTCTTCTCGGCGGAGAAAGGGGATGAGAGTGGAGTGTGATTGTGAACCTGTGAACATTGTGGATAAGCTGGGACTGAGGTATTGTTGTGTAGTAAAGCAGAGCTAATTTGGCTGATGGCTAATTCGACTACATGATCGGGGGTTCTCTATTCTGAGGGCAATTACCCTGGCATGGCCAACCTGGCTAGCCACCACGTTGGTTGCACTGGTGTTAACCTTAGGCCGAAAGGCAGTGCGTAAAATTAGAGGTTGCGATGCGGATTGCGGTGAAGGCAATGTGACAAATTGCAGCGTGTGCAGGTCAGCGTGAGCCGTTCAGGATTGACGCTGGTCATCTCTAGCTCGGCCGTTGAACTGCCGTTGTAGTTGATTCGTGTGGTGAAGGAGCATGAAGGTGATGTTGGGAGATTGAGACTCTCAACCGGTCGCCTGGATAGAAGAGACTGAGATTCTAGGTGGACCATTACAGTCAGGTACTTTGGATAGAAGAGATTGAGACTCTGGAGTGACCTGAATCTGTGATATGTGTTGTGATGAGAATGCCGGAAGGGCAATGTGTATTTGTATAAGTGGCGAAAGCTACGTACAATTGTGTATACAGCCGTGGGTGCTGTCGTCAGGTGACAATCGTCACGCATCAATGTGAATTTGTCGAGAACATTGTGATTGAGACCCAAAAGTCCCGAATGGGTGAGGGTAATACCGTGGAATTTGATACGGTAATGTGATTGTTGCGAATACCCGAAAGTCTCGGTTACCACTAGTGGAATCATTGGTGGGTGTACGGGTGAGGGTAATGCTGTGAAAGTGGATACACAAGCACTTGTGCGGAAGCGGAATGTTTGTGTATACGGCTGAGGCTGTAGTTTGAAATGAGTTGGTGGTGTTTACTCCCGGAAGGAGTAACTAGATTGAGTTAAGCAGGTTGGTGGCCTATGCCACCTAACTGCCAAAATTTTATGATATGGCCCATGAATTAGAGTCATCGGATATTGAGATGCGCTAGCCACTCATGAACTGAGGCAGGCTTGTGACGATTGTGGCCATGTGGTGATAGAGTGTGTGACAATCGTATGTGGAAGCGATTGTACTTGTTTGGAAATGGTGTGATGATTGGGGTTGTATTGCAATCGTGATATGGGCCGATTGCAGTTATGGCAACTAGGGTTGCATTTATGGTTTAAGATTCTTACAAGAATCAAGTTGAGACGCTCCATTGTGTAGGTGGTCTAGAGGGGATCATCCAATGTGAAATGAATTGTGAAACGGAAGCTGTCGTGAAGAAGCGTCCGGAGTTTATGCCCTTAGTGGTGGAACAAATTTCGAGGACGAAATTTATTGAACGGAGGGAGAAATGTAACATCCCAATTTCTGATTAAGGGCTAATGATAATTATTGAGAATAATTATGTGGGTTATGGCAATAATAACTAATAAGCCATAATTATTGGAAATTGAAAGAGTGAAATTGTTGGGAATTAGTTAGTGATTAATAGAGAAATTAATTACTAGCTAAGAGAAAATGAGATGTGTGATTAAAATGATCAATGGCTAGGATTGATTGTGTAGTGGATCAAGGGGCATAATCATGTGTATGTGTGTGCATGTGAGCCCATGAGAGTTGGAATGAGATGGTGACAAGTGGCATGTGGTGAGCCCTTGGATGAGACAAGAGACACATCACCATCATCTCCATCTCCTCTCTTCTCTCTCTCTCTCGTTTTCTCTCTCTTCTCTTCCTTCCTCCATTTTCGCTGAAGGTGCTTGGGAAAGAGAAAGGAAAAATGGAATATTGAGGTAAGCAAATGGCCTCTTTAGCTCAAACTCTCTTCTCTAATGTTAATCCTTGAGTTGAGAGCTTCATTGTGGTGGTTGTAGCTTCTCCATTGGTGGTGATTTGAGGATCACGAAAATATGAAGCTTGGAGAATCAAAGAGTGTCTTTGAGAAAGTGGATAAGGTATGTGAAACCAATCCTTCTATCTATGTTTCATGCCAAATGATTATGTTATGAATTTCTGGAATTATTGCCCTAATTTCGAAAATATGGGTAATGGGTAGTTTGGCATGATATGGCATTGGAAATGGTATATTGGTATGAGTTTTGAATAGATAGAAGGGATTTGGGATTGAAATGTGTGAGGTTAATGATTTTGGAAAATGGATGATTATATTGCCCTAGGCCAAAGCTTGTTAATGGAATGGGATTTTGGTAATTCCATTGATTCCATTGAATTCAGTGAGTGATTTTGTGTGGGAGTGGCTTTGGTAGAGGTTTATGGTCCATTTGGATCAATTGGGCAAGAGTTAGGAAAATGTGGTAAGTTTGCTGCGTTTTCTGGAATCTGATAGATTCACTCGAGCAGACAGGGGTGTGCTCGAGTGAGGGATGAATGTTGCTCGAGTGAGGAAGAACCTGCTCGAGTGATATGTGAGTTTTCCCTTGTTTTGCTTCGAGTGCACCTGGGTTTTGTGTGCAATGCTCGAGCACATCGCTTTGTGCTCGAGTGAGGGAAGAACATGCTCGAGAGAGAGCATGGTCTGCTCGAGTGAGCCGAGTGTGCTCGCGGGTGAGAGGTGTGTGCTCGCGGGTGTGAGTGGTGTGCTCGAAGGGATCCAGTGCTTGGAGAGCGTTGGGTGCTCTCGGGTTCTCACTTCCTGGATTTCTCTCGCGGGTGCTCGAGTGAGGCTTTTGGCCTTGTGCTCGGGTGAGGATTTGTGCTCGAGTGAGCCAGTTCCTGAAAGTGAGAGTTGTGCTCTCGGGTGTTCACTCGCGGTCTCACTTTCTCTTGTGCTCGGGTGTTGTCCGTACCAATGCTCGAGTGAGAGCATTTGTGCTCGAGTGATGTCCGTACTTGTGCTCGAGTGAGAGCTTCTGTGCTCGAGTGAGACAGTGAAAAATATCAAGTTTGAGTGTTCAAAAGGGGATCTTTGGGGATAGTCTTCCAACCCTTTAGAGCTATGGATTAAGGTGTTTGAGGGCACTTAAAGGGCAATAATGATAACCAACCTGAATATCTAAAAGTTAAGGAATTGGAAAAGGGATTAATCCTATGTCCTTGATCTTGGTTATAGGATTTGATGATTTCCTGAGCGTGAGCAGCCGGATCTGGAGCTTACGTGGAAAGAGTAGGGAACTTACCTCTCCTGCATGTATTGATAATTGTATTTGTGTATTGATGCATGTTATTGCTTTGCATGATTATGTGAAACATATGAGAATGATTGTAGCTCTGTTTCTATTATACTATGGCCATGAGTATGTTGTGTGAACATTGAGCATGCGGATATATCATGATGTGAACATGAGTTATTGTGATGCAAGCATGTCATGCATTAAATACTTATCTTGCGTGCATATTGGTATGTGTTTCCTACTGAGATTCCCCAGAATCTCACCCTCCCCTATCAACATTTTAGACAGGGAAGGAAGATTGAGGATGAAGCAAGCATCCAAGGACGAAGAGGACTCGTTTTGGGTGAGAGCTTAGTGTTGGTTATCAATACGTTATTGGGATTGTGTATTTGATTGTATGGATCAGTATTTGAGAATGTATTCGGATAAGTTGTGTAATCCCTGATATTTGAGCTGTATGGGCTAATGTGCCCTATGTTTATTGAGCGAAGATATGATCCCGTAATTGTCGGGAATTTAATTTGCGTACTCTGATATTTGTATAAATGTAATTTATCTTCGCATAGTAATTATATTCGGAGTGGAAATATGAGACCGTGTTTTAAATGATTTTGAAAACCCCGTCTGGTTGATGGGTATATAATTGTTGTTTTGACTTATTGGTCTCTATTTCACGTTAATTGCATAATCCGGATATTAATTACGGCAGGGGGTTACAACGAGCATAGAACTCAGGAATCCCCGGCCTTCAATAGCACCAAAGGAAGTTACAACCCTCTGGAGGAACCACTTGGCGACCCTTCTCCTACTCTAGTGTCGGGAGACCCTTCCACCCTCTATTTGGATGATCCACTGTTGCGTGTTGTTGCTGATGCTTTCGTTCACACACGTGCTACCACCCACCATCATCAGCAAATTCCGCAGGATTTTCGTAGGGTGAATGTGACAAGTGTTAGAAAGGGGGAAGAAGGTACAACCATCCCTGTTCCTAATCCAGAGGTTCGCACGTTAGGTCAAGCGATAGGATCTTTCATCCTTTGGCCTCACAATCTTATTGGTTCAGATGCAACACCTCCAATGGTAGGAATTACCTTACTATTACTAAAAATCTGTTGGCATCCTAATAACAATTTGTTTTTTGATGTTCTAAAAGGATGACGAAGATGCGAGGAAATGGCCTTACTTAGCACGGCTGCAACAGATCTACAAGGGCATTAAACAGATTGACTTGAAGATGCCTTAAGGGATTGTGGGCCTTACTTTGGAGTATCCCTACACGATTGACAATATAGATCTCAAGCAGTTTATCAGGTTGGAGGAGATAGATGTAGGCTGGGTGAAATTTGCAATCCGGTAAGTTTTTTTTTTCAATTTTCCCATAGAATTCATTTAGTGGTTTTTCGATTTCATACATTCAATAATTCATTCCTTATTTTAATTCTATTATAGCATCTTCTATGGTCTCTGCACAAACATGGAAAGACGTGATTGGTATGGATTCTTATGCCCTGTGAATACGATAGGGGATACCAATACTGTGGCGCATAGGACTCACTATGTCGGCTACGCAATGGGACAGACCAAACTTCGTTGTTATCTAGCACTCATTGTTCAACGGTTCGTATTTTCATTTTGTCAATTTAAGAAGTTTAATAAATAATTCTCTTGTCATCTAACTTCATTTTAATCTGTACATGTTGTTATAGTTACCGCTGGAGTTTGTGTGTTATATGTCCTCGCCGCAACGCAGTCTATTGGTTTGATCCCTTGAGTAAAAAGCCAGACAAAGATACAAAATTCGTCTTCGACACGTAAGTTATTCTGTTTGTATTTCATTGACTCTTAAAAAAATGAATAGTTCTAATTTCTATTCATTTTGATTTCATGATAGTGCTTGTCAAACATATAGAGTCCTAGGCGGGTCATGCGAGGGTACATTTGTTAAAAAGCCAAAGTGGTTTTATCCGATAGTAAGTAGTTTCGATTCTAATTGTTTCATTAACGGTCCTTTTAGACATACCTTTATTGATTTTAACAACAAATTGCATGCCTTTGATTTAAAATGCCCTCAACAACTTGGCAACATTGAATGCGGATATTATGTTATACTTTATATGTATAACATCACTCAAAGTGAAATTACCAGCGATTTTGAAAAGGTAATCGCTTCTTCATTCTCAAATGATAATATTTTTGGTGTTCTAATCGAAATGCTAATTAATTCATTTGCTTGATTCATTTCATCAAAGCTTATTTTCTAATTTTCATATTTTTGATAATGAAGATGCCTACCTACGTGAAGATGTTGATTTGATCAGAGACCTTTTGGCTGGACATCTTCTTCAACATATAGAGTAGTAAACTTTTTATTTATATGAGTTTGTAGTTGTGTGATGATAGCGTTTTGACACTTTCTGGTTGTTATTGTTGATATATATAGTAGTAGGTTGTATGAGTTATTGTTGTATGTATATATAGTAAAGATTGTAGTGCTGGATGTCCTTACCATTTTGTAATGGACATGGTGGTTTATGTATCCATTTTCTATTCTGTTTCTGCAGTTTGAATTTGCTGGGTAATACAGAATGTAAATGATGGTATAGAAAAAAACCTAACCTTTTAACGTCCCAAATGAAAATTTGGGACGTCTAAAGTCTCACTTTAGATGTCCTATTTTTTTGGAACGTCTTTTCTTAAAACATACTACGCCCCCAACATATATGTCCCCCCATTTTTGGACGTTAAAGTGCCAAAATTGGGACGTTAAAACCCCTTTTTGTAGTAGTGCATTAAGAATTGCTATTACTAATTTTCAAAGCCTGTGAAAAAAATATTTAAAAAAAAAACCATATTTACCGTACTTTTGCTTTTTTATTGGGATCAAGTAACCTGCAAAAGGTGAGAATAAAAAATTAATTTTTAAAGCCAAAAAGAGTGTGTGTAAAAGTATGGTATGGATTGAGGTCAAAACTTTCAAGAATAAGCAAATATTGCACTGTGTACACAAAATCATTAACTGCTTTCAATCGGTTCCGGATGTTAAGTTTTATTTTACTAAATAAAAATCAGTCTTAAACTTTTTTGTATAATCTGTCTTTCCAAAGACAAATCAAGACAGTTTGTTCCCCCAATCATTAGAGAACATAATAAAATTACTCAAAAAAAGATTGAGGGAACTAATGAATCAGAAGCAACATTCTCGTTTAATTTTGATTCTTTTGTACCTTCAAGAGATGCGTTCCTGTGGGATTTAGAAAAATAAATCAAAGAGAGCAAGAGGGTGACGGTTGAATGGGAAGCCTAGGAGGGCAACGATAGTCTCTCCTCTCACTTTGATCTCAACAGCTTTGCTGTTCTCTTCTCCGTACTTGATTGGAATAGCGATTGCAGTCTTCAAAAACACTTTTTCAATCGTGATTTACCAAATACAAGATAAGTATGTGAGTAGAGTCTTATTTCGATTTACATGAATAAGCACTTTTGGGATCCCAATCGTGATCCCAAACAAGCTTGATCCAACAATATGAAATCTCAAAGGAACAAAGCAAACACAATGAGGATGGATCGCAAGTGGTTCAACTGAAAGCAAACACATGTTTGGCCAAAGTAGGGTTCACGCTCGTGGGCCACGCTAGCCAGCGTTAATTATCACTGGCCGAATGAATTAATAATGAGAACAAGATTATTCCTTTATCGAGATGGAATCATATTGACGAGCATGGGGAAAGGGATGGAGACGCAAGAAATACAACATCATTAATGCTGCATCTTGGAATGTAATTAGGTTACGATGGCTAGCTAGCTGTCTTCTATGTTACAACAATTATTATTATTATTATTATTATTATTATTAAGATTTGAATATTTGAATTGTTGTTAAGATTTGATTAGGAGGTTGTTATACCAGATACTATGAGAGTCAACCGAATATGTTGAATACTCAATGTATACCCATGAATGATACATAATTTTGGCTCTTATAGATTTTACATGGTATCAGATCCACAAAGTGAAATATGAGAGCTTAGGTGTCTGAGCCTCAACTACAAATTGATTAGCTTAGGTGTCTGACAAAGATAAGTGAAATTAGAGTGCTTAGGTGTATGAGACTAACTACAAAAATTGAGAATGGAACTCAAATCAGAGAGCTTAGCCTAGAATATGAAGATCAACAACAGAACTACATCAAAAAAACTATTGGTGTGATGGTGCCTAACTACAAACAAATATCAAAGGCTGCGACTTTCCAAGTTCAAAATGTTCATGGTGATCTTGTTAGCAAAGCCACATGTCCAATTTCTATCGTGAATATGTCAACCAACTATCAGGATGCTGGCTGAAGGATAATAGACACAAGTGCTTTAGTTCACATATCCCACAGAAAATCTAGACAAGAGATCAATTGGCATGTTCATAAATTTACATGCACCAACTTCAGGGGAGTGTTAGAATCCAACCAATATATATATATATATATATTATTGGTGGTGTTGTTGTTGTTGTTGTTGTTGTTGTTAAGATCTGAGGAATGAGCCAAGTAGAAAGAGGAGAGGTTGGTCCAACACTCAATCTTGATCCTAATGTTTTGGGTGCATATCATAGTGGTGAGATTTTCACCGGCTATGTCAAACCCCTTAACATTTTGATATTCATAGAGTATTAAGAGCACAGTTCCATAAGGCATATAGAAATAGTGGATACATACTAACATTAGGTACTTATTTATAATAAAGGAGAATCCTTGCAAGGTTTGAAAAATATACACAAATGTATAGACTGTTCAAAAGAAAATAAAAGTACAAATATAGATATCCACAACAGCTCTAGTACACACCCGGGACTCTATGCACTAGTAGCCTCTGTCTTTCCCTTCGAGCCACTAGCTTCTGCTGGAATGTTTTTCAGTTTGATAAAGGGTGAGATTCGAGTGAATCTCAGTAGTAACATGCTTTTCCAACATATAAAATGTGAAAATAAATATTCAATACACCATGTCATGTAAGATGCTAACTCATATTGTGTATACACTGTCCAATGTCAAACATGTTTGCAACCCTGGCTTAACTCATGTCACTACTACAAAAAATGCTTTTAACATCCCTTTTGTAAGTCTTTTAATGTCTGAAAACAGAGGGATATCTATGTGAGGGACATAGTAAAAAATGACAATAACTTCTGTAAAATAAAGGATGTCTAAATGCTAGACTTTATACGTCCCCAGTTTGAAATGGGGACGTCTAAAGTGTGTCTCATACTTTAGACGTCCCCATTTCAAATTGGGGACGTCTAAAGTCCATTAAATAATTTCCATAGATACTATTAATTGCTGGACATTACATTTCTTAATATTTTACAACAATCAATTTGACCAAAATAAATAACACATCAATCAACAATAATACTCAAAAAATTCTCATCTTTCTTTTCTTAATTGATTTTAGTTAAGCATTTTTTATTATACACTAAGTTCAAATATCCCCTGCAAGAGGCAGACTATTTTAGTTAGATTTTTTTTTACCAGAGACTATTTTGCTTAGTTCAAATATTGAGAATCAAAGAATAATTTTGACCATTAATTATAAGTAAGAATAATTTTGACCATTAATTATAAGTACATAAGGAAAGCTTAGAGTGTTGATGAATTAAGGGAAGGATAACATGCAAGGGAAACAGGGCAAGGACATGGAGTAAGGCTATAAAGCATATATAAATACTATAAGCATATATAAATAGAGATGAGGGAGATGGTGGTGCAAGCTAACTTGTAGAGGGAAACAACCCACGGTGGTGAGAAGGAGGGCGAAGGTGGTGAGAGAGAGAGAGAGAGACGACAGTGCAATGGCCACAGCAGCAATAACTACGACAACCTCAAAAGGTGGAGGTCTCTTAGTAGGCAGCCACGATGGATAATAGAGATCGATGGAGGAGCAAAAGAAGAGACAATAATGTGAACGGAAGTAAAATGGTGAACACTTTTTGGAGAAAGAAGAAAAAGAAGACATAGAAAGGAGAGAAAGAGAAGATGCAGAAATGAGAGAAAGTCACAAAGTGCGTTAGTTAGGAAGAAATTGAAAAAAAAAATATTTTAACTACCTTTAGGCATCCCTAGTTCCAACTAGGGACGCCTAAAGGTAATATTAGGTGTCCCCAGTTCATAATGTTGGGTTTAGGCGTCCCCAGTTTAATGTTGGCTCCCCTAACACACGACCACATGCATTGGTCATGTCATGTGGCTGTGTGTCAGCCCTTTAGGCGTCCCCAGTTCCACAGGGGACACCTAAAGTCCCCCATCCCACCCACTAGATCACACTTTGGTGCAAAGTTGAATATTTTAAAAGGCCTCAGATGTCCCAACTTTTGTTTAGGATGCCTAAAATGGACTTTAGGTGTCCCAATTCAAATTGGGGACGCCTAAACATACCTAATTCTTATATATAATTATGAAAATGCCACCACCTTTATTTTTAACTACCATTTTTAAAAAAGGGACGTCCATTAGGATAGTAATATCTATATTTTGTCGTAGTATGTCCATGGTCCAGCAACATGTTTAGACCCTGGCTTATCCGCGTGTACTATCACTGGATCCCTAATCACAGCTAGGTCGTGTCCCCTAAGCACTGTCATGTTGAAAAAGATGGCATACACAAAGTATACAAATTATTATATAGTATATGAAAGAAAGTTTTACTACCTTATGTTCCTTTTTTGCTACACAAGAATAGTTCCTTGAACTACGTGCCAACGGCTCGGACGATTATTCCGGTCCTAAAAGGCCAAATGTATAAGAATTAGGTTAAAACCCATTCATGTACCACTTTAGAGACTTCCATAATGTTTTTCGTGGTTATATTAGTCTATATTGAAAAATTACCAAAATGCCCCTAGGGACTCAGTCTTAGCCCCACCGTACCCGATACGACTATACTTTTTCAGAAATTTTGACCCAGGCTATTCTTATACATTTTCACCCAAGGAATCCATTTTTAGCCTCAATTTTTTTTTTTGTAAAATCACTGCCAAATGGCAGTTTCACAATTTTCTAGAAACTGAGAGATTTTCAGTCAACTTTGAAAATTCATACCTAATTCTAGAAAATTCCTAATTGACCGATTCAAAAGCCTAAATGAAGCTATTTGAATGTACTTTCATTAAAAGAAATATCCAAAGATAATTACTGATTACACATGTTGCCTAGAAATTCGGCCAACTACTACTGTTTCAGATTGCATTCTAGAAGCAGGGTTCAATTTCAAAAATTCATATCTTTTAATCTACTGGTCCAAAAATCATGTTCTACCCATCAAATTAAAGGTCTAAATGTTTACTTTAAATCTGAAAATTTTCATAATTTTTCATTAAGGTTTGGTTTTCTAAAATTTCACCACAACCAATCTAACTTCCAGAAACATAATCTGTTAGCAACTAAATTTCAAAAATTCATAACTAACTATACAAAAATTGAAATGGAGTGATTCCAAGTCATATGTGACTCTAATTAAGTCTAATTTAAGGGAAAAATATTAGTCACTTCCAATTATAAGCCAAATTTCCCCAGAATTTTTGAAAATCATAATTGCCAGACTTGAACTTCCAGAATGACCCCTATTTCTGACTTAACTTTGAAAAATCATAACTCTCTCCACATATATTGAAATAATGAATTCTTGGACTCATTGAAAAGATATGAATATTCTATAAAATTTCATAATTTTTTGATAAGATTTGAATGGTCAAAACTCAACATGAAGCTGACTGACTCCCAAAAATGTCAGTTTTGACAGTCTGACTTCAAAAATTAAGAACTCTTTCATTTTCACTCCAAATTGTACTTTTATTGATTCTATCATTAACTACACATCCTAAACTAACTATATTAAAAAACCCATTCGAAAATTCTATCTATAGGCTCTGTTTAAGATTTTACAAGTTTAAGGTATGTACTCTGTTTTTCGGACATCAAAGCAGAGTTAAAGAAAACTAACATATGCTCATGCTTATGTACTCTAATCCTCCAAAAATTGGACTCTAAGAACTCCCAACATCAAGCCATGTTTTAATGACAGCAAAGCCAAACCAAAGAAGTCCAAGAATTCATCCCAAAATCAATATAAATGCTCTGTTTTACCCTCACCGGTGACAGCAACTTATTTTCAGAATCACATGACTTCCAGCAGCAATAAATCCTCATAAACAGCCCAAACCAATGAAATAACAATGGGAAGAGATAGAGAAGACTCACCTAAAAACGTTTATGGTGTTTCATGTAAGGTTTAACACTTCCTTCTTCCTCCATTCACCTCCTTCACTCACGTCTCTCTCCCTTTCTCAACTCTGTTTTCTCTCTTCCTAAAGCTCTCTCTTCTTTGCTGACTTGAAGCAACGAAGAGTGAGGAAGCGCATGAAGTGTGGGGTTATATGGTTGAAGAAAGTGAGATACAAGTTGCCACGTGAATCATGAAGATGTAGGTGTAAGTGTGTGTGTATAACATGTGTCTAGCTAATGATGAGAGAGGAGTGGAGGTGTTAACTTTAGGTGCTCCAAAATAAAAGTGAAGATGTAGGATGTGTATGTGTGTTGGTGTGTTTTAATATATATATATATATATATAGGTATTTTTTTATCTTATTAATTACATATAATAATAGGCCCTAATTTTTTCCTTTGTCTAATTTAAGATTCCTTAAATTTCGTAAATTCTATAATTTGACTTATTATCTAATTATTGTTCCTCGATTTTTTTTGGGGGAAAATAGGCCTTTTATTAAATTTTGGGATATTACAAGCCAAATATAGTTTCAATGGTCTGGATTTAAATTTTTCAACAGACGATTAAATCTGGTTGGTTTAGATTAGGAACTCATCACTTGGTGATGAACACCTACGCTGAATCTTTTTAGCAGTAATTTTTAACACTACTTTTTAGTCTTTATTTAACAGTTTTAAGCTTCAGAGACTAACGGATATAGAGGTGTAAATTTAAAGGGGTGAACATTTTGTGCTCATTATTTTGATAAGCATAGTAGCTCATCACCAATAAGAACGGTTTAGATTGATTTTAAATGGTCCAGATTTAATTTAATTTTTATACTTTAAATAAATTTTTTTTTCATATATGTAAAATTTAAAATAAATATAATATTATAATTATGTCTCCCAAGAAAAGAAAAATAAAAGTATCAATTAAAAAATTACATACTTAAAGTTTTAAATTTGGTGTGTTTAGATAAGATCTTATCGGTTTAGATCTCATCACAGCGTGCTCATCACTGTGATGAGAATTGAATGAGGAGGACCCAATAGAAAGGGAAAAAAGTTTAGAGACTGGATTAAAAACTGATAGAAATTTTTAGGACTTCCAAATTAATTTTCGTTCCAGTCTAGTTGTTGTCAAATTGACGGTGATTCTATCAGGTCTTGTAAAAAGTCAAACGCGCCATCCACATAAGATTTACATGCTTGTTCACACCGTGAGTAAACATGTGTTCATACAAGCTTTTATAGTTTTTCTCACTACCGTGGTTTTGGGGTTACTCAATATTCTGCTAGAGATTATTCAAGGGTCAAATGCGCTTTTTATGTTTACTCCTACTAAAGGTGAATATAAGGTATGGTTTGTAGTCCAAACTACAAAGTGTATTTTATATTAAGGCCTGGATACAATATATGCGTATTAACAAATATTTTACTTTTTTACACTTCCATAGGTCAGATAATGGTTTACAATATTTTATTACCTGCCAACAATAAAATTCATTCCTATAAATTAAAGTTACAAACAAAGGCAAGAAGTCGTAAAATTAAGCAAACAAAACAAACGAAACAAATTTTAATTGTAATTAAGGTGGTAGCTTGCCCATGGACTTCAACTGTTTGGTCTGATTACTGGACACTTGTAATCTTTAATGCTTGCCTTTGTGTCACAAAAAAGGAATAAAAAGAAGGGAAATTTCCAAAAAAATATAGTGGAAATTAGAAAAGGACAGAAATGTGCAGTGAAATTCTCATTTACCAAATCAGTGAGGTTGTAGGAATTTGGAATATGAAATCTTAATACAATTACCTAAATACCCTCGTAAGTGAGAGCCAAAAGATAAAAGATAGCAGCTGACGAGTGGAGATTTGTGGCGCCAAAAAGTGACAAAACAATAGGAAATGTGACGGAAACTAGAGGCAAGCCACAGGTAAATACATTTGAGAGAGAAATGATCTTTGTGCTATATTTCTTGAATGTTAATGGAAAATTGTTTTGTTGTTTGTGGTTTGTGGTTAGGGCTTATGAAATTGGAACTTCTGCGTTATGGGTAAGGGGAGTGTTATATGATCGGACAGAAAAGGTAGTGGCTTTAAGGTATTAGGACAATGTTGATGGTTGTGCGATAGATTTGATTGTGTTTGGTTGAGTGATTGATGAAGCTTGTGCCTTTTTTGTTCACCGTGAGTGATTACAGGATGGGTGTTGCGTCAGGTGAAAGGTAGGCTGGTGGTAGATAGTAAGGTTGGGAGAGAGTGGTGTTATTAGTGAATATGGAGATGTGAAAAGCTATTGGCTGGGTGTTAATATAATAGGTAGAGTGACGACATGGGAGGAGTGTTGTTATTTGTGAATATGAAGATGTTAGAGTACATTATGTTATTGTTAATAGCAGATACAAAGTGATGATTTGTGAGTGTTGTTAACAGTGAATACCGAGATGTTAAAATACATTATGTTGTTGTTAATAGGAGATGTAAGGTGATGATTTGTTGGTGTTGTTAACAATGAAGATGGAGATGTTAAAACATATAGTGTTGTTGTCAATTGTAGGTGGTGGGTAATGGTAGGGGAAGTTACTCAGTTTAATAATCAATTTGTGACAAGACAAGCTTATTGGAGTGAGATTATATAGAGTGGTGTAAAGTCTTTTTTTTTTGTTTTTTGGGTAAGCATGCAAAATGACATGTAATGAAGGGTCATCATTTTTGAAGGAACTATTTTGCTATTTTCATGTTGGAGGCAAATTAGTGTGTAATGATGAAGGTAAACTTCAATATACTGGTGGTTATGTGAAGGCGAAGTTGTTAAAACAACTGATAACATTGACATATTTAAGGTTGATGATATCATCATGGCTTGGTATTGATTGTAACATATGTGAGATGAAATATACAGTGAGCTTTGATGAGAAGACACTAATAGATTTAAATGATTATGGTGAAGTTGAGAACTTGTTTGATTATAATGATAGGGGTGGGCATTTGTATATAGCACAACAAGGGAATGATAATGTGTCAGATATATCCGTTGAGGCCGACATTCAAGTGTAAAAATTTTTAGGATTCATAGTTGTTATTTATGAAGTTGTTGTTGGTTATTAAGTAATTGCAGTTGTTATTCACTATAGGGTTGAAGATTTGTTGGGACTATCACAATAAAGATCCACTTTGTGTCCAAGCATTATGGAAAATGATTATGAACCAGTCAGTTATGAAAGTGTTGCTGCTTGTTTGACGGCTAAAATTTGTAGAGGATGTAATAGGCTACCATATGGAGTAGAGAGAACACCTACATCAATGCCGGAGTCAAACTGTATGAAATGGAAGGGATTATTTTCAGAAGTGATATAGAGTTTTTCACATGTAGATGCTTTTAAGAAGGCACTGTACAAGTACAATATAGCACACAAGTTTGAGTTTGAATATGTGAAAAATAGCAAGCACAACATTTCAGTTAAATGTAAGCTTTTTGGATGTCCTTGGAGGGTAACAACAAATGCTATCGGTAAGACGACCCTATTACTATGGGTAATGACATCCAAAGATAAACATTTTCATAGTGCCCAAGACAATCTTCAGGTTAGTCATAGTGGAAGATCTAACTTGACATCTTCAATTATAGTTGATGAGGTGAGAAATCACATTGACAAATGTTCAAATGAAATAAGGAAGACGTTGCAAACAGAATATGGTGTAACTCTTACATACAAGCAAGCATACATGGTGAAGGAAAAAGCCATGGAAGACATACAAGGAAGTCCGCAAGATTTGTATATGTTGATACCTTGAATTTGTGACCGTTTGAAGGAATTAGATGAGAGAACTGTTGCTAAATGGGAAGCAAGCATGAATAACATATTTGAGCAAGTATTTATTGCATATGGTTATTGTATTGAGGGGTTCATGACTGGTGCTAGACATGTGCTATACATTGATGGAACCCACTTGTTTAGACCATATAACCGAACAATGCTTTCAGCTTTTGCCTATGATGCGAACAATGAAATGTTGCCCTTTGCAATCGTTATTGTGAAGGGGGAGACATTAGAGGATTGGTCTTGGTTTTTATACAAGATAAAACAAATAGTTGGGTCAATTAAATTAACAATTATGTCTGACCATCACAATGCAATTAAAGGGGCGGTGAGGACAATTTGGGGGGGGGGGAAGGCATACTTATTGTTATAGGCATGTGAAGGAGAATTTTAGTTCAGAATTGCTGAAAGTAAATAAAGGCAAGAGGAAGATTAGTGGGTGTTCAAAGGAAGATGCATTATGGTTGCTTGATAATGTTGCATATGCAAGGTTGGATGCAAATTTAAATAAGGCAATGGACTACATGCGAAGTTCCTATCCAGAGATGTATGAGTGGTTGAATCATTAAGGGGATATTGATAAGTGGGCATTAAACAAGTTCCCCTTTTGAAGATGGGATAAGATAACTATTAACATTGCTAAATCATTTAACACATGGATGGTGAAGGAGAGGAATCACAATGTTGCCCAACTTATAGATGAACATCGTGAAAAGGTTGCCAAGTAGATGTACGCATCTAGTATGTCAATGAGTAAGTGGAAAAATGGGATAGGCCCCAACATAGAATCCATGCTATAGGAAAATGTTGCTCATGTTGAACATATGTCCCTTGAAAATTATGATAGGGGTAGCCTTTATGTTCATACCAAATATTGATCCTTAAGTATTAATCTTCGTTTGCATCTTTGCAATTGTGAAGCATGGAAAATGTTGGGGGATCCCTTGTGCACATGCTTGTGCAGCCATAAAGCATGTCTATGGCAATGTGTATGAGTACATGGAAGAATGCTATAAAATCACATCCCAACAAACGATTTATAGCCATAGCATGGTTCTAATTGTGACAATCGACAAACTTGACATAAACAACTATATGTTCAAAAATTTTGCGGGTTAAACTTTTCTGATGCCCCCACGACTACCCAACCTTTTGGTAGACCAAGAATCAAAAGGCTTGAATCATAATTCTAGAACAAGAAGATATACCATTGTGCAAGTTGCCATGATGCTGGTCACACTAGAAGGACATGTAAAAATCCAAACCTAAGCTAATATTGGATGAAGTTATGTTTTGAAGAAACACATTTGGCAACAAGAAGGACTTGCAATATTGTGAAGTGAAACTTTTTGTTTATGTTTTTGTAAAGTTATTGTCAATCCACTCATGGTTTTTTGAGGAGATGGGTTGTTATCATATTTGTACTCTAGTAGGTAGTTAATATATTCAGTGTCTGATATAATGCAATGTTTGTGACAAGGAAACATTATGTACTACTATAGTATTAATGTTCCCTTGTCATGAAATATGTGAATGTGTATAAGGGGCAATATGTGACTTTTTTTTGGTTTTATATGATTGGTAAATGTAATTATGCAGATTGTGATCTTACAACATCTAATAAATATATCAAGGTGTTAAACCAAGAGAGTCATGTTTTTAATATAGAGTGACGTGATGTTATTACCCATGGAATATCTCATTTTGCAAACGTTTTGCTACACACGTCTTCTATTGTCTGTGTGAGTGGAAGATGTGAAAGGTGTTACGTTTATGCATTGACGCTAAAACTTTCCCAATTGTTGTTGGCCAGATGTTAATAAACTAAAGAATGTCATTAATAATGAATATAATCTTGTTAACTGTGGGTGCGGTGTTGTTTTGGGCATTGAACTTGAGATTTGGCAACTTCATTCCTTTGAAGATGTTAATGAAAGAAGTCGAGTTGTTAATAAAGAAATTTATGTTGTTAATTGTAGCTAACGTGTTTTTTTTCCTCTTCTACATTAGGACCATCCCAACATGTTCCTCTTAAGATGTTAATAGAGAAAATCTAGTCATTAATAATGAATCTAATGTTGATAATACTGGGAGAAATGTTTTCCCATCTACATTAGAACCTTCCCAAGTTATTCCTCACAAGATGTTACTAGAGGAATCAGAGTTGTCAACAATGAAGATTATGTTGTTAATATGGGGAGATGGGAGATGTTGTGTTTTCCCATCTACATTAGGATATTCCCAACTTGTTCCTCATAAAATGTTAATGGAAGAAATGGAGTTGTTAACAATGAAGATAATGATGTTAATATGGGGAGACATGTTGTGTTTTCCCATCAATATTAGGAGATTCCCAACTTGTTTCTCATAAGATGTTAATGGAGGAATTAGAGTCGTTAATAGTGAAGATAATGATGTTAATATAGGGAAAGATGTTGTGTATTCCCATGTACATTGTGACATTCCTAACTTGTGTCTTCAAAGATGTTAATGAAGGAAGATGAGTTATTAATAAAGAAGAAGATGTTATTAATAATGGGAGAGATGTTGTGTATTCCTATTTACATTACGACGTTCCTAACTTATTCCTTTAAAGATGTTAATGAAGGAAGAGGAATTGTTAATAAAGAAGATGATATTGTTAACAGTGGGAGAGATGTTGTGTATTCCCATATATATTACGATGTTCCTAACTTATTCCTTTGAAGATGTTAATGAATGAAGAGGAGTTATTAATGAAGAAACTCATGTTGTTAATCGAGGGTGACATGTTATGTTCTTCCATCTACATTAGGATGTTCCCAACTTATTTCTCACAAGATGGTAATGGACGAAATACAGTCGTTAATGATGGAGCTAATATTGTTAATCAATGGTGAGATGTTATGTTTTCCCATCTACATTAAGACCTTTCCAACTTATTTCTCAGAAGATGTTAATAGAGGAAATAGTCATGAACAACAAAGATGATGTTGTTAATGTAACCCCCTGCCGTAATTATATCCGAAATACGCGATTTAAAGTGAAATAGAGACCAATAAGAAACAAAACTATTTCAAAGTCCCATCTTCACGATAGGGTTTTCATAAATACCTTTCGAAATATAATACACATGGTCTCATATTCAAATTTCGAATACAATTACTATGCGAAGATAAATCACATTTATACCAATATCAAAGTGCACCATATAATCATCCCGGCAATCTCGGGTACATACCTTCGCTAAAGATATACAGGGCACGATTGCCCATTACAATTCTTCAAATGGGGATTACACAATCTCATCTCGAATGAGACCTGCCGCTCCCTCCACGAGCCACTTGCCCTGTCTAAATTGTTGGTAAGGGAGGGTGAGATTCGAGAGAATCTCAGTAGGGAAATATTATCAATATGCAGGCAAGATAAGTGTTTAATGCATGACATGCTTGCATCACATAACTCATGCACACATACAATGACAAATCTATAAGCTCAATGCTTCGAACGATACACATATGGCCATAACATATATTGAAACATAGCTTCAAATCATTCATACATGTTCCACATAATCAAGCAAAGCAATAACATGCATCAACACATTAATACAGTTATCAGAGCATGCAGGAGAGATAAGTTCCCTACCTCCAGTCTTTTCTCCTCGATTTACGTGCCAGCAACTCGGGGCTTCACATTCGATCCTACAATGTCAAATGTACTATTTAGACACTTCCATAGTGTTTCTGGGGGTTATATGATTCTATCTTGAAAATTTACCAAAATACCCCTGGGACCCCGGCCCGGCCCCGCCGTACCCGGTCCGGCTGTACTTTTCCCGAAATTTTAACATGGGCTATTCTGACATATTTTCGCCCAAGGAATCCATTTCCGGACTCGGAATTATCAAATTCAATGTCAAATTACGAAATTGCCCTTGGCAGCCCTACTTTTAGGGTTTTAGGGGCGTTTCCGTAATTATGCTTTCTCGGCCTTTTCCGAAAAAGTGCCCAACTGTAACCCCACCTAATTTTCACTCCTGAACTCAATGGAATCATCAAATCATTGAAAATCCATCTCTAAGACCCATTTATAGCCCAGACCGAAATATACAAATACTCCGGGGAAAATTGGGGTTTTTCGGTTTCGGCTCCGTAAACGCGTTCCTTTCTACTCCTAACCACTTTATTGACTATCCCATTAGGTTAAAACTACCATTTAGTATCAATTTGGGCAGCATAACCCCTAGGGAAACCCATTTTCCATTTTTACAACCAATGGCAATCCGGCGAAATTTCACCGATTAAATTGCCCACAGCAGCCAGAATAGTCAATATACAAGAGTTTGGAAGTTACCTCAAGCTCCCAATAGCTTTTACTCAATATGGCTGAACCCTAGCACCTTTTAAACCATGAAAATTGAGCTTCCAATACCTTAAAGAATATGAAAGAGAAGCTTAGAAGCAAGGTTATACGCGTTAGGAGCTAGATCGTCGGAGAAATCGGCTTACCTTGTGAGATTTCTCCTCTTTCTCTCTCTAAGAGCTCCCAAACGTCTCTCTCTCTTTTCAGCTGCAACTCACGACAGAAATGAGCTGAAGAAGATGAGCAATTTGATTAATAATCCATGCTGACATCATCTTTTAATGAGATGATGTCATAATTCCCATTTTCGGATTTTCTGGCAGATTTTCTGCCCAATCTTTGAAAAATCATAACTAATTCTAGAAAAATCAAAATGAGGTGATCCCAAAGCCAAATGAAAGGTATTGAAGTCCTCTTCATTGGAAAAATATGATCCATTACTAGAAATCACCACACAATTCCAGAATTACACAAATTTCATCACTGCCCCAAAACAGAGTCCATTTTCGACCTCAAACTTTGGACAGTCATATCTCCTAGTTCCCAACATGAAATGGCACAAATTATATGTCCATTTTGAAGCTTTGGATGTGAACTATAAGACTGGAAAGTTTCAGAATTTTTAGACACCATTTGGTCATTCAAAACGTTCACACAAACTGACAGCCCAGAATAGAGTTTCATTGGACAGCATTTCCAATTTTGCAACCAATGTGTCCAATCCAATTTAAATCAATTCCAATGATCAAATACCACAACATGACACCATTTCCATCACAATACCCCATTCAATTATTCCCTCTATTCTAAGTCAATTTGGATGTTAATCCACAATTGAACTCAAATACAGGGTTTTGGCGTTGTTCATAACACAAGTGACTACAATCCACTTTATATTCTCTAAAAGGGTTCATTAATCACTAACCACGTCCACTTTTGTAGTAATTAACCCCTAATCACAATTTTGGATCTTGCTAAACCGGGGCTTAGCAATCCACTAATCTCAGGCTTATTCTCTAGCCTCGAGTCTCGAAATTTGGGGTGTTACAGTTAATATAGGGAGAGAAGTTGTGTTTTCCCATCTACATTATGGCGTTCGCAACTTGTTACTCTTAAGATGTTACTAGACGAAGCGTAGTTGTTAACAAAGAATACGAAGTTGTTAATAACATGTCAGATGTTGCTTTCAGGCATACAACTTGGGATATTGCAAAAGTTTTCTGTTGAAGATGTTAATCTAGTAGGCGGAGTCGTTAATGAATCAAGTAGTGTTAATAAAGAAGTTTGTGTTGTTAATCAAGGGATGGGTGGCGTTAATTACAAATGTACACAATGTGAGATAGTCAACTTTGTAAATGAACAAACATGTGACACATTAATAGATTGCACATTCAATAGCGGCAAAGCAACATCCAAATTGGGCGACAAAAAGGCACAAAAAGCCACAACATATGCACACAACTAAGGTGATATTCATAAACTAACATTGCCCATAACAAAAAAGAGGTTGCCAACATGTTCCTATTGTGGCAAACAATATCACTATAGACTACTGTGTCGATCATTGTCGTTTACTCGGTTACTTTGACATAAGACTAAGAGCATCAAATCGAGATGAATTTCGAGGATGATTCACTAGCGACCACAAAATATCCTTCATGTACTATATAACTTGATCCTACAGACATGCCAAACATTTAGTTCAGTGGACTGTACAAGGAAAATAAAGTGTATATAAAAAATTGACAACATTTTGAGGACAAATACATATATTTGGGTAATCAAGTGTCACATTTGGACTCCACCGAAACAACCATATCAAAACGTAGACACCACAGTCTTTCCTACAATTGCAAACAACACTCACTTCCTTGGTAACACAAGTGAAACAAGTACAAGTGTTCTATACAGCAGATAAGTTAAGTCTTATAGATTATTTTGCTGCGGTAGAGGTGTCCAAATGATATCACCTTTTGGATTCTTCCCATACATATTCTGACTGACAAATTGAACTATATCATGAAACCTGTCCCACTGAACTGGAAAAATACAATAACATTAGTGGAGTTGTGAATATTATTGATTAAATTAAAGGAAATGGTCAGTGATAAAGCACAGTACACACGTGTCCACAGTGAAGATGTGGGGATTTTCAAATATGCTATTTTTCTTGATTTTTTTGTCTAGTCAACTGTTAGTTGCAAAGTCCAGAACAAAGAATTCATGGTTTTTGACTCTAAGGCAACACAAAACCAATGATCTCGCACAAGTACAAGGCCAATAACTAAATCACAATCCACTATATTGTAGCCTATTAGCTCCGACAGGCATTGGCCCTTGTAATATGAAGGTCTCCAATTCTTACGTTTTCTGACAATGAGCGTCTACAAAATATACATATTAGTACCAATAAAAAAAATACAACCCCCACTTTCCTTATTGTAAACTGGCCATAGAGTTTGCATAAAAAATGTGCCTCTTAACGACTTCTTGTTCCTTCATATCTGCCATCAGAGTCTTGCCAACAAGCAATACCACCTGCAGTCCACAATGACATAATCAAACCTTGGCCATTTACTCAACAACATACATCATATCATCCAGATTTGCTCTTACTTAACCGATTGTTAACCTTATGAGTTCCACCTAAAGAGTATAGCTCTTCTCGAGTGACATATTCGTCACATATGGTCACCATTTCGTTGTTATTAGATTCAATAATAAGTCAACAACAAAACAAACATTACAAAACATTAATCAATCGCTCTCAAATACAAATAACAAATAAGACAAACATCGAGCGCTCACATATCTCCATCTATACTTGGAGGCAGTTGGGAAATTACATTGAAAAGCCTTTTCTTATTGTATACTTCCTTCTTTTTGCGCTTAATTTCCTTAGGCATAACATAGGGGGATTCTATTTTCTTCTCTTTTCTAACCCTACATGATCTGCGCAACACTTGACCCATGCCAACCTCTTCCTCTTCAACAATTTCCCCTCATTTTCCTCCATTATCTGATACATTAATGGGAGAATCACCCATATCATTTTCTGAGGCATTCTCTTCCTCCTCATCAACTTCTTGTCCTTCATCGTGAGTACGAGGGTATATTTTCTTGTCATTTTTCTATCCTTCGATCTTTAATTTGCTGTCCCCTTCTCTTCACTTAGACCTTTATCAACTCCTCAGCAATGACCCTCGTCAACCTTCTATACATGTCCTTTAGGTCTAATCGCGACAAATGAAATGTCAATCTTACAAATTCTTTTGTAACGTACAGCTATGGGAAGTCAGATACACATACATGGTCTAAATAGTCAATTCCTATGTCGTCCTCTGGCCCAACATATGTTTGGGATGCCGTTCCTCCAAATAGTATGCCCATATTGCTTTCCCTCTCTAATTTAACCCATTCTTTTAATCTCTTCTCAGTCCAATACTTAGTAGTATTGCCATATTGATGTTTCTCAGTTGTCACCATTTCGAAGTGCTTACCGAAATATAGCTGCCGCTTCAATAGCATATCATCAGATACAGCAATTGGCAATTCAAGCATATAAAATGAAAATTAATTATAAATATATACTAACAATAAGTACATGCATCCACTAACATTCATGTTGCCAGTCTTCTTCTTCCTAACATCTCTAACATAATCTTTCATCTCTTTCCTCAAGTCTTGAATTATGAAGGTCGCCCAATCAAATTTCTCAAACCCCTTTATGGTCGCCCTCATCACCTTCAGTAATCAATCACTAACCTTTGGGCTTGAACTGGGAGATAGAAACGTTCCAAGTGTGTACAATATAAACAAGAACTCAAAATTATCATTCTTTGTCCCCTCCATAATGGCCTAAAAAATCTTGCTATATAAGCGTCTTGAATACTCACTCTTTAGGTGTGTGTACACTGGGTCATCATCATCCACATTAGCACAAACTCGTTTGCCTCCGTCCAGGACACCGAGTAACTGCTGCACATCAACCATAGAAATTTCCCTTGTCTTGCCCCTAATTCGGAATTGGTGAGTTTGTGGATCATATGAGAGGAGCATTGTCACAATAAGATCTTTTGGGAGTTTCTTGCAATCTCCAACCTCAAGCAACTTAGCTTGTTGAAACCTAATCTCTCAACCCTATCCTTTAGACTTTTGTGTTTGCTTATAAAGTCAGCCAATTGCTTGAATTGTCAGATGGAGGTACGTGTGATAAAAGCTATTTTCCTCTTCGTACTCTTCTTCTCCAGTCTTGATTTCTTTGTATTCTAAGTATATTTAGCTTCTCACAATATTCCTTCCTCTCATGCTTCGTCAATGCTCTCCATGCTTTTAGCACATCATCGAAGGGCACAAGACATTTGTCAGCTTTTCCCCACTTAAATTTCTTGAAAAACTCTATTTTAAACAATAGCAAGCCATTATTCAGTGCTTTAGATGTCTCCCCTTTTTCCATCTCCTTGTTCCCTTGTCCATCTAAATTCTGCCCTCCTTCCACAACCTTATGCCCTTCTTCAATGACCTCATGCCCTTCTCCACAAATATTTTGCCTTTCTCCTCCCCCCTCCCGCCCTTCTTCAACTACTATGTTCTATTGGAAAACAACTGTCATCAGCCAAGTATAGGGGCCTTAACAAAATAGACCCTCTACCACACATGTATCCAATTATACAATCCAATCAACTCTCTATGTATGAGAATACAAACCTCTACAATCTTGCACTCAATCAAATAAATCGTAGTCATAAACACATTGAAACCTTATGGGCATCGATCTAACTTCTAGTTCTGTCACTACAGGAAAAGCTGCAAAGCCTATAGTTTTTAATCAAAATTTTTAAATGTTTTGTTATGCCTGAAAACAACATCTCTCCCACTATTAACAACATTAGCTTCTTTATTAATGACTCAACATCCTTGCTTAACATCTTCGAAGGAACATTTTAATCAAAAGAAATCAAGATTTCAAATCCATGATTATGTATTGCCACCAAATTTCAAAATTAAATGGATACAAAGTGGTGTAGCTTCAAATTGTAAAATTCCCCCTTAAGGGTGTCATTGAACTCAGGGGAAAGAACAAAAGTATAAACCAACTCATGTAAGTCGATGTCATCACATTTTGGACCGAAAATATCATTGTTTAGATATGTGGGAAGAAGAAGAACCAATGTGGCTTGCGTTTCTTTTCCTCCTTCGCCAACAACAAAAACCCTCCTTTCTAAGTTTGCTCATTACTCTAGTTCAACATTAATGCCTCCAATTTTATTAACTAAATGCAAGAAGTAGAGTTGTAATCAAACAGATATTTAGTCTAAATGCCTTAGGTGGGTTTCAATTTTATGCAAGCAAATACCTAATGCTTCATAAAGGGAAAACGGCCGAACATACCTCTCGCCGTGCCGCCCAACATCTGACAGCCCACCATATGCAAAGTTTCAACTCACCGCACCGCTAAACACTGTAAACTGAAACGGTTGAATGCTGAACCTCTGATAGAGGGAGTGCTGAACGCACAGCCGCACAATGCCGCCTTAACCTCCATCGACGACCCCGTAGATTGCCACCAACAACCGTCAACCCACCATCCTTCGCGTCATCTCTCCGTCTCCCCTAGCTTTCCTATCACTCTCTATTTCTGATGCCCTTTCAATTTCTGCCTCCTCGAGTCTTTTTGTTTCCCTTTTGGCTCTCACTTATGAGGGTATTTAGATAATTGTATTAAGATTTCATATTTCAGATTCCTACAGCCACGCTGATTTGGGATATGAGAATTTCATTGCACTTATCTGTCCTTTTCTAATTTTCACTGTTTTTTTTTGGAATTTTCCCTAAAAAAAGTTTTAATTTTTTTTTGTTATTGTTGCTTCATCAAGGATTATTATCTCTAGTTCATTTTTCAAATATGAAAATGGAAAAAATCATTTTAAACAGACAAAAGTTATAAGTGAAATATTATATATTTATATACTCGAAAAACATACGGGGTAAGTCAAATGAATATAATTGCTTTTTGAAAATAAATTAAATGATGAATAAGAATATTGTGTATGGGTCTTACAACATTTTTTTTCCTGACTATGATCTTTCAATTTTAAGCAACGAAATATCTCGGCTTCATACCCATTTTTTTCTCTGCACTAAAATTGACCATCAAATCAAATTGGGTCTTGATGAATTATGGTCATCCACTAAATTTTCCAAATCACTAGCAATATTGAACACTTCTTCTATATAAAAAGGCAATACATCCACATAAGTTTTTTCTCATTAGCGTTCTTCCTAGGGCATACCTATCACTTATCTAGACTTAGACCACAGTAGACATAGTGCTGTGGAAATATAATACTTTATATGTTTTCAGACAATAGTTTTATACTTTACTATTGTTAGACTTTGGATCCAAGTTTGCCCTTGATGGGCTGGACTATTTGATTAGGATACAAGCAACCTAATCAAATAAGAAATAAATCAGCATTAATTATGGATTGAGAAATAAGTTAGCATTAATTATGAGATTGTTAATTGAGAAATAAGTCCTCATAATTCAGGAAATTATGAAATTGGAAGGCAAGAAGGCGTGCACATTATTTCCTAATTAGTGGCCACCCTAAACTACTATAAATAGGATGTGCCTCCTTCAGTTATCACCCATCCCTGTCATTGAGCTATCTGACAATCTCTCTTCTCTCCTACCATCTTTCTTGTTCTAGTGATTTGCTGTGCCAATCCTAATTAGACTCTAATAGTCTAATAATTGTGTAGGCACTATTATGTTCTAGTTATGGAGTACTGAAGCTTTGACCCGGAGCCGAATGTGGATTCGCCCTGGTACGCTTGTCCATTCCCTCTCCTTTTTTTTGCTTACCACTACTTTTTCTCTTTTTTGTTAATATTGATATTGATTTTTAATACCGTTCAAATAATTTTCCACTTAATAGATTATATTGTATCAAATTGGCTTAGTTTATACATCTTTCGTCAGGACTCATTTGGAGTTATGACATCTAAGTTCTTACTATATTAAAAAGAAAGAAAGAAAAACACCACAGCAATTAAGTCAATACTGCAGTTGTTTTCTAAAATGGCGATGAAAAATGATGAAAATTACCTAAAACTTTGATTTTTTTTCCACCATTAATTCTTAAAGGGGCATTTGAGTTGTTTCTTGTCGTCATTTTGATGGAACTTTTAGCCTCAAAAAATGGAATGATGATGATTTTGTATTACATTTTATGATCATTTGAATTTTTGAATATTGTCATTGTGCAAAATTTAGTTATTATTGCATTTGAATAATGAGAACATTAAATCTTTATCCATTGTAAATTGGGTACCAATAGTACTGCAGATCTAATATTAAAAAAGTTGTTTATACATCAGTATAGAATAAATAAATTCCGAAACATATAAATGTGATTTAGATTATTAATTTGCATGGATAAAAAAAATAAGTTATTGAAATAACTTCAAGAACATGCATGCTGGTGTACGGGTGTAATAAAATTCTGGAATAAAATGTACCATATAACTTTTTAAATATGGAAAGAGGGACAAATTATAAACTAGAGCAAGTTAGTATGGATATTTTATTTTATACAAGGTGAAACATTCTAGAATAAAACTAGGGAAAAAACACATAAATACCATGTGAACTTTTAAAACCCATAAAAGTCTATTAACACTTGCAAATGACAGAGGGGGATTGAGGGGGAATCTGGATTTTTTATGTTTGTGACAAATGACCAAAATGCCCCTCAAATTAAACTTTACCCTCTTTCTCCCTATCTCTCCTTCCTCACCTCCTCTCCCTCTCTTCCTCTTTCCATTCGATCTCGCGCTATGCCACCCCCTCCGGCTTCAGACAGCTAGATTGATGAACTCAAAGAAGGAATTTTTCACCTCCCAATGGTGATTAAAGTACTGATAGAGATGGTGATTATGGTGAAAAAGGTGGACTTGAGGAAAAGAAGAAAGAGATGACGATGGTGGAGAGAGAAACCCATGGTGGTGGTGATAAAACCAATAGTGGAGGTGCTAGTGTAGTCAAAGACCGTTTCCCTCTTCTATTTCCTTTCCCCCTTTCTCCATTCAAAAATTATAGCTTCCCTTCTAGCCCTCATTTCTATCAGCGGTGGTGAGAATGGAGAGGACAATGGTGATTTTGGTGATAAATGAAGGACAATGATGATGAGGAGTACCAAATGGCTAGTGAAAGCTGTTGGGTCTAACGGTAAGGCTGGCGGAGTGGGGAGAAGAAGACCGAGAGCAAGAGGGAGGTCGATGATAGTGCTACGTGACATCCGACGGTGGTCATCATGGATCCTGATGGTGAATGTGAGATTTTTGATGACAGTGGTGGTAAACTCTAGTCCCTTCTCCTTCTCTGTTATTAACGTCTTCTTCCTCTTTGCTTTTTGAAAGTTGATGGCCAAATTCCCTTGAAAGTGTCGACTAGTTCCAATCTTCTTCTGGCAATGGATATCTCAGTGAAAAAGAGCACCCAATATTCACCATGGGTCAGGTTCTTTGCTGGAGCTTGGACTCCCTGAGACATCTCTGCTCAAAATCATCAAGCTTCTCTCTACCAAGGGTTAATCATCAAGCTCAAAGCACACCTCTAGTTTGGTTTAAGGGTTCTTCTCGATCCTCCATCTCAGGTTGAGCTAAAACGCGAAATAGAGGAACCCTCTATCTCTGATTTTGACTAGGGTTTTTTTTATGGCTAGGTTTTTGCTTGTGTTTTGCTAATTGCTATTATGAAGTTGTCATTGCCAATACTTAATTTGTCAATAGCCCTATCAATCGTCGTTGACAACTTGAGTATAACAATTAGCAACTACCCCATTTTGGCTTATTTAATGCTAGGTTTTTCTTTGTGTTTTGCTTATTGCTATTATGAATTTGTTATTGCCTATACTCAAGTTGTCAACACTCCTATCAGGAGTTGTAGACAGGTTGAGTATAGGCAATGACAACTTGAGTATTATAACCAGCAACTACCCCATCTCAGCGTTGTTGACAAGTTGAGTATAAGCAATGACAACTTCAGAATAACCATTAACAACTTAGGTATGTACATTGGCAACTTGGGGAGCTTAAGTGTAATACCCCAAAAAGTGATTAAGGGCTAATGACTTCAAAAGTAGATGTAATTATTGTTGAATAAACACTTTTGGAGAATGTGTGATGAGAATTTGGATATTTTAATGATTCCAATGGCTTCCTTGTGAAAATTCGTGTGGGGAGAGTGTTTATTGTGAAATTGGAACCATTGGGAACAATTGTGCAAAAGTTGAAAACTCTGTCCATTGAAACTCTGTACAGGGCAGCCAATTTGTATGGACGTTTTAAATAGGCAAATGGTGTCTAAAAATTCTGAACTTTTCCAGTCATAAATTTCACATGTCAGGATTCAAAATGGACATATAATTTGTACCATTTCGTTTTAGGAACTGGGAGATATGACTGTCCAAAGTTTGAGGTCGAAAATGGACTCTGTTTTGGGGCAATGATGAAATTTGTGTAATTCTGGAATTTTGTGGTGATTTCTGGTAATGGCTCATATTTTTCCTATGAATAGGACTTAAATATCTTTCATTTGGCTTTAGAGTCACCTCATTTCGATTTTTCTAGAATTAGTTATGATTTTTCAAAGTTGGGCAGAAAATCTGCCCGAAAATCCGAAAATGTGAAATTAGAAATTATGACATCATCATGTGGTAAGGTGACATTAGCATGATATTATAAATCACTTTTCCGTTCCCTCTTCAGCCATTTCCGACGTCTTGAGCTTCAAAGAGAAACGGAAAGTGATTTTAGATATCTAGTGAGAGAAGGAGCAAGAAGTTCAAGGTAAGTTCGATTTCTTCGGTGTTTTAGCTCTTGACTTGTATAATCCTTCTCCTAAGCTTCTCTTTTACATGATTCAAGGTGTTTGAAGCTAGAATTTAAGTGTTGAGAAGGCTAGGGTTTTGGTTATCAAAGGGAAAAGCCAGAGGGAGCTTGAGGTAACTTCCAAACTTTCGTATATTGCTTACTCTGGTTGCTGTGGGCAATTTAATTGGTGAAATTTCGCCGGATTGCCATTGGTTTTAAAGTTTGGAAATGATATGGCCTAGGGGTTATGCTGCCCAAATTGGGTCTTAATGTTAGTTTTAACCTAATGTAATGGTTAATAAAGTGGTTAGGAGTAGAAAGAAACGCGTTTGCGGAGCCAAAATAGTAAAATCCCGATTTTCTCCGGAGAGCTCATAAATTTTGGCCAGCTCTAGAAATGAGTCTTAGAGTTGAATTTTCAATGATTTGATGGTTCCATTGAGTTCAGGAGCGAAAATTAGGTGGGGTTACAGTTGGCCACTTTTTCGGAAAAGGCCGAAAAGCATAATTACGAAAACGCCCCTGAAACCTTTAAATAGTGGCTGCCGAGGGCAATTTCGTCCTTTGGCAATGAATTTGATAATTCCGAGTCCGAAAATGGATTCCTTGGGCGGAAATATGTTAGAATAGCCCAGATTAGAATTTCGGGAAAAGCGCAACCGGACCGGGTACGGCGGGCCCGGGCTGGGTCCCCGAGGGTATTTTTGTAAATTTTCATTATAGACTCATATAACCCCAAGTAACACTATGGAAGTGTCTAAATGATGCATTTGGAATTGTAGCATTCGATATTTGCCGCCTTCGTGAGCCAACTGCGCCGAAGGACGTCAGGAAAAGACAAGGTAGTGACTCTCTCTCTTATACTATGTGTAATACTCTGTATGTGTGTGTTATCACTATTCTGTGATGAATCTTTGATGCTGCTGCGGTTACAGCTGGTGATAGCTGTCGTTTACAGCGTAAGCTGTCGTTATTGTGAGGACAGCGTAAGCTGTCGTGATGTTGATTACTGATTACAGCAAGAGCTATCGTATTGTGTATACAGCCGTGAGTGCTGTCGTTTGTGGTGAAAACCATGTATCTGTGAATTGCTGCTGCTGTTGCTGTTTGTGATTTATGTACATGCTTTGTGTTTATGCATTGTGTGAGTGGTTTGTTACTACTGAGATTCTCTCGAATCTCATTCTTTCCTATGACTAATATTTCAGACAGGGCGTGTGGCTCAAAGGAGAAGCGGCCAACCCGGAGCAATTAGGACCCTTGGGGGTATATAGTTGAATTGGAAATGTTGGTTATGTATTTTGAACTTGGGATTACTGTATATTCTGAATCAGGAACACTACATTCGATTTTGGTTGTGTAATCCCCTAGTGTATACTTATAACCTTCAGGTTTTTATGCATAGAACCCGAGAGTTTCCGGGGATGCGGTTATACACTCTGATATAATTGAATGTATATTAACTGCACATGTAATTATAATTACGTGTTTAAAGGCAGGGGGTTACATTTTGGTATCAAAGCTGTAGTTCCTGGCAAGGGTAGAGGTAGCTAGGATAGATCCCTTAGATAGTAGTAGGGATATCTGTGAATGATTGTTGTGTATGCACATGTATGTTTTATTGACATGGATATATATATGAGTTTTGTGACTATATGTGCATACTATCTCTGCTAAATTAATGGGGCAAGTTGTTTGTAGAATGAAGAAAACTAGAGGACGCCCCAATATTCCGCGTGTAGACCCAGAGGTGGAGGTTGTCAATGATAATCCACCAGATCCTATGCAAGAGCTGATGGGTCTAATCCAGGATCAAAGAGATATGATAATTGAGCTGAGAGAAGAGCTCAGAGCAGAGAAAGCGAAGAACAAGGAAGGTCCAGTTCAGTCCACTCCGGAGGAAACTCAAGAAGAAACTTGATATGAGGACACTGCAGAAGGATCCGCACGACCATTAGAGTCCCCACCTCGTGCTATCCCAAATCAAGAATCACATGGGATGCCGCTTAGAGAGAAAAGAGACCTTCAGTTTTAGGTCACTAGGTTCTGCAAGCATCTGCCTCCGGCGTTCAGAGGAAGGTTTGACCCTCAAGCAGCCGAAGATTGGATGAACAGGCTGGAGAAAATCTTTGAGGTTCTTGGTTGCCCGGATGAGGTGAAGCCACGACTGGCCGTTTATAAGCTCGAAGGGGATGCAGACCGTTGGTGGCGGAATATCGCCCTAACATTGAAGAGCAAAGAAATGCCATTGACTTGGGAACTGTTTCAACAAGAGTTCAATGAGAAGTATTTTCCCAAATCAGTGAGACTCGAGAAGGAGACGGAGTTTCTGAATATCAGACAAGGGGATACAGAGAGCTTCGATGATTACTTGTCTCGTTTTGTTCGATTGGCTCGGTACTCCTCCTACCTTCGGTACAAGGATGACGAAGAATGGAGTTCTGATATGCTCATTCGCGGTCTAAGGTGAGAGTTGAGGAAACGCCTAGCTACTCACCAATTTACCAAGTTCAACAAGGCGGTTGAGCAGTGCAGAATTACAGAGAACAACTTGAGAGAATTGTATCCTGCCAGAGCTATTAGCCACCGCAATGAACCTAGTAAGGGTGATACCTCACAGAAGCGGAAGGGGCAAGGATCTTCATCTGGAAGTGGTAAGAAGCCCTACCAGTCTGGGAGCCGTGACCAGCAAAGAACATATTTTGCACCGTGGATTTGTCGTCGGTGCAACCAACCACATCAAGGCAAAACTTGTGATGGCAAAATAATATGTTACAATTGTAAGCGGGTGGGTCATACTGCTGCTGAATGCAAAGAGCCATGACCAGATCAGAAACCAAAGACACAGGGTCGTGTATTCGCTATGACCTATGAGGAGGCCCACAAATCTCCTGAGCTAATACAAGGTAAAATTCTTCTTAATGGCCATATGTTACAAGTTTTATTTGACTCGGGTGTAAGTCACTCCTTCATCGCCTATGATTGCGTGAAGCGCCTGGGATTACATGTGCACAAACTGCCATTTGAATTAGTAGTGTCAACTCCGATGGGTGTTAAGGCCTTGACCACAGAAGCTTGCTTAAGTTGTGTTGTAACTGTGGAAGGGCACCAATCTATTGTAGATTTGATATGTTTGCCACTTCGCCAATTGGAAGTCATTTTGGGTTTTGATTGGTTAACGGCAAATAATGTATTACTTGATTGTGGGAACAAGAGGATAGTATATCCTGTTCCTCAGAGGGCTGAAGTTGTGTATTCTAGTATGAATTTCCTTGCTGCAGCCAAAGCTGAAAAGTATCTTGAAAAGGGTTGCCAGGGTTATGTGGTGTTTTTCTCTGTGCAAGGGGAAACTGGCGAAACCTTGAATAATATACCCGGGGTAAATGAATTTCCTGAGGTGTTTCTGGATGATTTGAGCGGATTACCTCCAGAAGGGGAAGTTCAATTTCCAATTGATATTGTGCCTGGAGTTGGCTTTATATCTAAGGCCCCATATTGGATGGCCCCAAATGAAATGGCAAAGTTAAAGAAACAAATAGAAGACTTGCTTGGAAAAGGGTTCATTAGACCCAGTGTGTCGCCTTGGGGAGCTCCAGTGTTGTTTGTAAAGAAGAAAGATGGAAGCCTTCGGTTGTGTATTGATTATAGAGAATTGAACAAGGTTACTATTAAGAACAAGTACCCTCTTCCCCGAATCGATGACCTTTTAGATCAACTATCCGGTTCGTGTGTATTTTCGAAGATTGATTTAAGGTCAGGGTATCATCAGCTGCGAGTGAAGGCTGAAGATGTTCCGAAGACTACTTTCCGGACCAGATACGGTCACTTTGAGTTCTTGGTGATGCCATTTAGGCTAACCAATGCGCCTGTAGTTTTCATGGATTACATGAACCGTATCTTTCGACAATATCTGGATCAGTTTGTTGTTGTGTTTATCGATGACATTCTGATATATTCCAAGAGTATGGAGGAGCATGAGTATCATTTGAGAGTTGTATTGAATACATTGCGTGAGAAGCAACTATATGCTAAATTGAGCAAGTGCGAATTCTGGCTATCAGAAGTGAAATTCTTAGGCCATGTTATCTCGCAAGAAGGGGTCTCTGTGGATCCCAGTAAAGTGGAAGCAGTACTGGACTGGAAGAGGCCAGAATCTGTGGCAGAAATACGCAGTTTTCTGGGTCTTGTTGGTTATTATCGGAGATTTATCCAAAATTTCTCCCGTATTGCGTTGCCGATGACCAAGCTCACAAGAAAGGATCAGCCGTTTGTGTGGGATGAGAAATGTGAAAACTGTTTTGTGGAGCTGAAGGAGAGGTTGACGACACACCTGTGTTGATTTTACCCGATCCCAGTTTGACATACGTTGTGTATTCTGATGCCAGTGGGCAGGGATTAGGGTGTGTCCTTATGCAGCAGGGACATGTGGTGGCCTACGCCTCTCGACAGCTCAGACCTCATGAATTGAACTATCCCACTCATGATCTGGAGCTTGCGGCCATTGTATTTGCTTTGAAGATTTGGCGTCATTACCTGTATGGTGTGACTGTGGAATTGTACTGCGACCACAAGAGTTTCAAATATCTGTATGATAAAAAAGAACTGAATATGAGACAGCGCCGCTGGATGGAATTGCTTAAGGACTATGACCTGGAAATAAAATATCATCCGGGTAAGGCAAATGTAGTCGCTGATGCTCTTAGTCGAAAGACCGTGCTCGTTGCAGCTATGATGATACAAGAAGGGAAATTGATTGAAAATTTTCGTGATTTGAATTTAACAAACCAGATCATCTGTGCCAATTACACTATTTCTCAAGAGGAGAGTGATCTAAGGGCGGAAATTGAAGAAGCTCAGAGTCAAGATGACTGGATACAGCGCAATCTGACTCGAATCGAACAGGGAGAAGTTTCAGGCTACGACATATCGCCTCGTGGATTGGTTCGTTACCAGAAAAGAGTCTGCGTTCCACTTAAGGCAAAGTTGAGGCAGAAGATTCTGGATGAGGCACACAAGAGCCGATATACTCTTCATCCTGGTATGACCAAGATGTATCAGAATCTGAAATCGGTGTATTGGTGGCCGGGTTTCAAGAGTGACGTGACCAAATATGTTGCAAGGTGTCTCACTTGTCAGAAAGTGAAAATCGAGCACCAGAGACCGCCTGGTTTACTTCAGAGTCCTGAGATTCCGAAATGGAAATGGGAAAGCGTGACCATGGATTTGGTTGTGGGATTACCCAAGATCAGAAACTATGATGCGATCTGGGTAATTGTGGATCGGTTAACGAAGTCAGCCCACTTCATACCAATCAATGCTGGTTATTCTCCTGATAAACTAGCAGAGATTTATATCCGAGAGATTGTCAAACTTCATGGTGTTCCGAAAAACATCATTTCCGATCGAGATCTACGATTTACTTCGAAGTTTTGGAAAGTATTGCATGAAGCCTTAGGTACTCAACTGAGATTCAGTACGGCTTATCATCCTCAAACGGATGGACAATTTGAGAGAACAATTCAGACACTGGAAGATATGTTGCGAGCTTGTGTTCTCGACTTTAAAGGAAGTTGGGATCGTTTCCTTCCACTGGCTGAGTTCGCTTACAACAATAGCTATCATGCGAGCATCCAAATGGCTCCCGTATGAAGCGTTGTATGGAAGACGGTGTCAATCACCTTTATGCTGAGATGAATTATCCGAAAGGAAGCTTTATGGGCCAGATTTGGTTGATTAAACCTCAGCACAGATTCGAATCATTCGTAAGAGGCTCCTTACAGCGCAGAGTCGACAGAAAAGTTACGCTGACAAGAGGAGAAGGCCTCTAGAATTTGAGGTTGGTGATCACATATTCCTGAGAGTATCACCAATTACGGGCATTGGGCGAGCCATCAAGAGGAAGAAGCGAGCCCGAGATATATAGGTCCTTTTGAAATCCTTGAGAGGATTGGGCCTGTTGCTTATCGAGTAGCCCTACCCCCAAACTTGAGCAGACTCCACGATGTGTTTCATGTTTCCCAACTGAAGAAGTATCAACCGGATCCATCTCATATTGTTGAATATGAAGAAGTTGAGTTACAAGACAACTTCACATATGCGATAGAGCCAGAACAGATCATTGATAGAGAAGAACGACGGCTCAGACACCGAAGCATTCCATTTTTGAAGGTGATCTGGAAGGGAATGACTCAGAGGGAAGTAACTTGGGAAGCAGAAGCAGATATGCGAAGATGTTATCCAGAGTTTATGGCTCAAGTTGTGTGACAAATTTAGAGGACGAAATTTATTTTACGGGGGGAGAAATGTAATATCCCAAAAAGTGATTAAGGGCTAATGACTTCAAAAGTAGATGTAATTATTGTTGAATAAACACTTTTGGAGAATATGTGATGAGAATTTGGATATTTTAATGATTCCAATGGCTTCCTTGTGAAAATTCGTGTGGGGAGAGTGTTTATTGTGAAATTGGAACCATTGGGAACAATTGTGCAAAAGTTGAAAACTCTGTCCATTGAAACTCTGTACAGGGCAGCCAATTTGTATGGACGTTTTAAATAGGAAAATGGTGTCTAAAAATTCTGAACTTTTCCAGTCATAAATTTCACATGTCAGGATTCAAAATGGACATATAATTTGTACCATTTCGTTTTAGGAACTGGGAGATATGACTGTCCAAAGTTTGAGGTCGAAAATGGACTCTGTTTTGGGGCAATGATGAAATTTGTGTAATTCTGGAATTTTGTGGTGATTTCTGGTAATGGCTCATATTTGTCCTATGAATAGGACTTAAATATCTTTCATTTGGCTTTGGAATCACCTTATTTCGATTTTTCTAGAATTAGTTATGATTTTTCAAAGTTGGGCAGAAAATCTGCCCGAAAATCCGAAAATGTGAAATTAGAAATTATGACATCATCATGTGGTAAGGTGACATCAGCATGATATTATAAATCACTTTTCTGTTCCCTCTTCAGCCATTTCCGACGTCTTGAGCTTCAAAGAGAAAAGGAAAGTGATTTTAGATATCTAGTGAGAGAAGGAGCAAGAAGTTCAAGGTAAGTTCGATTTCTTCGGTGTTTTAGCTCTTGACTTGTATAATCCTTCTCCTAAGCTTCTCTTTTACATGATTCAAGGTGTTTGAAGCTAGAATTTAAGTGTTGAGAAGGCTAGGGTTTTGGTTATCAAAGGGAAAAGCCAGAGGGAGCTTGAGGTAACTTCCAAACTTTCGTATATTGCTTATTCTGGTTGCTGTGGGCAATTTAATCGGTGAAATTTCGCCGGATTGCCATTGGTTTTAAAGTTTGGAAATGATATGGCCTAGGGGTTATGCTGCCCAAATTGGGTCTTAATGTAAGTTTTAACCTAATGTAATGGTTAATAAAGTGGTTAGGAGTAGAAAGAAACGCGTATGCGGAGCCAAAATCGTAAAATCCCGATTTTCTCCGGAGAGCTCATAAATTTTGGCCAGCTCTAGAAATGAGTCTTAGAGTTGAATTTTCAATGATTTGATGGTTCCATTGAGTTCAGGAGCGAAAATTAGGTGGGGTTACAGTTGGCCACTTTTTCGGAAAAGGCCGAAAAAGCATAATTACGAAAACGCCCCTGAAACCTTTAAATAGTGGCTGCCGAGGGCAATTTCATCCTTTGGCAATGAATTTGATAATTCGGAGTCCGAAAATGGATTCCTTGGGCGGAAATATGTTAGGATAGCCCAGATTAGAATTTCGGGAAAAGTGCAACCGGACCGGGTACGGCGGGCCCGGGCTGGGTCCCCGAGGATATTTTTGTAAATTTTCATTATAGACTCATATAACCCCAAGTAACACTATGGAAGTGTCTAAATGGTGTATTTGGAATTGTAGCATTCGATATTTGCCGCCCTCGTGAGCCAACTGCGCCGAAGGACGTCAGGAAAAGACAAGGTAGTGACTCTCTCTCTTATACTATGTGTAATACTCTGTATGTGTGTGTTATCACTATTCTGTGATGAATCTTTGATGCTGCTGCGGTTACAGCTGGTGATAGCTGTCGTTTACAGCGTAAGCTGTCGTTATTGTGATGACAGCGTAAGCTGTCGTGATGTTGATTACTGATTACAGCAAGAGCTGTCGTATTGTGTATACAGCCGTGAGTGCTGTCGTTTGTGGTGAAAACCATGTATCTGTGAATTGCTGCTGCTGTTGCTGTTTGTGATTTATGTACATGCTTTGTGTTTATGCATTGTGTGAGTGGTTTGTTACTACTGAGATTCTCTCGAATCTCATTCTTTCCTATGACTAATATTTCAGACAGGGCGTGTGGCTCAAAGGAGAAGCGGCCAACTCGGAGCAATTAGGACCCTTGGGGGTATATAGTTGAATTGGAAATGTTGGTTATGTATTTTGAACTTGGGATTACTGTATATTCTGAATCAGGAACACTACATTCGATTTTGGTTGTGTAATCCCCTAGTGTATGCTTATAAACCTTCAGGTTTTTATGCATAGAACCCGGGAGTTTCCGGGGATGCGGTTATACACTCTGATATAATTGAATGTATATTAACTGCACATGTAATTATAATTACGTGTTTAAAGGCAGGGGGTTACATTAAGTTGTTAATCTTTATACCAAAGTAGTTAATTGCATTACTGAAGTAGTCATCGAAGCTCTAATGACAGATAGGCCAGTAGGGTGGACCTATGCTAGAGTTGCATCGGCTGGTTAGTGGTTGTGCTTCGACGAGGTGCCCTTTTCTTTGTTTTTTTTGAAAAAATATTGAGGGGCATTATGGTAAAATCACTAACACTTTCAAATCCCAATTTGATCCCCTATCATCTCTCTATCATTTACAAGTGTCAATAGATATTTTGGGGTTTTAGTAAATAAAATGGTATTTATATTTCTTTTTACCATAAAAATATATTGTTATATATTTATATACTAGATATTCACAATGAAAAGAATTTTAATAAGTAGAGAATCTAAAATAAAAATAATCTCAAATAATAATTTTTTAAAAAAATATTTTTTTATTTAAAAACACCAGTTAGAAAAATTAAATATGGAAGATGGGCTGAGCTCTTCCTACTCATCCTTTGGATGAGTAAGGAAACTGATTCCCTTGAAGAAAGGGGTTGGTCCTGAACTGCGCTTCTGCAAAAATCTTTGGATTGGTGAACCATTATGTAAAATAACCTTCAAAGTGCTTGAAAATTTATTTTAGGAAAAATTCCAGAAAGATATCTAGGGAATATTAAAATTCAAAATCAGTTTTGTTTACTGTACTCCTTTGTTTGCTATCTACTACATTTGATGAGTAAATGACATGCATTGTATAGAATGTAAAACTTTCAATCTCCCTTACGTTTGAATTTTTTTTTTTTTTAAATTCAAACTCACTATTACATTCAAAATATATCTTTTCTTTCCCTTTCTAAAAAGTCAAACATTCCACTCCACATAAGACTTGTACGCTTGTTCACACCATGAATGAACATAATTTTCATACAAGCTTTTTTCCAACTAATTTAACGTTGCTTTTGGGTTACTCAATTTATAGTCTGCCAGAGACCCTTTTTTTTTTTTTTTAGCTGAGTTGTCTAGAGATTATTCATTGGTCAAATGTTCTTTTTAATTATATGGGTTAGATTGTTCATACCATGAGTCAACAAATATTTTATTTTTATCATGATTTATAATATTTTATAGATATGTAATAGCATCATGTAGACACTTCATTATCTATATATCTTGCGACTTCTTATTTTGTTATATATGTGTAATAAATTTATTGTAGTCATACCTTTTTCTTTTGTAGCCTTTCATTATACACTTTTATAATAGTGCCAAATATTTTCACGGGATAAAGTAAAGACGATACAATTTTGATATTTTTAGGGACAACACGTACAATATTTATTGTAGTCCTTGTCAAATGTGCCTTTCACGGGTCAAATTGTTCACACCATGACTTAATTATTTCAAAGTAGAATCACCTTTAAAAAAAAAATCTTGGTTCAGATTTTTTTTGAATATTATACTGAAAATCATTAATCCTGTAAAAGGGCAATACAAACTTGGTTCTCTAACCAATCATTTAATCCCCAGCACTAACCACCTTACGATAGGAAGGTGGTGGGTGATCAAAGAGAACAAAACTCCCTGTAATGTTGTGAGCTAATATAGCTAAATAATCTGCTAAAATATTATCCTCTCCAGGGATATGACTAATAATCACCTGCCAGCTTTTAATCATCCATAATCTAACATCCTCAATAATCTCTCTAAAAGGGTGGTTACTTGCACAACCCCTCGTGATTAAAGAAACTGCCTCAAGACAATAGGTGAGAATTATGACAACTTTAAAATTCATATTTCAGCATATCTATATTCCTTGAATGATAGCAATGATTTTGGCCACCACGGGAGGCACTTGAGTAAGTTTGCACAAGAAGCTGCATATCCAATGTCCACCCTCACCCTTAATAGCTCCAGCACACACGCTCTGGCCTGAATCTAAAATAGATCCATCTATCTCCAAAGTGATGAACCCAAGCTTTCTTATAATGTCACCTTCTCCCCGTCTAATGACTCGCCCATAGAATTGACATTGAATTGTTAAATCCATATCCCAGCTAGCTTTAAACAAACTAGAATGGCATTCCAACAATCTGAATCTGAATCTTCCCAAAACAATTTCTTACGGCGAGTCACCCAAATGTCCCAGCATACATAACCAAACAAGGTTGCTCAATTGATCTTCTTAGTGAAGTTCTTGCCCGCTTCGTGCTTGAGATTCTATTGAATCCATTCCAAACCTTGTAGAGTGGCAAACTTATCCCAAGAAACTGGATTGACTTTGGATATTCACCTCTCTCGAGCATTGGCACAGTCCCATAATAGATGCATCATGTCTTCCTACTGGTTACAGCTAAGCGAACAATCTGCTTGATTTGCCAATCCCCTGTGAAATCGTAGTTGCACTGTGTGTGCTTTTCCATAAGCAATGAGCCACATAAATGATTTGATCTTCTCTGGCACTACCCATTTCCACAGCATCCTCCAAAACGGAATGTGAGAGCTTTGGGAACCTGCAAAAAGAAAATAATATGCAGAACTAATAGAAAAATATCTGTCAAACAAAGTCTTCCAGAAGTATTTATCTTCTCCTCTCTCCTCACTGGAAGGGTGTGCACATAGAATTCGTTCAATAATGTGAGGCTGGAACCATTTGCCAAGTTTGATTGTATCCCAATCACCCCACGGGTTCACATAATCTTTAACTTTTTCTTCTCGCTCAATAAAAGCCTCAAACCCCAGAACTAACTTAATCATAGGCTTCTTAAGTTCAAACCAGTTATCATACCAAAATGAAGCCAAAGCAACATCTCCAATCTTAGCCCCACCCCTCTGTGAAATTTCTCCCAAACATCACAGATTCCTCATCAAGTATAAGAAGCATCCCTTCGAGGAACCGGTGTGTTCGTTTGATCCCATCTATATTTTGTCTTGAGGACATGAATCCATAACGCTTCATTCTATTTATTTAAGTCACAATTTCCAAGGCCATCATCTCTCTTGTCTTTTGTGACCTGATCCCATAAGACAAGGTGAAGTTTCTTCTGGTCCTCCATCTCTCCCCATAAGAATCCTCTGCTTCTCCTATTTAGTTCTCGCAAAACTCCTTTGGGTAACAATATTGTTTGCATATGATAGGAAGGTAAGGCAGATAAAACTGCTTTAATAAGAGTAATTCTACCTATTAAGTTCAAGCAGCCTCTCTTCCATCCATAGAGCTTTTTCTGTGTCTTTTCCAAGATCGATGCAAAGGTGATTTTTGAAACATGATTATGAAAAAGAAGGATACCAATATATTTCACCAAATCCCTTGTTAATCATATACCCATAGCCTGACTCAAGTTTTATGCCCTTGAAAAATGAACATTCTTGGAAAAGCATACTCGTGTCTTGTTTTTATTCATTTTTTGTCCGGAGGCATTACAAAAGGTTTGCAAGCATTTAAGCATTTCCTCAACCTGAGTCTCTGAGGCCTCTCTAAAGAGAATAAGATCATCTGTAAAGAATAAGTGAGAGATAATATGACATCCTCTACTCAATTCAATCGATTTCCATTTACATTCTTCAATAATATCTTGAATGATATGGTTAAGACGCTTTATATACAAGGTGAAAATATATGATGATAGGGGATCCCCTTGTCTTATTTCACATGAAGAACTAAAAGTATCAGTGGTTTCACCATTCCACAAAACCTGAAAAAGAGGGACTTGAGATACAAGCCATAATAACCTTACACATTTTACCTTCAATTCCAATAACTCTGAGTGTATCATGTATGAAGAACCTTTCTAGATAGTCATAAGCTTTCTCAAGGTTTACCTTAACTGCCATCCATCCATTGTTCCCACATTTAGTTATCATTGAATGAATAACTTCCTGAGCAATGATTGTGTTATCACTACTCTAATTTAGATGTAAGTGGGTTAACAACAACAATTGATTACGGATAGATGACTTAGGCTTTGTTCAAGTGAACCTTTCTAAGGTTTGGTATGTAAATGATCCTTTTATTTTAGCAACACAAGCAGAACAAGCATTTCTCTTTCTGAATCCTGCTAAGAAGAATTGGTCCATTGTACTCCCATCCAACAAAAATCGTCAAGAACAAGTTAATTTTGAAAGTAATGAATATTTGAACATCAATGATGATGATCCTTCATTTGAGAATTTATGGTTAGTAGACATTGGTATAGATGATGTAGATGGAGATGGACCCATATATGTGAGACATGATCATGAAGAGGGAACTTGGGTCAAGAGAAACACAATTCTCAATCCAACGAATTTTGAAGAATAAAATTTTAAATCAAACGAGAAAAAGGAAAAGATAATAAGTGCCTTGACTTGTTTACTTGTACTTATGTTTTTATATATTTAAAAATAATTTGCTTTCATTGACTTGGTTGACATGGTTGACATTATGCACTGATGTTTTGTTTTGGTTTATTTCACTTCTAGGAGTATGGACTCACCACATGATGAAATTGATGATGTTCCCAAGAACATTGGTAGACAATGATTTATGGAGAATGTAAGACGCGGCAGGACTGTTATGGTGAGGTTGATCAAATTGAGAAGTAAGGGAATCAAGTTATAACTAGAGTGGAATAAAAAGGGAAACCCATTTGGCAAAAACAGTACCTCATTAAATAACTTGATTGAGACTACACTTCGAGATAGAGTCCCTATTATAGTTCAAAACTGGAGATTGGCGAAGCAAAATTATGAGGATGAAATCTGGGATGAAGTACAGGTAACACATTAATTATATTCTTCTTTGCTTTGCTTTGGTTTATTTAATTTCAATGTAACAAATTATATATATCTTTTATTGTTACATAGCATTTTTATTATTGATGATGATCAGAAGAACTTCGTGCTACAAAAAGTTGGAAAACTTATGAGAAAGTTTCATTTTGATCTTGTCAAATACTTCTGAGGGATGATAATGAGATTATCATTAGTACACCACCGACATTGTATGAAGGAATCATCACTCAAGAAATGTGGGATGAGTTTATCAGAACACATACAACTCAAGAATTCCTGGTAATATAATATGTTTGACTTTCCTTATTACTTGTAATGTACGTATTTGTAATTAGCATTTATATATTGATATGAATCATTTTGATCTAAATAGGAGTTGAGTGAGAAAAATCACGCTAACGTGACAAACATGCCATACCGGTACACATAAGGACCTGTTTCCTACGCACAATTAGAAAGAAAAATGGTAAGAATTAATTATTATTTCATATGTAGATAAATTGTATGAATATCATATAACTTCAACTAAATTTGTTGTACAGATAGAAGAATCAAGTTTAGATATTACACAGGTTCCACGACATGATCTATGGGTAGCCGGTTGCATAAATAAGAAAGGTGAAATTCATAGTGAGGAAGCAATAAGAGTAGCCGAATATTGTGTAAGTATTGGATTATGTGTACAATAAATAATTAGCTTTACTTAAATGAATTTGATTTATAATAACTAATATTGTTGTAATTCTTTTTGTGATAGCGACAAATGACACATAAGGATCTTGGGTTGGCAAGCTATGTTGGTCAGAATGATTTGTTGAATAGAGCGCTAGGAGTACCCAAATATGATAGTCGTGTTCAGGGTACTGGTTTTATAGTCACCCAATCAACATACTTCGGACATCAGAAGGGCTCTAATAAAAGTGACATTTCCCAGCTACATGAGAAGATGACTAGTTTCAAGCATCAAATGCAAGAACATCAAGAACAAATATGCTGCAAGGAACAATGAGAAGAACAATTCTTAGAACAAATGTGTTTGATGCATGAACAAAATGCGCTGTTAAAAATGCAAATACAATAGTTGGTGCAGTGTAGGCCAACACAAAATGTTCCCTTCTGTGATAGCCCAAGTGTCAGAGATAGTTGCACTTCCATGCCTAAAGTCCCTTTTCCTTTGGTAATTAATTTATTCTCTACTTAACTTTATGTTACATTATAATTTAGCAAACTTTAACATATTAACTCTATTTTCCATAGGGCGAATTTCAATGCAATTTATATGTCGATCAAGCTTCCAGCACACGGTTGCAGTGGGTTCTGCCTACAACACTGATAAGGACATACTCCGAGTGAGGGTTGACATTTGCACAAAGGAAGACGCGCTCTTACCAATCCCGTCGCAGGATGAGCAGATAATAGTGAAAGATGTTATAGGTGGCTATGTTGCTTGGCGAATAGGTCTTATCAAGCCATATGAAAAGGTCGTCCCTTTACAATTCCCTGCACTTTTCCTTCGTACTTCAAAAATTGTTATTTAATTTTCTGATTTTCGCAGGGTAGACAATCTAGGGATAAACAAATCCAACCATATGGTAAGATCTCAAAGTGTTCAACAACACAACCCAAGTTGAAAGCATCGGCTAGCCAACAGAGCAAAAGATTACCGACCTCATATCGTGATCAATTAGTATTGATTACACCACAATTGATCAATGAAGGAGAACTGGAAATACATTTTGAAAGACATATCTACAGTGTTAGCGGTCTAGTTGATCATGTTAATTGTGATGTCATGTACGACATATGTACTCTTGATTGAGTTAGTGCTTCAGCTATCAACATCTGGATAAGGTACTTGACCATCATCATTTATCACTGTTATTAATATTTCTTGTTCTATTTCTTTTGTTTTTCATGACACTTTTTGTTTTGTACCAGGCATTTGTACCATGACATCTTAATAGATACAAATAGGGTCCAATTTGTATTTGTCAACACTTATCTCGTTGGCCACCATGGGGGTAAAGTAGATATAAATGCACAGTTTAATGATCTAAAATATTACTTTAGAAAGAAAGCGACACCACTATACTATTTTCAGTGCCATACAATGCTGGGTAAGTTATTAGTGGTAAAATTTTTGTTTTTATTGTTTAACTTTTATCATAACATGATTGTTGAAACAAATTTTTTTAAATATTTTAGGCGCCATTGGATATTGATAGTTATCAATCCATCAAAACCTTTAAACCCTCGCATTTACTATGTGGATCCTCTAAAAAATGGTCTTTCACCAAACCGTTCTGATTTGTTACTATTGTCCAATAGGTAAGCATACATGCGTATGTGTAAATATTTGCATATATGATTGAATAACCAAAAGTAATCAGTTTCTATTTGTTTTGTTAGTGCATTGACTGCGTATCGGTCCTCTGTGTCCTTAACCTATTCTAAAGTTGCTGACCCTCACCTTAACTATCCTTAGAAGAAGATACTGGTACTGATATATGAATTTACTCAAACTTTGTTAGTAAACAATTTTTATTCATAAACAGAGTTAAGTATTGCATTATATTTTTGCAGTGCCTTTTCCAATTCAATGACAATAATTGTGGGTATTACATCATGCAATTTATGAAGGATGTAATTATGCATGATCAGCCATTTATTTCTCAAAAAGTAAGACATTTAGTCGCACTTCATATTGTGTTTTAATTAACTTTAATTCATGCCTGATAATTACATTTTACTGATTTTAATTCATTTTAATTTGTGGCTGATTGTATATATGTGTAGTATTATAAAGATCAACGTTGTGATACTTTGACTGACTATCAACTTAATGAAGTGACTGAGGAATAGTGTGAATATGTGTTTAGGCAAATCTCTGAGTAGCTATACTATTTAATTCACTAGCTGGTATTTGTTGTGTTGTTTCTTGCCAATTGTTGTGTCTTGTATTCAAGTTGAATTTGTTGTATTTCATTCACATTATATAGTATAACTATTTTTAGTACTGCTTTAATTAATTAATCATCTGTTTGTATCATTTTAAAGTTATCTCTCATTGTTGTTATTTGCTTTTCTTCATTTTGCAGTGGATATATATAGAAATGTTTAAACCATGCAATGCAATATTGCAATTATGGGAGATATGAAAAAAATACGGCTAAAAAAAAGGGTTAATATAACTTTTAGTCCTTGAAGTTTGATCCAATTTTGGTTTTGGTCTCTCAAGTTTAAAATCGGTGGTTTTGGTCCTTGAAGTTTGACCTTTGGTCCCTTAAGTTTGAAAGTTTTGGTTTTGGTCCCTCAAGTTTGAGAAGGACTTGGTAGAAAACGAACTGAACTGGAAAAAAACCAAACCGAACCGGAAAAAAAACCAAGTCCTTCTCAAATTTGAGGGACCAAAACCAAAACTTTCAAACTTTAGGGATCAAGGGTCAAACTTGAGGGACCAAAACTGTCGATTTTAAACTTGAGGGACCAAAACCAAAATTGAATCAAACTTCAGGGACCAAAAGTTATATTAACCCAAAAAAAAAAGGTTCCTATAACGCTTCCTTAAACAAGGGCCACAGGAAGAATGTAAAAAGAAAAGGTCTGACCTTCTTGTGGCGCTTCCTTAAAGAAGCAAGGAAGTGCCACAAGAAGGGATGCCTCCTGTCAGCAAGCGCCACAGGAGGGCACAATTTCCCGACGCAAGCGCCACAAGAGGGTATTTAAAAAAAATTAAAATGTTGTGGCCTTCCAAGCGCCACAGTTTTTTAGTGGCATCCAGATATGTGGCACTTCTCTCGTGCCATAGCTAATGCAATTATAAGCGCCACAACTTTGCTTTTTTTGTAGTAGTGTTGGCTAATATCTTTGCATTTCTGGACTATGACTGATGTTGATTTGAGGAATTTGATTAATTGATCAACTACTTTCTAGTTATGAAATTGCTTATCATTCAAATGCATTGATGATTTGAATTTAGAAAATTGTACTTAATTGCCTTTGTTCAGGAGTATAAAGGTCCAAGTGTGGGGGAATTGATTGAACCATATTTTTATATATAATTTTTATAATTAAATTGGGATTTTAATGCATTTTATGGGTATTATTGTATTATTAAGCACTAATTTGAGTAAAAGATATTTGCATTGAATTAAGTGTAAATATGGGTAAAATGGTTATAATTTGTTAATTATTTATGCAAATGATTTCTTGGACTTTTGATACTATATTGTGCTTAATTTTGCATTTAAGATGTCTTGGAAAGAATTTGGTGATTTTTGGAAGATCAGAATTAATACTTTGAGAACTGGGAAAGTTACAGAAAATGTCTCTAAAAGTTATGAAAATTACAATGAATGAAGAAAAGGGCCCATACAAAGTACAAACAACAACACAGAATATTCATAAATTGTAATTCCACCTTCCAGATGTTTGAAAAAGTCACACTCTGGTCCCTTCTCATAAACTTTTCACAATTACAGACAGGTCCCTGGTCTTCTCCTTCCTCCTGCCAAGACGACTAGACCCAACATAAATGGTGGAGGAAGCTTATTTGTGAGTTAGTTGGAGCTAGCAATGGTAGACATGGGAGAGAACTGGATATTATTGATTTAAGAAAAAGGAGCCAGTGGAGCATGAGAGGGGAATAATTATCATCATCATCTTATCACTCTCACCTTTTCTTTCCTATAAATAATAGAGCAATATGATCTTCATCTTTATCTTCTTCCTTTCCCCTAGTTTCATTGTGTGTCGCTGGCAGTGAGCTTCCCTTCCTCACCATTGCCGTTGATGACAACCTGGAACCATGGGAAAGGCGCTACAACCACTCCTTCATACGACCATCTTCTTCTTCTTTCTCCCTTCATTGTGTCACCAGCGAGCTTTCCTTCCTCACCATTGTTGCCGTGATGCACCTCCATCTTCACCAAGCATCATCATCACCTCCTCCATTTTTCTGGCAAACTTGACATTCCTTCTCTCAAGCAACGCACACCACCACCTTCACAGTGCCCCTCGTCTTTCTCGTTGGACAACCTACACCACCACTAGGCCCGATAGAGTTGAGGCGGAGGAAGGATAGGGGGAGCTAAGAGTCAGGGGGTCAGTCTTCCCAACCACCATTACCGTCACCTTCATTCTGTCACAGCCGACACCAACCTTCATCTCCAGCCACCATCTCCCTTATCAACGGCGGGCACTAAGCTCAGACGTTGCAGTATCATGGCTTTCAGCTCTAGAAGAGAGAGAGTACCGTAAGAGTTAACCGAAGTTCCATCTCCGGCCCCCATTCCAGTGAAGCTCTGAATTTTCTGGCGACCTCTTTCTTTGCTTCCATTCCACCATCATTGCTTCTTCAACCCTCATTGTCATACCGTCAGATTCTCTGTGATTTTCAGCAAATATGTTATGAGACCTGTTATAGTTATGAATTTTCCAGCTGTATTCTGAAATATCGGCCCCCATTCCAATAACATTCCCAACTCCGGTGACCTCTTTTCTTCACACAAGTGTAGAATTGAAAGTAGCGAGGAACAACACAGTTGCCAATCTCTCAACTACTTTCACCATCACTGAGGCCACAGTCCCATGCATTACCTTCTAATTCCCTTCTGGTGAAATTGCAACCTGGTTTCTCTCCTTTGCCCAAAAGTAAAGGACCTCCTTTTCTCTTATATGGGTCGTTGGATCAAGATCTCAACGGTCCAGATTTAATATATTATAAAAATATTATTATTGTAATAATATTTTAATAATATTAATAAAATATTATATTAAATCTGGACCGTTGAGATCTTGATCCAACAGCCCACAGAAAAGAAAAGGAGGTCCTTTACTTTTGAGACAAAGGAGAGAAACCATTTGCATGAAATTGTGTCTTCATCCTCCAGTGACTTCATGCAATTTGATCATTTTCAATAAGTTGCTCAGGGGAGTTTTATATTATTATAAATTAATATTGTATATTTGGTTTGAGACTTGATTATTGTTTGAGTAATATTTGGATTAAGTTTGTGTGATTAAATTTTGCATGTGAGTTTTATATACCTTATGATTTAAATTAATTTGAGTGGCATGTTTATTTATACATTTAATTATATTATATTTTCTTTTATTTATTTTTTTACTGAAAAACCTAAAAAAATACATTTCTCCTTGTTTTATTTAATTTGCATGGCATTTAGATTACTTAGGATTTAATAAAAGGTTCCTCGAGAAGAGAGACGACCTGAGTATTGCATTGGACTGCAATTCTTGGATTCACTAGTACAAAATAGCCCTTTTAGACCGTAACATTTAGACCGGTTATTGCGGATAAGGTCTAAAAAGTATGACCGATGCCAATTTTGTTATTATAATGAACATTTGAGACTAGTTCTTAAAATATGAAGTTTAAAATATATTATTTAAACCGTTTATCTAAACAACTGGTCTACAAAAAATAAAAATTTAAAAATGTTGAAACTTTTTAGACCGGCAGTCAGTGACAACCGGTCTAAAAGACAAAACATTTAAGACCAATTATCCAAACAACCAGTCTAAAAAGATAAAAATAATTAAAAAATAAAAAATTTTGAAACTTTTAAAACCGGTTGTCACTAATGACCGATGTAAAAGATAAAACATTTAAGACCGATTCTTTCTTTTAACCGGTCTAAAAGATGTGGAATTAAAAAATAACATATTTTTTATTTTTAAGATCTAATGTTTTAAATAACCATTCTAAAAGATGAACTTTTTAGACCTTATTTTGATTGTAATCAGTCAAAAAGATTTGCCCCAAATTTATCTCTTTTTCAGAACCCTTTTTCATCATCATGCCTAACTAAATTGAATCTTGTGCTCTCTGAATCCTCTCTTTCTCATAACCCTTTCTTCCTCCCTTGCTTTTATATACCCACCATCACTCTTCCCCTCCCCTCCTCCTCCTTCACAATGGCCACTCCTCCTCCTGCAGCCACCACCTCCCCTACTATTCAACACGTCACCAAGAAATCTTCCGACCAGCTTCTCCAAAAATTTGCTCACCTCGATTCCCCTTCCCCCGAAATCAAATCTAAGCACCAATGCTCAATCGCCGAATCTCACTGCCACAACTCTTCCCATTCAGGCTCCGCTTTATTCGAGAGGTGGTCGCTTCTCCTCCCGCCGCTACTCACCGCTCTTCTTTCCTTAGTACCTTGTCATTGCTTGTTCCCACCTCAAGGCCAGGGATATCAAAAACAGATCCTTCTTCGGTACTCTCAAGAAGTTCTGCTCCTGTTACCTGTATTGTTCCCTCAATTTGATTTTGTTGATTATCTATCTATTCTTGAATTGGCAGAAACAACAATAGCATGTCTTGATGTTGACAAAAAGTTTTGTGTGAGCTCGCATTAACTATTGTTCACTGGTTCTTGCAGACATGGCAGAGTACTATAGAGGGTGCTTCCAGAGTTTTCATGGAGAAGCATTATCATCGACAAAAGTGTATGATCAATGATATTGGTTAGCCTCTCATCATCTGCTGGGTCCTGAAATGAGCACATCCCTGCAGGAACAGGCAAACAAATAGCCCACGTTACTTTTGCAAGACTATTTCATCAACAACCACAGAAACTCAGAATATCTATATGTATAATATATACTACACTATCACCATTAATTCGTTATTCATTAAAAACACAAAAAATAACTTTTAAGACTGTTTTTGTAAAATATAAGGTCTAAAAGTCAAAAAGTCATACTTTTAGACCGGTTATTATAAAAACAAGTCTTAAAAGTATTTTTAAGGCCGGTTATCATCACAACCGGTCTAAAAAGTATGACTTTTTATACCGGTTTTCACTAAAATGTCACCTTTTTTAGATTTGAGCTTAAATTAACCGGTCTAAAAAGTGATTTTTAAGATCAGTTGTTTAACCGGTGTAAAATGTAACAGACTTTTTAGACCGGCCGTATCAAGTCCTCATCCAAAACCTGTCTAAAAAGTCATTTTTACCCAGTCTAAAAAGTGATTTTTCCACCCGTGATTAAATATTTTGTATTTGACCTTGAGACACAATGACACGGTCAAATCACATGTGCAAAATATAAAATAAATATAATATTATAATTATCATTCCAAAGAAAATTAAACATATCATTGAAAAAATTATAGATTAAAAATTTAAATTTTGGTGCATTTAGATTAGATTTGAAAGGTCTAAATCTCATTACAGCGATGAGCAGTGAGTTATGAGCACAAAATGAGAAGGAAAGGGGAAAATGATGGATCCCTAGCGTCCTAGTGCAGAGGATTTATCTGACATAGTTTAGGGTTTATCTTTCTTTATTTGTCGTTACAGGCAAATGACGGATCCCTAGCGTCCTAGTGCAGAGGATCAGCCACCTCCTCCACCTCTGAGTCAGCCACCTAGTGCTCAGGAGAGTCAGCCACCTAGTGCTCAGCAGAGTCAGCCAGCTAGTGTTAACTAGGGTGAGCCTAGCAATGCTCTGAGCTAGGGTCGTAGTGAGCGCAGTCGCTAGTCTATACGGAGGGGTAGATGTGCCACACGGTTGACAGATGTTTCCCTCAGTCGGAGTGCAGGCCAAAAGATACCGATTGAGTTTGATAGACATTGGAAACCAATCGGGCCTAATGCACAACGATATAGGAGTTTCATCGGCCTCCTTGCATGTAAGAAGCCGAGCATCTTGATAGAGGAGTGGAGAAATGTCGATCCAAAGGTGAAGCAGCATATTTAGGACACTATTCAGGTATACAATTCTCTTCTGTATGTAATTAATTATTATCAAATGTCACTTCATTTGTCACTTACTCCTTCAATGCATGCATTTCAGCTCACCTATGACGTTCCCCAGAGTGAGATCTTGTACAACAAGACGATGACGTATTGTTATGAGTGCTGGAGCAAGTTTAAGACAAGTCTGACCAACAATTACATTCATATTGAGGTGAAAGATTGTCAGCCTCATCCTAATCCGTGCAGCACGTATACATTTCTTGATCAAGCGACTTGGCAAGAATTTGTTAGGCTTTGGACTACTCCTGAATCTTTGGTTAGTTGACTTATTTTTCATTTTATTTACTTAGCAAGTATCTTAATTGATTATAATACTTTCCTTTTTTATCATTTGTTATTCGCAGGAAAAAAGGCAAAAAGCACAAGAGAGTGGTAGAAAGAATGATTGCCCTCATACAATGTCTCGTGGGGGTTATGCAAAGGCTGAAAGAGACTTGTTAGCAGCCAAATGGAAGAGATTGGAAGAAGCATCTCAATCTGATCCTTCTGTTCTTCTTTCTCCGCCATCTCCGATTCGTCGAGAAGAAAAATGGCAATTTGTCCACCAAAAGAGGAGTGGGACTTATACGAGTGAACAATCTCGTATAGTTGGTGAAAGAATTGTAAGTGTATATCGTTATTGTAATTAATTACATAAGAAACGTACATTATTACTTATGTTTGTTATTTTGTATTATGTTACAGGATGAACTTAGAAAACAACAAGCTGAGGGCTCTTTTAAGTTGGAGGGCAGGAATGACATCCTCACAGTTGCTACTGGCAAACACGAGCATCCAGGCCGTGTCAGGGGAGTTGGAGGAGGGGTAGGGATACGGGATTACTTTGGAGCCCCCGTACACCATTCCTCAAACATCGTGACTAGGGAGTAATTGGAGACTATATTGGCCATTGCAAGAGCAGAAGCAAAGGCCGAGGCTGAAGCATCTTTTGATGCACTATTAGAGACCCGGTTGAGCAAGATGAAAGAGGAAATGATAGTGTTTATGAGCTCAAGACAAGATACCAGTGCTCCCCAGCCACAATCGATTGATCCTAATAAGCAGAGCACTAAAGGTAGCTGTTGCAACATCGGGCAGTCATCAGAGGGTCCTAACCCGTAAATTATTGAGCTTTGTGATCTTTTTGTCGAGGATCCTCTGAGACGGTTAGTTGTACGGGGTAGTGTGCATAACCTGGGATCAACTGTCCACCACCGACAAATGGAAAGTGATCAAGTCCAGGTGTCAATTGACGAGGTGATTATTGCGGATGCACCTGTCCCTATCCCTTCTGATGAATTCAAGATCGTTAGCGATGTCTTGGGCACATTCATCTTATGGCCAACGAACCTTGTTTCTGGTCGAGCCGAGGATAGTCCGATCAAAGCCCCACCAAGTCCGATCAAAGCCCCACCAAGTCCAGCTCCCTTCACTCAGCAAGAAGTTTCACAGCCTTCATTGAATATCCTGCAGCAAGTGATTCTGATGGCATATGATACATCCTTCAAAACAAGAGAGTGGCCTACGGATTCAGTTGTTGGACAGTCAGGAGTGACATGCTATCTTGAGAGGGATGATTTGATGTCCTTGGTAGCTCCTGGACAAAATCTTACGATTGGGATTGTCCAACTGTTCTTAATGTAAGTAGCTTCTGCAATTCAAAGTAAATATTTTAAAAGTTTCACCGTTTACCTTTTATTTATATGCTTGTGTTATTGTAGGTACATGCATCGTAGGTTGGTCTCCTCTGGCAAAAGCGAAAAATTTGGATTCTTATGCCCCCATCACATCCAAGAGAAAGGGACCACTGCTGCTACTAGACATACATACTTGTCACAGAGGCTTAGTGAAACTGGAACCGAGTGTTTCTTGGCTCCATATGTGCATAGGTAAGAAACAAATTGATATTTTATAATTTATATAATGTTTTATGTTTGCTTAACATTCTTCTGTTTTTTTCAGTGATCATTGGCAGTTGCTTCTTCTATGTAAGAGTAGTTACACTGTCTTCCTCTTATGTTCCCTCCACTTCAAACCAGGGAATGATTTGAAAAAGACCATGAATTCGTTATTTTTCTTGCATTCTTACCTTTTGTAAGCAAAATTTATGGAATTTGTGTAAAACCAATAACCTTTGTCATTGTGATGATCATAGGTCTATGCGGACATTCCTACACAGTGCTTGTGGTAAGCATGTTCGTGATTTAAAGGACCCTACATGGATCATGCCAAAGGTTAGTACATATGGATTAACATTTGTTTAAAGAATGTAATAAGACATGCCTTTATATTTGTTTTAATGATATCATGTTTTTTCACAGAGCCGTCGGCAACCAAAGGGGTCCAACTTATGTGGTTTTTATGTTTTAAGACACATTTACAATATTATCACTCTAGGCACGACTGACTTTACTCAAGAGGTAAATTTATATTTCAGAACTTTTGTTTTACTTTATTGTTTTTAAGTTACTAAGTCAATGTTTCGTCTGGTTTTGGTGTTACAGATGTTTGATCTTGCCGATCCCTTTCCTGAAGAAGATATTGATTTCATTCGCACATGTTGTGCTGAATTCATCCATGAGCTATTACAAAAATAGTGAGTTTTTGAATCCAATGTTACATTGTACATTATTTTATTTCATTCTGCATGTATTTGGCTCTGATTTGTATGTTTTATTTTGTTTTTGTGATTGCTTGGTTTCATCCAAATTTCCTTGCTTTCTCATTTTTTTTAATCTAATGGAGCAATAGAATTAATACACAGCACAAGAGAGCGAACTATGTGAGCTATTGCTTTTGTGTTTCTCATGGATGAACGCATCGTTTAGTTGCTGTTATATAGCTCCTTTGGTTTCTGTTGGCCACTTTACATGACAAATTAAAGCTTTTTCCGTTTGTCATTTGTTATCTAAATGGAACAACAGGTTTGATGCTGCTGCTGGATCTTAGCATTCATTTTTACTCTGATGCAGATATTAGAGAGGTTAGATATGCACCTAAAGTTGTAATTTTATTTGTCTTATAGTTGAAACTGGATGCCAATAAACTTGTAAATCACTTCACCGTAGACTATGAGCTCATAATACAGACTATCTTCTATTTTCACTTTGTGATTGGAAACTTTTGATTATTCTTTCATTGAATTGTGGGCGATGGAGAAAAAGTAGTGGTGAATCTGTGAAGAGCTGTAGCTGAACTAAGAAATATGTTATGGGGCCAACTTCAAGTGAGTTTTATCCCATGAGTATTTGGGGAAATGGAATAGTATGTGAGGATTTAGAGTAATTGGTGCAAAGTGAAAGTGAAGAGTGAAATGGAGCAATGACATGAGAACCTTATTTCTATTGGCATCATCTGTATTGAATAACCTTTCTATAATTTTAGGTTTACTTTGGGTGAACACTTTTGGTAGAAGTGAACCTGCAAAGCTTTAAACATTTTGGTTCCACCTATGTGCAGTTAAGCCGATACATATATAATGCTAAATATTGTGTGAGAAGTATTACCAATTGCAAATGGAAATAGTATGATGTTGAACGGGTAAGAGAAGAGAGGGAGGGGGAAAGAGAGGGAAGAAGAATGGATAGAGAGATAATTAGAGAGAGAGAAACTTATAGAAGGGAATTTAATCTTCAATTCTATATCATTCAGTGGATATACATCCCTTGCTTTTCACTCTCCATCTTCAAAGACTTTGCAAGACAAGTATTAGGAATATCACCACAATTCAGATTACTTACAGCATGAACAATTTTCATCCTGTCATAGTTAAATTAAGGAGTTTTTTATCCTTCTGAGTAATTTGAGCAAGCTGAACACAAACGGGATGACTAGTTGCCAAAATGAGTCCAATTAGTATTCATCTCCTCTGTTTAGGCTCATGTCTCCTATTTCTAACATCTCAACTGTGTGATTAGTCGTCTTCTTTATCTTGATTGCTACATCCTGAGGAATGAAGTTCCCACATACTGTTGCTTTTCTTTGCTTCTTCTGTAAGTTTATAACTCAACAGAGACAATCAACTCGGCCATACCAAGGGATGCAAGAGGACATCAGAATCATCATTAGAAATTTGAACACTTTTTCTTGTTAGTTTTATTTAAAGTTGCCTTATTTATCAAAAAAGAAAATGTAAAGGCCATATCTGGTATTTTCTTCTTTATTGCATTTTGTCCATTTCATCAAAAAAGAAAGTAAAAGAAATTATAGAAATAGAAAACTCTTCTTTCCTAGCAGAGAGAAATTAGCATGTTCTAATTTTGATGCGTAATGAATGAAGTGAGTGAATTGGTGATATATGCAGGGATTATGGATTCTTCATATTCGTCAAAGGGAAAGAAGAAGGGCTTGGCAGATGAAGCAGCTTTTGCATATATGTTCATTGCTTTTGTTTTACTCTTGTCATTTGGTCATCCTTACTGTCTAATTGCAAATGAATCATCAATAACTGACTTTACTGGCTGCTTGTATGAACATTAATTTGTTGTTGCTATAGACTGGTGCTTTTGAATTTTGAAATTCAAAAGTAATTGTTATTATGTACTGCTGTTTAAAATTGGAGCATTCTGTGCGTGTACATATAATAAAAGGGGCGTTTTTTTTTAAAAAAAAGAAGTTTTAAGACCGGTTGTAGTCACAACGGGTCTTAAAAAGTACTTTAAGACCGGTTGTTCCCACAACCGGTCTTAAAGTACTTTTTAAGACCCGTTGTGACTACAACCGGTCTTAAAACTTCTTTTTTTTTAAAACGCTCCTTTTATTAAGTGACTTTTAAGACCGGTCGTACCCACAACCGGTCTTAAATGTCTAACATTTAAGACCGGTTATGGGTACGACCGGTCTTAAAAGTGTGACTTTTAAGACGGGTTATAACAACCGGTCTAAAAAATAACAGACTTTTTAGACCTGCTGTATCAAGACCTAATACAGAACCGGTCTAAAAAGTCATTTTTAACCGGTCTAAAAAGTCATTTTTCTACTAGTGAGTTTGGCTATGTTTGGTTATATTGCACTGGGTGATGATTTAGTTATCATATTATATTTTATTGAATTACTTTTCCTATGTTGTTTTATACATTCGCCCATCCTTTAAGGAACTATAATTAATAAAATTAATTACTTGATTACTAAAGAATGTATATTATGCTCACCAGACTTGATGACCATATGCCCTTTAAGACCTTCTTTCTAATCCCTCTCCCCATCCTATTTTCCTTTGTACATCCCAAACATAGCCTTAAGACTTTGGCTATGTGGAGTTAATTTAAACCTTACCAGACTTTGTCCACGATTGAACCCCAAAGCCATAAGAGAAAGAAAAAGAAAAAAAAAGATTGCAAATTTAAGGACCGATCAAACTTTAGTCTATTCGAAACTCAGATAAAATATTTCATGAAGTAAAAAAATGTTAGTAATTTTTATTTTTTACTTTAAGAAAATCATTTTGAAAAATTATTATTGAAAAATAATGAAAGAATCTAAATTTGAATCACTTAAGCCCACTGCAGGTTAAAACAAGAGGAGCAAACTGACTCGATACGAGAGTAATTTTCTTGACAAGCTACAAAATAAACAGGCAATTACCCGATGAGAGTAATTTTCTTAGCAAGGAGAGTTTTGCATATGAACAAAAGCAATTCTCCCGGGTGGAAGAAAATTTTTAACTTTAGACTTGGAAGAAACCTAAATTGAAGTTTTGACAGATGGTTTTACTCCCATAACTACTATTTAATTGAGATAGTGTAAAGATTGAACATATTGATTGATGTGGCATCAGTGTTGGAGTATCTTTATCATGGTTCTTCTTCACCAATGGTTCATTGTGATGTAAAGCCAAGCAATATGCTGACAAGTGTTGGTTTAGTTGATAAGGAGTTAACATATAATCCATAAAGGTTGTAAGTTCAAATCTTGCCGCCGATATGAAGACCTTGTTGGCGGGTAGTATATATATTATGCTCACCAGACTTGATGACCATATATCGTTTAAGACCTTCTTTCTAACCCCTCTACCCACCCTATTTTCCTTTGTACGTCCCAAGCATAGCCTTAAGACTTTGGCTATGTGGAGCTATTTTAAACCTTACCAAACTTGACCACAATTGAACCCCAAAGCCATAAGAGAAGAAATAAAGAACTTGCAAATTTAAGGACCGATCAAATCCCTTTTTTTTTGTGTGCCCCCTTCCACATGGATCAAACTCCAAGCAAGCTTTTTCTCACTTTCTTTTGGGGTCGTCCAGCCCACCAAACTTGAACATGAATAAAATTGGATTTAATGAGGTATTTTTTTTTTGGGGAAAGTGAGATTATAAAATTTTAATAAGAAAAAGGAATGAGAGAAAAAAAGTAAGAAAATTCAATTAAAAAGTTGCATGAATATTAAAAATTTAAAACATTTATTCTATTTTATAATTTTTTTGTTTTATATTGTATAAATAAATTTTGTTTTACTTTAAAATTTTCTATTATGTGCATATTAATAATATAAATGAAAATTTATTTTTTACTCTCACAAATTGTTTTAGAATTTGTCATCCCATGCATGCATAAAAAAGATATAAAGAAACGTTTTTGTTATTTAAAGATATGTGATCCCACATACCTTATAATTTAATCAATGTGTTTTTATTTAGAATTTATTACTCTATCCATATAAATAATCACTTGTTTTATTTTAAAAGATATAAGTTTCAATTTTACTATATACATGAGGTCAATTCACACGTCATGCCTGCCTCTCCACATTTTGGACATGATTGTGAAAAGCAACCAAGTACGTACAAATTAATTCATGAGTTGTTGTATTTGAACTGGTTAGATTATAAATAATGTAACAAACAAGATTTTCTTGTTTTAGTGCTACTGCGTGACCCACTTTTAAACTACCAGACTCACGTTATTGATTTATTTTTAAATCATACGACTCAACTTAATAAATGAACTTAACTAAATTATAATTCATCTTCAAGCTATGTTACCGCAAAAAGACGAAGAAGTGGTCTCCAGCTGTATGGAGAGTTTGGAAGGAACGGTGGAACATTTAGAACCTGATCCTTACCCTTTTTGTGCTTTTTGTTTTTGAATGGAAACTGGAATTCATTAAGTTACAACAAGAACTTAATACAAATCAAAGGCGAAACCCCAAATCAATCATCAACGACCGCCTCCTCTAACGAGGGTGGTGGTTGTTCAAAAAAGACAAAAACCTCCGCAATAGAATGCCCTAACCTGGTAAGATGATCAGCATCTCTATTCTGTTCTCTAGGAATATAATTCAACAAAACATGCCAATTCCTAGATAACCATAATCTAGCTTTTACAATAACAACACTGAAAGGGTGGTATTGCTCTCCACCTCTCGTTAACAAATTGATTGCCTCAATGCAATCAATGTGAATAATAATGTTTCTATAGCCTCTGCTCCAACATATCTGAAGTCCTTGGATAATTGCTAAGATCTCAGTGATTACAGGAGGAACTGTTAACAGCTTACAGGTGAATCCCCCAAGCCAAGCTCCTTTCGTATCACGTAGAACTCCCTCACAGCTGCATTGACCTGAGTCCATAGCCGAACCATCTACCTCTAAGTGAACAAATCCCGCTTGCCTATCCCTCGCACTCTGATCTGTAGAAGATTGATAAGAGTAAAACTGGCAATGGGAGAGCAGATCCTGATCCCAGCTAGCGCGAAAGAAGCTGGCCTGGCCATCCTGAGCATAAGACTCCAACTCCTCACCAAAGACTTTCCTGCATCTGGTTGCCCATATATCCCAACAGACATAACCAAACAAGGAAGCCCATTGGACTTTTCTCGTGAAGTCTCTTCCCAATCCATGCTTAAGATTCCAATTTATCCACTCTCTCCCTTGTAATGATGTGAATTTATCCCACAAGGTCGGGTGGATTAAAGCAATCCATCACTCTCGAGCATTCACACAGTCTCTAAGCATGTGCATCATGTCCTCCTCTTGGTTACAGCCGAAAGAACAACTTGCTGAATCCAGGTGGCCTCTATGAGATCTCAATTTCACCGTATGAAGACGATCATGAGAGGCTAGCCATATAAAAGATTTGATCTTCTCTGGAATTGAGCATCTCTACAGTGTTCTTCAGAATGGTTCTCTGACAGCTTGAGTACCTGCAGAAAGAAAATAATATGCGGATTTAACAGAAAAATAGCCATCCGAAGACGGCTTCCAGTAATTCTTATCCTCCCCTCTCTCCTCACGAGGAGGGTGGGCGCGCATAAGACAATCAATAACATGAGGTTGGAACCATTGGCTAAGCATATCCCTGTTCCATTCTCCCAACAAGTTAGTGTAGTCACTCACTTTAGTTTCCCTATCCACAAAAGCTTCAAAACCCGGAATGAGCTCAATTAAAGGTCTATTCATCTCAGACCAATTATCATGCTAGAAAGAGGTCAAATTCCCATTCCCAATATTGACTCTAACGCCTTTGATAAATTTTTCCTAGACAGCATATATACCTCTCCAAGTCACGGACGAGTTTTTCCTGCGTTGAATCCTTGGCATGAAGCCAGTGCCACATCTATACTTTGATCGAAGAACCTTAACCCATAAAGTATCTTTGTTGCTAAGGAGGTGCCAACATAACTTCATCAAAAAAGCTTCATTTTGTCTTCCCATTTCACGGATCCCAAGCCCTCCGTCTTTCTTATCTCTGGTTATTTGATCCCAAGATATCAAATGAAGTTTCTTTCTATCATCTTCTTCTCCCCAAAGGAAGTTTCTGCTTCTTTTTTCCAGCTCGTTCAGCATTCCTTTGGGTAAAAGCATTGTCTGCATGAAGTACGAAGGCAAGGCATTTAAGACTGCTTTAACAAGAGTTGAACGACTGGCCAGGTTCAGATATCTCTTTTTCCATCCTGAAAGCTTTTTCCTGGTTTTATCCAAGATAGGTATAAAAGTGATGTAGTTGGCTCTTTTGTGAATAAAAGGAATTCCCAGGTATTTCCCCAGATCTCCTGTAAGTCCAACTCCCATATTTCGACTCATATTTAACGCTCTGGAGAAGTTCACATTCCTCGAGAAACAGACTTTTGTCTTACTTTGGTTCATTTTTTGCCCCGAAGCTTCACATAATCTCTGGATACAATCTAACATCCCTTCAACCTGACTATCAGAGGCCTCCCCAAACAGGATGAGGTCATCAGCAAAGAATAGATGAGAAATACGAGGACCTCCTTTATTTAGCTGAATCGGTGTCCACATGTCATTGTCAATAGCATCTTGAATTATATGGCTTAATCTCTCCATACACAGGGTAAAAATATAGGGAGAGATTGGATCTCCTTGATGAATGCCTCTAGATAAATTGAAAGTAGGAGTAGCTTCCCCATTCCATAGGATTTGAGAAGATGAGGTGGTAATACATGCCATGATGGCTTCGCACAATTTTTCCTCAAGACCCAACAATCAAAGAGTATCTTGAATAAAATCCCATTCAAGACGATCAAAAGCCTTTTCAAGGTCAACCTTGAGTGCCATCCAACCTATCTTGCCAGTTTTAGTCTTCATTGAGTGGATAACCTCCTGAGCCATAATAATGTTGTCACTGCTCTGTCTTCCAGCAATAAAGCTACACTGATGATTACCAATAACTTTCCCCATAATCTCCCAGAGTCTATGCGAAATAGTTTTAGTAATAATTTTGTAGCTTACATTACAGAGAGATATTGGCCGAAAATTCATGATTGTTTGAGGACTTTCTATCTTGGGGATGAGCACAATATTGGTATTATTTTGCCTCTTACCGACATAGGCTCATTGAAGAAATCCCTCACCAGAGAAAAAATAGACTCTCCCACTATAGACCAGAACTCTTGGTAGAAAATAGCTTGAATACCATCAGGTATTGGAGCCTTGAAAGCTCCCAAATCAAAGATCGCTTGTTTTATTTCCTTATTTGTTACCCTTGCATGAAGTTTCTCCATATCCCTGTCACTCAATGTAGGAAAGCATAAGCTTGTTATGAGCTGATTGGCACAATGCCCGCTGCTGCTAAAGAGATTCATATAATAATTAATGGCAAGATTCTTCAATTCATACTCATCGAACGTCCAACTACCATCCTCCCTTTTCAATCCCTCAATTTTATTTTTCTTACGCCGAATGAGAGCAGCTGAGTGAAAGAATTTGCTATTTTTGTCCCCCCATTTGAGCCATTGGCAACGAGATTTCTGGTACCACATCAATTCTTCTTGAACCAAGATTCTTTTATAATCCTTCTAAAGTTCCTTCTCGATTTGGACAAGATATTGATTATCATGTCTTCCCCTAGCCCTTTCCACCCCTTGGATCCTTCTAAAAATCCTCTTCTTTTTTTCGTTTAGATTACCGATTTTTTTCCGATTCCACTCCTCAGCTGAGCTAGCAAAATTAGTCACTTTATCCGTCCATTGATCTAAGCTCCAACTATTTTGAACCACATCCGCAAACCCTTCTTCCAGAAACCAAGCAGCTTGACAACGAAAGTGAGATGTCTTTCTTCTATAAGACCTATCTGGATTGCAACGGAGAAAGATGGGCCTGTGATCGGAACCAAATTTGCTCAGATGGTGTATTCTAGTTAGAGGATACACCTGGTTCCAATCAGTATTTATGAAGGCCCAATCAAGACGTTCTTTTAAGAGATCACGTTCCCATGTGAATCGCTCGCCAACAAAATCAGATTCAATCAAATCAGCCTTCATTATGCAATCTCTGAAATGATGCATGGATCGCAGATTTGGAGATGAGCCTCCTTTCTTATCTTCAGCAGACAAATAAGCATTAAAGTCACCCATAATCAGCCATGGCTCATTCACCAAGTCACTGAAAATGACAATATCAGCCCAGAGGTTTTGATGAAGCATACAATTAGGTTTGGCATACACACATGAGAGCAAAAAGCTGACATGGTTGTTTTTAACCGTAGCTTTAACATGAATCACTTGAGTGGAGGAAGAGATATAATGAAGATTCAGCTCTTCCTCATTCCAAAGGATCCAAATTCCACCGGCAAACCCAGTAGCTTCAAGTCTAAGCCAAGCACTAAAACCAAGACGCCTGATGATTTTATCCGCTTTACTACCACTGACACGAGTTTCACAGAGAATAAGAATATTAACTCTTTTACCTTTAAGCATATCCCTGATTCGACTTGGAAAATTTTTTGAGGCTGCGCCTCTACAGTTCCAAGAAATAATATCCATAAATAAAAATAATTTAAAAGAGAGAGATGGAGGAAAAGAACCTGAGACCCAAGTCTAAAGGCCTGAATCTGAGAGCTCCATTACTGCCTGCTCCATCGTTGCTTTCTCCGCTGGATTGATCACATCCCTTGTCTCTATAGAAATTACTGCAGGATCATTCTCAGCAGGTGCAATTAGTTGGTTGAAATTGTTGATGTCTAAAGGCCCAGATATAGTTGCAGATCCAAAAACCAAATGGTGAACCCGAACTGATTGCTTTTTCTTAAATAAGGGAGTAATTAGTTTAGGTCCAGATAATCCTTTTTTTTTCTTTCCCTCAACCATAGAGTTTGATGGCCCATGATCAATTATTTGAGTATTTTGGGCCTTCATATCAGTCCTATCTTGATTTATCTCCACCAAACCAGCCTGCGCCATATCAACCAAACCAGTCTCATCTCTTCCATATTCCTGCCTCATCGTTCTCCCTTTCATTTGAGTCTTCCCAGCGTAGATCTCCATGGACGTCTACTGCTCCTCATCCTTTGAACTGCTTGGACCTGCTTTGTTAGAGATCTGAGCCCTCTGAAGCTTCTTCTTTTCTGAGATACCTGCTGCAACCTCTTTCTTTTTCCATTGTTTTCCCATGTCTTTTTTTTTTGGATTTGATCCTTCCCTTTCTTTAGGTGATGGCCTTGCCTCAGGATCTTGCAGTATATGGAATCTCGATCCTTCTCCTCCCTCATCCACCCGTCTATTTATCCGACCGCTGGGCTCTGTTTGCATTGAGCTCTTCATGTCCGAATCAGCTCGTTGGATCCTCTGCCGAGACCTTGATTTGACATCATCCATTCTCCATACTCCTCCTCTGCAGCTACACCCGGAATAGACATTAGAGGTACTGTACAATGTTCCTTCTCATTGCTTGTCTCTGATGTTATGTTTTCTGGCACTATCTTGGTTTGCGTACTGTTAGTCCTGCGATCCGATTGTTTTTGGTGGCAATTGTCTTGAGTATGTCCATATAACCCACACTTAAAACATATAATGTCCAGACCTTCATACTCTACTGTGTAGATTCTATTTCTGAAAGAGAATTTGGTTGAAGTGGTGTGTTTAGATCTACTTCCACACTAACTCTGGCGAATTTCCCTCTCTCTACCATGCATATATCACTTTCCTTATGGGCTAAAGTGTTTAAATCAACTTTGAGAGCTCTGCCAATTAAATTCCGAATCGCAAGCATACAATCCTCTGAATACACATGTAGAGGAAGAGTTAGGATCCTTACCCAGATTGCAACTTTTTTAACCTTATTGCAATATGGATTAAAGTTGGGATTCCATCTCTGCACTGCCAGATAATGGCCCTGAACCAACCAAGGTCCTTCAAAGAGAAGTTTTGCAGTGAAAGATTTATCTGGTGTTTTAAAAACAAAGTAATTGTTGGGTAAGTCAACAAGATTGAAATTTTCAGATCTCAACAACCACTTAATTCTATCCTTCATCACAATCAAATTGACTCTTCTGCCTAATACCGTTAGAATAAGAGCATTCTTCCAAGGTCTACAAAGCTCTTTGAACCTTTCTTCTGGAATTTTAAGGCACGGAATAGAGTTCAAAACCTTCCTCTACTCCTCTGTCATTGATTGATTATTCTCCCTTTCCTCTTGAAGCTATTCTTCCACTTGGTCCTCAAAACTCCTGTCAAGATCCTTCTCTTCTTCCCCTAATAGCTTTGCTTTATATGAAATTATGCTTTTAGTAACCTGATTACCAGGGGTCTGCTTGACTTGCATCCTCTTCCCATTATCCTCTTCCATCGCAATATCCATATAACCACCTTTGTTCTCTGCCTTGTTCAATGCATCAGTACCTTGCTCATGTTCTGACATTCTTTTGATGTTTCTCCCTTTGATGTTATCTTCTTTTTTTGACGCCTCCATGGAATCATCAGGACCAGATCCATGGATGTTCTGTGCCATCTCTGCCTCTCTAAATTCACTTTTTAATGCAAAAATCAATGCCAATGCTCTAAAGTATTGACTATGATTCTCCACGAGTAGAACAGATTCGACGAGAAGAAGAAAGCAGTGGATCGTGTCAGTCACCTATGAAGCACAGTCGTCCAAACAGATCTGACAAACAGAACAAACACCGTGAAAAGTCGATGGGAACAAGCACCGTGGAAACAGAAACCAGAAATCAGAAAAAGAAATAGGATGGAAAGCAGACTGTTGGAATAGAATTGACGAGCTCCGACGTTGGTCGAAATCAAGCGTCTCAGATCTGCAGCAGACGTGAAACAACAGCGAAGCATGGGACCAGCGTCTCAGATCTGGGACTGGAATAGCACCGTCGGCTCTCAAACAGCGACCGTTGCACACCGTTGCACTCACGATCTCGCTATCGCCGACGGAAGTCTCACACTCAAAATCAAGATCCCTTTTTGTGCTTTTACATGCAGGTTGAATGCTCCAAATTTAAAATTTTCAACTGATGATTTTTAAGGTCAAATCATTTTTTTAAAAACCCAATTTTAGATTTGATCATTTCATATGGACTTAATTAGGATTTTCCCTTTACTTTACTATATTAATTCCCCGTAATTTGCGGTGAGCCCTATTCAATTCTTTTCTTTCGAAATTCAAAATTTGAATTTCCCAACCAATTCACTATCATTATCAATATAATAATAATAATAATAAATAAATAAATATTAATAATAAGTATATAATCCTCTAAATCACATAAAGAATAATACTGAATTCATGGATACCGATTATGATCACTTTATAATTTTTTTTTTACTTAATTACTTTGTAATTCACCATATTACATAAGACTTAATATATATTTGAATTTCAAAATATCCTAGAAGTGTCCGTTGTTGAAATTCTTATGAATATAAATGTGGACTTGATAATCACTAAATGAATAATAAATACAAATCCTTTGGAATAATCCTCCATTTACAGGGTTGATGAGGAAAGTGAAAGTTGAAGCACACAGCAGAGGCAAGCTTTCTAAAAACGGTTACATAAAATCAGGCAAAAAAGGAATTAATGAAACGGTTACATAAAAGGTAAGCATTAAGAATTGCTACTACTAATTTTCAAAGCCTGTGAAAAAAATATTTAAAAAAACCATATTTACCGTACTTTTGCTTTTTTATGGGGATCAAGTAACCTGCAAAAGGTGAGAATAAAAAATTAATTTTCAAAGCCAAAAAGGGTGTGTAAAAGGATGGCATGGATTGAGGTCAAAACTGCCAAGAATAAGCAAATATTGCACTGTGCACACAAAATCATGAGCTGCTTTCAATCGGCTGCGATATTTTAGAAAGTTTTATTTTACTAAATAAAAATCAGTCTTAAACTTTTATGTATAATCTGTCTTTCCAAAGAAAAATCAAGACAGTTTGTTCCCCCAATCATTAGAGAACATAATAAAATTACTCAAAAAAGATTGAGGGAACTGATGAATCAGAAGCAACATTCTTGTTTAATTTTGATTCTTACGTACCTTCAAGAGATGCATTCCTGTGGGATTTAGAAAAATAAATCAAAGAGAGCAAGAGGGTAATGGTTGAATAGGAAGCTTAGGAGGGCAACGACAGTCTCTCCTCTCACTTTGATCTCAATAGCTTTGCCGTTCTCTTCTCCGTGCTTGCTTGAAATAGCAATTGCAGCCTTTAAAAGCACCTTTTCAATCGTGATTAGGTGTCTGATAGAGATAAGTGAAATTAGAGTGCTTAGGTGTATGAGCCTCAATTACAAAAATTGAGAACGGAACTCAAATCAGAGAGCTTAGCCTTAACTATGAAGATCAACAACAGAACTACATAAAAAAAACTGTTGGTGTGATGTTGCCTAACTACAAACAAATATCAAAGGCCGCGACTTTCCAAGTTAAAAATGTTCGTGGTGATCATGTTAGCAAAGCCACATGTCCAATTTCTACCGTGAATATGTCAACCAACTATCAGGATGCTGGTGGAAGGATAATAGACACAAGTGCTTTAGTTCACATATCCCACAGAAAATCTAGACAAAATATCAGCTGTCATGTTCACAAATTTACACACACCAACTTGAGGGGAGTGTTAGAATCCAACCAAAATATAATAATAATAATAATAATAATAATAATAATAATATTATTATTATTATTATTCTTGTTGTTGTTGTTGTTGTTTTTGTTAAGATATGAGGAATGAGCCAAGGAGAGGTTGGTCCAACACTCAATCTTGATCCTAATGTTTTGGGTGCATATCATAGTGGTGAGATTTTCACCGGTCATGTCAAATCCCTTAACATTTTGATATTCGTATAGTATTTAGCGCACGGTTCCATAAGGCATATAGAAATAGTGGATACATACTGACATTAGGTACTTATTTATAATACAGGAGAATTCTTGCAGGGTTTGAAAAATATACACAAATGTACAACTTGTTCAAAAGAAAATAAAAGTACAAATATAGACATACATAATAGCTCTGGTATACATCGGGACTCGATGCACTAGTAGCCTCTGTCTTTCCCTTCGATCCATTAGCTTCTGCTGGAATGTTTTTCAGTTTGATAAAGGGTGAGGTTCGAGTTAATCTCAGTAGTAACGTTCTTTTCCAACATATAAAATGTGAAAATAAATATGCAATACACCATGTCATGTAAGATGCCAACTCATATTGTATATACACTGTCCAAGGTCAAACGACATGTTTGCAACCCTGGCTTAACTCATGTCACTACTACAAAAAACACTTTTAACGTCCCTTTTTAAAGTCTTTTAACGTTTGAAAATAGAGGGATGCCTATGTGAGCGACATAGTAAAAAATGACAATAATGTCCATAAAATAAAGGACGTCTAAATGCTAAACTTTAGACGTCCCCAATTTGAAATGGGGACGTCTAAAGTGTGAGACACACTTTAGACTTCCCCATTTCAAACTGGGGACGTCTAAAGTCCATTAAATAATTTCCATGGATACTATTAATTACTAGACATTACATTTCTTAATATTACAAAAATCTATTTGACCAAAATGAAGAACACATCAATCAATAATAATATTCAGAAAATTCTCATATTTCTTTCCTTAATTGATTTTAATTAAGCATTTTTTATTATACGCTAAGTTCAAATATTCCCTACAAGAGGCAGACTATTTTAGTGAGTTTTTTTACCAGAGACTATTTTAGTTAGTTCAAATATTAAGAATGAAAGAATAATACCGTTAATTATAAGTACAAAAGGAAAGCTTAGAGTGTTGATGAATTAAAAGAATGATAACATGCAAAGGGAAACAGGGCAAGGGCATATTGTAAGGCTATAAAGCATATATAAATATTATAAGCATATATAAATAGAGATGAGGGAGACAGTGGTGCAAGCTAACCTGTAGAGTGAGACGACCCACGGTGGTAAGAAGGAGGGCGAAGGTGGTAAGAGAGAGAGAGAGATGACAGTGCAACAGCCATAGTAGCAGTAACTATAGCAACCTCAGAAGGTAGAGCTCTCTTAGTAGGCAGCCAGTTCCTAATGCTAGGTTCCTAAAGTACCTTTAAACTGGGATGCCTAATGTTGTCTCCCCTGACACACAGCCACATGCATTGGTCATGTCATGTGGCTGTGTGTCAGCCCTTTAGGCGTCCCCAGTTCCACAGGGGATGCCTAAAGTCCTCCATCCCACCCACTAGATCACATTTTGGCACAAAATTGAATATTTTAAAAGACCTCAGATGTCCCAATATTTGTTTAGGATGCCTAAAATGGACTTTAGGCGTCCCAATTCAAATTAGGGATGCCTAAACATACCCAATTCCCACCTATAATTATGAAAATGCCACCGCCTTTATTTTTAACTACCCTTTTTAAAAAAGGGATGTCCTTTAGGGTAGTAATATCTACATTTTGTAGTAGTGTGTCCATGGTCCAACAACATGTTTAGACCCTGGCTTATCTGCGTGTACCATTGTTGGATCCTAGATCACAGCTAGGTCGTGTGCCTTAAGCACTGTCATCTTGCAAAAGATGGCATACACAATGCATACAAATTATCACATAGTATATGAAAGAAAGTGTTACTACCTTATGTCCCTTTCTGTTACACAAGAATAGTTCCTTGAACTACGTGCCAACAGCTCGGACAATTATTACGGTCCTAAAATTCCAAATGTATAAGAATTAGGCTAAAACCCATTCATGTGCCACTTTAGAGACTTCCATAATGTTTTTGGTGGTTATATTAGTCTATATTGAAAAATTACCAAAATACCCCTAGGGACTTGGTCACGGCCCCATGGTACCCGATCCGACTATACTTTTTTAGAAATTTTGACCCAGGCTATTCTTACACATTTTCGGCCAAGGAATCTATTTTTAACCTCATTTTTTACTTCCAGAAACATAATCTGTCAGCAACTAAATTTCAAATATTCATAACTAATTGTACAAAAATTGAAATATAGTGACTCCAAGTCATATGTGACTCTAATTAAGTCTAATTTAAGGGAAAAATATTAGTCACTTCCAATTATAAGCCAAATTTCCCCATAATTTTCGAAAATCATAACTGCCAGACTTGAAAGTCTAAAATGACCCCTGTTTCTGACTTAACTTTGAAAAGTCATAACTCTCTCCACATATATTGAAATAATGCATTCTTGGACTCATTGGAAAGCTATGAATATTCTATAAAATGTCATAATTGTTTGATAAGATTTGAATGGTCAAAACTCAACATGAAGCTGACTGACTCCCAAAAACGTCAATTTTGACAATCTGACTTCAAAAATGAAGAACTCATTCATTTTCACTCCAAATTGTACTTTTATTGATTCTATCATTAACTACGCATCCTAAACTACCTATACTAAAAGACCCATTTGAAAATTCTATCTATAGGCTCTGTTTAAGATTTTACGAGTTTAAGGTATGTACTCTGTTTTTCTGACAGCAAAATAGAGTTATAGAAAACTAACATATGCTCATGCTTATGTACTCTAATCCTCCAAAAATTGGACTATAAGAACTCCCAACATCAAGCCATGTTTTAATGACAGCAAAGCCAAACCAAAGACTTCCAGCAGCAACTTATTTACTCTAAGAACTCACAACATCAAGCCAAACCAAAGACTCTAAGAACTCATAACATCAAGCCATGTTTTAATATAAATGCTCTATTTTACTCTCACCGGTGACAGCAACTTATTTTCAGAATCACATGACTTCCAGCAGCTATAAATCCTCATAAACAGCCTAAACCAACGAAATAACAATGGGAAGAGATAGAGAAGACTCACCTAAAAATGTTTATGGTGTTGCATGTAAGGTTAAACATTTCCTTCTTCCTCTTCTCCCATCGTTTTCTTCCTCCGTTCACCTCCTTCACTCACGTCTCTGTCCCTTTCTCAACTCTATTTTCTCTCTTTCTAAAGCTCTCTCTTCTTTGCTAACTTGAAGCAACGAGGAGTGAGGGAGTGCATGAAGTGTAGGGATATATGGTAGAAGAAAGTGAGATGAATGTTGCTACGTGAATCATGAATATGTAGGTGTAAGTGTGTGTATAACATGTGTCTAGCTAATGATGAGAGAGGAGTAGAGGTGTTAACTTTAGGTGCTCCAAAATAAAAGTGAAGATGTAGGATGTGTATGTGTGTTGGTTTGTTTTAATATATATATATATATATAGGTATCTTTTTATCCTATTAATTACACACAATAGGCCTTAATTTTCCCCTTTGTCCAATTTAAGATTCCTTAAATTTCGTTTGTGCGATGGATTCGATTGCATTTGGTTGAGTAATTGATGAAGCTTGTGCCTTTTTTTGTTCACCATGAGTGATTATGAGATAGGTGTTGCGTCAAGTGAAAGGTGGGCTGGTGGTGGGTAGTAAGGTTGGGGGAGAGTAGTGTTATTTGTGAATATGGAGATGTGAAGAGCTATTGGCTGTGTGTTAATAATAGAGGTAGAGTGACGACAAGGGAGGAGTGTTGTTATTTGTGATTATGGAGATGTTAGAGTACATTATGTTATTGTTAATATGAGATACAGAGTGATTGATTTGTGAGTGTTGTTAACAGTGAATACCAAGATGTTAAAATACATTATGTTGTTGTTAACAGGAGATGTAGGGTGATGATTTGTAGGTGTTGTTAACAATGAAGATGGAGATGTTAAAACATATAGTGTTGTTGTCTGCAACTATAGCTTTCAAAATTTCTTGCCTATATATGTTTATACATATCAGAGTGTACAAAAAAATCTCGGCAACCCCTGGGTGCCATATATGTTTATACTAAGGGTTATAGTTTCTCAACTAGAGAATTACACCACCATATTCAAGAAAATATTTACATCCCAAAAATAATATACAATAATCCCCATTCAAAATGATTAACCACCATTTCTAAGTTTGAATATCCCTATAAGGTCCTAACTGCTCCTGGTCGTTCGCCTTTCCTTGGAGCCACTTGCCTTATCTGAAATGTTAGTCAATGGAAAGAATGAGATTCAAGAGAATCCCAGTTGTAACAAGTCACTCATATAGTGTATAAACACATAGCATATACGATCATGTTTAGCAGCGTCACAATGATATATGGCTTACGCCACATACGACAGCACTCATGGCTCTAAACACTATGCGCCAGCTTTCACTGCGATCTCAATGCAACAACTTATGCTGTAATCACTATGTTAGCTTTTGCTATAATCTCAAAGCATCACAATATATCACAATGCATGACAAATATACATACAATGCTTTACACATAGTACAAGAGAAAGAGTCACTACCTTATCCTTTCCAGACATTCTCCAGCACAGTGGGTTTGTGAGTATAGCAAATGTCAAATCTTATAAACCAATGTTAAGAGCGACGGATTAAAACTCTATTCCAATTTCTAACTTCCAAACACTTAAAGTTGGTTATCATTTGAACTCCTTATATGGCTATTAAAGGCTTAGATACATATCTAAAAGTTTAGGGAAAGATTGCTCGTAGATCGTTTTCAAAACTCGAAAAGTCATTTTCAAAAGGTTGGCCGCGGGCAGCCCACCTTTGGGCCACAACCAATGGATGCACATAAACTTTTGGGTCACGGCTAGCCATCTTGGGCAGCGGCCAGCCACCATGGGCTGCAGGTAAGAGCAGGTCAGTAAGTTTTCGGCCACGGCTAACCCATGGTCAAAAGATTTTGGGTCGCAGCCAACCTCTTGGGCCGTGGCCAACCTGTGACACTTACTCCTTGCTGATTTCAAATGGTCATATCTTTATGTACAAAACTTAGAATGATTCGAACTTTATATGGATGGAAAGCTTGCAATGTAAACTACAACTCTGGAAAGTTTCATAACATTTCAACATCATTTTCTAGGTCAAAATACCATGCAAGGTTAAGTCCCAGCACAACATTTTAAACTTAGCAAAATTTCTAGTTTTCAAGATTTCACCCAATGGTCTCTAATGGTTCCAAATTTCAACCAAACTCGCAATCCTACACAATTTTGCACAAGGAATCCTTTAAAGCCATCAAAACAACCAAATTTCATCCACATAGACATGTTCCAGAGTAATGAAAACATGTTAACACAAATCACACATAAATTACTACATTGCCAATCTTTGCAATCCAAGCTCCCAAACTAATTCCAATAGCACAAAGATACAATTTGACACAATAAACAATACAACATACTCAATATCTCATGCATTTTGTGAAAGAGGCAAGCTTCACTCAAGAAGGGGGTGAATTTGGTGACGTTATAAATTTTCGCTTGATGTGGTGATATTAAAATAGAGTAGACGGAGTAGAGTTGAGAAGATTAGAACACAGAGAGTTATATTGGTTCGGCCTAACAATCAGGCCTACGTCTAGTCCTCAGAGATCAAGACCTACTGAGATTTTCACTATTCTTCCAAGATTCAATGGGCTCTCAGAACGCCACAAAACAACAATTATCCTTGAACAGACTATAAGCAGAAATATTCTCTCACTAAGAAATTTCTCTCCCCCTTACGACAAGTCTTATGTGTAGAAAAACTACCTATGACCTTTCCCACTTGCTTATGTATACAAGACTTATGAGCATCAACATTCTCTCCTGCTTACTCCACTATAAGTCTTACGAGCAGTAACATTCTCTCCTGCTTGTATATTATAAGTCTTATGAATGGAAGGTTTAGCTAGGAATTTTCTCAACTGCTTCTCTCATAAGGATATCTACCCTCTCAAGGTCCTAATACCTTGAGATCAAATGAAAATAGAATTTGAATTGTATAAAGACTCTCTTACAGAGCAAGTAGATGAACACTGAAGATCAATATGTATACAAGGAAAATATGAATAACAAAGACTCGTGTATATGCTTGTGAATTCTTGTGCTTCATTGTTGTTGACGTTATCTAGATCTCTGTATTTATAGATGTTCAGTTTTTGCCCGTTTGAGTTATGATCATTGAGGAGTGGGGCTTGTTACTGTGGAATGACACACGCATGTTTGAATACTTTGAATGCGTTAGGTACGTGCGTGCTTGTAATGATGTTGTCTACCATTGTTTGACTTTCTTCGTGTCTGTTTATTTCAAATGTTCATCCTCCTGTATCATACTTATAACACATTCAAAATGATGTTAAATAATGATAATAAGTGATGATAAGATAAATAAATAATATTAAACCATATTCGGATTGAACGCTGTGAGACTTGGTGCATTTGGTGATCTGGCAGAGTATCACTCGAGCATGGATGGGCTCACTCGAGTGATATTTCTATTTTTCTCCTTATTCTTCAGATTTGAGCTTGCACTCGCATAGGATTTCAGAGAGATAATTTTCTCACTCACGAGTGATGTGGGGCCTCACTCGAGCACAACTCCTTATGCTCGAGTGGCCTTGCATTTTACACTGAAAGACTCTTCTCTGGACAGTACTCGCATACCATTTTAGCAAGAGTGAGATTTTGCACTCGCAGGTGATGTGGACCCTCACCCGAGCACACACACTCCTGCTCGAGTGAGAAGAATATTCTCAAGTAATATACCCTTGTTATAAGCACTTGCATCAGATTCAGAGAGAGTTAGATTTCTCACTCGTGAGTGTTAATGTGTCACTCGAGCATATGAAGCCTCACTCGGGCATACTTGTACTTCTCTGACTTTCATGACTCTCAGCCAAGCACTTGCAGTCCTTCACTCGCTAGTGCTCGAGTACAAGACACTCATGCTCGAGTGCATCAAGGAAGAATGACATGAATTGCTGTCGGCCAAACACTCGCAGTCTCTCACTCGTATGTGCTCGAGTGAGAAAGTCTCTTCTGCTCGAGTACTATCTCTAGTGCTCGAGTGAATCAGTAAAAATGGCAGTAGCATGCTCTCGGGCAAACATTTTCTGGCTATCACTCGCACCTGCTCGAGCATAGAAGAGTTCCATGCTCGAGTGCTTGATACATGCTCGAGTACACCAGTTCATTTTGATACCAGGCACCACATAACTTTGCTATATGCATTTGGTAACTTTGTAAACATCCTTTAAACTTATAAAACTATAATTTGCACACAATTGTCTTCTGTTATCATCAAAACTTAGGGTCTAACATTTTGAAATTCACCAAAAAATCAGGGCAAAATCACAAAAATCCCAGAACTCAACCAATGACTACAAAACTTAGGTCAAAGTACAACACATTCTCATATCTTCTTCCTCCCAAGGTTGGTTCTTTAATTCCTCAACTTCCAAATTTCTTCAAGTGTTCAATCACCACCTTTCAAAATTTTAAAACCATAGGAATATAGCTGTCAACACCTAAAACAATGTTAATGAGGAGTGACTGAGCATTCATAGTCATTTGGAACACTAACCTTAGGCTTTTCTCTTTCTCTTTCCTTTTGCTCTTTGAATGAAAATGGAGATCAATGAGAGAGGATATGAGATGCTGGAAATGATGAAAAAAGTTAGAGTTTTGGGTGCAATAAGGCCCTTAGCCCGACTTGAGATGGAGGAAGGAAGAGAGTTGAAATTGTTGACTTGTCAAAGGGAGTGAGATGATGTCAAGTGTCAACATCTTGAGGCATCTTCATTGGACTTACTTGAACATGCACACACACAATTCCACCTTCTTGCTCTCTCAATCCTAGCCATTGATCTTAAGTTACCTATGAATTCTCTCTTCAGTAACTGACCAATTGGTCAGTAACTTTTGTTTTTGCCTGTTTTAACCCTGATTATGGCAATATCACTCAAATAACTTCTAAACTCATTTATATAATTCCAATAACATCACTATGCGCCCTTCCCTATATTTCAACCCATTTAGACATTAATCCACACTTAAGCATAAATATAAGGTTTATGCATTGCTTAAAACACATTCACATTAAATTCAGTAATAATAACATCACTTCTAGCATAATTAGTCCTTAATCCCAAATTGGGTCATTACAATTCTCCCCCCGTAAAATAAATTTCGTCCTCAAAATTTGTCAAACAACTTGAGCCATGAACTCCGAATATCATCTATGCATATCGGCTTCTGCTTCCCAAGTCACTTTTCTTTGGGTCATTCCCCTCTAGATCACCTTCACATACATAATGCTTCAGTGTCTAAACCGTTGTTCTTCTCAATCAATGATTTATGCAGGCTTCACCGCATAGGTGAAGTTGTCTTGCAACTCTACTTCTTCAAACTCAACAATGTGAGATGGATTTGGTTGGTGCTTCTTTAATTGGGAAACATGAAACATATCATGGAGTTTGCTCAAGTTCGGGGGTAAGGCTACTCGATACACAAGAGGCCCAATCCTCTCAAGGATTTCAAAAGGACCTATATACCTCAAGCTCAGCTTCTTCCGCTTGATAGCTCTCCCAATGCCAATGACTAGTAATACTCTCAGAAAAACGTGATTACCAACCTCAAATTCTAGAGGGCTTCTCCTCTTATCAGGGTAGCTTTTCTATCGACTATGTGCTACAGGTATGCCATGGAGCTTCACTATCTCCCAAATATATATCTTTGCTAGTTTTTATGGGTAATAACCAACATTGATCGGTATAAAGTATGCTGACTTCGTTAACCGGCCCATAATTACCCAGATCGCATTATAATTCTTGACTTTGGGCAATCCCACAACAAGATCCATTGTCATACTTTCCCATTTCCACTCCAGAATCTCAGGACTCTGTAGTAGACCTAGTGGTATTTGATGCTCAATCTTTACTCTTTAGCAAGTAAGACACCTCACCACATACTTTGTCACAACGCTCTTCATTCCTGGCCACCAATACATGGATTTCAAATTATGATACATTTTGGTCATACCAGGGTGAAGAGTATATCGGCTCTTATGCGCCTCATCTAAGATTTTCTGTCTCAACTCTAGATTAAGTGGAATACAAATTCTTTTATGATATTGAACCAATCCACTAGGCAACATATCATAGCCCTGAACTTCTCCCCGTTCAATTCAAGCCTGATTTCGTTGTATCCAACTATCTTGCCTCTGAGCTTCTTTAATCTTAGCTCTCAGATCACCTTCTCGTTGGGAAACCGTGTAGTTGGCATAGATGATTTGGTTCGACAAATTCAAATCTCAGAAGTCTTCAATCAATTTCCCCTCTGGTATCATCATTACTGCGACAAGTACTGCCTTTCAACTAAGAGCATCCACGACTACATTTGCCTTACCCGGATGATATTTGATTTTCAGGTTGTATTCCTTAAGCAACTCCACCCAATGATGCTATCTCATATTCAATTATTTATGATCATACAAATACTTGAGACTCTTGTGGTTGCAGTATAATTCTACGGTCACACCGTACAAATAATGCTACCAAATTTTCAAAGCAAACACAATGGCTGCAAGCTCCAGATCATGTGTAGGATAATTCATTTCATGGGGTTTGAGCTGTCAAGAGGCATAGGCCACCAAACATCCCTTCTGCATAAGGACACACCCTAATCCCTGCTTACTCAAATTACTATACACAACGTAGGTCAAGCTGGGATTAGGTATAATCAACACAAGTGCCATAGTCAACCTCTTCTTCAACTCCACAAAGCAATTTTCACAATGTTCATCCCACACAAACAGCTGATCCTTCCTCATGAGCTTGGTCACCAACAAGGCAATTCGAGAGAAATTTTGAATAAAGCTTCGGTAGTAACCAGCAAGACACAGAAAACTAGGTACCTCAACAATAGTTTCTGGCCTCTTCCAATTCAGTCTGCTTCCACCTTACTAGGATCCACAGATACCCTTTTTGAGATATCACATGGCCTAAGAATTTCACTTATAGTAGCCAAAACTCATACTTACTCACTTTGGCATAAAGTTGCTTCTCACATAATATATTCAACATGATTCTCAAATGATGCTTATGCTCCTCCTTATTCTTGGAGTATATCAGAATATAATCAATGAATACCACAATAAACTGATCCAGATATTATAGAAAGACATGGTTCATATAGTCCATGAATACCTCAGGTGCATTGGTTAGCCCAAATGGCATCACCAAGAACTCATAGTGACCATACCTAGTCTGGAAAGCAGTCTTCAGAACATCTTCTACTTTCACTCGTAGCTGATGATACCCCAACCTTAGATTATATTTTGAGAACGTATATGAACCAGATAGTTGATCTAAAAGGTCATCGATTCTGGGAAGAGGGTACTTGTTCTTAACAATAATCTTATTCAGTTCTCTATAATCAACACACAAATGAAGACTCCCATCTTTCTTTTTAACAAACAAAACTGGAGCTCCCTAAGGCAACACACTAGGTCTAATAAACTCTTTCTTAAGTAAATCTTTAATCTGCTTCTTCAATTCTGTTATTTCATTTGGGGCCATACGTTACAAGGCCTTAGATATAGAACTAGCTCCAGGCACAATCTCAATCAGAAATTGAACTTTACTTTCCAAGGGTAATCTGTTTAAATCATCTGGAAATACCTCAAGAAATTCATTTACCACAGGTATACTACTCAAAGTTTCACTGGTCTCCCCTTGCATGAGAAGAATACCATATACCCCTGGTAACCCTTCTTTAAACACTTTTCAGCTTTGGCTATCGAAAGGAAGTTCAAACTAGCATTCACATTTTCAATACTCCGCGGTGTTATTCCCACAATCAAGCAACACATTGTTTACTATTAACCAACCAAAACCCAGACTGACTTCTAATTGGTAAAGCATAAAGCAAATTAAATCAATAACATATTTATGTCGTTCCACAATTATCACACACTTCAAATAGACTTCCGTAATCAAAGCCTTAATATCCATTGGTGTTGACACAATCAGATCGAATGGAAATTTATGCACACATAATCCCAGGTGCTTCACACAATCATAGGAAATGAAGGAGTGACTTGTAAATTAGACAAAGTTTGTAACAGATAGCCATTAAGAAGGACTTTACCTTATATCAAATCAGGGGACTTCTAAGCCTCCTCATGGGTCATAGAAAATTCTTAGACCTGAGTCCTAGGTCTTTGCTCTGGCCGCGGCTGTTTACATTCAATAGAAGTATGGCCCACTTACTTACAATTGAAACATATCACCTGACCCTCACAAGTTCTGCCATGATGTGGCTAGTTGCAACGAGGGCATATCTACCCTGTGGGGGTTCTTTGCTGATTATGACTCCCAGATTGATAGAGTTTTTTACTACTGACCTTTGATAAAGAGAATCCATGGCCTTTTCATTTCTGGGAGGCATTACCCTTATTGGGTTCACTATGACCATCAGCAGCCTTAGATGGATATAGATCTCTCAGATTGTTCTCTATGATTCTGCATTCTTCCACTGCATTGTTGAACTTAGTAAACTGGTGGGTAACTATTCTCTATTTCATTTCTCACTTCAGGCTACAAATCAGTATGTTTGAGCTCCACTCCTCATCATCCATTCTACGAAGATAGAAAAAATATCGGGACAAATGGATGAAGTAGGACAAATAATCATCAAAGTCTCTGTGTCCCCTTGTTTGATAGAAAGGAACTCAGTTACTTTCTCGAGCTGCACGAATTTGGGAAAATATTTTTCATTGAATTGCTGTTGGAATACCTCCCAAGTTAACGACACATTTCTGCTCCGTAATGTCAGGGCGATATTCCGCCACCAATGATCTGCATCACCTTCTAACTTATAGACTGCCAGGTGTGCCTTTACCTCAGATAGGCATTCAAGAACCTTAAAGATCTTCTCAAGACGGTTTACCTAGTCTTCCACCACTTGAGGGTCAAATCTACCTCTAAAGATTGGAGGCAGATGTTTACAAAATTTAGACACCCAATACTGTATATCCCTTTCTTCTCTCATCACTACCCCTTTTGATTCTTGGTTCAGGGTAGTGTGAGGTAGTGATCCTTTGGACCGATTAAATCCTTCAACCATCTCTTCACCGGTCTCTTCTTGGCTAGATTGAACCCAATCTTCATTCTTCTTGGCTCTCTCTTCTCTGAGCTCTTCTCGAAGATTAGTTATCATATCTCATTGATCCTTTATCAGACTCGTTAATTCTCATATCGGATCCGATGGAATGTCATTTACTATCTACAGTTCTGGGTCCACTCTTTGAATATTAGGGCGACCTCTTGTTCTCTTCATTCTACAAATAACTTACCCTATTAATTTTATAGAGAAAGTATGCACATATATCCACAAATCTTATATATATCCATAACAACAAAACATACATGTGCATACATAGCAATCATTCATAAGAATCATTTATCCCTATAGTCAACCAAGGGATCTATCCTAGCAATTCTACCCTTGCCAGGAACTACATCTCTGATATCAAAAATGTAACCCCCTGCCTTAATAAGCATAATTATGATTCAATAACACGTAATTAAAATGGATTAGAGACCGATGGATAAATTAAAACTCATTTTAACTCCCTCCCTTATGATAGGGTTTTCACAATATCTTTCAAAATTTCTTGCCTATCATGGTCTCAAGTTCAAATATCGAATATAATTACCCATGTAGTTATATCACATTTAAACATATCAAAGTGTACAACAAAATCATGGCAACCCCTGGGTGCCATATATGTTTATACTAAGGGTTACAGTTTCTCAACTAGGGAATTACACCACCATATTCAAGAAAATATTTACATCCCAAAAATAATATACAATAATCCCCATTCAAAATGATTAACCAACATTTCCAAGTTTAAATATCCCAACAAGGTCTTAACCGTTCCTGGTGGTTCGCCTTTCCTTGGAGCCATTTGGCCTGTCTGAAATGTTAGGCAATGAAAAGAATGAGATTCAAGAGAATCCCAGTAGTAACAAGTCACTCATACAGTGTATAAACACAGCATATACGATCATGTTTAGCAGCAACACAATGGTATATGGCTCACGCCACATACAACAGCACTCATGGCTGTAAACACTATACGTCAGTTTTCACTATAATCTCAATGCAATATCTTATGCTGTAATCACTATGCCAGCTTCTACTGTAATCTCAAACCATCACAATGTACCATAATGCATGACAAACATACGTATAATGCTCTACACATAGTATAAGAGAAAGAGTCACTACCTTGTCCTTTCCTGACGTTCTCTAGCACAGTGGGCCCGCGAGTATAGCAAATGTCAAATCTTATAAACCAATGTCAAGAGCAGTGGATTAAAAATCTATTCCAATTTCTAACTTCCAAAACACTTAAAGTTGGTTATTATTTGAACTCCTTATGTGGCTATTAGAGGCTTAGATACATACCAAACATTTAGGGAAATATTGCTCAAAGATTGTTTTCAAAACTTGAAAAGTCATTTTTCAAAAGGCTGGCCGCGGCCAGCCATCTTGGGCAGCTGCCATAGTCAGGTCAAAAAATTTTGGGGCATGTATAATACCCCGAATTTTGAGATTTGAGCTACAGAATAAGCCTGAAATAAATGGACTGCTAAGCCCCAGTTTAGCAGGAGCCCAAATTTATTCCCTAATGATTCTGATATCTTTGGGGTATTAAAGAAAATAAAATGGTGAATTTTGGAGAAAGTAATTATGTTTTTTATGAAATAGCCTATGAGGTAGTGAGCTTGTCATGAGGTTTTGGAAGACCAAATGATTGTAAAAAAATATGAGATCTTACAGCATGAAAGTAGATATCCTAAGCTTTATTTTGATAGGTCATATTATAGCTATATATAAAAAGTTCTAAATTTTTGAATCAGCACAGAAAAACTATGAAATTTCTGGAACAGTATGCAAAGATTGAAATTCTGGGAATTTTGTGATTCCAGCTAGCAAAAGTCCATATTTTTCCTTGAAACTAGACTCAATAATGGTTCTATTGGATTTAGAATCACTCCAATTTGATTTTGCTAGAATTAGTTATGATATTTCAAAATTTGGGTAGAAATCTGCCAAAATTGTCACTAATCCGAAAATGATGAAAAATTGTGGTGGCAATTTTGTAATTATGGAATAAAAATGCATCGGCCTATTTTTCTGTTTTAATGGACCCTTGGGTGTGTTTTAGGCTGACTAAAATGGGAGAGGAGTTAATCCATCTATAATTGAGCTTTGTGACATATTTGGGTCCAATAAGCTTTATGTACAGAAAGTTGGCATTTTTGGAAATTTGGAAATGCAATAATTATGAGATAATAGTAGAATATTATAAAGAAACATTTCATCTTCTTCCCTCCTCCAAATTGACTTGAAACAGCCCTTAGAGAGAAAAAGAGAAAGAGGAAGTACAAAATTTTTAGAGAGAGAGAAAGGGAGGAAGAAGCTTATAAAGGTAAGTGATTTCTTCGGTAAATCGGTTCATAACGTGTATAACTCCGTTCCTAAGCTATTCTTCTATGTAATTTAAGGTTTAGAAGCTCCATTTCTTATGTTGAAGTGAGCTAGGGTTTAGCCACTCTTGAGAAAAGCTAGTGGGAGCTTGAGGTAATGTCCAAACTCTTGTATATTGACTATTCTGACTGTTGTGGACAATTTAATTAGTGAAATTTAGCTGGATTGTCATTGGTTTTAAAAATGGAAAATGGGTGTGTGGGGTTGTTATGCTGCCTAAATTGGTACTAAATGGTAGTTTCAACCTAACGGAAAAGTCAATAAGGTGGTTAGGAGTATAAAGGAACATGTTTATGGAGCCGAAACTGAAAAACACCGATTCTTCTCAGAGTATACCAAGATTTTGGCCAGGGCTAGATCTAAGGGTTAGAGTTGGATTTTCAATGATTTGATGGATCTACTGAGTTCAGGAGAAAAAATTAGGTGGGGTTATAGTAGGGCATATTTTCGGAAAAGCCTAAAAAAGCATAATTATGAAAACGCCCCTGAAACCCTTAAATTGGGGCTGCCAAGGGTAATGTTGTAATTTGACATTGAATTTGATAATTCTGAGTCTAGAAATGGATTCCTTGGGAGAAAATATGTCAGAATAGCCTAAGGTAGAATTTCAGGAAAAGTACAGCCAGAGGGGTACGACGGGGTCGGGTCGAGTCCCCGGGGGCATTTTAGTAAATTTTCACAATAGACTTATATAACCCCAGAAATACTATGGAAGTGTCTGAATAGTACCTTTGGCATTGTAGGATTGAATATGGGCTCGAGCTGTTGACACGCATACGAGGCACACATTTCGAGGCGAAAAAGGGTTAAGGTAGGGAACTTACCTCTCCTATATGTATATGATATTTGTGTTCATGAATTGATGCATGTTATTGCTTTACTTGATTATGTGAAACATGTATGAATGATTTAAAGCTATGTTTCAATTTATACTATGGCCATAAGTATATTGTTCGAAGCATTAAGCTTACAGATTTGTCATTATGTGAGCATGAGTTATGTGATGCAAGCATGTCATGCATTAAACATTTATTGTACATGCATATTGGTATTATTTTCCTACTGATATTCTCTTAAATCTCACTCTCCTCTACCAACAATTTAGATAGGAGAATACAGAAGATATGCTGAGAACAAAGCAGAGAACCATATAAGGGGATTGTAGTGGCGGAACGAAGATGAGAAGATGTCTTTGTTTCACTGGGATGGGTTTAGATATCCAAGTAGCCCTGTGTGGCTACATTGATGGTAATGATCATGTACGAACCCTTATGGTGAACTTATGTAATATGCACTTATTATCAGTATATTCATTTTATTCCTATGTTACCTATTGAATCGCATATCATTTTCCACAAATACTCTGAAAAAAGGTTAAAACAAGATAAGGGTGTGACACCGCAACCAGCTACCATGGGCCACAGCCAAGAGCAGGTTAGTAGTTTTAGGCCGTGGCCAACCCATGGTCAAAAGGTTTTGGGTCGCGGCCAGCCTCTTGGGCCACTGCCAGCCTGTGACAGTGACTCCTAGCTGATTTCATATGGTCATATCTTTGTGCACATAACTAAGAATGACTCAAACTTTATATGGATGGAAAGCTTGCAATATAAACTACAACTCTGGAAAGTTTCACAACATTTCAACATCATTTTCTAGGTCAAAATACCATGCAACGTCAAGTCCCTGCACAGCCTTTTAAATTTAGAAAAATTTCCAGTTTTCCATATTTCACCCAATAGTCTCCAATAGTTCCAAATTTCAACCAAACTCCCAATCCTACACAATTTTGCACAAGGAATCCTTTGAAGCCATCAAAACAACCAAATTTTATCCACATAGACATGTTCCACAGCAATCAAAATATGTTAACACAAATCACACATAAATCACTACATTGCCAATCTTTCCAATCCAAGCTCCCAAACTAATTCCAATAGCACAAAGATACAATTTAACACTATAAACAAAACAAAATACTCACTATCTCATGCATTTCAAAATTCACCAAAAGGCAATTTTGTGCAAATCATAGTTTTATAAGTCTAAGAAATGATTACAAAGTTACTAAAAGCATATGGCAAAGTTCTGTGATGTTTGCTATCAAATTTAACTGATGTACTCGAGCACAAGAACTAGCACTCGAGCATTGAGCTCTTTTATACTCGAGCAGATGCGAGTGATAAATAGAAAGTGTTTGCCCGAGAGCAAACTACTGTTATTTTTACTGATTCACTCGAGCACTGGAGATAGCACTCGAGCAAAAGACTCTTTCTCACTCGAGCATATGTGAGTGAGGGGCTGCGAGTGCTTGGCCGAGAGTAATTCCTGTTATCATTACTGATGCACTCGAGTATTGTAATCAATACTCAAGCATCAAGCTGGTTTGTACTCGAGTACTAGCAAGTGAGGGAGTGCAAGTGTTTGGCCGAGAGTCATAAAGGTCAGAGAAGTACAAGTATGCCTGAGTGAGGCTTCATATGCTCAAGTGACACATCAACACTCGCGAGTGAGAAATCTAACTCTCTCAAATTCTGATGCAAGTGCTAATAACCAGAGTATATTACATGAGAATATTCTTTTCACTCGAGCAGGAGTATGTGTGCTCGAGTAAGGGCCCACATCACTTGCGAGTGCAAAATCTCACTCTTGCTAAAATGGTATGTGAGTGTTGTCCAGAGATGGGTCTCCTAGTGTAATAAGCAAGGCCACTCGAGCAGAAGGAGTTGTGCTCGAGTGAGGCCCCACATCACTCACGAGTGAGAAAATTAACTCTCTGAAATCCTATGAGAGTGTAAACAAAAAACTGAAGAACAAGGAGAAAATATGTGTATTCACTCGAGTGAGCCCATCCATGCTCGAGTGATACTCTGCCAGAAGACAAAATACACCAGTCTTACAGCGTTCAATCCGAATATGGTTTAATGATATTTATTTATCTTATCATTACTTATTACTATTATTATTTAACATCATTTTAAATGTATTATAAGTGTGATACAAGAGGATGAACGTTGAAATAAACAGACGTGAAGGAAGTCAAACAACGACAGACAACATCGTGACAAGCACATACCTACCACATTCAAAGTTTTCAAACATACTCATGCCGTTCCACAGTAACATGCCCTGCTCCTCAACGATCGTTATTCAAATGGGCAAAAACGAACATCTATAAATACAGAGTCCTAGAGATCGTCAAAGATAACAAAGCACAAGAATTCACAAGCATATTCAAGAGTCTCTGTTATTCATATTTTCTCTGTATTCATATTGATCTTCAGTGTTTATCATACTTGCTTTGTAAGAGAGTCTATAGACATTTCAAATTCTATTTTCATTTGATCTCAAGGTATTGGGACCTTGAGAGGGTAGATATCCTTACGAGAGAAACAATTGAGAGAATTCCTAGTTAAACCTTCCATTCAAAAGACTTATAAGATACAAGCAGTAAAGAATGTTGCTGATCGTAAGACTTACGGTGGTATAAGCAGGAGAGAACGTTGCTGCTTATAAGACTTGTATACGTAAGCAAGTAGGAAAGGTCATAGGTTGTTTTTCTGCACGTAAGACTTGTCGTAGGGGGAGAGAAATTTCTTAATGTGAGAATATTTCTGCTCGTAGTCCGTTCAAGGACAATTGTTGTTTTATGGCATTATAAGAGCCCATTGAATCTTGGAAGAATAGTGAAAATCTCAGTAGGTCTTGATCTCTGAGGACTGGACGTAGGCCTGATTTTTAGGCCGTACTAGTATAATTCTTTGTGTTCTAATATTCTCTACGCTACTCTGTCTTCATCTATTTTCATATCACCACATCAAGCAAAAAATTTATCACATCACCCAATTCACCCCCTCTTGGGTGAAGCTTGCCTCTTTCATTTGATATCAGAGCAAGGTCGTCTCTGAAGAGCCTAACAACTTGAGAAGGATCCGATAAATGGCAACAATAGGTGAAAACATTCTTCCAGATGGAGCTTCAACAACTAGACCCCTTGGTTTTGCTGGAGAACATTTTTCATTCTGGAAAGGTAAGTTCAGAGTGTTCGTGATGGCTAACGAGTACGGTTTATGGAATATAATACAAGATAGTGACTATGTTCCAATGAAGAAAATTGAAGATAGAGTCATTAAGAAGAGCCCAGAGGAGTTTGATGAAGGTGATAAAATGTTAGTAACATTAAATAGTAAGCTATTTTAATGATACAGAGTGCTCTCAATCAAAAGGAATATTTTTGAATATGTACTTTACCAACTGCCAAAGATATGTGGGATGCTCTTGAAATCGCTTACGAAGGTACATCCGGAACCAAAGAAAATAGAGTCAATACTCTAATTACAGAGTATGATCTATTTCGTATGAAACCTAGAGAAGGAATGTTAGAATTCGAACTCAGGTATACTCATCTTGTTAATCAATTATCTGCACTTGGAAAATCTTTTGACAAAAATTCCCAGGTAAGAAAGATTCTCGATATTCTTCGAAAGAATGGGAAGCAAAGTTGACAGCTATCAAAGAACCTGAAGGATAGTCTATGAGATCCGTAGCTGCTTTCTTTGGTAGCCTTTCCGAGTATGAAGGAAAGTTGAGATTCAAAAAGGAACTAGAAGAGTTCGATGATAAAAAGGAAAAGGGAGTTGCACTTAAGGCTATCAAGGAAGAAGAAGAGTCTTCCAAAAATGAAGATGTTCCTAATAATGATGAAATAGGAATAATCGTGAGAAAATTCAAGAGATTCTATAGAAGAGGTCAAAAGAACTTTAAAAATTATCAAGGTGGACCAAGCAAGAAAGAAAACAAAGAGCAATAGATAGTATGCTATGAATGTGGGAAACCTAGACACATCAAATCCAAATGCTTCAGAAACAAAGAAAAAAAGAAGCAGAAAAAGGAAGCATATATATCATCTATCTGGGGTGATAGTTCGTCAGATGAAGAAAGTGATAATGATGAAGTAGCAAATCTATGCTTGGTAGCCAAAGAAGAAGAATCAGATTCTGAGGTAAGTGATTCTGAACCTACTTATGATGAATTGTTATCTAAATATAATGCATTATATACAGAATTCATCAAGGTAACTAAAGAAATGGTTAGTTATAAGAAGAAAGTAAAAGAATTAGAAAACACTGTCATATCATCGTGTGAAATATGTGAGGAGAAAGCTAAGAAAATAAGAGATTTAAGAAAAATTGTTGAAAATTTTACTAAGGGAAGTGAAACTCTTAAAGTTATTCTACATTCTCAGAAAGTTTCATTTGATAAATCTGGAATTGGATATAAGTTTGATCATGATAAGAATAGAGGAAATAAGAAGAATAGCAGTAGAACTTATCTTAAATATTTCAGGAATTCTGTGCATACATCAAATCCTTTCGCATCATGTAGCTATTGTAATAGGAAAGGACATTATACTTCATCATGTTATTTTAAGAGAGGACAAGTTATTGGCACATACAAATGGGTTCCGAAAGGAACACATGCATTACATACTAACCACAAAGGACCCAAGAAAGTGTGGGTACCTAAAACTTGATCACCTTACTCTAGGTATGTCTCAAAGCATCACGAGCAAACAAGTGGTATATTGATAATAGATGTTCAAGACATATGAATGGTGACAAAAATAAGTTCGCCATGCTGGAAACCAGAGAAGGAGGAAAGGTAACATTTGGAGGTAATCAATCTGGACGTATTGCTAGAATTGGTGAAGTGGGAAAATCCAATGGTGTTCAAATCAACGAAGTATACTATGTTGGAGGATTATGCCACAACCTCTGAGTGTAAGTCAAAGCACTGATAAAGATAATTGGGTGATCTTTGACTCAAAAGAATGCTTGATAGTAAACAAGAAAGATCTGCCACTAAACAAAGAATCTATCAAGGCAAAGATCCGAGCTCAAAGGGACGGTAATTATTATACTATTGATTTAAATTCAAATTCTTCTGAAAATTGTTTTCTTAGTAGATCAGAGGAAAGTTGGTTATGGCATAAGCGTCTGGCTTATGTCAATATGAATCAACTTGACAAATTGATTAGAAAAGATTTAGGTTTTGGTCTTCCTAAACTTAAATTCAAAGATAACATGATTTATGAAGCATGTCAAAAAGGAAAACAAACTAAATCTTCATTCAAAACAAAGTATAAGATTTCTACTTCCAAACCTTTACAATTACTTCATATGGATTTCGTAGGACCGGCAAGAGTAAAAAGTTTTGGAGGAAATCTATATACTTTAGTGATTGTCGATGATTTTACAAGATTTACATGGACTATATTTATGGCTTCAAAAGATGAAACATTTTTTGAATTTATTACGTTTGCTAAAAAGGTCCAAAAAGAGAAAGGTATTTCTATTGTTTCTATTAGGAAAGACCATGGATGAGAATTTGATAATCAACTATTGGAAGACTACTGCAACAACGAAGGAATAGATCACAACTTCTCTGCAACTAGAACACCCCAACAAAATGGAGTAGTAGAAAGAAAGAACACAGTCCTCACAGAAATGGCGAGAGCAATACTTAATGAAAAAGAAACGTCACAAGTGTTCTGGGCAGATGCAATAAGTACTGCATGCTACATTTCAAATCGAGCATATATTCGCAAGTCACTTGGAAAGACGTCATATGAACTCTACAAGGGAAGAAAGCCAAATCTTGCTCATATACACATCTTCGGATGTAAGTGCTTCATTCACAACATTGGTAAAGAGAACTTAGGTAAATTTGATTCAAAATCAGATGAAGGTTTATTTCTAGGATATTCTAATAGAAGAGTTTTTAATAAAAGAACATGTACAGATGAAGAATCGATTCACGTTGTGTTTGATGAACTTGATTCCCAGTCAAAACATATTGATGAAGAATAAATGGATTTGATAAAGAAAAACAAAACTATTTCAAAACAAAATGATTTTGAAATAAATGATTTTTAAAATATAGAAGATGTCGATGATCATGCTCAACCAAAAGCATGGAGACATATTAAAGATCATCTAATTGATCAAGTAATTGGAGATATTCATGAAGGTGTCAAAACCAGAAATAAAATTCTCAATGAGGTAACTTTCTCTACTTTTATTTCTAAAATTGAATCTTCTAATATGGAAGAAGCCTTGTCTGACAATGATTGGGTGATTGCTATGCAAGAAGAATTAAATCAATTTCAAAGAAATCAAGTTTGGGATTTGGTTCCTCGACCTAAAGATCATACGGTTATAGCGACCAAATGGGTTTTCAAAAACAAACTTGATGAATCAGTAATCATTGTGAGAAACAAAGCAAGATTGGTGGCCAAAGGCTATAATCAAGAAGAAGGTATTTATTATGAGCAAACATATGCTCCAGTGGCAAGATTGGGAGTAATACGAGTACTCTTAGCCTTTGCTTGCATTAAAGGCTTTAAACTTTATCAAATGGATGTGCAAAGTGCTTTTCTAAATGGTTATAATATAGAGGAAGTATATGTAGAACAACCTCCTGGTTTTGAAGATAAAACAGAGCTTGATCATGTTTTCAAACTTAAGAAAGCTTTATATGGTTTGAAACAAGTACCTAGAGCTTGGTATGAAAGACTAAGTTTCTTCTTGATCAAAATTTTGTCAGAGGAAAAGTAGATACAACTCTTTTCATCAAACATAACAAAGATGATATTCTAATTGTTCAAATTTATGTTGATGATATTATTTTCGGTGCTACTAACGAATCTATGTGTCAAGAATTTTCTAAGATTATATAGGGAGAGTTTGAAATGTCCATGATGGGAGAATTGAACTTCTTTCTTGGACTTCAAATCAAGCAAAAGAAGAATGGTATATTTGTGTCTCAAACAAATTATTTGAAAGAGGTGTTGAAGAAGTATGGATTAGATAATGCTAATGGAGCTAATAATCCAATGAATTCTACAACTTTGTTGGATGCTGATGTTAAAGGTCCTAGCTTCAACATTACTAAGTATAGAGGAATGATTGGTTTATTACTCTATTTTACAACAAGCAGGCCAGATATTCAGTTTAGCATTGGAATGTGTGTGAGGTATCAATCCACTCCTAAGGTATCACATGCAGAGACAGTGAAAAGAATCTTCAAATATCTAGGAGACACTTCAGAACTTGGCTTATGGTATCCAAAAAGAGGAAACGAGTATTTAATGGCATATTCAGATTTAGATCATGGAGGATATTAAATTGATAGAAAGAGTACTAGTGATCAATGTCAATTCCTTGGAGGCTCTTTGGTATCATGGTTCAGCAAGAAGCAGAACACAGTTTCATTATCCTCGACTGAAGCTGAATATATAGCTGAAGCAAGTTGTTGTTCTCAAGTGTTATGGTTGAAACAACAACTTCAAGATTTGGGGATATACTTAAATGAGATTCCAATTTATTGTGACAACACTAACACCATAAGCTTAGGCAAGAATTCTGTACAACATTCAAGGACCAAACACATAGACATCCGACATCACTTCATTCGAGATCACGTTTGAAAGAAAGATGTCAAAGTAGAATTCATACCAACACACCTTCAACTTGCTGACATTTTTACAAAGCCAATAGCTAAAGATCAATTCCTATATATTCGAAGATAATTGGGAATGGTTAATCCCAATGAGTTGTAAGTTTTCTTGTTAATTGTTTTAATTAAATGTATTTTTGATGATAACCATACTGACTTTGGCATCGGAGCATTAAAAATTGTTTTTGCAAGTCTGTCACTCAAGCATAGGAAGTGTCACTCAAGTGACAAGCTCATGCTCACTCGAGTAAGTCAACTATACTCGAGGACAGAACTATTGAAAATACTCTGTTTCTTAGCATGTAAAACAGGGGTTAACAGAAGAGATAAAAATACCAAGAGACTATCTGAAGTGTAACAGTGAAAATTGATCTCACTTGGGTAAGAAAGATCCTCACTCGAGCATAGTATGAACATGCTTAAAGTAAAAAATGAGTACTCAAGCAAAAAGGAAGAATTTCTTACAAATGCCTACTTAAAGCATGGTTACTCAAATGATTTTGGACGATTTGAGTACAAAGATGAAAAACATAGCAAGAAATCCTTAAACCAGGTACGTTTTCACATGTTTTATCAAAATTGTCTGAATATCACTCGAGCACAGTATGAGCGCACTCGAGCACAGTATGAACATCACTCGAGCACTAGGGTTATTGCTCGAGTATTGTCACTTATATCAGTTACGCGATAGCTCAGACCGTCGTACTTCCTGCTCTCACTCGAGGTGTCTCATCACTTGAAGGTCACATCTCTTCACCTCCAACCGTTACCCATTTATCAAACGTCTCTTTGTGCCTCGAATCACTGTTACAACTCTTCAATCTTCTTTAAAAGGTGAGATTTATCCTCAGTTTTTCTCATTCTGTGCCCTAAGTTTTTGAATTTCTCTTCTCAATCTTCAAAAAAATCTGAGTCTTGTTTCTTCTATTTCATTTGTAAATGGCTAGAACAAAGATGCCTGCTATTGCCCAAAGATCTCACTCACCCTCTCCCACTCATTCTGCTGCTAATGCTTCTGTAACCCCGGTACGAACTCCTTCATCTCCTAGAATGTCTTCTTCTACACCTCCTCCTAAACCCAAAACCAAAAAGAGAACTTTGGCCAAGAAACCTCATCCTAAGCCTCAAATAGCCAAGAAGGATCAACCTCCATAAAAGAAACCAAAGGGTATGGTGTTCAAAGAACCAGTGGTTACTCGATCTCAATCCAAAGAGGTCCAAGGAGGAGGAAAGAAGAATGAAACTGAGCAACCATAACAATCCTCTTCTTCCTTTGATGACACATTTAACATGCAACTCTGGGAAGCAATGGAGAGATCAAAACTTGAAAAGTTGGTTGGGAAAATTGCTTCTCAAGCCGGTGTTTCAAGTTCACACCATGTTGGGCAATCCAGTGTGACTACTTCAGGGGTACCTTCTACCTCACAGGTTCCAGAGGATGATCATATTACAAGTCCTCCTGAAGGTTTCAATGTTGAGGAACTAAAGGCACTACAACAGAAGGTATTCGATACTGAGTTTGCACATAGGCATTTCTGTCCTGTAGTTTATGTGGACTTAGATTACTTGAAGAAGAATTGTTATTTAGATTTATCTGCTTATCTTGGATTCTATGCTCCCTGGCTGAATATTCATATTCCATATTCACCCTCTATTGTTAAAACCTTTTACTGCAACATGAAAACCCATAACATTAAGTCTAGGGCTGGAGAATTGATTGAGGAAGCAGTATCTACTACTGTTAGAGGTCAATTCATTATGATATATGCTAAGATTATTAATGACTTTTTTGGGTATGTTACACCACCTCCAGATCCACCCACTTTCTCAGCCAATGAAGCCTTCCGGCTTTTAAGACCAAATGACCCAGTAGATCCCCTTAATTTTAAGCCTATTGACATGCCTGATTCTCACAGAGCCCTTCACTATATATATTCTTGTAGCATAGTTAACAAGTCCAAAAATTTTACCAATTTTGTCAAAAGGATTATTATTTGTCGGCCTCCTTTCTAGCCTGGCAACAAAGAAATGTGGGGGAGATCATTTTGAATGAGATGAGAAGATTTTGATTTTCTTTATCAAAATCCGCAACTATACCATATCCTCAAATTGTATCCCTCATCCTTATGAAAAATAAGATATGGTACTTGGAAGGAACTAAAAGGGTGATTATTCCAAGGTTAGGCAAGACTCAACTAACTCATATGAGTATCAACCTTCTAGTGAGTCGAACCAAGGATACATCTCAGAGGGAAGCCACTCCATCAAGAGGTGATGAGGCTCAGTCATCTGCTCAAGGTCAAGTTCCTTCTCCATCTTTCTTGAATACATCACTCTCCAATTATTTGACTGAAGTGATTAATCAAGCTATGTCTAGCTTGAAGAAGGAATTAGTGACTCAGTATGAGAAGTTGGTAGACAAAATGGAGTTACAGGTCTTAAAGTTGGTAGACAAGGCTAATACCAACTTTGACTTGATGTTCAAGACTTAGGATGACATGTCACGAAGGATAACTGATATGGAGATCTTCTTACGTTCTCACTTCTCGACTACATCTTCAGAAGTGCCACCTGAGACCACTCTTACCTCGGCTTCACCTCCTCATCCACAGACACATGTTCTCTTCACCGATCCAGACTCTAATGTTGATATCACCTATGATTGGTCACCTTCACTACTACCCTCAGCCTCTGTTCCTCAGCCATCATCTCCACCTTTTGTGCCTGTGCCAATCGATCCTTCCACTGCCATAGTGCCCTTTATCCCATAATCCAATCTCACTTTTCCTCAGCCCCCTTCTGATGTTGACAAAATGTGGGAGAAGGATGTGTGATGGTTTTCTGGGCTATCATGGGATGTATTGGGTGTTTGGGTAGTTTTTGTGTAATGGGGTAGGTTTATGATGATGTTATTAGGATTATGGTTGTATACGGGCTTTATGGGTAGTTAATGTAGTTAATGATTTATGCTGACTATTGCATGTTTATTAGTTTATCATTAATGGCTATTTTCATGTTATCAAGTTTTTCTGTTCAAGTTTTTGATTGTTTCTGTGATATTATGCTTATCTTGGTTATTAAGTATTCAGTAGAAGTACTATAGGGAACATATGTAGATAAGTGCAAAAATCTAAACTTAAATATAAAATTTGGTGAAAATATGCATTTGGAAACATTGATGTTGCATTTTAAAAATTCTTTCCTTCTAATCAATTTTTTTCTTAAAACTCATCACAAAGGTTTTGTCACCAACAAAAAGGGGGAGAATGTTAGATCCCAAGTTTTGATGATAACAAAAGGAAATAGTGTGCAAATCATAGTTTTATAAGTCTAAGAAATGATTATAAAGTTACCAAATGCATATGGCAAAGTTTTGTGATGTTTGCTGTCAGATTTAACTGATGTACTCGAGTACAAGAACTAGCACTCGAGCATATGCGGGTGATGAATAGAAAGTGTTTGCCCAAGCGCAAACTACTGTCATTTTTACTGATTCACTCTAGAACTGGAGATAGCACTCGAGCAGAAGACTCTTTCTCACTCGAGCATATGCGAGTGAGGGACTGCGAGTGCTTGGCTGAGAGCAATTCCTGATATCATTACTGATGCTGTTGAGTATTGTAATCAATACTCGAGCATGAAGTTGGTTTGTACTCGAGTACTAGTGAGTGAGGGAGTGCAAGTGTTTAGCCGAGAGTCATAAAGGTCAGAGAAGTACAAGTATGCCCGAGTGAGGCTTCATATGCCCGAGTGACACATCAGTACTCACGAGTATGAAATCTAACTTCTCAAATTCTAATGCAAGTACTGATAATAAGAGTATATTACATGAGAATATTCTTCTCACTCGAGCAGGAGTATGTGTGCTCGAGTAAGGGCCCACATCACCTGCGAGTGCAAAATCTCACTCTTGCTAAAATGGTATGCGAGTGTTGTCTAGAGACGGGTCTCCAGTGTAATAAGCAAGGCCACTCGAGCAGAAGGAGTTGTGCTCAAGTGAGGCCCCATATGACTCACGAGTGAGAAAATTAACTCTTTGAAATCCTGTGAGAGTGCAAGCATAAAACCGAAGAACAAGGAGAAAATATGTGTATTTACTCGAGTGAGCCCATCCATGCTCGAGTGATACTCTTCCATAAGACAAAATGCACCAGTCTTACAGCGTTCAATCCGAATATGGTTTAATGATATTTATTTATCTTATCATTACTTATTATTATTATTTAACATCATTTTAAATGTATTATAAGTGTGATACAGGAGGATGAACGTTGAAATAAACAGATGTGAAGGAAGTCAAACAACGGCAGACAACATCGTGACAAGCACGTACCTACCACATTCAAAGTTTTCAAACGTACGCACGCCATTCCACCATAACACGCCTCACTCCTCAATGATCGTTATTCAAATGGGCAAAAACGAACGTCTATAAATACAGAGTCCTAGAGATCGTCAAAGATAACGAAGCACAAAAATTCACAAGCAAATTCACGAGTCTCTGTTATTCATATTTTCTCTGTATTCATATTGATCTTCAGTTTTTATCATACTTGCTTTGTAAGAGAGTCTATATACATTTCAAATTCTATTTTCATTTGATCTCAAGGTATTGGGACCTTGAGAGGGTAGATATCCTTACGAGAGAAGCATTTGAGAAAATTCCCAGTTAAACCTTCCACTCAAAAGACTTATAAGATACAAGCAGTAGAGAACGTTGCTGCTCGTTAGACTTACGGTGGTGTAAGTGGGAGAGAACGTTGCTGCTCACAAGACTTGTATACGTAAGCAAGTGGGAAAGGTCATAAGTTGTTTTTCTGCACGTAAGACTTGTCGTAAGGGGGAGAGAAATTTCTTAGTGTGAAAATATTTCTGCTTGTAGTCTGTTTGAGGACAGTTGTTGTTTTGTGGCATTCTAAGAGCCCATTGAATCTTGGAAGAATAGTGAAAATCTCAGTAGGTCTTGATTTCTGAGGACTGGATGTAGGCCTGGTTTTTAGGCCGAACCAGTATACTTCTTTGTGTTCTAATATTCTCTACTATACTCTGTCTTCATCTATTTTCATATCACCACATCAAGCGAAAAATTTATCACATCACCCAATTAACCCCCTATTGGGTGAAGCTTGCCTCTTTCTGAATTGATGAAGAAATTTAGAGTTTTGGGTGCAATAAGGCCTTTAGGCCGACTTGAAATGGAGGAGGGAAGAGAATTGAAATTGTTGACTTGTCAAAGGGAGTGAGATGATGCCAAGTGTCTACAGCTTGAGGCATCTTCATTGGACTTACTTGAACATGCACACACACAATTCCACCTTCTTACTCTCTCAATCCTAGCCATTGATCTTAAGTTACCTATGAATTATCTCTCCGGTAACTAACCAATTAGTCGATAACATTTATTTTTACCCGTTTTGCCCTGATTATGGCAATTTCACTCAAATCACTTCCAAACTCATTTATATCATTCCAATAACATCAGTATGTGTCCTCCCCTATATTTCAACCTATTTAGACATTAATCCACACTTAAGCATAAATATAAGGTTTAGGCATTTATTAAAACATATTCACATTAAATTTAGTGATAATTACATCACTTCTAGCATAATTAGCCCTTAATCCTAAATTAGATCATTCCATTGTCAATTGTAGGTGGTGGGTGATGGTAGGGGAAGTTATTTGGTTTAATAATCAATTTGTGATAAGACAAGCTTACTGGAGTGAGATTATATAGAGTGGTGTAAAGTCTTTTTTTGTTTGTTTTTCAGGTAAGCATACAAAATGACATGTAATGAAGGGTTATCATCTTTGAAGGAACTATATTGTTATTTTCATGTTGGAGGTAAATTAGTGTGTAATGATGAATGTAAAATTCAATATACTCGTGATTATGTGAAGGTGAAGTGGCTAAAACAGCTAATAACACTGACAGATTTGACGTTGATGATATCATCATAGCTTGGTATTAATTGTAACATGTGTGAGATGAAATATACAGTGAGCTTTGATGAGAATACACTAATAGATTTAAATGATGATGGTAAAGTTGAAAACTTGTTTGACTATAATGATAAGAGTAGGCGTATGTATATAGCACAAATCGGGAATGATAATGTGTTAGATATATCCGTTGAGGCAGACGTGCAAGTGTAAATATTTAGTTTTCTTAGTTGTTATTTATGAAGCTGTTGTTAGTTATTAAGTAATTGCAGTTGTTATTCACTGTAGGGTTGAAGATTTGTTGGGATTGTCATAATAAAGATTTACTTTGTGTCCAAGCATTATGGGAAATGATTATGAACTAGTCAGTTATGAAAGTGTTGCAGCTTGTTTGACGTTTGGAATTTGTGGAGGACTTAATAGGCTGCCATATGAAGTAGGGAGTGCACCAACACCCATGCCAAAGTTGAACTCTATGAAATGGAAAAGATTATTTTCAGGAGTGATGCAGAGTTTTCCACATGCAAATGCTTTTAAGAAGGCATTGTACAAGTACGTTATAGCACACAAGTTTGAGTTTGAATATGAGAGAAATAGCAAGCACAACATTTCAGTTAAATGTAATATATTTGGATTTTCTTGGAGGGTAACAGTAAATGCTATCGGTAAGACAACCCTATTACTATAGGTAACGATATTATGAGATGAATATTTTCATAGTGCCTAAGACAATCTCCAGGTTAGTCATGGTGGAAGATCTAACTTGACATCTTCAATTATAGTTGATGAGGTGAGAAATCGTATTGACAAACGTCCTAATGAAATAAGGAAGACGTTGCAAATAGAATATGGTGTAACTCTTACATACAAGCAAGCATACAGGGTGAAGGAAAAAGCCATGGAAGATATAAAAAGAAAACTGCAAGATTCATATATGTTGATACCTTGGTTTTGTGACCATTTGAAGGAATTAGATAAGAGAACTGTTCCTGAATGGGAAGCAAGCGTGAATAACAAATTTGAGCGAATAGTTATTGTATTGAGGGATTCATAACTGGTGCTAGACGTGTTCTATACATTGATGGAACCCACTTGTCCGGACCATATAAGGGAACAATGCTTTTAGCTTCTGCCTATAATGCGAACAATGAAATGTTGCCCTTTGCAATCGCTATTGTGAAGGTAGAGACATTAGATGATTGGTAATGGTTTTTACACAAGATAAAATAAATAGTTGGGTTAATTGAATTAACAATCGTATCTGACCATCACAATGCAATTAAAGGGGTGGTGAGGACAATTTTGGGGAGGGGCAAGGCATACTTATTGTTATAGGCATGTGAAGGAGAATTTTAGTTCAGAATTGCTGAAAGTAAATAGAGGCAAGAGGAAGACTAGTGGGTATTTAAAGGAAGATGCATTACGGTTGCTCGATAATATTGCATATGCAAGGTTGGATGCAGATTTCAATAAGGCAATGAACTATATACAATATTCCTATCTAGAGATGCATGAGTGGTTAAATCATCAAGGGGATATTGATAAGTGGACATTAAACAAGTTCCCCTTTCAAAGATTGGATAAGATAACTACTAATATTGCTGAATCATTTAACGTGTGGATGGTGCAGGAGAGGAAACACAATGTTTCCCTAACTTATCTATGAACACCAAGAGAAGGTTGCCAAGAAGATGTATGCATCTAGTATGGCAATGAGTAAGTAGAAAAATGGGATAGGCCCTAACATAAAATCCGTGCTGAAGGAAAATATTGCTCATGCTGAATATATGTCCCCTGAAAATTATGGTAGTGGTAGCTTTTTTCTTCATACCAAATATCAATCCTTAAGTGTTGATCTTCGTTTGCATCTTTGTAGTAAGCATGACAAATGTTGGGGGATCCCTTGTGTACATGCTTGTACAACCATAAAGTATGTCCATGGCAATGTGTATGAGTACGTGGAAGAATGATACAAAATCACATCCCAATAAAATATTTATAGCCATAGCATAGTTCCAATTGTGACAATCGACAAACTTGACACAAACAATCATATGTTCGAAAATTTTGTGGGTTAAACTTTTTGATGCCCCCAAGGACCAGTTGACCTTCTAGTAGGCCAAGAACAAAAGGCATGAATCACAATTCCAGAACAAGAAGATATACCATTGTGCAAGTTGTCATGAAGACAGTCACACTAGAAGGACATGCAAAAATCCAAACTGAAGCTGATATTAGATGAAGTTATATTTTAAAGTAACACTTTTGCCAACAAGAAGGACTTGCAGTATTGTGAAGTAAAAATTTTTGTTTATGTTTTTGTAAAGTTATTGTCAACCCACTCATGGTTTTTTTGGGAGATGGGTTGCTATCATATGTGTACTCTAGTAGGTAGTTAATGTACTCAGTGTCTGATGTAATGCAATGTTTGTGACAAGGAAACATTATGTACTACTGCAGTGTTAATGTTCCCTTGTCTTGAGATATGTGAATATGTATAAGGGGCAGTGTGTAACTTTTTTTGTCTTTATATGATTGGTGAATGTAATTATGCAGATTGTGACCTTACAGCATCTGATAAATATATCAAGGTATTAAACCAACAGAGCCATATTGTTAATATAGAGTGACGTGGTGTTATTACCAATGGAACATCTCATTTTGCAAACTTGTTGCTACACATGTCTTCTGTTGTCTGTGTGAGTGGAATATATGAAAGGTGTTGCATTTGGGCATCGACGCTAAAACTTTCCCAATTGTTGTTGGTCAGATGTTAATCAATGAAAGAATGTCATTAATAATAAATATGATCTTGTTAAATGTGGGTGCGGTGTTGTTTTGGGCATCAAACTTGTGATTTGGCAACTTTATTCCTTTGAAGATGTTAATGAAGGAAGTCGAGTTGTTAATAAAGAAATTTATGTTGTCAATTGTGGCTAACGTGTTGTTTTTCCTCTTCTACATTAGGACCATCCCAACATATTCCTCTTAAGATATTAATAGAGAAAGTCTAGTCATTAATAATGAATCTAATGTTGATAATATAAGAAATATTATTATTTTCCCATCTACATTAGGACCTTACCAAGTTATTCCTCACAAGATGTTAATGGAGGAATTATAGTTGTCAACAATGAAGATTATGTTGTTAATATGGGGAGATGGGAGATGTTGTGTTTTCCCATCTACATTAGGATATTCCCTATTTATTCCTCATAAGATGTTAATGGAAGAAATGGAATTATTAACAATGAAGATAATGATGTTAATATAGGGAGAGATGTTCTGTTTTCCCATCAATATTAAGAGATTACCAACTTGTTTCTCGTAAGATGTTAATGGAGGAAGTAGAGTCCTTAACAACGAAGATAATGATGTTAATTTAGGGAGAGATATTGTGTATTCCCATGTACATTATGACGTTTCTAACTTGTTTCTTTAAAGATATTAATGAAGAAAAAGGAGTTATTAATAAAGAAGATGATGTTGTTAACAGTAGGAGAGATGTTGTGTATTCCCATATACATTACAATATTCCTAACTTGTTTGCATATGATACGAAGGTAAGGCAGACAAAACTACTTTAATAAGAGTAATTCTACCTGTTAAGTTCAAGTAGCCTCTCTTCCATCCAGAGAGTTTTTTTCGTCTCTTTTCCAAGATCGATGCAATGGTGATTTTGGAAACATAATTATGAAAAAGAGGGATACCAAGATATTTCACCAAATCCCTTTTTAATCATACAACCATGGCCTGACTCAAGTTTTAGGCCCTTGAAAATGAACATTCTTTGAAAAGCACACTCATGTCTTGTTTTTATTTATTTTTTGTCCAAAGGCATTACAAAAGGTCTGCAAGAATTTAAGCATTTCCTTAACCTGAGTCTCTGAGGCCTCTCCAAAGAGATTAAGATCATCTATAAAGAATAAGTGAGAGATAATATGACCTCCTCTACTCAATTCAATCAGTTTCCATTTACGTTCATCAATAGCATCTTGAATGATATGGTTAAGACGCTCAATATACAAGGTAAAAATATAAGACGATAGGGGATCCCCTTGTCTTATTCCACATGAAAACTAAAAGTATCAGTGGTTTCCTCAATCCATAAAACCTGAAAAGAGGGACTTGAGATACAAGCTATAATAACCTTGCATATTTTACCTTCAATTCTAATAACTCTGAGCATATCGTGTATGAAAGACCTTTCTAGATGGTTGTAAGTTTCTCAAGGTCTACCTTAACTGCCATCCATCCATTTTTCCCACATTTAGTTCTCATGCTTCCTGAGCAATGATTATGTTATCACTACTCTAACGCCCTTGAATAAAGCTATATTAATGCTCCCTAACAAGTTTCCCCACTATTTTTCTTAAGAGGTGACTCAGAATCTTTGTAACAATCTTGTAGCTCACATTGTAAAGGAAAATAGGTTTAAAGTCCATGATTGTTTATGGGTTATCCATTTTAGGAATGAGAACAATATTTATGTTACTTATTTCCCTTACCTGATCAGGACTCTGAACAATACTACAAAAAAGTAAAGTTGTGGCACTAGAGAAGTGCCACATATCTGGACGCCACTAAAAGAAGTTGTGGTGCTTGAAATCACCACAAAATTTAATTTTTTTAAAAAAAATACCCTCCTGTGGCGCTTGTTGGAGGATATGGCATAGGAGGGAGGTCTCCTGTGGCGCTGGTGTCGAGGAGACCCCCGCCTATGGCACTTCCTCCAACAAGCGCCACAGGAGGGTAATTTTAAAAAAAAATTTTAAAAATTTAAGCTAAAGAAATTGTTTTATTTTAATTATCAAAATAATATTAATTGTCCAAATTTATTTTCAAAATTGAAGATATTAAGGCCAGTGTTAAACTAGAAACTGTTGGCAAAAGAATCTTATATTATGATACGAATATTATATTTTTCTTAATCATGTGTATTGACTAGACTATTTTCTTTTAAATTACTAAAATAAGGATTTTTGAAATAAAAAATTTTTTGAGGCAAAAAATGTTAAAATTGCTTAAGCCTAATATGAAATCAAGTACTTTGAATATGTAAAGATATCTTTTATCAACGCGTTAAAGGCATCACGAGACATGGTCCACTTTTGGTTTTTTTTTCCTTTTCATTTGAAATATTATTTTTTTGGATAACATCTTTTGAAATATTATATATATTCTCTACTTTTTAAACACAGATTAGAACATAGATATCAATTTGAAATAAAAAATTACAAAAATTATATGACAATTAAAAAAAGAGAGGAAGAAGCACGTTGAACTTATAAGCTTAATTGATCAGTGCAGTGGAGTGGGGGACCACATTGCCTGTTGGTGACGCAATCTTGAGTGAGAAGGAGGAGGAAATTTGAGCAATTGGGACCAACTGGAGGTGGGACCAAAAGTGGAAGATAGTATAAAGAAAAGAGAACAATTGGGATAGGAGTGAGGATGACAGTTGAAACAAAACAAAGAAGTAAATTCGATAATGAAGTAGTGTTTGTGTGTGGGTATGTTTTTATGTCTGAAGATGATAGGAAATGGAGGGAGGGGGCGACGGTCGTCCACTCCAAGAAGCTGTAGTGTAGATGAAAAGGGAAAGTGAGAGAGGAGGGAATAATTAAAGTGGGATGAGTCAAAATAAATTAAAAGAGAAGGAAGGGGGCCATTGCACGGGAAGGGGAAGAAAGATAAGGGTGGGAGAGGGGGAATTGTGATTGGTGGGAAGTGGATAGTGTAATCCATTAAAAAGGTCAAAAAAAAATTTTATATAAGCTAAACGTTTGACCAAAAACATTTTTTTTATTTAATATAGAACCAGCTGTAATCCAGGTGCCACAGATGGTAAATTTTTTTTATTTATATATAACCAGCTGGTCCAAATTTTTTTTAATATAGAAGAAGAACCAGGAGCCATAGCTGGTAAATTATTTATTTATTTATTTATTATACAACTAGTTGTGGCGGCTGGTTTTCCAGGCGCCACAACTGGTTGGATGCGCCCAACTGTGGCATCTGCCTTGGTAGGTGCCACAATTAGGCCTACCAGCTGTGGCTTCTGGTCCACTAGGCGCCATAGTTGGAACCCAAAATTAAAAAAAAAATAAAAATAGAAAAAGAAAAAGGAAAAAAAGGTAGTTGTGGCACTTCTTTAAAGAAGTGCCACAAAATGTGCGCCACCTTTCAACCTTTTTGTAGTAGTGGAAAAACCTTTGTCACCAAGTCAATAATATGATCTCCGACTGTTGGCAAATATTCTTGATAGAACACAGCTTGTAAATCATCAGGCCCTGGAGCCTAAAGGCCCCCAAATCAAACGTCATTTATTTTTATCTCTTCTTTTGATACATCCTCACTTAAACAAAAAAGATTTGTATAACTTAAGTTGGAAAACCCGTTTTGAGTAATAGTGGCTATGGAGCTCGTTGCCTCACTCTGAAAGAGTTCTTTATAATAGTTAACTACTAGTCTTTTCAGCTCATGCTGGTCAAACAACTATTCACCATCTATATGTTTAAGCCCATTTATTCTATTTTGCCCCCTTCGTATTACTACCATAGTGTGGAAAAATTTACTATTTTTATGCCCCCACTTTAATCAATTGCATCAGGATTCCTAGTACCATACCAACTCTTCCTAAGAAATGACCTTATTATACTCCTTCCATAGGTCATTTTCAACTTGAACTAGGTATTGGTTATCATGTCTTATTCTAACCCTTTCAACACCCCCTATCCTTTGAAGAATTTTTTTCTTCCTATTTTGCAGATTACCTATTCTTGTTTTATTCCATTCACCTACCACCTTAGCAAAATTGTTAACTTTGTCATTCCAATACCCCACACTCCACAAACATTTCATCATATCTCCAAACTCTTCTTCTAAAACCAAGCTACATGACAATGAAATGGAGGGGGCATCCTTTAAGAAGTGAATTAAGGAGTTGTACTTAATAAGATTGGCTTGTTATCTGACCCAAATTTACTCAAATGATACACCTTAGTAAATGGGAGTAAACAAATCCATTTTGAATTCATAAAAGCCTAGTTCAACTTTTCTTTCAATAATTCGCGTTCCCAAGTCAATCTCTCACCAATGGTCTTTATTTCAATGAGTTGCATTTGTAAACTACAATTTCCAAACTAGTTCATAGATCTGATATTATGATTTGACCTCCTTGCTTATCTTCTCTGTACAAATAAGCATTAAAATCTCCCATTACTATCCATGGAAAGCTGACAACACTGCTAAATTCAATTAAGTCCTACAAAAGATCTTAAGAAAGGATTCAAGTAGGTTCTGCATACACACAAGAGAAATAAATTGTTTTGGTTCAGTAGGCTTTATTACTTGGATAGAGGATGAAATATAATGAAGCAAAATTTCCTTGGCATTCCAAAGAACCCAAATACCACCAGTATACCCTGTGGCTTCCAATCTTAACCATGTGTTAAATCCCAACTTCTTGATTATTTTTTCTGCTTTAGTGCCACTAACACGAGTTTCATTAAGTATAAGGATCTTAACATCTTTACCTTGTATCAAATCTCTAATTCTACTAGGAGAAGATCTTGAGGCTACACCTATGCAATTCCAAGATAAAGTGTGTTAGATCCTATATGTTCTGTTGATAACAAAGATCTTCAAAAGGTTTGATAATAAGCAAAAGAGTTTTGAAGAAAGAAACAAAGAAGTTAGTAGCATGCAGAGCTATTTCTCGAGTGGGTACTCAAGTAATGAAGGACAAGAAGTCACAGAACAGGAGAAAGAGTCTCTGGTAGTATTCAGAAGGGATCATTTAAGTGATGACCCTTAATACTTGAGTGATAAACCTTCATGACCACTCGAGTGATGTGTGCTAAAATTATCCAGAAACTCTCAGCCAAATTTTGGATGGTGACACTCGAGTGATGACCAAGAATTACTCAAGTGACCACTCGAGTGATTAGGTAAGAAATTAGCCAGTAACTCTCTGCCAAGAGTTGGAAGGGCCTGAATCACTCGAGTGACCACTCGAGTGATGTAGTCAAAATTATGGCTTCAACTCTTTGCCAAGTTTTAGAAGGGATCACTTGAGTGACTACTCGAGTAATAAAGTCTAGAATACATGATTATGATCTATTATTTATTGATTTGTTACTTATATGATTAACCTTTCATTGTATTAGTATTCTAAGTATATTCACAGGAAAACAATGAAGAAATCACACTTTGAGAGAAAAGTCAAACATAACATTCGTAACGCTTACGTACTGCAACGGCTATTTTTCAAATTTAAAGAATGGGCAAATGAAGCTGTGTAACTCTTATGAACATATTGAAATGATTCTAATGGCTATCGCAATTTATCTATAAATAGAGAACATTCAACAAAGAAGAAAGACACTAACAACACATGAATATACATCGATCAACATATTCATAGTGCTCTACTTCTCATATTCATTCGTGTACTTCAGTGTTTATATATTTACTCTGTGAGAGAGATTTTCATTACAAACTCAATATTGTTATTGAGACAACTTAAGGTTGTGGAACCTTGAGTTAAGGATTGGTTTACAACGTGTAAGGGGATCAAGTGTCCAGTGAAGGAACTTGCTATGTACTGAGGTGCCAAGAATCCACTGAATCTTGGAAGATAGTGAAACTCTCTCCAAACTCTTAATTGCTTTAAATTCTATCAATTTTTATATACAATTTGAATTTTCTGTGATCACCCAATTTACCCCCTCTTGGGCGAAATGCTTGTACTAGCATTTGGTACTAGAGCATAGATCTTCTTGTTCAATATAACAACCTAAGAAGGATCAAATGGCCAACATGTTTAAAGGAATACTTCCTGACGGAGCTTCTATCACTAGACCACCAGGTTTTAGTGTCAAACACTTTTCTTTCTGGAAAGCATAATTCAAAGTATTCGTAATGGCTACTGAATACGAATTGTGGGAGGTGATTGAGAATAGAAACTATGAACCTATAAAGATTGTAGATTCATAGAAAGTTCCCAAGACACCAACAGAGTACGATGAGAATGACAACAAACTCATTACTCTCAACAGCAAGGCAATTATGATGATCCAAAGTGCATTAAGTCAAAATAAGTATGTCAGAATTTGCACACTTCCAACAGCTAAGGAAATGTGGCAAGCCTTGGAAATAGCTCATGAAGGAACTTCAGAAATAAAAGAAAACCAAATCAGTACTCTAGTTACTGAATTTGATTTACTTCAAATGATCAGGTGAGTCAATAGCTGAATTTGAACTTAGATATACTCATTTTGTTAATCAATTACGGTACTTGGGAAAGTCTATAATCAACATACCCAAGTAAGAAAGATACTGAACATACTCTCTAAAGAGTGGGAGGCCAAATCACTACAATTGAGGAAGCAAATGGCGAATCAATGCGATCGGTTACTTCTCTATTTAGAAGTCTCTTTGAATATAAAAGTAAATTAAAGTTCAAACGACAACTAAATGATATTAGTGATAATAAAAAGAAATGTCATGCACTAAAAGAAAAAGAAGAAACCCAAGAAGATGATGAAGACTTCAACGATGAAGAAATGGGTCTAATAATAAAATGATTCAAGAAATTTTACAAGAAAGACCAAGGATTCAAAAATTTTCAAAAGGGAGGAACAAGTAGTAAGGAACACATCATCTGCTATGAATATGGAAAATCAATACATCAAATCAGAATGTCCAGAGCTAGTTCAGAAGAGAAAAGAGAAGAGAAAAGGCAAGTTCTTCAATAAGAAGAAAGCTTTTGTATCAGCTATATAGGGAGACAGTTCCTCTGACGAAGATAGTGATAAAAAAGAAGTAGCTAATATCTGTCTGGTCGCTCAAGAAGAAACAGAAGAAAATGAGGTAACTAATTATGAATATAATGCTTTACATTCTAACATTATCAAAGTAGTTAAAGAATTAGTTGTTTTCAAAAAGAAAAAAAAATCTTGAAGAAAAACTCAAAGAAGTTTCAAGAAAAGATTGTGAGAATTATGCTTCTTTGAAAAACAAAAACATTGGTCTCACTAGAACTCTTGAGAAATTCACCAAAGGTAGTAAGATGTTAAATGTTATTTTAAAAGATCAACGATTTGTAAATGATCGATCTGGTATTGGATATGATCCAAAATCATATAGAAAGAAAATAAGAGGTAAGACATACTTAAGTCATTTTCATATTTTTGTACATACATCAAATCCTTTTGCATATTGTAATTACTGTAATAGAAAAAGTCACTATACTTCATCATACATCCATAAAAAGAAAGGAGAAATAGGAACCTACAAATGGGTACCTAAAGGCTCATATGTTCATAAATTAATCGGTACTAACCCAATAGGACCCAAAAAGATATGGGTACCTAAAACTTAATTATATTTGATTGCAAATATGTCTTAAAGCATCCAAAGGTAACAAATGGTATATAGATAGCAGATGCTCCTAATATGTGACAGGTGATTCTAAGAGTTTTAACTCGATACAACCTAAGGAAGATAGAGAGGTAAAATTTGGAGGAAATCAATTTGGAAAGACAGTAGGAATTGGTGAAATAAAAAATGATAAAGGTATACAAGTCAAAGACGTATATTATGTAGAAGACTTGTGCCATAATTTGCTAAGCATGAGTCAAAGTACATATAAAGATAACTAGGTGATATTTGATTAAGAGGAATGTCTAATTGTAAATAAGAAAGATTTAAAATTAGATAAGAAGAATATCAAAGAAAAGCTCAGAGTAAAAAGGGAAGGTAATTGCTATACTATTGATATAAGTAGAAATGTTCTAAGAATTGTTTTCTAACTAACGTTGACGAAAGTTGGTAATAGCATAAGAGACTAGCTCATGTCAATATGCACCAACTAGGAAAGCTACTCAAAAAGGATTTTGTAATTAGTTTACCCAAAGTAAATTTCAAAAATGATTTGATTTGTGATGCTTGTCAAAAGGGTAAACAAACAAAATCATCTTTCAAATCAAAAAATGAAATCACAATTAACAGACCACTGCAATTGCTGCATATGGATTTAGTTGGACCAGTAAGAGTTAAAAGTCTTAGTGGAAATCTATATTCATTGGTTATTGTTGATGATTTCTCTAGATTTACATGGACTATTTTCTTATCATCAAAGGATGAAAATTTCAGTGAATTTATTGTTTTTGTCAAGAAAGTGAAAAATGAGAAAGGTATATCTATTGTAGGTATTAGGACAGATCACGGTGGAGAATTTGAGAATCAAGCCTTTAGAGATTATTGTCACATTAATTGCATTGATCACAACTTCTCTACTCTAGGGACATCTTAATAAAATGGAGTCATGGAACTAAAGAACAGAGTACTCAGTAAAATAGCTAGAGCAATGCTGAATGAAAAGAAAGTATCTCAAGTTTCTGGGCAGATGCAATGAGCACAGCATGCTACATTTCAAATAAAGCATACATCAAAACAAAACTTGGAAAGGCACCATACGAACTATACAAAGGAAGGAAGCCGAACCTCGCTCATATACACCTCTTCAGTTGTAAGTATTTCATTTATAATAATGGTAAAGATGACCTAAGAGAGTTTAACTCTAAAACTGATGAAGGAATATTCCTAAGCTATTCTAACCGAAGTAAAGCATACAGAGTTTTCAATAAACGAACATGTGTTATTGAAGAATCAATTCATGTTGTATTCAATGAATTGGAATCCTTTGACAAAAATATTGACGATCAGTAGGAAACTATATTAAGTCAAGGGAATGGGCAACCTAATCCTAAACATTTCAATATAGAGGTTAATCAAACCTAGGAAGAAGAACAACCACTAGAATAACCTAGAGCCTGGAAATACAACAAGAGTCATCCCCTATAACAAGTTATAGGAGATGTAAATGAGGGAGTTAAAACTAAAAACAGAATCTTCAATAAAGTTAGTTTTTCTACATTCATTTCTGAGATTGAACCTTCTAATATTGATGAAGCCCTATCAGACAATGATTGGGTAATAGCAATGCAAGAAGAACTTAAGCAGTTAGAAAGAAATCAAGTTCGGGATTTGGTACCCCGGCCTAAGGATCATCCATTCATTGGCATAAAATGGGTATTCAAGAACAAACTTGATAAATCCACAATTATTGTCAGAAATAAGGTAAGACTAGTGACCAAAGGTTATAATCAAGAAGAAGATATTGATTATAAGAAAACATATGCTCCAGTGGCAAGATTGGAAACTATACGAGTACTCTTGGCCTTTACGTGCATCAAGTGATTCAAACTTTATCAAATAAATGTAAAAAGGGCATTTCTAAATGGCTACATCATGGGTATAATACCCCGAATTCTGAGACTTGAGGCTAGAGAATAAGCCTGAAATGAGTGGATTGCTAAGCCCCGGTTTAGCAAGATCCCAAATTGTGATTAAGAGATAATGACTCTAAAAGTGGATGTGGTTAGTGATGAATAAACCCTTTTGGAGATTATGGTGTGATTTGGCACTCGATGTGATTCGTATGTGCTGTGAGCAGCACCAAAACCCTGTATTTAAGCTCAATTATGGATTAACATCTAAATTGACTTAAAATAGAGGGAAGGCACATATTGTGGCTAAATAAAAAGATGTGAAGTGTTGGTGGTGATTCAATGAGAATTATCGTAATCAGGGGCAAAACGGTAAAGTTACCGACCAATTGGTCAGTTACCGAAGAGGGAACTTATTGGTAACTTCAAGATCAATAGTTGAGATTGATTTGTGCAGAGATCAAAGGGTGGAATCATGTGTGCAAGTGCCTATGTGATCTCATGAAGATGGATCAAGATCATGACAAGTGGCAAGATTTGGACCCTTGATCTTGGGTCAAAGATTCAGCACCCTTCCTCTCTTCTCTCTCCCTTACTTGGATGGTTTTTGTCCCTAAAAATATGCTCCCTTCTTCATCATCTTCATTTATTCATCATCTCATCTCTCTCTTGTTTCTCCATGGCGTCCCAAAGCAAGGAAGAAAGAGAAAGGAAGAGTTCAATGTTTAGGTGAGATAATGTCCTCTAATGCTCAAATACCCTTCTTTAATGTTGTTCATAGTGATGAGAGCTTTATCTCTATGGTTTTAGATTCTTGATTGGAGGTGTTTGATGGCTTGAGGAAATTTGGAAAGATGGAGAATCAAGGAATTTGTTTGGGAAAGAGGAAGAGGTGAGTGTTTGCTCCATTTTGATCTATTGATTGTGGTTTTTGGTGGAGTTTTGAGAATTGTGATATTTTGCCCTGATTTTATGGTATTTTCGTGTGGTATGTAATTGGATGAATTGGATATTGTTTTATGTTGAAAATGGTGTCATGTTGTGGTATTTAATCATTGGAATTGATTTGAATTGGATTGGATACATTGTGTGCAAAACTGGAAATTCTGTCCAGTGGGAATTCTGTTTGGGCAGTCTGGTTGTGTGGACGTTTTGACTGGGCTAGAGATGTCAGAAAATTATGAAAATTTCCAGTCTTAAAGTTCACATCCCAAGCTTCAAAATAGTCACATAATTTGTGCCATTTCGTTTTGTCTTCTGTGAGTTATGGCTGTCCAAAGTTTGAGGTCGAAAATGGAATCTGTTTTGGGACAGTCTTGAGTTTTGTGGAATTCTGTATTTATGTGCTGATTTCCAGTATTGGCCAATATTTTTCCTGTGTAGAGGACTTGAATAGCTTTCATTTGGCATTGGGATCACATCATTTCGATTTTTTTTGGTATTAGTTATGATTTTTGGAAGTTCAGCCAAGAAACTGGATTTTCTTGGCCGCGGCCCAAATGTTTCTGAGCAGTTTTTGGCCGTGGCCAGTGGATTTGTGGGCCGCGGCCAACCCCCAAAAATCATCATTTTGGACTTTTAAAAGGTGATCTTTGGTCAAGTGTTTCCCAAGCCTTTAGGCATATGTTTAGGCTTTGATTAGCCACCTAAAGGTCGTGAATGATAACCAACTTAAGTGTTTGAGAGTTAAAGAATTGGAAAAGGGATTTAACCCTATGTCCTTGTTTGGCTATAGGGTTTGGTGTTCACCCTGATCGTGAGCAGCCAGAGCTGGAGCATACGTGGAAAGAGGGCAGGGGACTTACCTCTTTTTCCTGTATATGATATTGTGTTAATGTGTTGATGCATGTTATTGCTTTGCTTGATTATGTGGAACATATATGATGTTTGGAGCTCTGTTTCTATTTATGCAATGGCCATGAGTGTGTTGTTGAAACATTGAGCATGCAGATGTGTCATGGTATGGACATGTGATATGTATTGCAAGCATGTCATGCATTATACACTTATCATACATGCATTTTGGTTTTTGTTTCCTACTGAGATTCTCTCGAATCTCACCCTCCCCTACCAACATTTTAGACAGGGTAAGTGGATCGAGGTTGGAGCAAACAGGCAAAAGCGATGAGGACTACTTCAGGTTATAGATTTTGGTAGTTGGTTATCATAGTTGGGATGTATATTTGGATATTCGTATTTGGATTTGGATGTGTAAGTATCGATGTATATTTGATCATGTATGGAGATGAGATTTGTGTAATCCCCGTTTGAGGAATTGTAAATGGCGAATGTGCCCTATGAATTCTATGTAAAGGTATGAACCCGGGAGTTGCCAGGAAGTTATTGTTGTACACTCTGATATTTGTATAAATGTGATATTCCGCGTAATGTAATTGTATTCGAAATTGAATATGAGACCAGGTAAATTATATTTCAAAAGTTATTTGTGAAAACCCTATCATAAAGATGGGATTTTAAATAAGTTTTGTTTCTTATTGGTCTCTATTTCATCTTAATCATGTATTTCGGATATAATTACGGCAGTGGGTTACAATGGGAGAAGAATATGTACAATAACCTCCAAGTTTTGAAGATATAACAAAGCCTAACCATGTTTTCAAACTAAGAAAAGCCTTATACAGTTTAAAATAAGCCCCTAAAGCATGATATCAAAGACTTAGTAAATTTCTCATTGAACAAGGTTTTTGACAAGCTATATCGAAAGGCTATCAAATAAAAATAGACTAACTATGCATTATAGTGATGCTAACCTAGGTTGATCTCTTTGAGGAGCTGATTATTTAGTCCCCATCTAACTAAGTATTAATTAACAAATTAACCAAAGAGTGTAATGAAATTAATTAACTTTTCTAAACTACTTGTTCATAGGTTTTCCAAGTTTAATGAATGAAATGGAGTGATGTGAAAGATGAGATAATGATTATATGAGCTTCCTTGACTTTTGATTTCACTAACCTACATCGTCCAAATTAGCTTGAGTTCAATTCTTAACCAAGTACAAGAGCTAGTAAAGGACCCTTCCAAGCCAATATCACTAACGCACTAATCTCACCTAGACACCTAAGTTCAATTAGTTAATTAGAGATATTTTAGAGGCACTTAGCTTGCAAAGAATTTGCAATCGGAATTCTATACCCTTAACTAACCACAAACCAAGTCAATTAACCAAGAGTATGAATACAAGATATGCCAATCAAATTTAGCAAAGTAGTGCTATAATCTAAACAACAAATCATTCAGCGCAATATCCAAAGCAAGTTTGATCATCCAGATTACAATTAACCAATTGAAATCCTCAGCTACATATATAAAGCATAAAATATAGGACCCTAGAATCACAAATCATATATAGAGTGAACAGAAGATGAAATCATGAACATAGAACTCCCCTATCAGCATAAAGGACTTAGAATAGATTCATCAAATAATCAAAGGAGTGAAAGAATCATGTTCTCATGACTGGAGAACAGCTACACCGAGCCTTAGGCTCTCCTTTGGCCATCGAACAGTGAAGCATCATCAAAGATGGGGTGAAATCACAAATCCGATGTGCAAATGACAGTGGAGGAAAACTGAGATGGAAACCGATGGGGAGATGAGCGATGGAAGGAGGTAGAGGTAGAGGTAGAGGTAGAGGTAGGGGTGGACGAAGATGATGATGGTTAGCGATGGAAATGGAAGAACGGTGCGGTTGAATGTGCGTGCGTTGGATTGCTGAATGAACAGAAAAGATGCACTTAAAAATTTGATTCCAGTGTCCTAACGCTGATTTTTGGATTTTAGGACTAAAATGTCATTTTAAAAATTCAGGTACTAAACTGACAATATCTTTGGGTACTAAAATGTCATTTTTGGAATTCAGGGACTGAACTGAAATTTCCAAAATTCGTCTGCTTGACCAAAATACCCTGAAATGAAATTCAAACTATTGTAATACGATGTATTTGGATAATCATGAAAATAATGACATTTTTATTTGTTTTATCAACTAATTCATGCAATCACTTTTAATCCCAATATAATTAGTCATAATAAATGCATGTTTGGCCAAAATAACATGATAAAATCCTTAAATAAAGTATTGAAAAATATGATAAAATAGGGAATCATTAGTTTTATATGAGGAAGGATCGATACAACACTTTTTACAAAATGAAAATAAATGATATCTTGATAGTACAAATATATGTTGATGATATAGTTTTCAATGCTACTAATGAAATTTTGTGCAAAGATAATACAGGGGCAGTTTGAGATGTCAATGATGGGATAATTAAATTTCTTTCTTGGTCTGCAAATCAAACAAAGAAAGAATGGGATTTTTATATCTCAAATGAAATATTTAAAGGAGCTTTTGAAGAAATACGGGATAGATGAAGCAAATGGAATAGACACGCCTATAAGCTCAACTACGTTACTTGATGCCGATGTTAATGGAAAAGATTATAAGATCACGAAATATAGAGGAATGATTGTATCATTACTCTTACTGCAAGTAAACCTGACATCTAATTTGGTGTTGGTATGTGTATAAGATATCAATTAGCACCAAAGGAATCACATGCTAAAACTGTCAAACAAATCTTTAGATATCTTGTTGACACAGTAGAATTAGGTCTCTGGTATCCTCAAGTAAGAAATGAATACCTAGTTGCATAATCAAACTCTAATCATGAAGATTTATAAGACAAACATAAAGAATACCAGTGGGCAATGCCAGTTTCGTGGAGGTTCACTTGTGTCATGGTTCAGCAAGAAACAAAACACATTGTCTCTTACATCAAAAGAAGCTGAGTATGTCACAGCGTCAAGTTGTTGTGCACAAGTGTTATAGTTGAAGCAACAACTACAAGACCTTGGTATACATTTAAAAGAGATAACTATTTATTGTGACAACACTAGCATGATAAGCTTGGCAAAGAATCCGATCCAACACTCTAGAACCAAGCTTATCGATATTAGAAATCACTTCATTAGGGATCATGTTCAAAAGAAGGATGTCAAAGTGATATCCATTCCAACTCATCTTTAACTTGCTTATATCTTTACAAAACCCCTCACAAAAGATCAATTTTTATTATAAGAAGAGAATTAGGAAAGGTAAATCCCAATGAATTGTAAGTTGTTTTATGTTAGAAAATGTAATTTAATCATGTTTTGATGATTACTGACTTAAGCATCGAAGTATCTAGTAATTTGTTTTTGTAGGACTTTGATGCTTTGTTATGTGGTAAGTAAAACAGCGGTTAAAAGAGTACCACATCACTCGAGTTGCAACTTCAAGTAATTAAGGGATCACTTGAGTAATAACTGGAAGTGATAGTCAAAATCACTCAAGTGATCACTTGAGTGATAGCTTAAAAATCAAGGCAGAGTGCAATCAATACAAATAAATTCAAATGAAGCAGCATAACAGTTGAAAATGAACAGTCAGAAGGTGAAAAAACTGATCAATTAAGTGATTCTTAAAAGATCACTCGGGTGAGCACCCGAGTGATTATCAGTGCATAATACAAATCACCAAATTTCAACTCAAATTTGCTTTCAACTGCCATCAAACCACAAAGGCAATACATATAGGTAATTACAATATTACTTATGCCAAGTATGTCTTAAAGTTACATGTTTTTTTAAAAATTTATGGTTTGTTCACTCGAGTGACCACTCGAGTAATGCCCCAGGATCACTCGAGTGATGTCAGGCATAGTGGCTATATCTATCAGCATTCTGTCAATTTTACAAAATCTCTTCCAGTGATTCTCCTAGGGCTCTCTCAAAAATTTCTCACAACATCTTACCTATTCCATCTTTGTCAAAACCCATCAATTTTCACTTCCAAAAAATTCTCAAATCTCTTAAATCCTTCTGCCCTAGCTTTCAACGTTCGGCACCCTCTTTCTAGAAAATAAAATTTCTTCTCATTTCACTGTGGTAAGGTCTAAAACAACCCATCATGATTCTCCTTATAAGTCTTTTGAGCCTCAACAATCCTCCGAATCTCCTCTACATCCTCCAACCAAGAAGCAAAAGATTTCCACAAAGTCCAAAACCAAGCCAAAGATTCAGGCAAACCTAAAGAATAAGGGCTAAAACAAAGAAGGCCATACCTCCAGTCAAAGGCAAGGATACCACAGTTTCTTCACCTTCCTCAGATTCATCTGATACTCCCTTCTGGACTGGGAAAAGCATAAAGATACCCAAGTATGATGTCAAACTTGCCAAAGAAATAGCAAGTATGTTAGATGAGGCCTATTAATCTAAAGGAGGGAAGCAAAGGCAAACCTCCAATGATCCAAAGTCTCTATGGAAGGAAGGAGAAGGAGAAAAGGAAGAAGATATTATTTTTCCTCCAAAGGAATTCAATGTCAAGAAATTCAAAGAATCTCAGAAGTATAAAGAATTCTTCTTATGGAGGAAAGTTTGTAAAATGCATTATGTTGACCTCAAAGTTTTACAATAGGTATTAAAATTTGATTTGAGTCTTTATCTTGAATCCTATTTGCCTTGGCTATCTATGAAATTTCCATTTTATAAAAAATTAGTTAGACATTTTTATTGCAATTTGGAACCAGTAGATGATACCTTGAGAAATTCAGTAGAAGAAGATATGGTAACCAAAGTAAGAGGACAAGAAATCTTGTTCTCTCCATCTAAGATAAATGTCACACCCCTACCTGCTACGTGGCCATACTGCTGCTGGACAGGTAGTACCTGTCGTGGCTGGGGATGGACTCAAAGGAATATCTCCATACCCCTAATGGATTTCTTTTGCCTCCACATACCTTAAAGCCGTGACATGGGGGTAAGTACGCGCTCCATGCGAGGTGTAGTACCATTAAGCTACTTAGCTCAATGGTACCATATCTTTCCAAGCACTTGAACTTATCCCCAGATTGGGTGTTTAAGTCATGGTGAGGTGAAAGAAATGTACCGGGGGTGTAAATATTCTTTTGAGTCCTCTACCCCGATTACCAATACTGGATATGCCCAGCAGCAGCTGTGGTGGTCTAGTAGTAGATGAGGGGGTGTGACAATATTCCTTTGAGTCCACCCTCGACCCTCGACTAGGTAACTGATCCAGCAGCAGATGTGGGGGTCTAGCAGTAGATGTAGGGGTGTGACAATTAACACTTAGTTAGGTATAGAGGACCCCTGGATGATATTCACCTAAATTTGGACTCAAACCAATTATTCACCATATTGAGGCCTGGTGAGAAAGTAAGACCACTTTCTTGCAACCCTAGTGATATGTGTGATATGCACAGGGTCTTGTGGTATATTTATTCTCAAGCCATAGTCAACAAATCAAATAATTTTACTCACTTTATTGAGAGGGATTATATGAATATGGCCTCTATTATTCTGAAAGAACATATGGCCTTAAGTGAGCTCATTTTTGTTAAGATAAAGAGATATCAGTTTTCTGGAACCTGGACCACACCAATGCCATTCCCTCAACTTATTCCTTGTTTATGAACAAGAATAAAATTTGGTACCTTGAATTTAATGAGCCTATTGAGAGGCTACTTCCAGTAGGGAGAAACCAGATAGGGAAATTGGGCATCGAGATTCCTTTGAAGAAGCCCCTAAAATCAAGCCCAGGGAAGAAAAAGAAAACTGAGGCTAGGTCAGTAAGTTGGATGATACTCAGTCCTCTGCCCCTATTATTACATCTCCTCTATTATTCTTTAGTTCTACAATGAGACATATTTGAAGAATGTTCTCGAGGGCTTTCATATGGATATAGCCAACACAAACACAGAACTCATAACCCACATAAACCACAAGATGGGAGAACTAATAGATCACATGAATAAGCACAATGAAGCTATGTTGGCATAGCAACAGCCCTAAGGCAATGCTATACAGGAGCTTGGAAACTTCCTTAGATTGTTACACAAGAAGGTAGACACCTTGTCATATGGTCCTTCAATTCCTGGTTCATCTATACTAACCTTTGATCCTACCACTGGTTCTATTTTGATCTCTGAGCCTAGTCCTTCTATTATCCCTACTCCTATCATACCTAGCACCATTCCCAGTAAACTTTTATTTACCATGATAGACCCATCCACATCTCACCAAGTTCACATCACCCTTGATAAGTCTATCCTAACTCAGTCAGTGCCCACACCTATTGCTTCACCTCAAGCCATTTAGCCATTTTCTTCACACCACTCCTCTAGCGATCATTCCCATCAGTCACCCACTGTTACAGAGGAGGTGGTAGTTACCTCACACCTCACCACCACAAAACCCTCCTATATTTATCTCATCTCCAAATGATCTACTTCATATCCCTCCTGTGAATCTCCTTGATCCTGAACAATCATCTCCTATCTTCTCTACTCATCAGGCTGACTCTGGAGCCACACCTCTTAACATTGCCCCAATCTCTATTGCTAAACCATCTAGCTCCAGATCTTCTTCTCTCAATTGATTCCCACTTCTCTGATGATGTAAAAAAGAGGGAGAAGATTTGGACTATGACATATTGTATAGCATGGGATGCATTCGGGTATATTGGGATTTAGGGAGCATTATAGCTTTGATAACTTATTTTGATGTAATGAACTTCTGAGTTTTCTTTTATTCTGTAAATTTGAGTTCTTAATTTAATATTATAAATGTTGTCTTTGAACTGATGAAATTTTGGTTGAGTATGCAAGGCAGTTACAAAATAGATCCAATATTAATAATATTAAAAGCATACTAACTTTCAAAGTCATTGGTTTTGAATTCAAAATGTTTTCAAAGAGGTTTGTTCAAAAATCACCAAGTTTAGTCTAGACTAATGATACTTAAATTTTATATGAAAAGATGTCAAGAATTTTTAAAAGCATATGATCTTAATTGAAACTTCAAATTTTCAAAATACTTTCAAATACCTTGCTCAAAAATCACCAAGTTTTGTCATCATCAAAAAGGGGGAGAATGTTAAATCCCATATGTTTTGATGATAACAAAGATCTTCAAAAGGTTTGATAATAAACAAAAGAGTTTTGAATAAGGAAACAAAGAAGTCGAGAGCATGCAGAGCCATCACTTGAGTGGACACTCGAGTGATGAAGGACAAGAAGTCACAGAATAGGACAAAAAAGTCTCTAGCAATATTCAGAAGGGATCATCACTCAAGTGATAACCCTGTATCACTCGAGTGATGACCCTTTATGACTCAAGTGATGACCCTTTATCACTCGAGTGATGTGTGCTAAAATTATCAAGAAACTCTCGGCTAAATTTTGGATGGTGTCACTCGAGTGATGACCAAGAATTACTCAAGTGATCAGGTAAGAAATTAGCTAGTAACTCTCTGCCAAGAGTTGTAAGGGAACACTCGAGTGATGTCCCTAAATCACTTGAGTGACCACTCAAGTGATGTAGTCAAAATTACTGCTTCAACTCTTTGCCAAGTTTTAAAAGGGATCACTCGAGTTATCCACTCGAGTGATGAAGTATAGGATACATGATTATGATATGTTGTTTATTGATTTGTTACCTATATGGTTAATCTTTCATTGTATTAGTATTCTAAGTATATTCACAAGAAAACAATGAAGAAATCATGCTTTAAGAGAAAAGTTAAACATAATGTTCGTAACGCTCACCTACCATAATGGCTATTTTTCAAATTTAAAGAATAGACAAATGAAGCTATGTAAATCTAATGGCCATATTGAAATGGTTCCAACGGCTTTCCCAACTTATCTATAAATAAGGGAACATTCAACGAAGAAGAAAGACACTAACAACACATGAACATACATCGATCAACATATTCATAGTGCTCTTCTTCTCATATTCATTTAGTGTTTATATATTCACTATGTGAGAGAAATTTTCATTACAAACTCAATATTTGGTATTGAGACAACTTAAGATTGTGGAACCTTTTGTTAGGGATTGGTTTACAATGTGTAAGGGGGAGTGAGTGTCCAGTGAAGGAACTTGTTGTGTACTGAGGTACCAAGAACCCATTGAATCTTAGAAGATAGTGAAACTCTCAGAAGAGCTCTAAGGACTGGACGTAGGTCAAAGTGGTTGTGATAGAACTAGTATAACTCCCGGTGTACACTTTGTTAATCCCTGCCTTGCAATCTAAAAGCAGAGCATAGGATTCAAATCAATAATCGAGTAACCAACCAGTACTCGAGTGTTAACATGCCTTGCACTCGAATGTTAACTTCTGCTTTCTAGTGTCAAGCTTCTTTTTCAAATTATTCCTGCAAAAATCATATAACCATCTTTCTTCCTTGGGTATCCAATTCTACTTAGATCCACTCATGGTTAGCTTGAAAGAATCATAATTCAAATGCTCTAAGAATATAGTTAATTTGAAACAATTGAGCATAATGAATTAAATATGTCTTTATGCATAAGAGAAATATTTTCTTTTCAAATCATTATACATGCATAAAGAATTAACCTGTTGAGCATTACAATCCCTTTATAAATAAATCTATTAAATGGCTTTTTAAGGGATGCAAAAACATAATTTCAAAATAATTTGTAATGCCTGTAATATCCCAAATTGTAATTAAGGGCTAATAACTTCAAAGTGATGTAATTAATGCTAATTAAACACACTTGAAGTAAATAATGTGAATTATGATGCAAATGTGTTTGATGATAGTTTATTAAGCATTGTGACAATCAGGGGCAAAACGGTAAATTTACCGACCGATTGGACAGTTACCGAAGAGGAAACTTATTGGTAATCATGATCAATGGCTAAGATTGAATAAGCAAAGGAGTGGGATTGTGTGTGCATGTGCTCATGTGAGTGTTTAGAAGGGGGCTCAAGATGTTGACACATGTCAACACAAGAACCATGGATTGAGGTCAAAGAGTCAACAATTGCAACTCCTTTCCCTCCTTCATTTTAAGTCGGCCAAGGGCCTAAGTGCACCAAAAAAATTCTGATTCCATCATCATCTTCTCACTTCTCATCTCTCCTCCATTTTCGCCAAGAACAAGCAAGAAAGGGAAAGAAGGAGCTTGAGTTTTAGGTAAGGTCTTGTCCCTAAATGCTCAACTCACCTTTATTAATATTGTTCAAGGGGGTGAGAGCTTTATTCCTATGGTTTCATATTTTTGATTAGTGGAGTTTGAGAACTTGTGGGGATTTGAAAGTTGGTGAATCAAAGAAATAGCCTTGGAAAGAAGTTGTAATGAGTATGTGATACCTTTTGGTATAATTGTTGTGGTCATTGGTTTGGTTTTGGGAATTTCGAATTTTTGCCCTGATTTTTGGTCTAATTTGAATGCTTGAATTGGTTAGTGTGTGGTAGAGAATGTGGTGTTAAATTGTGTCTTTGAGCCATTGGAGTTGGTTTGGAATTTTTGGAATGGAATGAATTGCATTGTGGTGGATGGTGTATATTGTGTTGACATGTTAAGTTTTTGTGGAACATGTCTATGTGGATAATGAATATGGTCATTTTGATGGCTCCAATGTGTTCCATGAGCTAAATTGTGTAAGGATAGTATGTGATTTGAAATTAGGGACCATTGGAAGCCAATTGGCAAAATTTGGAAAATCTGGTTAATGTAAGTCTGTTCTGGACAGTCAGATGGTGTGGACGTTTTGACTGGGCAAATGATGTTGGAAAATTATGAAACTTTCCAGTCTTAAAGTTCACATCTCAAGCTTCAAAATGGACACAAACTTTGTGTCATTTCGCTTTGTGAGCTGGGAGTTTGAACTGTCCAAAGTTTGGGCTTAAAACTGGAATCTGTTTTGGAGTGGTGATGAATTTCGTGTAATTCTGTACTTCTGTGGTGATTCCCAGTAATGGCCAATATTTTTCCTAGGAAGAGGACTTAAAGAGCTTTCATTTGGCTTTGGGATCACCTCATTTTGATTTTTCTAGAATTAGTTATGAATTTTTGAAGTTCCTTGGCTGCAGCAGAAAATTCTGGCTCCAGCACAAAACTTTCTGTGCACGTTTTGGCCGCAGCCAGAAATTTCTCGCTGTAGCGCAAAACTTTCTGCGCACGTGTTGGCTGCAGCCAGAGGAGTCTTGGCTGCAGCCAAAATACTTCTGTGCTGTTTTTGGCCGCAGCCAGAACCCAATTTTTAGCACTTTGTGAGTTTGCAAAGCAATTTCCAACCTAGAATTCTCCAATCCTTTTAGGTTCTCTAAGTGTTTGAAAGTAGGAATTGGGGGTAGGAAATTAATCCACCATTCTTGATTTTGTTTATAGGCTTTGATATTTGCCGCCCTCGTGAGCCAACTACGCCGAAGAACGTCGGGAAGGAACGAGGTAGTGACTTTTCTTTTGTACCATATATGATGCATTGTATGTGTGTTATATCATTGATTTGTAATGAATTCGTATGCTGCGACATCTGTGGATTTGTGTTAGCACTGTCATTCCAATAGTCCCTGAGTAGCTAACAACGGTTCGGGTTAGGACGGTGTGCCTTCCCGGCGGAGAAAGGGGATGAGGATGAGGTGTGATATATGTGATTATGTGAGCCGAAAGGCTATTTGTGGAGGCCGACGGGCCATTTGTGAAAGCCGAATAGCTGTATGGGCTATAAGGCTATATGTATGCACTGCCACGCTAATAGTCCCTGAGTAGCTAACAACGGTTCGGGTTAGGCGGTGTGCCTTCCCGGCGGAGAAAGGGGATGAGGGTGGAGTGTGATTTGTGGTGCTGCTGCTGTATGATGATTTGCTTACATGCTGTGTACTTATGTGTGGTATAAATGTTTTGTTACTACTGGGATTCTTTTGAATCTCATTCTTTCCTTTGAACTAACCTTTTAGACAGGGCGACTGGCTCTAAGGAGAAGCGAGCGACCCGGAGCGGTTAGAGCTTCCTAGGGACATTAGTATGGTTTTGTTGGTTAATCATTTTGGATAGGGATTACTGTATTACATTTTGAAATGTAAATAGTGTGAATATTTGGTTTGTAATCCCCTACTTGTAATTAGAAACTCCATATATACATATATATAGATGAACCCGGGGGTTGCCGGGGTTTAAATTACGAACTCTGATATTTATGAATGTAAATTAACTGCACAGGTGATTATATTCGGTAATTGAAAATGAGACCCAGATAGGAAAGAAGTTTTGAAAATTTTGTAAGTACCTACCGCTGGGTAGGTAATTTAATACGTTTTGAACTATCCGACGGTCTCAAACCCCTTTTTATTATGCATTATCGAATATTAATTACGGTAATTAAGGCAGGGGGTTACAATGCCCATTCCTAAGATTCAAAAATATAAAACCTCAATAAATATTACAGACAATAGCATAGGAGGTTTTATCATTGTATACCTTTGCCTTAGATAGGAGGATTGCTTTTGCTTACCCATTGTATCTTTCTATGATGTTGATACTTTAAATATCTTGCTTTGGGTGCTGACAACCTTCTCTCAAAATATATAGACTCCAGGAGTCTTTTATTTGATACTTGAGAGATCCTCCTTTTCTTGTTCTCCTCAAGATAGTTGAATGGTATTCTATGGTAGTTCATTCTTGAGGTGGAACGTACTCCTTTTATCCATTGCTTCTTTCTCTAGTTATACTCTGTATCTCCAGCAATGGGTGCCTTGAGAGTTCTCCTTTTTGATATAAATGATATGAACCTCTTTATTGGCGCATGAGAAACTCTTGGCTTCTTTTTCATCTTCTCCTTACCCTTATGTCCATTCTTCTTATAATCAATCTGCATACATAAAGTACTAGATGGACATTTTGGTACCCACATATACTTGGGTCCTTGATTGTTAGTATTAACCCTTACATGTTTCTTCGGTACCCAAATATACTTATTTCTTATATGGGAATTTCTTCTAATATAGCATGTGTGAGAAATATGACCGGATTTACCACAATAATTGCAAATTGTATCAAGATATGCATTATGGGATATCATGCAAGTATTATGTCGATCATGAGAGTAGAAATTTGAATGGATTTTATTTGAACATTCTTTCTTCACAACAACTTTCCAGCATATTTGAAAATATTTTTTCTTTTCTCAATAGAATCAACAATTGGTTGAGAAACAAACTTTTGTAGACTCTGAAAATGTATTTTATGAAAATCACACAAAGAATTGGAACTTTTTACCTTAAGTTCATCTTGAGCTCCGGAGAGTGATTTTTCATGTTCGTCCATACTGAGCTCTTTTCGGGAGTCCTCTTCTTCTTGTTTATCCATGTTGACTGTATGGAAGTGTTCTATGATTTCTTCATCTTCATCATCAACTTCTAATTGTTCATGCACAATAGATGCGTAGCGTGTAGCTTCACACGAACTGTCAACACTTTCAACTTCAACAAAATTGTTAGAAGCATAAATAGAATCAAGAGTGTCCCAGATATGTTTAGCATTAGAACAAAATCTAATTTTCTCAAAATCATTTTCGGTTAAAGCACTATACAAAATTTTCATTGCTATAATATTCAACGAAAACATTTTCTTTTTACTTTCTGTCCAATCCTTTCTTGGTTTGAAATAAAAAACATTCCACAAATCAAAATAAAAAGCTTTTATAAAACTAGTCATTCTAGCTTTCCAAAACCAAAAATCAATATCTTCCAAAAGCGGTGCGATTGTATAATCAAAACCTTCTGAAAGTATAAAACACCCAAAGTCAGCCATTGTAACTCTTGAGACGGTTAAGTCCTTTAAACAAGAGCCCAGGCTCTGATAACAAATATTAGAACCAGCTATCACCCAAGAGGGGGTGAATTGGGTGTATAATAAAAACTTAAGAAATTTAGAAATCTTTTCATATCTTAACGAAAGTAGTAATTATGAAGGTTTATAAATCAACAGTTAGATTAAATAATATATGCTGGAAATATAAGAGTTTAGGGAAGAGAACATGCAAACTATGATTTATCCTGGTTTGGTCCAATCTGTGATGGCCTACGTCCAGTCCCTAGGCTCCTCCTGAAATTTTCAAATCTACTATCTTCTTGTTTAATTCGGGCACAAGAAAAGCCTTTACAATTCCACAAGTTTAACCGGGTACTTGTGAAACCTATTACAAATCTCTCACTGAAATACTCCCCCTTACGACAAGTCTTACGAGTAGAGCAATCCCGAAGATCTTCCTCTCCGGCTTACTCATGCAAGTCTTATGAGCAGCAACGTTCTCCTGCTTACACCCCTGTAAGTCTTATGAGCAGCAACGTTCTCTACTGCTTGCACCTTGTAAGTCTTACGAGCAGAATGTCTTACTGGCAATTCTCTCTACAGCTTCTCCTGTAAGGAAATCAACCTTCTCAAGGTCCCTCTACCTTGAGAACAACTCAGAAATATATTTAAAAGTGTTTACAGACTCTCTCACATAGTGGATATAATACTCACTGAAGTACAATATAAATAATCACTCTCTCAATGATAAGTAATATAGAAACTGGAAAACAGAGACTGTTTGGGTAGAAGTAGAGGATTCATATTTCTATCATTTTTCTAGTAGTTGTTCGTTGTCTCCGTTTTCTCTGTTACCCATTGACGTTGTTTGCTCTCTCATTTATAGTTGATGAAGATGATGACCTTTGTGAGCATTCGTCCGTTGGAGTAATTTTGATCGTTGAGCATATTTGAAAAACGAGTTACCATGAGATTTCCGTTGCAAAGCAGAGCGTCACGTTGAGGAGTGGTATGTCTCATTATGAGCTGTACATCACGTTGTGGATCGGGATGAATACGTTTGATTTTCCAGACAATCTCTCATGGTGGGTCAAACTTTTGTCGTGGTAGGTAGCTGATACTCGGTGTGTAATGATGCCACCCGCCACACTTGACTCTTTCATTTGAATATGTAAGCTCACCGTTAAATTTCCTGTTTCACATTGTAAAATGCTTAATCACTAATATGATGAAGTATTAGTCATAGGTATGTTGGATCATTAGTCAAAAGCTGAATTTCTAGCTTCTGGGACTCATCACGTTGAGTGAAAACTTTTGCCATACGTGACCTCCATTCTTGAAGATGCATTCCAAATATTTAATCTTGTTTGGATTGATGGCCATGAGAGTCTGAACTTCTACGTTGCTTCTGTCAGGACCTTACTCGAGTGCAAAGAAGCCTCACTCGATTGCATGTACAATTTCACATTCTGGCTTCCTCTCGGGCAAACACTTTCTATCCAACACTTGCATCTGCTCGAGTGAATTCTAGACATCACTCAAGCACAACACGTCCTGCTCGAGTACGCCTCTTGTTTTCACGTACATGCTTCTTCTCGTGTTAACACTCTCATGTCAAAACTTGCATGTACTCGAGTAATAAATAGTTTAATACTCGAGTATGGATCCTAGTGCTCGAGTATGGATCCTAGTGATGTATAGAAGTAGCTGAATCGTGAAAAAATTTACAATACTCGAGCACTAGGATCCATACTCGAGCATTAAACTATTTATCACTCGAGTACATGCAAGTTTTGACATGAGAGTGTTAACACGAGAAGAAGCATGTACGTGAAAACAAGAGGCGCACTCGAGCAGGACGTGTTGTGCTCGAGTGATGTCTAGAATTCACTCGAGCAGATGCTCGAGCACTTGCATGTACTCGAGTGATTAACACTCTAATGCTTGGTGTACAATTTATGTGTTGTGAGTCTTCCTTCATATGCCACCAGTTTCGGGTCAATCGGACGTGTGTTTTGAGAGATATGGCCAAAATACCGGACCTCTGTCAGGCTGAACATAAAACAGAGTAGAACAGAGTGTTCACCCCGTGCTCGAGTGCAACACCTCTGGCACTCGAGTATTGAGCAACCCATTGTATTGGACAGATTTGCATTGTTATAGAGAATTGTACTATTCGAATTACTCTTCTTCTATCTCTATCTCTAAACTCTCTTCTACCTCTTCATTATGTAGCAGTTAAACCAGGAACTTGGGTGTAATGATTGCATGCTCTCATCATACTCCAGCCTTTTCTAGGGGAAAAAGTAGAAATAAAAAAAAGGTGTTGGAATATATGGATCGTAGTTGGATATAAGCTAAACAGATGAGTGTTTAATATGATGTTGGGGTGAAGGGTTTTTTAAACTTTGCAAAAAGAAATGCCGATGATGATAATGGGATGTTTTATTGCCCTTTTGTAAAATGTTTGAATGAGAAGCGACTAAGTGATGCAGATATATATACATATTTAATTTGTGAAGGGTTTTGTAAGACGTATATAGTATGGGTATGGCATGGTGAACAATTAGAAATGCTAAGTGCATCTCAACACGGGGGAGTGACTTGTGATGATAATAACATGGATCCGGATGATTGGATAGAGGATACTATTTGTGATGTAGAAGAAGAGGATTTTAAACAATCACATGTATATGGTAATATGTGCAATGATGCTGAGAAGCCGCTGTACCCAAGGTGTAAAAAATACCAATTGCTTAAAGCTATATTGAAATTGGTAAGCTTGAAAGCACGGCATGGATGAAGCAACAAGATTTTTTAGAAACGCTTGAGGCCTTTAAAGACATGCTTCCTGATAATAATGTGTTACCTTGTCAATACTATGATGCTAAGAAAATATTGTGTCCACTAGGGATGAACTATAAAAAGATCCATGCATGGCCTAACGATTGCATATTGTATAGAAAAGAGCATGAAGAGAATGAGCAATGTCCAATATGTGAAACTTTAAGGTATAAATCAAACAAGGCCCCTGTAAAAGTATTGTGGTATCTTCTAATCATACCAAGGTTCAAGCGCTTGTTTACCAATGAAATTGATGCCAAAAATTTGAGATGACATGTGAATGAGAGGATTTTTGATGGAAAGCTTCGACATCAAGCTTATTCTTCTCAATAGGCAGAAAATCAATCAATTATTTACCGGCTTCGTTTGAAGAATGTAGGAATCTTAGGCTTAGCATAGATGGCATAAATCCTAATGGTAGCCTAAGCAGTATATATAGTTCATGGCTTGTTCTGTTGGTAATTTACAACTTATCTCCTTTGTTATGTATGAAACGAAAATACATTATGTTGTCTATGTTGATTTTAGGACCAAAGCAACTCAAAAATGACATAGATGTTTACCTAAAACCCTTGATCGAAGACTTGAAAGAGTTGTGGGATAAAGATGTCGATGTTTTTTATGCGAACAAGAAGGAGACTTTTAATATATGAGCAATAATCTTTTGTCCTATAAATGACTTTTCTGTATATGGTAACTTGTCAGGATATAGCGTTAAAGGCCACAAAGCATGTCTGATTTGTGAAGAAGGCACATGCTACCATCAACTTCAATATGGAAGAAAGACGGTTTACCTTAGCCAAAGGTGATTTCTTAGACGAAGCCATCCTTATCGTAGAATAAAAAACCTTTTTTTAGTGGTCAAGAGTTTGAAGATGCTCTAGAGGCATTGACTGGGGAGAAAATTTATGAAAAGGTGAAAAATATCAATACTATATTTGGTAAGCTATTAAAGAGTAGAAATGAGAAAACAATATGAAAAAAATTTCCGTCTTCTTTGATCTTCCATATTGGCGCAATATTGAGGTCAGACACTGTATTGATTTTATGCATGTGGAGAAAAACATATGTGATAGTATTGTTGGGATACTGCTTAACATACAAGGAAGTTCCAAGGATCGCGTGAAGGCAATATTAGATTTGCAAGAAATAAGAATACAAGAAGATTTACATCCAAGGCTATATGGTAATAGAACTTTTTGTCCTCCAGCTGCTCATACTTTATCTAAGGATGAAAAAAGAAGTTTTTGTAAGTGTCTACATGGCGCCAAAGTTCCCTCAGGGTATTCTTCAAATTTTAAAAAGCTTGTATCAATGAAAGACTTGAAGTTAATAGGGCTAAAGTCTCATGATTGTCATGTCTTAATGCAACAACTACTTCCAGTAGCTATTCAAGGCATTGTCGAATATGATCTTCAACACATATTAACTAGACGTTGTTTCTTCTTCAATGCCATTTGTTGTAAAGTCATTGACATGAAAAGATTAGAGGAATTGGAAAATGAAGGATATATGATCTTGTGCCAGATTGAGAAGCTTTATCTTCCTTCTTTTTTTGACATCATGGTACACCTGATTGTTCATCTAATGAGGGACATAAATTTGTGTGGCCCTATCTATTTTCGGTGGTTGTACCCAATCAAAAGAACTAGAAAATCCTAAAAGGGTATGTGAAGACCCCAACCGGCCTGAAGCATCTATTGTTCAGAAATATGTTTCTGAAGAAGCTATGGAATTTTGTCAACATTATTTGTTAAATGTATGACATATTGGGCTTCCTATATGTCATGATCAAGAAGGGGGTAGACGTGGGGCAAAAGTAAAGAGCGTAGATACTGATGAATTGCAAATAGTCCACTTGTACATCTTAAATAATGTTGATAAAGTTCAATATTACATGAATGCCCATAAAGAAATTGTACAGAAACAAAATAGTCAAATGACTGAACAAAGGTTAATTATGGAGTATAACAAAACTTTCACACATTGGTTCAAACAAAAGGTTGATGAAGAAGAATGAGTTTCTGATATAATAAATTGGTTAGCACGTGGTCCTAAAGTTGATATCATAAGTTGGACTTCATTTGAGATCAATGGTTATACCTTTTACATAAAGTCCCTAGATGATAAGAGCACCGTCCAGAACAGTGGTGTTGTATTAGTGACTGAATCTATGCACTTCTCTAGTTTGAAAGATAAGAACCCTAAATTGGCTGACATACCTTATTATGGGGTTATTGAAAAAATATGGGTTGTTTACTATGTTAAAATTAGATTTCCCATTTTCAAATGCAAGTGGGTTAATGTCAATAATGGTGTAAAGGTTGATAGGTTAGGATTTACATTAGTAGATCTGAATAGTAGAAGTTTTAGGGATAAACCTTTCATTATGGTAGATCAGGCACAACAAGTGTTCTATATACTGATCAAGCAAATACAATGTGGTCTGTAGATCTCTAAGGAAAAAGCGTCGTTGATATTGATGAGAAAAGTTGCTCAAATTATGATCTTCTTGAGACTCCTTCTTTTTCCAAGGGTATTCCATAATTGAATGAAGAAGATGAAGCAGATAATGAGCATGGCACAAGAAATGATCATCATGAGGGAATATGGAAGATATCTCTTTATGATACTACTTTTATCTAAACTAATTATGATTATGATTTAAATCTTTATATTTTACATAAATTTTCCATAGATATAGTCTTCTCATGTTGTAGCTTAACGATTTATCTTTCTTTGTTGTCGTTACAGGCAAATGACAGATCCCCGACATCCTAGTATAGAGGATCGGCCACCTACTGTACCTCTGAGTCAGCCACCTATTGCTCAGTAGAGTCAGCCATCTATTGTTAATTAGAGTGAGCCTAGCAATGCTCGTGGCCATGATCATAGTGAGCCTAGTAGCTAATCTATACAAAGGGGTAGACATGGCACACAGTTGATAGACATTTCCCTTAGTCAAAGTGCATGGAAAAAGACATCGATTGAGTTTGATGGATATTAGAAATCAATTGGGCCTAATGCAAGCCGATATAGGAGTTTTGTCGGCCTCCTTGACACAACAAGCTAAGCATCTTGATAAAGGAATGGAGAAATGTCGATGAAAAGGTGCAACAACATATTTGTAAAGGGGAGCAAGTGCCCAAGTGAAGAAACTTGTGGTGTACTGAGGTACCAAGAACCCATTACATCTTGAAAGATACAGTGAAACTCTCAGAGAAGCTTTGAGGACTAGACGTAGGTCAAAGTGGTTGTGGCTGAACCAGTATAACTCTTGGTGTATACTTCGGTGATATTTCTCATAGCTCTTAACTACTTTAAATTTCCAGTTAATTTTTATATATGAAATGAATTTTCTGGTATCAACCAATTTACCCCCTCTTGGGTGAAATGAAACGCCTGCACTAACATTTGGTATCAGAGTATAGGTCTTCTTGTTCAAGTATAACAATTTAAGAAGGATCTAATGGCAAGATAGGTGAAGGAATACTTCCCGACGGAGCTTTTATCACCAGACCACTAGGTTTCAGCGGTGAATACTTATCTTTCTGGAAAGCAAAGTTTAAAGTATTCGTAATGGCTACAGAATATGGACTATGGGAGGTAATTGAGAATGTAAACTATAAACCTATAAAGATTGTAGATTCACAGAAAGTTCTTAAAGACACCAGTCAAGTATGATGAGAATGACAAGAAACTCATCACTCTTAACAACAAGGCAATTCTGATGATTCAAAGTTCCTTAAGTCAAAACGAGTACTTTAGAATTTGTACACTTCCAATAGTTAAGGAAATGTAGCAAGCTTTGGAAATAGCTCACGAAGAAACTTCAGGAATAAAAGAAAATTGGATCAACACTTTGGTTACTAAATTTGATTTACTTCGAATGAAATCAGGTGAGTCAATAGCTAAATTTGAACTTAGATATACTTATCTTGTTAATCAACTTGTAGTGCTTGGGAAAGTCTATGATCAGCATACCCAAGTAAGAAAGTTTTTTAATATACTCTCTAAAGAGTAGGAGGCCAAAGTCATTGTGATTGAGAAAGCAAAAGGTGAATTAATGTGATCAGTTCCTTCTCTTTCGGAAGTCTCTCTAATATGAAAGTAAATTGAAATGGAAATGAGAACTAGAAGATATTGGTGACAAGAAAAAGAGAGGCCTTGTACTAAAAGTAAAAGAAGAAATTCAAGAAGATGATGAAGACTTCGACGATGATAAAATGGGCCTGATAGTAAAATGATTTAGGAAATTTTACAAGAAAGGCCAAGGATTCAAGAATTTTCAGAAGGGAGGAACAAGCAGTAAAGAACATATCATCTACTATGAATGTGCAAAACTAGCACATATCAAATCTGAATGTCAAGAACTGGCTCATAAGAATAAAGAAAAGAAAGGCAAGTTCTACAACAAGAAGAACGCCTTTGTATCTGCTATATGGGGAGAGAGTTCATCTAATAAAGATAATGATGATGAGGATGTAGCCAATATCTGTTTGGTCGCTCAAAAAGAGTTAGAAGAAGAAGAGGTAACTGATTATGATCCTACATATGATGAATTACATTCTGAATTTATTAAAGTAGTTAAAGAATTAGTTGTTTTTACAAAGAAAAACAAAAATCTTGAAGCAAAACTCAAAGATGTTTTAAAAAAGGATTGTGAAAACAGTTCTTCTTTGAAAAAGAAAAATACTGATCTCACGAGAACCCTTGAAAAATTCACCAAAGGGAGAGAAATGGTAAAGGTAATTTTAAAAGATCAATGATTTGTAAATGACCGATCTGGTATTGGATATGATCCAAAATCATATAAAAGGAAAGGAAGAAAGAAAGCAAGAGGTAAGACATACTTGAGTTATTTTTAGCATTATGTACATATGTACATATATCAAATCCTTTTGCATACTATAATTTCTGTAATAGAAAAGGTCACTATACTTCATTATGCTTACATAAAAAGAAAGGAAAAATAAGAGCCTACAAATGGGTTCCTAAAGGTTCATATGTTCAGAAAATAAATTGTACTAACCCAAAAGGACCCAAAAGATATGGGTAAGTAAGACTTAATTGGTATTTGAGTATAGATATGTCTTAAAGCATCCATAAACAACAAGTAGTACATAAATAGTGGATGCTCTAGACATATGACTGGTGATTTCAAAAGCTTTACCTTGTTACAACTTAAAGAAGGTGGAAAGATAAATTTAGAAGAAATCAATCTGGAAAGATAGCAGGAATTAGTGAAATAAAAAATGATAAAGTCATACTAGTCAAAGACGTAAGTCAAAGCACAGATAAAGACAACTGGGTAATGTTTGACACAGAGGAATGTCTAATTGTAAACAAGAAAGACCTACAATTAGATAAGAATAATATCAAAGCAAAAAGGGAAGGTAATTACTATACTCTTAATATCAGTAAAAATGATTGTGAAAACTATTTTTTAAGTAACATTGATGAAAGTTGGCTGCGGCATAAGAGATTAGCTCATATTAACATGCATCAACTAGGCAAGTTACTTAAAAAGGATTTAGTGATTGGATTACCTAGAGAAAACTTCAAAATGATTTGATCTATGACGCATGTCAAAAGGGTAAACAAACTAAATCATCTTTCAAATCAAAAAATGAGATCACAACCAATAGACCACTTCTATTGCTATATATGGATTTAGTTGGACCAGCAAGAGTTAAAAATCTTGGTGGTAACTTATATTCATTGGTCATTGTTGATGATTTTTCTAGACTTACATGGACTATTTTCTTATCATTGAATGATGAAATCTCTAGAGAATTTATTGTTTTTGCCAAGAAAGTACAAAATGAGAAAGCATTTCCATTACAAGTATTAGGACAAACCACGGTGGAGAATTTGAAAATCAAGCTTTTAGAGACTATTGTGATGCTAATAGAATTGATCACAACTTTTTTGCTCTAAGAGTACCTCAACAAAATGGAGTCGTGGAACGAAAGAACAGAGTACTTACTGAAATGACTAGAGCAATACTGAATGAAAAGAATGTGTCTCAAGTTTTCTGGGGGGATACAATAAGCACAACATGCTATATTTCAAATAGAGCCTACATCAGAATAAAACTTGGAAGGACACCATATAAATTATACAAAGGAAGGAAGCCTAATCTTGTTTATTTGCTCATATTAGGCTGTAAGTGTTTCATTCACAATAACGGAAATGATAACCTAGGAAAATTTGATTCTAAATCAGATGAAGGAATATTCCTAGGATATTCTAACAGAAGTAAAGTATATAGAGTTTTTAATAAACAAATATGTGTTGTTGAAGAATCAGTTCATGTTGTATTCGAAGAATTTGAAACCTCTGAAAAAGTTATTAACGACAAGCAGGAAAGAGTCCTTAACCAAGAATTTATGCCTAAAGCAATCAATCCAGAAAATGGCCAAACCTAGGATGAGGAAAAGTCACTAGGACAACCTAGAGCCTAGAAATATAATAAGAGTCATCCCCTAGAGCAAGTCATAGGAGATGTGAGTGAAGGAATCAAAACTAGAAAAAAAAATTTCAATGAAGTTAGTTTTTCTGCCTTTATTTCTGAGATTGAACCTTCTAACATTGACGAAGGCCTATCAGACAATAATTGGGTAATAGCAATGCAAGAAGAACTAAACCAATTTGAAAGAAATCAAGTTTGGGATTTAGTACCTCGACCTAAGGATCATCCGATTATTGGCACTAAATGGGTATTCAAGAACAAACTTGATGAATCTGCAACCATTGTCAGAAAAAAGGCAAGATAGGTAGCCAAGGCTATAATCAGGAAGAAGGAATTAATTATGAGGAAATATATGCTCCAGTGGCTGAATTGGAAGCAATACAAGTACTCTTAGCCTTTGCATGCATCAAAGGCTTCAAAATGTATCAAATGGATGTAAAAAGTGCATTTTTAAATGGATATATTATAGAAGAAGTATATGTAGATCAACCTCTAGGTTTTGAAGATGTAACTAAGCCTGATCATGTTTTCAAATTAAGAAAAGCTTTATACGGTTTAAAACAAGCCCCTAGAGCATGGTACGAAAAACTTAGTAAATTTATCATCGATCAAGGTCTTATACGAGGAAAAATTGATGCAACACTTTTTACAAAATGAAAATGAAATGATATTTTAATTATACAAATATACATTAATGATATAGTTTTCGGTGTTACTAATGAAACCTTATACAAGGAATTTTCTGAGATAATACAGGGGGAGTTTGAGATGTCAATGATGGGAGAATCGAATTTCTTTCTTGGTTTACAAATCAAACAAAGAAAGAATGGAATTTTCATATCTCAAACAAAGTATTTGAAAGAGTTATTGAAGAAATATGGAATAGATGAAGCAAATGGAATCGATATGCCTATGAGCTCAACTACATTGCTTGATGCTGATGTCAAATGAAAAGTTTACAACTTCAGAACTGACATCCAATTCAGTATTGGTATGTGTGTAAGATATCAATCAGCACCAAAGGAATCACATGCCCAAACTATCCAACGTATCTTTTGATATCTTGCTGACACTACAGAATTGGGTCTCTAGTATCCTAAAGGAAGAAATGAGTACCTAGTTGCATACTCAAACTCTGATCGTGGAGGATATAAGACAGATATAAAGAGTACCAGTGGACAATGTCAGTTTCTGAAAGGTTCTCTTGTGTCTTGGTTCAGCAAGAAACAAAACACAATGTCCCTTTTATTAACCAAAGCTGAGTATATTGCTGCATCAAGTTGTTTGCGCACAAGTGGTATGGCTGAAGCAACAACTACAAGATCTTGGTATTTATTTAAAGGAGATACCTATATACTGTGACAACACTAGTACAATAAGCTTGGCAAATAATCTAGTTTAATACTCCAAAACCAAGAATATTGATGTTAGATATCATTTTATCAGAGATCATGTCCAAAAGAAAGATGTCAAAGTGATATTCATTCCAACTTATCTTCAACTAGCCGATATCTATACAAAACCCTAGCAAAAGACCAATGTCTATTTATAAGAAAAGAGTTGGGAATGGTAAATCCCAATGAATTGTAAGCTATCTTGTGTTTACAAAATGTTAGATGATGTTATTTAGTGATGTTTTGATGATTACTAACTTAAGCATTAGAGTTTCTAGTAATTTATTTTGCAGGAATTTGAAACTCTACTTTGGGATATGAAAAGCAGAGGTTAACACAGTACTATATCACTCAAGTGACAACTTTAAGTAATTTAAATTACACAAGTGATAATGACAAGTAATGGTAAGCATTACTCGAATAAGACTGATCACTTGAGCAGCTACTCGAGTGATGTCTTAGTGTCACTTGAGTAAGCCCTCTAGTGATCATGATTACATATCACAAATCAACCTTGTTTTAATTCAAATCTTCATTAAAGTATCATCAAATCACCAAAGGAATATACATGGGTAATTACAATATTACTTATGATAGGTACACATTTAAATTGCATTAATTTAAATTTCTAGAAATGATTACTCGAGGAAGCCCTCGAGCAAAGGCCCAAGATCACTTGAGGGAGCTCTCGAGCAATGTCAGGCAACATTGATACAATACTATGCATTCTGTCATTTTCACAAAATTACTTCAAGTGATTCTCTGAGTAACCTTCTAAAAATTTTTCACAAACATTTCTTCACTTCATTTCCATCAAAACCCACTAAAAATCCTTGTGAAAAACCTCTTCAAATCTCTTAAAATCGCCAACCCTAACCTCTGACTATAGCAAGAAATTTTCTAGAAAATATTTTCCTCTCAATCACTATGGTTAGAACGAAATCTCCTAATCCTCACACTCCATCTGAGTCTTCTGAACTATATCAACCCTCTGAGTCACCTTTATCACCTCCTACCAAGAAACAGAAGCTATCTCCTAAACCTAAAGCTAAACTGAAGCCTTAAGGCAAACCCAAAGTGAAAGGAGTCATGATCAAAGAATCTAGAATCACAAGGGCACAAACTCAGAAAAGCTCACATCTAGGGAGAGGCAAAGGAACCAAAGCTCCATCTCCTCCTCCTTCTTCTGACTCAGACACACCTTCCTTTTCGAGGAAAAGCACACAAGGACCAAAGCTATGGCAAACATCTTGAAAGAGCCCTTCAATCTAAAGTCACAACAAAGGAAGGCCAATCTTCAAAGGTACCAAAAGAGAGGGAAGAAGAAATCACATTCCCTCCAAAGGGATTCAATTTGAAGAAGATTGAGGAGTCATAAAAATTCTTAGATCACTTTTCAAGGAGAAGAGTGTGCAAGATGCACTTCATTAACCTTAACCATCTTCAAAAGGTATTTAAATTTGACCTCTGTCCTTATCTAGAGTCTTATATGCCCTGGCTATCAGTTAACTTTATTTTTGTACAAAGATAGTGTAACCCCCCTCCGTAATTATATCTGAAATACGTGATTAAAATGAATTAGAGACCAACGGATAAACAAAACTCATTTCATTCCCCATCCTTGAGATAGGGTTTTCACATATACGTTTCAAAATCTAATACAAATGGTCTCATATTCACATATCAAATACCATTACTTAGCATGGATAAATCACATTTAGTATATATCAGAGTGAACAACATAGATTTGGCAATCCCTGGTTCATACCTTTCACCAATGAGTTTTAAAGGCACATTCACCCATATACAAGTTCTCATATGGGGATTACACAATATCCATTCGAACACATATCCAAATACATATTTCAATCCATACAACCATGTATACATCCAAATATGTACAGTTATCCCAATTGCAATGATAACCAACTACCAAAATTGCAACCCGAGAAAGTCCCACCGCCCTTGGTTGCTTACTCCATCCTCGATCCACCTACCCTGTCTAAAATGTTGGTAGGGGAGCGTAAGATTCGAGAGAATCTCAGTAACAAAATAGTACTAATATGCATGCAAGATAAATGTTTAATGCATGACATTCTTACTTTACACTAACTCATGCTCACACAATGACAAATCTGCAAGCTCAATGTTTCGAATAATGTTTAATGCATGACATTCTTGCTTTACACTAACTCATGCTCACACAATGACAAATCTGCAAGCTCAACGTTTCGAATAACATACTTATGGCCATAGCATAAATTGAAACAGACCTTCAATCATTCATATATGTTTCACATAATCAAGAGAAGCAATAACATACATCAATACACCAACACAAATATCAATTACATGCAGGAGAGGTAAGTTCCCTACCTTAATTGCCTTCCTTGATCCTCAAATACCACACCTTGATTTGCGTGCCAATCCCTCAGACTCTCAACTCAATCCTATAATTCCAAATGTACCATTTAGACACTTCTATGGTTTTTCTGGGGGTTATATGAGCCTATTATGAAAATTTACTAAAATGCCCCCAAGGACCTGGCCTAGCCCGACCGTACCCGGTCTGACTGTATTTTTTCCAAAATTTTGACATGGGCTATTCTAACATATTTTTGCCCAAGGAATCCATTTCTAGACTCAAAATTATCAAATTCATTGTCAAATTACAAAATTAACCTTGACAACCCCACTTTAAGGGTTTTAAGGGCATTTTCGTAATTATGCTTTTTTGGCCTTTTCTAAAAAAGTGACCAACTGTAAACCCACCTAATTTTCCCTTGTGAATCTAATAGAATCATCAAATCATTGAAAATCCAACTCTAAGGCCCATTTACAGCTATGACCAAAATGTATGGGTTTTCTGGGGAAAATCGGGGTTTTGTGATTTCAACTCCGTAAACACGTTCCTTTCTACTTCTAACCACTTTATTGACTATGCCATTAGGTTAAAACTACCATTTAGTATCAATTTGAGTAGCATAACCCTTAGGCCAACCTATTTCCAAAAATTAAAACCGATGACAATCCGGCAAAATTTCACCGATTAAATTGTCCACAACGACTAGAATAGTCAATATACAAGAGTTTATAAGTTACCTCAAGCTCCTACTAGCTTTTCCTCAATATGGCTGGAAACCCTAAGCTCTTCCACACCAAAGTTGGCTTCAAAAGCCTTGAAATACATAAAAGAGAAGCTTAGGTGCGGAGTTATACACGTTAGATATGAATTCACCTTAGAAATCGACCTACCTTGTGAGTTTTCTCCCCTTTCTCTCTCTAGATACTCTCAAGATCTCTCTCTCTCTTATTTATCATGGTGCCGCACGATTTTGAGGAAGAGGATGAAGGGAAATAACTTTATGTAATATCCCCTTTTCCCTTTTTAATTATTTAACAATCCAAAATTCTAAATTTTGACTTTTTGTGCATAAAGCCCATTTAACATGAAATTCTTATTTTCTCTCTCTGGTCATCCATGAATCACGTCCTAAGGGCCCAAGTTAGTGTCAAAATGGGTGTTAACAATTTATCCCTTAATTACAAACTTGCCATCACATAATTTCCATCATTTTCGAATTTATCTCAATTATGGCATATTTTCTGCCCAAATTTTGAAAAATCATAACTAATTCTAAAAAAATGGAATTAGAGTGATTTCAAAGGCTATAGAACCCATATTAAGTCTAGTTTCAAGGAAAAATATAGCATTTTACTATTTGGAGGCACATCATTCCCAGAATTTTAATCTTTACATGTTGTCCCAGAAATTTCACAGTTTTTCTGTACTGACTTCAAAAATTTATAACTTTTTGTTTAGAGCTCTAATTGAGTCATATACCTATCAAATTAAAGCTTATGATGTCTACTTCAATCCTGTAAAATTTCATAACTTTTGCTCATCATTTGGTCATATAAAATCACATGACAAGCTTACTACCTCATAGACGATTTTACCAAAAACATAATTACTTTCTCCAAAATTCACCATTTTACTTTCTTTAATACCCCAAAGATATAAGAATCATTAGAGAAAAAATTTGAGCTCTTGCTAAACTGGTGCTTAGCAGTCCACTTTTTTCAGGCTTATTTTCTAGGCTTAAATCTCAAAATTCGGGTTATTACATATAGTTAGGCACTTCTATTGTAATTTAGAACCTGTCAATGATCCTCTTTGAAATTCCCTGGAAGAAGAAATGGTCTCTAAGGTTAGGGGTAAGAAATCCTAATCTCACCCTCCAAAATCAACACCTGGTTAAGGATAGGGACTCCTTAAAGATAATTATCCTAATCTTGATTCAAACTAGCCTGGTGAGATTGTGGGACCCCTCAGTTTCAACCCAAGTGATATGTGTGATTTTCATCTAGTTTTATAGTATATCTATTCAAGAGCCACAGGCAACAAATTCAATAATTACACTCATTTCATAGAGAGTGATTACAAAAAATTTGCCTCATTTCTTCTCAAGAATAAAAAAGACCTGGGTAAGTTCATTTTTGCTAAGAGTAAGAGATACAAATTTGAAGGAAAAATCACCACTCCAATGTCTTATCCTCAGCTCATATCTTTATTCTTAAAAAAGAATAAGATTTGGTACTTGAAGAAGAATGAACCAATTAAGAGGCTAACTCTAGAGGGACAAGATCAGATTAGGAAATTGAATATTGAGATTCCCCTGAAGACACCTCTTGAATCTAGTCCCAAAAAGAAAAAGAAGACTGAGACTGACGCTAGTCGGATGGATGATACACAGTCTTTTGCCCCCTGCCTTAACTGCTCCTCCTTCTTTCTTTAAATCTGCATTATAGACATTTTTGGAAAATATTCTTAAAGGCTTTCATGTAGATATTGCTAACACCAATGCGGAGCTTGTCACTCACATGAATGAAAAGATGGGAGAGCTTATAGCAATTATGGATAAGAGGCAGGAGGAGTTGTTAGCAGAACAACAGGCCCAAAGTCAACTTCTGAGATCACTTTACACCAGACTTAATACCATGTTACCTGGTTCATCCACTCCTAGTCCATCTATGTCTGTATCTGCACTAAAGTATGAACCATCTTTTATGCCTAGACCTTTTTCTATTCCTCTTCCTATCATACCTATCACTATTCCCAGAAACTTTCTTTTTACCATGCCTAACCCTGACCCAGAAACATTTAAGCCCATCCACATCATCATTGGTGACCCTGTCCAGCTAGTCCAGCCCCAGCCAATACCCATACCTATTGTTTAACTTACAGGCATGGTGATTGTTTCATCTAGTGATCATCAGTCACCTGCTAGAATAGAGGAGGAGGAGGTTACTTCACAGCTTCTAGATCTACAGAATCCTTCAAAGGGTCTTCTTCATATACTTCCAGTAAATCTCCCTAAACCTAAACCATCATCTTCAGATTCTTCAAGTACGGGTGACTCACATGGCTCTATATTTACACCTCTTCCTGTCATTACCATTTCTGGGGCCTAGCCATATAGTGCTAGCCTTCTCTCGATTGATTCCCACCTTTGTAATGAAGACAAAAAGGGGGAGAAGAACCTGGTGTGATTTTGTGATGAATGACATGATTTTGTAAAGAATGCATAGGGATATGGGTGTATAGTGTTTCAGGGAGCTTTATCAGTTCCTGTTTTAAGTTTGCGTATGTAATGAACTCATTATATAGTTTAATTTGAAGTTATTTATATTAAGTTGTAGACTAATGAGTTTTTTATTGTGTATGCAAGATAAATGAATGAAAAACTAGAACATACCTTCAAAGTTGAGTTTTTGAATTTAACATCATTAAAATTGGATTCAAAAAGATTTCAAATACTAAATTTCTCAAAATCATTAGATTTGGATTTAAAATGATCTTTCCTAAGTCATTTAAAAAGAGTTTTCAAGAAACATATGATTGAAAACTCAATTCCAAAAACTTTGTTCAAAATCACCAAGTTTTGTCATAATCAAAAAGGGAGAGAATGTTAGATCCCATATGTTTTGATTTTAACAAAGATTGGATTAATGTTACAAAGGTTTTGATAATAAACAAAAGGGTTTGAATAAAGTAACTAAGCTCTTGGTGGTAGGAAAAATCATTACTCAAGTAACTACTCAAGTAATGAATAAGAACTGAAAGACATAGAATAGGAGAAAGCATCACTGGTAGATTTTTGAAGAATTTACTCGAATAAGCCCTCGAGTAATGATCATTCATTACTCGAGGGATCACTCCAGTAATGTGTGAGAAATTTTTTTAGAAGCTCTGTCAAAAATTGCATGGCGTTACTTGAGGATTTACTCGAGTAATCTGAAAATAAATTAAAGCATTACTTGAGTGATCACTGGAGTAATCAGCAAAGAAATGATACAGTAACTCTCAGCCAAGAAATGAGTGACATTACTCGAGGGATCACTCAAGTAATTTTGAAATGAAAAGATTGCATTACTTGAGGGAACACTTGAGCAATCAGGTAAGCAATGAAGCAGTTACTCTCAGCCAAGATTTTGATGACATTACTTGAGGGATCACTTTATTAATTAGAAAAGAATTGGAAGCATTACTCGAGGAATCAGTCAAGTAATTAGAAAAGAAAAGAAAGACTTACTCGAGGCATCACTCATGTAATCAAGTCTGTCAAGTTTTGTAAAATGAATTACTCAATGGATTACCCCAGTAGTCTAGTCAGAAAACATTGACTTAACTCTGTGCCAATTTTTCAGTAGGTCACTCGAGTAGCCACTCGAGTAATAGATCATGATCACTTGACTACCCACTTGAGTAATATAGTACAGAGAGTATGATTTTAATCTATTGTTCATTGATTTGTTATATATATGATTCACCTTTTATTATTTTAGTATTTTGAGTATATTTGTAAAGAAACAATGAAGAGATCATGCGTTAAGAGAAAAGTCAAACAAAAGGTCTGAACGTTCACCTACCATAAAAGGATAGTTTTCATATTCAAAGACAGGTCAAACGTAGCTGTGCAACTCTAATGGACAAGTTGAAATTGTTCTAATGGCTATCATAACTCATATATAAATATGGGAATATTCAACATGGAACAAACACGACTTAGAACATACGAACATACATTGATCAATATATTCTTAATCCTCTGTTTCTTATATTCACTCTTTATACTTTAGTGATTATATAGTTTCTCTAGGAGAGAGATTTTCTTTACAAACTCAATATCTGTTATTGAGACAACTTAAGGTTATGGAACCTTGAGTTGGGAATTGTTTACAATGTGTACGGGAGAGCGAGTGTTCAAGTGAAGGAACTTCCTTTGTATTGAGGTGCCAAGAACCCACTAAATCTTGGAAGATATAGTGAAACTCTCAAAGAAGCTCTGAGGGCTATACGTAGGTCAAAGTGGTTGTGATCAAACTAGTACAACTCTCGATGTACACTTCGGTGATATTTCTCCTAGCTCTTAACTACTTTAAATTTCCAGTTAATTTTTATATATGAAATGAATTTTTTGGTATCACCTAATTCACTTCCCCTCTTGGATGAAACACTTGCCCTAACAAGATGAAGATGATGGCTTTAAAATATCCTACACCTACTTTAAGAAATAGTTGTTTAATGTTTTATGACACATGTTTTCCTTAAGCCTTATCCCTTCATAATTATGTCATAAAACCTTTATTTGATTAGAACCAATTATCTCTATCCTTTTAAGGCCCAAAACGACGCCATGTTAGGGTCCTTCTTAACCGAAATGAGCTTTATCCAATTTGTCTAACCAATTGTACATATTATTTTATTGAAATTCCAACATGTGCTTTTATCTTGATAAGTTCATATTTATTTTTCCTTGGCTTAAGATGATGATGCATGGCATGATTTCTTCTAAGCATATATTTTTCTCTCTAACTTCCCTTTATGGATGAAAATAACAAGAAGAAAGGGAAACATTTTCCATAATCTTCTCTCTTCAATTAATTAATTATGTACATATCCACCTTTTTGACTTTTCCACATGATTATTTTTTTCTTGACTTCTTTTCTTCATTTTCACCATAGCTAAAGCCCTTAAATTGGGAAAATATGTGCTTTTATCTTATTCCACAATTTACACAATTACCATTACATTTTCCCCCCAAATTCTCAATAGTTGGCCATTCTGGCAGATATTTTGATCAAATATTGAAAAATCATAACTTTATTTGTAGAAACTCAATTAGATTGATTCTAAAGGCTATGAAACCCTTATTGAGTATGGTTTCAAGAAAAAATGTAGCCTTTAGCCAACTGGTAGTTTAACATTCCCAGAAATTACATCTTTGGACGTTGTCCTCGAAATTGGCCAGTTTCACTGTGTAAATTTCAAAAGTTCATAAGTCTCTGTGTACAGCTCCATATGACCTATATAACTTATCAAATTAAAGTTTGATAAGGCTACTTTTTTTCTAGAAAATTTCATACGTATTGAACATCACTTGCCTATTTAAAAATGTCACACAACAAGACTAATACACAGGGAAACTCACTGGCAGCAACTTCAAATGCTTACAATTTGTGTTCTAGACATAATCATTTTGTGTGTCACCACTAATTTTTTTTTTTGTCATTTCTTGTTCTCTTTAATTCACCATTTAATCCCCTTAAATATAAAGAATTTTGGTGACTGAAATTTGGGATGTTACAACGAACCAGAGGAAATTATTGTCAATAACTGACCCAAAGCCAAACAATCACCATGCAATGATATTCAATTACATACAGTGACTAATTTTGCCTCAATGAACTTTAATTTGCATCCATCTATCACTATATCAATTTGATCAATTCTTTTCCTCCAATTAGCTTCAGTTTCAGTTACTCTTCTCACTCAAAAACCACCCTCAATCAAAGGAATCCAAGGCAAAAAGAGGTTTATGAGGCTTACCAACAATATTAGATTCTATTGTTGCATGTGGAATCCAGCCTCCTCTTCCTCTCCTTCCTCTTCTTCGACGATGCTTCCTCTGGTTCTCACTTTCTCTTGTTCTTTCACACCATTCCCTGTTTCTTATTGTGAAAAATGAGAATAAGAGGTGGCACATGAAGATTAATGCTGAAGGGTACATGTGTGAGTAGTATGGGATGGCTAAAATACTATTATGCTCAAATCAATCCTTTTGTTTGCAACTTTATCATTTAAGAAAGAAATTAATTTTTAAAAAAATAAACCTCAATATTTTCTTCCTCAATTGACTTCTTTCTAGCATAAGGTAATCTCTCTAAAATTTTCAAGCCAAACAATTATCTCTAGCTATTTTTCTAGAATTTCTCAATAGAATAAGCCCTTATTTTCTAGAATTAGCTTTGCAATAATCAATAATTCTTTTTAGAAAACAAACCTCTCCACAAACACCTTTATTTCCCAAAATAACAAGCTATAGATATATAATTATTTTTTTGGCTCTAATATATATTTATTAGCCATTCCCTTATATACTTTCCTAAAATTCTGGTTTGAAAATAAAATTTTCACCATTAATTTATTTGTGAGGATATTTAATTCCTAAATAACCTTCTTAGACCTCAAATATGCTTGATAAATCTCTCCCCAAATTTTTGGGATGTTACAAAGTTGATTTTGCATAGGTGTAAAAGTTTCCAATTGGCCATCCATTAATTAGAGTAAGAGTTGATTTTGATAGCTTATTTTATAGGAAGGTTTTGTGTGTAAGTTGTGGGTATTTGGATGTTTTTGTGAGTGAGCTATTGTTCTAGAATTAATATCACCCTGAAAGTGTTAAAAATAAGCAAAACAGCCCTAATAGTTAAAAAAAAGGCTTTGACTATTAAAAATGTTTAGTATTAATATATTTAATAGCCAGGGGCCAAATTCAATTTTTTCTAAGATAATATTAATCCAACAAAAACTTCTATATACCACTACTAAAAAAAGGGCATATGGACCAATTGAAATTGGCTTCTTAGACCAAGTTTAAGAATGGTCTTGTATCAACCAGTTTAAAAAGTTTGTCCTTATTAAGACCGGACCTACAACTGGTCTTAAAAGTTACTTTTTCAGACTAGTTAGTTAAATGACCGATCTTAAAAAGTTTCAATTTATGATTAAAAAAATGCCCTCTCTTTACAACAGGTAATTTCATAACCGGTATAATAGGCAGGCAATTTTTTTAAAAGAAATGTATATTTTATTTTTTTGATAGAAGCCTTGTTAGATATTATTATATCTAAAAGCTATATTATGTGATATAAATCCTACAGATGGCCCTAAAAATACAAATGCAATCAATACAAAAAATAACTATAACTAAGCCCTATATTATTAGATAATTACTTAATCTTAACTCCGTCATTTGTTTTTTCAAGATTTACTATTTTTGCTTGCATTTTCTCTACCTCTAAAGGAGTTAGATGATTTTTAAATGTTGGATTTAGTGGATGCAATTTTAGGCCTAGCATCTGTATGCTGTTGTCGCATGATTCATATTGTAAACATCTCTACAGTTGAATGTAGCTACCAGTGGATTAGTTACCAGGTTATGATGCTTATGCATTTTGATCCTTCAGAATCTTAAATATGAAACATGGCTCTACCCTACCCTAGTCTCAGGTGATAAAGGAGATGATTCATAGTTAATAAAGCTGAGTATAATAGAGTTAATATACAAATTTGAGAACTTGATTTTATATGAGTGAATTTCACCATATAAGGATTCTTGGTTGAGAAGGAAACCAAATTGAAGGCCAAGAATAAGGAAATAATCGACTAGGTGGAAATACTGATGACGAGGTCAGGATTAATAACTCTAAATTAGAGAATTAAAAACATTGGGTGGCTGATCATCACTTGAAAAGATAAATTTGTTGCAAGCATTGATCACCTGACCTACATTTGTCGTCATCTAATTTGGATCATTAACTCGTCACTAATAACTCCACCTAGTTGGGGTAGTATGGATGGAAATAGGTGAGGGTTATATCAAGCAACCTACAACCTGCCCTGGTTAGGGCTTGGCCTGTATAACAAGAGGCCAAGCTAAGGCTAATTTTGAGGCCTAAATATGTAAATAGGCTAGGCCTATTTTGTGAAGGCTTGCCTTGTTTGCACATTTTAAAATATAATTTCATTTATATTATATGTGTCTGTATGATATTTATATTTTTATCATTTTTTATTTCAATTTAAAAATACAATTATTAAATTATCATAGTGGGTTCGTTCTCTATAATTTAGAGCTCAAATAATAGCTTTTTAAATTAATTTTGATTTAGATTCATTAAATTATAGGAATTAAATTTTATTTAAATCACATTGTAGGTTTTAAATTATAGGTCTTTAAACCTATTTAAAGCCTTTAGGGCCTACTTTTTTTTAAGCTTGTTTAAAGGCCTACATTATAAGTAGGTATGTAAAAAGGCTTTAGGCTTGCCCAGGCCTTTTAAAGGCTTAGGCCTAAGCCTAGTTGGGCCTGACCTGTTTCTACCCCTATTGAGTAGCACCGTATTATTGACCTTTAGTTTGATTTTGTAACAGCATGGCCCCCCACCCAAGGGACAACAGAGCGGTGTCAGACCAACCTCACCCCGCCTCCTTGAGGTCTTTTAGATGGCTTGGAATTGTCCTCCCTCCACCTCTCAAAGGCTTATGGATTGTCTCCCCTAAAGGGATTTTAGCCCCCCAAGAATCAAAGGCAATACCTGAGGGATAAGTACAAGCCTTATGTGACTCTTGATAGGCACTTGCACTACAGCGCAAGTGGTTACCAAGTAACTCTTAAGGTATTAGTTATCCTCAGCTAGTGTGCTCAAGTCCTTAGGGAGGCAGAAAAAATCCTCTAGAGGAGATGACAATTCTTGCCTAGTCTAAAAGACCTCAGGGAGGCGGGGTGAGGATAGGGCAGCCCATATGGAATGGCGCCTTTTAATGTAACAACATGGCCCCCCATATAGGAAGGTCAGGTACTGTCCCTTCCTCTGCACCACACAGGTGCTTAGGGATTTATTCCAACCACACAGGAAGGAAAACGCCTCCCTAAGGACTCGAGGCCATAACTTGAGGATAAGTCATGCCTTAAGAGCTCCTTGGTAGCCACTTGTGCGATGTCTTTATACTTGAATCCCTCAAAGATGGTGCCAAGTCTTTGTGGGCTATAAGGACACCATGTTAGCCTGTGTATATTCACATAGGTATATTTTAATCCTACTAATTGCACACACTGAGCCCTTATGTAATGCAGAGAATTTTTCTCCACCCTGAGGGGTTGAATCATATAGTCCCTGAAAATCATTCTATCTTTCAGACATTCTTGGGACTCTTGCTAAACTGGGCTTAGTAGTCTATGAAAGAGGCAAGCTTCACCCAAGAGGGGGGTGAATTGGGTGATGTGATAAATTTTTTTGTTGATATGCTGATATAGTAATAGCTGTAGATAGAGTAGAGTTGAGAAGATAAGCATATAGAGAATTATACTGGTTCGGCCAAAGACCAGGCCTACGTCCAGTCCTCAGAGATCAAGACCTACTAAGATTTTCACTATTCTTCCAAGATTCAGTGGGCTCTCAGAATGACGTAAGACAACAACTGTCCTTGAAAGGACTACGAGTAGAAATACTAGAAATTTCTCTCCCGCTTACGACATGTCTTATGTGCAGAAAAACAAACCTATGACCTTTCTCTCTTGCTTATGTATACAAGTCTTATGAGCAGTAATGTTCTCTCCTCCTTACACCACTGTAAGTCTTACAAGCAGCAATGTTCTCTTCTACTTGTATCTTGAAAGTCTTATGAGCAGAAAGTCCTACTAGGAATTCTCTCACTACTTCTCTCGTAAGGAAATCTCCCTTCTCAAGGTCCCAGTATCTTGAGATCAAATAGAATTTGAAGTGTATACAGGCTCTCTTCTAGAGCAAATATGATAAACACTAAAGAACGATATGAATACAGAGAAAATGTGAATAATAGAGACTCGTGAATTTGCTTGTGTGAATTCTTGCACTTCATTGTTCTTGATGCTCTCTAGAGTTCTATATTTATAGACATTTGTTTTTGCCCATTTGAATAATAATCATTTTGGAGCGAGGCATGTTACTATGGAATGGCATGCGTACATTTGAAATCTTTGAACGTGCTAGGTACGTGCTTGGATGGTTGTAACGATGCTGTTTGCCGTTGTTTGACTTCCTCTGTGTCTTTCTGATTCAAACGTTCAAACTCCTGTATCACATTCGTAATACATGTTAAATGATGTTATATAATAATAATAAGTGAAAATGAAATGAATAAATAACATTAAACCATATTCGGATTGAACGCTATAAGACTGGTGCGTTTTGGCTTCTGGCAGAGTATCACTCGAGCGCTGTGATGTCTCACTCGAGTGCAATACTATATTTTCTCCTTTTGCTTCAGTTTTACACTTGCACTTCCACAGATTTTGAGAGAGTGCATTTTCACACTTGTGAGTGATGTGGGTCCTAACTTGAGCACTGATCCCCTTACTCGAGCACTGCTTCATTTTACACTATGAGCCACGTCTCTGGACAACACTCACACCCTGTTTTATCAAGAGTGTGATTTTGCACTCACAGGTGATGTGTGTCCTCACTCGAGCATACATACTCTTACTCGAGTGAGAAGAATATTCTTCTATAATATACTCTTTGTCTTAAGCACTTGCATCAGAATTGAAAGAGTTAGATTTCTCACTCGTGAGTGCTGATGTATCACTTGGGGACATGAACTCTCACTCAGTCATGCTTATGCTTCTCTGTTCTGTATGACTCTTGGCCAAACACTCGTAGTCTCTCACTCGCTAGAACTCAGGTGTAGATAAGGCCATTACTCTAATACAGAACCCATGCTCGAGTGTGTTGATATCTTGTTTCTAACTTTGCTCTCTGTCAAACACTTTCATTTTAACAATTTCATATGCTCGAGTGCAAAACAGCTTCATGCTCGAGTGTTGGTTATAGTGCTCGAGTGTATCAGTAAAATAGACAGCAATTACTCTCTGTCAAACACTTTCTGTCCACACTTGCATGTGCTCGATTGTAGAAGAGGTTGATGCTCGAGTGCATCAATAAAAACTAACAGCAGGCATCTTTAAACTTTGCCATATGCATTTGGTAACTTTGCAATCATTGTCTAGAGTTGTAAAAACATACTTTGCACACAATTACCTTTTATTATCATCAAAACTTGGAATCTAACAGTCTACTTGATTTAGACTTATTCTCAAGCTTCTATGCCCAAAATTTGGGACATTACAATCAGGAAACTTAATTTTTTTTTCATGTTTGTTATGTTTATATTTGGATTTCATTACTTTTAAAAATTTGTTACTCTAGACTTGAAATAATTAATGTTTTAGTTGTTGTTATATGTGTTATATATATCTATTTTATTTGTTTCTTTATATGATTCTTATACTAATATTTTTCCTTCTATAGAAATTCAAGGATGCTTCCTTCTTCCACATTCCTTCCGTAAACAAATATATCTCTTCATCTTCAACTTCAATTTCATCAGTTGAAGAAGCTAAATGATTATTACTTACACATTATGTTTCTCAATATTAAACATAATATTTATACCTATCTAACTTAATTTAATCATTCTCCTCAAATAACAATATTGGAAAAGTAAATTGCGAAGTCATTATCATTTAAATTGTTATTTACTATACAACCATTCAAAATAATATTGACAAAAATAAATTGAAAAATTTATTCACATAATTGTTTTAATTCATGCAACATTTAGTAGCGGTTGGCCAACCACTATGAAGTTAAATTTAAAATTCAAATTTAAATTTTTGGCGCAACAATTTAAATTTTCATTAAATATTTGTAGCGGTTTTCAAATTTTTGAAATTAATTAGTAGCGATTCGTTAACTGATACAAATAGTGGGGCCAAATTTTTAGATTTCAATTAACACTACACACATATTTTGGGCAAAATAATTTGCCACCACATTTGTAGCAGTTAGCCAACCGCTGCAAAATATTTTTTTTAAAAAAATTTAATCCTCTAAATTCAAATGACAATTGTAGTGGTTTGAAAACCACTGCAAGATGCTCCTAGAAAGTCTAATCTACAGATGCATCTTGTAGTAGTTTGATAGCTAATTTGATAGGTAAGTGTTATTAAGTAGAATTGAATTTGTTATCACAATAGCCCAAAAATGGAACGATAGTTTTGAATCTCTAGTCTAATATTTGTATTTATTTCTTTAAATCTAGCTTCAATCTTCCGGGTTCATCAAGATCTAATACAAAGAAAATAGATATAATTGAAAAAAATCAAAATATATTCCAAAATGAATACTGAGTAACAAAAGAGTCAAACGTAAATATACAAACTCTTCTCAATTGAAAAGCATCCCTTCCCAGCTCATTAGGAAATTTAAAAATGCACGATAATTTTTTTTTTTTAAAAAACATCATTCTAAAATCCCTAATAATCATGATGAATCTAAAAATGGATTACTCTTGAGTGGCCTAAAGCCTCTATTTATAACATAAAGAGGAAGCTTCCCTATTCCCCCTAATGGATGTGAGACTTGCTATATGTATATATATTATCCTATCGTCCTCTGTTTTCTTGCTTTTATTACTAATCCTACAAAACAGAGAAAGATATCAGTAAATTTTAATTCATAAAAATTAGAAAATCTGATAAGATTGTTTAAAAGAACTAAAAAGATGAAAAAAAAAACCTAAATATTCCTCTTACCTTTTCATATAGCTTAGCAGCCTTTGGATCTAATTGTAAATACAAAGTCGTATAAGCTAAATAAACCAATCGATCTTTGGCTGCAATTCTATGAAGGTTGGAATGCTTGCATAAGTGCTTAAGATCAATGAGATTGCAATGCCCAATCAATTGTCCCAAAAACAGAAAATGCTAGTTTGTTTCTTTCATTTGCTCAGGGCTAAGCAGTTGAACACGCTTGCTTTTTTATAATACTAACAGTCTAAGTCCTCAGGCTTTAACTATACGGGTGGTGCTTTATCGTGCATATCTTCTAGATTTTTAGTTATGAAGCTAACAACTTGAGAGAACTTAGTTCACAAATCATACTTGTAATACCTTATGTCCAATAGACTCAAACAAATGCAAAAGAGTAGTGAAATAAGCATGGAACTAAAATTCAATCCCAGATTAAAACTTATTTTGAAAACATGTCCACAACTTTTGAACCTATCTAAAGAGGTGAACTTGGGATTGGTAGGGAATTTTGAGTATAATAAAATTTTTTAAAAATAGTTTAATAAACATTCACTATCTCACTAAGTCTCATTAGTACTTACATCCATTTTATCAGAGTATGCAAGCGTGTCTTTGCTTAAGTCTCACAATGTGTTCATTAGTTGATGTTTCTTCGTCAAACAGAAGCATTATCAATGTATATATCGTCACCACTGTTCTTTTACTAAGCTACCGATACTACTGGTTCTACCTCTGTACTATTGTTAAGTTTACATAGTTATGTACATTATATACAATCCCAAAAATATCCAAAATACTTAACATAGACAACCAACAACAAATCAAGTCCTTCAACTTTGTCCTCTACCTATCCATATTTACCTTCTTGCTTGTGAGCTTTGTAACCCCCTGCCGTAATTATATCCGAAATAAACGATTAAAGTGAAATAGAGACCAATAATAAGCAAATAACAAATTGCAAACCCATCTACCAGACGGGGTTTTCATAAATGCCTTTCAAAATCATTGATAACTTGGTCTCACAGTCACATTCCGAATACAATTACTACGCGGAATATCACATTCATGGGAAATCAGAGTACACAATATAATCCCGGCAATCCCGGGTTCCATACATTAACTCAAAGCCTTATAGGGCATATTCGCCCCTACAAGCCCTCATATGGGGATTACACAAATTCTCATATCAAATACATACTCGAATATACATTCCAACCTACACAATTATATATCCAAATATACTTAATCCCAATCATGCATTGATAACCACCTATCACAAGATTACAACCCGAACGAGTCCCGTCGCCTTTGATTGATTACTCCATCCTCGATCCACCTACCCTGTCTAAATTGTTGGTAGGGGAGGGTGAGATTCGAGAGAATCTCAGTAGGATAACAATATCAAAATGCATGTATGATAGATGTTTAATGCATGACATGCTTGCATCACACAACTCATGATAACACAATGACAATTTGCAAGCTCAATGCTTCGAACAATATACCTATGGCCATAGCATAAATTGAAACATAGCTTCAAATTACACATAATTATGCAAAGCTAAGACATGCACCAACACACTAACACATATATCAAATACAAGCAGAAGAGATATGTTCCCTACCTCCAGTCTTTTCTCCTCGATTTACGTGCCAGCAACTCGGGGCTTCACATTCGATCCTACAATGTCAAATATACTATTTAGACACTTCCATAGTGTTTCTGGGGGTTATATGATTCTATCTTGAAAATTTACCAAAATACCCCCGGGACCCCGACCCGGCCCCGCCGTACCCGGTCCGGCTGTACTTTTCCCGAAATTTTGACATGGGCTATTCTGACATATTTTCGCCCAAGGAATCCATTTCCGGACTCGGAATTATCAAATTCAATGTCAAATTACGAAATTGCCCTTGGCAGCCCTACTTTTAGGGTTTTAGGGGCGTTTCCGTAATTATGCTTTCTCGGCCTTTTCCGAAAAAGTGCCCAACTGTAACCCCACCTAATTTTCCCTCCTGAACTCAATGGAATCATCAAATCATTGAAAATCCAACTCTAAGACCCATTTATAGCCCAGACCAAAATATACAAATACTCCGGGGAAAATTGGGGTTTTTCGGTTTCGGCTCCGTAAACGCGTTCCTTTCTACTCCTAACCACTTTATTGACTATCCCATTAGGTTAAAACTACCATTTAGTATCAATTTGGGCAGCATAACAGCCCCTACAACCCATTTCCATAAATTAAAACCAACGGCAATCCGGCGAAATTTCACCGATTAAATTGCCCACAGTAGCTAGAATAGTCAATATACAAGAGTTTGGAAGTTACCTCAAGCTCCCACTAGCTTTTCTCAAAGATGGCTGAAACCCTAGCTCTCTTGAACACCAAATTTGAGCTTCCAACCCTTGAATCACATAGAAGAATAGCTTAGGAGTGGAGTTATACGCGTTAGGAGCAAGATCGTCGGAGAAATCGGCTTACCTTGCGAGATTTCTCCTCTTTCTCTCTCTAAGAGCTCTCAACTTTCTCTCACAAGTTTCAGCTTCTGTGTGCGACAGAAATGAGCTGAAGAAGATGAGCAATTTGATTAATAATCCATGATGACATCATCTTTTAATGAGATGATGTCATAATTCCCATTTTCGGATTTTCTGGCAGATTTTCTGCCCAAACTTTGAAAACTCATAACTAATTCTAGAAAAATCAAAATGAGGTGATCCCAAAGCCAAATGAAAGGTATTGAAGTCCTCTTCATTGGAAAAATATGATCCATTACTAGAAATCACCACACAATTCCAGAATTACACAAATTTCATCACTGCCCCAAAACAGAGTCCATTTTCGACCTCAAACTTTGGACAGTCATATCTCCCAGTTCCCAAAAGGAAATGGCACAAATTATATGTCCATTTTGAAGCTTGGGATGTGAACTTCAAGACTGGAAAGTTTCATAATTTTCTGACATCATTTGCCTTGTCAAAACATCCACACGAGAAGACTGCCCAGACAGAATTCACACTGGACAACATTTCTAGTTTTGCAACCAATGTGTCCAATCCAATTTAAATCAATTTCAATGATTAAATACCACAACATGACACCATTTCCATCACAATACCCCATTCAATTATTCCCTCTATTCTAAGTCAATTTGGATATTAATCCACAATTGAACTCAAATACAGGGTTTTGGCGTTGCTCACAACACAAGTGACTACAATCCACTTTTCTCTAAAAGGGTTCATTAATCACTAACCACGTCCACTTTTGTAGTCATTAACCCCCAATCACAATTTGGGATCTTGCTAAACCGGGGCTTAGCAATCCACTAATCTCAGGCTTATTCTCTAGCCTCGAGTCTCGAAATTCGGGGTGTTACAAGCTTCTAGCTTGTGCTATAGTTTTATGGGTTAAGATGCTTAAATAACCATGAACTATTTTTAAAAGTGCTAAAATAACCATAAACTATTTTTTAGAGCAAAAGTAACTATGAACTATGTAAATTGAAGCAAAATCGTTAACACTATTAACGGTCAACACATACTTCAACATCATAATTAATGATAAACGTTTCTTATTTTAAGGGTTTTAACTATTTTGCTACATTACGTGGAAGTCTGTTATAAGCTTGGCCTTTTGGTTGTGGCTCTTGCTTCGGTTCAAAAGGTGGCTTTTGCTTCTATTCTACCTGTGGCACTTGTTTTTGTTCAACTCGTGGCCTTCGCTTCTGATCAAAAGGTGGTGATTTACTGTTGCGAGGTAGGCAGTTCCTGCTGAAAAAGGAATCCTAGTGGAGGTTTTGTGTAACCCCCTGCCTCAATTAACGTAATTAAGATTCGATAACGCATAGTAAAAAAAAAGGGTTTGAGACTGTTGGATAGTTCAAAACTTATTAAATCACCTACCGAACAGTAGGAGCTTACAAAATTTTCAAAACTTCTTTCCTATCCAGGTCTCGTTCTCAATTATCGAATATAATCACCTGTGCAGTTAACTTACATTCATGTATATCAGAGTTCGTAATTTAAACCCCGGCAACCCCCGGGTTCATCTATATGACATAGAGTCTCAAATCCTGATTAGGGGATTACAAACCAAGCATTCAAACTATTTACATCTCAACATGTTATACAGTAATCCCTATCCAAAATGAATAACCAACATAACCATACTAATGTCCCTAGGAAACTCTAACCGCTCCGGGTCGTTCGCTTCTCCTTAGAGCCACTCGCCCTGTCTGAAAGGTTAGTTCAAAGGAAAGAATGAGATTCAAAAGAATCCCAGTAGTAACTAAGCATTTATACCACATATAAGCACACAGCATGTAAGCAAATCATCATACAGCAGCACAATCACACTCCACCCTCATCCCCTTTCTCCGCCGGGAAGGCACACCGTTCTAACCCGAACCGTTGTTAGCTACTCAGGGACTATTGGCATGGCAGTGCATAAACATAGCCTTATAGCTCACATAGCTAACCGGCTTCCACAAATGGCCCGTCGGCCTCACAAATAGCCTATCGGCTCATAATCAGCCTATCGGCCTCATGTCACATAGTCACACCTCATCCTCATCCCCTTTCTCCGTCGGGAAGGTTCACAACCCTCACCCGAACCGTTGTTAGCTACTCAGGGACTATTGGACTGACGGTGCTTACACATATCCACATAAGTCGCAACATACGAACTTATCACACATCAATGATAATACACACATACAATGCATCACATATGGTACGAAAGAAAAGTCACTACCTGATACTTTCCTGATGTCTCTGGGCACAGTGGGCTCACGAGGATAACAGATGTCAAATCCTATAATCAAGATAGGGATATTTGGTTAATTTCATTTTCCAAGTTCTTAATTCAATAACACTCTAAGTTGGTATTCATTTGGACTCTTTAGATGGCCATTAAATGCCTAAACATATGCCTAAAGGATTGGAATAATTATCCCTAAAGATCCCTCTTTAGAAAGCTAAACACTGATTTTTGGTCCCTTCACTCGAGCACAAAAGGCCGTACTCGAGCATGACCCCTTATCTCACTCGAGCACACATGCGAGTGAGACACAGGAAGTGCTTGCCCGAGAGCAACTCTCGCGACACTCCCACACTCTCACTCGAGCACAAGGGCTGTGCTCGAGTAGAGCCCTCGCCAGCACTCGAGCACCACGGAAGTGAGACCCCGCGAGTGACAACCCGAGAGTGACCCTTCCTTCCAAGCCTCAAACGCACTCGAGCACAACCCCAGTGCTCGAGTGATCCCTCAATGCTCGCGAGTGCCATTCTCACTCTTGACAATCCATCCGCGAGTGATCACCCGAGACGCTCACCCCCAGTGATTTCATGCACCCTTACTCGAGCACAAACATGCTCACTCGAGCACGTTCATCCTGTGCTCGAGTGAGTTCTTCCCTCACTCGAGAAATCCTATCAGATGCCCAAAACGCAGCCACTGATATGATTTACCAGAATTGACCAATTGAATTCCAATGGTCCTATAACTCATACCATTACCCATACTCATCCAAAACTTCACCATAAACCCATTGGTAACCCAAAATAACCAAACTTTCACTCAAATGCAAAATCTTATCTCTAAACCACAAATTCACGAAAACCATAACTTAACATACTTCCTCTTCTCAAATCCCCACCAAAACCACTCACATTTACACACTTTTTAGCATCTATTCCAACACATTACATCACTTAATTCATCTTTTCTGAAATTACCAGAAATCAGGGCAAAAATCCAGAATTCTTTAAACTAAACCAAATGTAATCATCAAACTTCATCAAAAACTCACCTCTTTCACTTGCTGAATTCAGAACTTTGATTCCTCAACCTTCAAATTTCCTCAATTCACCACACACCACCAATCACAAGTCTGAAAACATGGAAAGAAAGCTCTTGACCACTTGCACAATATCAATGAAAAGTGTTTAAGCTTATGAAGTCATTTACCTTCACAATTTCAAACCCTTCTTTTCTCTTTCTTGCTTGCTCGCCGGAAATGGAGGAAATAGAGAGAGAAAGATGATGATCACTTCTCTTGGTTCCATGCACACACACAGCCGACTAGGAAAAGAGAGAGGGAAGAGAAAATGAGTTGAATTTTTGACTTAATCCAATGGTCCTTCTCTTGCCACTTGTCATCATCTCCATCCTCCCACTATGATTTCACCTAAGCTTGTATGCATCCAATTCCACCTCATGTTCTTTCAATCTCAACCGTTGATCCAGATTACCAAGGAGTTTCCTTTCCAATATCTGACCAATCGATCGGTAAATTTACCGTTTTGCCCCTGATTATCACATTACTTACTAAACCATCCCTAAACATCTTTATATCACATCACACAATATATACTTCAAATATGCTTAATTAACATTAATTACATCATTTGAAGTTATTAATCCTTGATTAAAATCCAGGATATTACATTTTGTGCTGAAAAAGGATTCTATTTCGGATCAATGGTTGGGATGATGGTAAAATAGAAAAACCTGATGGTGAGGGGAATTGAACCAATAATTGTGAGAAAGATGGTAATTTAGGAGGTGGTTGCAGTGAGCATGTGGAGGAGGAGGATGGAGGCATGAGTTGTAAAAGAGACGGAAGGGGCAATAATTCCTGTGGAGGAGGAGGCTGTAGACTTTCCAGGGAAGAGGGGTAAGAAGAAGAACCTGTTGACAGAGTGTGTCAAACAAATTCGACCTGTTATGGTTCTACATATGCTTTCCTTAGTTTTATGATAAAGGATGATTCAGGGAAAGCCAACGTCGGCTACTATGGTGGCTATTGTGTTTTTTGAAGTTTGGAAGCACATTCTGTGTTAATCAACTTACGTTTAAAGGATAGAGTTTGGTGGCTCATTGTTAAGATATGGAACAAAGAAGAAAGATAGTTCAAATGAAATAGAGAACTTGTTACACATGGGAATGAGCTTCCCTGCTCATCCTTTGGATGAGTAGAGAGAGCTCCTTCCATCTGGCCATCCAGATGGGATCTGGATGGTCCATATTTGGTTTTGTTTATTCTTTTTTAAATTATTTTAATAGGTACATAATCTAAAATAAAAATAATCTCTTAAGTAATATTTTTTCCAAAAATGATTTTTTTATTCAAAAATGACCAATTTTTAATAAAATCAAATCTAAACCGTACAAGTCTCATCTAGAAGGTCCACATAGGATGAGTGCATTGAAATAGGTTCTGTTAGACATGTGGTCCTATAATAATTAATGGAGGATTGTTTAAATACTTGGATGAAAATGTAACCAAACATCATTTAAAACATCAGTTATCATGATCTTTATCTTTTAACCTTAAAAGAATATTTTTCTTAACACTTTAAAAGATTATTTAACAATATCAAATATTCTTATCCTTATTTTGAATTATTTATATGTTAGATTTTAATAAATCTTTATTTTATATATTAACATTCACATTGTATTTGAATTTTGTGACAAATCAAAACTATTAATCATTTAGTAAATATTTCTTTTAATTAAATATTAAAATTTGATTCAAAATTGTTAATTATTTAATCTTCAAATATTATCAGCACTGTACTCTCCATATTTTCCATTTTGGACCAAACATACATCAAGTTCTCCAATCACATATGGCCACGTGTCCTTTTTTTCCATATGACTTATTGTTAAATGATAATAATTCAAAAATAGAACACATGGTCAAATAATATTGAAAGTTGAAACACCCTCACAAGGGCCAAATAATATTTTTTTGGCTATCATTTTTTGATAATACTTTTTATATGTACTTTATATATTGTTATCACTATCTTTCTATGTAATATGTAAAATATATATTGATTTGCCCAAATATATTTTATATGTAAGATATATATATTATATACGCAATATAATAACAACCAATGAAAGGTATTATATATTGTGTATAATATATATAAAAATATTGTTTTTATCATTGATATGTTGTAAATTCATAATCCCAGCTAATATTTTTTAAAATATTGAGGTCACTAAGCCACAACAAGTTGCTAAATTGATAATTTATGAGCATAAATAACGTCTGTCTAGTGCATGATATAAATTAATATAATATTAACATGGTGGGCACACGCTTAAGGGAGAATTCAATCCCAAAAGGCTAAACTATTGGAAGAGATGAACTGTTGGACTTGTACACTCCACTCTTGTGAAAAAATAACATCACTTCACTTGCAAGGCTCCTTAGTGTGCCAAGCGCACTTATTGTGAAACTAGAAAAACACTTTCTCTTCTAAGTCTTGAAAGGAGAACCCTTGATCAAATAAAAAGAAAAATAGTTATATTTTTGTGAGCATAAAATATAGACTCACTGATATATTGATGATGGTGACTATCTCTTATAAAATTCTGGAAAGACTACCAAAATTTAGTCACAGGTAGGGTGACAAATTTCTCTACGCACAGCTTCGGTGAGTAACACTACAAAAAAATAGGGAATTTTTGATGGACTGATGAGATTTGCAATGGAATTCCGTCGGAAAAAATTTTCCAATGGAATTTCCGTTGGAACAGTGTCCGTAAGTAAAAAGGGCGTCACAAAAAAGTTTTCAACGGAAATCACATTCCGTCTCAATTTGAGGAGGACTTTCCCATGGAAATTCCGTTGCAATTTCTGACAAAATTTCCGACATAAATTATGACAGACTGTTCCGTGGGAATTTGAGAGGGAATTTCTGACAGAATATTCTGTCTCAAGTTCAGACGGAATTTTTCCATTGCAAATTCCCTCTCAAATTCCCACAGAATTTTTGACGGATTTTCCGTCTGAAATTAAGATAAAATTTGCCATCAGTGATTCCCTCTCAAATTCACGCGGATTTTCCGATGGATTTTCCACTCTATTCCATCGAAAATCACATCTCAGGGCAAAACAAATTTCATTTCTTCTTTTTTTTATACAAATCTCATTCCCCTTTCAATTCATTAGCTCTTAAGATTCCAATTTGCTTATGTAAAATGACAACACAACATTAAATTCAACCCAATTGAAATTAATAATAAAAGAAAAATAGAATTCAAAGTAAGTTTAAACAAAGTAGTTCAAGCATTACTAATAAACAAAGTCTAGTAATAATAGTGTTTGAAGTTCTGTCACAGACGCAAAAAGCTATTAACTAATATGTCATAGAAGTTCTGGCCTAAACATATTAAAGGCTAGCAGTATCTCTCAACTCTGAGAGGGTAACTTAATCCCCATACTTTCCAATGCATTGATGATCTTGGCATTTTGTTGCTTCACGGTTTGGTAATTTTCTTGAATCTCCTGATTCTCCTGTGTAAGCTGAGTCATTTGCGTACACAATTCAGTAACATCAGGATTGGTTTGTGTGGTGTTGATTAAAGGAGTTGATCTGAGAGGAGGAGGCACAAATAGTATCTTGATTCGTAGGAAACAAAACTTAAAGTACAAGGTTAGTTAAAATTTCCAGGAATCAAAACTTTAAATTTTTATTTTTACTTTTTTTAGAATGATAATTACATTTATAAACAAATTTAATTATAATTAACTGTCAAAATAATCTTCACAAATTTCTACCCATATGAAATCATAAAGGAAAAAGGAAGGAAAATATTTATTATAAATGATCTAAAAAATTGTAATTACTTAGAAGGACCAATAATTAAAAAAATTGTTATTACTAAATCACTTGCAATTAACCCTAAAAACTAAGGAAAAAATAAAAAATTTAAAAGAGTCCTCTTTAAGATGGGATTGGCAATATGTTGCTTTCAATATTGTGGTAACGATAACGGCTGGTTTAACTCAATTATCAACTCTTTGATAGCCTATTATTCTTCACAAATTTCTTTCTAGTTTGAAATCAGAAAGAATTAGTTGGAAAAAATTATTTTAAAATTTACATTTAATTAACTTGACCTTTTAACATCTAATTATTCTTCTTCTTTTTAAGGGATTGTGAGGCCCAAATTCAGCCTAAAAGAAAGAATATTTTGAAGGATTCCAAATCCATTCACAAATCTCATTTTTCAAAGCATAATATTACGATATTTATGAGTACTACTGTAACAAACCAAATTTTATTCACACAAAATTCCTGATATTATAGGGAATAAAATGGTGAATTAAAAAGCATAGGAAATGACAAAACAATGCAAATGGATGTCACAAACAACATGATTATGTTTGGAATACAAATTGTAAAATTTGGATTTGTTGCGAGTGTGTTTTCCTACGTGGTAGTTTCGTTGTTTGTTGGTTTTAGATAATTAAATGATGTCCAATGAATGTGAATTTTTTTAGAATAAAAGTATACATATCAAGCTTTTATTTGATAGCTTTTGTAAGGCATTTGGACCTGTAGACTGAGAGTTATGTATTTTTGAATTTAGCCAAGTAAAACTAGCAGGTTTATGTGGCAGTGTCCAATAAATGGTAATTTTGGAATGATGTGTGACCAATTGACTAAAGACAATATTTTTTCTTAAAAATAGACTTAATAAGGGTTACATAACCTTTGAAACAACTACAATTGGACATCTAATAAAGATATGAATTTTCAAAGTTGGTTGAAAATTCTGCCAGGTTTTACCAATTGTGTGAAAATAAGAAAGTAATGGCATTTGAGGTAATTTCGGAAAGTATAGGTCCAAACAAAAGGGACATGTACTAAAGGCTATTGTAGCCACAATGGACATTCATTTGTCATGGCTTTAATGATATGATTGTATATCTAGGGCCAAGAGATGTCAAGAAGGAGGCAATGGAAGGATTCTTCAAGCAACTTCGGTGGTTGGTAGAAAAGGGAACAAGAAAAGAACTTAAAGACATAAGGTAGTGAACTTACCCTACTTGCATTTATTTGATAGTTATGCTTTGTAATGATGCATGTGATTGCTTTACGTGATTGTGTAGAGCATATTTGAATGATAAAGCTCTGCTTCTGTTTGTGCCATGGCTATGAGTATGTTACAAGAAACATTGAGCACATAGAAATGTCATTATATGGCATGCATCTAGTTAAGGTTAATATGTCATGCACTTAACATTTATCTTGCATGCTTTATTGTAATTTTTTACTTTTGAGATTTCCTTGAATCTTACCCTCCCCAACCAACTATTTAGACAGGTGAACATAAAGGTATGTTGAGAACAGAGAATATGACTGCATGAGGAAATTGCAAAGGTGGAACAAAGACAGGGAGGTGTCTATTGCTCTTATTTTAGACTTAGACATTTTGGTAGTCCTGTGGGGCTACCCTGTCTGTATATTTATGTGTATATTTACACATATCATGTACAATCCTTATGGGGAATTCCTTGTAATATAATCATATACTTTATATCAGTAATTTTCATGCTATTTCTGTGTGCCCCCTGAACTATTGCAAACACTATAAAAAATGTGGAAATAATATAAGGGTCTGACATTTTAGTATCAAAGTGGTAGTTCTGGTAACATGATAGTATACTGATGAGGTCTTGATTATGGGGTAAAAGGAAATATGCACAGAAAGGGGCGCCAGAGAAGTGAATCACTCCCTTATGTGAAGCAACCCTGAAAAAATAGTGAATCCTCAAGGTAGAAAAAATTATAATACCACTCTGAGGATGGTATAAGGATATCACAGATACCAAGGGATCCGGTCCAAGTAAGGCCAGTAGATCAGCCTTACTTTAGATTGGTATCACTTGTGAGCTCATTAGTGGGAGGCACTGATCAATCATGGATAGAGCAATTAAAGTTAGACTCAGTTATAGATCAGGAGGTATGGGAGGACATCCAGAGTATATATTTGTGGGCTGTCTAAGAGCATGACACCCTTATGGATCAGTATATAGGGTACTCGAACAGTTTAATCCCAATATAGTATGAGCAAGGTCTTCTAGATTTAGAAACCTGGATGACATGTGAATCCACATAGTACTGTAGCCTTTTATCAAATACTGCATTTTGGGGTTCGAGGGAAGAACAAGGTTATAGAGCAGGATCCGAATGATAGCTTGGTGGACTTTAGGGAGAATATCATAAAGTGCATGATCGAGTGCATGTACCGGCACTGATATGTAATCCATATATAATATTTTGATGCTCAGAGATAGTGGCCATGATTTTTAAGACAAGGGAAATTAGGGGTACCAATGGTCAAAAGCAATTAGAGTTGGTATCTGCGTTTTGGTACGGCTACACAAAGGTTAAGCATTCTCATCCTAGGGAAATCTCGGGACAGGTGATCCCCTATGAAGTCACATGTATATGTGGTGACATGTTATGAAAAAGAGCAAACACATATTGTATAGTAGTTCAGAGGCTATATGTTGTTTCAGGCTTTCCCTGACAACTGTAAGCGTCTGTAATATGTTATTTCAAGCATATCTGTGCACCTAAAACTTTGTTAAATGCCATATATACCCTTGTGACTATGTGACATTTACTTCTTCCTTGTTTCTATATAGTGAAGCACAAAGATGGTGAGACTAAGAGGTATAGGTGTTGAGCAGGGACAAGAGGTTAGACTTAACCTAATACAACAAATACTAGGCAAATTAATAGAACACAAAAAGGGACAAGCAAAATAATTCTAGTAGATATGCATATGGATAGAGCTTCCTAAAGATTTCAATTTAGAAATCTGATATCATTTAGGAAAGGCCAATATAGTGACACTCTCTTTCATATACTATGGGATTATCTATATGCGTTATATGCCATGTTTTGTGACATAAGAAATAGAGACTTAGCCTAGTTGTTGTATGGAAAAGCATAAGTATCACCTGGTGGGAACATCACAAGTACCATCAGGCCTATCAGAACCTAAATAGAATAGTGAGATAAGTCCAGGCATATAGTCATCTGCGCCAGAACAGGGCACAAGTAGGGGATATATAGTTATATGATCCTAAACAATGCATGCAGCCAGTAAGGACAACAAGTAGGGGTCATACAATCATATGATCTTGAATAATGCGTGCAATCAATAGTAAGATAAGTCTGAGAAGACAACCATCTACGCCGGAATAGGGCGCAAGTAGGGGTTATACAATTATATGATCCTAAATAATGCATACGACCAATAGGGGCACAAACTAGGTTTGTATCTGTACGCCGACAGACAGTCAGATTTATGGTGTTATAATTTTTTTACTTATATGGTGCATGGCATATAAATTATCGCATTTTCTATAAATGATTGTGTGTTACTACGAAGGCCAAGAGGGACCCATTTGAGGTAGTAAGACAAGTATAGGTAGACAGTGCAGGTCCACCTATATGGTATTTGACAGTGTGAAACATCATATTGGAGTAGTAGAAGCCACCATGAGACAACAAATCATCTAAGTTGGGTGGTGAATTTATGTGAAACAATTGAGAACAACAGGAGAGGTTAACATTCGCACCAATATTGATTATCCCAAATCATGTTTAGACCTGTGTGGTCTACAGTGACATAGCTTGTATGGCATACAGTGATTTACCCTATGTGGTGTACAGTGATACGACCTGAGGGGTCAACAGTATTACATCCTGTATGGTGTGCAGTAACATAAACCTGTGCAGTCTATAGTGGCATGACATGTGTGGTCAACAGTCACATAACCTATGTGGTCTATGGTGACATATGTAAATAGGAATTGGAATGAGCCCTAGTGTAGTAAGGTATAATAGTGACGAATGCCTCTTAACAGTACAGCCTCACAGAATTAATTACCCACTCATGTAATAATGCATACAGTGAACAGTGCACATAGTATGGTCAATAAGGGTCAAATAGACATTTGATCCTGGACACTAAATAAACAGGCATAGTTACAGACAGACATATGAGCAAGTAGACATATTGGCGGTAAGTCCCAGTGTACATGTTTGTATAGGGCAATAAGACTGAACTAGTTAGTGTTGCGAGAATAGAATGACTTAAGCCATAAGGCTAAATACACCAGGCAATGTCCTGATAAGGCAATAAGGCCTAAAGTTACTAGTGGACTGTGCGTCCTGAGGTCATAAGACTTATTGGACAGGTGTGTCCATAGGCCAGCAGATTGCTATGTGATCAAAGTTTTACCAAACAACATTAGAGGTATAAAGACTCGATGTGCATGTTTGTATGGGGCAGTGTTCCTGGGCAGTAAGACCTAATGGACAAACAATGCAATAATGGGTTGTGTGTCCCATGAGCACAAAATAGGTTGAATGTATGAATATTGATAGGCATTTGAAACACACACACCTCTCAGATCATTTGTGATGCATGCTTTTAGAACATATATACAACAGGGATAAATTATATATTAAGATGGGATTCCCTATGAATAATCAATGTTATATGATATCCAAAATTTTGAGCATGAAATTTTATTGATGGGGGGAGAAATGTAACATCCTAAATTTTATTCACCCAAAATTCCTTATATTAAAGGGAACCAAATGGTTAATTAAAGAGCACAGGAAATGATAAAACAATGCAGTTAGAGGCCACACATAATATGATTATGTTTGTAACACAAATTGTAAAATTTGGATTTCCTGCCAGTGTGTTTTCTTACATGGTAGCTTGGTTGTGTGTTAGTTTTGGACAATCAAATGATGTCCATTGAATGTGAAATTTTTCAACATAAAAGTAGACATATCAAGCTTTAATTTGATACGTCATGTAAGACATTTGGACTTGTACACTAAGAGTTATATATTTTTGAAGTTAGCCAAGTAAAACTAGTAGGTTTATATGGCAGTGTCCAATAAATGGTAATTCTGGAATGTTGTATGTCCAATTAGCCAATGGCAATATGTTTTCTTAAAATTAGACTTAATAAGGGTTACATAACCTTTGGAACCATTGCAATTGGACATCTATAAATAAAAATATGAATTTTCAGAGTTGGTTTAAAATTCTGCCAGCTTTTAGTAATTGTGTGAAAATAAGAAAGTAATGGCATTTCAGATAATTTAGGAAAGTATAGTTCCAAATATAAGGGACATGTCCTAAAGGCTATTGTAACCACGTTGGGCATTTATTTGTAATGGCTCAAATTATATGATTGTATATCTAGGGCTATAAGATGTCAAGAAGGAGGCAATGGAAGGATTATTCAAGCAACTTTGGTGGTTAGTAGAAAAGGGAACAAGAGAAAAACTTAAAGACATAAGGTAGTGAACTTATCCTACTTGCATGTATTTGATAGATATGCTTGTGTAATAATGCATGTGATTGCTTTACTTGATTATGTAGAGCATATTTGAATGATGAAGCTCTACTTCTGTTTATGCCATGGCCAAAAGCATGTTACATGAAATATTGAGCAAGTAGAAATGTCATTATGGAGCATGTATCTAGTTAAGGCTAACATGTCACACATTTAACATTTATCTTGCATGCATTATGGTAATTGTTTACTACTAAAATTCCCCTAAATCTCACCTCCCTCAACAAACAATTTTGATAGGTGAACACAGGAGGTATATTGAGAACAGAGAAGAGGACTGCATGAGGGAAATACAGAGGTGGAACGAAGACAGGGAGGTGTCTATTGCTCTTATTTTAGACTTAGACATTTTGTTAGTCCTTTGGAGCTACCCTGTCTATATATTCATGTGTATATTTATACATATTATGTACAATCCCTGTGGGGCATTTCTTGTAATATAATCATGTACTTTATATCAGTAATTTTCATGCTATTTCTGTATACCCGCTGAACTACTTGTAAACACTCTGAAAAAATGTGAAAATAACATAAGGGTCAAACAATTATATCTTCTGCATTACTAATATCTCTTTTCATTTTCTCAATGTATATATGACAACATGTGACTAATATCTTTAAGGATACTTTGTAGCCCTCTATAGCATTTTTACACTTAATTCATATGATTTTTTCCTTTTGAAATTATACACTTTTGTTTATAAAAGTAAAATTATTTCAATATTATTTTTTAAGGTATATAATAATTTTTCTTATACATGTATTCTTTTTATGTTCATCGCATTTTATTATTTATTAATTATCATATTAAATTTTTATTTTATAAAATTTTTATATTTTAATTTTTTAAAAACATTGATGTGATTAGTTTAGGAAAAAGCATTAAAAATTTTCTCATTACAAAATTTATTGTCCAAAAGCATCTATTGACACATGTCCTTAAACAAATACAACTTATCTTTAGTGGGTGTAACTCTTTTTAAGCATGTATTTGATAACGATTTTAAAAAAAACAGAAGATCTGGTAGCTGTAATTTTTGGAAATCTTTTACACAACCCAGGAAGCTAATTATTCTTATACAGCCCTTCCCCTCTGCCTCCCTTAAAATGGAAGCCACCTCTTGGATATGTAAATGTCAACGTTGATGGGGCGATTTCAGCCACTGAAATGGGAGCAAGCTATAATGACATCATAAGAGATAGTAGTGGTACTTGGATTGTTTGGTTTAAGCATCAAATAGGTCTATGCAATGTCTTTGAGGGTGAAGCAATTAAATTAAAACTATGAAAGGCTTGACCTTAGCCTGGGATATGAGATTTAAAAGCGTAATTCTAGAGTCAAACTCTAAGAATCTTATAGAGATTATCTAGAATGATACTGATTATCCTACTGAAAGTCTCAATTTTATGCACATCCAAGAAATGATGACGTACAATTGGGATCTAGTATTGAGCCATGTTTCTAGAACCCAAAACACACTTGGTAATGCAATCACTACTAGAAAAAGAACTTTTAGGCTAGTTGAACTTGGCTTTTTAAAACAGATGTAAGTTAGGTCTTATATCAAATGATTTTAAAAGTCTATCCTTATTAAGACAGGACCTACAACCGGTCTTAAAAAGTTACAATTTATAATAAAAATGCTCACTCTATAGATCAGGTAATTTCATAACTAGTCTAAAAAGTGGTCAATTTTTAAAAAAGAAAATGTAAGTTTTATTTTGTTTAACAAAAGCCTTGTTAGATATTATTATATCTAAATGCTATATTATGCGATATAAATTTTATAGACATCCTAAAAATACAAATGCAATCGAAATAAAAAAATAATTATAACTAAGCCCTATATTATTAGTTAATTATTGAATCTTAATTCCGGCATTTGTTTTATCAAAGTTTACTTTTCTTAGTTGCATTGTCCCCACCTCTAAAAGAGTTAGATGATTTTTTAGTGTTGGGTTTAGTGGATGCAATTTTAGGCCCGGCATCTATATGTTATTGATGCATGATTCATATTGTGATCATCCTTATAGTTAAATTTAGCTACCCATAGATTGAATGCTAGGGTACCATATTTATGCATTTTAATCCTTTTGTACCTCAAATATGAAACGTGGCTCTGCTCTACCCTAATCTTAGGTGATAAAGGAGTATACTCTTATTTAATAAAGCTAAGTATAATAGAGTTAATATACAAGTATGAGAACTAAATTTTATATGTGTATATGATCTCGTGGAGAGGTATTGGTTGAGAAGGAAACTAAATTGAAGGCAAATAATAAGGAAGTAACTGACTAGGTAGAAATACAAGTGATGAGGTCAAGATTAATAATTCTAAATTGAAGGATGAAAAATATTGGCTAGATGATCATGACTTGAAATTATAAATTTGTTGGACTGGGTGGTAATCCAGTTCAATAAATTGTTCATTCCAAGCATTGATTAGCCAGAGTACAATTTTCATAATTGAATTTAGATGTCTTAATGATCAACTCGTCACTAGAAACTCTACCTAGTGAGGTAGCTTCTTATTATTAGCCTTCACTTTGATTTCCATCTCAACCAAGACCTCATCACATGACCATATTCAACCATGAATTGTCAAGTTTGTATATCAATTATGTTAGACTCGGCTTCATTAAATAAGATACTCCACATTTATTGCCAAAAACTGAGGTAGGACAAAGTTATATTCTATCTGAAGTCTCAAAAGAACCAAAATGCTTAAATTTAATAAACTTAGCACCCAATCCAAGGGTGGCTACATTTGAATCTAAGGATGGCCCATGATATGAACCATACATGAACAACTCCTATAATATCTTCAATTTCAGGATTAAAGCCTTAAGAATAAGCCCGAATCAAGTAGACTATTAAGCCCTAGTTTAGCAAGTGCCTCAAGATTGTAAACTTTGTTGCTAGTGTGATTTCGTATGTGGCAGTGAGATTATCATGTGTTTTTGGATAATCAAATGATGTCCAATAAATGTGAAATTTTTCATAATAAGAGTAGACATATCAGGCTTCAATTTGATAGGCCATATAAGTCATTTGGAGTTGTACACAAAGAGTTATGAATTTTTGAAGTTAGCCCAATGAAACTGGCAAGTTTTTGTGACAACATCCAAAAATAGAAATTCTGGGAATTTTGAGCTTCCAGTTGGCTAAAGGCTATATTTTTCCTTGAAAATAGACTTAATAAGGGTCACATAGCCTTTAGAATCACACCAATTCGATCTCTATCAATAAAGATATGAATATTGAAAGTTGATGCAACTTGGACACTTGGAATAGTAAGACACCATAGGATTAAAGAAGGGGACACTTGGCCTAAATCAAGCACCTCCCTCTTTCTTTATGAGCAAATCGGCTAGTACTAGGGAGGGAAGAGAAAGTCTGAAAATTCACACAAAAATGGTTAGAAGAAAGAGAAAGAGTGAATAGTAAAAGTTCCTGAGCACTAAAGTCAATTCCTAACCCGAATCGCCATTATTGTCCGATAATTCCTTCAGAAAAGTTTCTCTACTCACTGAGAGCTTCATTTATGTGGTCTCAATTTTCTGGTTGGGGGTGTTTTGTGTCATTTAGTTAGCTGAGTGATGTAACACCCCGAATTTTGAGACTCGAGGCTAGAGAATAAGCCTGAGATTAGTGGATTGCTAAGCCCCGGTTTAGCAAGATCCAAAATTGTGATTAGGGGTTAATTACTACAAAAGTGGACGTGGTTAGTGATTAATGAACCCTTTTAGAGAATATAAAGTGGATTGTAGTCACTTGTGTTATGAACAACGCCAAAACCCTGTATTTGAGTTCAATTGTGGATTAACATCCAAATTGACTTAGAATAGAGGGAATAATTGAATGGGGTATTGTGATGGAAATGGTGTCATGTTGTGGTATTTGATCATTGGAATTGATTTAAATTGGATTGGACACATTGGTTGCAAAATTGGAAATGCTGTCCAATGAAACTCTATTCTGGGCTGTCAGTTTGTGTGAACGTTTTGAATGACCAAATGGTGTCTAAAAATTCTGAAACTTTCCAGTCTTATAGTTCACATCCAGAGCTTCAAAATGGACATATAATTTGTGCCATTTCATGTTGGGAACTAGGAGATATGACTGTCCAAAGTTTGAGGTCGAAAATGGACTCTGTTTTGGGGCAGTGATGAAATTTGTGTAATTCTGGAATTGTGTGGTGATTTCTAGTAATGGATCATATTTTTCCAATGAAGAGGACTTCAATACCTTTCATTTGGCTTTGGGATCACCTCATTTTGATTTTTCTAGAATTAGTTATGATTTTTCAAAGATTGGGCAGAAAATCTGCCAGAAAATCCGAAAATGGGAATTATGACATCATCTCATTAAAAGATGATGTCAGCATGGATTATTAATCAAATTGCTCATCTTCTTCAGCTCATTTCTGTCGTGAGTTGCAGCTGAAAAGAGAGAGAGACGTTTGGGAGCTCTTAGAGAGAGAAAGAGGAGAAATCTCACAAGGTAAGCCGATTTCTCCGACGATCTAGCTCCTAACTCGTATAACCTTGCTTCTAAGCTTCTCTTTCATGTTCTTTAAGGTGTTGGAAGCTCAATTTTCATGGTTTTAAAAGGGGCTAGGGTTCAGCCATATTGAGGAAAAGCTATTGGGAGCTTGAGGTAACTTCCAAACTCTTGTATATTGACTATTCTGGCTGCTGTGGGCAATTTAATCGGTGAAATTTCGCCGGATTGCCATTGGTTGTAAAAATGGAAAATGGGTTTCCCTAGGGGTTATGCTGCCCAAATTGATACTAAATGGTAGTTTTGACCCAATGTAATGGTCAATAAAGTGGTTAGGAGTAGAAAGGAACGCGTTTACGGAGTCGAAACCGAAAAACCCCAATTGTCCCCTTAAAACCTATATATTTCGGCCAGCATTGTAAATGGGTCTTAGAGTTGGATTTTCAATGATTTGATGATTCCATTGGATGCAGTGGGCGAAAATAGGTGGGGTTACAGTTGGGCACTTTTTCGGAAAAGGCCGAGAAAGCATAATTACGGAAACGCCCCTAAAACCCTAAAAGTAGGGCTGCCAAGGGCAATTTCGTAATTTGACATTGAATTTGATAATTCCGAGTCCGGAAATGGATTCCTTGGGCGAAAATATGTCAGAATAGCCCATGTTAAAATTTCGGGAAAAGTACAGCCGGACCGGGTACGGCGGGGCCGGGCCGGGGTCCCGGGGGTATTTTGGTAAATTTTCAAGATAGAATCATATAACCCCCAGAAACACTATGGAAGTGTCTAAATAGTACATTTGACATTGTAGGATCGAATGTGAAGCCCCGAGTTGCTGGCACGCAAATCGAGGAGAAAAGACTGGAGGTAGGGAACATATCTCTTCTGCTTGTATTTGATATATGTGTTAGTGTGTTGGTGCATGTCTTAGCTTTGCATAATTATGTGTAATTTGAAGCTATGTTTCAATTTATGCTATGGCAATAGGTATATTGTTCGAAGCATTGAGCTTGCAAATTGTCATTGTGTTATCATGAGTTGTGTGATGCAAGCATGTCATGCATTAAACATGTATCGTACGTGCATATTGATATTGTTATCCTACTGAGATTCTCTCGAATCTCACCCTCCCTTACCAACAATTTAGACAGGGCAAGTGGCTCGTGGAGGGAGCGGCAGGTCTCATTCGAGATGAGATTGTGTAATCCCCATTTGAAGAATTGTAATGGGCAATTATGCCCTATATATCTTTAGCGAAAGTATGTACCCGAGATTGCCAGGATGATTATGTTGTGCACTCTGATATTTATATGAATGTGATTTATCTTCGCGTAGTAATTGTATTCGAAATGTGAATATGAGACCATGTTTATAAATGATTTCAAAAAGTATTCGTGAAAACCCCGTCATGTGATGGGTTAGTAAATGTTATTTGATTATTATTGGTCTCTATTTCATTTTAATCGCGTATTTCGGATATAATTACGGAGGGGGTTACAAGTGATGCTAGAATACTAAACCAATTGTAGAAATGTGAAAAAGGTAAGTGTAGGCTTCGCTTTAAACCTATTAAGTTGTGATCTTGTAGAGATTTTATGGATTCTTAGAAGGACTAAACTTTTGGCCAAGAGGTGTTTTTGTGGTTAGAAAAGGATTCTCCACAAAAAACAGGGTGGGAATAACCCCTAGTTATAATATTGAATGAGTTGGAATGAAAAACAAAAAGTTTGGATTTTTGTATAAGTGCTGCTAAATTTCGTTTTCTGGAGGCAGTCAGCTTGTGATGAGTTTTTGAATGATCAAATATTGTCCAATGGCCATGAGACTTTTCAAATTTGTGTTAGACATCATAAGCTTTAATTTGATATATAATATATATCATTTGGGTTTGTAGATTGTGAGATATGAATTTTTGAACTTAGGCATTGAATCTGGAATATTTTTTGGACTAGTTGTGTTGTTCAATGATTCTAGGAAATATAGCCCCGTAATTGGTAATGGTTAATATTTTTCACTAAAAATAGACTTAATGAGAGTCACATAGAACTTTGAACCACTGTAATTGGATGTTTCTAAACTTAGTTATGATTTTTCAAAGTTAAGGGAAAACTCTGCCAACTTTCTAGAATAGTGCGAAAATAAGAAAGTAAGGGTAATTGGAAATTAATTTGAACTTCAATGGTTAAGTAAAGCCCATAAAGTTAGTGTGGGGGCATTAAATACCCATTGAGCCTAATGTACTAACTTTAAGGTTAACCAACCAAGGTGTCTTGGGTTATTAAATTTTAGGACAAGTATGGGCCCAAAGAATAAAGACAAGTCCTAGAGGCTAAAGTAGCTTATTGTACATTTATTTGTCATGGTTCTAATAATATAGCCATTTATATAAGGCCATAAGATGACAAAGAAGAGGCAATGGAAGCAACTTCAATAGTTGGAAGAAAAGGTATAAGAGGAGAACATAAAGACCAAAGGTAGTGAACTTACTTACTTGCATGTATGTGATATTTATGTTGTGTTTTGATTTGCTATATTGATTTACTTGATTATGTGAAGCATGTATGAATGAATGGAGCTCTGTTGCTATTTTTCCTGTGGCCATAAGTATGTTGTATGAAACATTGAGCATGCAGAATATCAATATGTGAACATGAGCCTATGTAGGGTAAGTATATCATGCATTAGCATTCATCTTACATGTATTGTCTATAATATTTACTACTGAGAGTCCTCCAAATCTCACCTCCCCCACCAACCATATAGGCAGCTAAGCACATAAGAGGAATGCAGGACGTTGTTCCAGGCAAGAAGTTGTAATAAAGAAGAGAAAAATTATTCATGTACTAGTTCGTTATATAAAATAATATATTTGTAATGGATAACTATATAACCCGCATGACGAATGAATTAATTATCCAAGAGCGATAATTGAAATAGAAGTGGGTAATCGTACAGTACGAGCCCATTAGTTAAGAAAACTTCCGCACATAAAAATGAGCAAAGAATCACTTTAACTAAGACAATAAAGAGAATGAAGGAAAGATTAGTCATAATGAGTAGGGAACTATGGTGAATAATCTTAAAAAAGTTTTAAATTATTTAGAAAGCCCTCTTTAAGTGCAGGTTCAAATCTTGTTTTTGGAGTTGGGATTTGAAATTGTTTACCAAGAAATATCACTTAGTGGTTCAGATTTACTATGAAAGACACATCCAAATGATAATGTAACTAGGGTGTTACAGAAAGAGAGAGAAAGAGCTTTGAAGAACATAGGCTAAAAGAAAGCTCAAGAAGGCAAAATCCAAGGTAAGTGCTTGTGATTTCGATTGTTCTTGTCTTCTAGCTTGTGTAAAACCTCTTCTAACCTCTTATCCTCTATGAATATCATGGTTAGGAAGCTAAATCAAGAGAGAAGAGAGAGAGGGCAGTGACATTTTAGAGAGAGAAAGTGAGCAATCAAGAGGTAATCTCCAAAACTTTGATCTTCTTGTGTTATATGATATTGTGGAGGTGGCATACTTTTGCTTGGTTTTGTGAAATTTGGATGATGAATCCCTAAGATGTTATGTTGCCAAATTTTCCATGAATCATGTTTGCTTAGTGTTTAAGTAGTTAATCTTTTGATTAAGTGAAAAGGAAGTAGTTAATCAAGAAAACACAACTTTCCTTCTAAGAACCGAAGTTTCAGCCAGATGCAGAATGTAATACCCTGAATTTTGAGATTTGAGGTTAGAGAATAAGCCTGGAATAAGTGGACTACTAAGCCCCAATTTAGCAGGAGTCCAAATTTATTCCTTAATAATTCTTATATCTTTGGAGTATTAAAGACAGTAAAATGGTGAATTTTGGAGAAAGTAATTATGGTTTTGATGAAATCACCTATTAGGTAGTGAGCTTATCATGTAATTTTATATGATCAAATGATGAAGAAAAATTATGAAATTTTACAAGATGATATTAGACATCCTAAGCTTTAATTTTATAGGTCATATAACTCAATTAGAGCTATATACAAAAAGTTATGAATTTATATAGATCCAAAAATGGGCAAATTTGCTAATTATGACATCAGCATAATTAAAATGACATTAGCTTATTATAAAGCCATCATCCTCATTTTCCATCCACCATACCTAACACCTTTACACAGAAAATAGAGAGAGGAGTTGAGAGAAAAATAGAGAGAAGGGGAGAAGAAAACTCATGAGGTAGGTAAATTTCTTCAATGAATTCGTTTCTAACGTGTATAACTTTTCTCCTAAGCTCCTCTTTTGTGTGATTTAAGGTGTTGTAAGCTAAAATTTTGGTTTTACAAAGTCTAGGGTTCAGTCATAAGACGGGAAGAGCTAAAGGGTACTTGAGGTAACTTCCAAACTCTTGTATATTGACTATTATGGTTGTTGTGGACAATTTAATCGGTGAAATTTTGCCAGATTGTCTTTGTTTATGATTTTTGGAAATAGGTTTCCTTAGGGGTTATGCTGCCCAAATTAGTACTAAATGGTAGTGGTAACATAATCAAATAGTCAATCAAGTGGTTAGGAGTAGAAAGGGACACATCTATGGAGTCAGATTTGGAAAACCCCAATTTTTCTCGAAAAATTGGAAATTTTAGTCAGAGCTGTTTGAAGGGGTTACAGTTAGATTTTTAACATTGTGATAATTCCATTGTGTACAGGAGGGAAAATTAAGTGGGATTACATTTAGTAACTTTTTCGGAAAAGCACAAAAAAGCATAATTATGAAAATGCCCCTGAAACCCTTAAAGCGAGGCTGTCAAGGGTATTTTCTAATTTGGTGATGAATTTGGTAATTTTGAGTCCGAAAATGGATTCCTTGGGTGAAAATATGTAAGAATAGCCCAGGTTCAAATTTCAAGAAAAGTGCAGCTGGACCAGGTACGGTGGGGTCGGGCCCGACCGGGTCCCTGGGGTATTTTGGTAAAGTTTTAAGATAGCCTCATATAACTCCTATAAACACTATGGAAGTGTCTATATGGTATATTTGGAATTGTAGGATCGAATATAAAGCCCGAGTTGTTGTGACGCCTTACAAGGCACACGTTTCAAGGCCGAAAAGGGTTAAGGTAGGGGACTTGCCTTTCCTGCATGTATTTGATATTTGTGATGTGTATTGATGCATGTTATTGCTTTACTTAATTATGTGAAACATATATGAATGATTGAAGCTCTATTTCTATTTATATTGTGGCCATAGTTTTATTGCACGAAACATTGAGCACGTAGATATGTCATTGTGTTAGTATAAGTTTATGTAATGCAAGCATGTCATCATTAAGTACTTATCGTGCATGCATATTTGTATTTGTTTCCTACTAAGATTCTCTCAAATGTCACCCTCCCCTACCAACAATTTAGATAGGAGGAGATAGAAGATACGCTAAGAACAAAGAATAGAATTGTACGACAGGATTACGGTAGTGGAACAAAGATGAGAAGATGTCTCTATTTCACAGGGATAGGTTTAGATACCCAAGTAGCCCTGTATGGATATATTGATGGTAATGATCATGTATAAAGCCATATGGGGAATTTATGTAATCATGCACATAATTTCAGTATAATTATGCTATTCCCGTGTTGCCTACCGAACCGCATATCATTTTCTGTAAATACTCTGAAAAAGGTTAAAATGAGATAAAAGTGTGACATTTTGGTATCAGAGCTGTAGTTCCTAGTGAAGGTGGATTTTGCTAGGATAGCACCCTTAGATCTTTGCCTTGGTGTTAGAAGATGATTTGTGATGGTGCTTGTGTATACACATGTGTCTTTTGTTAATGGGATATATATATATATATGAGATTTATGGATTATGTGTATATACTGTTGGTTATTCAGAAGTGGCGAATCCTTGTTGAATAGAAAGATATAATGGCTTACCCGAGAATCTGATATGTAGACCCAAAGGTAGAGGTAATTAATGATAATCCACTTGATCCTATATGGAGGATGATGAGTTTGACTTGGGTATTGAGGAAAATGATTTCCAAGGTATGTGATATTGAGATTCTAGGTTCATCATGATACCAACCTAGATGTGTGATGGGAAACCATAGGTGGTATAATATTACATGCCAGTGATGTCATACTAGACTTGTGTGTTTAAAGGCCTTAAGACCTAGGGGACCAGGGTGCCTTAGGCTGGCAGAGATACTTGAACTTGTGTTGGGGCTGATGGTACTTTGTGGAATTAAGGGAAGTGATTTCCCAATTCAACTGAGGTTGAGGTTTTGATAACTGAATTATGATCCAATGATCAAACTCCATAGTTGAGCTAATTCTTGGGAATTTGAAATGACCTGAGGATGGTTTTGATAGAACGATGAGTAGTTAAGAGATATGGTCTCAAGGTTGAAATAGAAGATGGAATATGTTAATGGCTTCTGAGTTCTCGTTACAATGATACCTTTATCTTGAGATGACCAACTGGACAGAGCTATCTATAAAGGATTCAAATTGGAAAGGGCTACCTACGGAGAGTTCTTATAGGAAAGGGCTACCTATGGAGAGTTTTGATCGGAAAAGGTTACCTATGGGGAAAAATCTGATCGCAAAGGGCTACCTATAGAGAGTATGGTACCATAGTGTAAAGCCACTATGACAACAAATCCTAGTGTGGAGCCACTGAGATGACAACCCTAGAGCGCAGCCTCCTTGATGAAGAACCGTGGATTCCAGTACCTAGTTGGCATAGGCCTAGGGTGTGACAAACATTTGATATGTCTTTTACCTGTGGCGGCATAGGGTGGTTCCCTTGGAGGAGGACCATTCCGTTGGGGCGTGTTTATAGGGGATTGACTATTTGTGAGCTGTAAGGCTATGTGTATACACCGCCACACCAATAGTTCCTGAGACGCTAATAACGGTTCGGGTAAAGATTGTATGTCTTATAGGCGTTAAAAAGGGATGTGGTTAGGGTGTGAGTTTGTGAGCCGGAATGGCTGTTTGTGATGTCTTTCACTTTTGGCCTATCAGTAGTTCCGGTGGGAAGACCATGCCTACAGGGCGGTAGAGATACGGGGGATTGATTATATGAAAGCCATATGGCTATGTGTATACACCGCCACACCAATAGTCCTTGAGTCGCTAACAATGGTTCAGGTAAAGACTGTGTGTCTTCCTGGTGGTAAAAGGGGATGAGGGTGGGGTGTGATTGTGGATCTGATATGTATCCACTGCCACACTAATAGACCCTAAGTCACTAACAACTCTTTAGATGGGGCTGCGTGCCTACCTGCTAGTAAAATGGGATGAGGGTGGGCTATGACAATTGTGAACAAGCTAGGATTGGGGTGTGGTTGTGTAACAGTGCTGAGCTAGTTCAACTAATGGCGAATTCAACTACATGATCGGAGGTTCTTATTTGTGAGGCCACTTACCCCGATATGGCCAGCTACCCAGTGTTGATCCCAAGCCAAAAGGCGGTGCGTAAAATTAGAATCTACGATGTGTGTTATTGTGAAGGCAACGTGTAATTGTGACAAAGTGAATGCCAGAAGGGCAACATGTATTTGTGCAAGTGGCGAAAGCCAAGGTATTCTTATAATGTGATGTATGTGCAAGTGGCGAAAGCCGAGGTATTCTTGCAATACTATATGTGTGCAAGTGGCGAAAGCCAAGGTATTTTTACAAAAAGCGAGAGCTGAAGCACTTGTGTATACAGCAAAGGCTGTCGCTGTGTGTATTGAGGTTGTGGTGTTTTGGAGTTACTCCCAGAATGGGTAACTAGATTGAGTTGGGCAGAGTGGTGGCCTATGCCACCGAACTGTCGAGATCTTATGATATGGATCATGAATTAGAGCATCCGGATATTGTGATATGTGATGATAGTACTTTGTAGCAATCGTATGTGGAGGCAATTGCATTTGTTTAGTAATTGTGTGGTGATTGTGTTCATGCAGTAGTCATGTCCTATACCTATTGTGATTTCATGGCAATTGTGTTGCATTCTTACTTATACCAAAGATATGGTGCTATCACCTGAATAGGGTGATAGTAGAATTATACGGTGATTATGAGAATCTCGAGTGTTGTGTGGTTGGAAAGAAACCGAGCACGACACATTAATTCGTATAAAATTTTGTGAGAATCAGATCTGTGGCGTACCATTGTGTGGGTGGTTTAGAAGGGACTGTCCCAATATGAAATAATTTGTGAAATGGAAGCCGTCATGAAGAGGCATCCGAGGTTATGGTTTAAGTGGTGTGATAAATTTCGAACACGAAATTTATTGAATGGGGCGAGAAATGTAATACTCTGAATTTTGAGATTTGAGATTAGAGAATAAGCCTGAAATAAGTTGACTGCTAAGCCCCAGTTTAGCAGGAGCCCAAATTTATTCCCTAATAATTCTTATATCTTAAGAGTATTAAAGAACATAAAATGGTGAATTTTGGAGAAAATAATTATGTTTTTTGGTGAAATCGCCTATTAGGTAGTGAGCTTATCATGAGATTTTGTATGAACAAATGATGAATCAAAATTATGAAATTTTACAGGATGAAATTAGACATCCTAAGCTTTAATTTGATAGGTCATATGACTCAATTAGAGCTATATACAAAAAGTTATGAATTTTTGAAATAAGCATATAAAAACTGTGAAATTTCTGAAACAACATGTAAATATTAAAAATCTGAGAATGATGTGCTTCCAAATAGTAAAAGGCTATATTTTTCTTTGAAACTTGACTCAATAAGGATTTTATAGGCTTTGGAATCACCCCAATTCAAATTTTTTTAGAATTAGTTATGATTTTTGAAAGTTTGGGCATAAAATCTGCCAGAATTTGTATAAATCTGAAAAATGGAAAAATTGGCTAATTATGACATCAGCATAATTAAAATGACATCAGATTATTATAAAGCCATCATCCTCAATTTCCATCCGCCATACCTGATGCATTTACACAGAAAATAGAGAGAGGAGTTGAGAGAAAAATAAAGAGAGGTGGAGAACCAAACTCACGAGGTAAGTCTATATTTTTTATGTATTCATTCCTAACGTTTATGACTCTTCTCCTAAACTCGTCTTTTATGTGATTTAAGGTGTTGCAAGCTAAAATTTTGGTGTTACAAAGTCTAGAGTTTAGCCATAAGAAAGGAAGAGCTAAAGCGAGCTTAATGTAACTTCCAAATTCTTGAATATTAACTATTATGGCTGCTGTAGACAATTTAATCGGTGAAATTTCGCCGGATTGTCTTTGTTTGTGATTTTTGGAAATAGGTTTCCTTAGGGGTTATGCTGCCCAAATTGGCACTAAATGGTAGTTGTAACATAATGAAATTGTCAATAAAGTAGTCAGGAGTATAAAGGAACACATTTACGGAGTCAGATTTGGAAAACCCTAACTTTTCTCAAAAAATTGGAAATTTCAGCCAGTACTGTTTGGAAGGGTTGCAGTTGGATTTTTAAAATTGTGATAATTCTATTGTGTACAGGAGGGTACAACGGGGACGGGCCGAGTCGATTCCCCGGGGGAATTTTGGTAATTTTTTATGATAGCCTCATATAACCCCCAGAAACATTATAGAAGTGTCTAAATGGTATATTTGGAATTGTAGGATCGAATATGGAGCCCGAGCTGTTGTAACGCTTTATGAGGCATACGTTTCGAGGCGGAAAAGGGTTAAGGTAAGGGACTTGCCTCTCCAGTATGTATTTGATATTTGTGTTGTGTATATGATGCATGTTACTGCTTTGCTTGATTATGTGAAACATATATGCATGATTGAAGCTCTGTTTTACTTCATACTGTGGCCATAATTTTGTTGCATGAAACATTGAGTATGCAGATATGTCATTGTGTTAGCATGATTTTATGTAATGCAAGCATGTCATTATTAAGTACTTATCTTGCATGCATATTGGTGTCTATTTCCTACTGAAATTCTCTCGAATCTCACCCTCCCCTACCAACAATTTAGACAGGAGGAGATAGAAGATATGCTGAGAATAAAGAATATAACTGTACGAGGGGATTGCGGTGGTAGAACGAAGACGAGAAGATGTCTCTGTTTCACTGGGACGGGTTTAGATGCCCAAGTAGCCTTGTTTCGCTACATTGATGGTAATGATCATGTATGAAGCCCTATGGGGAATTTATGTAATCATGTACATATTATCAGTATAATTATGCTATTCCTATGTTGCCTATCGAACCGTATATCGTTTTCCGCAAATACTCTGGAAAAGGTTAAAATGAGATACGGTTGTGACACAGAACATAGGGGAGGATTTGGTATTTTGTAATTTTGATGATTCCATTGGATTTAGGAGGGAAAATTGTGTAGAATACATGTGTTCATTATTTTTGGATATTGGTATGCTAATCTGGAAATTTTTGAAATTGAAAGGAAATGTAGTTTGATTTGATTCTTGAAGGCAATGTTGTTGTGAAATGAATTTCATAGGCCAAACCTAGTCCAAATATTATGAAACTTTCCCAGGTTAAATTAGATATGTAGAGCTTTAATTTGATATGTAGATCATGATTTTTGGACAAGTACATTAAGAGATATGATTTTTTCAAAGTTGTGTAATATATCAGGAATGCAATTTGGAATAGGGAAAGTTTGGTGAATTTATAGGAAAAAGTGATATTAGTGACTATGCTTAGGTATTTTTCCATGAAAATAAACTTATAGTGCTATACATATGCTTTGAAACTAGCCAGTTTGGAATTTCCTTGAATTAATTATGATTTTCGAAAGTTGATTGAAAATCTGTCAGTTTTCTAAAAAATTGTGAAACTGCACTATGCAGAATTGTACTATGCAGAAATTGTTGAAATTGTGATTAAAGGCAGTAACAGTTAAAGCAATAACCAGTTACTTGTAACTTTAATTAATATAAATTTTCAATAGCCTGAGTCGGATCAAAGGTATTGAACAACCAGTAAAGTAGGAAAGGGTAAGTCCAGCTAACTAGTAACTCTTTCTTTCATACACTATGTGAATGTTTATATGCTTTGTGTATGCCTTCATCTGTAATATGAGCATTGTATTGTTTAATAGGGCATTGTGCAAGTAGGCACATTTATAGAGGCTTACAGATAGTAGGGAAGTAACCTCGACTCATGTGCACATGCCGTGTTGTTTGTGTTATTGTTATGTTGCATTACATGGTGCATGACATATTTATCTGTTACATTTAATATAACTAATTGCAAGTTACTGCTGAGGTTCTTTTTAATCTCCCCCTTTCTATAAATATATGAAGTTTTAGCAGCAGGCATCAATTTAAGGGGCAAAGGTGTACTTACCGGCAACTGATGGTTCCGATGCAGATCAATCAAGATAGTTGGTTATTTGAAGACATTTTTGTTATTTTAAGGTTTATAACTATTTTGAATATACCTTGTTAGGATTTTTGTAATATAATCATGTCCATTTTATTAGTGTATTTATGTTATTCTTGTGTTTCCACTAAACTGTGCAATTGTTACTCTGATTAATATCAATAATAAGTGGTATGTAAGGCGGGGCTTTACAACTCCCTCAGTTAGGGTTAAATTTACAATCGACACTCCCACCTAACACTCAATAATGTTCAAAGCCCTTTCAAGGAGGGGGCATCCAAAAAAAATTGAATAGAACAAAGGCATTGCAAATAAGATTCAATTAACATACATGTACACAAACCTTTGCCCATGGAAATCGTAAGGATTGGATTTGTGAAACTTGCCATTATGAGAATGATGCATTGAAATTCATTGTATCATTGTCATAATCAAATAATGAATTCCGTGGACAAAAATTGCATAAAATAACTAAAACTATCATCGAGAATATACATCAAGATGAAAAATTCTAAAAATTCATGTATCATAAACTTTCACACTCAAGTGAACATACAAGAAGGCAATAAGCACAAGTGGTCTATCATATTTATACCTGTAGAAGGAAAGCTTTTTTTTTTCAAGTCCTATAGGAAGGGCTTGCATGTATCTATAACCTCCTACCATGTTTATCCCCTATTTTCAATTAAATGGAGTTACATATTAAATCAGATTATTTAATGCTCTTCACATGTCTAAAAAATCATAAGTGATAGCTACAAGTCAACTTGGCATTCTTCACATGTCTTTTCGGTGCTCCTCATACTCTATTCTATAATTAAAAATAAATAATTCGTAATAAGCAAATTAAATACAAATCTATTGTAATGAAAATAAAGTTTTTGACTTGCTCATGAATATATGGTATGTTTGGTGCTCATCCAACTTCAATGCTATGTATGCATGTCTTGGTTGTTAGATCCCAAGTTTTGATGATAACAATAATTCAATTATGTGTAAGATATGCTTTCAGAAGATTTAGAAAAGATTCCAAGTTACCAAATGCATGTTTTGAGTTTGCTGATATCTGCTGTGATAATGCACTTGAGTGCTCGAGCATGAATCTGCACTCGAGCACAAATCTCTTCTGTACTCGAGCAGGTGTGAGAGAAAGCCAGGAAGTGAGTACCCGAGAGGCTTTCTCCCTTTGTATTCAATGGATCACTCGAAGCACAAGTATGCACTCGAGCAGAGAAGTCATTCTCACTCGAGCACGTATGCGAGTGAGGGCATGCGAGCACTTAGCCGAGAGCAAGTAATGGGATGCTTCCTCCATTCACTCGAGAAGAGGCATGCGAGTGCTTGCCCGAGAGCAAGTTATAGCATGCTTCCATCTTTCACTCGAGAAAGGCACTGCGAGTACTTGGCCGAGAGCAAAAGTGATGGCATGCTTCCTATATTCACTCGAGCAAGAGACGCGAGCACTTGGCCGAGAGTCTTGAATTTCAGAAATGTGCAAGTGTGCTCGAGCACACCCATCCATGCTTGGAGTGACACGTCCATGCTTGCGAGTAATATTTCCATCCCTCTCAAGATCAGTTGCGAGTGCCTGTTCAAGAGAGCATATTCCCTGAGAATATGCTTCTCACTCGAGCAGAGGTAAGTGTGCTCGAGTGAGGGCCAAAATCACTCGCGAGTGAAAATTCTATCCCTCTGAAATTCTGATGCGAGTGATGGTTTAGAGAGCATATTCCCTAAGAATATGCTTCTCACTCGAGCAGAGGTAAGTGTGCTCGAGTGAGGGTCCATATCACCCGCGAGTGCAAATTCTCACTCTTGTCAAAATGGTATGCGAGTGATAACCCAAGAAGACACTCCCAGTGTAAAATGCCAAGATCACTCGAGCAGAGATATTGTGCTCGAGTGAGACCTCTCTTCACTCGCGAGTGAAGATCTTTTCTCTCTGATATTCCATGCAAGCACAACCCGATAACAGAGGTATATGAAGAAAAATAGGAGATCACTCGAGGTGAGCCTTTCATGCTCGAAGTGATGCCCTGTTGACCACAGAATATGATAAGTCTCATAACGTTCATTACGAATATGGTTTATTGTTATTAATTCATATCATCATTACTTATTATTCTTATCTAACATTGTTTTGATTATTTTAAAAGTATAATACAGGAAGATGAACTTTTCAAATTTGTTGTTATAGAGAAAAGTCAAACATTGGCAGACAGCATAATTACAGACACGTTCGCACCAACCACATTCAGATTATTCAAACATGCGCGTGTTCTTCTACAGTTGCAAATGTCCAGCTCCTCCAATGATGATTTCTCAAACGGGCAAAAACTGAAGCAACTATATATACAGAGATTCAAGGATAATCAAAAAGCAACGAAGCACAAGAATTCACAAGCTTATACCAATTCTCTGCTATTCATCTGTTTTCTCTGTATACACTTTGATCTTCAGTGTTTATTCATTTGCTCTATAAGAGAGTCCTCATACAAACTCAAAATTCTGTGTTTATGTGATCTCAAGGTATTGGGACCTTGAGAGGGTAGTTATTCCTTACGAGAGAAGCAGTTGAGAGAATTCCTTATATTATCTTCCACTCATGAGTCTTGTAAACATAAGCAAGTGAGAAGGTTCATAGGTTGTTTCTCTGCACATAAGACTTGTCGTAAGGGGGAGAGAAGTTTCTTGTTGAGAGAATATTTCTGCTCATAGTCCATTCAAGGACGATTGTTGTTTTGTGGCGTTCTAAGAGCCCATTGAATCTTGGAAGTATAGTGAAAAGCTCAGTAGGTCTTGATCTCTGAGGACTGGACGTAGGCATTGTTGTTAAGCCGAACCAGTATAAATCTCTGTGTTTAAATCTTCTCTACTCTACTCTATTTACATATTATCATCTCAAACGAAAAATTTATAACATCACCCAATTCACCCCCCTCTTGGGTGAAGCTTGCCCCTTTCATTTGGTATCAGAGCCTCGTCTTCTCCGAAGAGCCTAACAGCTTGAGAAGGATCCTATCAATGGCAACAATGGGTGAAAATATCCTTCCAGATGGTGCTTCAATCACTAGACCTCCTGGATTTGCTGGAGAACATTTTTCGTTCTGGAAAGCCAAATTCAGAGTGTTCGTGATGGCCAACGAGTATGGGTTATGGAATGTTATACAAGATGGTGACTATGTTCCAGTAAAGAAAATCGAAGATAGAGCAGTCAAAAAGACTCCAGATGAGTTTGACGAAAATGACAAGAGGTTAGTAACGTTAAATAGCAAAGCCATTTTAATGATACAGAGTGCTCTTAGTCAAAAAGAATATTTTCGTATATGTACTCTACCTACTGCCAAAGATATGTGGGATGCCCTTGAAATTGCTCACGAAGGTACATCTGGAATCAAAGAGAATAGGATCAATACTTTAATTACAGAGTATGATTTATTTCGTATGAAATCTGGAGAGAGTATATCAGAATTTGAACTAAGGTATACTCATCTTGTTAATCAATTATCTGCTCTTGGAAAGTCGTTTGATCAAAATTCCCAGGTAAGAAAGATTCTTAATATTCTTACGAAAGAATGGGAAGCAAAGGTGACAGCCATCGAAGAAGCCAAAGGAGAGTCTATGAGATCCGTAGCTGCTCTCTTTGGAAGTCTTTCTGAATATGAAGGTAAGTTGAAATTCAAAAAGGAACTTGAAGAATTCGATGATAAAAAGAAAAAGGGAGTTGCATTTAAAGTTATTCAAGAAGAAGAAGGAACTTCCGAAAATGAAAATGTTCCTAGTGATGATGAAATGGGAATGATCGTGAGAAAGTTCAAGAAATTCTACAGAAGAGGACAAAGGAATTTCAAGAATTATCAAGGTGGACCAAGCAAGAAAGAAAACAAGGAACACCAAATAGTATGCTATGAATGTGGAAAACCAGGACACATCAAATCTGAATGCTTCAAAAACAAAGACAAAAAGAAACAGAAAAAGAAAGCATATATATCATCTATTTGGGGTGATAGTTCGTCAGACGAAGAAAATGACAATGACGAAGTAGCCAATCTATGCTTGGTAGCTAAGGAAGAAGAATCAGACTCTGAGGTAAGTGACTCTGAACCCTTTTATAATGAATTATTATCTGAATATAATGCATTGCATACAGAGTTCATTAAAGTTGCTAAAGAAATGGTTAGTTATAAGAAGAAAGTAAAAGAATTAGAAAGTAATGTCATATCATCATATGAAATGTGTAAAGAGAAAGATAAGAAAATAGAGGACTTAACAAAGATTGTTGAAAAATTTACTAAAGGAAGTGAAACTCTCAAGGTTATCTTAAGCTCTCAGAAAGTTTCTTTTGATAAAACTGGAATTGGATATAATGCTGTGCATGATAAGAATAAGAAGAATAGTAGAAACTATCTTAATTATTTCAGGAATTCTGTGCATATATCAAATCCATTTGTATCATGCAATTTTTGTAATAGAAAAGGACATTATACTTCATCGTGTTATTTCAAAAAGGGAAAGGTCGGTGGAACATATAAATGGGTTCCGAAAGGGACACATATTCCAAATACTAACCACAAAGGACCCAAGAAAGTGTGGGTACCTAAAACTTGATCATCTTACTCTAGGTATGTCTCAAAGCATCTCGAGCGAACAAATGGTATATTGATAGTGGATGTTCGAGACACATGACTGGTGACAAAAATAAGTTCACCATGTTTGAACCTAGAGAAGGAGGAAAGGTGACTTTTGGAGGAAATCAATCCGGACGTATTGCTGGAATTGGAGAAGTGGGAAGAACAGATGGCTTTCAAATCAACGGAGTATATTATGTTGAAGGTTTATGCCACAATCTCTTAAGCGTAAGCCAAAGCACTGACAAAGATAACTGGGTGATTTTCGATTCAAAAGAATGCTTGATAGTAAGTAAGAAAGATCTACTTCTAAACAAAGAAACTATCAAGGCAAAAATCCGAGCTCAAAGGGACGGTAATTGTTATACAATTGATTTAAATTCAAACTCTTCTGAAAACTGTTTTCTTAGTCGATCAGAGGAAAGTTGGTTATGGCATAAGCGTTTGGCTCATGTCAATATGAATCAACTTGACAAATTGATCAGAAAAGATTTAGTTGTTGGCCTTCCCAAACTTAAATTCAAAGATAACATGATTTGTGATGCATGTCAAAAAGGCAAACAAACTAAATCTTCTTTTAAAACAAAATATGAAATTTCTACTTCAAAACCTTTACAATTACTTCATATGGATTTGGTTCCTCGACCTAAAGACCATACGGTTATAGGGACCAAATGGGTTTTCAAAAACAAACTTGATGAATCAGCAATCATTGTGAGAAATAAAGCAAGATTGGTTGCCAAAGGCTATAATCAAGAAGAAGGTATTGATTATGAGGAAACATATGCTCCAGTAGCAAGATTGGAAGCAATACGAGTACTCTTAGCCTTTGCTTGCATCAAAAGTTTTAAACTTTATCAAATGGATGTAAAAAGCGCTTTTCTAAATGGTTATATTATGGAGGAAGTTTATGTCGAACAACCTCCTGGTTTTGAAGATGAAACAAAACCTGATTATGTCTTCAAACTTAAGAAAGCATTATATGGTTTGAAACAAGCACCCAGAGCTTGGTATGAAAGACTAAGCAAATTTCTTCTTGATCAAGGTTTTGTCAGAGGGAAAGTTGATACAACTTTATTCATCAAACATAACAAAAATGATATTCTAATAGTTCAAATTTATGTTGATGATATTATTTTCGGTGCCACTAACGAATCTATGTGTCAAGATTTCTCTAAGATTATGCAGGGAGAATTTGAAATGTCTATGATGGGAGAATTGAACTTCTTCCTTGGACTTCAGATCAAACAAAAGAAGAATGGAATATTTATATCTCAGACAAAATATTTGAAAGAGTTGTTAAAGAAATATGGACTAGATAATGCTAATGGAGCTGATACTCCAATGAGTTCTACAACATTGCTGGATGCTGATGTAAAGGGACCTAGCTTCAACATCACAAAGTATAGAGGAATGATTGGTTCATTACTCTATCTTACAGCAAGCAGGCCAGATATTCAGTTCAGCGTAGGAATGTGTGCAAGGTATCAATCCAATCCTAAAGTATCTCATGCAGAGACAGTAAAAAGAATTTTCAAATATCTAGGAGATACTTCAGAGCTTGGACTTTGGTATCCAAAGAGAGGGAACGAGTACTTAATGGCTTATTCAGATTCAGATCACGGTGGATATAAAACTGACAGAAAGAGTACTAGTGGACAATGTCAATTTCTCGGAGGTTCTCTAGTGTCATGGTTCAGCAAGAAGCAGAACACAGTCTCATTATCTTCGACTGAAGCTGAATATATAGCTGTGGCAAGTTGTTGTTCTCAAGTGCTGTGGTTAAAACAACAACTTCAAGATTTGGGAATTTATTTAAAAGAAATCCCAATCTATTGTGATAATACTAGCACGATAAGCTTGGCAAAGAATCCTGTACAACATTCAAGAACCAAGCATATAGACATTCGACATCATTTCATTCGAGATCATGTTCAAAAGAAAGATGTCAAAGTGGAATTCATACCAACTCATCTTCAACTTGCGGATATTTTCACAAAACCAATTGCAAAAGAGCAATTTCTCTATATTCGAAGAGAATTGGGAATGGTTAATCCCAATGAGTTGTAAGATTCCTTGTTGAAAAGCTTAATTAAATGTTTGTTTTGATGATAACCATATTAACTTTGGCATCGGAGTGGCCAAAATTTGTTTTTGCAGGAGTCTCACTCGAAGCACAGGAGGTGCTGCTCGAGTGAGGAGCTGTGTCACTCGAAGCACAAAAAGCTCTGCTCGAGCACAGCACTATTTTTGATACTCTGCTTCCTAACATGGAAAACAGAGGTTAACAGAGGAGTTATTAATACCAAGGGAATATATCATAAACTACAGTGAAAATTGAGCTCACTCGCGAGTGAGGAATTTTCACTCGAAGCATGGTATGAACATGCTTGAAGTGAGGAATGCCTACTCGAGTGAGGAAGAAGAATTTATTTGCAAAAATGATCAAACTCATGGTTACTCAAATGATCTTGGAGGATTTGAGTACAAAGGTGCAAAAATATGTCAGGGAATCAACAATCCAGGTACGTTCTACTTGTTTCTTTATTTTTCCAGAACATCACTCGAGCACAGATAGAACACTCGCAAGCACAGTATGAACATCACTCGAGCACTAGGGATCATGCTCGAGCACTGTCACTTATATCAATTACTGGGGAGCTCAGAACGTCGCACTTCCTCCTCTCACTCGAAGTGCTCTCTCACTCGAAAGTCACAACCTTTCATCTTCAACCGCTCTCTCATCATTTAATCACATCCTTCTGCTTCAAATCGATGTTACAACCTCTCAATCTTCTATAAGAGGTGATTCTTGTTTTCTGCATTCTTCACTTGTGCCCTAATTTCCTCTTCGTGTGTCTATATTTTTTTCAAAAACAAGATTTCTTGTTTCTCTTCCATTTTTCAAATGGCAAGAACAAAGTTACCTTCTGTTCCTCAAAAATCTCATTCTCCTTCTTCCACTCACTCTGCTGCCAGTGAATCTGCAACCCCTGAACTTACTCCTCCATCTCCCAAAAACTCTCCCTCACCTTCACCGCCTCCAAAGCCTAAGACCAAAAAGAGAACCCCTGCTAAGAAACATCACCCAAAGCCTCAAGTTTCCAAGAAAGACCAACCACCTCCAAAGAAATCAAAAGGTGTGGTCTTCAAGGAACCCATAATCACTCGGTCTCAATCCAAAGAGGTACAAGGAAAGGGAAAGAAGAAGGATTTAGAGCAATCCCAATCATCCTCTTCTTCTGGGGATATTCTCAGTAATCAACTCAGGGAAGCAATAGAAAAATCCAAATTGGACAAGATAGTTGGGAAGATCACATCTCAGGCTGGTGTCTCAAGTTCACATCAAGTTAAGCACCCAAGTGCTTCTGCTTCAGGAGCACCTTCTGCCTCTCAAGCACCAGTGGATGACCAACTCACTAGTCCTCCTGAGGGATTCAATGTGACAGAGCTTAAGGCTTTACCACAGAAGGTATATGATGATGAATTTAAGCATAGACATTTCTGCCCTGTAGTATATGTTGATTTGGATTATCTGAAAGAGAATTGTCATTTGGACTTATACCCTTATCTTCAATACTATGCTCCTTGGTTAGAAATTCATTTGCCATATTCCCCCACTGTTGTAAAGACATTTTATTCCAACATGAAAACTCATAATATCATGTCTAGATCCGGGGATTTGATTGAAGAAGCTGTGTCTACAACCATTAGAGGGAAATTCATTATGATTTCTGCCAAAATCATAAATGATTTACTTGGTTATGTGGCACCTCCTACTGACCCACCTTCATTTTCTGTCAATGAAACCTTTAACATTTTGAGACCAAAAGATCCAATTGGCCCCCTCACTTTCAAGCCTATTGATATGCCTGATAAACACAGAGTCCTTCATTACATTTATTCCCGGAGCATAGTTAATAAATCCAGAAACTTTACTCACTTTGCACAAAGGGATTACTATCTATTGGCTTCATTGGTTGCTGGGCAACAAAGGAATGTAGGGGAGATCATTTTTAGTGAGATGAGAAGGTTTCGTTTTTCTTCAACAAGATCCACAACCATACCTTACCCTCAACTAGTTTCCTTTATTTTGATGAAAAACAAAATCTGGTATTTGGAAGGAAAAGAAAGGGTTCTCATCTCAAGGTTTGGAAAGACTCAATTAACTCACATGGGTATCAATCTTCCAGTGAGTCGGACCAAAGCCACATCAAAGAGGGAAGCCACTCCATCTAGAGGAGATGAGGCACAATCATCTGCACAAGGCCCTATTCCCCCTCCTTCATTTCTCAATGCCTCTCTGTCCAATCATCTGTCTGAGGTAATTAATCAAGCTGTATCAAGTTTGAAGAAGGAGTTAGTGACTGAGTATGAGAAGCTTGTGGAGAAGATGGAAACACAAGTCATTAAATTGGTAGACCAGGCCAATCTTAATTTTGAACTGATGTTCAAAACACAAGATGAGATGTCACAGAGGATCACTAATATGGAGACCTTCTTGCATTCGCATTTTCCCTCCTCATCTTCCGGGGTGCCTCCAGAGACCACTCATACCTCACCCCCTCATCCACAGACTCATGTGCTTTTCACTGATCCTGAGTCTAATGTAGATGTTACATTTGTCCCTCAACCACCATCTCCTGACCAGCCCATTGACCCTCTCTCTGCAATGATATCTTTTGTTCCACCTCCAGAACCCCCTCCTGATGTTGACAAAACGGGGGAGAAGGATGTGTGATGTTTTCTGAGCTTCTGTAGGGTGTATATGGGTGTATGGGTAGATTTCTGTAATGGATAGGAATTGAAATGTATGTCATTTTGGGTTTCAAGTTATTATGTTATGAAATGTTGTTCAAGTTTTTCTTTCAATAATGTTTCAAGTTATTAAGTTTACTATACTTACCTTGGCTGTTAAAGTGTCCAGAGGAACCATTGCAGGAAAAATTGAATTTGAAACTTAAACTTGATATGCATTTGGAAACATTGAAGAAATTTCAAAAATTTTCAATCACAATCAATTTCTAATAAATCTTCATCACAAAGAGTTTTGTCATCATCAAAAAGGGGGAGAATGTTAGATCCCAAGTTTTGATGATAACAATAATTCAATTATGTGTAAGATATGCTTTCAGAAGATTTAGAAAAGATTCCAAGTTACCAAATGCATGTTTTGAGTTTGCTGATATCTGCTGTGATAATGCACTTGAGTGCTCGAGCATGAATCTGCACTCGAGCACAAATCTCTTCTGTACTCGAGCAGGTGTGAGAGAAAGCCAGGAAGTGAGTACCCGAGAGGCTTTCTCCCTTTGTATTCAATGGATCACTCGAAGCACAAGTATGCACTCGAGCAGAGAAGTCATTCTCACTCGAGCACGTATGCGAGTGAGGGCATGCGAGCACTTAGCCGAGAGCAAGTAATGGGATGCTTCCTCCATTCACTCGAGAAGAGGCATGCGAGTGCTTGCCCGAGAGCAAGTTATAGCATGCTTCCATCTTTCACTCGAGAAAGGCACTGCGAGTACTTGGCCGAGAGCAAAAGTGATGGCATGCTTCCTATATTCACTCGAGCAAGAGACGCGAGCACTTGGCCGAGAGTCTTGAATTTCAGAAATGTGCAAGTGTGCTCGAGCACACCCATCCATGCTTGGAGTGACACGTCCATGCTTGCGAGTAATATTTCCATCCCTCTCAAGATCAGTTGCGAGTGCCTGTTCAAGAGAGCATATTCCCTGAGAATATGCTTCTCACTCGAGCAGAGGTAAGTGTGCTCGAGTGAGGGCCAAAATCACTCGCGAGTGAAAATTCTATCCCTCTGAAATTCTGATGCGAGTGATGGTTTAGAGAGCATATTCCCTAAGAATATGCTTCTCACTCGAGCAGAGGTAAGTGTGCTCGAGTGAGGGTCCATATCACCCGCGAGTGCAAATTCTCACTCTTGTCAAAATGGTATGCGAGTGATAACCCAAGAAGACACTCCCAGTGTAAAATGCCAAGATCACTCGAGCAGAGATATTGTGCTCGAGTGAGACCTCTCTTCACTCGCGAGTGAAGATCTTTTCTCTCTGATATTCCATGCAAGCACAACCCGATAACAGAGGTATATGAAGAAAAATAGGAGATCACTCGAGGTGAGCCTTTCATGCTCGAAGTGATGCCCTGTTGACCACAGAATATGATAAGTCTCATAACGTTCATTACGAATATGGTTTATTGTTATTAATTCATATCATCATTACTTATTATTCTTATCTAACATTGTTTTGATTATTTTAAAAGTATAATACAGGAAGATGAACTTTTCAAATTTGTTGTTATAGAGAAAAGTCAAACATTGGCAGACAGCATAATTACAGACACGTTCGCACCAACCACATTCAGATTATTCAAACATGCGCGTGTTCTTCTACAGTTGCAAATGTCCAGCTCCTCCAATGATGATTTCTCAAACGGGCAAAAACTGAAGCAACTATATATACAGAGATTCAAGGATAATCAAAAAGCAACGAAGCACAAGAATTCACAAGCTTATACCAATTCTCTGCTATTCATCTGTTTTCTCTGTATACACTTTGATCTTCAGTGTTTATTCATTTGCTCTATAAGAGAGTCCTCATACAAACTCAAAATTCTGTGTTTATGTGATCTCAAGGTATTGGGACCTTGAGAGGGTAGTTATTCCTTACGAGAGAAGCAGTTGAGAGAATTCCTTATATTATCTTCCACTCATGAGTCTTGTAAACATAAGCAAGTGAGAAGGTTCATAGGTTGTTTCTCTGCACATAAGACTTGTCGTAAGGGGGAGAGAAGTTTCTTGTTGAGAGAATATTTCTGCTCATAGTCCATTCAAGGACGATTGTTGTTTTGTGGCGTTCTAAGAGCCCATTGAATCTTGGAAGTATAGTGAAAAGCTCAGTAGGTCTTGATCTCTGAGGACTGGACGTAGGCATTGTTGTTAAGCCGAACCAGTATAAATCTCTGTGTTTAAATCTTCTCTACTCTACTCTATTTACATATTATCATCTCAAACGAAAAATTTATAACATCACCCAATTCACCCCCCTCTTGGGTGAAGCTTGCCCCTTTCATTGGTTGGCTAGAGTTAATTGCTATTATATGAAATTTTTACTTAGACTCATGAATATATGGTCTGTTTGGAACTTAGCTAGCCTTTATGCTATATGTGGTGGTGTAGATTGGCCAAAATTATCATTACCAACTCCAAATTCAATATATTACATACATATATTCACGAGCAACATTGATCTTGAAGCAAGCAAATTATTCTCGTCTACCAACACCACCATGTATAACACATATCAGAAAGCTAAATTATTTATAAGCTAAATATATGGTTTGCTTAGAGCTTATTCAAACTCTATGCTACGTATGCATATCTTGTGCAAATTTCCATTGCAAGTTCGACCTTGTGATATATGTGGAGGTGTTGGTAGGTCTGAATTGATCAAAGCCAAATGATTAGGACATATGCCCCAATCAACACCACCACATATATGACAAGGTCAACCTACAATGCAAAATTGCAAATATATTTTACAACCAAGTGAACAGAACCAGAGAAAATATCGATTTAGCAGAAAATTTTCATTTATGTAGATGTAAGACAAAAAAAAATTGAACTTTCAATTCGGATTTTGACAAAAAGGAGTAAGCATCAATGTTTCAAGGTTTGTAAAATGCAATCATTTTTTCCTATTAAAACGTCCAAGAAAACAAAGAAAATGAAAGAGAACATTAACAAAATAGGCCTATCGAGGGTTTGTAAAAAGCAAAGATTTTTACCAAACACAAGAGCAAAACAATGATGAAAGAGAGGGAGAGCAAAACATAACGAAATGCTAAGTCATCCTAACAATAGAGAGAGATATATCACAACGGCTAGAGGTGATAGAGAGAGGTAGAGCGTGCACACACGACTAAGAGAGCTTGGAGATGAAGATTGAGCGTGAAAGTGAGTATATAAAGTAGGGCAATTTTTTCTAAACTGGTCCTTGATAAAGATAGTCTAAATATTAATAACTAGACCAGCTTTAAAAACAACCAGTCTCAATATGCAAAAAACCATTTTTGAATCATAATGGGACCATCTTTTAAATCAATTAGTCTAATATGTAATTTTTAGAAACAAAATTCATAAACAATAACTTAAATGATATGAATGCTCATATAACATGAGAAGATAAAGAGATAATCAATAAACAGGAAATAATGGTAATGTAGCAGAACAAAAGACATAGAAAGATTGGAACTTTTTCATTAATAATCTTGGCATAAAGGTGGCAGTAAATCATGAAATCAAAATTACATCAAAATATTTTATATGATGATGATTAGGCATAAAATCAAAATTACATATCAAAATATGTATACAATAGGAGGTTCTTAAAACATAGGCCTTCAGATGCTTATGATTATTCTAGGGGATAATCGCCCTTAGTCCAAACTATCACCGATGTCGTTCAACACAGGTAGCAACTCCTTTAGTCATTTAGAGAAGTGATTTTGCTTTACTATGGCCTCCAGAATGGTGCCCTGGAGGCAAAAGATAGACTTAACGATTTCATCCAAGATTAGAGGTGGAAGGGGATATGAAGAGGAACCAATGGTGGCTGCCGCCAAAGGAAGAAACAGGAACGCTACTTCTTTGTTCTTGCCATTAGAGGTGTAATTGATCAGAGAATCAATAGAGAATTAAAAAGGGACTTTTCAATTTGAATCAATAGACCAGCCGTCTTTGAAAAAGTGGTCAAAATAATAATTACGAGACCTAAATTTCATTTTATTCAGTCTAAATAAAAAATGAATGTTAGAAGATTAAACAACAGTTAAATTGGTCAAGAGTTAAATGACAATTTAAATTAACATATTTAGACCGCGTGCCATTACAAATAGTCTAAATATATTTAAATTATAAAATTAACAATATCCCATATATATCTATGCAACTGGAAAAAACACTTTTTAGATCGTTTAAAAATGACATTTTAAAACGGTTCTGGATACGGTCTTGATACAGCCGATCTTAAATGTCTGTTACTTTTTAGATCGGTTAAGAAACCCGTTTAAAAAATAAGTTTTTAGACCAGCTGTCTATTCATTTGGTCTAAACATAGCCAGATTAATGGTACTTCTGAAAAAACAATCATACGTTTTAGACCAGTTCTTTGAAGAATTGGTCTAAAAAGTCATACTTTTTAGACTGGTTATTCAAAAAACCAGTCTAAAAAGTATTTTCAAGACCGGTTTTTTAAATAACTAGTCTAAAAAGTTCCATTTTTAAAAAAATATTACTTTTAGCTAGCCAGCAGCAAGTCATTTCCCCTGTTAAAACATTTTACCCAGCAAACCATTCTAGCAACATTAAGCCTAATGGTGAAAAAATAGTCATTCTTCCTATACCTCACATTCTATAGAAGCAACAACAATAAATCATTCTTCCTAAAATAAAATCTTCTCTTACCCATTCTCATTTTATCACGAATTCTAAAACACAATTCCAACAGGTGTAACTTACGTCATTCTTCCTACATCCACATTCTACAGGAGCAACAACAATAAATCATTGAAAATCAATACATTAATATTTACCGAGAAAGAACACAACAAACAATATCATTCTTCCTGCACCTCACATTCCACAAAAGCAACAATAATAAATCATTGTTCCTAAAATATATTATTCTCTTACACATTCTTATTTCATCAAGCATTCTAAAACACAATTTCAACAAGTGTAACGTACATCATTCTTCCTACATCCCACATTCCACAGAAGCAACAACAATAAATCATTGAAAATCAACACATTAATATTTACCAAATCCTTCAACACATTAATATCACTAGCTGGCTTCGGAGCATCTGCACTCCTCAAATCCTTCATTTTCCTATGATGGCGACAAAAGAGTAGTTTTATATATAAAATAACTATGTACATAATTCAAATATAATTCATGATAATTACTTTAGCTAGCTAACCTTCAAAGTAGTTTTATAAAGGGATATCTTACCATATCCCTTCATGATAATTGTTTCTTGTGCTATATTCATTATCTGTTTCATCTTCTTCATTTAATTCTAGAAGACCCCTAGAAAAAGAAGGAATCTCAATAAGATCATTCATTGAATGACTTTCCTCATTAATATCAACGACCCTTTTTCCTTGGAGAGCTATAAACCATATTTATTTTCCTAATCAGTAATATAGATCACTTGTTTCACCTGATATGTCATAATAAAAGGTTTATCTCCAAAACTTCTACTATTTAGATCAACTAATGTAAATCCTAATTGATCGATCATCACACCATTGTTGACATGAACCCACTTGCATTTGAAAATGGGAAATTTAATTTTAACATACTCAACCACCTAAATCCCTTTAATAACTTCATCATAAGGTATGGTTGCCAATCTAGGGTTCTTATCTTTCCAACAAGAGAAGTGCATAGATTCAGCCACTAACATAACACCACTATTTTTGATGGTGCTCCTATCATCTAGGGACTTCGTGTAAAAGATATAACCATTTATCACAAATGAAGTCCAACTTATGACATCAACATTAGGACCATGTGCTAACCATTTAATTGTATAAGAAGCATATTCTTTTCCACCAAACTTTTGTTTGAACCAAAGTGCAAAAGTTTTGTTATGCTCCCTAATTAGCCTTTGTTCAGTCATTCGACTATTTCCTTTTCGTACAATTTCTTTATGAGCATTAATGTAATCTTGAACTTCATCAACTTTATTCAGGATGTAAAAGTGGACTTTTTGCTATTCATCAAGTTCCACACTCTTTACAGAAGCCCTGCATCTACCCTCTTCTTTATCATAACGTTTAGGAAGTCCAATGTGTCTTACATTTGAGAAGTAATCTTGACAAAACTCCATGGCTTCTTCAGAAACATAGTTTTAAACAATAAATGCTTCAGGCCCGTTAGGATTCTTCCCATACCCTTTTAACTTGACAAAACTCCATGGCTTCTTCAGAAACATAGTTTTAAACAATAAATGCTTCAGGCCCGTTAGGATTCTTCCCATACCCTTTTAAGACTTTCATAGTTCTTTGAATTGGGTACATCAATCATAAAAAAATAGGGCTACACAACTTGATCTCCCTCACTAGATGAACAATTAGATGTACTGTGATGTCAAAAAAAGTAGGAAGAAAAAGTTTCTCAAGATGGCACAAGATCAGATATCCTTCATTTTCTAGTTCTTCTAATATCTCCATCTAAATGACTTTACTGCAAATAGCATTGAAGAAGAAACAAAGTCTAGTCAAAATATGTTGAAGATCATTTTCGATAATGCCTCGAATAGTTACTAGGAGTAGATGTTGCATTAAGACATGACAATCATAAGACTTTTGCCCTACTAACTTCAAGTCTTTCATCAACCCAAGCTTCTTAAAATTTGAAGAATATCCTAAGGGAAATTTGATGCCATGTAAACAGTCACAAAAAATTTTTTTCTCATCCTTAGACAAAGTATGAGAAGCTGGAAGACAAAAAGTTCTCTTACCATATGGCCTTAGATGCAAGTCTTCTCGTATTTCAATTCTTGCCAATCTAATCTTGCCTTCACGCCATCCTTATAACTACCTTGTATGTTGAGTAATGTCCCTACAATACTATCAAATACAGTTTTCTCCACATGCATGAAATCAATACACATCAAGATTAGGCCAATATGGAAGATTAAAGAAGATAGACCTCTTTTTCCATTTATTTTTTTCATTACAGCTCTTTGTAGCCTTACCAAAGATAACATTGATATTTTTCACCTTTTCATAAAATTGCTCCCCAGGCAATGTCTTCGGAGCATCTTCAAACTCTTGTCCACCAGAAAAAGCTTTCTTTGATCTACGATATGGGTAGCCCTGTCTAAGAAATCTCCTATGGCCAAGATAAACCGTCTTTCTTGCATATTGAAGTTGATGGAAGCATGTGCCTTCTTCACAAATTGTACGTGCTTTATGCCCTTTAATACTATATCCTGACAAGTTTCCATATACAGGGAAGTCATTTATAGTACAAAAAATCATTGCTCGCACTTTAAAAACCTCCTTGTTTGCTTCAAAAACATCAACACCTTTATCCCACAACTCTTTCAATTCTTCGATCAAGGGTTCTAGATAAACACCTATGTAATTTTTGGGTTGCTTTGGTCCTAGAATTAACATAGACAACATAATATACTTTCACTTCATGCATAACAAAGGAAATAAGTTGTAAATTACCAACAGAACAGGCTATGAACTATGTATACTGCTTAGGCTACTATAAGGATTCTTGTCATCTGTGCTAAGCCCAAGCCTAATATTCCTAGGTTCTTTACCGAAGCTAGGAAATAATTGATCGATTTTCTTCCATTGAGAAGAATCAGCTGGATGTTGAAGCTTTCCATCAGAAATTCTCTCATCCACATGCCATCTCAAATTTTTGGCATCAATTTCATTGGCAAACAAGCGCTTGAACCTTGGAATGATTGGAAAATACCACAACACTTTTACGGGGGCCTTATTTGATTTAGACCTCAGAGTTTCACATATCGGACATTGCTCCTTCTCTTCATGGTCTTTTCTATATAATATGTCATCATTAGAGCAAGCTTGGTTCTTTTTATACTTCATACCTAGTAGACATAGTATTTTCTTAGCATCATAGTATTGATAAGGCAACACATTATTATCTGGAAGTATGTCCTTAAAAGCTTCAAGCATTTATGGAAAGCTCTTGTAGCTCCATCCATGTCGTGCTTTCAAGCTTACTAATTTCAATCTGCTCTCAATTATTGGTATTTTTAACACCCTGAGTACAGCAGCTTCTCAACATCACTGCACATATTACCATATGCATGTGATTGCCTAAAAGCCTCTTCTCTTACATCACAAATAATATCCTTTATTCGATCATCCATATCTGTGTCATTATCATCAAAGGACACTCCCCCTGTTAAGATGTACTTGGCGTTTCTAATTCTTCACCATGCCATACCCATACTGTATAACTCATACAAAATCCTTCACAAATTAAATGTGTACATATATTTGCAGTACTTAGTCCCTTCTCATTCAAACATACTACACACGGTAATAAAACATCTCACTATCATCATTGGCATTTCTTCTAGCAAAGTCTAAAAAACCCCTCACCCCAATATCATATTCAATACTCATCCTTTTAGCTTTTATCCAACTACGATCTATATATTTCAACACCTAGTAGCACCCTATCCAATAGCAAAACGATAGACAAAAAAACAAGATAAGAAAGTATAAATAACTTATAGCATCATATCCATTATCAAACTATTGTTCATAACTTTATATTCAATTCAAACCCGCATAGTAAATATCATAATGTGAAAATTAATGGCAATCCAAGATAAGAAAGTACAAATAAAATATCATAATGTGATCATTAAGCTAATATCTAAAGTTATCATCAATTTCAATGGCAAGAACAAGACAGAGAGCAACATTGGGTATATTCAAACAAAGCTATAATCATAAAATAGAACACCTTCATTTCCTACTTTAAGCATATCAGAATCTGATGCCAGACATCGTTAAACCCACCCGAAACAATATCAAGAGGGTCAAGTTCAAATTATTAACAACAATCAAAACAAACCTAGATAGTTGTTTCATGAGTAGTCACTCTTTGTGCTCCCATTTGGAAGAAGAACGAGTAGCAATTTATGGGAAGAGGAGTCAGAGCTGGAATGTTATCGATTAACGGTGAAATAAAGGTCGACTAATGGCAAGTTATATGAGTAGTGACTCTTCCTCTACTAATACAGACCAAGCCCAATGACGCCAATAAGATTAGGAAAAAGAACACTGTCGGTTAGATTGCGAGATATTATGTTTAGAGAGAAAGATTGCTCCAGATTTAGAGAGAAAGAGAATGGTGGAGTTGTGAAAAAGAACACTATCAAAGAAATTTCAGGAAAAAGTGAGTTCAGAGAGCAAGCTACAATTTGGCGGGAGGAAGAGATGAGCAAAATTTTAATTAGAGTGCGCGCTTTTAAGATTGATTTTTAAGAATAACTGGTCTTAAAAGCACTTTTTAGACTGGTTTTTAAAATAACCGGTCTAATAAGTTTCAACTTTTAGACCGGTTATAATATATAACCGATCTTAAAAGTCAAAAGAAAAAAAAAATTACGGGTTACTTATTTAGACCAGTTATAGAAATAACCAGACTAAAAAGTGTATTTTTTTATTATTTTATCCTTTTAAGACCAGTTAAAACATAAATGAGGCCTAAATAATATTTTTAAGGCCTGATATCCTTGGAACCGGTCTCTGAAGTTATCTATAATTACAAAAATGCCACTGGTCATACATTTTAGAGCTTATCCCTCTATAACTAGTCTAAATGAGACGGTCTAAAGGACAGATTTTGTACTAGTGCTACTAATATATTATATATATCATATAATCAACTTATCAAGCTAGAGATAGAAACAACAACAGAACAAATATACAAGAGTCATTCAAGATCAAGATTAGATATAAAAATTATTTTCATTTATCTTATAATTTTTGTTTCTGCTCGAAAGCAGTAGTACATTGATTAAAAACATTTTACATAATAAAAAAACCCTCAATATTGCTCGTCATTGCTGGAGGCAAAGGAAGAAGAGGAAGGGGAAGAGGGGTCATCTGAAAGATTATACTAAACATCATTAGGGTTGTGTTCAAGGTTGAACTTTATATTCATAGTGTGTGCAAAGTGAAAAGCTTTCTGAGGCATCTCTCCATATGAACCACCCTCACAATAAGGTGGTCAAGAACCTGCCTCACTGATGGTTGTGAACGAGGTGGTGGAGGTAGTAGGGCCATATAGGAGGAGTAGGAAAAGGACAATGAGTTGAAAAAATCCTAATGCATCTCACCATTATTGATATTTGAGATAGGAGGGAAAAGGGAGCTAGATCTAAAGAAATGAAAGGAATAAGGATTTTAAAATGAGAAGATGGATGAAGATTACATTTACTAAAGTGACTTCAGATTTTGAAGAGATGTGTAATTGAGAAGTTTACCTTAGAAGCTGAAGAAACTCTAAAATATTTAAGAATGGGTATAAACAAACAACAATATCTAAAAGGATATTTAAACTTGATGTATAAGCATTTAGTCTAAAAAGAATTTAAATTTTGAAATTTTCATCATATTTAATACTTATTAAGACTGCATTACATTACAACCAATCTAAACAATTTTATTTAGACTACACATAAGCGCATCCAATCTTAAGTTGTATCGATATTTGCAAAAAATCCATCAATCATACCTTTTAAACCGAAGCGAAGAGCTAAGGAAGGAATCTCTATATCAGCTGTATGGAGTGTGTGCCCATCTCATTTGAAACAACTTTATGAAATAGATTGCTTGGGATTTCATCCCCTAACTACTATAAATTTATGATTATAATGCTTAATACATAATAGATACATCTAATAAATGTCATGTATGTTGTGGCAGAGGTCACACAAGGGTTTATATTGCTCATGATATATATAATAACTCGAGCACCCATTTCCAATGCATATCCCATTTTTGGATAGTAAGGTTATGAAAATCCACCAGAAGCAACTAGTCGTATTGTATGTGCCAATTGCCATATAGCTAATAAGCCCATGGATGTCGAGGTACCACAAGTGGCACTTATTGCTATTGTATTTGAAGCAGTTGTTCAAATTCCTTATGATATGCAAGTGAAACAAGTTCTTTGCTAATGGTAAAGATGGGGCTTTAAATATGGGGGATGTTCTTCTTCTATTGGAGGGCTTTGAATTTGCTCCCCCCGATATTATTTCACCTGAGATTAAAGAAAAGATAGCTAATACGTCTTTTCAAAGCTATCATCCCACTAAAAACATATTCTTGTGGTAGGCCTTATTGATGGTTAGAAATATAATGGAATAACCTATCCTATTCTTTCCCCCGATCCTGCTACTAAGAGAGATATTCACTTCTTAAAATATCCAATGTAAGTAGGCGGGAATAGGGGAAGGGGGTAGCTTTATCCCGATAAGAGCAAGAGTAATAATAATGTTTATAATGCTACAACTACAGGTATATATAGTAAACAAAATCATACGAAAGGAAAAGGGGGATATGAAATAACTATACTAGATGCATTGGATGGCCTTGAAGTCATTGATATTATACCTCTAGGACTAAAACCACCTATTTTAAAGGGTGAATCTATCAAACTTGATTAACCATTAATGAGTAATCCAAATATGGTTAGGTTTGGTAAGGGGGATACAAAAATATACTTCAAAATCCCTTACGTGTCCAAGGTCTCTTGTTCTTCGTGGCATCTCTTATTTTGGTGCAAATCTTTTTGGTTCTTAAAAAGAAATTGTTTGAGAAGGTTCAATTATCTGAAATAAATTTTTAGGTCCGCGGATTTATCAACATATTAAGTTTGTAAACATAACAAAATATTTTTGTTGATAATTATGTTATTCTGTATAATCATAAAATTTTGAAAAACCCTTTGTTTGTTTCTATTCTTTTTCTACCATATTTTGTTCTACCATATTTAAAGGATTCACCGCAGTACTAGTCAAACATAGTATGTAGATTGTGAAGAAGAATATTTAACCCATTTTTTGTTTTTTTTTCAGCCCCAAAAAATTGGAGCACTATAATTGTATCATAGTTTTTGGATTTCAATGTCATAGAATATAAATATATTCAATTAATAGTTTTAATAGTTTTTGTTTTTCTATTTTACTGTAAGAAAATCCAACTCGATACAAAACAGAAGATAAATAAATATAGAATATTAAGCACAGTATAAAGTGAAATTGGAAAATCGGAATTCTAGGAGGGATTATGTCTTCCTAGAACCCTTCTTGTTTGTGTCAAAATATTCACCCAAATAGTTTCATATACCAATTATTTTCATATAATAATGCCTATTGATCTCATTCGTCAAAAATCCTATCCCCCATCATTCTTAATTTAGATTTTTTTCTAACTTTTTATTAGAACCTTTATGACATAATGACATGTACTATATATTTTTTATTTATTGCATGTAACATATAAGCATATAACATATAAACATATAATAAGTCGCAGAGTAGCACTACTACAAAAAAACATTTTTAACGTCCCTTTTTTAGGCCTTTTAACGTCTGAAAACAAGGGGACGTCTATGTGAGCGACGTATTAAAAAATGGCAATAACGTCCATAGATAAAAGGGCGTCTAAGTTCTGGACTTTAGACTTCCCCACTTTAAAGTGGGGACTTCTAAAGTCCCACTTTAGACGTCCCCAATTTAAAGTGGGGACATCTAAAGTGCTTTTTTTTTAAAAAAAAACATTTATATTACAGACATGGACTAAACAGTATTTAAAACCAGAAATCATATATCATCGTCAATAAAATTACAGATCTAGTATCTGAAATCCAAAATCTACACAATAATAACTCCAAAGCTGAAATCTTATAGGCAGAAGATGAAAATAATAAAAGGAATTAGTTACAAAAAACTTATCTCCTTCTATTATTGAAATTTATTTTCTCGTAATAATGAATAGAGAAGAGCGATAGGGAGAGATGAACCTCGTTTTCTCAGCGGGAATGTGGTCATGAAGCATGTTTCAAAGTTCTGATCTGCAAGCCATAACAACACAAGTTAAAAGATAAAATAGAAGGGAAACTCAAAGAAAAAAGAGAAAGAGGATAAAATACAAACGATGGTAAGAAAGCAGAGTAGATCTGGCGGTGAAAAAAAGAGAGAGAAAGGAAGAATCAAGAGTAAAAAGGGCATATAAAGAAGAAGAAGCAAGAGTTAAAATGCGTAGTGGTAGTGGCTCTTCTTATGTTTACGTCGATGGGAAGAGAAAGATGAATGTAAAAGCAGTATAAAGCTGACAAATAAAGACTATCAGTAAAAATTTGAATTTTTTTTTCGTCCCCAATTTAATTTAGGGACGCCTAAAGTTGTCCATTTTTTTTTACTTTAAACGTGATTTTAGACGTCCCTAATTCAAATAAGGACATCTAAAGTCTGTAAAGTTTCACTTTAGACGTCCCTATATATATTAGGGACATCTAAAGCTTTTTAAAAAAATATTTTTTTTAATGAGGGACACCCTTTGGCGTCCCTCACACACATATATATATATATAGGGACGACCTTTGGCTTCTCCTTTGGCGTCTCCATATATATATATATATATGAGGGACGCCAAAGGGTGTCCCTCATTAAAAAAAATTCTTTTAAAAAACTTTAGACGTCCCCAATATATAGGGACGTCTAAAGTGTAATTTTACATACTTTGAACGTTCCTAATTGAATTGGGGACGTCTAAAGTTAAAAAAAAAGTTTTTTTTTTAACTTTAGACGTCCCCAATTCAAATAGGGACGTCTAAAGTCTGTAAAGTCACACTTTAGACATCCCTATTTGAATTCGAGGCATCTAAAGCTATTCAGTTCTCACCCATAATTACAAAAATACCACCGTCTTTATTTTTTATGTCCCTTTTTAAAAAGGGACATCTTTTAGGGACGTAAAATGTATATTCTGTAGTAGTGTAGTTGACAAACAAAAACGAGAGGGAATTTTATTGAACAAATATATACTCCAATTTAAAATAAGATTCTTTTAGTATAGTTACCATAGAAAGGGTTTGCTCCGCATGATATGTGATTGAAAACATATAAAATATAAAATAAATAGACATATATTATATATAATTTTATAATATAAATAATATAATAAAAATGGGATATATATATATATAATATTAAATATTAATATAAACAATACAAATAGAAATATATTATATTATATAATCTAATTAATAATAACATAATTAATATATTCCTATTACAATTTATTACAATACAATATATTTAACATTTTAATACATTTTATATTTCTATTTATTATTTTTTTTATATTTATATTTTATTTGTTTTGTTTGTGGCACCCAGAAAAAGGAAATCAAGTGATTTATTCTTTGTTTTCCTTTTGTTTTCTTTATTATTGCTTTACTTTGAAAGTATTGGCAGATATTATCAAGGAAGAGATGTTTTGAACCAATTGATTAGTTACCGAAGAGGAAGCTCCTTGGTAACTCAAAGATCAATTGTTAGGATTGATTTGTGTAAGAGATCAAAGGGTGGAATCCCATTGGGTGTGTGTATGTGAGCTCATGATAGATGGAGCAAGTGTGTGACGAGTGGCAATTTTTGGACCCTTGGATCTTAGTTAATTATTCAAACTCTTCCCTCTCTCCTCTCTTCCCATTTAGGTCTGCCAAATGTATAATTAGAGGCTAAAAACTGATCTCTTCTTCATCTTCATCTCTCTTTCTCTTCTCATACGCCATTTTCGCCAAGCAAGGAAGGAAAGAGAAAGGAGAAAGCTCATGGTAAGTGCTCTATGTGATCCTCTATTGCTAAAACACCCTTCTATAATGTTGTTCATAGTGATAAAAGCTTCATCTCTATGGTTTTAGATTCTTGATTGGAGGTGTTTGATGGCTTGAAGAAATTTGGAGAGAAGAGGAATCAAAGAATTGGCCTTAGGAAGAGGAAGATGTGAGTATTTGAAGCATTTTGACCTAAGTTTTTTGATCATTGGTCAAGCTTTGTGAATTTTGAATTTTGCCCTGATTTTCATGTAATTTTGGATTGGAAGAATTGGTTTGTGTATTGTGGGAAAAATGGTGCCATATTGTGTTTTGGTATCATTGGAATTGGTTTGGCATTAGAAATGGAAAGGTTGCAATGTTAGAGTTTGAAATGTGAAATTGTGAACCATATTGAGATTGTTGTAAAACATATCAATATAATGTGAATTTGGTTGTTTTGGTGTTTCCAATGGATTCCTTGTGAAAATTTGTGTGGGAATGAAGTTTGGTATGAAATTGGGATCATTGGAAACAAATATGCCAAAACTGGAAATGCTACCATTGAAAGTCTATTCTGGGCAGTCAGTTTGTGTGAACGTTTTGAATGACCAAATGGTCTATAAAAATTCTTAAACCTTCCAATCTTGAAGTTCACATTGTAAGCTTCAAAATAGACATATGATTTGTGTCATTTCATTTTTTAAACTAGGATTTATGTTTGCCCAAAGTTTGAGGTTGAAACTGGACATAATTCTGGAGTAGTGTGGATATGTGTGTAATTCTATATTTGTGTGGTAATTTCCAGTAAAGATCCATATTTTTCCTAGGAAGAGGACTTAAATAAATTTCATTTTACATTAGGACCACCTCATTTCAATTTTTCTAGAATTAATTATGAATTTTTGAAGTTGCCTTGGCTGCAACAAAAAATCTTGGCTGCACCGCAAACATTTTTGTGCATGTTTTGGCCGTAGCCAGAAATTCTTGGCTGCAACCAAAAACCTTTTGTGTGCATTTTGGCTGCAGCCAGAGGGCTCTTGGCTACAGCCAATCCCCATTTTCAATACTTGGTGATTTTGAAAAGTGATTTCCAACCTAGTACGTCACAATCCTTTCAAGCTTTTATTGAGCTTATTATTAGATACTTAAGGGACTCAAATGACAACCAACTTTAAGTGATATAAAAGTAAGGATTTTGATTAGAGATTGACCCTATGTCCTTGATTTGGTTATAGGGTTGGATATTCACTCGAATCGCGAGTAGCCAATGCTGGAGCATACATAGAAAGAACAAGTGTAGGGAACTTACCTCTCCTGCATGCTCTGATATTTGTGTTAGTGTGTTGATGCATGTTATTGATTTGCTTTATTATGTGAAACATGTATGAATGATTTGAAGCTATGTTTCAATTTATGCTATGGCCATATGTATATTGTTCGAAGCATTGAGCTTACATATTTGTCATTGTGTGTGAGCATGAGTTATGCAAGCATGTCATGAGTTAAACATCTATCTTGCATACATATTGGTAATGTTTACCTACTGAGATTCTCTTGAATCTCACCCTCCCCTACTAACCATTTTAGACAGGGAAGGTAAATTGATGATGGAGCAAGCATCCAAGGGCAACAAGGACTCCTTCAGGTTGTAATCTTGTAATAGTTGATTATCAATGCATGTTTGGGATTAAGTATATTTGGATATATGATTGTATAGGTTGGAATGTATATTCGAGTATGTATTTGGTATGAGAATTTATGTAATCCCTTATTTGAAAAATTGTAAAGGGCGAATGTGCCTTGTAAGCTTGGATTAATGTAAGAAATCTGGGATTGCCGGAAATTTATATTATGCACTCTGATAGTTATACGAATGTGATTTTTCTTCATAGAGTAGTTATATTCAATATGTGAATATGATACCAGGTCAATTAGATTTTGAAAAGTATTTTTGAAACCCTTATCTGGAAGATGGGATCTTAAATGGGTTTTGTTTATTATTGGTCTTTATTTCACTTTAATCGTGTATTTCGGATATAATTACGGAAGGGGGTTACAATAGTAATGCTATGAATAACCCAGTATCAAATACTGGTAACAATATTAGTAAAAGAACACTATCCTATGCTTCCTGATATGTCGAGCTCCACATATTCTTGTACGTCAAAGGGGGATCAATTCTATAAATGTTGAGATCAGATAAAATTCCATCTTTGTTATATCGTCAATATTGTACCAAGGGTGTCTTTAGAGTATACCAAATCAGTATAGCCATCCTTTTTCTAACACAACAATGCAATTTCACAATCAATAGTGAGATCAAGTACTAGATAAATTGTTTTCTTCTTTTCTTGTTTCTTGTTGTGATGTACTCAATAGAGAATTCCTTCATTTTTATAAGATGAGGGTTTTCTACATTATTAGCTTAGGACTAGAAACTGAGGGTCAAATAAAATGTGAATTTGACTGTTTTTTTTTCTTCTCAAAATTCATGGAGTAGATTATCATATTTCTACAATTTAATTATATGCGAAATCTAGAAAAATACTTTTTGTGGTTGTAGAAGATGTTCTTTATTGGAACCCGTTCTTTTTTTTATTTAAAAAATTGGTTTAGTTGTTCAATAAAAAGTAACAAAAACAATAATGGTATTAATAGATAGCATTTAATGGCAGAAAAATAACAAAAAATTTCCATTTTTAAGAAGAATTTTAGCAATATTTGTGGCACCGCATTGTTCTTGTATTACATCCAAAATGCCCCTTCTTGGCTTAATTACTTAATATCAAGGATGGAACTTTATTTTATAGTAAAATAAGGCAAGAGAAAAAAAAATGAAGAACCCTAGTTTCAAGCGATTTGATACCTTTTTTCTTCTTATTGGAGATATTATGTTATGAGTGTCCAACCCCTTAACATTTAGATATGCGCAGAGTAATAAAGGCACAATTCCACAGGCATAAAAAATAGTACAATGATACTGATAAAAAGTACTTATTTACATACAGGAGTCTCCCTGCAAGGTTTGATAATGTATATATAAATTGTCCAAAATATCCAATATATTCAAACAAAATAGACTAAGTAACACCCCACATTTTATATTCACCAAATATATTGTAATTATTTGAGAAATTCAATAAAATGATGAATAATCATGAATTTGGAATTTATGAATGATATAAATGTCCATATTAATGGGAAATTGGCCAAATAAAAAGAAGGAAGAGAATTAAATAGAAAATGTAATGTCAAAATCATAAGTTTTCCAATTTAACATAAAACTAATTATTTTCTGATTAATTGAAGTTAATTTCAATTAATTAAGGAAAATAAAGGGGAAAAATATATTTGGAATATTTTGGTCAAATAAATATGAATTTATGAAAAATTTGAGCAAAAATTCAAATTTGACCAAAATTGAGACTTTACGTATATACCTAACTTGAATAAGTTGGAAAGCCAATTGAGACCAAAGGGTAGGACCTCTAAGAGTGTCCTACATATAGCATAAAGAAGGAAATATTGGTTGGGCTTAATGAACATGGTTACATGTACATAGGGTATATGTACATAAAAGTTGATTTTTGGTATTTTTTGAAAATTGGACATATGATTAAAATATGATAAGATATATTATAAAAACAATTTTTCTCTTTCTTCCTCCTCATTTCTGTTGCAAAACCAGACCCAAAGAGAGAGAGAGAATTCAGATTTTTAGAGAGAGAAGGAAAGGAAAAAGCTTGCAAAGCTAAGTGATTTTTTAGGTAAATTGGTTCCTAACGCGAATAACTCTGCTCCTAAGCTTCTCTGTCATGTGATTTAAGGTTTGGAAGTTCAAATTCTTGTTTTGTGGAGTTAGGGTTTTTTCGCCACACTTGGAAGAGTGAGAGGAAGTTTGAGGTAACTTCCAAAACTTCAATCTTTGATTGTTCTGGCTACTGTGGAAGATTTAATGGATGAAATTTTGCCAAATTGTTATTGGTTTTAAATTTTTGAATTGAAGTGGCTTAAGGTTATGCTGCTGAAATTAGGTCTAAATGATAGTTGTAACCTAATAAAATAGTTGATAAAGTGCTTCGGAGTAGAAAGGAACAAATCTGCGAAGTCGAAATTGAAAAACCTCAATTTTACCCAGAGAACCTATAAGATTTAGCTAGCTCTAGTTAGGGGCCTTAGAGTTGGATTTTCAATAATTTGATGATTCTATTGAGTTCAAGAGGGAAAATTAGGTGGGGTTACAGTTGGTCACTTTTTTGGAAAAGCCCGAAAAAGTATAATTACGAAAAGCCCTTAAAACCTTGAAATAGGGGCTGCCAAAGGGAATTTTATCTTTTGGCAATGGATTTAGTAATTCCAAGTCTAGAAATGGATTTTTTGGGTGAAAGTACATCAAAATAGCTCTAGTCAAATTTTCAGAAAAAGTACAGTTGGACCAGATACAGCGGGGCTGGGCCTGGACCCCGGGGGCATTTTGGTAAACTTTTACCATAAGCTAATATAACTGCCATAAACACTATGGAAGTGTCTAAAACGTTACATGAATGAGTTTTTTACCTAATTCTTGTACATTTGACATTTTTGGACCAAGTTAGAAGCCTAAGCTTGGCACATTTTATGAGGTAGATGATTTGAGGCAAGAAAAAGGTTAAGATAGGGACTACTATCTCTAATATACTGTGTGACTATTTAAATGATGTTTGTTACTATATTTTGTGATATGAACATGTGCTAGAGGTGCATTACCTAGTTTTGTTCTAAGACCTAGCTAAGGTACACTGGTATTACCTAGTTGTAGTTGGGGACTCGGCTGAGGCACACGTAGGGGTTTTGATTAGATTGTTGGCCTTGAGTTTGTGTGCATGCACGGTTGATGTGAACTTGCATTTTACATTATATGGCATTAAATATTTGATTCTCACATTTTATATGTCGATCGTATGTTTCTACTTGGATTCTTTGGAATCTCACTCCTTTTTCTAAACAAAAACATCTCAGTAGATTCAGCGGCTTAAAAGGAAAGGACGCAGGTATAAGGAATTGAAGGGCACGTTTCCTAAGATAAAGACCGTGGTTATATGAAGTTGATATTCTAGGATCTTTTTGGATATTCTGCACAAGTTTGTATATATTGCCAAACTCTATACAGTTGATTCTGGTTTGTAAACAAATACTTTTATCAGTATATTTATACTTTTTTGTATGCTTGTGGAACTTGGTCTCTATTACTTTGTGTAAATCGAAATGGAAACGGGTGTTGACATTTGTTGTATCAAAGATAATAAGAGGTTCTGGCATTATTAGAATGGTATACTGATATGATTTTGTTTGCATGACGATAGGAGGTCATAGCGATTGGAGTCAGAGCAGTTCTAGCGAGCCTTACAAGGGGTCGAAGGCGTTTGTCAAGCAGAAACCATTGGAACAGCGTATCCTGGATAAGTAGCTACCTATAGAGTATTATGAACTCGATGGTGTACTCATGAGACGGATGGCCCGGAAGAGTATACCGATACTGCCAATATATGGCCTGGAGCCAAGGTTGGCATTGCTAGGGTAGTCACAGGTACGGGAAACATGAGAGTATTTAGAGGAAGACCCTAAGGAGGACCCAGAGGAGGACCTCGATGAGGATCCCAAGTAATACTTTGAGGAGGAACTGAGTGACTATGAGTCTTATGTCGGTATACTAGAGGTGGGATATGACTTACAACTAGATCCTGAGCTATGGCACTATATCTTCAAAAGATATCATAAAGCCCAGAAAGCTCAGGCCACACTTGTTGGACGTTACTTTGCATTTCTAGCTAGAGTTTGATCTATGTATGCTATTCAGGAGTAGTTGCATGTAGGAGTGCTAGTTGAGTTCTAGATTCATGGTATACTAGATTTCTTCCCAAACTTTGCTTTTTGGGATCGGCAGAATAATAACATCATCGAGTAGGGCCTAAATAGGAACATGTATAAGTTTTTGGATCATATGGATGACCTAGTAGAGAGATTTATGTATGATGACTGATGAGGGACCTGGATGGCATATTTTAGTGATCGAAGATGACCGACACTTATTACAAGACAAGGCCGGTTTGGTGAAACCAACAGACAAAAAGTGATTTAGCTAGAATTGATATTTTGGGAGGGTACAAATAGGGAAATGTAATGTAAAAGGACTAATATATCATGTACAGTAGTTTATAGGTTATTTGATGTTTCTGTTTCTCTATAACTATTGTAAATAGTTGTTGTATGCTATGTATGACATACTTATGTACCTTGACTTTTTTTTGAAATGATGAAAATGCCCTTTCTCTTGTATGAAATGTAATTCTTCACTAGTTTCATGTAGTTTAAAATATAGAGATGAGTGCGGTATGTAACCCCCTGCCTTTATACACGTAATTATAATTCGATAACACATATTTAAATCGAATTAGAGACCATTGGATGCTTTAACCTCGTTTTAAACTTTCTGTCTCACAGTAAAATTTTCACAAAACTTTCAAAACTCTTTTTCCCATCCTGGTCTCAATTTCAAAATTCAAATATAATTACCTGTGCAGTTAATATACATTCAATCATATCATAGTGTATAACCACATCCACGGCAACTCCCGGGTTCTATACATAAAAACCTGAAGGTTTATAAGTATACACTAGGGGATTACACAACCAAAATCGAATATAGTGTTCCTGATTCAAAATATACAGTAATCCCGAGTTCAAAATAAATAACTAACGTTTCCAATTCAACTATATACCCCAAGGGTCCTAATTGCTCCGAGTTGGCCGCTTCTCCTTTGAGCCATATGCCCTGTCTGAAATGTTAGTCATAGAAAAGAATGAGATTCGAGAGAATCTCAGTAGTAACAAACCACTCATACAATGCATAAACACAAAGCATGTACATAAATCACAAACAGCAACAATCTCAAAGATACATGGTTTTCACCACAAATGACAGCACTCACGGCTGTATACACAATACGACAGCTCTCGCTGTAATCATAATCACGACAGCTCTCGCTGTAATCACCATCACGACAGCTTACGCTGTAATCACAATAACGACAGCTTACGCTGTAAACGACAGCTTGTGCTGTAAACGACAGCTTACACTGTAAACGATAGCTATCACCAGCTGTAACCACAGCAGCATCAAAGATTCATCACAGAACAGTGATAACACACACATATAGAGCATTACACATAGTATAAGAGAGAGAGTCACTACCTTGTCATTTCCTGACGTCCTTCGGCGCAGTTGGCTCACGAGGGCGGCAAATATCAAAGCCTATAAACAAAATCAAGAATGGTGGAATAATTTCCTACCCCTAATTCCTACTTTCAAACACTTAGAATAGGTTCCATATGAGTCCCCTAAATGATTATAACAAGCTCAAAGAGAACCTAAAAGGATTGGAGAGTACTAGGTTGGAAATTGCTTTGCAAACTCACAAAGTGCTAAAAATTGGGTTCTGGCTGCAGCCAAGAATTCTCTGGCTGCAGCCAAAAATGGCTAAAAACGTCACAGAAACATTTTGGCTGCAGCCCAAATTTTCTGGCTGCGGCCAGGTCTCACACAGAAAGTTTTGCGTTGCAGCCAGGGAAACTTCAAAAATTCATAACTCACTCTAGAAAACTTGAAATAAGGTGATTCTAAAGCCCATTGAAAGATATTCAAGTCCCCTTTATGGGACAAATATGTAAAATTATCAAGAATCACCATAAAAGTCCAGATTTACCAAAACCCTAACATTGTGCCAAAACAAGGTCCAGTTTTGATGCCAAACTTTGGACAGTTCAAACTCCCAGCTCACAAAGTGAAATGACATAAAAGTTATGTCCATTTTGAAGCTTGAGATGTGAAATTTAAGACTGGAAATTTTCATAATTTTTCAACTTCATTTTCCCAGTCAAAACGTCCACACCATCTGACTGTCCAGAACAGACTTACATTGAACAGATTTTCCAGATTTTCACATTTGATCCCAAATGATTCCCATTTCAACCCAAACACCATTCTCACACAATTTTTCTCAAGAAAACCATTGGAATCATCAAAATGACCAAATTCAACTCCCATTGACATATTACACAACAACTACAACATGTCTCACAATGTCACAACACAATTCACACATTGCCACACTTTCCAATCCAAGTTCCCAAATCAATTCCAATGGCCAAAATGTTCAACAAAAGACCAAATTATACACAACACATAAGCCAATTCATACCATTCAAAAATTGCACAAAATCAGGGCAAATTCATAAATTCCCAATACTCAACCAATGATTACAACAACTATACCAAAATGCTTCTAATTCTTACCTCTTCTTCTTCCTAAAGCCAATTCTTCAACTCTCCAATTTCCAAATTTCCACAAGTTCTCAAACTTCACCAATCAAAATTCTGAAACCATAGGAATATAGCCCTCAACCTCATGAATAATATTAGTGAAGATGAATTAGGCATTCATGGTCATTTAGGGCACTAACCTTAGGTTTTCTTCTTCCTCTTTTTTGCTCAACTTGGACGTCAATGGTGGAGAGGAGAGATGAAGTGAGCTGCTGGAAAATGATGAAGAAAGTCTTATTTTAGGGTGAGCTAAGTCACTTGGTTGACTTACATGGAAATAGAGAGGAGAGATGAAAGCAAATAATCATATTTGACTTTTCTTCTTTTTTTTCTTTGCTTTTCATCTTGGTCAATGACACTCAATTTGTTTTAATTTAATTCCTCTTCCCTTTCCTTTGTCTCCACCGAAATGTTGCACTTTGAAACACAAAAAGAATGTTGACCACTTGCTTTAAGGCATATGTGACCCATATGACCAAAGTTCCCTTGTAAAAGAGTTGAAATTTTGACCAAATTCCTCTTTCCTTCTCCTTTACCCTTTTTGGACGTTTTTAACAATATGAGGAAGGGTATTAATTTGTTTTTCTATTGGTCAATCTTGATCCTTCATTTTAAGCTTTATCACACAATTAAGCTTAACTATAGGGTTTAAGCACTGATTACAACACATTCAGATCAAAATCCACATCATATACTTCAAAAGTGTCCATTCACAATAATTACTTCACTTTTGGAGTCATTAGCCCTGAATCCCATTTTTGGGTTATTACACGGTAGGCCACGAGGTAGAGGCAGAGGATATGGTAGAACCAGAGATCAAGATGGTACCAAGAGGAAGATCCAAGGCCTGACCCTATACAGCAACAAATACTAAATACGCTGGCACAACAGCAAAAAACTATGAATGAAATAAGGAATGAACATTGGGAGGTACCATGAAGGCAAGATCGCCTGGAAGATCACTTCGACGAGGTGATCAAAGGAAATGCTGAGGAGGGAGTACATGAGGAACCTCCACCAAAGGATGTTATACTTAAGCCCGAAGTAGATATCCAAACCTGGCTGAGTAGGTTTAGTAAGCAATAGCCTCCTATATTTCAGGGGAAGTTTGACCCACAACTAGCTGAAGATTGGTTGTCATGTCTGGATAAGATCTTTAACAAGTTGCAATAGTCGGATGAGGTGAAAGCTCTGCTAGTCATCTACACGTTAGAAAATGATGAGGACCATTGGTGGAAGAATGAGGAGCTCATCTTAAGGGGAAGGAATATTCCCATTATCTAGGGATTATTCCAAGAGAAATTCAAGGAGAAATAGTTTCCCCATCGATTAGAAGAGAGAAAGAGAAACAGTTTCTGAGTATTAGGCAGCAAGATCAAGAGAGCTTTGATGATTATCTAGCCCGGTACATTTAGTTATCTCAGAACTTAATAGAGTTCAATATTTATATATTTTTATTAATTAATCTTAGGCTTTTATGGGACATCAATTAAATATTTTGGGCATAATTAAGTCTTGATATGAGATTTTAGTGAAAGGATAATTTAGGAATTATAGTGGTTAAATTGTTATATTTTTAATTAATATATGTTATTCCCATTATTTCTTAATTGTGAGCAAAAGATATTACCTTTGTGAATTTAATTTTGTAGGTGATAATATGGCACAACTTTTGTCAAGGTCAAAGATGTCATCTTGGAGATTAATGAAGGACAAGAGTGGAACATCACAAGTGCAGAATTTATTTTCACATTTTATCAAAGAGGAGATTAAATGAGTAAGGGCCTCGTTTGGTATTTGTAATTTTGTGCTTAATCCTAAAACATATTTTTATCTTATCATCCAAACATGGGACAGTATACTATTTAACCGAAAGAAAATTGAAGAAAAGGATGTGGGAACTATGGTTTTATGAAGAGATGGTGGCTGGATAGAAAAGGGTTGGACTGAATTGAAGAAAACCTGGCTACTGGATTGATTGATTAAAAGAAGAGTGAAGACCTGTGAGTAGTACCACAAATGAATAAAGAATATAAAAGAGAAGGCTTGACCGAAGAGAGGGAGCTGACTGAATTGAATAAACAAATGGACTGAAATGAATGAGAAAAAGGGGAGCTAAATTGAAAGAGAAATAGGAGATGCTAGACCTATAGACCGAGAGGAGGAATGGAAAAAGAGAATTGAGAGGCGAAAAAAAAGAAATGGTGGCTATGAATAAAGAATAGGAGACGAGGCTGAAATAAGGAGGAAGAAGGAGAGATGCAAGTTGAAACACGTCTGGGAGCTCAGCTGAATTTTGGAGAAGAAGAATTGAAAAGGACGTGTATAGAGCATCTATGGCATATTATTTCTTCATTTTTCAAGCTTTATCTTCCTCCTCCATAAGTAGCTAAGTTTTAGTGAATTCCTTGAGTTAGGTAATGGTTTGAGCTTCTAAACTTCAATGGAATTCCTTTAAGATCTCTTTCTAGTTCATAATTATATGGCTTGGTTAAGTTTGTGGTTATGATCTAGATTGTTCTATGCCAAGTGAATAACTTGGTGGTTGAGCTAGGAGTTAATCAAGTAAGCTTTGTGTGATTCATATTAGGAGTAGGTTTGAGTTGTTTGTTTTGACTCTGTTGAGTGGATTTAAGTGACTAAGCTGAATACTTTGCTTTTTTGTAATGGTGATTACAATTTAGGATTAGAAGTTAATTATTCATCTCCTTCAGTCTGAATTATTTAGTGGTATTCATTTAATTGCTTCAATAGAATGAAGTAAATGAGTATTGCAAATATGGATCTAGTGGTAGCTTAGGTCTATCCTCTAGGCTAATATTAATGAATTCTTATCATTAGCGAGTAAGTAAGACTAAAACCTCAACTCAAGGGAATCTCATCTCATCATTACACAAGTGTAATGATTTTTTCTTCTTGTTATTGTTAATTTCGATTCTGTTTGCTTCTTTGTCTAGAAAACTAAAAAATACAAAAATATTGATTTAGATTATATTACTGCGTTAGTTTTATAAACAATTTCTCAAAATGATTTCTCACAACTTTAAGGTATTTATCACTTTACTATTTAGAAATGTGAAAATTAATCTCCTTACAAAAATGACATAGGTTGAGCTACTACACTATATTTTCAAACCTAGTTTATTTTCAGAACTCACACGACATGGGTTTATCAAATTGGCATCATTGCCAGGGAGGATGATTGCCAAGGTTTTGAGTAGTTAAGTGTTCTTTTCAATTGTCATAGTGTGTATTAGTTTGGTAGAAAGTATGCAGCACTCATTTGAATTTTGGCGAAAATTTGAGTTTTGAATAGCACTATCTTGCAGGAACTGAAATACTCTTACTCAAAAAATTCTAAAATTTGACATGCCAAGGTTCTTCAGCATTCTAATCAAGACTAATAGCTAAAGCTATTAGGTCTGCTGGATTTTAGCCAAATTCAAAGGTTTGCTATACTTTTCTGAATTTTCTTTCTTTTTTGGTATTTTTCTAGTTTTTTTATTAGGTTTGTCTTTTTGGGTTTTCTTTGATTTTTCTTGGTTGTTAGTGTGTTTTTGAGTTTGTCTTAGGTAATTGCTAATTGTTGGAGTGCTTTGTAGTGGTTTAGGTTATTTTCCATGTTCATAGTTGTTTTACATTCCATTTACATATAAAATTCTCTAAGAAAACAAAAAGAAATTTGCATTTTGTCGCGTAGCTATTATATTCTTAGTGGCCATTATATGGTTTACTATGGTTTTGTGGCGAGCAACTTTGCATTCTTGATCCTTGGGAAGCTGTTGTTGAAACTTGAGATTTCAGGTAGCTATCACATTATGTAAATTGTGATTCTAGTGACTCTACTTACATACTTGTGGTTTAGTGTAGGACTTGGATAAGTCATTGACACTGAAGTTGTTGCACATACTTGTGATAATTCTTCTCATATTTGCTCTTCTTTTATTGTAGATCCCCATCTTGCCATGGATCTAGTTCCTCCTCCAAAAGATATACCTCTACCTAATGATCCCCCACTCATATGGTTTCCCAACAATATTGTTAGGAACCATGGGGAGAGTAGAACTATCAAAGATCTTACCTCTACTACTGATATTATTGATCCTTTCCTCTCTTGTCCTGAATTTAATATTAATTTTGAGTTGAAAGGTCTTTTGTTGAGTCACTTACCAAAATTTAATGGTTTACCTGCAGAAGACCCTAATAGGCACTTAAGGAAGATGTATATTGTGTACAACTCCGTGAAACCAATGGGGGTAGATCTAGATGAGATGTGGAGGAAAGTTTTTCATTTTACACTGAAAAGTAAAGCTAAGGAGTAGTTCATAATGCTACCTCGCTACAATCCTCATACCTTAGCCTCTTAGGAAACCTTGAAGAGTGCCTTTTTGGTAAGATACTTTCCTTCCTCAAAGATAATATCTCTAACCAAGGAAATCTTCAGTGCGAAACAAGGCCTCCATGAATTCTCTTATGAGTATTGGTGTCGATTTCAAGAACTCTTAGCCAAGTTCCCACATCATCAAATCCCGGAAGCTCAATTGGTGCAATATTTCTATAGTGGGTTAATTCCTCCAGATAGGAAGAGTTTGGATTCTGCTTCTAGAGGCACTATTCAATTGCTTACACCTGAAGAAGCATGAGCTTTAATTGAGAAAATAGCTAATAATGAGCAACAATTTGAAGGGTTGGATGTTAGACAAATCCATGAGGTCTCACATGCTTCAAGATCTTTAAAGGAGTATGATAATTTGTCATTCCAAATGATAGAGATGAGAAATGACCTTAAACAATGTGAACATTCATAGGTCACATTCTCAGTTTTAGTGGCTCCTAGCTATGACATATATAGTTCTTACATGTATATTGCTTCTAATTGCCTGCAACAACTTGAAGAGGTCTCGGCTATTTTCCAAGGGAGACAAGGGCAAAATCAAAGACCTTGGAGTCCCTACTCTAACACATACAATGACGGTTAGAGGTCCCGTCCCAACTTTGGTTGGAGGAACCAGAATCAATTCCAAGGGAGTTCATCAAATCAAGCTCTAAATTAAGGACCTTCAAACCAATCTAGTCTCCAATATATAGTAGTTGCTACACCCGAATCCCATGCTACTAAAGATGACATCTCTCAACTTCTTAAGTGTATGAACAATATGTCATCTTCCATAGGTAACTTAGCCTCGCGATTTGATGAAGAGAGAGCTCAAACCAATTCTAAATTTTATGACATTAGGACAAAGTTTGACACAATCTTCAATAAGTTAAAGTTGTTTGATTCTAAGAATGCTAATCTTACTTAATTTTCACTTAAATGTCTGATAGCCTCAATGAGCAACAAGCTAAAAGTGGACAAGGGTTACCTTCCAACACTGTGATTAATCCTAAAGATGTACATATTATCTCCTTAAGAAATGGTAAACAAGTGGAACACAAGTGCAATTTAAAGAAACTATTAAGAGTTTCAAATCTGGAATGCATTATAATGATAGGAATAATGAAGAGGTTGAGGTTCTATTACAGCCACAAGTAGAAGATATTGATGGTAGTAATGATTATGCTTAAAGAACTCACCTTGCTACTGGAAAATCTGAGAGTGTGGCTGAACAAAAGCTTCTACAAAGGCATTCTTGTCCAAATTCAAATATAGATAGCAAGCAAGGAGTGTCAACTCCAACAAATACTATGGTACTTGACCCTTCAACTTCTTCTTCTTCAAGCAAAGGGGAAGGTAAAAAGGAAAATCTCTCTAAAATTCCATTTCCTAATTCATATATAGGTAACAAGAAGGTTTCAAATGAAAAGAAATTCCTTGATATGATGGATATTTTTAGTAAGATTGAAGTTAATTTACCTTTTCTTGATCAACTCTGTCATGTGAGTTTATCAAAATACTAGGACACTATATATGCAATATAGTAGTGCAACCTAGGTCAATTCTCTTGAGGAGCTAGAAATCCTTAAATCTCAATTGTAAGAGCTCTAAACAAATTAGATGAATTAAAATGGCCTTGCTGGAATCATTATCCTATTATCTATTACTTATGGATTTTTTCAGAGTTAAGAAACGAAAACGACAAAAAAAAGAGCAGTATGATTGTGGAAGAAATCAAGTTTCAAATGGTCTTCCCTAAGAACTTTACTTAGCATTCATTACCTATCAATTAATTTGAGCTATTCCAAAGGCAAATATCAGATCATGCTTCAGCGATGACAAAATTACAGGATACTTAGAACTCTTAGATGAACACTGAACAGTATTCATTGCAAATTATTCAACTCAGCTATAATTCTCAATTCCAACGAATCAAATATTACAACTAAATTTACTCTAAATCAAGAGCATTAAACACCTAAGTATATCAAAATCTACAAATCCTGATGCAATAACCATGAAGAAGCATAAGAGTAAGAAGTATTAAATTCATATTTACAAGTCTGAATGGATACAAGATTAATTTGAATCTCAGAATAGTGAATTGAATAACTCCCTAAGGCGTAACGGCTCTAGCATCAGCTCTTCTCTTAGGGAAGAAGAAGAATTAGCAGCTCATGGTGTTGTAGGAAGCTTTAGTGGACTGGACATATATTTCAGCCATCGCTGGATCTTCTCAGAAATGCTCGAAATCGGTGATCCAGAACTGAAGGTGAGTGGTTGAGAGATCCCCCAGTGGAGTATTCGAGGCTTGCGTGCGTCTTTAATAGTTTCAGAGATTTTTTTTTTCAATTCGAAGTCTAAGTGACAGCGAATCCCAAGCCTTGACCCTAATAGAAAAATAAATCCTCCTCCTTAGCTCTCTATTCATTCCTTTTTCTCATCCCCTCACATGGCGGAGCCCACCAAGTATTTTACAAAGAGTTAGCATTAGCTTTTTGTGATCTTTGAAAAGTCTTCCCTATTGCCATGTCTACGTGTCATCAAAGCTCCCAAAGAATTTAGTGCAAACTAGTTGGATCTAATTTCCTTCATGTGATATTCTCTTTTGGCCCTTCTTTTCATTTTAGCATTTTTCTAATTCTCATTTTACCCTACATTAATTATAAATGCTCAAAAGTATCATGTGCTCGAAATTAATCAATAATGCTATGATTTTCAACCATAAAATGTACACCACACTTATGAAATCCCATAGAAAATATGACAATAAAATAGATTTATCACAGCTATAAATGTCATGCTCTACTCTGTTTATACCTCTCTTGGCATCACAAACATCAAATCCACTAGTGTCATCCTACAACTAGCTAATCGCACCACTAGGACACCTCATGGCTTATTGGAAGACATCTTAGTCAAAGTTAAAGACTTAGTGTTTCCTGCTAATTTTATGTCTTAGACATGTCCACTAAGGTTTTAGTTGAGGAACTATTGATTTTGGGTAGGCCTTTCATGCGAACAGCTAATAATATCATTATCATGTAGGATGGGTACATAACTATAGAAGTAGGTGATCATGTTATTTGGTTCAATATTTATGAAGCTATGAATCACCCATTTGAGGACTACTCCCTTCTTGGCTTGAATTTGATTGATTTGGCCTTAGAAGAGGCAATTGATGAGTTTACTTTCTCATTGTGTGTGAAAAATGATTGTCATGATGATTCATGTGCTACCACATATTCAAATTCTTCTCCCTCTGTTGATTATGATGATGATGTGTGTAGTATTGATTACATGTCAATTGATAGCTCACTTTCCGCTTCCAATCCTTTTACTTTTGATTTTTCCAACCTTGGTAGCACTATATCTTCATTTGATAGTCATTGTGGTGTTGGGAAAGAGTTATTATGTAGTTTTACAAAATTTGAGAATGTTAGTCAAGTGTATTCCACTTTGGGAAGCGAAGCAACATCCATTGGCACTAAATCTGCTCTTATGGAAACAAATGGAGTCATTGTTGAACATGAGGAAAGAAATTAATGCGCTATTAATGGCATAACTGCAATTCATGGGTTTAAGCTTCATATTCCTCCATCTTACAAGTTTCAGACTTCTCCTAACCTCAAGGATGATTGTATAGGTAACTTTACTTCTTTCCAATTATTGAAATACTTACATTCTCCTTTTGGTGATAAACTTAGTAGGTTAAAAGCCATAAAGTTCTTTACTAAAAACTTGGAAACAATGGACCACCACATGTCAAAACTATAACAGGGGAGAATTTCAATTATAATTAATTACTAAACTGTTACATACCATTTAATGATGTTATTTCTCATAAATTCTAATCTTTGAATGATGTAGGTAGTAGTCAAGGTTGCATTGTGATTTATCCACAATCTCAATCTATATCTGAACAAGGGGGACATACCTTTAATCCAACATTTATTGGGAATTCTCACAAGAAAGGGAAGTTTCTTGGTATACTTGAATTAAAAGAGCTTTTGCCTTCAATTGTGCAGCCTCCAAAACTTGATTTAAAACCCATTCCCCTTTACTTGAAGTATGCCTTTCTTGCTGAGAATGATTATTTACCTGTCATTATCTCTAGTTCCTTAAGTACATCTGAGGAGTAAAATTTACTCTATGTGTTGAAAAACCATAAGAGGGCAATAGGGTGGACTTTAGGCGATATTCTAGGTATTAACCCAACTGTATGTACCCATAAAATACTTTTGACTAAGGGTTCTAGACCTGAGGCAGCCCCAACGTAGACTTAACCTTCTCATCTTAGATGTAGTTAAGAAGGAGGTCACCAAACTCTTGAGTGCAGGGATCATATATCCTATTTTAGATAGCGAATGGGTCAGTCTAGTCCAAGTTCTAAAAAAGAGTGGAATAACAGTTGTGTGAAATGAGAATAACTAATTCATTCCAACAAGAGTCTAGAACTCTTAGAGAGTTTGCATAGACTTTAGGAAGTTGAATGAAGTAATTAGAAAGCACCACTTTCCTCTCCCCTTTATAGATCTGATGTTAGAAAGATTGGCATGCAAATCATATTATTGTTTCCTTGACAGTTTTTTTGGTTATTTTTAGGTTCCTATTGCACCAGAAGATTAAGAAAAGACAACATTTACTTGTCCATTTGGGATGTTTGCATACCAAAGGATGCCTTTTGGGTTATACAACGCTCCCAGGACATTTCAAAGATGCATGCTCTCCATCTTTAATGACTTACTTGAATAAGGTATTGAGGTATACATGGATGATTTTTCTATATATGAGAATTCTTTTGAAGAATGTTTGCTTAATTTGGAGAGAGCAATAGAAAAGTGTGTGCAAAAAGAACCTAGTGATAAATTTGAGAAATGCCTCTTTATGGTAGATCAAGGAATAGTCTTAGGCCACTTGATAAGTAAGAGGGGTATAGAAGTTGACAAATCTAAAATTGAAGTAATTTCATCTCTTCCTTATCCCTCTAACTTAAGAGAACTTAGATCTTTCTTGGGGCATGCTGGATTTTATAGAAGATTCATTAAAGATTTTAGTAAAATAGCTCGTCCCCTATCTAAGCTTATACACAAAAATGTGGATTTCATCTTTGATGATGCATGCAAATTGGTTTTTGATGAAATTAAGTCTAGACTCATTTCTCTACCTATACTCATTGCTCCTAATTGGGATCTTGATTTTGAGCTTTGTTGTGATGCTTCCAATAATGTTGTTGGTATATTTCTAGGTCAAAAAGTTGGTAAGACCCCTTGTGTTATTGCTTATGCTTCTAAAATATTGGATAAGGCTCAAATCATCTACACTACCACTGAGAAAAGGCTCTTTCCCATTGTTTTTGCACTTGAAAAGTTTCAGACTTATTTAGTGAATTCTAAAGTAATTATATATTCTGATCATACTTGTGTAAATTTCTTATCTAGGAAGGCTCATACTAAGCCTCGGTTCCTAAGGTGGATGCTACTACTTCAAGAATTTAATACAGAGGTTAGGGATATGGCAGGCATAGAAAATGTTGTTGCCGATCATCTAAGTTGCTCACCCCTTGCTACACAGGGAGTTGTTGATGTAAAAGTTACTTGTGATGGTTTCCCTAATGCCCATCTCCTTGCTATGACACTTTACGACCCATGGTTTGCTCATATTGTGAATTATCTTGCTGTGGAGTCTTACCTGATTCTTTGTCTCATTTTCAGAAACATAAGCTGAAACACAAAGATCAATATATTTGTGGGGTCCTCCTTACTTGTGCCGGCAATATAGTGACCAATCCATTAAGAGATGTGTGTCGGATGATGAAATTTCATCTGTTATAACATCTTGTCATTCTTTATTGTATGGTGGTCACTTTGGGGCAAAGAGAACTGCTAGGAAAATTTTAGATTGTGGTTTATATTGGCCTAGCCTCTTTAAGGATTGTTATGCTTTTTGTAAAACTTGTGATGCATGCCAACATTTTGGGGGGTTATCTAGAAAGCATGAAATGCCACAGCAGCCCATATTGTTTTGTCAAGTTTTTTATATTTGGGGCATTGATTTTATGAGTCCATTTCCTACATCTCATGGATATCTGTACATTTTGTTGGTTGTTGGTTACCTTTCAAGGTGGATTGAGGCCATCCCTATAAGGAAGAATTATGCCTTTACTATTATTAAATTACTATGTACTCATATCTTTTATAGGTTTAGTGTGCCAAGAGCAATTATGAGTGGTTGGGCTCACTTTTTTGTGACAACTTGCTATCCAAATATGGTGTTCTACACAAGACTTCTACCCCATACCATCCATAGACAAATAGGCAAGCTGAGGTATCTAATAGGGAAATCAAGTACATTTGGGAGAGAATTGTCAAACCAAGTAGGAAAGATTGAAGTCTCCGGTTAGATTATGCTCTTTGGTCATATCGTATAGCTTTTAAAACTCCCATTGGCATGTCTCCTTTCCAGTTAGTCCTTGATAAAGGCTGCCATTTACTTGTTAAGCTAGAACATAGCTTACTGGGCTGTAAAGACTTCTAATATGAATCTTCAAGGTTCTGCTACGGAAAGGATGCTTGAGATAAAAGAACTAGAAGAGTTGCATACGGTTAGATGCATATGAAAGTTCCAACATCTATGAGGACAAATCCAAATTGATTCATGATCAAGGCATCTTACGAAAGCAATTTCATGAAGGAGAGCAAGTACTTATGTCAAAGGCAAGATTCAAGCTCAAAAATAGGAAGCTTAAAACCAAATGGCAAGGTCCCTACAAAGTGGTCAAGGTGCATAGCTTTAGACTAATAAAGCTCGAAGATCTTGTAAATGGTATAAAGTTTCAAGTGAATAGTCATTTGTTGAAGCATTACCATGCCAGTCATCAACCACCATAATGAACATGATAGTATCTTTCCTCACCATATTCCTGATCATATTTGATGATATATGATATTGAATAAGTGTAGGGTAGGGACTTGCCAGTAGTAAAAAGTAATTTGTTTGTTTGCATTTTCCATTTGAATAAACTCCATTTTGAATCATACTCTTGTGCTTGCCTTATTCTCTACTACCCTTCTCTCCATATCCTTGTGCCTAATTTCTAAGAACTATTTCCACTTATGTCTTGTTTGTCTCTCTCCTTGTGACGATGTTGTATTGTGCTCAATCTTGAATTGAACTTCACAAAATTCACTTTGCCAAGAGATAAGTGTGTCTAGATTCTTTGTTTTTGTAAATTACTTTGATGGCAATGTAAGGATTGAGTATGGGGGAGTGTGTTTATTCTTATGATGGATTTCACTATGACATCATATGCTTCTATCTACTACTTTTGTCCTCTATTTTTTTGGGTCTAATTCACTGAGATCTTTTAGGTCTTTAATCATGATCAAGTATCTCAATTATTCTTAGTTTACTTATGTTGAAACTTGCTTCAAATTAGTGAATTGCCACAAAATTCAAGTGTTTTAATGATGCATGGCTTAATTTTGATGAGTTTGTTAGGAAACAAAAAGCCTAGTTGGAAGGTGTTTTGGGCCTAAATGTTCATTTCATTATGTGACTTATCCACTTATATTATTGCTCTCCATAACTTGTTTCATTTCTTGCCTGAGGCTACATTTTGCAATAGTATGGATAGAGATGACATTGCCATTAATTTTTACACCTTGTAACCTAAACACAAATCAATTATTGTTTACCTATGATTACTCATTTGAGCCCTTCATTGTCATTATACAAATGTCATGCTTGCATTTTACATCAAGTTCTGTTAGCACTATGATGAGGAAATATAAATGTTGCTCTTGTAAATAAGATGATAAGTGCCAAGTAAATATTAAAAAAAGAGAGAGAGAAAGCAAAATAGAAAAGGAAAAAAACAAAAGAAAGGATCAAAAGAAATATATATATATATATATAAGCCACTTCATAAAAAAATGTATTGATGAGTTGAAAAGGAAAATTTTGGCAAAAGAGAGTTACAATTGTGATTAGTGCTATTAGTTATGCTCATCAAATTTTATGCATGCATGGTAGTTTGTTCAAATTTTCCATCATTTGGCTTATTCAACATTACAACCCTACAAAGTCCTTTAGATTTATTTATGCCATTATTACAAGTAGTGGAGAGCCTAGAAATGTTACAAGCCTATAGTAGAGTGGGTTAAAGTGGCTACAAGTGAAAAACTATCTTATATGAGAGAAGAGTCTAAACACTTATCCTAGTTAAAGTTTCCAATTAAGCTTATTGTAATTAAACCTTGCATCATGTTAGCTACTTCAATTTTTGGTATGTATAATGAATTTGGATAGGAGGATACCTTATTATTTGACTAAGTGTGATTCTTGAATCTTGATCTTCCCTATTCTTTCAACTTTTATCCCTCTTTGCCTATGATGATTTTAATGTTTTGCTCAGGAGTACAAAGGCTTAAGTGTGGGGGAATTGATAAAGTTCAATATTTATATACTTTTAGTAATTAATCTTAGGCTTTTGAGACTTAATTGAATATTTTGGGCATAATTAAGTCTTAATGTGAGATTTTAGTAAAAGGATAATTTGGGAATTTTAGTGGTTAAATTGTTATATTTTTAATTAGTATTTGTTATTCCCATTATTTCTTAATTGTAAGCAAAAGATATTACCTTTGTGAATTTAATTTTGTAGGTGATGATGTGACACAACTTTTGTCAAAGTCAAAGAAGTCATTTTGGAGTTTAATGAAGGACAAGAGTAGAACATCACAAATGCAAAATTTATTTTGCAACTGTTTTCTAAGAGGAGATTAAATGAGTAAGAGCCTTATTTGGTAGTTGTAATTTTGTGCCTAATCCTAAAACATATTTTTATCCTCTTATCCAAACATGGCATAACTTACTGTTTAACCTAAAGATAATTGAATAAAGAAAAGGATGTAGAAACCATGATTTTTGGAAGAGGTAGTGGCTGAATAGAAAAGGGTTAGACCGAATTGAAGAAGACCAAGCTACTAGACCAATTGATTAAAATAAGAGTGAAGACCTATGAGCAACACCAGAAATGAATAAAGAATATAAAGGAGAGGGCTTGACCGAAGAGAAGGAGCTGACCGAATTGAATAAACAAATAGACCAAAATGAATGAGAAAATGGGGAGCCAAATGGAAAGAGAAAAGGGAGTTGCTGGACCCATGGACCAAGAGGAGGAATGGAAAAAGAGAATTGAGAGGCAAAAAAGAGAAATGACAACTATGAATAAAGACTAGGAGAAGGAGCCGAAATAAGGAGGAAGGAGGAAACACAAAAGTTGAAACACGTCTAGGAACTCAACCAAATTTTGGAGAAATAGAATTGAAAAATATGTGTAGGAGCATCCATGTCCAATTATTTCTTCATTTTTCAAACTTCATCTTCCTCCTCCATAAGTAGCTAAGTTTTGGTGATTTCCTTGAGCTGGGTAATGGTTTGAGCTTCTAAACTTCAACGGAATTCCTTTAAGCTCTCTTTCTAGTTCATAATTATATTTCTTGGTTAAGTATGTGGTTATGATCTAGATTGTTCTATGCCAAGTAAATAACTTGGTGGTTGAGCTAGCAATTAATTAATTAAGCTTTGTATAATTCATATTAGGAGTTAGTTGAGTTGTTTATTCTGACTCGGTTGAGTGGATTTAAATGACTAAACTGAATACTTTTGTATTTTGGTAATGGTGATTACAATTTAGAGTTGGAAGTTAATTATTCATCTTCTTGAGTTTGAATTATTTGGTGGTATTCATTTAAGTGCTTCGGTAGAATGAATTAAACGAGTATTGCAAATATGGATCTAGTGGTAGCTTAGGACCATCCTCTTGACTCATATTATTGAATTCTTATCATTAGCAAGCAAGGAAAACTAAAACCTCAACTTAAGGGAATCTCATCTCATCTTTATACAAGTGCATTGAATTTACCTTCTTGTTATTGTTAATTTTGATTTCATTTGCTTCTTTATCTTGAAAATTGAAGAATACAAAAATATTGAATTAGATTAGATTACTTCATTAGTTTTATAGACAATTTCTCAAAATGATTTTTCACAACTTTAAGGTATTTATCACTATACTATTTAGAAACTTGAAAATTAATCTCCTTACAAGAACGACCTAGGTTGAGCTACTACGCTACATTTTCAAACCTAGTGTATTTTGAGAACTCATACGACATGGGTTAATTATAAGGTTGTGTTCTTTTTTGCGATAGTTTATTTTGGTTTTTCTGTTTATGAAGGCTACATCGATAAAGGCGATGTGACACATCTTTGCCTAACATGTAGTACTAGGTTGTGGTTCAATGAAAAAGTTGGAAATTCCAGTTCATTAAAGGCTCCACCATTTTCAATATGTTGTCTTAAAGGGAAAGTTTAGTTGTCATTGATGACAGCTCCACCAAGTGAACTACATAGCTTATTCTTTGACAATGGAAAACCTAAATCCAAGAACTTCCCTGCAAACATAAGGTCATATGACAGTATGTTCTCATTTACTTCTTGGGTGGAAGATTGATTATTCGAAGAATAAGGGTAGTTGTCCATACAATTTTGTTCTATATGGGATTAATTTACTATAAGATCAGGAGTCTTCTACCACCTGAAGGTCAGAAGCCATTTATTCTCAACTATATACATATATGACCTGGATAATGAAGTCCTTAATCAAATAAAAGTTGTGAGGTAGGGATATGTCTATAAAGTTGTATTGTGTTTTCATAGTTTTTGTTTACTTTGATATGTTTGAGTCATAATTATTTATGACGACTAAAGTGATGTGCATTTTTTTGTTAATTTTTGTTTAATAGCAAGCATCTGAAGGAATCAGGTATTGATAGTGAGATAGTTGCACGGATTAAAAAGGTTCTTGTTGAGGTTGATCCTTTTATCAAACAGTTTCGCATGGCATCATCGATGATATGAGAGGCTCAATACTCTGACATTAAAATATGCCTTATAAGTAGTAGGCAGCAGGATTGTCGTGTGTATAACTTGCCAATTATTTCTAAAGTTGCGGCACTTATTGTAGGCTATATTGACATGAATTTCAGCAGATGAGATGTCATCGTGCATGAGTTGTCAGGGTTACCACAACGTATTGATGACCTTTATTCATCTTATCTACCCTTCAATACCTAATTTTGTTCCCTAAAGGTAAAGATAGGTATAGGGAGGATATTGAGCATCGTGAGGAAATGCTGAATTCCACAAAGAAGAAGAAGAGGCTTAGTTTAAAGGAATATTTTGTTTATAGATTGATGTTAAGAAACAATGAGGTATATACCATCTTAAAGGATGGCAAATTGTTGTAGCAGTTCAAAGTTGATGGGTATACAATAGTTGAATCTCAAAGGCTTTTATGGGATAGGATGTACCAGAAGGAATTGAGGGCAGACTTGTTTCAAGGGTTGACTGATGCTTTTATGAGTGGGGAAAGGAATGCCTCTTCAGTAGGCAAGCGTATTGTGTTTCCATCTTCCTTTACAGGTGGTGCCTATTACATTATGCCAAAGTTATATGGATGCATGACTATTTATGGTCATTTAGGGTATCTAGGTATCTTTGTGACCTTCATATGCAATCTTGCATGGCTCAAAATTGTTCGTGAGTGTAAAGTAGATCCGTCTTCTATAGCTAATAGGCTAGAGGTTTTGTGTAGGGTATTTCATATGAAACTTAAGTCTTTAATAGTTATAATTAAGAAGAAATGTATTTTTGGCAAGGTTTTAGCAGGTATGTTGCGATATTTGGTGTTGCCATTTTTGTATAAATTTAATTTGTGTGTCTGAGTTTGATTTTACCCATTTTTGTAAAAGTAGATTTTTGCACTATAGAGTTTCAAAAAAGGGGCCTTTAACACGCATATATTTTTTTATGGGTTGATGGTCGTGAGCATTTCAAAGATCCATTGAACATTGATAATATTATTTCTACCAAAATCCCTAATGAAAGGTCAAATCCTAGATTGCATGATTTGGTACAAAGATTTATGATTCATGGTCCGTGTGGTCACTTGAAATCTAAAGTGCCTTACATGAAAGATAGGATATGTAGTAAGCATTTTCCTAAGAAATTTGTTGGACATACAACTGTTGATAACGATGGTTACCTAACATATAAAAGAAGGGATGATGGTAGATCAATCAAAGTGAAAGGTGTCCCATTAAACAATAGATTTGTTGTTCCATACAACACTATGTTATTGTCAATGTTTGAAGCCCATATCAATGTTGAGAAATGCAATCAATCATCTACAATTAAATACCTATTCAAGGACATATGCAAAGGGAAGCTACTCTTAATTTGGCTTGTATTGCTCAAATCTGACCTGGTTAGAAGCCACCATCTAAAAACCAATATGATATTAATTAGCATAAGATGGATTTCATGCATGTTTAATATTGTGTTTCATTGAATGAAGCTGTGTGTGATAACAGTAGAGCAAGGGGGCCTATGATAGGGTTGTAATCATTATCGATGTCCTTGCGATTCAGTAGTTGGATGTTCTTGTTCACTAAAGTAGATTCTTGGAATGCAGACCAACAACTAATTTCCTCCAACTAATAATAATGGGCAAGGAAGAAAACACACATAATATCTTCATTATTATGAGACAATCAAGTATGTTTCTATGATAATGTTACTCCCTTCGATTCTTAGTATTTATCTAATTTGATTAGATTAAAAAAGTTAGTTAAGGTAGTTAATATGACATATTTTTTCTAAAACACCATAATTATCTTCCTCAATTAATTATCCCAATCTCCCTTTTAATTGATTATCATTGAGGATACATCAATAGGGTTGAATTGGAAACAAATTGACAAATATGAGAAATATGTCTTATATTTATAACCAAGATCAACTCTATGATTAGATTATATATAAAGGACCAAAGGGAGAATGTAGTAAGATGTTCGATAAATAATAAACTTATTATGGCACAAATTTCCACATTATCATATCTTTAATTTCACTGTTAATTTATGTGTGCTTTTTAAATGCAAATCATATTGTTTTTCACTTGAGAATATATAAAAAAATACCTTGGGAATACATAAGATTCAATATATAAAACACTATCAATTACAAAAAAGACCACTATCATATTTAAAAAAAAACCACTATCGCATTTTAATGGCAGATAACGATCACTTACCACCCATTTGTCATTGTTGCTATGCCTTTTCTAAAATTCTAGGTCTCTTCTCACTACTACAGATTTAGGCATTTATAACACTTAATACATAACAGTTACAGCTAACAAATGTCAGGTATGACAAGGAAGAGGTCATACAAGGATATATAACACTTAAACTTAATAGTTAATTATGCACATTGTCATGTATTGTGAGGCAAAATCCACAAAAACACAAAAATAATGGCTATAACTAATAACCATAATTTATTGTGACAGAAATGATCGTTCTTAAGAAACAATCATCATATAAAACTTATAAATGATTCGTCTTCCAACACTTATATCAGTGAATACTCACCATTCCATTTCATTAAATACTTCAAATAATTACATGACATATTGGTGAATAAAATTTGAGGTGTTACAAATAGCCGTTGGAAGCACCTAAATTGAATGTCTACAAATAAAGATATAAATTTTCAAAGTTGAGTGAAATTGCTGCCAATTTTGGGCGAAAATCACAAAATGCATGGGCAAAATGGTAATTTTCCATATTAAGCCAACGAAAACTATTTTCTTCGGCACACACAATCATTTTCATCCAAATAGGCTAGAATAAGATGGGAAAATTAATCTTGGACATTTATCATTAATTTTTGGATTAAGGTCAAATTTCAAAAAAGAAGATGACATAAAGTCAACAATTTCAACTCATAATAAATAGGTGGAAGAGGATAAATGAAGACATATTATTACTCCTTTCCAATCTTCATTTTCAGCCAAGTATTGTAAAGAAAGAGAAAACATGATGGTGGTTTAATTAATTGGCCATGTGATATAAAAAAATGGAATAAAATATAATAACTTCAGGAGGTGGTTATCATCTTTCTTAAGACTTTATTTTCGGCTGAACTAGGAGGTATGGAGAGAGAGAAAGAGTCATATGAAAGTGAGCTCAAGAACAAGAACAATAAGCTAGGGTTCTAAGCAATCCAAGGTAAGGAGATGATTTTCTTGTGAACTTGCTTACTAAAAACCTAGCATACATCTTTTAAATCCTATATCTCCATGATTATGGCTTGAAACAAGGAAAAATAAAGAGCAAGAAGGAAGAGAGAATGACTTTTTTAGAGAGAGAAGGAGGAAAAAACAAAGGTAAACCATACACCTTGATTATCATGATGGATTTAAGGTTGTAGTTGATGTTATGGTTGATTTGTGGCTTTGTATGGTTGGATTTTATCATTTGGGATGATGAAACCCTAAAGTAGTATGCTGTTCAAATTTCTACAAATAATGATGAATGAGTGTTGAAGGAGTTAAATATATGATTAGGAGTTTAAAGGAAGGAGTTTAGTAGACAAAATCAAGAAAACTCAAAATTTTCCTTTTCTTTGGAATTTTGTCCAAACACTATTCAAAGAGGGTTTGAACTAGATTTTGGTGTTTTTGATGATTCCATTGTGTTTATAAGGAAAAATTGTGTAGGGTTCATGTTGATCATTAAGTGTAAAAAGCATTAGAATGTGAAATGTCAAATATACCCCTAAAACCCTAAGTCAGTGGCTACCAAGGGCATTTTTGTCTTTTGGCAGTGAGTTTGGTAATACCAAGGTCAAAAATGGATTCCTTGGGCGAAATTATGTTGCAAAAGCCCAACTTATAATTTTTGAAAAAGTACAATTAGACTAGGTACAAAGGGACTTAAACCGGGTCCTTAGGGGTATTTTGGTCATTTCACAGCTTTAAGCTAAGATAACCAACAAAATGAGTTTAAAAGAGTTTAGAGTAGTACATGAATGGGTATTAACCTAATTATTGTGCATTTGGAATTTTAGGACCGGATTGATAACTCGAGCAATCAGAACAAAATTAAAGGAATAGTTTACAAACAAAAAGGGGTTTAAGGTAGTAACTCTATCTTTCATACACTATGCCAATATTTATATGTTTGTGTATACCATTTTCTATTATATAACTAATAAATGTGGTTTTTGCCAAGGAGGGCAATTTGTGTGTGCAAGCACACTTACCTGGTTGTTGAGTAAGAAGCCAACCAAGGTTTTACGGATAATGGGGGATTGAGCCCCTAACTGATATATACATACTGCCATATTGTTGTTAAGTTGTTGCATACCATGGAGCATGACGTATTTAACTTTCGCATTTTATATGATCGATTGTATGTTACTACTGAGATTCTCTTGAATCTCCACTACTACAAAAATATGATATAACTTCCCCAAATGACGTCCTATATTTAAATTGGGTAGTTAAAAAGGCAAGCGGTGGTAATTTTGTAATTATATGTATGTAGGGAAACCTTTATGTTATATATGATTAGTTTTGATGATGTCAAATATAGATATGAAATGATAAGAGCAAAAATTTTATATAATGTATTTCTTTGACTAACTACTATATTTAATGTTACATATCTTGTAGATTAGTAAAGCAAAAAATAAAGAAGATTGAATTAATGAAAATGAACAAGAGGGGGAAGAAGAAAGAAATTGAAGATAATCAAGGAGATGCTTACTTGGGTTATGGAGAATTATTATCAAGGAGATGATACCGGAGGCTTCTATGACCAAATGATGGTTGGAATAGGTTAATACGAAGCTAAGATGACTTATATATGAGTTATGGCACTTCTAGAGGAGTTTTACTCAAGTGTAAGCTCAATACTAGAGTGCCAGAGTTGTTGCACTTGAGCACGGGATGAACACTCTGTTCTACTCTATTTTACATTCAGCCTGACAGAGGTCCGGTATTTTGGCCATATCTCTTAAACCACACATCGGATAGACCCAAAACTGGTGGCATATGAAAGACGACTCACAACACGAAACTTGTACAGCAAGATCACATTGAAAGAATCTCAAATGAAGGAGATATGATCCATGGAAGATGACACTGAAATCACCGTCACTTTCCAAGAAAGGTTCGGTATTTTGAACATAACTCACAAACCACACATCGGCTTGAGACAAGACTAGTGCCAATTGAAACTAGACTCAAAGAGCTTTCCATGGATAGGTAATTTTCCTAATTTGAACGTATATTCTAGGAGCTATGCCTTCTGGAAGTTAACGCTTGTGCAGTCTAGTGCGATAGACACTCTTTCGATCATAACTTGCAGAATACAAGGAGTTTAAAGCTGATTCTTTTTGCATTGGAATGCATATGGCAAGAGCTCTCTTATGATACATCATTAGAATCAAATAAATAATTTTTTTCTAATATGACCCCACATCACTCACGAGTGCAAAAACGCACTCTTGAAAAATGTCGTGCGAGTGATGTCCAGAAGCAGCTGAATCGTGAAGAAATTTATAACACTCGAGCACTAGGATCCACACTCGAGCATTAGACTATTTTACACTCGAGCACATGCAAGTTTTGGCATGAAAGTGTTAACCCAAGAAGAAGCATGTATGTGAAAACAAGAAGCACACTCGTGTATGACTGGTTTGCACTCGAGTGATGTCCAGAATTGCATTCGAGCAGATGCGAGTGTTGGACAGAAAGTGTTTACCCGAGAGGAAGCCAGAACATGAAATTGTACATGCACTCGAGTGAGACTTCTTCACACTCGAGTGAAGTCCTGACAGAAGCAACGCAGAAGTTCAGACTCTCAAAGCCATCAATCCAAACGTGGTTAAATGTTATACAATCATTATGTTTTCCCTTATTATTGTTCCTAAACATTAACTAACATATATTTCAAATGTAAAAAAGGAGATTAAATATTTGGATTGCATCTTCAAGAATGGAGGTCACGTATGGCAAATATCTTCACTCAACGTGATGAGTCACAGAAGCCAGAAATTCATCTTTTGGCCAATGATCCAATATACCCATGACTAATACTTCATCATATTAGTGATTAAGCATTTTGCAGTGTGAAACAGGAAATTTAACGGTGAGATTACATATTCAAATGAAAGAGTCACGTGTGGCAGGCGGCATCATTACACACCGAATATCAGCTACCTACCACAACAAAAGTTTGACCCACCATGAGAGATTGTCTGGAAACTCAAGCCTATTCATTCCGCTCCACAACGTGATGTACAGCTCATAATAAGACATACCACTCCTCAATGTGGCGCTCTTCTTTGCAATGGAAATATCATTGTAGCTTGTTTTTCAAATATGCTCAACGGTCAAAATGACTCCAACGGACGAATGCTTACAACGGTCATCATCTTCATCAACTATAAATGAAAGAACATTCAACGTCAATGAGTAACGGAGACAGCGAGCAACTATGAGAAAAATGATAGAAATATGAATCCTCTGCTTCTACTCAAACATTCTCTATTTTCCAGTTTCTATATTACTTATCATTGAGAGAGTGATTATTTGTATTGTACTTCAGTGAGTATAATACCCACTCTGTGAGAGAGTCTGTAAACACTTTTAACTATATTTATGAGTTGATCTCAAGGTAGAGAAACCTTGAGAGGGTTGATTTCCTTATGGGGGAAGCTGTAGAGAGAATTGCCAGTAAGACATTCTACTCGTAAGACTTACAAGGTGCAAGTAGTAAAGAACGTTGCTGCTCATAAGACTTACAGTGGTGTAAGTAGGAGAGAACGTTGCTGCTCGTAAGACTTGCACGAGTAAGCAGGAAAGGAAGATCTTCGGAATTGCTCTGCTTGTAAGACTTACCGTAAGGGGGAGTATTTTCAGTAAGAGATTTGTAAAAGGTTTCACAAGTACCCAGCTAAACTTGTGGGATTGCAAAGGCTTTTCTTGTGCTTGGATTAAACAAGAAGATAGTGGATTTGAAAATCTCAGGAGGAGCCTGGGGACTGGACGTAGGCCATCACAGATTTTACCGAACCAGGATAAATCACAGTTTGTATATTCTCTTCCCTAAGCTCTTATATTTCTAGTATATATTATTTAATCTAACTGTTGATTTATAATTTATTTCCTTCATACTTATTTCTTTTACTAAGATGTGAAAAGATTTTCAAAGTTCTTAAGTTTTTATCTTACACCCAATTCACCCCCCTCTTGGGTATCAGCCGGTTTTAACATTTGGTATCAGAGATTGGGCTCTTGTTTAAAGGACTTAACCGTCTCAAGAGTTACAATGGCTGATTTTGGGTGTTTTATACTTTCAGAAGGTTTTGATTATAAAATCCCACCTCTTTTGAAAGATATTGATTTTTGGTTTTGGAAAGCTAGAATGACTAGTTAAATAAAAGCTTATGATTTTGATATGTGGGATGTTTTAATAAATGCTTTTTAGTTAAAACCAAGAAAGGATTGGACAGAAAGTGAAAAGAAAATGTTTTCGTTGAACATTAGAGCAATGAAAATTCTGTATAGTGCTTTAACCGAAAATTATTTTGAGAAAATTAGATTTTGTTCTAATGCTAAACATATCTAGGACACTCTTGATTCTATTTATGTTTCTAACAATTGTGTTGAAGTTGAAAGTGCTGACAGTTCATGTGAAACTACACGCTACACATCTATTATGCATGAACAATTGGAAGTTAATGATGAAGATGGAAAAATCATATAACACTTCCATACAGTCAACATGGATAAACAAGAAGAGGATTCCCGAAAAGAGCTCAGTATAGACGAACATGAAAAATCACTCTCCGGAGCTCAAGATGAACTTAACGTAAAAAGTTCCAATTCTTTGTGTGATTTTCATAAAACTGATTTTCAGAGTCTACAAAAGTTTGTTTCTCAAACAATTGTTGATTCTATTGAGAAAAGCAAAAATGTTTTCAAATATGCTGGAAAGTTTGTTCGGAAGAAATAATGTTCAAATAAAATCCATTCGAATTTCTACTCTCATGATCGACATAATACTTGCATGATATCCCATAATGCATATCTTGATACAATTTGCAATTATTGTGGTAAATCCGGTCATATTTCTCACACATGCTATATTAGAAGAAATTCCCATATGAGAAATAAATATATTTGGGTACCGAAGAGACATGTAAGGAATAAATTTGTTTGGATTCCTAAAACGCAAGTGAGTTTAAATGCTAACGTTCAAGGACCCGAAGCAAAGTAGGTACCAAAATGTCCATATGGTGTTTCATGTGTGCAGACTAATCCTAGAAAAAATAGACAAAAGGGTACTGAGAAAATGAAGAAGATTCCAAGAGTTCATAATGCACCTAAATGGAGATTCACCTCGATTAGGAGAACTCTCGGATCACCCATTGCTGGAACTGCAAAGTTTAACCATAAAGAAAGGCAATGGAGAAAAGGAGTACGTTCCACCTCAAGAATGAACTACCATAGAATACCATTCAACTATCTTGAGGAGAACAAGAAAAGAAGGATCTCTAAAGCATCAAATAAAAGACTCCTAGAGTCTATATATTTTGAGAGAAGGTTGCCAGCACCCAAAGCAAGATATTCAAAGTATCAACACCATAGAAAGATGCAATGGGTAAGCAAAAGCAATCCTCCTATGTAAGGCAAAGGTATACAATGATAAAACCCTCTATGCTATTGTCTGTAGTATTTATTGAGGTTTTATATTTTGGAATCTTAGGAATGGGTATTGCAAATGATTTTGAAATTATCTTTTCACATACCTTAAAAAGGCATTTAATATATTTATTTATAAAGGGATTGTAATGCTCAACAAGTTAATTCTTTATGCATGTATAATGATTTGAAAAGAAAATATTTCTCTTATGCATAAAGACATATTTAACGCATTATGCTAAATTGTTTCAAATTAATTATATTTTTAGAGCATGTGAATTATGATTCCTACAAGGTAACCATGAGTGGATCCAAGTAAAATTGGATACCAAAGGAAGAAAAATATCTATAAGGTTTTGTAGGAAGAAGAAAGGAAAAGCTTCATCTCAAGATTATGACTACATAAGATTTCACTCAAATCTTGGTGAAGTTGGACCTTGAGACTACATCTTAAATGTGTAAACAAAAGGAGGCATTACTTGAGGCAACACTGCAAGTGCCTAGCTAGCAATAAAGGAAGAAAAGATGCATAGTGAAGCGTCACTCAAGTAACCAATCAAGTGATCATCATCACTGCATGACAATTGGGAGTGAATGTTTAAGTGATAACACCAATTGGAAGATTGGAAGGTAAAAGTCAAGGAATTATGCACAAATGAATTCCAAAGGATAATTTCTCAACTAATTACGAGATTACTTAAGCACGGTATTGTCTTCTTTATTCTTTACACTCGAGCACATGCAAGTTTTGGCATGAAAGTGTTAACCTGAGAAGAAGCATGTATGTGAAAACAAGAAGCATACTCGAGTATGACTGGTTGCACTTGAGTGATATCCAGAATTGCACTTAAGCAAATATGAGTATTGGACAGAAAGTGTTTGCCCAAGAGGAAGCCAGAACGTGAAATTGTACATGCACTCGAGTGAGGCTTCTTTGCACTCGAGTGAAGTCCTGACAGAAGCAACGCAGAAGTTCAGACTCTCATAGCCATCAATCCAAACTTGGTTAAATGTTATACAATCATTATGTTTTTAGTTGTTATTGTTCCTAAACATTAACTAACGTATATTTCAAGTGTAAAATAGGAGATTAAATATTTGGATTGCATCTTCAAGAACGAAGGTCATGTATAGCAAATATCTTTACTCAACGTGATGAGCCACAGAAGCCAGAAATTCATCTTTTGACCAATGATCCAACATACCCATGACTAATACTTCATCATATTAGTGATTAAGCATTTTGTAGTGTGAAACAGGAAATTTAACGGTGAGATTACATATTCAAATGAAAGAGTCAGGTGTGGCGGGCGGCATCATTACACACCTAGTATCAACTACCTACCACGACAAAAGTTTAACCCACTATGAGAGATTATCTGGAAACTCAAACCTATTCATTCTGCTCCACAACGTGATGTACAGCTCATAATAAGACATACCGCTCCTCAACGTGGCGCTTTTATTTGCAACAGAAATTTCATGGTAGCTTGTTTTTCAAATATGCTCAACGATCAAAATGACTCCAACGGACGAATGCTCACAACGGTCATCAACTTCATCAACTATAAATGAGAGAACATTCAACGTCGATGAGTAACGAAGACAGCGAGCAACTATGAGAAAAATGATAGAAATATGAATCCTCTACTTCTACCCAAATAGTCTCTGTTTTCCAGTTTCTGTATTATTTATCATTGAGAGAGTGATTATTTGTATTGTACTTTAGTGAGTATAATACCCACTCTGTGAGAGAGTCTGTAAACACTTTCAACTATTTTTATGAGTTGATCTCAAGGTAGAGAGACCTTGAGAGGGTTGATTTCCTTATGGGGGAAGCTGTAGAGAGAATTGCCAATAAGACATTCTGCTCGTAAGACTTACAAGGTGCAAGCAGTAGAGAACGTTACTGCTTATAAGACTTACAGGGGTGTAAGCAGGAGAGAACATTGCTGCTCGTAAGACTTGCACGAGTAAGCAGGAGAGGAAGATCTTCGAAATTGCTCTACTTGTAAGACTTGTCGTAAGGTGGAGTATTTTCAGTAAGAGATTTGTAAAAGGTTTCACAAGTACCCGGCTAAACTTGTGGGATTGTAAAGGCTTTTCTTGTGCCCGGATTAAACAAGAAAATAGTAGATTTGAAAATCTCAAGAGGAGCCTGGGGACTGGACGTAGGCCATCACAGATTAGACTGAACCAGGATAAATCACAGTTTGCATATTCTCTTCCCTAAGCTCTTGTAATTCCAGCATATATTATTTAATCTAACTGTTGATTTATAATTTATTTCCTTTATACTTATTGCTTTTACTAAGATACGAAAAGATTTTCAAAGTTCTTAAGTTTTTATCTTACATCCAATTCACCCCCTTCTTGGGTGTCAATTGGTTCTAACACTTTAGACATCCCAAATTTGAATTTGGGACTCCTAAAGTTCTTCCCACGTCCAATATAAATTTTGGAAAATTTTTTTTAGCGCCAGGAGTGGGTTTAGATGTCCCAAAATAATTTTGGGACGTCTAAACCCAAATTTAAGCGTCCCAAATGGCATTTGGAATGCCTAAAGTCTTGGTTTGTCTGACATGCATCTTCTCTATTCTCCACCCACCATCCCTCCTTTTTGACCAAACAACTTCCTCTTTCATTCATTATTCACTGTCGACCCCTTCCCTTTCTACTTTACTCTTCCTTCTTCTTTCATTGGTTGTTGACCCACCTCCTCCACACCTTCTTGGTTTTTTCCTCCACCTCCTTTCCATTGAAGAAGACGCACGCACCACCCCCTCCTCCATAGTGTCTTGGTTTTTGCCCTCCTCCACCTCCTTCTTTCTATTATCGTCCACACCTCCCCACATACCGTGGTCTTCTTTGCTTTCTCCACCCTCTAGCGTACCTCCTCCACCGTGCACACCGTCAACATACCTCCTCCACCGTGCCTTCATCAGGTTAGTTTATTTTCTTTCTTTTTGTTTTTAACAGAATAGTTTAATTTGTTTTTGAAATATAAATTTAGTTGAAGAAATTAAATTAAAACTTCTAATCTGAAATACAAATTGTAGCACACCGCATGTTTGCCTTGTATTGGTCTTAATTACTTGGTCACTTTTTTAAAACCATATTGGTCAGTTGTATGATACTTGACTATATTGCCTTAATCTTGACAAAGGTTGAATATAATTGGAAACAATTGTGGGTATATGACCTTTATATTGAAATGTTGAGTAATGAAATGTGAAAGATTTGTAATAAAAATATAAAAGACATATAATTACTGAAAAATAACTCATGCATTTGAGAATTTTAATTCTTACATCGTTTACATATTTATTACTTAGCTTTCCGATTTTTCAGTGATGAAACAATCAAGTCAAAAAATACTTTAAGAATAAAGTGCACAAAAAAAATTCCTTTAAAATACTAGGAGTTACTCAAAAAAATACTTTATGGGATAGATGCATCTTAACCTTAAATGTATATACCGGCTTAATGTACATTATAGTAGTTAACATCTAGATTAAAATTGCTCCTCATAGAAATGAATTTGTTAATTGTGCTTATATATGTTGGCTAAATGTGACGTTTAATTTTTTTAGTAAAAATAAGTGAAAACCTAGCCAATAGGAAATATCACGTTAATATATTGTTTGTTTTATATGTTTGGAGATTGGGAATTGAGAGGGAAAATATGTATATATATTATTATAAATTAATAGAGCTTTTGAATGATTTTGATGAAATTAACAACAATTAAACAGAGTAATTTTTGTTTCTTTAATATGATGGATTTTATTTTTTTAGATTAGATTAGTAAGATTATTAATGTAGTTTCCTTAATATAATATAGTAAGTAGTATGATTATTATTCGTGTAGTGGAGAGATAGGGTTGCTTGAAATTTTGGGATGTCTTACTTTTAACGGGAAATGCTGTCAAAGTTTTTGTTGAAAAAAGTGATAAAAGGAAATCCCATCATATATTGTTGACAATTGTACTAAACGTGTGAGTGTTATTGGGAATGGCTTAAGTGGTAACAAAATAGATCACAGTTGGAAGAATTCTTTGAGAACTAGTGAAGAATATGAGAAAGGGGTGGAAGATTTTATTGAATTTGCTAGAAATAATGCTCCAGCAAAAAATGGGAAGTATTTTTGTCCTTGTGTCAATTGTTTGAATCAGAGTCGACGGGATGATGTCATAAAGGATCACCTCCTTTGTGATAGAATAAATCTACGATACACAAAGTAGATATGGCATGGTGAGGAAGTAATGGATTGTCCGTCGCATAAGAAGGAAGATGTGGACATGATAGATGAAGATAGAATGGAGAAAATGATTCACGATGTTGAGGTAGAATCCTTTGAGCAGACACAGGAGTATGATAGCCAGCGGAGTGATACAGAGCACCACTGTACCCTAGGAGTAAGTACACGTGGCTGACGGGAACATTGCATTTGGTTAACTTAAAGGAAACTTATGGGTGGACTGATAGTAGCTTCACATTGCTGCTTGAAGTATTGTATTTCCAGAGGATAATGTACTTCTAAATTGTATGTATGCAGCCAAGAAAATCCTGTCTACAATAGGTATGGAGTATAAAAAGATACATGCTTGCCCTAATGACTGCATATTGTATATAAATGAATATGGAGGTCTTAGTGAGTGTCCTAAGTGTAAAACTGCATGATACAAAGTGAAAAAAGATGGTGGTTATGGCGATGTGACAACTAAAAGGCAACCTTTAAAGGTTATGTGGTATCTTCCAATAATACCACGTTTTAAACATTTGTTTACGACTGCAACAAAAGCGAAGAAGTTGATATGGCACTCTGATGAGAGAATATTTGATGGGAAATATCTTCAGCACTTAGCTGACTCTCCACAATGGTAAAAAATAGATGAAATGTTCCCTCAATTTGGCAGCAAGTCGAGAAACCTTCGGCTTAGGTTTTGTACAGATGGCATCAATCCGTATGGAACTCTTACTAAGACACATAGTGTGTGGCCAGTTCTCCTTGTAATATACAACTTGCCTCCCTGGCTATGTATGAAATGCAAGTATATGATGCTATCTATGATGATTTCTGGACCAAAATAGCCAGGGAACGATATTGATGTCTATTTGGCCCCTTTGATTGAGGACTTGAAGAAGTTGTGGGAGGAAGGCGTAGATGCGTTTGATGCTTATAAGAAAGAGTCCTTCAAGCTACGTGCAATGATTTTCACAACGATAAACGACTTCCCTGCATACGAAAACTTGCCAGGGTACAGCGTAAAAGGTCATAAAGCATGCCCAATATGTGAAGCAGATACACACTTCCATTAACTAAAGCATGAAAGAAAAGCTATCTACCTTGGCCACAGGAGGTTTCTTCATCGGTTCCACCTGTATCATAGGCTAAGAAAGCATTTTAACGGCTTACCGGAGCATGGAATGGCTCCAAAGTCATTAACCGGAGAGGAAGTTTACAATCGAGTGGAACGTATCAATGTCACTTTTGGTAAGAATCAGAGGATTATGGGTGAGAAGAACATATGGAAGAAGAGATCCATTTTCTTTTATCTTCCATATTGGTGTTCGCTTGACGTGAGACATAGTATTGATGTGATGCATGTGGAGAAGAACGTTTGTGATAGCCTTATCAGTACGCTTTTGCACATATCAGGGAAGACTAAGGATGGGATTAGTGCGAGATTAGACCTTATTGATATTGGAATCAGAGAACGGTTGCATCCACAACTAAGAGATGATGGTAGGAGGGCATACATGGAGCCAGCAGTGCATACACTATCAAAAGCAGAGAAAAGAAGTTTGTGTGGGTATTTGCATGAAATTCAGGTACCGCAAGGGTATTCCTCGAATGTTAAAAGATGTGTATCAATGGACGATTTGAAGTTAGTGGGAATGAAGTCCCATGATTATCATGTGTTAATGCAACAACTATTACCGGTAGCTATTAGAGGTATAATAAAAGATGAAGTACGAACCACTGTAACAAGATTGTGCATTTTCTTCAATGCTATCGGTAACAAAGTTGTTGACACTAAAAAGTTGGATGAACTGGAAAATGAGGGTTCCATTATTTTGTCACAACTAGAGATGAATTTTCCTCCTTCATTTTTTGATATAATGGTGCATTTGGTAGTTCATTTGGTAAGGGAGGTAAGGCTCTGCGGTCCAGTTTACCTGAGGTGGATATACCCTTTCAAGAGATACATGAAGATCTTAAAAGGGTATTATAAAAATCCTTATTGACTAGAAGCCTCAATAGTAGAAAGATATGTAGTTGAGGAGGCTGTGGGGTTTTGCAAAGATTATATGTTAGGGAAGAAGGAACAATCTCGGCATGAAGAGGGGAGAAGCAAGGGAACACGAGGAATGAAAGTGAAGAATATTCCTCGTTAAGAGGTGTTGCAAGCCCACTTGTATATCCTGAATAATATGGTAGAAGTTCAGCCTTACATAGATGAACATAGAAAGACTTTGAAGAACAAGAATCCAAGGAAGAATGACATGCAGATTGCTATTGACCAAAACAAGACATTCATGCAGTGGTTTGAGGAAAAGGTTTTGCATGAGACCGGTGTGTCTGAGACAATTGAGTGGCTAGCCTTGGGGCCTTCGTTTTAGGTCATTACTTGGACCAGTTATGATATAAATGGCTATTCTTTCTATACAAAAGGGCAAGATGACAAAAGTACAATGCAAAATAGTGGAGACATGGTAGAAGCTAAAACTATGCACTTTTCCAGTTCGAGAGACAAAAACCCCATATTAGCATCTATGGCCTATTATGGAGTTATAGAATAAATATGGGAGATGACATACAACAAGTTCAAAGTTGCTTTATTCAAATATAAGTAAATTAGCAATAATGCTGTGGTAATAGATAAACAATTTGGATTTGTATCAGTTGATCTTCGAAGAGTTGGCTATAGAGATGAGCCCTTGGTGCTAGCAAGCCAGGCGAAACAAGTGTTTTATGTCATCGATCCTGTAAGCAAAAACATGTCCATTATCCTTAAAAGTAAAAAGCAGAAGTATGGTGATCCGACCTTCAACCTTTATGACATAACACATTTCACAACAACTCCACCTCGAACAAATGAAGTAGAATTGGTAGATGATGACGAATATGCTGTAAGAAATGACCATGGTGAAGGACTATGGGACACAATATAGAGTAAGACCTTAATTTATAAACGAGAACTGTGTTTTTTTACTCCCACTTAGTTTATTTTATTTTGATTGAAATGTATTTACGTTTCTAACGATGCTTTTTGTGTTAACAGGAATATGGACAACTCTAGTGATGATGAAAGGCGTAGAGATGAAGAAAGCCCTAGCGATGATGAAAGGTCTAAAGATGAACCCGTTGCAAGAAGGAGGGTTAGAGGCTATAAAAAGATGGGAGCATTGGTTGCACATCATGAACATCAACAAGAGAGGCTACATATAGACTTCAGTGACAATCTGAATCCAGTTGGTCCTGAGGAAGACCACCTCATTAGCTACGTAGCATTTTTAAGTCAAAGCAAAGTGCGTATTACCTATGATAATTGGAGATTGGTTCCCCCAAAAATGAAAGACATGATTTGGTAGCAACTTTTGGTATATAAGTTTTGATTCATCTATGGTAATTGTAGCTTTATTCCTATTGTTTCAAATATAATAATCTTATGTTTTACCTTGAGCAAACATACGATGTCCCAGACACTAGGGAGATGTATAGGCACTGGATGGATGAGGTTCGTATACGATCGAAAGGTTTCAAGAACAAGCTAATAGCAAGGTATGTTCGAAGGGCCCTGAGGGGTTAGGATCCATGTACACATTATTCGTATTTGTCTCCAGAGGAGTGGAGGTTGTTTTCGGCATCACAGGCAAATCCTGAGTTTTTGGTAAGATTTCTGTCATCATGATATAGAGCTTTTAATTTTCATATAATTCATATCATTGATTTATTTTTTGTTGTTTTTCATTCATAGAAATTAAGTGCAGCAAATGCACAGAGGCAATCAGAAAATAAATATCAACATTACATGTCTCGTGGTGGATATCGAAAGCTTGAGCGGCAAATGATGCAAGAAGAGTTAGAGAAAATGAAGGAAGCAGCAAAATCTGATCCTAGCATTGTTATCCAGGCCCCGACACCTCCTCCACATCATAAAAAATGGGAAGCAAGGAGGATTAAGGATGGGAAGTACATAAATCTGGTTGTTACTGAGGTTGCTGCGGGGATTGTAAGTAGTTACACCATATGTACCTAATTTTTTGCTTATCGAGAGTGGTTTTGATACATTTACGATAAACTGTATGCTACAGGATGAACTGGAAGATCAGAGTAGCCAAGGTTTATTCAATACAAGTAGACGGATGGACATTTTGTCAACGGCTATTGGGAAGGCAAATGACCTTGGTCGTGTTCGAGGAGAGACACGGAGAGTTAGTGTCACGAGGTATTTTGGACGAGACTCACGTTATTCGTCACAAGCTGGACCTAGTAAGGACCTTGTGGCCAAGATTTGAGAGGACCTCAAATGAGAGCTCGAGGCCAACCTTCGAGACAAGCTCCGACAAGAGCTGTTGCCAGAGCTTCAACTTGAAATGGCAAAGATGTTTGGAGAGCAAAGGGCAAGGGACGAGCATAAAACTCAAGAATCCCCAGCCTTCAATAGCACCAAAGGAAGTTACAACACTCTGGAGGAACCACTTGGTGACCCTTCTCCCACTCCAGTGTCGAGAGACCCTTCCACCCTCTATTTGGATAATCCACTGTTGCGTGTTGTTGCCGATGCTCTCATTCACACATGTGTTACCACCTACCATCATCAGTAAATTCAGTAGGATTTTTGTAGGGTGAATGTGATGAGTGTTAGAAAGGGGGAAGAAGGTACAGCTATCCCTATTCCTAATCTAGAGGTTAGCACGTTAGGTCAGGCGATAAGATCTTTCATCCTTTGGCCTCACAATCTTATTGGTTCAGACGCAACACCTCCAATGGTGGGAATTACCTTACTATCACTAAAAATATATTGTCATCTTAATAACAATTTGTTTTTTGATGTTCTAAAAGGATGATGAAGATGCGAGGAAATGGCCCTACTTAGCACGGCTGCAACAGATCTACAAGGGCATTAAACATGTTGACTTGAAGATGCCTCAAGGGATTGTGGGCCTTACATTAGAGTATCCTTACACGATTGACAATACAGATCTCAAGCAGTTTATCAGGTTGGAGGAGATAGATGCATGCTAAGTGAAATTTGCAATCCGGTAAGTTTTTTTTCAATTTTCCCATAGAATTCATTTAGCGGTCTTTTGATTTCATACATTCAATAATTCATTCCTTATTTTAATTATATTATAGCATCTTCCACGGTCTCTGCACAAACACAGAAAGACGTGATTGGTATGGATTCTTATGCCCTGTGAATACGACAGGGGATACCAATACTGTGGCGTATAGGACTCACTTTGTCAGCTACGTAATGGGAGAGACCAAACTTTGGTGTTATCTAACATCCATTGTTCAACGGTTCGTATTTTCATTTTGTCAATTTAAGAAGTTTCATAAATAATTGTCTTGTCATCTAACTCCATTTTAATCTATACATGTTGTTCTAGTTACCACTGGAGTTTGTGTTATATGTCCTTGTCGCAACGTAGTCTATTGGTTTGATCCCTTGAGTAAAATGCTAGACAAATATACAAAATCCGTCTTCGACATATAAGTTATTCTGTTTGTATTTCATTGACTCTTAAAAAAATGAATAGTTCTAATTTCTGTTCATTTTGATTTTCATGATAGTGCTTGTCAAACATATAGAGGCTTAGATGGGTCACACGAGGGTGCAGTTGTTAAAAAGCCAAAGTGGTTTTATCCGATAGTAAGTAGTTTCGATTCTAATTGTTTTATTGACGGTCGTTTTAGACATACCTTTATTGATTTTAACAACTAATTGTATGCCTTTCATTTAAAGTGCCCTCAACAACCTGGCAACACTAAATGCGGATATTATGTTATACTTTATATGTATAACATCACTCAAAGTGGAATTACTAGTGACTTTGAAAAGGTAATCGCTTCTTCATTCTCAAATGATAATATTTTTGGTGTTCTAATCGAAATGCTAATTAATTCATTTGCTTGATTCATTTCATCAAAGCTTATTTTCTAATTTTCAGATTTTTGATAATGAAGATGCCTACCTACGTGAAGACCTTGATTCGATCAGAGACCTTTTGGATGGACATCTTCTTCAACATATAGAGCAGTAAAATTTTTATTTATATCAGTTTGTAGTTGTGTGATGACAGCGTTTTGACACTTTATGGTTGTTATTGTTGATATATATATTAATAGGTTGTATGAGTTGTTATTGTATGTATATATAGTAAATATTGTAGTGCTAGATGTCCTTACCATTTTGTAACAGACATTGTGGTTTATGTATCCATTTTCTATTCTGTTTCTACAGTTTGAATTCACTCGGTAATGCAGAATATAAATGATCTTTTAAAAAAAATCAAACCTTTTAACATCCCAAATTAAGAATTGGGACCTCTAAAGTCCTCCACGGGGGACTTTAGATGTCCCAAATATCAATTTGAGACGTCTAAAGTCTCACTTTAGATGTCCCATTTTTTTGGGACGTCTTTTCTTAAAACATACTACAGCCCCCACATAGACGTCTCCCCATTTTTTAATGTTAAAAGTGCCAAAATTGGGACGTTAAAACCCCTTTTTGTAGTAGAGCTCACTCCTTCCATAAATGTATAAAGTTTGCAACAACAGACAACGGCTTTGAGGGGCAAAATCATAATTACCGGTGAATGAAGGTTCCGATAAAGATCAAGAGAGAGGACATTAGTTATCTGAAGGCCTTTTATTATTTTTAAGGAATGTAATTTATTGTACAATAGCCTATATGAGAATTCCTGTATATAATCCAGTACATTGTATCATTAATATCAGTATATCTATGCTTTCCCCGTGTGCCCGCTAAACCGCACATTGCAACTTTGATTAAGGTTAATGGTACGTGGTATGTAAGGTGGGGCTTACAAATCACATTCTTGATGTGTATGGGATTGGCCATCATGATCCTGACATACTCCTAGATGATTCAAGCCACTGCTCTGGTAGCATGATTATGTGAGGCTTGTTGCAGATTTACATAACTTTTGATTCATTTAAATTGAAGGAAACAAAAGTTCCTAAATTCACAGCAGCCCTCAAATCATCTATTCGGTAACTAGTTACTAGAGGGTGATATTTTTTTGTTTTATTTTTATAAAATATAAAAATATAATTATCTGGGCACTAGTTGCCCCAAATATTTTTAAGAAAATAATAACATACCTCACGGTGATTAACTAATAACCATGATATATGGATATGTTAAAATAATAGTATAACTCATGGTTATTAATAAAGAACCATAATAAATATAAACAAATAAATAACAATTTTATCGATACAACTGTTATATAAACTCTTAGGAATGACAAACCAGAAAAACCTACCCTTCCTCTTCTATTTGAGGTACCTTTGTGAAGTCATGATGTGATAAAGCATTCAAGGTGATATTAACTTGCTTTTGTGAGGTTATGTTTTTATTGGAAAAACTATTATTGCTTTGTTCTAAGGTTCATTTCTTGTAACAAGTAGTCAACCCATTGCTTTGACTAAAGGTTCCTACTTTATTGATCCTTTTTTATATAACTTCTAGAGATATGATCACTAAGCAAATACATTTCCTTTTTTGCAAGTATCCATATTTTAGGAAGTTACTTCAAAAAGGTCAATAGGGATGTAATGAATAAACTAGTTCAGTTGTACTGATGAGAGTCATAAATGAACAAGCTCTGTGAATAAACTAGTTCGATCAGATGTACCAAGAGTCATACACAAACAAGCTCTATGAATAAACTAATTCAATTGACATATTGAATTGCTTTTGTGAAGTTATGCTTTTTGGAAATCCCATTATTGCTTTGACTAAATGTTCGTCTCCTATTTGTCTATTGAGTAATTGGCACCAAATTAAATGCTATGAAATTCAACATTGTGATCAATCCTAGACTCTTCAATAAGAGAGTTTTTGAGCTACTTAGTCTCATCCCTATATATATAATAGAGTAGTACTTCCCACATCGAGTAGCAATGCAATTTGAATGGATCAAAATTTTCTAATCTTTTTGGCTAGAATCAATCGTACTCTTGATCTATATATATAATAATGTAAGTATTCATCTATACCTTGTGTTTATTTAGCAATTAAGCCTAGAAAGCAAAAGAAGACGGGGTAAAAAACAAACACCCCTTTCAGAAAGGGCATAGGGGTCATGCAAACCCTTGAACTCAAGTGTTTGCATATCACATTTGCCCATTTTAATAGAGGTTTTTAGAGTCCTTTGCTTTCCAGGGTAATTCCTATGAAAAGACACGATTATATATAGGTTACCAGTTACAATATCACTTATATATGTCACTAGTTGCGATTGATTCTCCCCAAAAAGCTAGAATATATTGATCTATCCCAAATTACTTAGCCACTGGATGTGGAAGGTATTGTTCTATTATATATATAAAGGAGTTCAACTAGCTCAGAAACACTCACTTGAAGAGTCTTATATCCATTCATCATGGTTATTAAATTAAAAACGTCATTTATTGTCAAAGTTCATGGTTCTTATTTATAAACCGTTATTTATGTAGTAAATGCATAACAGTTTTCTACATGGGACCATTATTTATTTTTTATTAAAAGTCACAGTTCTTACATACAAACTATTATGTATGTTATTGAATAAATAGCAGTTGTAAAATCATATCATTATGTATCATGCAAGCATTGCCAAATATTATGATGGTTGTTTGCGAGTGCCTGTTAATTATTATCATAGCAATGGGTAAATCATAGCCTTACCAAACCTCAATACTTAATGAATGGTATATTATAGCCGTTATAATAGATTTGAAATAAATAACGATTTGGAATAATAATGTATCTATATTGAGCTTTTATAGCACCCGCATATGACGGTTCAGAACCGTTAAGTATGGCAGTTAATAACTATCATATATCGCGATTTCTATAACAGTGTCTCTTCCATGTCTCCCAGTGGTCGGAGGAAGATTATAGTATATAATATAACCTAATGTGTATCAATGCCCTGATCAAATAGTACAACAACAATAATAATAATATTTCTAAAATAACATGATGTCATGCTTTTTTTTATGGGAAAATTACATTTAAGTATCAGACAAGAGAAGATATGAAAAAAATGATCCATTGAAATTTTAAAATTGCATTTAAATCCTGTGGGACTTTTTTGCAATAAATTCCAATTATGCTGACAAGTTCATGGGCATTCGCTGTCAAGTCTAGGGGGTGTCATTGACAAGTCCAGGGGGCATCATTGACAAGTCCAGGGGCGCATCATTGACAAATCTAGGGGCGTCTGTTGACAAGTTAAGGGGCATCTATTGGCAAGTCCATGAGCGTCTATTGACAAATCCAAGATTGGAATTTATTGCAAAAAAGTCCCACAGGACTTAAATGCAATTTTGAGATTTCAAAGGATCAGTTTTTCATATTTTCTCTTATCCGGGACCTCAATGCAATTTTCCCTTTTTTTATTTATGTGTCATGCCGTTTTCTGAAATTTTCAGTCATGTCACTTTCTTGTCTAGGAAACTTCGAGGAAGAATACAATAGTATTACTGATATTGTTAAAAAATAAAATTTATATAACAAATAACTTTAATAATGTTCTTTTAATAAGTAACATTAATAAAGTTACTTTGATATTTATTTATCATGTTTGATACTCTTAAAAAAGATCTCTTATGTTGATATTGCAACGTGTAAAATAGAGGTCAACGTGTTCAGAAGCAGACCTTTATATACAACTTAACCCAGCAAATTTCCTAACTTGGTAGCTAATTTTATATTAATTACCAATATTGTACCGTTTTCGCTCATTCCAAATATATAAAAAGTATATAGGAAGAACCACTAATAATTAACATGATATGAACAATGCGATTTATTTTAACTTCATATAAAAATACAAAATTCAGTTTAGTCACCTCACGAACTCAATAGAATATTGCATGCATTAAATCAAATTATATGTATTGATATATTTATATATTGATATATGAAAAATAACATATAAATTTTATATAGAGTTCTTATAATTATATGTTGAGATGAATATTTGGTCATAGAAGAAAAGATCATATTAGTAATAAACATATTTGAGGAAGAGTTAGAGTGGCAAATATTAAAGAGAAAACAAATAAGAAACTATCCTAGTTGTTTGGACATGTTCAACTAAGGTCATCTATGCGCCGATGATAATGGTAGATCAAACAATATGGAGGTATCTGAAAAGGGGTAAAAAAGGCTAAAGAAAAGACTCAATAAAAATATTAAGCATGACCTCTTTATCAACAATTTATCTAAAGATTTGATTGTTGATAGAACATAATATCTTAGTTTGATCATATAGTTGACTCCACCTAATAAAATAAGTAATTTGGTGAAATTGTTAAGTAAACCGGAGACATTAGTATATTTATCCTCCGTATAAATAATGAGAAGCGTGACTAGCTAGGGAATAATGCTTGTCGGACTAAGAAAATAATGTTTTATTGTTTTTCATATTTCATAACAACTAAAGTGGCCTCTGCAACGTTCTGCGAAATTACACATTCCACGATAAAAGTGATAGTTTATATATCATGCGTTCAATATATAAAGGTATGGATACATTTCAACTCAAATTGGTTGTGAGGAGTAGGAGGTATGATTACATAAGTGAGGGGTTGAGAGTTTGATTGCAACTTATTAATTGGGAAAAGTCTACTCTTTATTTTTAGTATCCAATAAAAAGACTCAGATCTAGTTTTGGCAAATGTTACTCCTTAATCTAAGAAAGAAAGGAAGAGATTCTAAAAAATAAATGTAATTGTCAAAAAGTTCCAATAACAAGTGCAAAAGCATCTACCACTTGTCTTTTTCTGTATTATAATTTGTCATATCATTGCATGCTATTCATCACTTATTATAAGATCTTTTGGTGATTACATTAATTCTTTGAGATCTCATAGTAATCTCTCATCAAAAAGTTATACTCTATGTATCAATTTTGAATATCTATACATTCAAGTTATAATATGTCATCATGCCTTTTTTCAAAAACTTCCAACTATCTCACTTCTAGACATAGAGGATAATGGGAAGCGTGACTATGGACATGCTTGTTTGTCAGACAAATAAAAGAATGTTTTATCAATATTTCATAACAACTGAGATAATTGAAAGCTAAGGAAACCTAAGTTCGAATCTCCGCTTCTATCTTTTATCCTCAATGCCAAAGGAGATATTAGACTTCGTTGTCCGCAGAGTATACTCTTACCGTCTCAAAAAAAACCATGTTTAAGCATATGTCTCGAATTTGATTATTTGTGAATGTAGAAAACCCCTTTAAAACAGTTACCCGAAATTGGGCCCGCTCATATTTGACCTAGTTAGATGGCCACCACATAAAATAATTATAAAAACAATGCGATGTTAATTATGATAAGATGGATTGTGTGCATGTTTAGTATTGTATTTCATTCTATGCAGATGTATGTGAGAAAAATGAAGCAAGGGGGCCTGTGATAGGGTTGCTATCACTGTCCACGCTCTTGCGATTCATAAGTTGAATTTTTTTGGTTCTCTAGAGGAGTTTTTTGGAAAGCAGGCCAACAACCACACACACACACACACACACAAACACATGTAATATCTTGATTATTATGGGACAATCAAGTATGTTTCTATGAGGATGTTATGTAGTAACATGTTTACTAGATAATAAAACTTATTATGGCGAATATTTTGCAACTTTATCATATGTCGGATAACTCTGTTAATTTATATGTGCTTTTTCTTTGTAATCCATGCTGTTTATCAGTTGAGAATATATAAAAAACATATCTTTGGAATACATAAGAATTCAATATTAAAAACGCTATCAATTTCTTTTTCTGGTTTGGGGAGGGGGACGGGGGGCGGCACTATCGCATTTTAATGGCTGAAAATGGTCACTCACCGCCCATTTGTCTTTGTTGCCATGGCTTTTCTGAAATTCCATGTCTCTTCTTGGTCTTCAATTGGTCCGAGGAAGATTATATATAATATAACCTAATCTGTATCGATATAATGTCCAGATGATGATGATGATGATGATATGGTGTAATGCCATTTTCTGAAATTACCGTGATGTCACTTCAGGCCAAAGAAACTTCGGGAAGGAATACATCAGTATTATTAATAATGATATTAAAATAAAATTTTTATGAAACAATAACTTTTGAATAAAAAAATAACTTTAATAAAGTTATTTGTAAAGTCACTCAATTTATCCTGCTTGATACTTTTTAAAAAAATCTCTTGTTGATAATGAAGCATCTTTACAAGACTTGGGTGTGTTCGGATAAGCTTTTAGAAAATAGCATCTGGTGAAAAAGTGAAGAATAGCTTTTAGAGAATAGATTATGAGGAGAATAGATTATGGAAAACCATGGTTTTCATAAAATGAGAGTGTTTGGATGTTGTGATCAAACTAGATTTTTTTCATGGTCAAATTACTAAAAAGGATATTAACTTTTGTGATAATTATATATAAAGAATAAGATTATATTTTATGTATTATTTAAGGGTTAAGGTCCAAATTTAACAGCCAAGTTTTTTCTGAGGAGTGTCTGGTACAAATAAGTTTTGGAAGATGGAAAATAATAATGAACAATTAAAAAGGATGTAAATTTAACAAAACTGTTAAATTTTATCTAATGATGTTAAATTATAAGAGGAAAAAACCTCTAACGGCATTAAAAATGATGCGTCTTAACCTATTATTTAACATTAATTTTCATAATTAATACCAAAACTAAAATAAATTTGTCTATATGTAATGTTAACTAGCATGAACTTCCTCGCGTGTTGCGCGGGGAGCAAATCTTAAGAGATTTAAAGTAATTTATAAACAAAGTATACAACATAAACAAATTAATGAATAAAGCATTCTTACCATATCATATTAGAAAAAGCAGTAGGATACAAATCAAGCACAACAAAAAAAATCTTCATAGCAATGAAGACAGTTTCACACCTGTGGCAGTTTGACTGTTGCATATGGAGACCCAAAAAATTTCAGCATGGAGTCGTGAACGCAGTAGCTATAAATAATCCAGTGATATAAACTTGATTTCAAATTAAAGCTGACTAATTTCTGGCCAAGAAATAATATTTTTAAAATGCATCAAATGTTTGATCACACAAGCTGCTTTAGTGTAAGAATGTAGCAATTTGTTTGACTTAATGACACCAGAAGCAGATTTTTCATGTTTAAGGTATCTACAATGGTAAAAAAACGAAAAAAGAAGGTTGGAGTAGGCAGAAAGGTTACAGACAGCAGGTTCAGAATTTATGAAAAAGGTATGATGATGAAGAAAGGTTGTATTCCTCATGTTAAGAATTATTGATAAACAGCCAACATGAGATGATAGAACTTTTTTTTTGAATATATATGATATAGTGTTTGTTGCTTTGCTTTTTCATAAATGAACATATAGTGGCAAATTTCCTTTTTGAACATATAGTTACAATTCATGGGTCCTGAATATATATGATACAGTGTTCTATCAGCACTGTTACATGATTTGTTCTTAATCATTCATTTAAATCATCATTTAATGTGTTGTACTTATTGCTCACATCATTTTATAGGTTATATTTAAAATGAAGATCCTCAAAAGTATTACTTTATAATTGATCTTAAACATATATCCCTGGAGTAAAACTTTGCCATATATTACTTTAAATTAAAGTTAAAACATGATTTATCATATATTGAAAACACTATTTCAGCTATTCTATCAAATGAATTTTTCTGAAAGTTGACCAAAGTTGCCAGATGGAAACCTAAACATAGAATAACATACATAGCTGAAAAGTAAGCATATCTAAAGCATCATAAAAAAAATTTCAATGGAATCATCTTTAAATTATAATATAATGAAGGCTGAAACATGAGTTCATACATCACAAGAATATTAAGAATTAGTTGCAAATAGACTTCATTAAAGCTAAATCTAAATTTGAAAAAATATTAATGCCCCCCTCCAATAGAATAACTTTAGTCTACCTTTCTGAATCCATCAGAATGAGCAGCACCCAGAAGCATAATTCCTAGCACCTTCATTTTAAAAATTCCAATATCAGTCATGAGTTTTTTTCATGTCGAGCAAAAGCTCCATTATACTATGCTTTTTATAATGCAAACGAAAATGTAGCCATCCACCATGGTTTCTTCTAAAAGTACCATATGAAACTGGAAAAGAATCATCATTAGGAGGAAAATGAAGAAGGGGAAATATTTAGTGCTCCATGTAATAAATGAAACTAAGCATCCAATTGTACAACCAACCAAATCCATTAATAATTATTTTCCATACAATCATAAATAAATAAAAAAAACATATTTCATCCAAAAGAAGCCAGACAACATCAAATTGCAAGCCAGAAAAATAAATAAAAAATCTCATAGACAATATAAATAAATGTCTTCCAAGCTTATTTCCCTGAAAACCTAGATGGACAACTTGACTTTCAGCTCAGAGCTTCTTCCTCAAATTGATGCTATGTTCCATAGTTTAAGTGGGGCAATGAAAAAGTTCCCTTAGTAGGATTTTCCAGTAAATCCTTTTTTAGTTTTTACCACATTCTAATTCTCAATATGATACTCATTTGCCAAAAAAAAAAAAGTTGTGCTTAGACTAGTTTGCATCTAATATTAATTTCTTTTGTATTCAACAGATAGATACAAATTTTAGCCATTCAGACTTCACAAACCTAAAGAGAAAGAACTAATAATCCTGATATAGCACACATGGTACAATAATAGTAAGACAATCGGATGGGAAGTTTCCTACTGACTTCTCTCCTATACTTTTAGATCATGCAGCTTCTCATTAGAACTTGTATCAAAGAGAAGATGCTATGGATTGACCTCATCCACACTCCAGCTTTTCTCTCCAGTGGCACTGACACTTGATTTATACGTTAGCCTCAGATTACTCTTCAAATTCAAGTAATCAACCTGTAAATTATGGAAGCCAAAGTGACTAATATGTGTGGGGAAAAGCTATGAATGATGCCAGACTCTAAGAGATATCACAACCTGATCCAAGTCTAGAATCAGCAAACAAAAAGCATCAACTGGACTAGCTGAAGGATATAAAGATATTGCTGGTTGTGTCTCATCACTTAGACAGGGAAGTCCTGGGTTAGGCCCCAAATACTGCAACCTTGATCTTAGTGAACTTGCAAACCAGGACTTCTCTCTTTGCTGCATTTGGCATCAAAAAACTGAGGGGAAGATATGATGCGCGTATAACACTCAAACTTGGGGAAAAAAAGAAAAAAGATCTGTGATGTGATATGATTGTGTCACAACTTACACATATGAATCAGATAACAACTTCAAAGTGAATCTTTGCAACAGTTATATAGAAATTGATAATTGAACATTCCAAAATGAAGAGATTCTCTGTGAATCTCATCTTCATTTTAATGAGATGTGTATGAATAAAGAAAAAAGCTCATATTTGTGTCTTAAAAAAGAGTCATAAAAAACTTGATAGACAAATTAACAAAATATGACTAAGGCATCACCAAAAAGTCCCCATCAAACCTGAAGTTTTGAAGGGCTAGGATTCCATCCATCAATGATATCTATTTGTCCATTTATCCAGAATTGCTCCCAGGAATCCGTGAAATACCAACATATCTAGAACAATGAAAAACAAGATTTAGACTAACAGTGTACTCAGTAGGATTGAAAATAGGAGAATTGACAATTGAATGAAAATTGACATGGCATGTTTATGACTAATGTTTTTAAGATACATCTCTTATTTTCACTCCATTTTCGTTCCTTTGACCTTCAATCCTTAGCATGCTACAATATGAACCCTTTATTCCCCCCTTCTTCATTAAGGTAAATGAAATAAGTAAAAAGGTGCCTCAGAGATAGCTCACCTCGCCAGAGGAACAACGCTTCAACTCGTCAATCTGTATAGTAAACCAAGGCGTTAGCGAAAAAATAAGGATTGTGAGATAGTCCATTAGTTTCCTGATAACACTACGAAGTAGAGGGAAGGAAAAGCAGAAAACTAATAAGCAATAAATGCAAGGTTTAAGGGAAAAAGCTTATCGCTGGTCTATCCAATCTCTGCCTCCCCACCATCATCGCCGTTGCCGGATCTCCCCACCGTCCATCCACTCCTAGATGTCTAACACATACAAATGAAGAAACTGAGGGAGAGGACTGAGGAGAGAAAGGGGGTTTTAGGATTTGAAATGAGAGGGGAAATAAGACAAATGATATTTGAGGCGGGAGGTATCAGGTTCTTTGAGTTTTGAATTTTGAATTTTCCTCTGAAAAAATGGCTTCTGTGTGCATCACTGAGCCCAAAGCGTAATTAATGAAGCCAAGAGCTCAAATAAAGCCGATGCATTTTTTATTTTTTTGGGTAGTAAGCCATTTACCTCTTGTGAACAGTAATATGAGTGTGAAGCCGATGGGAAGCCGTGTAAGAGCAATCAGCTTGGTGGATAAGTATTATTAGATATATAGATTAACTTAATTATTTTTTATAATATAATTAAATTAGATAAATATGCATTATATTAAAGACAAGAGGAAGTATTAAAATTTTAAAATCTTCTAAAAAAACAAAGCGACGGGCGAGAAAGAGAAAAACGGTGAAATTAAAAATAAAAAATAGAAGAGAGAGAGTGTCTGTGGCATGGGACCCACAGTGAAAAAAGAACCAATAAGAAAGAGGCAGTGGGGCCGACATAAGCAAGAAAAGCAAATAAAAATTAGATAGTGGCTGTGGCGTGGGACCCACAATGAAAAAAGGGCCAATAAGAAAAAGACAATAGGGCCCACATAGCATAAAAATATGATAGGAATAGCTTCTGGATAAAACCATGATTTTGGGCTGAAACCATATTTTGAAAAAAAAAAACGGGATTGTGAGTAAAGCATGAGTGTTCGATGAAAAAATTACAAAACCTTGGTTTTGGTGAAATAATCGATTTTGGAGATCAATCCAAACACACAACAAATTTTCTAAGTTGCTAGCTAATTTGAGATTAATTACCAATATTGTACAAATTTGTTCATTGCAAATATATAAAATATATGTAGGAAGAACCACTAATAGTTAAGCATGTGTCTCGAATCTGATTATATGTGAACGTAGAAAACGTCTTTACAACAGTTACCCCAAATTGGGCCCGTACGCTCAAATTTGACCTAGTTAGATAGCCACCATGTAAAATAATTAAAAAAACGATGTGATATTAATTGTGATAAGATGGATTGTGTGCATGTTTAATATTGTATTTCATTGTATGCAGATGTATGTGAGAAAAGTGAAGCAAGGGGGTCTGTGATAGGGTTGCCATCACTGTCCACGCCCTTGCGATGCATTAGTGGAATTTTCTTGTTCTCCAGAGGAGTTTTTTTGGAATGCAGGCCAACAACCAATTTCCTCTAGCTAATAATAATGGGTAGAAACACACACTCACACACACACACACACCCACACGTCATATCTTGGTTATTATGAGACAATCAAGTATGTTTCTATGAGGATGTTATGTAGTAACATGTTCACTACATAATAAAACTTATTATGGCGAATATTTCCACATTATCATATGTAGGATAACACTGTTAATTTATGTGTGGTTTCTCATTGTAATCCATACTGTTTATCAGTTGAGAATATATTAAAAACATATCTTTGGAATACATAAGAATTCAATATTAAAAACGCTATCAATTTCTTTTTCTGGTTTGGGGAGGGGGGGTGGGGGGCGGCACTATCGCATTTTAATGGCTGAAAATGGTCACTCACCGCCCATTTGTCTTTGTTGCCATGGCTTTTCTAAAATTCCATGTCTCTTCTTGGTCTTGAATTGGTCCGAGGAAGATTATATATAATATAACCTAATCTGTATCGATATAATGTCCAGATGATGATGATGATATGGTGTAATGCCATTTTCTGAAATTGACCGTGATGTCACTTCAGGCCAAGGAAACATCGCGAAGGAATACATCAGTATTATTAATAATGATATTAAAATAAAATTTTTATGAAACAATAACGTTTGAATAAAAAAATAACTTTAATAAAGTTACTTTAATAAAATAACTTTAATAAAGTTATTTGTAAAGTCAATCAATTTATCCTGCTTCATACTTTTTAAAAAAATCTCTTGTTGATAATGAAGCATCTTTACAAGACTTGGGTGTGTTCGGATTAGCTTTTAGAGAATAGCTTCTGGTGAAAAAGTGAAGAATAGCTTTTAGAGAATAGATTATGGAAAACTATGGTTTTCATAAAATGAGAGTGTTTGGATGTTGTGATGAAAATAGCTTTTTTTCATGGTCAAATTACTAAAAAGGATATTAACTTTTGTGATAATTATATATAAATAATAAGATTATATTTTATGTATTATTTAAGGGTTAAGGTCCAAATTTAACAGCCAAGTTTTTTCTTAGGGGTGTCTGGTACAGAGAAGTTTTGGAAGATGGAAAATAATAATGAACAATTAGAAAAGATGTGAATTTAACAAAACTATTAAATTTTATCTAATGATGTTAAATTATAAGAGAAAAAAACCTGTAACGGCATTAAAAATGATGCGTCTTAACCTATTATTTAACATTAAGTTTCATAATTAATACCAAAACTGAAATAAATTTGTCTATATGTAATGTTAATTAACTTAATTATTTTTTATAATATAATTAAATTAGATAAATGTGCATTACTTTAAAGATAAGTGGAAGTATTACAATTTTAAAATCTTCTAAAAAACAAAGCGACGGGCGAGAAAGAGAAAAACGGTGAAATTAAAAAGAAAAAATAGAAGAGAGAGGGTGTCTGTGGCATGGGACCCACAGTGAAAAAAGAACCAATAAGAAAGAGGCAGTGGGGCCGACATAAGCAAGAAAAGCAAATAAAAATTAGAGAGTGGCTGTGGCGTGGGACCCACAATGAAAAAAGGGCCAATAAGAAAAAGACAATAGGGCCCACATAGCAAAAAAATATGATAGGAATAGCTTCTGGATAAAACCATGATTATGGGCTGAAACCATGTTTTGAAAAAAAAAAAACGGGATTGTGAGTAAAGCATGAGTGTTCGATGAAAAAATTACAAAACCTTGGTTTTGGTGAAATAATCGATTTTGGAGATCAATCCAAACACACAACAAATTTTCTAAGTTGCTAGCTAATTTGAGATTAATTATCAATATTGTACGAATTTGTTCATTGCAAATATATAAAATATATGTAGGAAGAACCACTAATAGTTAAGCATGTGTCTCGAATCTGATTATATGTGAACGTAGAAAACGTCTTTACAACAGTTACCCCAAATTGGGCCCGTACTCTCAAATTTGACCTAGTTAGATAGCCACCATGTAAAATAATTAAAAAAACGATGTGATATTAATTGTGATAAGATAGATTGTGTGCATGTTTTATATTGTATTTCATTGTATGCAGATGTATGTGAGAAAAGGGAAGCAAGGGGGTCTGTGATAGGGTTGCCATCACTGTCCACGCCCTTGCGATGCATAAGTGGAATTTTTTTGTTCTCCAGAGGAGATTTTTTGGAATGCAGGCCAACAACCAATTTCCTCTAGCTAATAATAATGGGTAGAAACACACACTCACACACACACACACACACGTCATATCTTGGTTATTATGAGGCAATCAAGTATGTTTCTATGAGGATGTTATGTAGTAACATGTTCACTACATAATAAAACTTATTATGGCGAATATTTCCACATTATCATATGTAGGATAACACTGTTAATTTATGTGTGGTTTCTCATTGTAATCCATGCTGTTTATCTGTTGAGAATATATTAAAAAGATATCTTTGGAATACATAAGAATTCAATATTAAAAACGCTATCAATTTCTTTTTCTGGTTTGGGGAGGGGGGGTGGGGGGCGGCACTATCGCATTTTAATGGCTGAAAATGGTCACTCACCGCCCATTTGTCTTTGTTGCCTTGGCTTTTCTGAAGTTCCATGTCTCTTCTTGGTGTTCAATTGGTCCGAGGAAGATTATATATAATATAACCTAATCTGTATCGATATAATGTCCAGATGATGATGATGATATGGTGTAATGCCATTTTCTGAAATTGACCGTGATGTCACTTCAGGCCAAGGAAACATCGCGAAGGAATACATCAGTATTATTAATAATGATATTAAAATAAAATTTTTATGAAACAATAACGTTTGAATAAAAAAATAACTTTAATAAAGTTACTTTAATAAAATAACTTTAATAAAGTTATTTGTAAAGTCAATCAATTTATCCTGCTTCATACTTTTTAAAAAAATCTCTTGTTGATAATGAAGCATCTTTACAAGACTTGGGTGTGTTCCGATTAGCTTTTAGAGAATAGCTTTTGAAGAAAAAGTGAAGAATAGCTTTTAGAGAATAGATTATGAGGAGAATAGATTATGGAAAACTATGGTTTTCATAAAATGAGAGTGTTTGGATGTTGTGATCAAAATAGCTTTTTTTCATGGTCAAATTACTAAAAAGGATATTAACTTTTGTGATAATTATATATAAAGAATAAGATTATATTTTATGTATTATTTAAGGGTTAAGGTCCAAATTTAACAGCCAAGTTTTTTCTTAGGGGTGTCTGGTACAGAGAAGTTTTGGAAGATGGAAAATCATAATGAACAATTAAAAAGGATGTAAATTTAACAAAACTGTTAAATTTTATCTAATGATGTTAAATTATAAGAGAAAAAAACCTCTAACGGCATTAAAAATGATGCGTCTTAACCTATTATTTAACATTAAGTTTCATAATTAATACCAAAACTGAAATAAATTTGTCTATATGTAATGTTAATTAACTTAATTATTTTTTATAATATAATTAAATTAGATAAATGTGCATTACTTTAAAGATAAGTGGAAGTATTACAATTTTAAAATCTTCTAAAAAACAAAGCGACGGGCGAGAAAGAGAAAAACGGTGAAATTAAAAAGAAAAAATAGAAGAGATAGGTTGTCTGTGGCATGGGACCCACAGTGAAAAAAGAACCAATAAGAAAGAGGCAGTGGGGCCGACATAAGCAAGAAAAGCAAATAAAAATTAGAGAGTGGCTGTGGCGTGGGACCCACAATGAAAAAAGGGCCAATAAGAAAAAGACAATAGGGCCCACATAGCAAAAAAATATGATAGGAATAGCTTCTGGATAAAACCATGATTATGGGCTGAAACCATGTTTTGAAAAAAAAAAACGGGATTGTGAGTAAACCATGAGTGTTCGATGAAAAAATTACAAAACCTTGGTTTTGGTGAAATAATCGATTTTGGAGATCAATCCAAACACACAACAAATTTTCTAAGTTGCTAGCTAATTTGAGATTAATTACCAATATTGTACAAATTTGTTCATTGCAAATATATAAAATATATGTAGGAAGAACCACTAATAGTTAAGCATATGTCTCGAATATGATTATATGTGAACGTAGAAAACGTCTTTACAACAGTTACCCCAAATTGGGCCCGTACGCTCAAATTTGACCTAGTTAGATAGCCACCATGTAAAATAATTAAAAAAACGATGTGATATTAATGGTGATAAGATAGATTGTGTGCATGTTTTATATTGTATTTCATTGTATGCAGATGTATGTGAGAAAAGGGAAGCAAGGGGGTCTGTGATAGGGTTGCCATCACTGTCCACGCCCTTGCGATGCATTAGTGGAATTTTTTTGTTCTCCAGAGGAGTTTTTTTGGAATGCAGGCCAACAACCAATTTCCTCTAGCTAATAATAATGGGTAGAAACACACACTCACACACACACACACCCACACGTCATATCTTGGTTATTATGAGACAATCAAGTATGTTTCTATGAGGATGTTATGTAGTAACATGTTCACTACATAATAAAACTTATTATGGCGAATATTTCCACATTATCATATGTAGGATAACACTGTTAATTTATGTGTGGTTTCTCATTGTAATCCATGCTGTTTATCTGTTGAGAATATATTAAAAAGATATCTTTGGAATACATAAGAATTCAATATTAAAAACGCTATCAATTTCTTTTTCTGGTTTGGGGAGGGGGGGTGGGGCGCGGCACTATCGCATTTTAATGGCTGAAAATGGTCACTCACCGCCCATTTGTCTTTGTTGCCTTGGCTTTTCTGAAGTTCCATGTCTCTTCTTGGTGTTCAATTGGTCCGAGGAAGATTATATATAATATAACCTAATCTGTATCGATATAATGTCCAGATGATGATGATGATATGGTGTAATGCCATTTTCTTAAATTTACCGTGATGTCACTTCAGGCCAAGGAAACTTCGCGAAGGAATACATCAGTATTATTAATAATGATATTAAAATAAAATTTTTATGAAACAATAACTTTTGAATAAAAAATAACTTTAATAAAGTTACTTTAATAAAATAACTTTAATAAAGTTATTTGTAAAGTCAATCAATTTATCCTGCTTCATACTTTTTAAAAAAATCTCTTGTTGATAATGAAGCATCTTTACAAGACTTGGGTGTGTTCGGATTAGCTTTTAGAGAATAGCTTCTGGTGAAAAAGTGAAGAATAGCTTTTAGAGAATAGATTATGAGGAGAATAGATTATGGAAAACTATGGTTTTCATAAAATGAGAGTGTTTGGATGTTGTGATCAAAATAGCTTTTTTTCATGGTCAAATTACTAAAAAGGATATTAACTTTTGTGATAATTATATATAAAGAATAAGATTATATTTTATGTATTATTTAAGGGTTAAGGTCCAAATTTAACAGCCAAGTTTTTTCTTAGGGGTGTCTGGTACAGAGAAGTTTTGGAAGATGGAAAATAATAATGAACAATTAGAAAAGATGTGAATTTAACAAAACTGTTAAATTTTATCTAATGATGTTAAATTATAAGAGAAAAAAACCTGTAACGGCATTAAAAATGATGCGTCTTAACCTATTATTTAACATTAAGTTTCATAATTAATACCAAAACTGAAATAAATTTGTCTATATGTAATGTTAATTAACTTAATTATTTTTTATAATATAATTAAATTAGATAAATGTGCATTACTTTAAAGATAAGTGGAAGTATTACAATTTTAAAATCTTCTAAAAAACAAAGCGACGGGCGAGAAAGAGAAAAACGGTGAAATTAAAAAGAAAAAATAGAAGAGAGAGGGTGTTTGTGGCATGGGACCCACAGTGAAAAAAGAACCAATAAGAAAGAGGCAGTGGGGCCGACATAAGCAAGAAAAGCAAATAAAAATTAGAGAGTGGCTGTGGCGTGGGACCCACAATGAAAAAAGGGCCAATAAGAAAAAGACAATAGGGCCCACATAGCAAAAAAATATGATAGGAATAGCTTCTGGATAAAACCATGATTATGGGCTGAAACCATGTTTTGAAAAAAAAAAAACGGGATTGTGAGTAAAGCATGAGTGTTCGATGAAAAAATTACAAAACCTTGGTTTTGGTGAAATAATCGATTTTGGAGATCAATCCAAACACACAACAAATTTTCTAAGTTGCTAGCTAATTTGAGATTAATTATCAATATTGTACGAATTTGTTCATTGCAAATATATAAAATATATGTAGGAAGAACCACTAATAGTTAAGCATGTGTCTCGAATCTGATTATATGTGAACGTAGAAAACGTCTTTACAACAGTTACCCCAAATTGGGCCCGTACGCTCAAATTTGACCTAGTTAGATAGCCACCATGTAAAATAATTAAAAAAACGATGTGATATTAATTGTGATAAGATGGATTGTGTGCATGTTTAATATTGTATTTCATTGTATGCAGATGTATGTGAGAAAAGGGAAGCAAGGGGGTCTGTGATAGGGTTGCCATCACTGTCCACGCCCTTGCGATGCATTAGTGGAATTTTTTTGTTCTCCAGAGGAGATTTTTTGGAATGCAGGCCAACAACCAATTTCCTCTAGCTAATAATAATGGGTAGAAACACACACACACACACGTCATATCTTGGTTATTATGAGGCAATCAAGTATGTTTCTATGAGGATGTTATGTAGTAACATGTTCACTACATAATAAAACTTATTATGTAGAATATTTCCACATTATCATATGTAGGATAACACTGTTAATTTATGTGTGGTTTCTCATTGTAATCCATGCTGTTTATCAGTTGAGAATATATTAAAAACATATCTTTGGAATACATAAGAATTCAATATTAAAAACGCTATCAATTTCTTTTTCTGGTTTGGGGAGGGGGGGTGGGGGGCGGCACTATCGCATTTTAATGGCTGAAAATGGTCACTCACCGCCCATTTGTCTTTGTTGCCATGGCTTTTCTGAAATTCCAAGTCTCTTCTTGGTTTTCAATTGGTCCGAGGAAGATTATATATAATATAACCTAATCTGTATCGATATAATGTCCAGATGATGATGATGATGATGATATGGTGTAATGCCATTTTCTGAAATTTACCGTGATGTCACTTCAGGCCAAGGAAACCTCGCGAAGGAATACATCAGTATTATTAATAATGATATTAAAATAAAATTTTTATGAAACAATAACTTTTGAATAAAAAAATAATTTTAATAAAGTTACTTTAATAAAATAACTTTAATAAAGTTATTTGTAAAGTCAATCAATTTATCCTGCCTGATACTTTTTAAAAAAATCTCTTGTTGATAATGAAGCATCTTTACAAGACTTGGGTGTGTTCGGATTAGCTTTTAGAGAATAGCTTCTGGTGAAAAAGTGAAGAATAACTTTTAGAGAATAGATTATGAGGAGAATAGATTATGGAAAACCATGGTTTTCATAAAATGAGAGTGTTTGGATATTGTGATGAAAATAGCTTTTTTTCATGGTCAAATTACTAAAAAGGATATTAACTTTTGTGATAATTATATATAGAGAATAAGATTATATTTTATGTATTATTTAAGGGTTAAGGTCCAAATTTAACAGCCAAGTTTTTTCTTAGGGGTGTCTGGTACAAAGAAGTTTTGGAAGATGGAAAATAATAATGAACAATTAAAAAGGATGTAAATTTAACAAAACTGTTAAATTTTATCTAATGATGTTAAATTATAAGAGAAAAAAAACCTGTAACGGCATTAAAAATGATGCGTCTTAACCTATTATTTAACATTAAGTTTCATAATTATTACCAAAACTGAAATAAATTTGTCTATATGTAATGTTAATTAACTTAATTATGATAATTAAATTAGATAAATATGCATTATATTAAAGATAAGAGGAAGTATTAAAATTTTAAAATCTTCTAACAAAACAAAGCGACGGGCGAGAAAGAGAAAAACGGTGAAATTAAAAAGAAAAAATAGAATAGAGAGAGTGTCTGTGGCATGGGACCCACAGTGAAAAAAGAACCAATAAAAAAGAGGCAGTGGGGCGACATAAGCAAGAAAAGCAAAAAAAATTAGAGAGTGGCTGTGGCGTGGGACCCACAATGATAAAAGGGCCAATAAGAAAAAGACAATAGGGCCCATGTAGCAAAAAAATATGATAGGAATAGCTTCTGGATAAAACCATGATTTTGGGCTGAAACCATGTTTTGAAAAAAAAAAAGGGGATTGAGTAAAGCATGAGTGTTCGATGAAAAAATTACAAAACCTTGGTTTTGGTGAAATAATCGATTTTGGAGATCAATCCAAATACACAACAAATTTTCTAAGTTGCTAGCTAATTTGAGATTAATTACCAATATTGTACCAATTTTTTCATTGCAAATATATAAAATATATGTAGGAAGAACCACTAATAGTTAAGCATATGTCTCGAATTTGATTATATGTGAACGTAGAAAGCGTCTTTACAACAGTTACCCCAAATTGGGCCCGTACGCTCAAATTTGACCTAGTTAGATAGCCACCATGTAAAATAATTAAAAAAACGATGTGATATTAATGGTGATAAGATAGATTGTGTGCATGTTTTATATTGTATTTCATTGTATGCAGATGTATGTGAGAAAAGGGAAGCAAGGGGGTCTGTCTTAGGGTTGCCATCACTGTCCACGCCCTTGCGATTCATTAGTTAAATTTTCTTGTTCTGCAGAGGAGTTTTTTGGAATGCAGGCCAACAACCAATTTCCTCTGGCTAATAATAATGGGTAGAAACACACACTCACACACACACACACATGTAATATCTTGATTATTATGAGACAATCAAGTATGTTTCTATGAGGATGTTATGTAGTATCATGTTCACTAAATAATAAAACTTATTATGGCGAATATTTCCACATTATCATATGTCGGATAACACTGTTAATTTATGTATGGTTTTTCATTGCAGTCATTGCTGTTTATCAGCTGAAAATGGTCACCCACTATCCATTTGTCTTTGTTGCCATGGCTTTTCTGAAATTCCATGTCTCTTGTTGCGTCTCTTCTGGGTCTTCAAGCTGTCCGAGGAAGATTATATATAATATAACCTAATCTGTATCGATATAATGTCCTGATGATGATGATGACGATATGGTGTCATGCCTTTTTCTGAAATTTACCGTGATGTCGCTTCAGTCCAAGGGAACTTCGCAAAGGAATACATTAGTATTATTAATAATGATATTAAAATAAAATTTTTATAAAACAATAAATTTTGAATTAAAAAATAACTTTAATAAAGTTACTTTTTAAAGTCACTTTATTTATCCTGATTGATACTCTTTTAAAAAAGATCTCCTGTTAAGAATGAAGCATCTTTACAAGACTTAACAAATTTTCTGAGTTGCTAGCTAATTTGAGATTAATTACCAATATTTGACCAAGTTTTTCATTCAAATATATAAAAAGTATGTTGGAGGAACCACTAATAATTAACATTATGTGAATAATGCGATTTTTTTTTTTTGACTTCATACGGTTGTAAAAATTTCGGTTTAGTCAGAGCATGCATGAACTCAATAGATTATTGCATGTATTAAATCTAATTATATGTGTTGATATATTTATGTATTGATATATGAAAAGTAAGAAATGAATTATAATTATATGCAATGTTCATATATATACATATATGGTAAAATGGATATGTGATCGTATAAGAAAAGATCATGTTCGTTTTAGACATATTAGATGATGCGTTGGAGTGGCCTATATTAAATATATATGGTAAAAAAAAGAATCATCTTAGGTGGTTTTGATACATTCTAAGAAGGCCATCAGATGTACAAATGAGAATAATATATCAACCTGTATGAAGGTATCTAAAAAGGGGTAAAGGAAGACTGAAAATAATATTTAATGAAATAATTGAGTGGGACATCTTTATCAATAAGTTATTTAAAGATTTAGTTGCTGATACAAAACCATCTCACTATTTGATTATGTAGCCGACTCCGAAGCCAATTTGTTGTTGTTAAGTAAACCGGCCTGAAACATTATTATATTTATCGTCCGTATAAATAATGAGATCCGGGATTAGGGCATGATGCTTGTCAGACTAATAAAGGAATTTTTTTGTATTGTTTTTCGTATTTCATAACAACTAAAGTGGCCTCTGCAATATTATGCGAAATTACACATTGCACGATAAAAGTGATAGTTGATATGTCATGTATACTATATATAGAAGTATGGATAAACATCAACTCAAATTGTTGTGAGGAGCAGGAGGTTTCAATAGCTAAAATCACGTGATTGAGGCTCTCTTATATTCTGTTTTCATCATAGTGGATTGTGTCTTTATTGGTCTGAACAACCCATAAATTTTACCATTGAATGATGTGTTTTCCACTTCAATAACTCTTGTATCTTTGGTGCGATTTAATTGCTACCATATATTTGTTTATTTGTCTCTTCATAGACTTTTACAAATAATAAAAAGATTTAACATCGTTGTACCCTTCCTAACGATAATGAGATTAAATTTTATATATATATATATAACTACAGATTGTGAACGTAAAAGTTATTTGAAATTTTATGTAACTATATAAATATAGATGTAATTATATATAAACACACATATAGGTTTGGGAAAATCCCTTAAAAATGCCACCGAAATAGCGAAATCCCAAATCAGTGCAGCAAAATTTCAAAATCCCGATTCAGTGCTGTGTTAGTATGGATGAACAGTGCGGGTATGCGAAAAGATGATTTTGCCCTTCAGCCCTCCCTCTCGCTACTTCAGAATAACAACACGAGACTCTTAATTAACAACTCCGCTTTATTCTATATATATCAAAAAAAATATCTACATACACACGCCTACACACATATAGCGGAGTGCTTGCACTTCATTTCACTGAAGACATGAACGCCACGACAGTCTTCAGATCTTGAAGATTAACGTCGTCGCGGTGATAGTGCGAAGCATTTTCTCTATTTTTTTGGTAATTTAATTCATACTATTCTCTTTCTTTCTCTATTTTCTTCATAAATTCTTCTGTTAAAGCTGCTTCTATTTTATCACTGCCTACCTTTCAATTCGCATCTAACCATCAAATGAAATTTTAATGACCCATTCTCCCCTCTTTGAGACAAGGTACGCTTATGATTTTGTTGGAGCTTAAAACAATTGTCTTCTCCATATTATTATATCTGTAGGGTCAATAATTTTATAAGAGAAACTACTGAACTCAATCACTTGCTATCATTATTCTTCAATTTTCTGTTGAGGTTTAACTTGTAGAGGTACTAGAATTTGATTAGTGATCGATTTCTAAGTTTTTCCGTAAACGTAATTGGTTATGTATTTATTTCTAACTTCTAGTCTCTTTAATTTCCAAGTAAACGCTATGAAATTTGATAGTGTGTGTGTGTATATATATATATATCTGAATTTGATCAATTGTTTGAATCTGTTTCATGCTTGTTTAGAATCTGGGAACATGAAGCCCTCTTCGTCGGAGATTCGATCATCCGATTCAGAATATAATTACGACATGCCCCCTCAACATGATGTGTAATCTTACTTATCCTTAGCTTGTACCCCATGCGCGCGCACACACAGTAAATTGTATTACACTCAGAAACTGAATTTTGCAACCATAAATTTTTGTAACAATTTTTCGATTTTGTGCCATAGTGGGTTGTAATTTTAAAATTCTATAAAAAACAAATTCTTAACAATAGTTTATTTTAAAACTACCTTTTAACGTCTTGTATTGTAATAATTTCTACCGGTAGTAATTATTTAGTTTAACTCTTCAAAATATTTTAGGGAAAATTGTTAAAAAAAAATCCCCCATTATGAAATTTACTGGTCTGTAGTACCTGAAATTTGTTTCAAGATCTATGTGGAATCTACTTCAATGGGTGTTATATTTTTTCTTGTATGTAACATATATTTAACTGTGTACGAAACAAAAGACATTCGCACATATTTAAAGATATGTTGCACATGAGAGAAGAGAGTTGCAACTACTTAAGGATTTGAGTCATTATTTCTAGATAACAAATTTTGCAAGGAGGATTTCCAACAAATTTCCCAATCTCTTAATTGTAGTCATTAAATTAACCAACAAATAATGACGCTATGGAGATGGAGGCAAGTAATCACTTATATGAGACGTTAAAATTAGGAATTCGTGGAACTTGAAATGTTCAAGCACCGAAATGAAACCTACTTTTTTTACAGTTAATGACCAAGATGTACACTATTCTCCATTCTTTTTTTTTTTCAGCTCTTGTTGTTTAACTCATCTATGTAGATTTTAAATTGCCTGATATGTAATCAGGCATTTCCTCCTACTTTTATTATGGTCCTTTCTATAAGGAACAATCACTCTCATAGGGTTGGTCCTTAATTAATATAAGTAACAAATTTTTTGTCTGAAATTTAAGGCGATCTTTCCATTTTTAGCCCATTAAATATAATTATAATCTATCAAAAATTATTATTAAGAATAAATTTAGAAGGATCACATTATATAATAAAAATACTTAACTAATTATTGAACTCATGTTCACTTTTAAGGGTGTCAATGGAAGGAGATGTTCTTAGCCATCATCAAGGTAATCTCTAGTCCTTCCTCTCTCCCTCGCAGACACATACCTGGTGTGCTTTAAGATTCAATTTTTGGTGTGCTTGTAGTAAAATAGTAAATAAAAATTTTCCTTTCCTCCTAAAGGTATGAAAGTATTTGAAAAATCCCCCATAGGAAAATTTACTGACTAAAGGTATATGAAATTCTTTTAAGGATCTAGGTGAAACATCTTCAATGGGTAGTGCAACGTTTCTTTAGTTACATATGTACAACCTATTTTCATTTTTTTTTGGTAACCACGTACAATATATTTTTCTGTTATGTGTTAAATAGAAGACATTTACATAGCTGAAAATATGTTGCTCACAACTGAAAAAAAGTTGCACCCGCTTAAGGACTGAAGTCTTAAGGTGATATAGGCTGTAATTTTTGTGATAGGGGATTTTTAAGCAAAGTTCCCACGATGATGATATTTTCCTTTTTTTTGGTAATTACATACAACATATTTTTCTGTTATGTGTAAAATAGAAGACACTTACATAGCTGAAAATATGTTGCTCACAACTGAAGAAAAGTTGCATCCACTTAAGGACTGAAGTCTTAAGGTGATCTAGGCTGTAATTTTTGAGATAGGGTAGTTTTTAGCACAGTTCTCACTACGTATATAACGGGGAACTAGAATCTCTCATTTATGGCCGTTCATCATTAACTTGTTTATGGAGAGGATATTAAAACGCGATCAGGGCTAAATGAAGCAGTAAAGAATGGTAATTACGAAGCAGAGAGCATCTGTGATTGTCTTTTTATAATTTTCTTTATATTCTTCTGTTTCAGCAGCAGCTTTTTATGTTTCTTTAGAATTAATGTTATTTTAAGTTGTTTATAAGAAGAATGATTTTCGTCATTTATAGACTTAGAATCTCTACCATTAAATTTCTGTTTGTATATTTGAATGTGTGTTGATTTTGTTTAGAATCAAAGAACAAGGACAACTCGCGGGAGGCTCAATCATCAAATTCAAATAATGTTGTAAATGATGTGTAATCTCTCCTATCCTTTGCTCTTCTGATCCCTATCATACATCCAATCTATTTAATATAAGGGTTAATATATACTGACCTCCCATCTATTTAATTTTCTTACAAAACATCATTATTTATTTTCTATTAATAAATTAATGAAGTTACATTCCAATTACATTGAAATTTCCCTTATATTTAAAAAAAATTCTATATTTTTAATATACTTTTAAGTCTTTTTCTTTTTTATGGAAATTTTTAATCTTTTTCCTAAAACGTTCACTATTTGTCATTCTTACATTTGCTATGTATCATTTTAGCAAACTAGTTTGAAACAAAACTTTTATGTGTATTTAAAAATCTGCAAAGAAAATTGTGCAATTTTAACCACATGATTCCTTTCAGAAAGAAAGTCAATCACACATCCTCTTTTTTGTTATAGAAACTGTAACTCTCTTCTAAAGTTAGAAAATACTTGAGAAAATAGTCTTGACAAATATAATTTTGGAAGATAATAATTTTTATAAGATATATTTGCACTCTAAGACTCTAGAGGGATTACACCTTTAATCAAATAAAAAATTAAATAAATTTATTTATATCGGTTCAAAAAGTATAAGATCTGTTTATAAAAGAATTTATTATATACTTTCATAAGCTTATTTCTGTTAATTTAAATATATTCAACAAATTTACTCAAACATTTATTCAACAAAAACACACACATGATAGTTGTGAAATGTTATTTACTAATCATAATAAGTAAATGTGTTTTTATAAATATTAATTATTTTCTTAATGAGTTAATTAGTTTATATTTTATAAATAATTTTTTATTTTCAAGAAAATCCTCCTACATACATTTTATAATAATTAACTTATTGTTTTTTTGAAAAACATATAAGTATTTAAAAAATTAATTATTTTCTTGATGATGTAATTATTTTCTCTTTTATAAATAATGTTTATTTTCAAGAAGCTTCTGCTACATACATTTTATAATAATTAATTTATTTTTTTGAAAAAGAACATAAGTATTTAAAAAATAATATTTAAGTTATAACATTTTTAGTTTATAATTTAGAATGCTCCAATCTAATCTAGTAGTATTTTTTTTATATATCATAACCTAATAAAACTATATATCATATATTTTATAAAAATATTAGAGTAAAGTACATTAACCACCACTCTTTTGATCTAAATTACAAAAAGTTTTCATCTGTTTTGGAAGCATAAATAAACCTCACTTGAAATTAAAATGTATATTACACAAATCTCCCTTAAAATTTTGATATTCTATTTCTGTCCTCACTACCATTGTTTGACATTAAGTTTAACTCTCAATTTTCTGTTTTGACAAAAATTTTACTATTTAAAATAATAATTATTAGGCATTTTTATATGCTAAACATAATTTTTCATACAACTAAAAAAGATAATTTTCAATCCAAAAATATATTCAATAAAAAATAAAAACACATATATAACAACGGATGTTGGGTCTAGTATTTATTATTTACACACATATATGGTAGTTGAAAATATTGTTTGCTATAATTTTAAGTATTTTTAAAAACTATATTATCTTCTTAAAAAGTTATTTATCATGAATAAATTAATTAATTTTAATTTCAAGGAGGTCTTATGCTCTATATATATATATTTAATAATGTTGGCAAATAAAATATATACATTTATACATAATTAAGTTACTATTCATAAAAAGAACATAAATATAAAGAAATAATACGTGATTTGCAACCATTTTAATTTATAATTTAGAATGCTCTAATCTAGCTTAGTAGTACTGAATATAAGATACTATATAAAAAAATTAAAATTCATAATAAATATAGAAATTAGAAAGATCTTACTTACATAAATGAAGACTCAACTAATTTTTGAATTAAAATTCATTTATAAGGGAATCGGCGGTCCATTATCGACTTTCTAGCGAAGAGCGCCTAATGCTGTACAAAGCAGGAAAGGAAGGTAATTGGGAGGCAGCGAAAACAATCTTAGAAGACAAAAAGCATCTGAACCTAGAAAGTGCTGACTTAACCAATAGGAAGGAGACCATCCTTCACGTGGCTACCCAAGCAAACCAAGCTAATTTTGTGAGGCTACTGTTGAAGCATCTGAAGAGGTATCTGAAGAAGGAAGAAATAAGTGACTACTTGGAATCAAAAGACATTAATGATAACACTGCGTTTCTCTTTGCGGTCGCATCTGGGAATATGGAGATTGTTGATATGATGGGGAAAGAAAATCCGGAGTTGCTAACAAAAAAGGGTCACAATAAAGATTTAACTCCACTCCACGTTGCTGCTTTACAAGGAAAAAGTGACATGGCACGGTTTCTATACAAAAACACTTATAAATCTAAATATGAAGAATATGGCCTGAAGTTGCTGTTATTTCTCTTTGTCAAAGCCGGAATCTATGGTAAGTTCTCACACACAAGACAAGAGGCTATACAAGTTATTAATAAGTGCATAATTCCAAGTGAGAAATACATCGTATACTTTGTTAAACTTGTATCAGAAATACCTATATTTGACTTTATTTATCTATTCATTTGTCCAGATTTAGCCTTGGAGTTGCTAAAGGATGCTCAAGAGCCAGAAAAGCTAGCTTTTGCGAGGGATGCAGCAAATGAGACAGTATTGCATATATTGTCTCGTAAGCCTCTAGGCATGTCAATTTTTCTTTTCCTTTTAGCACTTCCTCTATAAACGGCTGGCACGTGCTTTTGAAACTAATTAACGATGTTGATTATTGATAAGATATCGTTAGAACCCAATCAATATCCGATGTCTATTTTTCATCCGAAACTTGTCTGCAGACAAATAGATTCATTATGGTTTATTATTTTTAGTTCAGCTATAAATTTGCACTTATGGCTGTAGATTTACCTGTAATCAGAAAGAGATTGCGATATGATTCAAACAAACAGAAAATATTTTTTTATTAATAATATATTTTGAATATTCTTTCAATGTATTCATTTTTTACTATAATTACTTACAATCTCAACTAATTAAATTGTTAAATTGTGTTTCCTAGGTTCAAAGCAAACTCAGCAAAATGAACTTGTACAACACTTGTGGAATCATATATTTCTTAAGCTATCTCACGAGGAGATCTTGGAAAATATAAGGGGACCTCCACATGTAGCATTTAGTGCTGTAAAAGCTGGGAATTTTAAGTTTCTGGAGCTGATTATAAGTACATATCCTTATTTGATATGGGAAGAAGATGATGAACGGCGAAGCATAATTCACATTGCAGTTTTGAGTCGACAAGCTGATGTCTTCAACTTCACACGTGGCATAGGCGCGATCAAAGATATAATAGTACAATATAAAGATGAATATGGAAACAATTTATTGCACATGGCTGCAAAATTGTCGTCAGAGTATCAACCAAACTTAGTTTTTGGACCAGCATTTCACATGACTCTTGAGTTATTATGGTTTGAGGTATGTTGTTACATAAATATTTAATATTTTTTTTCTATTTATAAAATAAACATGCACAAGCATACGTGCATGAGGACATTCTTACCATTGAGAAATAATTTAGAGCTTGTAATAGTATAACTTATTATATATTTTATATTTTATATTGATGGCATAATATATGCCTATCCTTTAACATAATAGGTGGTGAAGAAGATAGTGCCACCCTCATTCATAGAGGAGAGGAATAAAGAAGGCTTCACTCCTCAAGAAGTATTCACAGAGGATCACAAAAATTTAGTGCACAAAGCTCAGTCATGGACAAAGAAAACAACAAATTGTTGCATGCTTGTTTCCACCCTTATTACTACCGGAGTGTTTACTGCTACATTTAGTATACCAGGTGGCATTGATGACAAGATAGCAATCCCTAATTACTTGGTGGATGAGAAAAAGTGGTTCATTATATTTTCTATATTTGATGCAATTGCAATGATATCATCCTCAACTTCCATATTTATTTTCTTCTCCATCCTCATCTCACGCCATGCAGAACATGATTTTCATTACATGTCATTACCCATAAAGTTGATATTTGGATTGATCACATTATTGATCTCCATAATAAGCATGATGATATCATTTAGTAGTGCATTCATCATGTATTTTAATACCAAAAACCAAAGCCATGCCTCTCATCACATTAATGGTTTGAAGTGGGTTCCTATTTTCATTTGTGTGCTTGCATTTATACCCATACCCATATTTGTATATCTGCTTTGGCCACTCTGGAGTGATATAGGTAAATTAACCAAATTTTCTTGGAATCTTTCTCATCCAAGGAAAAATATGTTGCCCCGGAAAGAGTGTAGATGCTGATGGATCTTAAATAGATATTTTGATAAAGGCATCTTTGAATTTGTTGTTGACCGGCCACTGCCAAGACCTCTATATCTTCTCACATGTTTTTTCTAAAACTTGTTATCAAGGGTTTGTACTGATGGGAGTTTGTGTTGTCACTGAGATTGTTCATGTATTTGTTGTTTGTTTGATAAATCCATGAGAGTTTGTATTATTATTTGAATTTGTGTATGTCTATTTGTGATTATAGTTTGTCCAGATCTTCTTTTGACATCCATTCTTCTTTTGTATCTGGAGAATGATGAGGCTAGAGTCATACTGGCTATCAATTTAACTACGTTATTAAAGACCAAAGGAAAAAGAAAACCTCCACCAGAATGCAAGATATTAATCTCTAAAGCTTGTAACACTACTACAAAATCACTTATATATGACGGTTATTATTGATCATAAATCATGGTTGTAACCCCCCTTCACTGTCAAGGCTAGGATTAGTGTTTAAATGCGTTTCATAATTGAATTAGAGATCTGGAATAATTAAAAACTTTTTACAACACTTGAACAAATAGATCTCCATTCATTAATTATAAAATCAATATGCCTGTTCGGTTTATCATATATACAATATCAGGTATAAGCACAATTCCCGACGTTCACCCAGGATAATAGCATTAATCCAAAAGTTTATACAGGGCATCATTGCCCATCTCAATTCCCATACCAGAGATTACACAAAACTATAATTCTATAATCTATTCAATACATACATTCGTCCTAAATGATAACCAATCAAAAACCAAAAGTATCTATCTAAAACTACCGCCAGCAGTCCTAGTCACCCTTATACGCTTGCTTTTCTTGATCTACTTGCCCTGTCTAAAAATGTTATTTGGAAAGAATGAGATTCTAAAGAATCCCAGTAGCAACAGTTTACGTATATGATGCATAATTAAACAAAGCAAGTAAGCATAAATCACAATGCAACAATCAATATTCGAGGGCAGGCACAAAGCCACATCCCCTTCACTGTATACAAGGTCGGGCTTTTGCCACGTCCCCTCACTGTATCTGTATTCAATGACTAATGCAATATACATGATATAGGATAAAGTGTCACTACCTTGGTCTTTCCGTCTTGAGTAGGCATGGGCCTTCTATGCTCCAGGCAAATATCGAATCCTAAAGTCATAATTAAGGATGATAGGTTATCACTTAGTCCAATACTCAATACCTTCACAATACTTAAATTGGTTATCATTATTGTCTCGTAAGTACTTATATATGCCTCTAATAAAAGCCCTAAAGGGTTAGAAGAACTACCCCAGGGATCCCCTTTTGGAAGCACAATTACTGATATTTTTCATTGTTTCGCTCGAGTGAAGACGGCCTCACTCAAGTGATGGTACGGTCTACACTCGGGTACCAGAGAGTGAGGAATAACGAGAGAGCACCCAAGAGCACAAGAACTTTATTAGAGGCAGAGACACTCGAGCACACAAGACCTCACTCGAGTGATAGCCAAATGCTTCACTCGAGCGCTAGAGAGTGGAGTCCAAGAAGTGAGAACCCGAGAGCAATGGGAGTTTTCAGAGGGAAGTAGCACTCGAGCATGAGACTTTTCACTCGGGTGGAGACTAAATACTCGCGAGTGCTAAAACACACTCTTGCAATTTAACCGTGAGTGACAACCTGAGAAGCAAATTATGGGTGTCAAATACACTAGCACTCGAGTGAGAACTCACCACACTCATAGGTGAGGCATCACTCTTGCCCTTTTCATAGAAGTGCAATGCAAAAATTGAAGTGAAAATGAAGAATTTCACTAACTCACTCGAGTGGAACCCAACCTCACCCGAGTGATATTCATCCCTCACTCGAGTGATCTGGGGTTCACTCGAGTGACCTTATCAGAACTCAGAAAACACAGAAACACTGACAACATTCACCAGAATTTTCCCAAGAGTTTCCAAATGACCCAAAACTTCAACCAAAGCTATCCCCACGCAAAATCTTTCAAGGAATCCAATAAAACCATCAAAACAATCAAAATCCAATTCCATTATCATGCTTTGGTCTTGGGCAACATAAAACACTAAATTTCCAAAATCACTAAACTCAATCATCCAATCCCCAATCAATCCAATCTATCCATATACATTCCACACATACCATTTCCATACCAATAACATGCCAAATGCCCAATAACCCTTGTTTTCGAAAATAGGCAATAAATTCCCAGAAATTCAAAACTAATCCAAATGGCACAAAACTTAAACTAATCCAAAGAGGTTTCACTTACCTCTTTAACTTTTCCAAAAGGACTTCTTAATTCTCCAACTTTCACAATTCTTTGGAGTCACAAATCAATACCAATGGACACATTACACCCATCAAAATAAAGCTCATCACTCAAGGAACACTTTTAAAGAAATGAGGTTGAGCATTTAAGGCCATTTCCCTTACCTTTTTGAAGCTTTTCTTCCTTCCCTTTCCTTCAACAATGGCACCGGATGGAGTGAGAGAAGAGAGAAAGAGGACGAGAGAGAGAGAGATGAGAGTGAAGGGATGAAGAATGATGATGAAACTACTCCCTCCATACTTCTTCAGCAAAAACCAATGGAGAAAAAGAGAGAGAAATAATAAAATATTGTTGACTTTCCCTACACTCTCTCTTCTTCCAAACTTGCCAACTGTCCTTCTCTCATTGGTCCTCATAAAGTAAACACTCAATTAGTCACCAATTAACTTATCTAATCCATCCATTAGCTTTTTAATCACACATCTCATTTCCTCTTAGTTAGTAATTAATTTCCCCATTAATCACCAACTTAAAGCCAATAATTCCATTCCTTTAATTTCTCCTTTATTTTTGTCACATTAATTAAAATTGCCACAAAACACATAATAATCCACTCTAATTCACAATTACATTCTCAATAATCAACATTAGCCCTTAATCAAAATTTGGGGTGTTACAATGGTTATAAACCGTTATATAAACAGACGCTATCTATGCTCGGTGTAGATAAATGACAGTTTTGAATCTTGATTTATTTAGCATTTATTATAACGGTTCTAATATAACACCCGTCATGCATTGAGGCTTGGTGAGACTATGATATGTGATGCATGAATAATAAAAAATGGGCTCACTCAAACAACACTACTACAAATTTATCTATATATAACATCTTTTTTTGTGTGGATATTTAATGGTTGAAAACCATTAAGTATCCAAATGTCAAATATTTATATATAATAGTTTCTAACCACTAAATTTTGGGCACTATATTTTATGGTTTTTCAAATACAACTATTATGTATAGGATCATATTTAACGGTTGTATGACAATAACTGTTAAAGATAGCAATCTATATTTAGTGGTTGTTTAATAACAACTGAGATATATTATGTATAATTCTTAATGGTTACAATGATGAATGGTAAAGTATTGGTCACCAGATAAAGGGGTTTATTTGACGATTATTTGGAAAACTATTATATATGTGTAATATTTGATGGTTATTGGTAAATAACCATTAAGTATGTGTAGCAATTGTTTTAAAAAAATTGGGGGGCTTACTTTCGATAAGCCCCTATCTGCATATTACATACATATAAAACTTATTATAGATCCAATAGAAACCAATAACAAAAACCATTTAAACATATATATCCATTCAATTCAATCATCAAAAAGTACATATACAAAACTGCACATTACAGAAACTGAAAGCTAATCCAAATTACCAATCACAAAATGCAAATCAGTTAGAGCAAAAAAAACCAAAAATAAAATAGAAAAAAAAAGTAGGAAAACCAAAATTGTCATAGGTAACTTATGCTCCCATTCAGTGACGAACACTAGTACAGAAAAGGGTTTTTAGACCGGTTAAAATCGACTTTTTAGACCGGTTTTGGATCCGGTCTTGATACAGCCGGTCTTAAAAGTATGACATTTTTAAGACCAATTTCGAAACCGGTCTTAAAAGTCTAACTTTTAAGACCGGTTGTATTAATAACCAGTCTAAAAGTAACAATTTTAAGACCGGTTGTCATGAGCACCGGTCTTAAAAGACCTCTGGGGGAAGGGGTTTTAGAGAAATTTTTAAGACCGGTTGTTAAAAATAACCGGTCTTAAAATTAATTTTAAGACCGGTTTTATGTATAACCGGTCTTAAAAATTACGGTTTTATGTATAACCGGTCTTAAAAATTTTAATTTTAAGACCGGTTCTACATAAAACCAGTCTTAAAATTACTTTTAAGACTGATTATTTTAAACAACTGGTCTTAAAATTACTTTTAAGACCGGTTATTTTTATAACCGGTCTTAAAAGTGTTATATTTTGTTTTTTTTAAATGTGTGTGATTAGGTTTTTACCAGAACGCATCCTTGAATTGCTACCTGCAATGCCATACTTGTTAAGTGCCATATGGTGTTCAGTTTGCTTCCACTTACAATGTCCTTTTGCTTTAACTTTCCACTTACCATTTCCTTTTGCTTTAACCTTCCACTTACCAGTTCCACTTACAATGTTCAATAGGCATAAATGAATTCAACCATGTCATATATATCATGTAACCAACAAGCTAGTGAATTCATCAAAATATACAAAAATCATCTTAAAACCAACAAACATGTCAAATCATGCAACCAACAATATTTGCACCCAATTAACCACCATGTCAATTCATCAATATACACAAAACAATTCCTCAGTTTTACAAGAACTCACTGTTGTAAAAGTTCATAAATGAATTCAGCACAACATTTGCGAATGTGCTCAATATCTTCTCCTGGAAAAGGGTCAGAAAGTTCAAACATCTGAAACACCAAAGCCAGGCAAAATATTAAATTCACTTAAAAAAAATAATAGTACAAAATTTTTGAAATATATATATATACATTTACCTCTTCAATAAGTTCTGTCGTGCCTAGGGTAATAATATTACCTCAGAATATACATCCCACACAAGTTGGACCCTGGTGGTTGCCTATGGGTCTGAAAAATAATATGATATTGTTAAAACAAGTATAAAATTAAAGCATGACTTATTATTGAATACATTCTTAAAACAAACCAATATGTAGCTAACCTTTGGCAAGATCCATGTAGGATCTTTTACCTCATGCATAGGCCTACCACAAGCAGTGTGTTGGAATGTCCGCATAGCCTTATATCATCAAAATCACAAAGGTTACTTATTTTACACAAATTCCATAAATTTTGCACACGAAAGGTAATTAATAATACAAGAAAACTTACGAGTTCAAGCTTTTCTTCAATTCACTAGTTGGCTTGCTGAGGTGGAGGGAGCATAAGAGGATGACAGAATAACTCCTCTAGCACAAAATAGCCAATTGCCAATGATCACTGAAAAAAGGGAAAATTTTAAGCAAATATAAAATATTATGTACAGTATGAAATATAAATTAGTCCTACCCATGCAAATATAGAGCCAAGAAACACTCAATTGCGGTTTCAATAAGCCTGTGCGATAAGTATGTGTGTCTGATAGAAGAAGTGGTCCCTTTGTCGTAGAGTTAAACTGGGCATAGGAGTCCAAATTTATCGGTTTTTCCAGAGTCAACCAACCTGCAATGCATCAACCTATAATAATTCAAGCAGGGACATTAAATCAAAGTTTAACAGCATAATTTGTAAAATATTAACTTCCAATTTGAGAAGATACTTACATAAAAAAGAGCTGGACAATTGAAATTGTAAGCTATTGTAGAGGAGCTACCAGGGACATTAAATCATCCCTCTCAAGATAGCAGTGTACCCCTGACTTGCCAACAGCTGACTCAATAGCCCAATTTCTTGTTGCAAAGGACGTATCATATGCCATCAGAATCACTTGCTGCATGACATTCAATGGAGGCCGTGAAACATCTTGAGTGGAGGGAGGTGGAGGCGGAGGCGAAGGCGGAGGCGGCGGGGATTCCTCAGCTCGATCAGAAACAAGGTTCTTTGGCCACAAGATGAAAGAGTTGATGACATCGCCCACAACCTTGAAGTCATCAACAGGGATAGGGAGAGGTACATCTGCAACGATCACCTCTCCAACTGCCACTTTGACTTGATCATCCTTTATTTCTTGGTGGTGGACAGTTGATCCCAAGTTGTGCACGCTCCCCTGTGAAACCAATCATCTCAGAGGATCCTCCACAAAAAAGTCACAAGGCTCACCAATTTGGCAGCTAGGACCCTCTGGTGACTGACCAATGCAACTCCCTTTAGTGCTCTGTTTAGGGTTTAAGGAATGAGCTTGGGGAGCACTAGTGTTTGCTTGTCTTGTACTCGTCATGATCATCCATTCCTCCTTCATCTTGCTGAACCTTTCTTTAAATCGTGCATCAAATGATGCTTCTGCCTCGGCCCTAGCTTCTGCCCTCACAGTGGCCAATATACACTCCATCTCCTCCCTAGTCACCATACCACTTGAGGAACGGCGTGAGGGTGCTCCAAAATAATCCCTTATGCCTACCCCTCCTCCAATCCCCTTGACACGACCGGGATGCTAGGTTTTCCTATAGCTATGGTCAGGATGTCATTCCTCCCATCCGACCTAAACGATCCCTCAGCTTGTTTTTTTGAAGCTCCTCCTATAAGACAGATGACAAATGTTAGTAATGAAATTTGTTTACTAAATAATTAATAATAACAAGTCAACAACAATACTTATAATTTTCTCACCGACTACATGAGATTGTTCACTCGTATAAGACCCGCTCCTCTTTTGGCGAGCGAACAACCACTTCTCTTCTCAACGTATCGTAGATGGTGAAGAATGAAGAACAGAAGGATCAGATTGAGCTGCTTCTTCCAATCTCTTCCGTTTAGCCGCCAACAAGTCTTTTTCGGCCTTTGCATACCCCCCACGAGACATTGTATGGGGGAAATCATTCTTTCTACCACTCTCTTGGGCCTTTTTCCTTTTTTCCTGCGAATAAGAAATCAAAATTAAGTCATTGTAAATCAATAAAGACACTTTATAATTCATAAGCAAATCAATTGCAAAATAAGTCAACAACTTACCAATGCTTCTGGAGTAGTCTAAAGCCGTCTAAATTCTTGCCAAGTCTGTTCCTCAATAAAAGAATACTGATCGCATGGATTTGGAAGAGGCTAACCTTCTTCCACCTCGATATGCACATAATTGTTGGCTAGATTTGTCTTACACTTCCTCCAGCGTTCATCACAATACGTCATTATCTTGTCATACAAGACTTCACTCTCAAGAATGTCGTAAGTGAGCTAGATAGTTTCCCAAATATGTCGCTTCACACCTCTATCGACATTTCTCCACTGCTCTATCAAGATGCTAGGCTTGATGCATGCTAGGAGGCCGACAAAACTCCTATATCATTGGGTATTAGGCCCGATTGGTTTCCAATATCTATCAAACTCAATCAGAATCTTTCCCCTGGTATTCCGATTGAGAGGAATGTCTCTCAATCGGGTGGCTCTCCTACCCCTTCGTCTAGGCCGGTTACGTAGCTCGTTGTGTTCCTGACTCAGAGCATTGCTAGGCTCACTTTGATTTGGATTAGTTGGATCGGAAATACCCTCACTAGGATGACTCATGGTCTAAAAACACTTTAAGAACACTATTTAAGGCAATTTTGCTACACGGTGCTTATTGTTATAACACATCACTATCACTACTACAAAAAGGTTGAAATGTGGCGCACATATTGTGGCCCTTCCTTAATGAAGTGCCACAGCTGCTTATTATTTTTTTTTTTATATTTTCTTTTTTTTTTACCAGCTATGGCGCCTGGAAGGGTAGGTACCACAAATGGTGAGGCTAAGTGTGGCTCCTGCCAAGACAGGCGCCACATATGACCAGGTGGGACCAGTTGTGGCCCCTGGCACGCCAGGCGCCACACTATCTTATGGTCAGGTGTGGCGCCTGTCTGGCCAGGCGCCACACCTGACCCATTTTTTTTTAAAAAAAAATTTATGGTCAGGTGTGGCGCCTGGCTTGCCAAGCGCCACACATGACCAATTTTTAAATTAAAAAAAAAAATTCAGTCAGGCGCCACACCTGACCCTTTTTTTAAATAAAAAAAAAATTGGTCAGGTGTGGCGCCTGCCTGGTTAGGCGCCACACTTGACCCTTTTTTTAAATAAAAAAAATTGAGATTTCCTATCGCTTTCCCACCAATCAAAACCCATCCCGCCCCCACCCCCTTATCCTTTTCTTTTCCCGATCTCCCCCCCCATCTCTTTCCTTTTCCCGCCTCCACCCCTCCATCTCTTTCACTACCTTTAATTATTCCCTCTCTCACTTTACCTTTCATCTGTGTGCACCCCGTCCCTCCATTTTCATCTTCACATCTTAAAACTACACCCACACACGCACACGTTTTTGTTTTTTTCCAACTGTCATCCCCACTCCTTTCCCTATTATTCCCTTTTCTTTGTATTGTCTTCAACTTTTGGTCCCCACTCCATTTGGTAGCTCAAATTTCTTCCTTCCCTCACTCAAGATTGCATCACCAACGGCAATTATGTGGTCCCCCACTCCACTGCACTGATCAACCTGTAAGTTCAACTTGCGTTTTCTTTTTATTAATTTTTTTTCAGGTTGTTCTGCTTTTTTTTTATGGCATGCTTGCGATGCTTTTTTTCCCCTGTTATGACACGCATGTATATTTATATGTCATATATAGCCATCTTCTTCATGCATGGTGTTATTATACTCTTTGTAAATCATGAATAATATATTTTTATAATTTACTAAAATTTACAAGTCTTGCAAAGTGTACACTTAGGCTCTGTGCTTTATTTGTTCTATTATTGTCTTTATAAATTATCTTTTAAAAAGAATAATTCAAGATTAATTTCGGATTCTTTTAGTTTAATATTAAGATGTCAAATAAAATGTACAAAAAATGTTAAACAAAAGTCAGTAATCAATGGTTTATAAAATTTAAATTTAAAATATATGAGAATCAATTCTGTTTCTGAATATTTAAACTTAGATAATCAAATTAATTTTTAATAATACTGCTATTTCTTTTAAAACTTCTTCAAATTATTTTTTTTCCAAAAATCAAAATCATTTATTTAATATTATTTCACGTATTGGAATTATTGAGTGTTCACAAATGCAATTCTGATTGGAAATTTTTATCATAATCAAATCAAAATTCAAAGTTGTTAAATTATTTATTTTATTCCATCCCATTAATTCAAATTTAAATTGGATTCATGACGTTGTGTAGTGCACAAGCTTTGTGTACTCTTAAGTTTTGACCCTTTAATCGTAAACAACCCATCATCTGCACAAGATATAATCTTTATATCTATTCTCTTTACACATTTTTTCCTATTTAAATTTAAAATTTAAAATTTTTACGGAATATTTTATTCAAATAAAGTTATCTTTAGTAAAAAAAATGTATCAACTATCAAGTTTACAATTCCTTTCGGGCCAACAAAATATATATATATATATAGTTTACTTGGATAGAAAACTGTTTAGCTTGTCATGCATCATTGTCCACTTCTATCCCATGTCTAACAAGTATTTTTTTAGGAATAAAATTCAATATATGGAGCAAAAATGTAATTATCATAATATGTGTTGTTATTTAACTAAATATAAATAAAGTAGGCTATTTTAGAATTGAAGGTTTTAAAGCGTGAAATAATGTGTAATCATGAAATAAGACATATGTTAATAATTTGATAAATTAAAGGGGTAAATATCATGAAATCCAATTCAAACGTTCCAGGTCGAAAAAAAAAAAACAGAAATTAAAACGTTCTAGGTCCAAGAATAGTTTGTGGTCAACAAAATTTATTAATGCAATTGATTAATTTATATTTGTGTCATATATATTTGTATATGTCATATACAAATATATATCTTATTAAACTATTTTGTAGAGTATATATTTATATGTCATATATATTTGTGTTAGTGCTATTTTGTAGAGGCAAGAAAATAATTTTTTGTATTATCTTATTAAACTATAATAGAGAAAATCCCATATAAACCCAATGAAAATAGGAAAAATTGAAATCAAGATAATAAATTGAATAATTCGTTAATTGAGTCATTAAATTATTTAAGGATTTTAAAATATGGATAAAATGACATTAATATATCAATATATATCAATGTTAATATTTAATAAAATAAAATATAATTTTTCTATATTTTTTAACTTTAAATATATTAACTAAAACCGTAAGGGGAAAAACATACAATAAAGAGATAATTAATGTTGGGATTATGCTTTCTTTTTCATTTTATTTTATTTTCTTTATTTTTTTTTCTAAATCATATTTTTTGATTTAAGCTAATCATATTTGATTTTATTATATATTGATGTTTATTACACATATTATTAAAAAAAATAACTTAGAACCTCAAATATTTTATTGATTTTTTTATGTTTAATTTGTGTTTGTAGTTTCAGTTCATCAGTCTATTGAAGCTTCTATTTACAGTATGTTTTTTAAATTTTGAGCTTACAAATGTGATTTTAGTTGAATTTAATAGTTATAATTTGTAGGTGTTCTAATGATTGTTATTGATTAATTGCATAAGCAAAATAATTATTTATATATTCTTAACACTTGTATTTTATTTATTGACTTGTAATGTTTTCTAATTTAACTATGATATATTGTGGCAAATATGGTTTCTTTTGTTATGAGTTGTAAAAAATTATTATAATGCCTGGGAATAATTAATGAATTATTTGGCAATTTAAACATTCAGTTTAAGACTTAGAAAGCTTCAATTATGAAGATTCATGTGGTGTATGTTATTTTAAATTAAAATTGGTAAGAGAATATAAAAGTAATTAGTAAATGCAATAGTCATACAACTAACCACGTACCTTTTTTAAAAAATAGATTGAAGCCCATAGATGGATCGTAAATGGATGTCATCTAATCGATGTTTAAGGGAATATATAGATGGGGTGAAGGATTTTATTGCATTTGCAACTGAGCACACAAAAGATCCTGGCAAAATCTTATGTCCTTGCTCATCTTGTTGTTTTGGAAAGCGAATTAGTCAACTTGATTTGCTAGATCATTTAGTGTGTTATCGTATTGATCAAACATATATATGATGGACAAGGCATGGTGAGACCAACGATGCATATAGTGATCGGGTGCATAGCACGGGTGGTGCCTCGGATGAATTTGATCAAAGCATGTTTGATGAAGATGATGGTCTTAAAGAAATGGTAAATATGGCTGAAGGGGTGCTTCATAACTGCCCTAACGAATATGAGAAGTTGAAAGGTGATGCAGAGAAACCATTATATGTCGGAAGTACTAAATACATAAGATTGCTAGCAGTGTTGAAGTTGTACAACTTTAAAGCTCGCTACGGATTGAGTGATTCGGGTTTCACCGCATTGCTTGAACTGTTGCAAGATATGCTTCAAGAAGAAAATGTACTTCCTACCAAGACATACGAGGCAAAGCGAATTCTTTGCTCTACAACCGATATAGGATATGAGAAGATATATGCATGTCCTAACGATTGCATATTATTTCAAAATCAGTATGCAACGTTGGAGAAGTTCCCTAAATGCAATGCATCTCGATATAGGAAGAAGAAAGGAAAAAGTCCTTTGAAGGTGCTATGGTATTTTCCCATTGTTTCGAGATTTAGGAGACTATATAGTAATGCAGAGATTGCTAAGCAGTTGACATGGCATACAGATGAAAGGATTAAAGACACGAAGCTTAGGCACCCTGCAGACGCTCCTCAATGGAAAAAAAATTGATCATGAGTACCCTGACTTTGCTGATGAAGTCAAGAACCTTCGCCTTGCACTGTCAACTGATGGAATTAATCCGCACGATGTTCAGAGTAGCACACATAGCACATGGCTAGTGATATTGATGATTTATAACCTTCCTCCACACTTAATCATGAAACACAAGTTTATGATGTTGTCTATGTTAATTTTTGGGCCAAGGCAACCTGGGAATGATATAAATGTATACTTGGCTCCTTTAATTGATGACTTGAAGCTGCTTTGGGATGAAGGCGTTAGTATGTATGACGGGTACATGGAAGAAAGTTTCACTTTGAAAGCCATGTTGTTTGGCACAATTAATGATTTCCCTGCTTATGGAAATTTGTCAGGATACAGCGTCAAAGGATATGGTGCATGCCCTATATGTGAAGGTGACACTCATTCAGTGCGACTTCATCATTGTAAGAAAAATGTTTACATGGGGCATCGAAGATTCTTACTATCACAACATCATTGGAGGAAGTGGAAAAAGCCTTTTAATGGTGATGCAGAAGAAGGTAGCCCGCTGAAGATGTTGACCAGTTCCCAGGTGTATTCCAAGGTAAAAGACTTGGATAACAATTTTGGCAAGCCTTTTGGAAAACAAATCGAGACAATCGGTTGGAAGAAAAAGTCTATTTTCTTTGAACTTCCATATTGGAAGTCTTTATATGTGAGGCATTTTCTTGATGTGATGTACATAGAAAAAATATCTGTGATAGTCTAATTGGCACGTTGCTTAATATCCAAGGAAAAAGCAAGGACAGGGTCTATTCGAGGTTGGATTTAGTGAACTTGGGAATTAGAGAAGAGTTGGCACCGATTGAGCAAGGGTCTCGTAGCTATCTACCGCCAGCGTCATACACTCTGTCGAGGAAAGAGAAGAAATTGTTTTGTGAGTTTCTGTAAGGAATTAAAGTTCCTGAGGGGTACTCTTTAAATATAAAGAACCTTGTATTGGTAAAAGAGTTGAAGTTAAAGAACCTTAAATCTCATGATTGTCATGTGCTCATGCAAAATTTCCTACCGGTTGGTATACGATCCATTTTACCCAAAAAATTAAGGAACACTATCATGAAACTTTGTGTGTTTTTCAAGTTGATCTGCAATAAAGTGGTTGATTCAACCAAGTTACAAGATTTGTAAAGGCTGATTGTGTGTACTATGTGTGAACTTGAAATGTATTTTCTACCTTCTTTTTTTGACATTATGGTACATCTAACTGTACACTTGGTCAAAGAGACTCAATTGTGCGGTCCAATGTACTTGAGATGGATGTACCCAAATGAGTGACTCATCAAAGTATTAAAAGGGTATGTGAAAAATAGATATCGCCCAGAGGGTTGTATCGCTGAAAGTTACATGGTTGAAGAAGCAAGTGACTTCTGTGATGATTTTCTATCAAATTTTGACCCTGTAGGGATCCCCAAGTCCCGTCATGATGGCTGAAGATCAGGGAAAGGAACAATGGGGAGCGATGTAATAATGATATCAGCGACTGAACGGGACCAAGCCCACTTGTATGTCATACATAACACTGATGAGGTCGAATTGTATGTAGAAGAACACAAGGATGCTCTCCGATTGGTACATGGTGATAGGAATGAAAATTTCTTAACAACATAACACAATAAACAATTTGTAGGCTGGTTGAAAAATCGCATTAACGATGAGATGGAGAGGAATCTTGATTCAGTTTCTGAAAAATTGAAGTGCCTGTCGAAGGGACCGAGCTTACATGTATTATCTTACAATGGTTATGCAATCAACGGTTACACATTCTATACACAAGACCATGATACACAGAGCACGATGCAGAATAGTGGGGTAACACTTGTTGCTGATTCTTGGCATAGATCCAGTGCTAAAGACACACACCCTGTTTATGCATAAATGGCATACTTTGGTGTCATTGAACGCATATGGGAGTTAGATTACTCTATGTTCAGTGTCCTAGTCTTCAAATGTAAGTGGGTTAACAACAACAGTGGATTACAGATAGATGACTTAGGCTTTGTGCAAGTGGACCTTTATAAGGTTTGGTATGAAGATGATCCTTTTATTTTAGTAGCACAGGCAGAACAAACATTTTACATTCCTGATCCTGCTAAGAAGAATTGGTCTATTGTACTTCCATCCAACAAGAATCGTCAAGCAGAAGTTGATTTTGAAAGTAATGAATATTTGAACATCAATAATGATGATCCTTCGTTTGAGAATTTGTGGTCAGCAGAGATTAATATAGATGCAGATGCAGATGAAGATAAAGATGGAGATGGACCCGTATATGTGAGACATGATCATGAAGAGGGAACTTGGGTCAAGAGGAACACAATTCTCAATCCAACACGAATTTTGAAGAATAAAATTTTAAATCAGATGAGAAAAAGGAAAAGATAATGATTGCCTTGACTTGTTTACTTGTACGTATGTTTTTATAAATTTCAAAATAATTTGCTTTCGTTGACATGGTTGACATTGTGCACTGATGTTTTGATTTGGTTTATTTCACTTGTAGGAGTATGGACCCACCACATGATGACATTGATGATGTTCCCAGGCACATTGGTAGACAAAGATTTGAGGAGAACGTCAGACGTGGCAGGACAATTATGGTGAGGTTGATCAGACTGAGAAGTAAGAGAATCAAGTTACAATTGGAGTGGAATGAAAATGGAAACCCGTACAGCGAGAACAATACCTCCTTAAATAACTTCATTAGGACTACGGTTCAAGACAGAGTCCCTATTACAGTTCAAAATTGGAAAATGGTAAAGAAAAATTATGAGGATGAGATCTGGGCTGAAGTACAGGTAACACCTTAATTATATAATTGTTCGGTTTGCTTTGTTTCACTTCATTTCAATCTTAGATATTATATATGTTTTTTGACTTGTTTACAGAGTATTTTTATTATTGATGATGATCGGAAGAACTTCGTAATAAGAAAAGTCGGAAAAATTATGCAAAAGTTTCATTATGTTCTTGTCAAATATTTCTTGAGGGATGATAATGATGATATCATTACTACACCGCCTTATCCATTGTACGAAGGAATCATTACTCAAGAAATGTGGGATGAGTTTATCAGAACACATACAACTCCTGATTTCCTAGTAAGGGGATTTGTTTGTCTTTCCCTATTACGTGTAATGTACGTATTTGTAATTAACATTTATATATTTATATGAATCATTTTGATCTAACTAGGAGTCGAACGAGAAAAATCGAGCTAACGTGACCAACATGGCATACCGATACACACAAGGACCTGTTTCATATGCACGGTTAGAAAGAAAAATGGTACAAACTGATGATTATTTCATTCATAATAAAAATTGTATGAATAGTCATTTAACTTCAACTAACTTTGATGTGCAGATACAAGAATCAGGCTCAGATATTACACAGGTTCCACGACATGATCTGTGGGTAGCCGATGTCACAAATAAGAAAGGTGAATTTCGTAATGAGGAAGCAAGAAGAGTAGCCGAATATTGTGTAAGTATTCAATTATATTATGCGTTCAATAAATAATTGGCTTTACTTAAATGAACTCCATTTATAATAACTAATTTTCATTGTAATTCTTTTTGGGAAAGCGACAAATGACACAGGAGGATCCTACATTGACGACCTATGTTGGTCGGGACGATTTATTGAGCAGAGCATTACCAGTACCTGAGTATGATGGTCGTGTTCGGGGTACTGGTTTTGCAATCACCCCATCAGCATACTTTGGATGTCAGAAGCACCCGAATAGAAGTGATGTTTCCCACCTATGTGACGAGATGGCTAGCTTTAAGCATCAAATGCAAGAACTTCAACAACAAATGTGCTACAAGGAACAACGAGAAGAACAATTCACCGAACAAATGCATTTGATGCAAAAACAGAATGTGTTGTTAACAACGTAAATACAACAGTTGGTCTAGGGTAGGCCAACACCAAATGTTCTGTTCTGTGATAGCCCAAGTTTCAGAGATAGCTGCACTTCTATGCCTAAAGTCCCCTTTCCTTCGGTAATTAATTTCTTTTCTACTTAACTTTATGTTAAATTATAATTAAGTGAACTTTAACATATTAACTCTATTTTTCGTAGGGCGAATTTCAATGCAAGCTATATGTCGAGCAAGCATCCAAGCAAGCGGTTGCAGTGGGTGCTGCCTACAACACTGGTAAGAACATACTGCACAATTCACCGTTGCCCGATAACACACTCTGGGTGAGGGTTGACGTCTGCACGAACGAAGACGCCCTCTTACCGATCCCGTCTCGGGATGAGCAAAAAAAGGTGGCAGATGTTGTAGGTGGCTATGTTGCTTGGCCAATAGGTCTTATCGAGCCATATGAAAAGGTCGCTCATTCAAAATTCCCTACACTTTTCCTTCAAACTTTCATCTCAAACTGTTATTTAATTTTCTGATTTACGCAGGGTAAGATTTCAAAGTATTCAACAACACAACCCAAGTCAAAAGCATCAGCTAGCCAACAGAGCAGAAGAAGACAGACCTCATTTCTCGATCAATTAATATCGATTACACCACAATTGATCGATGAGGGAGGAGTGCAATTACGTATTCCAAGACATATCTACAGTGTTAGTGGTCTAGTTGATTATGTTACTGCCGAGGTCGTGTAGGACATATGTGCTCGTGATTGGGTTAGTGCTCCGGCTATTAACATCTGGATAAGGTACTTCACTATCATCGTTTATCACCGTTATTAATATTTCTCGTTCCATTTCTTTTGTTTCTCATGACACTGTATATTTTATACCTGGCATTTGGACCATGATGTTTTAATGGATACACACAGGGTCCAATTCGCATTTGTCAACCCTTTTCTCATTGGTCATCATGAGGGTAAAGTAGATATAAATGTGCAGTCTAATGAGCTGAAAGATTACTTTAGCAAGAAAGCGACACCAAATACATTATTTTTAGTGCCGTATAATGTGGGGTAAGTTATTATTGGTACAATTTTTGTTTTTATTGTTTAACTTCTATAATAACATGATTGTTCAAAAAAAATTTTAAAATATAGTTTAGGCACTATTGGATATTGATCATTATCAATCCAGCGGAACCTTCAGGCCCTCGCATTTACTATGTGGATCCTCTAAAAAATGGTATTCCACAAGACCGTTTTGATATGTTACTATTGATTAATAGGTAAGTATATGTGCCTATGTATAAATATTTGCGTACGTGATTGAATAACCAAAAGTAATCAGCTTCTATTTGTTTTGTTAGCGCATTGACTGCGTATCGGTCATCTGTCTCGTTAAACTATTCTAAAGCTACTGACCCCCACCGTAGCTATCCTTGGAAGAAGATACAGGTATTGATATTTGACTTTACTTAGACTTTGTTAGTAAACACTTTTTATTCATGAACAGAGTTAAATATTGCATTATTTTTTGCAGTGCCCTTTCCAACCTAATGACAATGATTGTGGGTACTATATCATGAAATTTATGAAGGATGCTATTTTGCATGATCAGCCATTTATTCCTCAAAAAGTAAGTCATTTAGTTGCACTTCATATTGTGTTGTAATGAAATTAAATTAGTGCCTGACAATTATGTTTTACTGATTTTAATTCGTCCTAACTTGTGTCTGATTGTATATATCTATAGTATTATGAAGATCAACATTGTGACGCTTTGACAGACCATCAGGTTAATAAAGTGATCGAGGAATGGTGTGAATATGTGTTTAGCTAGGTAAATCTCTGGGTAGCTATATATACTATTAAATTCACTAGCTGGTCTTTTTTGTGTTGTTTCTAATTGCCAATTGTTGTGTCATGCATGTTTGTTGAAGTTGAATTTGTTGTATTTCATTCAGCTCGGTTTACAATATATTGTATAACAATTTTTAGTACTACTTTAGCTAATTAATCATTTGTTGGTATCATTTTAATGTTATCTATCATTGTTCTTATTAAACCTTGCAGACTATAATTATATATGCATAGGAGATATATATGAGGAAAAAATATGCTAAAAAAAACCAATACGAAGAATTGAAAAAAACACCTCCTGTGCCGCCTACGTGAGGAGGCACCCCAGGAGGGAGGCCTCCTGGGGCGCTTGGCTACCCAGGTGCCCCAGGAGAGGGGGCCTCCTGTGGCGCCTGGTTGGCCAGGCGCCACAGGAGGTTATTTAAAAAAAATTTTAAAAATCTGTGGCGTTACCAAGCGCCACAGCTTTTTTTAGTAGCGTCCAGATAGGTGGCATTTCTCTAGCGCCACAGCTAATGCAATTATAAGCACCACAGCTTTGCTTTTTTGTAGTAGTGTATCTATAAAGGCATCGTTCAAAAGCAATTTCCAAAGTTATGCAAACATGAACAAATAATTGCAATGCCCAAGTTGAAGGAGGAATGATTAATTGCAATTGCAAAAGTAATTCCCTAAAGCAAGTTTTCAAATCCCTGGGCCGAATCAAAAAAAGGAAACCAGAAGCTACAAAATCAATATAACAGAAGCAACAAGCTTAAACCAAACAAAACAATATAACAGAAGCTACACCACTAGAAGCAACAAGCTTAAACTATAGTCTTCAACGTATTAGGATCAAAATCATCACTACGACTCTTAAAATCATTACTTTCAAATGGAATAATTAATCCAGGTCCACTAGAAGTAACAAGCTTAAACTATAGTAATGCAAATGGAAAACCACCAAAATAAACCCACGTCTACAATTTCAGAATAATTCAACCGTACCTTAAACCTTTGCTTGAGGATCCTCTTATTCCTATGGATTTGAACAGTCCTTGGCCACTTGCTGCAGGAATCAAACAAAGAAAATGGAGGATAAGTAATCTCATAATTTCAATGAAAAACCTAAAAACGAAATGGAAGCACAAACCTGACAATAAAAACGAGGTTGAGAACGAAACCAATTGGAGGGAACAAACGACGATAGCCTTCCGATAATGGATTCAATAGTAAATCTCTGTTGACAGCGGTGAAGTTAAGGACGGAGAAGAGAAAGGGAAAGGAGGAGCTACTGCAAATAGACACAGGGGTTTTGCTAATGTGCTTGAGTCTTGAAATGAAATTTCAGAGCTAAATTTAGGCGGGTTTTGATATCCAGGTCAGTTTTAAGACTGGTTGTCAATTACAACCGGTCTTAATTTAAGACCGGTTCTATTTTAAAATCGGTCTTAAAATATATATTTAAGACCGGTTATTAATAAATAACCGGTCTTAAAAATTAAAACTTTTTAAGACCGGTTATTAATTAATAACCGGTCTTACATTTTGAATTTTTAAGACCGGTTCTTATTTACAACCGGTCTTAAAAATAAAAAACATTTTATTTTTATGATTTTCTTTAATTTAGATAATATTTTCCAGACCGGTTATTTTTAAAACTGGTCTAGAAAATATATTACATTTTTTTTATTTTTTTTATTGTATATATTTTAAGACCGGTTGTTTTGTAACTGATCTTAAAATTATTATAAGACCGGTTTTTACTATAACCGGTCTTAATATTTCATCATAATTACAAAAATGCCACCGGTCATATTTTTAAGACCTTATCCGATATAACCGGTTTAAATGTTCCAGTCTAGAAACCCTTTTCTATACTAGTGGAAAAACTATCATAACTATTCCTCAATTTGTCCAGGAAAATATTGCTCAGAATAACTATCCTAAATGTAGTGCATGCAAAAACAAAGTATGGTTAGTGATTATATATGACTTTACTTTTAATTTAACTTAAACACACATACTTGTATATATACATATCGTAATATCAATGGAGCCAGGATTGTGGGCGACTATGTCCTTCATGAACTTCATGAGCTCAGATCTGGTTTCAACTGACACTATAAACAAATAAATGAAATGTATCAATCTAACAGCAACACCAAACTCTGACAACTCTAACATAAATTAGTAAGTATTGGAGAATTACCACTACTCTCTTCTAAGTGAATGCAATGCCTTTGCCTTTTAAAGAGGAGCAGGTGAAGCCTTCGTTTATGGCATAATTACAAATAATTCTAACAAGATATCATAATAAGAAATTAAATTACCAAATTCATAATAAACTATGAATAAAAGTACTAGATTTAAATTCATCAACTTATTGAAAACCTCAACCATCTATGGTTGATTTCCATATCCCCATAAACCGAATCAAAGTACCAAATCATTTGCTTGAAGGATTTAGCACGATAAGCATCCAATGACCCATAAGTACATCAACCATAATGACAACAAAACTAAGAAACAAACATAATGAGCATGCAATTTTGATGAAGTAGTATACTTACCCCTGGCACTATGGCACCAAGAAAAAACTATCCTTCTTCTTTGTTGCCCTTTTAATGACCACTACTAGAAAAAATGCTTTTAATGTCCCTTTTTTGGGCCTTTTAACGTCTAAAAATAGGGGGATGTCTATTTGAGGGATGTAGAAAAAAATGTCAATAACGTTCGTAAAACAAGGGATGTGTATGGGCATGACTTTAGACGTCCCTACTTTAGACTGGGCACGTCTAAAGTCTGAGAAGCACTTTAGACGTCCCCAGTTTGTAGGATCTGTGACATAAAACACTTGTTTCGCCTGGCTTGCTAGAATGAAGGGCTCATCCCTATAACCTACTCTTTCAAGATCAACCGAGACAGAACCAAATTGTTGATCTACTACCACAGCAATATTGCTAACCAACTTACATTTGAATAAAATAACGTTGAACTTGTTGTAAGTGATTTCCCATATTTCTTCTATCACTCCATAATAGGCCATGGATGCTAATATGGGGTTTTTGTCTTTCGAACTGGAAAAGTGCATGGCTTCAGGTTCTACCATCACCCCACTATTTTGCATGGTACTTCTGTAATCTTGGTCTTTTGTGTAGAAAGAATACCCGGTTATATCACAATCGGTCTAAGTAATGATTTGAAATGAAGGCCCCCAAGCTAGCCACTCTATTATCTCAGACACATCGGTCTCATGCAAAACCTTTTCCTGAAACCACTATATGAATGTCTTGTTTTGCTCAATAGCAATCTGCATATCATTTTTCCTTGGATTTATGTTCTTCAATCTCTTTCTGTGTTCATCTATGTACGGTTGAACTTTAGCCATGTTATTCAGGATATACAAGTGTGCTTGCAACACCTCTTCACGAGGCATAGTCTTCACTTTCAGTCCTCATATTCCCTTGCTTCTCCCCTCTTCATGTCGAGATTGTTCCTTCTTCCCTGATAGATAATCGCTGTAGAAGTCCATAGCCTCTTCAACTACATATCTTTCAACTATTGAGGCTTCTGGTCGATAAGGTTTTTTATAATATCCTTTTAAGATCTTCATGTATCACTCAAAAGGGTACATCCACCTCAGGTAAATTGGAAGATACCATAAAACCTTTAAAGGTTGCCTTTTAGTTGTCCCATTGCCACAACCACCATCTTTCTTCACTTTATATCGTGTACTTTGACACTTAGGGCACTACTCAGACCTTCATACTCATTTCTATACAGTATACAATCATTAGGGCAAGCATACTTCTTTTTATACTCCATACCCATCGTAGATAGGATTTTCTTGGCCTTTTACATATGATTTGGAAGTACATTATCGTCTTGAAACATAACACACAACAGTTCAAGCAGCAATGTGAACCTATAAAATTTAGTGCATGCTCATGGAAAACTCAATGTCTAACTATATTGAACCAACAAAATTCAAATAACATGGATGGAAAGAGCTGCTACCTTGGATTTTCTATTCTTTACAACCTTTTGTTCTTACTTGATTCTAATGGAAATCTGCATATATAAATCCTAGTTCACATGCACCATAACTAAAATTATTCCAAGGTAAAAGAGGGATAAAGTAGAAATACATGGACACTTTTGTCTCTATATTCTACTCTTTTTCTTTTGCTAAAACTTATGTATGTAATTTATATATCCAAACAGAAAAATTAGCTTGAAAATATACTTATGGAAACATCCCAACAAACAAATAGGCAAAAAAAGAAAGTGTATATAATTTCCCAAATAAAGTTTGAGTCAGAATTGCAGCAATACAAGTCAGCAATGATGACCATTTATTTGCAAAGAGTACATGGCAAAGAAAAATTATTTGCTCAAACAATTTATGTTAGTACAAGCGTTTAACCTAAGAGGGGGGTGAATTAGGTGATATCAGAAATTTCACCGAAGTGTACACTGGAAGTTATACTGGTTTGGCCACAAACACTTTGACCTACGTCCAGTCCTCAGAGCATCTCTGAGAGTTGCACTATATTCTCTAAGATTCAATGGGTTCTTGGCACCTCAGTACACAGCAAGTTCCTTCACTTGGACACTCGCTCCCCCTTACATGTTGTAATCAAATCCCCAACTCAAGGTTCCACAACCTTAAGCTGTCTCAATAATAAATATTGAGTTTATAATGAAAAACTCTCTCACAGAGCAAATATATAATCACTGAAGTACAATGAATAAGTATAAGAAAATAGAGAACTAAGAGTATGTTGATTAATGTATGTTTGTGTGTTCACAGTTATTGTACTCTGCTCTTTGAATGCTCCATATATATAGATAATTTGTAGTATCCATTGGAAGTAATTCAAACATGTTTGTTAGAGTCGCACAACAACGGTTGACCATTCTTCTAATTTGAGAACTATCTGTTTGCAATAGGTAGCGGTAGGTGAGCGTTCGGACCTTTTATTTAACTTTTCACTTCTGGCATGATCTTTTCATTGTTTCTCTGTAAACGTACTTAGGATACTAATACAATGAATGGTTAATCATATAGAAAACATTTTAATAAACATTGGATTCAAGATATGTTTTCTGGACTTCATTACTTGAGTGACTACTCAAGTGATCATGCTCATTACTCAAGTAGTCCCTCGAGTAAACCTATAAAAAATATGGCAGAGATTAATTCAATATATTTCATAAAATATTACTTGGGCAAGACACGGAGTAAGATACATTACAAACCTTGGAAATACCTGATTACTCGAGTGGCTATGTCTTTTCTTCACAAGTTACTCGAGTGCTCCCTTGAGTAAACCTTCAAATAAGTGTGCAGATTACTCGAGTGCTCCCTTGAGTAACATCATTCAAATCTTGGCCAAGAGTTTGCTAACCTGATTACTTGAGTGACCCCTCCAGTAATGCTTCAAATAACTCCGTAGATTACTTGAGTTCTCCCTCGAGTAATACCTTTTTCTCACCTGGTTACTCGAGTGGCTACTCGAGTAAATTGTTGCATCTCTTGGTTGAGAGCTACTGGAAGATTTTTGACCTGGTTACTCGAGTGGCTACTTGAGTAATGCCTTATGCTGATGTTGTTACTTGAGTAATGGTCTATATAATTTTGCAGATTACTTGAGTTGTCCCTCGAGTAACATCTTCCAAATTTTGGCATGTACAGGAAAGGTGGATGTTTCAACCCTTACTCCCTTATTTATAGTCTCAAGGTAGGGTTTTCTTCATAAATCTTCTTAATTTGACCCAATCACCATCATTGGAGATTTGTTTCTAAAATTTTTGTTTTTTAATTTTTTATTATTTTTCCCTACAAGTAATTTCTTAATTTAAACCTACCAACATAAATGAGAATTTTTTTGTTTTTTATTTTCATTTTATTTATTTATTTTCTTATATTTTCCCTACAAGCAATTTCCTAATTTAAACCTATGAATGAGAGATATTTTTTATTTATATTTTTATTTCCCCTTAATGAATGCCAATGCCAATTTGGACACTAATCATCATCAATAAGATGATTTTTTTATTTAATTTTTAATTTTTTCTTTAATGATGATTGCTAATTTGAATCATAATCATCATCCACAAGACGATTTTTTTTCATTTTTTTTCTATTACTGATAATTGCCAATTTGGACATCGATCATCATCAATAAGAGGATTTTCTTATTTCTCTTTTTATTTATTTATTTTTACTTTTCCTTTTAATGTTGATTGCCAATTTAGATGACAATCATCATTAATGAGAGGATTTTCATTTATTTTTTTTTATTTTTAAATTTTGAGTGGGGCCTAAAAAAATAGGGTGTTTACAGTTGCCCTTCTTTACTTGTTTCGTAGCTGAGAAAAGTAAGATTCTCATCTATGAAGCAAGTACAGATAAAAACACGTATTTTGTCTAGCCAAAAGAACAAGGTGCCCCCTTGAAACGAAAAAGGGTTTGGACAAAATACAGTACCTATGGCCCTCTTTACTTGGTTCATAGGGTAGAAGAACACCGGTGGAGCTAGAAAATTACCTGGGGTGGAAGTGAAATGGCTAGTTACATAGGGCTTTGGTAGGGCATAAAAGAATTGTGCCAGCTATTACTGGGCTTTGACAATGCTTGCTGATACAGGACTTTGAAAGAATAGTTCCTATCATTACCAGGCTTTAAAAGAGTTATGCCAGCTGATACTAGGCTTGAAGAGCGCCTACAGATACAGAATTTTGAAAGAGTGCCAACCGTTACTTAGCTTTGAGGGTCCCTAATGATACAGGGCTTTGAATAAAAGAATTGTGCCAAGTGTTATTGGGCTTTGAAAGAATCATGTTGGCCATTACTGGGCTTTGAGGGTGCCTCTCGTTAAAGGGCTTTAAAGGGGTACCAGCCATTACTGGGCTTTGAGGGTGCCTGTCGGTATAGGGCTTTGAAAAGGGTGCCAGCCGTTACTGGGCTTTGAGGATGCCTACCAGCATAGGGCCTTCAAAGGGTGCCAGTCGTTACTAGACTTTGAGGGTGCCTGTTTGTTCAGCGCTTTGAAAGGGTGCCAGCCATTACTTGGCTTTGAGGGTGCCTACCAGCATAGGGTTTTGAAAGGGTTCCAATAGTTATAGGGCTTTGAGGGAGCTTGCTAGTACAGGGCTTTAAAAAGGGTGCCAGCTCTTACTGGGCTTTCAAGGTGCCCGTCGGTACTGGGCTTTGAAAAGGTGCTAGCCGTTGTTGGGATTTGATGGTGCCTGTTGGTACAATACTTTGAAAAAGTGCTAGCCGTCATTGAGCTTTGAGGGTGCCTGTCTGTATAAGCCTTTAAATGGGTGCGAGCCATTACTGGGCTTTGAGGGTGCCTGCCAACATAGGGCATTGAAAGGGTGCCAGCAGTTATAGAGCTTTGAGGGTGTCGACTATACAGGGCTTTGAAAGGGTGCCAGCAATTACTGGGCTTTTAAGGTGCCTACTGGTACAGAGCTTTAAAAGGGTGCCATCCATTACTGGGCTTTGAGGGTGACTACCGGTACAGTGCTTTGAAATGGTGTCAACTGTAACTAGGTTTTGAGGGTGCTTGCTAGTACAAGACTTTGAAAAGGTGCTGGCCTATACAGGGCTTTGAGGGTGCCTGCCTGTATAAGGCTTTGAAAGGGTGTCAACCATAACTAGGCTTTAAGGGTGCTTATCGGTAAAGGGGCTTTGAAAGGGTGCCAACCGTTACTGCGTTTTGAGGGTACCTGCCGATACAAGACTTTGAAAGGGTGGCAGCCATTATTGGGCTTTGAGAGTACCTGCTGGTACAGGGCTTTTAAAAGGGTGCTATGAGAACGTGATGCCTCCTTAGAGTAGTGCTTATGATAATGCCAATAAAGATGATGACATTTGTTAGAACCGGTTGACACCTAAGAGTGGGGTTGAATTGGGTGTAAGATAAAAACTTAAGAACTTTGAAAATCTTTTCGAATCTTAGAGGAAGCAATAAATATGAAAGTAATGATTCATAAATCACAGTTAGATAATTAAAAGATATATGCTGGAAGTATAAGAGTTTAGGGAAGAGAATATACAAACTGTGATTTATCCTGGTTTGGTCCAATCCATGATGACCTACGTCCACTCCACAGGCACCTCCTGAGATTTTCAATCCATTATCTTCCTTAGGTTTAATAGGGTAATTCAGAACTACTCTAATCTTACAAGTTTAATTCATGCACTTGTGAAGCCTTTACAATTCTCGTACTGAGTTACTCCCCCTTACATACAGTAATGTTATAACCGAGTTACTCCCCCTTACACACCGTAACATTATAACTGAGTTGCTCCCCTTTACACACCGTAAGGATACAACTTTGATGATGAAAGATTACATTCGATCTTCTCTCTCAGAAGTGAATAAGATGAACACTAAAGTGCAATACATATAATATCTCTCTCAAAGGTAAATCATATAAAAGCTAGAGAAACAGACAGTATGTGCGATGAGTATTGATGTCAGGATATTGGAATTTAGATGATGTATGCACTGGGTCTTACTTATGTTTTGGATGATATTCTATTTATAGTTGGTAAGGATTGATGACCATTTGAGCATTTCAACATATCTGTTGGCGTGCGACTGTTTCTTTTGTTCGTTTGCTTGAGTTTGAACAACTAGCCATTAAAATGTTGACGCTCCGCTTCCGTAAAGTCACCTTTTGACTCTTCACATCATATCTTCATTGTATTCTTGGAGAAATACATTAAACACTAATATAATGAAGTGTAAGAATGATTGGAAGCAAGAAGAGTAAGTTTCATAATTAATCCAATGATTTTTGAAAGCTTAGTACGTTGTTCTGTTCTCCTGGGAAGCATTACTCGAGTGGTCACTCGAGTAAGCCTTGGTCATTAGTCGAGTGATCCCTCAAATAATCATGTTCAAATTTTGGCTAAGAGTATTTCCAACTTCATTACTTGAGTGATCCTTCAAGTAATGCTTTCTTCTTATTTCATGTTACTCGAGTGCTCCCTCGAGTAATGTCTCTTATTTCTTGGCTGAGAGCTATTAGATGATTTCTTCTCTAATTACTCGAGTGGCCCCTCGAGTAACGTCCCAAATAAATCTGCAGATTACTCGAGTGATGCCTTCAAGTAATCCTATGCAATTCTTGATAGAGAGCTTACTAGAACAATTTCTCACACATTACTCGAAGTTGTCCCTCGAATAATGTTTCAAATAAGTTTGCATATTACTCGAGTAAGCCCTTCAGTGAATTCTTGATTTTGATTTGAAACATGCCATATTATATATCATCGGAAAGCTCTCGTCATCTACATCTCAATGTAATAAGAATCAGCTCTAAACTCGTTGTACATAGAAAGTTATGATCTAAAGAGTATCTACTGTTCCTAGACAATCTCTGAAATCACAAGCAGCAAATTCTAGAAGGGATAGATCTTAGTATATAACTTGAAATGTGACAAATTATATATCCATGGAAAGCAATTTGAGTCTACTTTTAGATGGCATCAATGTCATCTCAATCTGATGTATATTTTAAGAGTTATGTCTAAAATACCAAAACTATTCTGGTAAAAGATGCTGATTCATGTGTCAACTTCAATAGATCATATCTCCCTCATATGAACTCCTTTGATTGCGATCTTGGTGTTCATAGTTCGTGTTGGGAGTCTAATACATATTATTCGAGTACAATAAAAATGCATATTATTCAAGTGATTACTCGAGTGATCATGTCCATTACTTGAGTAACTACTCGAGTAATGACCTTTAAAACATGGCAAAGAGTCAAAACTCAAAGGAATACCTTGGGGAAGTTCCATAACTTCCATATAAGTCATTATTTTAGCTTTGTATTGACCCATTCCAACCTCCATATGATCATAGAAACCTTTGGTATCACTTCTAATAGATTGGATCTTCATATTCTCATGTGATCTTGCAAGTTCTTCTTTCTTCAATCTCTCTCTTCTTGTTTAGCCACTTGATGATCATTCTTCATAACCCAACTAGATATCTTCTTGAATATCTTCAAACTTCTTCTTTCATTACTTGACTAATCTTTCTTCTTGAAATTCCTATTAGTTCCTGTAAATTCTTCTTTCTTCACTATCATTTTTCTTGACTCCACAATCCAATTAGATATCTCTTTGAATATCTTCAATCTTCTTCTTTCTTGGCTTTACTAATCTATAAGATATCCAACATTAAATATAGTAGTTAGTCAAATGAAAATAATAAGTATGTCATACAAACTTTTTACTCTTAATACTTGACATTATCAAAACTATTCATATCTAATATTCTCCACCTTTTTGATGATGACAGATCCTTTAAGAAAAATATGTATAATTATGACAACAATTTGAATGCAGTATATTTCTCTTGCCTCTCTCTCCCCCTATTTGACATCAGTAAAAAGTTTGAAGCAAAAAGAAGAAAGACTTGTAGAAAAGTAAATATGTCGTGAAAATTTTCTCCTCATTAATCAAAATAAATGTGTCATGAAAATAATTTTCTCTTCCTCGATTTAAAGGTAATTTCATTTATAATTTGATGTAAATGAAAAATGATTTTTGTGAAAAACAAATTTCATAATCAAGGCAAATTAAAATCAAAGAAAAAGTATTCTTGAACAATAAAGAGGGTTTAGAAATGCTCATGTAGTTTTTGGAAAATGATGAAGCACTCCATGAAGTTCGTTGCTTCTATGACAATGCTGGTTCATGATGTTGTGTTCTGTACAACTCTGACAGATGTTCATGTTATTGCTAGGATTTTCCAATTGAGTTGAGCTTTTGTTTAGCATGCTCAATGCTCATTTATATTGGCATATGTATTCGTTGCTTTGAATGTAGCAACCAATGTAGTTTCCTTGATTGAGTGTTAAAAGCATCCTCATAGTTGATAGAGTCTGTAACTTCGTCACCGTAATTATATCTGAAATATGAAATTAAAGTGAAATAGAGACCAATAATTACCGATTATCATTTAGAATCACCTATCTTAGAGATAGGGTGTTGACAAAAATAGTTTAAAACACAGGTAACCTAGTCTCTCAGTCACATTTGAATATAATTACCTGAGTAGTTTAATCATATTCATACATATCAGGGTACAGAAATTAAAATCTCAGTAACTCCCATGTTACATATATATAGAGTGTAACATTTCACAAAAATGGGGATTACAAAATCAAAACAATATTTATAACCCCAAATATATATAGTAATCATGTTTCAAAAATAGATAACCAACAGTCTTGATCAAATGTGTCTAAGATGTCCTATCCGCTCTTGGTTATCTGCTTCTCCCTGGAGCCACTTGCCCTGTTTGAAAGGTTAGTCATAGGAAAGAGTAAGATTCAAAAGAATCCCAGTAGTAACAGATCATTCATACCACACATAAACACATAGCATATAAGCAAATCATCATACATCAGCAACGCATATCATACTTTACCCTTATCCCCTTTCTCCGCCGGGAAGGCACACCGTCCTAACCCAAACCGTTGTTAGCTACTCAGGGATTATTGGCGTGGCAGTGCATAAACATAGCCTTATAGCTCACATAGCAACCCGGCTTTCACCCAATCACAAAGTCACCTGGGAAGGCACACAACCCTCACCCGATCCGTTGTTAGCTACTTAGGGACTATTGGTATGACAGTGCTTACACATATCGACAAATGTTGCAGCATGTGAATTTTATCACAAATAAATGATATAACACTTATAATGCATCACATATGGTATAAAGAAAAAGTCACTACCTTTTACTTTCCTGACGTCTTCTGGCACAGTCGGCTCACAGGTACGGCCAATATCAAAGCCTAAACCAAGAGTAAGGACATTGTATTAATTCCTTTTCCAAGTGCTTAATTTCATCTTACTTGATGTTGGTTATCATTTAAACTCTTTAGGTGCTTATTAGAAAGCTAAACATATGACTAAAGGGTTGGGTGACACTACCCCAAAGTTCCCTCTTTGAAAACAACATGTTGAATCTTAGTCGCTTCACTCGAGTGATGGGGCACTCATGCTCGAGTGAGAAACGTCCTTACTTGCGAGTCTTTGGCTGAGAACAACATCGTTGGCTAAGAAGTGCTCGTTGCACTCGAGCACCAAGAAGTACAACACCAAGAGTATTTTCCTGAGAGCATAGACCACTTTCAAGGGAAAACCTTACTCGAGCACAGCCAAATGCACCTGAGTGAGGGTCCAACACTTGTAAATGCCAGAACCACTCTTGTACATCCATCGGTGAGTGACTACCTGAGACGTAACCCTATAGCTCTAACCCTCTCGCACTCGAGCATGCCTATGCTCACTCGAGTGGGATCATATCTTACTCGTAAGTCTGGAAGTACACTCTTGCATTTCCACTCGAAAACACCACTACGAAAACCAAAGAAAACAGAAACCTATTGCCACACTCGAGTTATACGCATCAGAAGCCAGAATCGCAGCAACTGATAAGGTTTTCCAAAGTGACCAAAATTGATCCCAATAGGTCTTAAACTTGTGCCAAAGCTCATTCTCACCTAAAATTCCATAAGGAACCTACTGGTAACCTCAAAATATCCAAAATCACACCCCAAATATAATTTGCCCTTAGATCTCCACATTCTACTTAACAACTCAATCATCAACACTTTCATTTCCCACTTCTAAATCAATCCCAACCAACTCAAAATACCATAAGCTACCGATTTAACAGTGATACTCTCTCCAATTCCTACTTCCATTTAATACCAAATTCAAGGCAAAATTTAAAAATTTACAAAACTTAGCCAACATTCAAAACATAACCATCAAAATGCATCAAATCATTACCTCTTTCACTTGCCACAACCAAATCTTTATTTCTCCAACTTTCAGATTTGAGCAAACACCAATTCACCACCTTTTAAAGTTCTACAACTATAGAAAGAAAGATCCCAACCTCATGAACAACATTAATGAAGAACACTTGAGCATATGAAAGCAATCACTTACTCAAAACTAAGATTTTCTCTTTCTCTTTCTTGGTTTAGCTGCACCGAATGGAGAGAGAAGATAAAAACTCTGATTTTCTCTTACCCACACACACTTATCCGACTTAGAGGAGAGAGGGAAGAGAAAATGAGTTTGAAATATTGACTTTAATCTAAGGGTCTTTATAATAACACTTGGCACAATCTTGCTCCTTCTCCTTGATTTCACATGATTTCATTTAAATAGGATTCCACCCCATGGTTAAATCCTAGCCATTTATTCCTTTGGATTTTAATCTTAACCGTTGATCTTCAAGTTACCAATGAGTTTCCTCTTCGGTAACCGACCAATCGATAAGTGAATTTCCAATTTCACCCCTGATTATCATAACCTTTGCCAAATCATCATTAGACTCCAATATAAGCTTAAAAATTGCTTATAACATATTTATAACAAGATTAACAATAATGACATTATTAAGATCATAATTAGCCCTTAATCACAAGTTTGGACATTACAGAGTCTTCTTGTAATATGTTGAGGAATGCTAATGCATAAAACAAATTCTCCTGTCATAAATTTAAATCCTTCTTTACAAAGAGAATTATTAGTTCAATCAAGTAACAAAAGGTTCCTTTCCATATGATATGTTAAAATTATGATGTTGAAAAGAACAGTATAGGAGTAAATTATCATCAAAAAATAATCAAGATATGGTGACTATAGATGAGTATGTTAAAAATATTTTCTTCCAATAAAGGACATGAGCTTTCAAGATATAAAACACTTGTGAATGTGAAGCTCCCCCTTAATGAATATATGGTTTTAAAAATCATTTTGAGGAGTAAATAATACCTTTCCAGGATTTTGGAAAAAACATTTAGAAACTTTGTAGAGAAAATGAGTATGAAAATCCAAAGATTTAGAGAGAAATCAGGTTTTGAAAATGATGATGCAATTCAGGGTTTTAAGGCTGTAACCTTGTATTACTTAAGTTATTACTCAAGTATTCACTTTGAGTGATGCAACTCAGAGAATTTGAATTAAAGAATACAATACCTTACTCGAGTGATCTCATAATTACTTGAGTCATAATCCACTACCGCCCATGAATGCATCGTGTCCTAGTCAATGTTGAATGATGTGATTGGTGCTGAGGGATTCTAAAGTATAATCTTTGTAAGCACTTTAGGATAACAAGATGAGCTCAGAATAATGCCTTGAAGTTCTGGTTGATCAAGTTACAAAGTTGCCTAATCTTGCCATTCATAGAAGTGGTAAACTCAATATTGTTCATGTCAAGCTTTATGTGATTGTTGAAGCTCCTCTCTTATATAGCATTAGATAGATGGACTAAAGAATGAAGGACCAGGGAGACCAACTCTAGCAAAGTTTTGTATCTCATCTATCCTTGAATTATTAGCTCCCATCCTCTACGCCTATTGTGTTTACTTGGAGTAGTTATGAATTACTTGAAGGTCTTCTTGAAGTAATTGCAGATTACTTGAAGTAATTTCATATTACTTGGAGTAAGTCCTGTAGAAGTATATATATACCTCTTGCTCTCTGACAGACATGATTTTTCCAGTATTCCTCTCCTCCTTGCTTATAATATAGGCCATTGTATGATAATTATTCTCAATGAAGTGAGTGATGTTGTTGGCCTTGTTCACCATAGCTTTAGTTTAGATGTACCATATAATTTTAGACATAGAGCTAGGATGGTAGTTGAGAATTCTTATAGGATCACAAAGCTTGATGTTTCTGTGCATCTCAGTATCTTCCTTTGAACATCTATGTTGGCTCCATATCATAGTGTAAATGTTTGATCACCTTGGAATGATAAGGAAGGTGCGTAGGCAATAAAGATTCATATTGGCTAGGCTTGTTCTTGGCCTTGAGCTACTTTGAGATGAATCTCATCTAGGTTCACTTAAGAAATTTTCTTTCTCTTTCTTTGACTACACCACTAGCTAGTTACTTGCTAATTATGGGGTGTCACTCGATTGATTACATAAGTGATACCATAGATTTAGCTTCTGCTCACTCTACAACACTACCAGTCATGCCTCCTCTGATATCCTCTGATCTTAGCATCCTTAAGTAGAGCATGTTAATCAACTCCTATAAAAGTATCAATATATGCTATTTGGTACCCAACTTTCTCTTGGGTCCATACAGTACTAGACATTATAACTCTTATGCTCTTATACAATTAAATCATATGATATTGGAGCAAAGAGTACAATAATCAACAAAGACCAGAATATAATTTTACCTAATTAAATAAATTCAAGCAATTGAATCATAAAGGATAACAAACCAAGAATGATGATTTTCAAAGATTAATGACAATTTGTAAATGCACTTTATAAAAAATATGTCATTGATAAGATTTTCATGCAATTCAAGATCAAAAGAATAGAAAATCTATCCATGTTGACCAACTTTTATGAAGGGATAAATCATGAATCAAATCAAGTTTTCCAAGAATGATAATGAGATATACAAATAGTTACAAAATCTCAGATGTAATTTCAAATCATAACAATGTATTGTGAAATAGAGATTTATATATAAAACTCATCTTTGAAACATGTTTATAATCAATGTTCATGTTAAAAATGGTGGAAGTCAATAGTTATAAAATATATATATATATCAGAAAGCTTTACTTTGAAGTTCAACTAAGATAACATATTAATCATAAGAGTTAACATGTTGGAGAATTTTCCAAAGAGCAAGAGTCATTTGGATAACCAAGAGGATTAACTTGATAGACATATATGAGCATCATAACTTTGATATTGGCAAAGAGATAATATTGACTCTTATGTCTTAAACATTCAAATTCAAGACACTAATTACTTAGAGATATATGATATCAATGGTTCATGTATTTGAGAAACAAAATGAGTATAATAATTTATGAATGATTAAGCATAAACTCATTAGTCCAAATCACTAGAGTACTAGAATATCATCCTAGTAAGTTATTCCACTATAATGGTTAATGCATTAAGATTCAATGCACTAATGAACATTCATAATGCTTGGAATAACATGGCCAACTAATGATTTAAGGCTTTAACAGATAGAATTCTTTTCTAGGGAATACACTTGAAACTCATATAGATAGTTAACTTGTTAGACATAAGGTCTAACTTGTTAGATAATAAAGGTTGAGGAGTTGAAGCAGTTACAAATTTAAGATCAATAAATAATATGTAAATGATGGGGAAAATTCTAGTAGTTGGATTTGAAGCATTTCTGACTTTTAGTATACATAAATATTAACTTCCAATTTAGAAACCGATTTAAATGCAAACAAGATATGAATAATTTTCAAATAAGGTGTATGCATTTTTATAAACAAGATGAATTAGAATCTAAATACATTTTTGAAATGTGCATTTTGAAATACATAGAATGATTATGCACAATTTCACTTGTAGTCCATTTATTAATCTAAAAACAATTTGAAAACCATCAATGATTGATTGCTAATGATATGCAATAATGAGCAAGTATTCATTACCCAATTTAGTTCATATAAGCAAAAGATATGAAAAGATATAGAGTAAGGATTAGATATCACCATAATTCTTCTTGTCCTTACGATAGCTTGCTTGGTTTTGATAGAATAATATTGATTTTCCTCCTTTGCACACACAGTACCAAAATCCAAACTCCATAATTTAGTATCATCAAGATATGAATTTGTTTTCATGTGGCTATAGTCTTGAGAAGCCTTTTCTTATCCTACAAAACTGTATAAATTTATTTTTCTTCATGGTATCCAACCTTGCTTGGATCCATTTCTTGTTAGCTTATAGGAAACAAGATAAAATTCACATACTCTAAGAATATAATCAACTCAAGGCAATTGAGCATAATGAATTAAACATGTCTTTCTGTGTAAAATATTCTCTTTTCAAATCATTATATATGTATAAAGAATTAACTGGTTGAGCATTACAACCTCTTTATAAATAAATATATTAAAAGGCTTTTTAAGGGATATAGAAACATAATTTCAAATTCATTTGCAATGCTCCTTCCTAATGTACCAAAATATAAAACCTCAATAAATATTACAGACAATAGCATAGGAGGTTTTATCATTGTATACCTTTGCCTTAGATACTTGGAGGATTGCTTTTCTTTACCTATTGCATCTTTCTATGATGTTGGTACTTTGAATATCTTGCTTTAGGTGTTAGCAATCGTCTCTCAAAATACATAGACTCCAATAGTGTTTTACTTGATGCTTGAGAGATCCTCCTTTTCTTGTTCTCCTTAAGATAGTTGAACGGTACTCTATGGTAGTCCATTCTTGAGGTGGAACATACTCCTTTTCTCCATTTCCTTTCTTTGTGATTAAACTTTGCAAGTATTCATTTCCTTTCTTTGTTCTCCTAATTGATGTGAATCTCCATTTAGGTGCATTGGGAACTCTTAGAATCTTTTTCATTTTCTTAGTACCTTTTTGTACTTTTTTTCTATAATCAATCCGCACACATGAAACACGAAATGGACATTTTAGTACCCACTTTGCTTTGGGTCCTTGAACGTTAGAATTTGAACTCACTTGCATTTTAGGAATCAAAACAAATTTATTTCTCACATTAGAATTTCTCCTAATATAGCATGTGTGAGAAATAAGACCTGATTTACCACAATAATTGCAAATAATTTGATGATATGTATTATGAGATTCTATGCAAGTATTGTGTCGATCAAGAAAAGATGATTTCAAATGATCAGTTTGCCTAAGTGCTTTCTTCCCGCATGAATTTCTAGAATGATTGAAAATCTTTTTGCTTTTCTCAATAGAATCAATAATTGGTTGAAAACCAATTTTATGCAAGCTTTGAAAATCAGTTTTACGAAAATCATAAGAAGAATTGGAACTTTTTACCTTAAGTTCATCTTGAGATCTGAAGAGTGAATTTTCTTGTCCATTCATAAAGAGCTCTTTTTGGGAATCATCTTCCTCTTGTTCTTCTATGTTGACAAGATTATGGAAGTGTTCTATGATTTCTCCTTCTTCATTGTCAACTTCCACTTGTTCATGAATCGTAGATATGTAGTGTGTAATTCCACATGAACTATCAACACTTTCAACTTCAACTCACTTATTAGAAGTATATTTATATAGAATGAAGAGTATCCCAACTATCTCTTGCAGTAAAGCAAAATCTAATTTTCTCAAAATTATTTTCAGTTAAAGAATTATATAATATTTTCATTGCTCTAATGTTCAACGAAAATATTTTTTTCTCTTTCTGTCCAATCCTTTCTCAGTTTGAAATCATAGACATTTGTAAAAACATCTCACATATCATAATCAAAGCATTTTATAAAAGATGTCATTTTAGCTTTCCAAAACCAAAAATCAATATCTTTCAAAATAGGAGGAATTGTTTAGTCAAAACCTTCAGAAAGCATATAACACCCAAAATCAGCCATTATAAACTCTTAAGATGGTTAAGTCCTTTAAACAAGAGTCTAGCTCTGATACCAAATGTTAGAACAGACTGACACCCAAGAGGGGGGTGAATTGGGTGTAAGATAAAAACTTAAGAACTTTGAAAATTTTTTCGCATCTTAGAGGAATCAATAAATATGAAAGTAATGAATCATAAATCTCAACTAGATATTTAAATGATATATGCTGGAAGTATAAGAACTTAGGGAAGAGAATATACAAACTGTGATTTATCCTGGTTCGGTCCAATCCACGATGACCTATATCCAGTCCCCAGGCTCCTCTTGAGATTTTCATTCCATTATCTTCCTCAAGTTTAACCGGGTAGTTGAGAACCACTACAATCTCACAAGTTTCATTTGGGCACTTGTAAAGCCTTTACAATTCTCATATTGAGTTACTCCCCCTTACATACGTAAGGTTACAACCGAGTTGCTCCCCCTTACATATTGTAAGGATACAACTTTGATAATGAAAGATTACAATCCATCTTCTCTCTCAGAAGTGAATAAGATTAACACTAAAGTAGAATACAAATAATATCTCTCTCAAAGGTAAATCATAAAAAAGCTAGAGAAACAGGCAGTATGTGCGATGAGTATTGATGTCAGGATGTTGGCATTTAGACGATGTATGTACTAGATCTCACTTCTGTTTTGGATGATCTTTTATTTATAGTTGATGAGGATTGATAACCGTTTGTGCATTTCAACATATCCTTTGGAGTGCGACTGCTTCTATTGTTCGTTTCCTTGAGTTTGAAAAACTAGCCGTTAGAACGTTAACGCTCTGCTTCTGTAAAGTCACCTTTTGACTCTTCACATCATATCTTCAATTATATTCTTGGAGAAATATATTAAACACTAATATAATAAAGTATAAGAATGATTTGAAGTAAGAATAATGAGTTTCATAATTAATCCCATGATTTTCAAAAGCCCAGTTCGTTGTTCTGTTCTCTTGTGAAGCATTACTCGAGTGGTCACTCAAGTAAGCCTTGGTCATTACTCGAGTAATCCCTCTAGCAATCACGTTCAAATTCTGGCCTAGAGAATTTCCAACTTCATTACTCGAGTGATCCCTCGAGTAATGCTTTCTTCTCATTTCATGTTACTCGAGTGCTCCCCGAGTAATGTTACTCATTTCTTGGCCGAGAGCTACTGGATGATTTCTTCTTTTATTACTCGAGTGGCTCCTCGAGTAATATCTCAAATAGCTCTACAGATTACTCTTGTGATCCCTTCAAATAATCCTATGCAATTCTTGATAGAGAGCTTACTGGAACAATTTCTCACACATTACTCGAGTGGTCCCTCGAGTAATGTTTCAAATAAGTTTGCATATTACTCGAGTAAGCCCTTCAAGTGAATTCTTGATTTTGATTCAAAACATGGCACATTATATATTATCAGAAAGCTCTCATTATCTATATTTCAATACAATAAGAATCAGCTCCAAACTCATTGTATACAAAAAGTTATGATCCAAAGAGTATCTACTATTCTTAGACAATCTTTGAAATCATGAGTCGTAACTTCCAGAAGGGATAGACCTTAGTATATACCTTCAAATGCAACAAATTATATATCCATGGAGAGCTCATTCAGTATACTTTTATATGGCACTAGTTTTGTCTCTATCCAATGTGCAGTTTGAGAGTTATATCCAAAATACCGAAACTATTTAGGTAAAAGATGCTGATTCATGTGTCAACTTCAGCAGATCATATCTCCCTCATATGAACTCCTTTGATTGTGATCTTGGTGTCCTTAGTTCATGTTGGGAGTCTAGTTTCATATGTGACCAGTTTTAGATCAATACGACATTTGGTTAGAGAGATATGCCCAACATACCAAACCTCTATGCTACTACGTGAAAATAGAGTACAATAAAAATGCATATTATTCGAGTGGTACTCGAGTGATCATGTCCATTACTCGAGTAATAACGAGTAATAACCTTTAAAATATGGCAAATAGTCAAAACTCAAAGGAACACCATGGGGAAGTTCCATAACTTTCATATAAGTCATTTTAGCTTTGTATTGACCCATCCAACCTCTGTATGATCATAGAAACCTCTGGTATTACTTCTAATAGCTTGGATCTTCATATTCTCATATGATCTTGCAAGTTCTTCTTTCTTCAATCTCTTTCTTGTTGTTTTGCCACTTGATGATCATTCTTCATAACCCAACTAGATATCTTCTTGAATATCTTCAAAATTCTTCTTTCTTTACTTGACTAATATTTCTTCTTGAAATTCCCATTAGTTCCTATAAATTCTTCTTTCTTCAATATCATTCATCTTGACTCTAAAATCCAATTAGATATCTCTTTGAATATCTTCAATCTTCTTTTTTCTTGGCTTGGCTAACCTACAAGATATCTAACATTAAATATAGTAGTTAGTCAATTAAGATAATAAGTATATCATACAAACTTTTTTCTCTTAATACTTGACATCCATATTTGACATCATCAAAACTATTCATATCTAACAACATTAATAATAATGATGACAGTAAAGATGAAATCCTAATAAGGATGACAACAATGATGGTGATGAGGATAATAATAACCATGATAATGAGGAGAATATGAAAAAGGTGAATCATGATGAAGGTGATGACATTAATAATAATGATGACAGTGATAATGAAATCCTAATGAGGATGATGAACACATTGAGAATGCTAATAATGGTGATGATAATTATGATAAGGATATGATGATAATGATAAGGAAATGATGAAATGAGGATAATGCAATAATAGTGTTGTTAAAGAATAGCCTGGTAGTAATATTGCTCCTTCTTTGTTTAGGTGCCTAACCAAAACCCCCTTACTAGCGCAGTTTTGTAGGATGTATGAAGATGTGTATAGATGCCATAGCCCAAGACCTTCAGTTTAGATTGTGTCCCTTCATCAACTATTTGACCCACAATAGAAATTCCAGTTGGGCCTTTCACTAATGATCCAAAAATTACACAAGTTAATTGGGAGTAGAGGACACCGTGTATATCATCGTGAGTGTTTATCCAGACAAAAGTTATACTTTCATTAAAAAGAGTTACCCTTATACAAATCATAATACAAAGTTTGACATGAATGGAATGGAAAGATATACTAAGGATGAAGATTCATTTAAAAGAAATGATCTTCCAATATTGAAGTAGATGCATAATGATGAGAATATATCAATGTATACATGATCCTATTAGGAGGTCCTTCACTTTAAGTTCCGTGTAGTCCTCCTAATAGTACCTTGCTTAATTGCATGAGCACTATCTTTTGTCCAAACCCCTTTTGGTTCTAAAGGGGGCACCTTATTCTTTTGGCAGAACAAAATAAGCGTTCTTATCTTTATTTGCTTCATAGACGAGAATCTCACTTTTCTCAGCTATGAAACAAGTAAAGAGGAGCAACTGTGAACAACTTATTTTGTCAAGGACCAACTCAAAATTTAAAAAATAATCAAAAACAAAAATAAACAAAAATCCTCTCATTGATGATGATTAGCATCTAAATTAGCAATCAACATTAAAGGAAAAAGTTAAAAAAGTAAATAAAAAAAGGGAAATAAGAAAATCCTTCTATTGATGATGATCTGAGTCTAAATTAGCAATCATCATTAAAAGAAAAAAAACAAACATAAAATAAATTGTCTTATGGATAATGATTATGGTTCAAATTGGCAATCATCATTAAAGCAAAAATTTAATATAAAATAAAAAAAGTCCTCTCATTGATGATGATTAGTGTCCAAATTGGTATTGTCATTCATTAAGGGGAAACAAAAATATATAAAAAACATATCTCATTCATAAGTTTAAATTAGGAAATTGTTTGTAGAGAAAATATAAGAAAATAAATAAATAAAACAAAAATAAAAAAAATTCTCATTTATGTTGATAGGTTTAAATTAGGAAATTACTTGTGGGAAAAATATTAAAAAATTTAAAAAAAATTGAAAAAACAAATCTCCATTGACGGTGATTGAGTCAAATTAAGAATAACATTTATGAATAAAACCCTACCTTGAGACTATAAATAGGGGAGTAAGAGCTAAAGCAAGACACACAAGAATTCCCAGAAAAAAGAGACAAGGTAGAGAACTATTGTGATACTCTCTTGCATAGTCATTATAAACAATGGGGTTTTCTCATGGGTTTAGGAGATTGAGAGCTTATTTGAAACATCCACCATTCCTTTACATGTCCAAATATTACTATGCTAATGAATTTGTCAAAATGACAAGAGGCACAAGATTACAAAGCTCCTGACACATTCTTTTCTCTTTTTTTTTTCTAATATTTTTTGAATGCTTGAGTATATGTGCTCACCGTGGCTTAAATTTGTTTGGGATGATCCCATTGCTTTGTTGATAATGTTCATCTCCTTGGGACTTGCTGAAGAAAGTTCTGATCATACTCTTCTTTTATTTAGGAATATCAACATACCTTTTCATTGTGAAAATGCATGATGTGCGACACTTTTGTACTCCTAATGGTTTCCACAAGTGTGACTGACCTTACCCTATTGCTCTTTGTTTTTATATCTTGAGTCCTTCACTTCATCCTTCTTTTTGAAGCAAGTTTAAGGCATTAAGGGTGTAATATCCCAAAAAGTGATTAAGGGCTAATGACTTCAAAAGTGGATGTAATTATTGTTGAATAAAAACTTTTGGAGAATGTGTGATGGGAATTTGGATATTTTAATGATTCCAATGGCTTCCTTGTGAAAATTCATGTGCGGAGAGTGTTTATTGTGAAATTGGAATCATTGGGAACAATTGTGTAAAAGTTGAAAACATTTTTCCATTGAAACTCTATACAGGGCAGCCGATTTGTACGGAAGTTTTAAATAGGCAAATGGTGTCTAAAAATTCTGAAATTTTCTAGTCTTAAATTCCACATGTCAAGCTTCAAAATGGACATATAATTTGTATCATTTTGATTTGTGAGCTAAGAGTTATGGATTTTTGAAGTTTGCCCGGTGAAATTAATTATTTTCTGGAACAGTATGCAAAGATTGAAATTCTGGGAATTTTTTGATTCTATCCAGAAAAATACTATATTTTTCCTTAAAACTATAATGAATAAGGGTTCTATAGGCTTTGGAATCACTCTATTTTGAGTTTTCTAGAATTAGTTATGATGTTTCAAAGTTTGGGCAGAAATCTGCTAGAATGTTGTAAAAATCTAAAATTGATGGAAATTTAGTAAATAATTAGAAAATAATATTATATCATATTAAATCATAATCCACCTCTTCCATCAGCCAAAAAATGGGACATTCAGCTGCAACAAGAGAGAGAAGGTGTGAGAAATTCTAGAGAGAGAAGGAAAAGAGAACTTGTACGGTAAGTCGATTTCTTCGGTAAATCTTTACCTAACGTGTATAACTCGACTCCTAAGCTATTCTTCTACGTTCTTCAAGGTTTGTGGAGCACAAATTTTGGTGTTCTAAGGCTATGGTTTTCAGCCACCTTGAGGAAAAGCTAGTAGGAGCTTGAGGTAACTTCCAAACTTTCGTATATTGCTTATTCTGGCTGCTGTGGGCAATTTAATCGGTGAAATTTCACTGGATTGCCATTGGTTTTAAAGTTTGGAAATGATATGGCCTAGGGGTTATGCTGCTCAAATTGGGTCTTAATGTTAGTTTTAACCTAATGTAATGGTTAATAAAATGGTTAGGAGTAGAAAGGAACGCATTTATGGAGCCAAAATCGTAAAACCCCGATTTTCTCTAGAGCTCATGAATTTCTGCCTACTCTAGAAATGGGTCTTAGATTTGGATTTTCAATGCTTTAAGGGTTCCATTGAGTTCAGGAGTGAAAATTAGGTGGGGTTACAGTTGGTCACTTTTTTGGAAAAAGCCGAAAAAGCATAATTACGAAAACGCCCCTGAAACCCTTAAAGTAGGGCTGCCAATGGTAAATTTGTAATTTGACATTGAATTTGATAACTCCAAGACCAGAAATGGATTCCTTAGGCGGAAATATGTTAGGATAGCCCATATTAGAATTTCAGGAAAAGTGCAACCGGACCGGGTACGGCAGGCCCAGGCTGGGTCCCCGGGGGCATTTTTATAAATGTAGATATTACGTTGATGTTGGTCATGTAATCCCCTAGTTGGAACTTACAACCCTTAGTTTATACATGTATGAAACCTGAGAGTTGCCGGTAATTTGGCTATGCACTCTGATATGTATGAATGTGATTAAACTGCGTAGAGTAATTAGATTCGGAAGATGAATCTAAGACCATGTTGAACGAATTTTAGAAAAGAGAATTGAGAAAAACGTACCCATCAGTCTCTAATTCCTTTAAATTACGCATTTTTGAATCTTAATTACGGTTATCAAGTTTGGGGATTACATTTTTGGTATCAGAGCTATAGTTCCTGGCGAGGGTAGAGTTTGCTAGGATAGATCCCTTAGTTGGCTTTAAGGATATAGGATCATCTATGAATAATTGTTGTGTATGTATATGTATGTTCTATTGATATGGATATATATGAGACTTGTGAATATATGTGCATACTATCTCTATTATATTAATGGGGTAAGTTGTTTGTAGAATGAAGAAAACTAGAGGACGCCCCAATGTTCCGTGTGTAGACCCAGAAGTGGAGGTAGTCAATGACAATCCACCAGATCCAATGCAAGAGCTGATGGGTCTAATCCAGGATCAAAGAGATATGATTGCTGAGCTAAGAGAAGAGCTCAGAGTAGAGAAAGCAAAGAATAAAGATGACCTGATTCAGTCCACTCCAAAGGAAACTCAAGAAGAAACTCATCATAAGGACATTGCTGAAGGGTCAGCACGACCCCTGGAGTCCCCACCTCACACTATTCTAAATCAATAGTCGCACGGGGTACCGGCAATAGAGGAAAGGGACCTTCAGTTTTGGGTCACCAGATTTTGTAAACATATGCCTCCAGTGTTCAAAGGGAGGTTTGATCCGCAAGTAGCTGAAGATTAGTTGAATTGCCTTGAGAAAATCTTTGAGGTCCTACGATGCCCGTCCGAGGTGAAGGCACGCCTGGCTGTCTACAAGTTAGAAGGTGATGCAGATCGCTGGTGGAGGAATATCTCCCTCACTCTGCACAGCAGAAATGTGCAGTTGACTTGGGAATCATTCCAGCAAGAATTTAATAAGAAATACTTTCCTAAATCGGTGTGGCTCGAGAAGGAAACATAATTCCTGAATATCAGACAAGGGGACACAGAGAGCTTTGATGACTACCTTGTTAGATCTCATGTTTTGATGATAACAAAAGAATGGTTTGAAAAGGAAATGATTAATAAACAAGTTTGAACAAAGTAATGACAGGAACAAGCATCACTTGAAGTAAGCATTAGAGTAATGAAGAAAGACCAAGACAAAAAGCTGAGAAACTTGATGAGAAGCAAGTTTTCTAAGGCATTACTCGAGGAGCTACTCGAGTAATGAGACAAAACTTGAAGTAACCAAAGGCACCTTCCAGTAAACTGCCAACGTTACTCGAGTAAGTACTCGAGTAATAGTGTAAGTATTTTCAAGTTGCTCTCGGCCTGCCAATGATACTCGAGGAGCGACTCAAGTAACTAGGTAAAAACTTGGAGTTGCTCTTGGCCTGCCAATGTTACTCGAGGCGTTACTCGAGTAACCATGTGAAAAACTTCCAATTGCTTTCAAGTTGCCAATGATACTCGAGTAGCTACTCGAGTAACTCTGTTTCTGAAAATGTGGAGCTCTCGGCACTTTGTACTACTGCCAATGTTACTCGAGGAGCTACTCGAGTAATGCACTGAAGTAAGTAAAAACTTGAAGGTGGTACCCGATTAACTTGATTTCTTTTTATCTTATTTTCCTCGAGTCCTTACTCTAGTATGCAAGTATTTAATGATCTATTTTAAGTGGATTCCTCGAGTAAGTACCCAAGTATGCAGAAATATTTTCAAGGTAAACCTCAAGTCATTACCCAAGTAAGTCATGCACAAAAAGTACATTTACTCGAGGTGCTACCCGAGTAACCTTTGCAAAAAAGAATGCATTACTCGAGTCCATACCCGAGTAACAAGGTAAGTGCTCTCGGCCTTGAAATCCTGCCAACATTACTGGAGTAGAGCATCGAGTAACCACAAGTTTATTTAAAGGTTTACTGGAGTTGGTACCCTAGTAAGTCATAAAGTTATGGGTGCATTACTCGAGTAGGTACCCGAGTAAAGAGATATTTCCAAAGGTTTGAAAATTGGTTATTCCATGCACTACCCGAGTATTCTTGTATTTGTTCCTTGACTTGAAGTTAATTTAAGATTTCCCGATGATACTCGAGTAAGTACTCGAGTAAACTTCATGTGATACTCGAGTAGCTACTCGAGTAAGCAAGCCCAGAAAGTTTGAAATCATTCCAACGGTCATTATTTTGTTTCCTTTTTGATTAACTTTTCATTATATTAGTATTCTTAGCATTTCAATAGATAAACAATGAAGAGATCTTACCAAATAAGGAAAATCAAAAGCAACGCTCAAATGTCACCGACCGTCACCTACCGCAACGTATGTCTTTCAAAAACTGGAAAAGTCAATAGTGGCTGCGCACGCTCCAACGGACATGAAGAAATATGTTCCAGCAATTATTACCAACGTATCTATATATATGGGAACATCTGAACAGAGAGATACACAAGAACACACTTACGAACGTATCATCAAGTTCATTACTTTGTTTTTCATTGTACTTGTGATTCTATGCTTCAGTGATTCTTATTTGCTCTGTGAGAGAGATATTTCATTCAAACTCAATATTTGTTATTGAGGTAACTTAAGGTTGTGGAACCTTGAGTTGGGATTGAATTACAACTTGTAAGGGGGAGCGAGTGTCCAGGTGTAGGAACTTGCTTGTATTGAGGTGCCAAGAACCCACTGAATCTTGGAAGCTATAGTGAAACTCTCGGAGAAGCTCTGAGGACTGGACGTAGGTCAAAGTGGTTGTGGCCGAACCAGTATAAATCCTGGTGTACACTTCGGTGATATTTCTCCTTACTCTTTCATGTTTTAATTCCACTGTTAAAGTTTTATATTTCCGATGAAATTTTAAGGTCACCCAATTCACCCCCCTCTTTGGTGAAACACTTGCTCTAACATTTGGTATCAGAGCATAGGTCTTCTTGTTAAGGTTTAACAGCCTAAGAAGGATCCAATGGCAAGCATGGGTGAAGGAATTCTTCCCGATGGAGCATCCATCACTAGACCTCCAGGTTTCAGTGGCAAACACTTTTCTTTTTGGAAAGCAAAGTTCAGAGTATTCGTGATGGCTACTGAATATGGGCTATGGGATGTGATTGAGAGTGGAAACTATCAACCTACAAAGATTGTAGATTCTTAGAAAATTCCCAAGACGCCAGCAGAATATGATGAGAATGACAAGAAACTTATCACTCTCAACAGTAAGGCAATTCTGATGTTATAAAGTGCTTTGAGTCAGAGTGAATATTTCAGAATTTGCACACTCCCAACAGCAAAGGAAATGTGGGAAGCTCTGGAAATCACCCATGAAGGAACTTCGGGAATAAAGGAGAATCGAATCAACACATTGATCACTGAATTCGATCTACTTCGAATGAAATCAGGTGAGTCAATTTCTGAATTCGAACTTAGATATACTCATCTTGTTAATCAACTTGCAGCACTTGGTAAAGCTTATGATCAACATACCCAAGTACGAAAGATTTTGAATATTCTTTCTAAAGAGTGGGAGGCCAAAGTCACTACGATAGAAGAGGCAAAAGGAGAATCAATGAGATCAGTTGCTTCTCTATTTAGAAGCCTTTCTGAATATGAAAGCAAATTAAAGTTCAAACGGGAACTAGATGACATTAGTGACAAAAGAAAGAAAGGTCTAGCACTAAAAGCGAAAGAAGAAAATCAAGATGAGGATGAGGAGTTTGATGATGATGAAATGGGCTTAATCATAAAACGATTTAGAAAGTTCTACAAGGAGGGTCAAGGATTCAAACATTTTCAAAAAGGTGGAACTAGCAACAAAGATCATATCATTTGCTACGAATGTGGAAAGCCAGGACATATCAAATCAGAATGTCCAGAACTAAATCAAAAGAGCAAAGAAAAGAGAAAAGGCAAATTCTTTAACAAAAAGAAGGCCTTTGTATCTGCTATATGGGGAGATAGTTCCTCTGACAAAGAAAGTGATAAAGAAGAAGTAGCCAATATATGTCTTGTTGCTCAAGAAGAAACAGAAGAAGAGGTAAATGGTTCTGACCCTACTTATGATGAATTACTCTCTGAATATAATGCTTTACATTCTGAATTCATCAAAGTAGTTAAAGAATTGATTGTTTTCAAAAAGAAAAACAAAGCTCTTGAAATTGAACTTAAAGAAAGTTCAGAAAAGAATTGTGAAAATTGTTCTTTGTTGAAAAAGAAAAACATTGATCTCATAAAAACTCTTGAAAAGTTTACTAAAGGAAGTGAGATGCTAAGTGTAATTTTAAAAGAACAACGATGTGTAAATGATCGATCTGGTATTGGATATGATCCAAAACCAGATAGAAGGAAAGGTAAAAAGAAAGTAGGAGGTAAGCTATATTTAAATTATTTCCAGCATTCTGTGCATATATCAAATCCTTTTGCATTCTGTAATTACTGTAATAGAAAAGGTCATTACACCTCTTCATGCATTCATAAGAAGAAAGGAAATATAGGAACCTACAAATGGGTACCTAAAGGTTCATATATTCAGAAAATCATTTGTACTAACCCAAAAGGACCCAAAAAGATGTGGGTACCTAAGATTTAGTCCTTCAATTGCAGATATGTCTCAAAGTATCCAAAAACAACAAGTGGTACATAGACAGTGGATGCTCTAGACATATGACCGGGGATTTTGAAAGTTTTACCACATTGCAACCTAAGGAAGGTGGCAAGGTAAAATTTGGAGGAAATCAATCTGGAAAGATTGCAGGAATTGGTGAAATCAAAAATGACAAAGGAATACAAGTCAAAGATGTATATTACGTTGAAGGCTTATGTCATAATTTGCTGAGTGTAAGTCAAAGTGCAGATAAAGACAACTGGATAATATTTGATTCAGAGGAATGTCTAATTGTCAACAAGGAAGACTTACAACTTGATAAGAAAAATATCAAGGCAAAACTCAGAGCTAAAAGGGAAGGTAACTGTTATACTCTAGATATTAGTATAAATGAATCTGAAAATTGTTTTCTGAGTAATGCCGATGAAAGTTGGTTATGGCATAAGAGATTGGCTCATGTCAATATGCATCAACTAGGCAAACTACTCAAAAAGGATTTAGTTCTTGGATTACCCAAAGTAACTTTCAAAAATGACTTGATTTGTGACGCATGTCAAAAGGGTAAACAAACTAAATCATCTTTCAAATTGAAAAATGAGATTTCAATAAATAGACCACTACAATTATTGCATATGGATTTAGTTGGCCCAGCAAGAATAAAGAGTCTTGGTGGAAACTTATATTCATTGGTTATTGTTGATGATTTCTCTAGATTTACATGGGTTATTTTTCTATTATCAAAAGATGAGACCTTTGAAGAATTTATTGTTTTTGCCAAGAAAGTGCAAAATGAGAAAGGTATGTCCATTGCAGGTATTAGGACCGATCATGGTGGAGAATTTGAAAATTAAGCCTTTGAAGAATATTGTGATACTGATGGTATTGATCACAATTTCTCTGCTCCAAGGATGCCTCAACAAAATGGAGTTGTGGAACGCAAGAATAGAGTACTCACTGAAATGGCTAGAGCAATGTTGAATGAAAAGAATGTGTCTCAAGTGTTCTGGGCTGATGCTATGAGTACAGCATGCTATATTTCAAATAGGGCCTATATCATAACAAAACTTGGAAAAACACCATACGAGTTGTACAAAGGAAGAAAGCCAAACATTGCTCATCTACACATCTTCGGTTGTAAGTGTTTCATTCATAATAATGGTAAAGATAACTTAGGAAAATTTGATTCTAAAACAGATGAAGGAATTTTCCTAGGATATTCTAACCGAAGTAAATCATATAGAGTTTACAATAAAAGAACATGTATTATTGAAGAATCAATTCATATTGTATTTGATGAATTTGAATCCTCTGACAAAACCATTGATGAAGAATTGGAAGTTGGTTTAAATCAAGAAAATGGTCAATCTATTTCTAAATCTCTTATTCCAGAGGATGATGAAACTAAGGAAGAAGAGCAATCCCTAGGTCAACCTAGAGCTTGATCAAGTCATAGGAGATGTGAATGAAGGGATCAAAACTAGAAATAGAATTTTCAATGAAGTAAGTTTTTCTGCATTCATTTCTGAGATTGAACCTTCTAATATTGATGAAGCCCTATCAAACAATGATTGGGTTATAGCAATGCAAGAAGAACTAAATCAATTTGAGAGAAATCAAGTTTGGGATTTGGTGCCCCGACCCAAAGATCATCCGATCATTGGTACTAAATGGGTATTCAAAAACAAACTCGATGAATCTGCAATTATTGTCAGAAACAAGGCAAGATTGGTGGCCAAAGGCTATAATCAGGAAGAAGGGATTGATTATGAGGAAACGTATGCTCCAGTGGCTAGATTGGAAGCTATAAGTGTACTCTTAGCCTTTACATACATCAAAGGATTCAAACTCTATCAAATGGATGTAAAAAGTGCTTTTCTAAATGGTTACATCATGGAAGAAGTGTATGTAGAACAACCTCCAGGTTTTGAGGATGTTACTAAACTGACCATGTTTTCAAACTCAAAAAGGCTTTATATGGTTTAAAACAGCTCCTAGAGCTTGGTATGAAAGGCTCAGTAAGTTTCTTATTGATCAAGGTTTTGTATGGGGAAAAGTTGTTACAACACTCTTCATAAAACGAAAACACAACGATATTTTAATTGTTCAAATATATGTTGATGATATTGTTTTCGGTGCTACTAATGAATCTCTGTGTAAGGAATTTTCTGAGATAATGCAGGGAGAATTTGAGATGTCAATGATGGGAGAATTGAATTTCTTTCTTGGTTTGCAAATCAAACAAAGAAAGAATGGAATCTTCATATCTTAAACAAAGTATTTGAAAGAGCTATTGAAGAAGTATAGAATGGATGAAGCAAATGGCATGGACACACCTATGAGCTCAACTACGTTACTTGATGCTGATGTCAAAGGAAAAGACTACAACATCACGAAATATAGAGGAATGATCGGATCATTACTCTATCTCACGGCAAGCAGACCAGACATCCAATTTAGTGTTGGCATATGTGCAAGATATCAATCTGCACCAAAGGAATCACATGCTGAAACCATCAAACGAATCTTTAGATACCTTGCTGACACACCCGAATTGGGTCTGTGGTATCCCAAAGGAAGAAGTGAATATCTTGTTGTATATTCAGATTCAGATCATGGAGGATACAAAACAGACAGAAAGAGCACCAGTGGACAAGGACAATTTCTTGGAGGATCTCTTGTATCATGGTTCAGCAAGAAACAAAATACAGTGTCTCTTTCGTCAACGGAAGCCGAATATGTTGCAGTCTCAAGTTGTTGTGCACAAGTAATATGGTTAAAACAACAACTACAAGATCTTGGTATTTATCTCAAAGAAATACCAATCTATTGTGACAATACTAGTACGATAAGTTTGGCAAAGAATCCAGTTCAACACTATAGAACCAAGCATATCGATGTCAGACATCACTTCATCAGAGATCATGTTCAAAAGAGAGATGTAAAAGTGATATTTATTCCCACTCATCTTCAACTAGCAGATATTTTTACAAAACCTCTTGCAAAAGATCAATTTCTATACATTATAAGAGAATTGGGAATGGTAAATCCCAATGAGTTGTAAGTTATTTCAGTTTCTCATAATATTAGATGAAGTCACTTGTTAAAGTTTTGATGATTACTAACTTAAGCATCGGAGTATATAGAAATTTGTTTTGCAAGAAGAAAGAAACTCTGTTTTGAGAAACAAAAACAGAGGTGATCAGAGGACACATTTACTGGAGTACCAACTTGAAGTTGTCACTAACAGAGAAGCATTACCTGAGGAACAACTTGAAGTAAAGAAGCACTTTACTCGAGTATGTACTCGAGTAATGGACTTCAAAACTGGAAGTAACAGATCAAGTTACTTGAGTTTCAAACATAACGGTTCAGTTTCAAAGAAATGAAGAGTCAAAAGTTGAAAAGCAGATTACTCGAGGAGGGCCTCGACTAAATTTGAAGCTTACTCGAGGAAGGCCTCGAGTAATGTCGGAGTCTAGATTCTCAAATTGATAAAGAATGACTCAAATCTGCTCAGAATGGGTTATAAATGATCGAGGGAACATCCATGGATAATTACAATATTATTCATGCCAGGTACGCATTTTAAATAAATTATTTTAGAGTTTTTTTGTATGAACACTCGAGGAAGGCCTCGAGTAAACTTGAATGTTACTCGAGTAAGGCCTCGAGTAACGTCGGGTTCTAGGGCTTTATCTGTCGCGAACTCGGTCATTTCCATAAAATCTCCTCTAGTAAATCACTATTTTCTCTCACAAAAATTTTTCACAAGTGATTCCTTGCTTCATTTCCGTCAAAACCCAACCATTTTCATTCCTAGAAACTTCCTATTTTGCTCAAAATCCCAGTGCCCTAATTCGCGTCTAAGTCTCTGTTTTTCTGAAGATTTTAGTTTTCAATCATTCAGAAAGATGAGAACTAAAAATCTTACTCCCATAGACTCCTCTGAATCCCAAAATCACCCTGATCCGCTTTCTTCTCCTCCCAAGAAGAGAAGAAAACTTACCCCGAGACCAAAAGCAAAAATTCCTCTTCAACCGAAACCCAAAGGTATGGTGATTAAAGAGCCTATTGCTATAAGGGCTCAATCCAAAAAGAGTACCTCTACCAGAAGAGGCAAGAGTGCCAAATCTCCCTCACCACCTCACTCTGATTCCTCTACCCCCTATTTCACTCCAAAAGCCTACCAAAAAGCCTAAATATGATAGGAATGTGGCTGCAGCTATGGCAAACATCATTGATCAAATGGAGAAGGGACAATCTTCCAAGAAGTCCAAAGTGCCGGAAGAAGAAATCACCAACCCACCAAAGGGATTCAATGTCAGCAAGTTGGTGGAATCTCCGAAGTATCTGTCTCAATTCTCCAGGAGAAAAGTGTGCAAGACACACTATGTGGATCTCAGGCTACTTCAAGAGGTAGTGAAGCATGACCTAAGTCCTTATTTAGATCCCTTTATGCCTTGGTTATCCATTAGATTGCCTTTTTGCACAAAGGTGATCACTCACTTTTATTGTAACTTAGAGATCATAGATGAGCCTAACCGAACCTCAGTTGAGGAAGAGATGACCACCACAGTTAGAGGCCAAAAGATACTTATATCGCCCTCTAGGATTAACTTATGGTTAGGAATTGAGAACCCCCGGATGATATTTACTCCCAGCTTGAACCAAACCAAATCTTTACTATCCTTAAACCCGAAGAGTTAGTTGGCCCTTTAATTTCAAGCCCAGTGATATGTGTGATTATCATAGGGTCCTTTGGTACATTTACTCTAGGACCCTAGTGAACAAAGCCAACAACTTTACCCACTTCTCTGATAGGGACTTTAGGTAGTTTGCTTCACTTCTTCTGAAGGAGCAGAAGGATCTGGGAGAGTATATCTTCTCAGAAATGAAAAGGTACAAGGTGGATGGGAAGGCTACAACACCAATGCCATATCCTCAGATCGTGTCACTGATTCTGAAAGAAAACAAGATATGGTATTTGGATAGCAAGGAGCCCATTAAGAGGTTGACTCTGGTTGGGAGAAACCAAATTGGAAAATTAAACATTGAAATCCCTCTCAAAGGCCCATTGGAGTCTGGGTCAAAGAAGAAGAGGAAGACCACTGAGGCAGAGACCAGTAAGTTGGATGACACTCAGTCATCAGCTCCAGCTGCTACCACTTCATCACCATCCTTCCTCAATACCACTCTCCAGCATTTTATGGAAAATATGCTGAGAGGTTTTCATGTGGATTTCGCCAACACAAATGCTGAACTGATAACCCACATGAATACCAGGATGGGAGAGTTGGTTGAGAGAATGGACAAGAGGCATGAGGAGTTGCTAGCTGAGCAACGTGCCCAGGGCGAGACACTGAGATTGATTCTGGCACGGTTGGACTCATTGGGTCCCGGACCTTCAGCCGGTCCCTCCTCTTCTGCACCACCACCACCTCCAGTGAACCCTCCTTCAAACACTCCTATCACTGAGGATGAACCATCTACTCCTCTGGTATCTAGTCCACCTGAGTCCCAAGCCAAAGATATTCTGTATACATTAGACAATTCAGATACTAATGAAACCGTACATATCACCATTGATGATTCCCCTCCAAAACCTCAGCCTGAACTCGCTCCTAAACCGATTCCATCACCTACCCAAACTGAGGAAATATCTCCCTCTTCCTCCTCTGAACATCTCACTCCTGTGATGGATACCCCTCCAGAAGATAAGACCACTATGGTTGTCTTCCAACCCTCTCCTATTCCACCTAGAGATGGCATTCATATTCCCCCAGTCAATCTCCCTGAACCAGAATCTTCCAGCTCTTTTGACTCTTCCAGTTCAAATAGTGGTTTAGTTCTTCCAGTAAAGCTTATCTCTATGGTGAAGCCTTCTAGCCCTCCAATTGATTGATGAAGACAAAAAGGAGGAGAAGAGTTAGGGTGGTGATTTTGTAGAAGTGTCTGAGTTTTTTTGGGGTATTTGGTTGTACATGGGTTATTAGGAAGCATTTTGCATTTCTTTGAACTTTATCTTGTAATTTGAAAATTTTAAGTTTAATGCAAGTGTGTTTAAATTATGATTTCATTTTAAGTTCATTATGATACATGTTTGGACTAATGAAGTTGTTGTGTATGCAAGGTGTATGCTATGAATTCAAACTTAATAAGACATATTTAATTGATAATCCAATTTGAAAACCATGTTCAAAATCACCAAGTTTTGTCATCATCAAAAAGGGGGAGAATGTAAGATCTCATGTTTTGATGATAACAAAAGAATGGTTTGAAAAGGAAATGATTAATAAACAAGTTTGAACAAAGTAATGACAGGAACAAGCATCACTTGAAGAAAGCATTGGAGTAATGAAGAAAGACCAAGAGAAAAAGCTGAGAAACTTGATGAGAAGCAAGTTTTCTAAGGCATTACTCGAGGAGCTACTCGAGTAATGAGACAAAACTTGAAGTAACCAAAAGCACCTTCCAGTAAACTGCCAACGTTACTCGAGTAAGTACTCGAGTAATAGTGTAAGTATTTTCAAGTTGCTCTCGGCCTGCCAATGATACTCGAGGAGCGACTCGAGTAACCAGGTAAAAACTTGGAGTTGCTCTCGGCCTGCCAATGTTACTCGAGGCGTTACTCGAGTAACCATGTGGAAAACTTTCAGTTGCTTTCAAGTTGCCAATATACTCGAGTAGCTACTCGAGTAACTCTGTTTCTGAAAATGTGGAGCTCTCGACACTTTATACTACTACCAATGTTACTCGAGGAGCTACTCAAGTAACGCACTGAAGTAAGTAAAAACTTGAAGGTGGTACCCGATTAACTTGATTTCTTTTTATCTCATTTTCCTCGAGTCCTTACTCTAGTATGCAAGTATTTAATGATCTATTTTAAGTGGATTCCTCGAGTAAGTACCCAAGTATGCAGAAATATTTTCAAGGTAAACCACAAGTCATTACCCAAGTAAGTCATGCACAAAAAGTACATTTACTCGAGGTGGTATCCGAGTAACCTATGCAAAAAAGTGTGCATTACTCGAGTCCATACCTGAGTAACAAGGTAAGTGCTCTCAGCCTTGAAATCCTGCCAACATTACTGGAGTAGAGCATCGAGTAACCACAAGTTTATTTGAAGGTTTACTGGAGTTGGTACTTGAGTAACTCATAAAGTTATGAGTGCATTACTCGAGTAGGTACCCGAGTAAACAGATATTTCCAAAGGTTTGAAAATTGGTTATTCCATGCACTACCCGAGTATTCTTGTATTTGTTCCTTGACTTGAAGTTAATTTAAGATTTCCCAATGATACTCGAGTAAACTTCATGTGATACTCGAGTAGCTACTCGAGTAAGCAAGCCCAGAAAGTTTGAAATCATTCCAACGGTCATTATTTTGTTTCCTTTTTGATTAACTTTTCATTATATTAGTATTCTTAGCATTTCAACAGATAAACAATGAAGAGATCTTACCAAATAAGGAAAGTCAAAAGCAACGCTCAAATGTCACCGACCGTCACCTACCGCAACGTATGTCTTTCAAAAACTGGAAAAGTCAATAGTGGCTGCGCACGCTCCAACGGACATGAAGAAATATGTTCCAGTAATCATTACCAACGTATCTATATATATGGGAACATCTGAACAGAGAGATACACAAGAACACACTTACGAACGTATCATCAAGTTCATTACTCTGTTTTTCATTATACTTGTGATTCTATGCTTCAGTGATTCTTATTTACTCTGTGAGAGAGATATTTCATTCAAACCCAATATTTGTTATTGAGGTAACTTAAGGTTATGGAACCTTGAGTTGGGATTGAATTCCAACTTGTAAGGGGGAGCGAGTGTCCAGGTGTAGGAACTTGGTTGTACTGAGGTGCCAAGAACCCACTGAATCTTGGAAGTTATAGTGAAACTCTCAGAGAAGCTCTGAGGACTGGACGTAGGTCAAAGTGGTTGTGGCCGAACCAGTATAAATCCTGGTGTACACTTCGGTGATATTTCTCCTTACTCTTTCATGTTTTAATTCCACTGTTAAAGTTTTATATTTCTGATGAAATTTTAAGGTCACCCAATTCACCCCCCCTCTTGGGTGAAACGCTTGCTCTAACATACCTATCCTGTTTCATTCATTTGTCCCGGTATTCCTCCTACCTCCGGTATAAGGATGATAAAGAGTGGAGTTCTAACATGCTTATTCGGGGGTTGAGACGTGATCTGAAGAAGCGGTTGGTCACTCATATGTTCACTAAATTCAACAAGGCTATTGAAGAGTGTAGGATCACAGAAAATAATTTAAGAAAAATATATCCTACTAAAGCTACTGGCCACCACAATGAACCCAGTAAGAGTGGTACTTCACAGAAGCGAAAGGGATAGGGATCTTCATTTGGGAGTAGTAAAAAGCCCTACCAGTCTAGGAGCCGTGATCAGTAGAGAACTCCTTTTACACATGTGATCTATCCTCGTTGTAATCAGTCCCATCATGGTAAGACTTGTGAGGGTCGAATAATATGCTTTAATTGTAAACGTGTGGGGCATACTGCTGTCGAATGTAAAGAGCCATGACCAGACCAGAGGCCAAAAACTCAGGGCCGAGTATTCGCTATGACCCACGAGGAAGCCCGTAAATCTCCTAAGTTGATACAAGGTAAAATTATTCTTAATGGCTATTTATTGCAAGTTCTGTTTGACTCAGGTGCAAGTCACTCCTTCATTGCTTATGATTGTGCGAAGCGCCTGGGATTACATGTGCATAAATTACCATTTGATCTGATAGTGTCAACTCTGATGGGTGTTAAGGCCTTGACTACAGAAGCTTGTTTGAATTGTGTCATAACTATAGAAGGGCACCAATTTACTGTGGATTTGATTTGTCTGCCGTTTTACCAATTGGAAGTCATTTTGGGTTTTGATTGGTTAACGGTGAATAATGTTATGCTTGATTGTGGGAACAGGAGGATAGTATATCCTGCTTCTCAAAAGGTCAAAGTTGTAAATGGTAGTATGAATTTCCTTTCTACGGTTAAAGTTGAAAAATATCTTGAAAAAGGTTGCCAGGGGTATATGGTATTCTTCTCTATGCAAGGGGAGATTAGTGAAACTATGAGTAGTATACCCGTGGTAAATGAATTCCCTGAGGTATTTTTGGATGATCTTAGCTGATTACTTCTAGAAAGGGAAGTTCAATTTCCCATTGACATTGTGCCTGGAGCTGGTTCTATATCTAAGGCCCCATACCGTATAGCCCCAAACGAAATGGCGGAGTTAAAGAAACAAATAGAAGACTTGCTGGAGAAAGGGTTTATTAGACCCAATGTGTCGCCTTAGGTAGCTCCAGTGTTGTTTGTGAAAATGAAAGATAGGAGTCTTCGTCTATGTATCGACTATAGAGAACTGAATAAGATTACTATCAAGAACAAGCACCCTCTTCCCCCAATCGATGACCTTTTAGATCAACTATCCGGTTCGTGTGTATTCTCAAAAATTGATCTAAGGTCAAGGTATCATCATCTATGAGTGAAAGCAGAAGATGTTCCAAAGACTATTCTTCAGACTAGGTATGGTCATTATGAGTTCTTGGTGATGCCATTTGGGCTAACTAATGCACCTGCGGTTTTCATGGATTACATGAACTGTATCTTTCGACAATATCTAGATCAATTCGTTGTGGTATTCATTGATAAAATTCTGATATACTCTAGGAGTAGAGAAGAGCATAAGCATCATTTGAGAATTGTATTGAATACATTGCGTGAGAAGCAGCTCTATGCCAAATTGAGTAAATGCGAGTTTTGGCATATCGGAAGTAAAATTCCTAGGCCATGTTATCTCGCAAGAAGGGGTATCTGTAGATCCTAGTAAAGTGGAAGCAGTACTGGATAGAAAAGGCTAGAATTTGTGGCAGAGGTATGCAGTTTTTTGGGTCTTGCTGGTTACTACCGGAGATTCATTCAGAATTTCTCACGTATTGCTTTGCTGATTACTAAGCTCACGAGGAAGGATCAGCCTTTTGTGTGGGATGAACATTATGAAAAATGCTTTGTGGAGTTGAAAGAGAGGTTGACTATGGCACTTATGTTGATTATACCTGATCCCAGCTTGACATACATTGTGTATAGTGATGCGAGTAAGCAGGGATTAGGGTGTGTCCTTATACAGCAGGGACGTATGGTGGCCTACGCCTCTCGACAGCTCAAACCTCATGAGATGAATTATCCTACACATGATCTGGAGCTTGCGGCCATTGTATTTGCCTTGAAAATTTGGAGGCATTATCTGTATGGTGTGACAGTAGAACTATACTACGACCATAAGAGTCTCAAATATTTGTATGACCGGAAAGAATTGAATATGAGATAGCGACGGTGGATGGAGTTGCTTAAGTACTACAACTTGGAAATCAAATATCATTCTGGTAAAGCAAATGTAGTTGCAGATGGTCTTAGTCGAAAGACAGTGTTGGTGGCAACAATGATGATTCAAGAGGGGAAGTTAATAGCGGATTTTCGTGATTTGAATCTGTCAAATCAGATCCTCTGTGCCAATTATACTATTTCCCAAGAGGAAAGCGACTTGAGAATTGAGATTGAAGAAGCTCAGAGGCAAGATGGCTGGATACAGCGTAATCTAGCTCGGATTAAATGGGGAGAAGCTCAAGGGTATGATCTATCGCCTAGTAGATTGGTTCACTATCAAAAGAGAATCTGTGTTCCACTTAAGGCAGAGTTGAGACAAAAAATTCTAGATGAGGCGTACAAGAGCCGTTATACTCTTCATCCTGGTATGACCAAAATATACCATAATCTGAAGTCTATGTATTGGTTGCCGGGTTTGAAGAGTGATGTGACGAAATATGTAGCAAGGTGTCTCACTTGTCAGAAGGTAAAAATTGAGCACCAGAGACCGCCTGGATTGCTGTAAAGTCCTGAGATTCCAGAATAGAAATGGGAAAGTGTGACCAAGGACCTTATGGTGGGATTGCCCAGAATTAGGAGTTATGATACGATTTGGGTAATTGTAGATCGGTTAACAAAATCGGCACATTTCATACCGATCAATGCTAGTTATTCTCCAGATAAACTAGCTGAGATTTATATTCAAGAAATCGTGAAACTTCATGGTGTACCAAAGAACATCATTTCTAACCGAGATCCCCAATTTACTTCAAGATTATGGAGGGCGTTGCATGAGGCCCTGGGTACTCAATTGAGATTTAGCATGGCTTATCATCCTCAGACGGATGGACAGTCAGAGAGGACTATTCAGACGCTGGAGGATACATTACGAGCTTGTGTCCTTGACTTCAAAGGGAATTGGGATTACTCTCTTCCACTTGCAAAGTTCGGCTACAACAATAGCTATCATACGAGCATACAAATAGCGCCATATGAAGCGTTGTATGGGAGGAAGTGCCAATCACCTTTGTTCTGGAATGAGTAATCAGAGAGGAAGCTGTATGGGTCAGAGCTCGTTGATCAAACCTCAGTGCAGATTCGTATCATTTGTAAGAGGCTTCTTGCAATGCAGAGTTGACAGAAAAGCTACGCTGACAAGAGGAGACAGCCTCTAGAGTTTGAGGTTGGTGATCATATATTTCTGAGAGTATCACCAGTCACTGGCATTGGGAGAGCTATCAAGAGAAAAAAGCTGAGCCCAAGGTACATAGGTCCTTTTAAAATCCTTGAGAGGATTGGACCTGTTGCTTATCGAGTAGCCCTACCCCCAAACTTGAGCAGACTCCACGATGTGTTTCATGTTTCCCAACTAAAGAAGTACCAACCGGATCTATCTCACATTGTTGAATATGAAGAAGTTGAGTTACAAAACTTCACATATGCGATAAAGCCAGAACAGATCATTGATAGAGAAGAACGACAGCTCAAACACTGAAGCATTCCATTTGTGAAGGTGATCTGGAAGGGAATAACTCAGAAGGAAGCAAATTGAGAAGTGGAAGAGGATATGTGAAGACATTATCCAAATTTTATGGCTCTAGTTGTGTGACAAATTTTGAAGACGAAATTTATTGTACGGGGGGAGAACTGTAATATCCCGAAGAGTGATTAAGGGCTAATGACTTCAAAAGTGGAAGTAATTATTATTGAATAAAAACTTTTGGAGAATGTGTGATGGGAATTTGGATATTTTAATCATTCCAATGGCTTCCTTGTGAAAATTCATGTGTGGAGAGTGTTTATTGTGAAATTGGAACCATGGGGAACAACTGTGCAAAAGTTGAAAACTCTGTCCATTGAAACTTTATACAGGGCAGCCGATTTGTATGGAAGTTTTAAATATGCAAATGGTGTCTAAAAATTCTAAAATTTTCTAGTCTTAAAGTTCACATGTCAAGCTTCAAACATATAAGTTGTATCACTTTGATTTGTGAGCTAAGAGTTATGGATTTTTGAAGTTTGCCCTGCGAAATTAATTCTTTTCTAGAACAGTATGTAAAGATTGAAATTATTGCAATTTTGTGATTCTATCTAGAAAACTTCTATATTTTTCCTTAAAACTAGACTTAATAAGGGTTCTATAGGCTTTGGAATCACTCTATTTTGATTTTTCTAGAATTAGTTATGATATTTCAAAGTTTGGGCAGAAATCTGCCAGAATGTTGTAAAAATCCGAAATTGATGGAAATTTAGTAAATAATTAGGAAATAATATTATATCATATTAAATCATCATCCACCTCTTCCATAAGCCAAACCCCGTGACATTCAGCTGTAATAAGAGAGAGAAGGAGAAGAGAACTTGTACGGTAAGTCGATTTCTTCAGTAAATCCTTACCTAATGCGTATAACTCGGCTCCTAAGCTATTCTTCTACGTTCTTCAAGGTTTGTGGAGCAAAAATTTTGGTGTTCTAAGGCTAGCGTTTTCAGCCACCTTGAAGAAAAGCTAGTGGGAGCTTGAGGTAACTTCCAAACTTTTGTATATTACTTATTCTGGCTGCTGTGGGCAATTTAATCGGTGAAATTTTGCCGGATTGTCATTGGTTTTAAAGTTTGGAAATGATATGGCCTAGGTGTTATGCTGCCCAAATTGGGTCTTAATGTTAGTTTTAACTTAATGTAATGGTTAATAAAGTGGTTAGGAGTAGAAAGGAATGCATTTACAGAGCTGAAATCGTAAAACCTCAATATTCTCCAGAGAGCTCATAAATTTTGGCCTGCTCTGGAAATGGGTCTTAGAGTTGGATTTTCAATTTTTTGAGGGTTCAATTGAGTTCAGGAGCGTAAATTAGGTGTGGTTACAGTTGGTCACTTTTTCAGAAAAGGCCGAAAAAGCATAATTACGAAAACACCCCTGAAACCCTTGAAGTAGGGCTGCCAATGGTAAATTTGTAATTTCACATTGAATTTGATAATTCCAAGACCAGAAATAGATTCCTTGGGCGGAAATATGTTAGGATAGCCCATATTAGAATTTCAGGAAATGTGCAACCGGACCGAGTACGGTGGGCCCAGGCTAGGTCCCTGGGGGCATTTTTGTAAATTTTCATTATAGACTCATTTAACCCCAAGAAACACCATGGAAGTGTCTAAATGGTAAATTTGGAATTTTAGGATTTGATATTTGCCATGTCCGTGATCTACCTGCGCTAGAGCACAATCAGAAAGAACAAGGTACTGACTCTTTCTCTTATACTGTGTGTGAGACATTGTATGTATGTTTGTCATGCATTGAGAATACATTGTGATACATTGTGATGCTTTGAGATCACAGTGAAAGCTGACGCATAGTGATTACTGCATAAGCTGTTGCATTGAGATCGCAGCGAAAGCTGACACATAGTGTTTACTGCCATGAGTGCTGTCGTATGTGGCGTGAGCCATATATCATTGTGATGCTGCTTAACATGATCATATATGCTATGCATTTTATACACTGTATAAGTGATTTGTTACTACAGAGATTCTTTTAAATCTCATTCTTTCCATTGACTAACATTTTAGGCAAGGCAAGTGGCTCCAAGGAGAAACGAACCACTAAGAGCGGCTAGGATCTTATAGAGATGTGTTGTTAGGTTGTTGGTTATCTATTTTAGACTTTGGATTACTGTTTATTTTTGAAAAGTAGATATTACGTTGATGTTGGTCATGTAATCCCCTAGTTGTAGCTTATAACCCTTAGTTTATACATATATGAAACCCGGGAGTTGTCGGGAATTTGGCTATGCACTCTGATATGTGTGAATGTGATTGAACTGCGCAGAGTAATTAGATTCAGAAGATGAATCTGAGACCATGTTGAATGAATTTTAGAAAATAGATTTGAGTAAAATGTATCCGTCGGTCTTTAATTCCTTTAAATTATGCATTTTCGAATCTTAATTACGGTTATTAAGGTAGGGGATTACAAGAGGTACTTGTGTCTTGTTGATTTATTTCTTGTTGCCAAGTTTCTTCATCCAGTAATGTGATTATTGAATTGATCCTTGGTATTTTGCATGAAATATTGATCATATGATTGTTCCTTGGCCTTATTAGCTTATTAACGTTGGTTTATTTTTGAGTGAACTTGTTCAATAGGTGGCATATTATAAGCTGTAAACTCATTTTTACAAATTAAATAAAAAATGAAAAGACTATCTTTTGTAAGAAAACAAAGAATTTTTTTAAAATATAAAATACAAACCAAACAAAAAAATATTTCTCTCAAATAAATTAAATAATTTTTTTTTCTAAAAAACACCAACAAAGTGACAAGCATTTCTTCCTCGAACTATGTGGGCTTTGATCCCTCTAAAGGATACATAAATCATAGGCTCTCTTCCTAGGTCAAGTCTAATTTTGTAAATAAATATATTTTTTTGGATAAATAAATATTCCTGTTTTTCTTTATTTTTCATTTTAATTATTTTGTAAATATTTTTTATTTATTTGGGCAGTTATAATAAAATTAAAGGCCATATTTATTTTTAGATAATTAACTTAGGATAACCATTATTATGAATGGGTGTTATAGGGTGCCTAACACCTTCCCTATACACAATCGACTCCCGAACCCTAACTTGTTTTTATAGATTGGTTTTCTTTTTTTAAAAAAAAAGGTTTCCAAAACTATCATTTTTTAAAATTTTAGTGGCTACTCCATATTTTTCAAATTCCGGGTGCTACATCTTTAATTGCTAGAGATATGCGCCTTTCGTCGAGCGATAATGGAGTCTTTCAAATAAACAAAGTAAAGAGATTCATGGGGTTATGACTGATAGCATTCTTTGACATTTGTTTAACCCCCACTTTCGAGTTTTTGACTTAGCGAGCTCCCAATTTTGTGCTGTAATTTTGGCCTAAGTCGCCCTTTCAAGTTTTCAACTCAGCGAGCTTGTTTTTTATATCTTTTGCTCTAACTTCAACTTAAGTTGGCATTTCGGTTTTTTTGCTCTAAATTTTGCCTAAGGTAGAGAACTGTTATGATACTCTCTTGCATAGTCATTTTAAAAATGGGGTTTTCTCATGGGTTTAGGAGATTAAGAGCTTGTTTGAAACATCCACCCTTCCTTACATGTCCAAATATTACTATGCCAATAAATTTGTCAATATGACAAGAGCCACAAGCTTACAAAGCCCCTGACTAGTTCTTTTCTCTCTCTTTTTTTCCTTCATCTTCTTATGATATTTTTTGAATGCTTGAGTATATGTGTTCACTATGGCCTAATTTGTTTGGGCTGATCCCATTGCTTTGTTGATAACGTTCGTCTCCTTGTGACTTGGGGAAGAAATTTCTGATCACACACTTCTTTTATTGAGGAATATCAACACACCTTTTCATTTTGAAAATGCATTATGTGCGACACGTTTGTTGTCATGCCCTTACCTTGTTTTAACTTTTTTTAGAGTATTCACGGAAAACGATATGCGGTTCGATGGGTAACACATGAATAACATGAATATACTAATAATAAGTGCATGATTACATACCCATAGGGGTTCATATATGATCATTACCATCAATGTAGTCAAACAGGGCTACTTGGGTATCTAAATCCGTTCCAGTAAAATAGAGACATCTTCTCATCTTCGTTCCACCACTGCAATCCCCTCATATGGCTCTCTACATTGTTCTCAGCATATCTTCTGTCTTCTCCTATCTAAATTGTTGGTAGGGGAGGGTGAGATTCAAGGGAATCTCAGTAGGAAAACTATACCAATATGCATGTACGATAAATGTTTAATGCATGACATGCTTGTATCACATAACTCATGCTCAGATAATGACAAATCTGTAAGCTCAATACTTCGAATAATATACTTATGACCATAGCATAAATTGAAACATAGCTTTAAATCATTCATACATGTTTCACATAATCAATCAAAGCAATAACATGCATCAACACACTAACACAAATATCATATACATGCAGGAGAGGTAAGTTCCCTACCTTAACCCTTTTTCATCTCGAGATGTATGCCTCGTAAAGCGTGCTAACAGCTCGGGCTCTATATTCGATCCTCTAATGCCAAATATACCATTCAAACACTCCTATAGTGTTTTTGGGGGTTATATGAGCCTATTATGAAAATTTACTAAAATGCCCTAGGGGATCTGGGTCGGCCTCGTCGTATCTGGTCTGGCTATACTTTTCCCGAAATTTTGACATGGGCTATTCTGACATATTTTTGACCGAAGAATCTGTTGCTAGACTCAGAATTATCAAATTCAATGTCAAATTACAAATTCATCCTTGGCAGCCCCACTTTAAGGGTTTTAGGGTAGCTTTCATAATTATGCTTTTTCGGCCTTTTCCGAAAACGTGACCAACTGTAACCCCACCCAATTTTTGCTATTGAACTCAATGGAACCATCAATTGGGTACGCATATACCAATTTTAGGTGTCCCTATTTTAAGTAGGGACGCCTAAAGGTCTCTAAAATATAGTGATAGCAGAGTGATAGCTCAGAACGACCCAGTATCAGTTCAGAACCCAGCATTAAGGGAGTCTTGTGAGCGTGAGGGAGTCTTGTGAGTAGCAAGCTAAGAGTTTTGTGAGCGAGTCTTGTAAGCTAGTCTTATGAAGACAACAAAGCTTGTTCTCGATCTGTTCTTGGTCCTGAACTTTCATCTACTCTGTATGTTCTCTGTTCTTGGCCCTCCATTCTTCTCTCTTCCCTGTGCCTCACTTGTTAGCATCGGTTTGCTGACATTGTGGCCACCATCTTCCTCCTTTTACCACTATGGGTTGTTTCCCCGTAAAGCATCCTCTACAAGTTTACTTCCAAGTTCCAACCATACCTTTATTTAAATTTTTTGAATATTAAATTTCCATTACCTCGGATGCCTCTTCATGACAGCTTCCATTTCACTAATTATTTCACATTGGGACAGTCCCTTCCAAACCACCCACACAATGGTATGCCACAGAACTGATTCTCGAAAAATTTTATATGAATTAATGTGTTGTGCTCGGTTTCTTTCTAACTACACAACACTCGGGATTCTCATAATCACCGTATAATTCTACTATCACCCTATTCAAGTGATAGCACCGTATCTTTGGTATAAGCAAGAATGCAACACAATTGCCATGAAACCGCATTAGGTATAGGACACGACTACTGCATGAACACAATCACCATACAATTACTAAACAAATGCAATTGCCTGTATATACAATTGCCACAACATTCTATCATCACATATCACAATATCTAGAAGCTCTAATTCATGATCCATATCATAAGATCTCGGCAGTTGGGTGGCATAGGCCACCACTCTGCCCAACTCAATCTAGTTACCTATTCCGGGAGTAACTCCAAAACACCACAACCTCAATACATATAGCGACAACCTTTGCTGTATACACAAGTACTTCAGCTCTCACTGTTTGTAAAAATACCCCGGCATTCGCCGCTTGCACACATATCATATTGCAAGAATACCTCGGCTTTCGCGACTTGTACATACATCACATTGTAAGAATACATTGGCTTTCGCCACTTGCACAAATACACGTTGCCCTTCCGGCATTCACTTCATCAATAACACACATCGTAGATTCTAATTTTACGGACCGCCTTTCGGCTTGGGATCAATACCGGGTAGCTAGCCAAGCTGGCCATATCGGGGTAAGTGACCTCACAAATAAGAACCTCCGATCATGTAGTTGAATTCACCATTAGTTGAACTAGCTCAGCTCTGCTACACAACTACACCCCAATCCCTTCTTGTTCACAATTGTCACACCCCACCCTCATCCCATTTTACCGGCAGGTAGGCATGCAGCCCCATCTGAAGCGTTGTTAGTGACTTAGGGTCTATTAGTGTGGCAGTGGATACACATCAGATCCACAATCACACCCCACCCTCATCCCCTTTTACCACTGGGAAGACACACAGTCTTAACCCGAACCATTGTTAGCGACTAAGGGACTATTGGTGTGGCGGTGTAAGCACATAGCCATATGGCTTTCACATAATCAATCCCCCGTATCTCCACCGCCCCGTAGGCACGGTCCTTCCACCGGAACTATCGATAGGCCGCAGGTGAAAGACATCACAAACAGCCATTTAGGCTCATAAATTCACACCCCACCCACATCTTTTTTTAGTGCCTAGAAGACATACAGTCTTTACCTGAACCGTTATTAGTGTCTTAGGAACTATTGGTATGGCGGTGTATACACATAGCCTTACAGCTCACAAATAGTCAATCCCCCATTAACACGCCCCAGCGGAATGGTCATCCTCCATGGGAACCACCCCATGTGGCCACAAGTAAAAGACATCTCAAATGTTTGTCACACCCTAGGCCTATGCCAACTAGGCGCTGGACTCCACAGTTCTTCGTTAAGGAGGCTGCACTCTAGGGTTGTCGTCTTAGCGGCTCCACACTAGGATTTGTTGTCACAGTGGCTTCACACTATGGTACCATACTCTCTGTAGGTAGCCCTTTGTGATCAGATTGCCCCATAGGTAACCCTTTCCAATCAAAACTCTCCGTAGGTAGCCCTTTCCTATGATAACTCTCCGTAGGTAGCCCTTTCCAATCTGAATCCTTTATAGATGGCTCTGTCCAATTGGTCATCTCAAGATAAAGGTATTACTGTAATGAGAACTCAGAATCCATTCACACATTCCATCTTCTATTTCAACCTTGAGACCATATCTTTTAACTACTCATCGTTTTATCAAAACCATCGTCAGGTCATTTCAAATTCCTAATAATTAGCTCAACTATGGAGTTTGATCCTTGGATCACAATTCAATTATCAAAACCTCAACCTCAGTTGAACCGGGAAATCACTTCCCTTAATTCCTTAAAGCACCATCAGCCCTAACACAAGTTCAAGTATCTCTCCCAGCCTAAGGCACCCTGGTCCCCTAGGTCTTAAGGCCTTTAAACACACAAGTCCAGTATGACATCACTGGCATGTAATATCATACCACTTAGGGTTTCCCACCACACATCTAGATTGGTATCATGATGAACCTAGAATCTCAATATTATATACCTTGGAAATCATTTTCCTCAATACTCTAGTCAAACTCATCATCCTCCATATAGGATCAAGTGGATTATTATTAATTACCTCCACCTTTGGGTCTACATATCAGATTCTCGAGTGAGCCATTATATCTTTCTATTCAATAAGGATTCGCCACTTCTGAATAACCAACAGTGTATACACATAATCCATAAATCTCATATATATATCCTATTAACAAAACACACATGTGTATACACAACCACTATCACAAATCATCTTCTAACACCAAGGGAAAGATCTAAGGGAGCTATCCTAGCAAAATCCACCTTCACCAGGAACTACAGCTCTGATACCAAAATATCACACCCTTATCTCATTTTAACCTTTTTCAAAGTATTTGCAGAAAATGATATACGGTTCGGTAGGCAATATAGGAATAGCATAGTTATACTGATAATATGTGCATGATTACATAAATTCCCCGTAGGGCTTCATACATGATCATTACCATCAATATAGCCACACAGGGCTACTTGGATATCTAAACCTATCCCTATGAAACAGAGACATCTTCTTGTCTTCGTTCCACTACTGCAATCCTGTCATACAATTCTATTCTTTGTTCTCAGCGTATCTTCTATCTCCTCCTGTCTAAATTGTTAGTAGGGGAGGGTGACATTCGAGAGAATCTTAGTAGGAAACATATACCAATATGCATGCATGATAAGTGCTTAATGATGACATGCTTGCATTACATAAACTCATACTAACACAATGACATATCTACGTGCTCAATGATTCGTGCAATAAAACTATGGCCACAATATAAATAGAAACAGAGCTTCAATCATTCATATATGTTTCACATAATCAAGCAAAGCAATAACATGCATCAATACACATCACAAATATCAAATACATGCAGGAGAGGCAAGTCCCCTACCTTAACCCTTTTTGGCCTTGAAACGTGTACCTCGTAACGCGTCACAACAGCTCGGGCTTTATATTTGATCCTACAATTCCAAATATACCATATAGACACTTCCATAGTGTTTCTGGGGGTTATATGAGGCTATCTTAAAAATTTACCAAAATGGCCCAGGGACCCGGCCGGGCCCGGCCCCACCATACCCGGTCCAGCTGCACTTTTCTTGAAATTTGAACCTGGGCTATTCTTACATATTTTCACCCAAGGAATCCATTTTCGGACTTAAAATTATCAAATTCATCGCCAAATTAGAAAATACCCTTAACAGCCCTGCTTTAAGGGTTTCAGGGGCATTTTCGTAATTATGCTTTTTCGGGCTTTTCCGAAAAAGTAACCAACTGTAATCCCACTTAATTTTCCCTCCTGTACACAATGGAATTATCACAATGTTAAAAATCCAACTGTAACCCCTTCAAACAGCTTTGGCTGAAATTTCCAATTCTTCGAGAAAAATTGGGGTTTTCCAAATCTGACTCCATAGATATGTTCCTTTCTACTCCTAACCACTTTATTTTCTATTTGATTATGTTACAACTACCATTTAGTACTGATTTGGGCAGCATAACCCCTAAGGAAACCTATTTCCAAAAATCATAAACAAAGACAATCTGGCAAAATTTCATCGATTAAATTGTCCACAACAGCCATAATAGTCAATATACAAGAGTTTGGAAGTTACCTCAAGCACCCTTTAGCTCTTCCCTTCTTATGAATGAACCCTAGACTTTGAAACACCAAAATTTTAGCTTACAACACCTTAAATCACACAAAAAAGGAGCTTAAGAGAAGAGTTATACATGTTAGAAATAAATTCATCGAAGAAATTGACCTACCTCATGAGTTTTCTTCTCCTCATCTCTCTATTTTTCTCTCAACTCCTCTATCTATTTTCTGCGTAAAGGCGTCAGGTATGATGGATGGAAAATGAGGATGATGGCTTTATAATAAGCTCATGTCATTTTAATTATGCTGATGTCATAATTAGCAAATTTGCCCATTTTTGGATTTATGTAAATTCATAACTTTATGTATATAGCTCTAATTGAGTTATATGACCTATAAAATTAAAGCTTAGGATGTCTAATTTTATCTTGTAAAATTTCATAATTTTTGTTCATCATTTGATCATACAAAAGTACATGATAAGCTCACTACCTAATAGGTGATTTCACCAAAAACATAATTACTTTCTCGAAAATTCACCATTTTACTTTTTGTAATACTCCAAAGATATAAGAATTATTAGGGAATAAATTTGGACTCCTGCTAAACTGGGGCTTAGCAGTCCACTTATTTCAGGCTTATTCTCTAACCTCAAATCTCAAAATTCAGGGTATTACATTTTGCATCTGGCTAAAACTTCGGTTCTTAGGAGGAAAGTTGTGTTTTCTTGATTTTTCTTGATTAACCACTTCCTTTTCACTTAATCAAAAGATTAACTACTTAAACACTAAGCAAACATGATTTAGGGACAATTTGGCAACATAACATCTTAGGGATTCATTATCCAAATTTCACAAAACCAAGCAAAAGTATGCCAACCTCCACAACATCATATAACACAAGAAGATCAAAGTTTTGGAGATTACGTCTTGATTGCTCACTTTCTCTCTCTAAAATTCCACCGCCCTCTCTCTCTTCTCTCTTGATTTAGCTTGCTAACCATGATATTCATATAGGAGAAGAGGTTAGAAGAGGTTTTACACAAACTAGAAACAAGAACAATCGAAATCACAAGCACTTACCTTGAATTTTGCCTTCTTGAGCTCTCTTTTAGCCTAGGTTCTTCAAAGCTCTTTCTCTCTCTTTTTGAAACACCCTAGTTACATTATCATTTGGATGTGCCTTTCATAGTAAATCTGAACCACTAAGTGATATTTCTTGGTAAACAATTTCAAATCCCAACTCCAAAAACAAGATTTGAACCTGTACTTGACGAGGGATTTCTGAATAATTTAAAAATTTTTAAAGATTATTCACCATGGTTCCCTACTCTTTATGACTAATCTTTCCTTCAATCTCTTTATTTTCTTAGTTAAAGTGATTCTTTGCTTATTTTTATGTGCGGAAGTTTTCTTAACTAATGGGCTCGTATTGTATGATTACCCACTTCTATTTCAATTATCACTCTTGGATAATTAATTCATTCATCATGCGGGTTATACAGTTATCCATTACAAATATATTAATTTATATAACGGACTAGTACGTGAATAATTTTTCTCTTCTTTATTACAACTTCTTCCCTAGAACAACATCCTACACTCCTCTTCTGTGCTTAGCTGCCTATATGGTTGGTGGGGGAGGTAAGGGGGATTCTCAGTAGTAAACATTATAGACAATACATGTAAGATGAATGCTAGTGCATGATATACTTACCCTACATAGGCTCATGTTCACATATTGATATTCTGCATGCTCAATGTTTCGTACAACATACTTATGGCCACAGCAAAAATAGCAACAGAGCTCCATTCATTCATACATGCTTCACATAAACAAGTAAAGCAATATATCAAATCAAAACACAACATAAATATCTCATACATGCAAGTAAGTTCACTACCTTTGGTCTTTGTGTTCTCCTCTTGTACCTTTTCTTCCAACCATTGAAGTTGCTTCCATTGCATCTTCTTTGTCATCTCATGGCCCTATATAAATGGCTATATTATTAGAACCATGACAAATAAATGTACAATAAGCTACTTTAGCCTCTAGGACTTGTCTTTATTCTTTGGGCCCATACTTGTCCTAAATTTTAATAACCCAAGACACCTTGGTTGGTTAACTTTAAAGTTAGTACATTAGGCTCAATGGGTATTTAACGCCCCCACACCAACTTTATAGGCTTTACTTAACCATTGAAGTTCAAATTAATTTCCAATTACCGTTACTTTCTTATTTTCGCACTATTATAGAAAGTTGGCAGAGTTTTCCCTTAACTTTGAAAAATCATAACTAATTTTAGAAACATCCAATTACAGTGGTTCAAAGTTCTATGTGACTCTCATTAAGTCTATTTTCAGTGAAAAATATTAACCATTACCAATTACGGGGCTATATTTCCTAGAATCATTGAACAACACAACTAGTCCAGAAAATATTCTAGATTCAATGCCTAAGTTCAAAAATTCATATCTCACAATGGACAAACCCAAATGATATATATTATATATCAAATTAAAGCTTATGATGTCTAACACAAATTTTAAATGGAAATCAAAGTAAAGGCTAATAATAAGAAGCTACCTAACTAGGTAGAGTTTCTAGTGACGACTTGATCATTAAGACATATAAATTCAATGATGAAAATTGTACTCTGGCTGATCAATGCTTGGAAGGAAAAATTCATTGAACTGGATTACCACCCAGTCCAACAAATTTATAATTTCAAGTGATGATCATCTAGCCAATATTTTTCATCCTTCAATTCAGAATTATTAATCTTCACCTCATTACTAGTATTTCTACCTAGTCAGTTACGTCCTTATTATTTGCCTTCAATTTAGTTTCCTTCTCAACCAAAACCTCTCCACAAGATCATATGCACATATAAAATTTATTTCCCATACTTGTATATTAACTCTATTATACTTAGCTTTATTAAATAAGAATATACTCCTTTATCATCTAAGATTAGGGTAGAGTAGAGCCACGTTTCATATTTGAGGTACAAAAGGATCAAAATGCATAAATATGGTAACCTAGCATCCAATCTATGGGTAGATGAATTTAACTATAGGGATGCTCACAATTTGAATCATGCATCAATAACATATAGATGCCGGGCCTAAAATTGCATCCACTAAACCCAACACTCAAAAATCATCTAACTCTTTTAGAGGTGGGGACAATACAACTAAAAAGAGTAAACTTTGATAAAACAAATGCCGGAATTAAGATTTAATAATTATCTAATAATATAGGGCTTAGTTATAATTATTTTTTATTTCGATTGCATTTGTATTTTCAGGGATGTCTATAAAATTTATATCGCATAATATAGCATTTAGATATAATAATATCTAACAAGGCTTTTGTTAAACAAAATAAAACTTACATTTTCTTTTTTAAAAAATTGACCACTTTTTAGACTAGTTATGAAATTACCTGATCTAAAGAGTGAGGATTTTTATTATAAATTGTAACTTTTTAAGACCGGTTATAGGTCCTGTCTTAATAAGGATAGACTTTTAAAATCATTTGATATAAGACCTAACTTACATCCGTTTTAAAAAGCCAAGTTCAATTAGCCTAAAAGCTCTTTTTCTAGTAGTGATTGCATTACCAAGTGTGTTTTTTTGGGCTCTAGAAACATGGCTTAATACTAGATCCCAATTGTACGTCATCATTTCTTGGATGTGCATAAAATTGAGACTTTCAGTAGGATAATCAGTATCATTCCAGATAATCTCTATGAGATTCTTAGAGTTTGACTCTAGAATTATGCTTTTAAATCTCATATCCCAGGCTAAGGTCAAGCCTTTCATAATTGTAATTTAATTGCTTCACCCTCAAAGACATTGCATAGACCTATTTGATGCTTAAACCCAACAATCCAAGTACCACTGCTATCTCTTATTATTTCATTATAGCTTGCTCCCATTCTAGTGGCTGAAATCGCCCCATCAACATTGACATTTACATATCCAAGAGGTGGCTTCTATTTTAAGGGAGAAAGATAGGAAGGGCTGTATAAGAATAATTGGCTTGCTGGGCCGTGTAAAAGATTTCCAAAAATTACAGCTGCCAGATCTTATGGTTTTTTTAAAATCGTTATCAAATACATGCTTAAAAAGAGTTACACCCACTAAAGATAAGTTATATTTGTTTAAGGACATGTGTCAATAGATGCTTTTAGACAACAAATTTTGTAATGAGAAAATTTTTAATGCTTTTTCCTAAACTAATCACACCAATGTTTTTAAAAAATTAAAATATAAACATTTTATAAAATAAAATTTTAATATGATAATTAATAAATAATAAAATGCGATGAACAAAAATAGAATACATGTATAAGAAAAATTATTATATACCTTAAAAAATAATATTGAAATAATTATACTTTTATAAACAAAAGTGTAAAATTTCAAAAGGAAAAAATCATATGAATTAAGTGTGAAAATGCTATTGAAGGCTACAAAGTATCCTTAAAGATATTAGTTACATGTTGTCATATATACATTGAGAAAATAAAAAGAGATATTAGTAATGCAGAAGATATGATTGTTAGACCCTTATGTTATTTTCACATTTTTTTAAAGTGTTTATAAGTAGTTCAGTGGCCATACAGAAATAGCATGAAATTTATTGATATAAGGTACATGATTATATTACAAGAAATGCCCCCACAGGGATTGTACATAATATGTGTAAATATACACATGAATATATAGACAGGGTAGCTCCAAAGGACTAACAAAATGTCTAAGTCTAAAATAAGAGCAATAGACACCTCCCTGTCTTCGTTCCACCTCTGTATTTCCCTCATGCAGTCCTCTTCTCTGTTCTCGATATACCTCTTATGTTCACCTATCTAAATTGTTGGTTGGGGGAGGTGAGATTCGGGGGAATTTTAGTAGTAAAAAATTACCATAATGCATGCAAGATAAATGTTAAGTGCGTGACATGTTAGCCTTAACTAGATACATTCTCCATAATGACATGCAAGTAAAGCAATCACATGCATTATTACACAAGCATACCTATCAAATACATGCAAGTAGGATAAGTTCACTACCTTATGTCTTTAAGTTCTTCTCTTGTTCCCTTTTCTACTAACCACCAAAGTTGCTTGAATAATCACTACTACAAAAAAGGGTTTTAACGTCCCTATTTTGGTACTTTTAACATCCAAAAACTGGGGACGTCTATGTAGGGGGCGTAGTATGTTTTAAAAAAAGACATCCCAAAAAAATGGGATGTCTAAAGTGAGACTTTAGACGTCCCAAATCTCAATTTGGGACGTCTAAAGTCCTCCACGGGGGGACTTTAGACATCCCAATTCTTAATTTGGGACATTAAAAAGTTTTAATTTTTTTTAAATTATTATTTATATTTTTTATTACCCAGCAAATTAAAATTGTAGAAATAGAATTGAAGATAGATTCATAAACCATAAAATGTCCCTTACAACATGGTAAAGACATCTAGTACTGCAATCTTTTTACTATATATATATGTATAATAACAACAACTCATACAACCTAATATTATATATGTATAACAACAACCAGAAAGTGTCAAAATGTTTGTCACCACACAACTATAAACTAATTGTTGTTCATTTCATCAAAATAAATATACATATGTATTTCCAAGCTCCAAACGTATAAAACAAAAACATTATTAGTATTGCATAACTAGTAACAACTAGTTTATGATTCTGGCAAAAAAAAAAAAAAGGGAAAAACACTCCAATAACTAGAATCATGTAAATAAATTGAAAGCATTATAATAATTTCACATTGCAAGTTTAACTTAATTCTTTATATAAATTTATATTTTTAAAAAAACAAACCTGATGAAAGTAGGGGAGAGGGCAGCCAACGGTGTCTATGTGCTTCTAAGATGGAGAGAAGATGTTGGAGTTGTGTATGCATAGTGGAGAGGGCAGCCAACGGTGTCTATGTGCTTCTAAGATGGAGAGAAGACGTTGGAGGAGTTGTGTATGCACAGTAGAGAGGAGAGGTACGCCGGAGGTTGAAAGCAACGATGAAAGTGGGAGGTCTACGCCGGAGGGTGGAGGGGCAAAAAAGGTAGAGGAGGCGTACGCCGGAGGGTGAGAGCAAAGAAGGTGCTATGAGAATGGAAGGAGGTCAAGGAAAAGGGAATGAAGAAAAGGAAGAGAGGAAGATGAAATGTAATGAGGAAAAGAAAATAATGAAAAAGCATACCCATGGTGTAGATAGAGAAGACGAAGTCACGGGAATGAAAGAAGAAAGGAAATGTAGAAAAAAGGTAAGAGAAGTCATGGGGGATGGGAAAGATGGAAAAGGAGGGATGGGTTTCTAACATGGGAATGAAGAAAAGGGAAGAAAAGTCTCACGCATGTCAGAATTTCTGACATGACTTTAAGAGTCCCAAAACAATTTGGGACGCCTAAAGTCAATACTTTAGGTGTCCCAAATCCCATTTGGGACTTTAGGCGTCCCAAAACCTAAACGGCGTCCCAAAACTATTTGGGACGCCTAAAGTCAATACTTTAGGTGTCCCAAATCCCATTTGGGACGTCTAAAGTAAGTTAAATTTTTTTAATTTACTTTTTTGGCGCCAGTGGAAATCATTAGGCATCACAAATAAAATTTGGGACATCTAAAGGTTTCTCTACGTACACATAATTATGAAAATGCCACCTCCTTCCTTTTCAACCACCCAATTTTAAAATTGGGACGTCCATTAGGGTGGTTATATCATCATTATGTAGTAGTGAATCCTTCCCTTACCTCCTTCTTGACATCTTATGGCCCTAGATATACAATCATATAATTTGAGCCATTACAAATGAATGCCCAATGTGGTTACAATAGCCTTTAGGACATGTCCCTTATATTTGGAACTATACTTTCCTAAATTACCTGAAATGCCATTACTTTCTTATTTTCACATAATTACTACAAGCTGGCAGAATTTTAAACCAACTCTGAAAATTCATATTTCTATTTATAGATGTCCAATTGTAGTGGTTTCAAAGGTTATGTAACCCTTATTAAGTCTAATTTTAAGAAAAAATATTGCCTTTGGCCAATTGGACATACAACATTCCAGAATTACATTTATTGGACACTGCCATATAAACCTACTAGTTTTACTTGGCTAACTTCAAAAATATATAACTCTTAGTGTACAAGTCCAAATGCCTTATATGACCTATCAAATTAAAGCTTGATATGTCTACTTCTATTTTGAAAAATTTCACATTCATTGGACATCATTTGATTATACAAAACTAACACACAACCAAGCTACCATGCAAGAAAACACACTGGCAGGAAATCCAAATTTTACAATTTGTGTTACAAACATAATCATATTGTGTGTGGCCTCTAACTACATTGTTTTATCATTTCCTGTGCTCTTTAATTAACCATTTGATTCCCTTTAATATAAGGAATTTTTGGTGAATAAAATTTAGGATGTTACATTTCTCCCCCCATCAATAAAATTTCATGCTCAAAATTTTGGATATCATATAACATTGATTATTCATAGGGAATCCCATCTTAATATATAATTTATCCCTGTTGTATGCATGTTCTTAAAGCATGCATCACAAATGATCTGAGAGGTGTGTGTGTGTCAAATGCCTATCAACATTCATACATTCATCCTATTTTGTGCTCATAGGACACACAACCTATTATTGCACTGTTTGTCCATTAGGTCTTATTGCCTAGGAACACTGCCCTAAACAAACATGCACATCGAGTCTTCCTACCTCTAATGTTGTTTGGTAAAACTTTGATCACATAGCAATTTGCTGGCCTATGGACACACCCGTCCAATAAGTCTTATGACCTCGGGACGCAGAGTCTACTAGTAACTTTAGGTCTCATTGCCTTATCAGGATATTACCTGGTGTATTTAGCCTTATGGCTTAAGTCATTCTATTCTCGCAACACTAACAATTTCAGTCTTATTGCCCTGTACAAACATGTATACTGGGACTTACCGCCAATATGTCTACTTGCTCATATATCTATCTGTAACTGTGCCTGTCTGTTCAGTGTTTAGGATCAAATGTCTATTTGACCCTTACTGACCATACTGTGTGCACTGTTCACTGTATGCATTATTACATGAATGGGTAATTAATTCTGTGAGGCTGCACTGTTAAGAGGCATTCGCCACTGTTATACCCTACTACACTAGGGCTCATCCCAATTCCTATTTACATATGTCACCATAGACCATATAGGTTATGTGACTGTTGACCACACATGTCATGCCACTGTAGACTGCACAGGTTATGTTACTGTACACCACACAGGATGTAATACTGTTGACCCCTCAGGTCGTATCACTATATACCACATAGGGTACATCACTATATGCCATAGAAGCTATGTCACTGTAGACCACACAGGTCTAAACATGATTTGGGATAATCAATATTGGTGCGAATGTTAACCTCTCCTGTTGTTCTCAATTGTTTCACATAAATTCACCACCCAACTTAGATGATTTGTTGTCTCATGGTGGCTTCTGCTGCTCCATTATGATGTTTCATACTGTCAAATACCATATAGGTGGACTTACACTGTCTACCTATACTTGTCTTACTACCTCAAATGGGTCCATCTTGGCCTCTGTAGTAACACACAATCATTTATATAAAATGAGATAATTTATATGCCATGCACCATATAAGTAACAAAATTATAACACCATAAATCTGACTGTCTGTCGGCGTACAGATACAAACCTAGTTTGTGCCCCTATTGGCCGCATGCATTATTTAGGATCATATAATTGTATGACCCCTACTTGGGCCCTATTCCGGCATAGATGGTTGTCTTCTCAGACTTATCTTACTATTGACTGCCATTATTCAAGATCATATGATTGTATGACCTCTACTTGTTGTCCTTACTGGCTGCATGCATTATTCAGGATATTATAACTATATATCCCCTACTTGTGCCCTGTTCTGGCGCAGATGACTATATGCCTGGACTTATCTCACTGTTCTGTTTAGGTCCCAATGGGCCTGATGGTACTTGTGATGTTCCTACCAGGTGATACTTATACTCTTCCCATACCACAACCAGGCTAAGTCTCTATTTCTCATGTCACAAAACATGGCATATAACGAATATAGATATTCTTATAGTGTATGGAAGAGAGTGTCACTACATTGGCCTTTCCTGGATGATATCATATTTCTAAATTGAAATCTTTAGGCTGCTGTATCCATCTGCATATCTACTAGAATTATTTTGCTTGTCCCTTTCTGTGTTCTGCTAATTTGCCCAGTATTTGTTGTGTTAGGTTAAGTCTCACTTCTTGACTCTGCTCAACACCTATACCTCTTGGTCTCACCATCTTTGTGCTTCACTATATAGAAACAAAGAAGAAGTAAATGTCACATAGTCATAAGGGTATATATGTCATTTAACAAAGTTTTAGGTGCACAGATATGCCTGAAATAACATATTACAGATGCTTATAGTTGTCAGGGAAAGCCTGAAACAACATATAGCCTCTGAACTACTATACAATTGTGTTTTCTCTTTTTCATAACATGTCACCACATATACATGTGACTTCCTAGGGGATCACCAGTCCCAAGATTTCCCTAGGATGAGAATACTTAACCTTTGTGTACCCGTACCAAAACACAGATACCAGCTCTAATTGCTTTTGACTATTGGTACCCCGTGATTTCCCTTGTCTTAAAAATCATGGCCATTATCTCCAAGCATCAAAATATTATATATGGATTACATATAAGTGCTGGTACATGCACTCGATCATACACTTTGTGATATTCTCCCTAAAGTCCACCAAGCTATCATTCGGATCCTGCTCTATAACCTCGTTCTTCCCCCGAACCCCAAAATGCAGTATTCGATAAAGGCTACATTACCATGTAGATTCACATGTCATCCAGGTCTCTAAATCTAGAAGACCTTACTCATACTATATTGGGATTAAACTGTCCGAGTGCCCTGTATACTGATCCATAAGGGTGTCATGCTCTTAGACAGCCCACAAATATATACTCTGGATACCAATCTAATGAGCTCACAGGTGATACCAATCTAGAGTGAGGCTGATCTACTGGCCTTACTTGGGCCGGCTCCCTTGGTATCTGTGATATCCTTATTCCATCCTCAGACCGGTATTATAATTTTGTCTACCCTGAGGATTCGCTATTTTTTCGAGGCTGCTTCACATAAGGGAGTGATTCACTTCTCTGGTGCCCCTTTCTGTGCATATTTCCTTTTACCACATAATCAAGACCTCATCAGTATACTATCCTGTTACCAAAACTACCACTTTGATACTAAAATGTCAGACCCTTATATTATTTCCACATTTTTTTCATAGTGTTCGCAATAGTTCAGGGGGCACACAGAAATAGCATGAAAATTACTGATATAAAGTATATGATTATATTACAAGGAATTCCCCACTAGGATTGTACATGATATGTGTAAATATACACATAAATATATAGACAGGGTAGCCCCACAGGACTACTAAAATGTCTAAGTCTAAAATAAGAGCAATAGACACCTACCTGTCTTTGTCCTACCTCTGCAATTTCCTCATGCAGTCATATTCTCTGTTCTCAACATACCTTATATGTTCACCTGTCTAAATAGTTAGTTGGGGAGGGTAAGATTCAAGGAAATCTCAGAAGTAAACAATTACAATAATGCATGCAAGATAAATGTTAAGTGCATGACATGTTAACCTTAACTAGATGCATGCCATATAATGACATTTCTGTGTGCTCAATGTTTCTTGTAACATACTCATAGCCATGGCACAAACAGAAGCAGAGCTTTATCATTCAAATATGCTCTACACAATCACGTAAAGCAATCACATGCATCATTACACAAGCATAACTATCAAACAAATGCAAGTAGGGTAAGTTCACTACCTTATGTCTTTAAGTTCTTTTCTTGTTCCCTTTTCTACCAACCACCGAAGTTGCTTGAAGAATCCTTCCATTGCCTCCTTCTTGACATCTCATGGCCCTAGATATACAAACATATCATTAAAACCATGACAAATGAATGTCCATTATGGCTACAATAGCCTTTAGGACATGTCCCTTCTCTTTGGACCTATACTTTCTGAAATTACCTCAAATGTCATTACTTTCTTATTTTCACACAATTGCTAAAAGCTGGCAGAATTTTCAACCAACTTTGAAAATCCATATCTTTATTAGATGTCCAATTGTAATGGTTTCAAAGGTTATGTAACCCTTATTAAGTCTATTTTTAAGAAAAAATATTGTCTTTAGTCAATTGGACACACACCATTCCAAAATTACCATTTATTGGACACTACCACATAAACCTGCTAGTTTTACTTGGCTTAATTCAAAAATGCATAACTTTCAATGTACAGGTCCAAATGCCTTACATAAGCTATCAAATTAAATCTTGATATGTATACTTTTATTCTAAAAAAATTCACATTCATTGGACATCATTTAATTATCCAAAACCAACACACAACAAAACTACCACGTAGGAAAACACACTCGCAACAAATCCAAATTTTACAATTTGTATTCCAAACATAATCATGTTGTTTGTGACCTCCATTTGCATTGTTTTGTCATTTCCTGTGCTTTTTAATTCACCATTTTATTCCCTGTAATATCAAGAATTTTTTGTGAATAAAATTTGGTATATTACAATAATACTCATAAATATCGTAATATTATGCTTCAAAAAATGAGATTTGTGAATGGATTTGGAATCCTTCAAAATATTCTTTCTTTTAGGCTGGATTTGGGCCTCACAATCCCTTAAAAAGAAGAATAATAATTAGATGTTAAAAGGTCAAGTTAATTATAAGTAAATTTTAAAATAATTATTTCCAACTAATTCTTTCTGATTTCAAACTAGAAAGAAATTTGTGAAAAATAATAGGCTATCAAAGAGTTGATAATTGAGTTAAACCAGTTGTTATCGTTACCACAATATTGAAAGCAGCATATTGCCAACCCATCTTAAAGAGGACTCTTTTAAATTTTTTATTTTTTCCTCAGTTTTTAGGGTTAATTGCAGGTGATTTAGAAATAACAATTTTTTTAATTATTGGTCCTTCTAAGTAATTACAATTTTTTAGATCATTTATAATAAATATTTTCCTTCCTTGTTCCTTTTTGATTTTAGATGGGTAGATATTTGTGAAGATTATTTTGACAGTTAATTATAATTAAATTTGTTTATATATGTAATTATCATTCTAAAAAAATTAATAATACAAATTTAAAGTTTTGATTCCTGGAAATTTTAACTAACCTTGTACTTTAAGTTTTGATTCCTAAGAATCCAGATACTGTTTATGCCTCCTCCTCTCAATGGTCAACTCCTTCAATCAACACCACACAAACCAGTCCTGATGTTACTGAATTGTGTACGCAAATAACTCAGCTTACGCAGGAGAATCAGGAGATTCAAGAAAATTACCAAACCGTGAAGCAACAAAATGCCAAGATCATCAATGCATTGGAAAGTATGGGGATTAAGTTACCCTCTGAGAGTTGAGAGCTACTGCTAGCCTTTGATATGTTTGGGCCAGAACTTCTATGACATATTAGTTAATAGCTTTTTGCGTCTGTGACAGAACTTCAAACACTATTATTACTAGACTTTGTTTATTAGTAATGCTTTAACTACTTTGTTTAAACTTACTTTGAATTCTATTGTTCTTTTATTATTAATTTCAATTGGGTTGAATTTAATGTCGTGTTGTCATTTTACATAAGAAAATTGGAATCTTAAGAGCTAATGAATTGAAAGGGGAATGAGATTTGTATAAAAAAAAAGAAGAAATGAAATTTGTTCTGCCCTGAGATGTGATTTCCGTTGGAATAAAGTGGAAAATCCATCGGAAAATCCGCATGAATTTGAGAGGGAATTACCAACGGAAAATTCTATCGCAATTTCAGACGAAAAATCCGTCAAAAATTCTGTGGGAATTTGAGAGGGAATTTGCAATGGAAAAATTCCATCGGAACTTGAGACGGAATATTCCGTCGGAAATTCCCTCTCAAATTCCCACGGAACAGTCCGTCATCAATTGTGACGGAATATAAATCCGTTGGAAATTCTGTCAGAAATTGCAATGGAATTTCCATGGGAAAGTCCTCCTCAAATTGAGACGGAATGTGATTTCTGTCGCAAACATTTTTATGACGCCCTTTTTACTTACTGACACTGTTCCATAGGAAATTCCATCAGAAAATTTTTTCCGATAGAATTCCATTGCAAATCTCATCAGTCCATCAGAAATTCCCTTTTTTTTTGTAGTGTTACTCACCGAAGCTGTGCATAGAGAAATTTGTCACCCTACCTGTGACTAAATTTTGGTAGTCTTTCCAGAATTTTATAAGAGATAGTCACCATCATCAATGTACCAGTGAGTCTATATTTTATGCTCACAAAAATATAACTATTTTCCTTTTTATATTTGATCAAGGGTTCTCCTTTCCAGACTTAGAAGAGAAAGTGTTTTTCTTGTTTCACAATAAGTGCACTTGGCACACTAAGGAGCCTTGCAAGTGAAGTGATGTTATTTTTTCACAAGAGTGGAGTGTACAAGTTCAATAGTTCATCTCTTCCAATAGTTTAGCCTTTTGGGATTGAATTCTCCCTTAAGTGTGTGCCCACCACATTAATATTATATTAATTTATATCATGCACCAGACAGACATTATTTATACTCATAAATTATAAATTAAGCAACTAGTTATGGCTTAGTGACCTCAATATTTTTAAAAATATTTGATGGGATTATGAATTTACAACATATCAATGATAAAAACAACATTTTTATATATATTATACACAATATATAATACCTTTCAGTGGCTATTATTATATTGCGTATATAATATATATATCTTACATATAAAATATATTTAGGCAAATCAATATATATTTTACAGATTACATAGAAAGATAGTGATAACAATATATAAAGTACATATAAAAAGTATTATCAAAAAATGATAGCCAAAAAAATATTATTTGGCCCATGTGAGGGTGTTTCAACTTTCAATATTATTTTACCATGTGTTCTATTTTTGAATTATTATCATTTAACAATAAGTCACATGGAAAAAAAAGGACACGTGGCCATATGTGATTGGAGAACTTGATGTAATGGATCTAAGAAACTTGATGTATGTATGGTCCAAAATGGAAAATACGGAGAGTACAGTGCTGATAATATTTGAAGATTAAATAATTAACAATTTTGAATCAAATTTTAATATTTAATTAAAAGAAATATTTACTAAATGATTAATAGTTTTGATTTGTCTCAAAATTCAAATACAATGTGAATGTTAATATATAAAATAAAGATTTATTAAAATCTAACATATAAATAATTCAAAATAAGGATAAGAATATTTGATATTGTTAAATAATCTTTTAAAGTGTTAACAAAATAATCTTTTAAGGTTAGAAGATAAATATCATGATAACTGATGTTTTAAATCATGTTTGGTTACATTTTCATCCAAGTATTTAAACACTCCTCCATTAATTATTATAGGACCACATGTCTAACAGAACCCATTTCAATAAACTCGTCCTATGTGGACCTTCTAGATGGGATTTGGACAGTTTAGATTTGATTTTAAAAAAAATTGGTTATTTTTGAATAAAAAATTCATTTTTGGAAAACATATTACTTAAGATATTATTTTTTAAAAAAATTCTGTACCTATTAAAATAATTTAAAAAAGAATAAAAAAAATTAAATATGGACCATCCAGATCCCATCTGGAAGGCCCAGATGGAAGGAGCTCTCTCTACTCATCCAAAGGATGAGCAGGGAAGCTTGTTCCTATGTGTAACAAGTTCTCTATTTCATTTGACCTATCTTTCTTCTTTGTTCCATATCTTAACAATGAGCCACCAAACTCTGTTCTCTAAACGTAAATTGATTAACACATAATGTGCATCCAAACTTCAAAAAACACAATAGCCACCATAGCAGCTGACGTTGGCTTTCCCTGAATCATCCTTTATCATAAAACTAAGGAAAGCATATGTAGAACCAGAACAGGTAGAATTTGTTTGACTCACTCTGTCAACAGGTTCTTCTTAACCCTCTTCCCTGGAAAGTCTAGGGCCTCCTCCTCCGCAGGAATCACTGCCCCTTCCGTTTCTTTTACAACTGATGCCTCCATCCTCCTCCTCTACATGCTCACTGCAACAACCTCCTGAATTACCATCTTTCTCACAATTATTGGTTCAATTCCCCTTACCATCGAGTTTTTCTATTTTACCGTCATCCCAGCCATTGCTCCGAAATGGGATCCTTAACCTACCACCTCCCGTAAAACCTCCACTAGGATTCCTTTTTCAGCAAGAACTGCCTACCTCGCAGTAGTAAACCACCACCTTTTGAACAGAAGCGAAGGCCACGAGTGGAACAAAAGCAAGCGCCACAGGTAGAATAGAAGCAAAAGCCACCTTTTGAACCGAAGCAAGAGCCACAACCAGAAGGCCAAGCTTATAACAGACTTCCACGTAATGTAGCAAAACAGTTAAAACCCTTAAAATAAGAAACGTTTATCATTAATTATGATGTTGAAGTGTGTGTTGACCGTTAACGGTGTTAACGGTTTTGCTCCAATTTACATTGTTCATGGTTATTTTTGCTCTAAAAATTAGTTGATGGTTATTTTAGCACTTTTGAAAATAGTACATGGTTATTTAAGCATCTTAACCCATAAAACTACAGCACAGGCTAGTAGCTCGCAGAGCAAGAAGGTAAATATGGATAGGTAGAGGACAAAGTTGAAGGACTCGATTTGTTGTTGGTTGTCTATGTTAAGTATTTTGGATATTTTTGGGATTGTATATAATGTACATAACTATGTAAACTTGACAATAGTACAGTGGTAGAACCAGTAGTATCGGTAGCTTAGTAAAAGAACAATGGTGACTATATATATATTGATAAAGCTTCTGTTTGACGAAGAAACATCAACTAATGAACACATTGTGAGACTTAAGCAAAAACTCGCCTGCATACTCTGATAAAATGGATGTAAGTACTAATAAGACTTAGTGAGATAGTGAATGTTTATGAAACTATTTTTAAAAAATTTTATTATACTCAAAATTCCCTACCAATCCCAGGTTCACCTCCTGAGATAGGTTCAGAAGTTGTGGACATGTTTTTAAAATAAGTTTTAATCTGGGATTGAATTTTAGTTCCATGCTTATTTCACTACTCTTTTGCACTTGTTTGAGTCTATTGGACATAAGGTGTTACAAGTATGATTTGTGAACTAAGTTCTCTGAAGTTGTTAGCTTCATAACTGAAAATCTAGAAGATATGCACGATCAAGCACCACCCGTATGGTTAAAGCCTGAGGACTTAGACTGTTAGTATTATAAAAAAGCAAGCGTGTTCAATCGCGTAGCCCTGAGGAAATGAAAGAAACAAACTAGCATTTTCTGTTTTTGGGACAATTGATTGGGCATTGCAATCTCACTGATCTTAAGCACTTATGCAAGCATTCCAACTTTCATAGAACTACAACCAAAGATTGATTGGTTTATTAAGCTTATACGACTTTGCATTTACAATTAGATCCAAAGGCTGCTAAGCTATGTGAAATGGTAAGAGGAATATTTAGGTTTTTTTTCATCTTTTTAGTTCCTTTAAACAATCTTATCAGTTTTATAATTTTTATGAAATAAAATTTACTGATATCTTTCTCTGTTTTGTACGATTAGTAATAAAAGCACAAAAACAGAGGACAATAGGAGAATATACACACACATAGCAAGTCTCACATCCATTAAGGGGGAATAGGGAAGCTTCCTTTTTATGTTATAAATAGAGGCTTTAGGCCACTCAAGAGTAATCCATTTTTAGATTCATCATGATTATTAGGGATTTTAGAATGATGTTTTAAAAAAAATTATCGTGCATTTTTAAATTTCCTGACGAGCTGGGTAGGGATGCTTTTCAATTGAGAAGAGTTTGTATATTTGCGTTTGACTCTTTTGTTACTCAGTATTCATTTTGGAATATATTTTGATTTTTTTCAATTATATCTATTTTCTTTGTATTGGATCTTGATGAACTCGGAAGATAGAAGCTAGATTTAAAGAAATAAATACAAATACATAGACTAGAGATTCAAAACTATCGTTCCATTTTTGGGCTATTGTGATAACAAATTCAATTCTACTTAATAACAATTACCTATCAAATCAGCTATCAAACTACTACAAGATGCATCTGTAGATTAGACTTTCTAGGAGCATCTTGCAGTGGTTTTCAAACCACTACAATTGTCATTTGAATTTAGAGGATTAAATTTTTTTAAAAAAAATATTTTTGTAGTGGTTGGCTAACTGCTACAAATGTGGTGGCAAATTATTTTGCCCAAAATATGTGTGTAGTGTTAAATGAAATTTGAAAATTTGGCCCCACCATTTGTATCAGTTAATGAATCGCTACTAATTAATTTCATAAATTTAAAAACCGCTACAAATATTTAATGAAATTTGAAATTACTGCACCAAAAATTTAAATTTGAATTTTAAATTTAACTTCATAGCGGTTGGCCAACCGCTACTAAATGTTGCATGAATTAAAACAATTATGTGAATAAATTTTTCATTTTATTTTTGTCAATATTATTTTGAATGGTTGTATAGTAAATAACAATTTAAATGATAATTATTTCACAATTTAATTTTCCAATATTATTATTTGAGGAGAATGATTAAATTAAGTTAGATAGGTATAAATATTACGTTTAATATTGAGAAACATAATGTGTAAGTAATAATCATTTAGCTTCTTCAACTGATGAAATTGAAGCTGAAGATGAAGAGATATATTTGTTTATGGAAGGAATGTGGAAGAAGGAAGCATCCTTGAATTTCTATAGAAGGAAAAATATTAGTATAAGAATCATATAAAGAAACAAATAAAATAGATATATATAACACATATAACAACAACTAAAACATTAATTATTTCAAGTCCAGAGTAACAAATTTTTAAAAGTAATGAAATCCAAATATAAACATAACAAACATGAAAAAAAATTAAGTGTCCTGATTGTAATGTCCCAAATTTTGGGCATGGAAGCTTGAGAATAAGTCTAAATCAAGTAGACTGTTAGATTTCAAGTTTTGATGATAACAAAAGGTAATTGTGTGCAAAGTATGTTTTTACAAGTCTAGACAATGATTGCAAAGTTACCAAATGCATATGGCAAAGTTTAAAGATGTCTACTGTCAGTTTTTATTGATGCACTCGAGCATCAACCTCTTATGCACTCGAGCACATGCAAGTGTTGGACAGAAAGTGTTTGACAGAGAGTAATTGCTGTCTATTTTACTGATACACTCGAGCACTATAACCAACACTCGAGTATGAAGCTATTTTGCACTCGAGCATATGAAAGTGTTGAACTGAAAGTGTTTGACAGAGAGCAAAGTCAGAAACAAGATATCAACACTTTACTCGAGCACAGGTTCTGTACTCGAGTGATGGCCTTATCTACACCTGAATTCTAGCGAGTGAGAGACTACGAGTGTTTGGCCGAGAGTCATACAGAACAGAGAAGCATAAGCATGCCCGAGTGATATATCAGCACTCGCGAGTGAGAAATCTAACTCTCAATTCTGATGCAAGTGCTGAAGACAAAGAGTATATTATAGAAGAATATTCTTCTCACTCGAGTAAGAGTATGTAAGCTCGAGTGAGGGCCCACATCACTTGCAAGTGCAAAATCACACTCTTGATAAAACAAGGTGCGAGTGTTGTCCAGAGACATGGCTCATAGTATAAAATGAAGCAGTACTTGAGTGAGGGGACCAGTGCTCGAGTTAGGACCCACATCACTCACAAGTGTGAAAATGCACTCTCTCAAAATCCGTAGAAGTGCAAGTGTAAAACTGAAGCAAAAGGAGAAAATATAGTATTGCACTCGAGTGAGACATCACAGCACTCGAGTGATACTCTGCTATAAGCCAAAACGCACCAGTCTTATAGCATTCAATCCGAATATGGTTTAATGTTATTTATTCATTTCATTTTCACTTATTATTATTATATAACATGTATTACGAGTGTGATACAGAAGTTTTAATGTTTGAATCAGAAAGACACAGAGGAAGTCAAAAAACGGCAGACAGCATCATTACGACTATCCAAGCACGTACCTACCGCGTTCAAGGATTTCAAACGTACGCATGCCGTTCTACAGTAACATGCCTCGCTCCAAAATGATTATTATTCAAATGGGAAAAAAATGTCTATAAATACAGAAATCCAGAGAGCATCAAGAACAACGAAGTGCAAGAATTCACATAAGCAAATTCACGAGTCTCTATTATTCATATTTTCTCTGTATTCATATCGTTCTTCAGTGTTTATCATATTTTCTCTATAAGATAGCCTGTATACACTTCAAATTCTATTTGATCTCAAGGTACTGGGACCTTGAGAGGGGAGATTTCCTTATGAGAGAAGTAGTGAGAGAATTCCTAGTAGGACCTTATGCTCATAAGACTTACAAGATACAAGCAGAAGAGAACATTGCTGCTCGTAAGACTTACAGTGGTGCAAGTAGGAGAGAACGTTGCTGCTCATAAGACTTGTATACGTAAGCAAGAGAGAAAGGTCATAGGTTTGTTTTTCTACACATAAGACTTGTCGTAAGGGGGAGAGAAATTTCTAGTATTCCTACTCGTAGTCCTTTCAAGGACAGTTGTTGTCTTATGGTGTTCTGAGAGCCCACTGAATCTTAGAAGAATAATGAAAATCTCAGTAGGTCTTGATCTCTGAGGACTGGACGTAGGCCTGGTCTTTGGCCGAACTAGTATAATTCTCTGTGAGCTTATCTTCTCAACTCTACTCTATCTACAGCTATTACTATATCACCATATCAACCAAAAAAATTTGTCACATCACCCAATTTACCCCCCCCTTTTAGGTAAAGCTTGCCTCTTTCATAGACTACTAAGCCCAGTTTAGCAAGAGTCCCAAGAATGTCTGAAAGATAGAATGATTTTCACGGACCATATGATTCAACCCCTCAGGGTGGAGAAAAATTCTCTGCATTACATGAGGGCTCAGTGTGTGCAATTAGTAGGATTAAAATATACCTGTGTGAATATACACAGGCTAACATGGTGTCTTTATAGCCCACAAAGACTTGGCACCATCTTTGAGGGTTTCAAGTATAACGACATGGCACAAGTGGCTACCAAGGAGCTCTTAAGGCATGACTTATCCTCAAGTTATGGCCTCGAGTCCTTAGGGAGGCGTATTCCTTCCTGTATGGTTGGAATAAATCCCTAAGCACATGTGTGGTGCAGAGGAAGGGATAGTACCTGGCCTTCCTATGTGGAGTGCCATATCGTTACATGAAAAGGTGCCATTCCATATGGGCTGCCCTATCCTCACCCTGCCTCCCTGAGGTTTTTTAAACTAGGCAAGAATTGTCATCTCTTCTAGAGGATTTTTTCTGCCTCCCCAAGGACTTGAGCACGCTAGCTGAGGATAACTAACTCCCTAAGAGTTACTTGGTAACCACTTGCGCCGTGGTGCAAGTACCTATCAAGGGTCACATAAGGCTTGTACTTATCCCTCAGGTATTGCCTTTAATTCTTGAGGGGCTAAAATACGTTGAGGGGAGACAATCCATAAGCCTTTATAAGGTGGAGGGGGGACAATTCCATGCCATCCAAAAGACCTCAGGGAGGCGGGGTGAGGTTGGTCTGACACCGCTCTGTTGTCCCTTGGGTGGGGGGCCATGCTGTTTCAAAATCAAACTAAACACTACTACAAAAAAGCAAAGCTGTGGTGCTTAAAATTGCATTAGCTGTGGCGCTTGCGAAATGCCACCTATCTGGACGCCACTAAAAAAAGCGTGGCGTTTGGAAGCGCCACAGATTTTTAATTTTTTTTTTAAAATAACCTCCTGTGACGCCTGGCTGGCCAGGCGCCACAGTAGGGGGTTTTTTTTTAAATTTTTCGTTCTGGTTTTTTTTAGCATATTTTTTCCTCATATTTTTTGGGTTCTTCGTAGTGGTTTTTTTTAGCATATTTTTTTCTCATATATATCTCCCATGCATATATAACTAGTGTGCAAGGTTTAATAAGAACAATAATAGATAACTTTAAAATGATACCAACAAATGATTGATTAGCTAAAGTAGTAATGAAAATTGTTATACAATATACTGTAAACCTAGCTAAATGAAATATAATACAACAAATTCAACTTCAACAAACATGCGTGACACAATAATTGGCAATTAGAAACAACACAAAATAGACCAGCTAGTGAATTTAATAGTATATATAGCTACCTAGAGATTTGCCTAAACACATATTCACACCATTCCTCGACCACTTCATTAACCTGATGGTCTGTCAAAGCATCACAACGTTAATCTTCATAATACTACAGATATATACAATCAGACACAAGTTAGAACGAATTAAAATTAGTAAAACATAATTGTCAGGCACTAATTCAATTTCATTACAACACAATATGAAGTGCAACTAAATGACTTACGTTTTGAGGAATAAATGGTTGATCATGCATAATAATATCTTTCATAAATTTCATGATATAGTACCCACAATCATTGTCATTAGGTTGGAAAAGGGCACTGCAAAAATATAATGCAATATTTAACTCTGTTCATGAATAAAAGGTGTTTACTAACAAAGTCTAAGTAAAGTCAAATATCAATACCTGTATCTTCTTCCAAGGATAGCTAAGGCGGGAGTCAGTAGCTTTAGAATAGTTTAACGAGACAGACGACTGATACGCAGTCAATACGCTAACAAAAGAAATAGAAAATGATTACTTTTGGTTATTCAATCACGTTCACAAATATTTATACATAGGCACGTATACTTACCTACTGATCAATAGCATCATATCAAAACGGTCTTGTGGAAGACCATTTTTCAGAGGATCCACATAATAAATGCGAGGGCCTGAAGGTTCCGCTGGATTGATAACGATCAATATCCAATGGCGCCTAAAATATATTTTAAAAATTTTTTTTGAACAATCATGTTATGATAGAAGTTAAACAATAAAAAAAAAATTGTACCAATAATAACTTACCCCGTATTAAACGGCACTAAAAATAATGTATTTGCTGTCACTTTCTTGCTAAAGTAATCTTTCAGCTCATTAGACTACGCAGTTACATCTACTTTACCCTCATGTTGACCAACGAGAAAAGGGTTGACAAATGCGAATTGGACCCTGTGTGTATCCATTAAAACGTCCTGGTCCAAATGCCTGATATAAAACATACAGTGTCATGGGAAACAAAAGAAATGGAATGAGATATATTAATAACAGTGATAAATGATGATAGTGAAGTACCTTATCCAGATGTTGATAGCCGAAGCACTAACCCAATCACGAGCACATATGTCCTGCACGACCTTGGCAGTAACATAATCAACTAGGCCACCAACATTGTAGATATGTCTTGGAATACATAATTGCACTACTCCCTCACCGATCAATTGTGGTGCAATCAATATTAATTGATCGAGATATGAGGTCTGTCTTCTTTTACTCTGTTGGCTAGCTGATGCTTTTGACTTGGGTTGTGTTGTTGAAGACTTTGAAATCTTACCCTGCGCAAATCAGAAAATTAAATCACAGTTTGAGATGAAAGTTCGAAGGAAAAGTGTAGGGAATTTTGAATGAATGAACTTTCCACATGGCTCAATAAGACCTATTGGCCAAGCAACATAGCCACCTATAACATCTGCCACCATATTTTGCTCATCCTGAGACGGGATCGGTAAGAGGGCATCTTCGTTCGTGCAGACGTCAACCCTCACCCGGAGTGTGTTATCGGGCAACGGTGAATTGTGCAGTATATCCTCACCAGTGTTGTAGGCAACACCTACTGCAACCGTGTGCTTGGATGCTTGCTTGACATATAGCTTGCATTGAAATTCGCCCTACGGAAAATAGAATTAATATGTTAAATTTGCTTAATTATAATTTAACATAAAGTTAAGTAGAAAAGAAATTAATTACCGAAGGAAAAGGGACTTTAGGCATGGAATTGCAGCTATCTCTGAAACTTGGGCTGTCACAGAACAGAACATTTGGTGTCGGCCTACCCTGGACCAACTGTTGTATTTGCGTTGTTAACAACGCATTTTGTTCTTGCATCAAACGCATTTGTTCAGTGAATTGATCTTCTCGTTGTTCCTTGTAGCGCATTTGTTGTTGAAGTTCTTGGATTTGATGCTTAAAGCTAGACATCTCGTCACGTAGGTAGGAAACATCACTTCTACTCGAGCGCTTCTGACGTCCGAAGTATGCTGATGGGGTGACTGCAAAACCAATACCCCGAACACGACCATCATACTCGGGTACTGGTAACGCTCTGCTCAATAAATCGTCCCGACCAACATAGGTCGCTAACGCAGGATCCTCCTGTGTCATTTGTCGCTTTCCCAAAAAGAATTACAATGAAAATTAGTTATTATAAATGGAGTTCATTTAAGTAAAGCCAATTATTTATTGAACGCATAATATAATTGAATACTTACACAATATTCAGCTATTCTTCTTGCTTCCTCACTACGAATTTCACCTTTCTTATTTGTGACACCGACTACCCACATATCATGTCGTGGAACCTGCGTAATATCTGAGCCTGATTCTTGTATCTGCACATCAAAGGTAGTCAAAGTTAAATGATATTCATACAATTTTTATTACGAATGAAATAATCATCAGTTAGTACCATTTTTCTTTCTAACCGTGCGTATAAAAGAGGTCCTTGTGTGTACCGGTATGGCATGTTGGTCGCGTTAGCTCAATTTTTCTGGCTCAACTCCTAGTTAGATCAAAATGATTCATATAAATATATAAATGTTACTTACAAATACATACATTACACGTAATAGGGAAAGACAAACAAATAAATGTTACCAGGAAATCAGGAGTTGTATGTGTTCTGATAAACTCATCCCACATTTCTTGAGTGATGATTCCTTCGTACAATGGATAAGGCGGTGTAGTAATGATATCATCATTATCATCCCTCAAGAAATATTTGACAAGATCAGAACGAAACTTTCACATAAGTTTTCCGGCTTTTCTCATTACGAAGTTCTTCCGATCATCATCAATAATAAAAATACTCTGTAAACAAGTCAAAAACATATATAATATGTAAGATTGAAATGAAGTAAAACAAAGCAAACCGAATAAATATATAATTAAGGTGTTACCTGTACTTCAGCCCAGATCACATCCTCATAACTTTTCTTTACCATTTTCCAATTTTGAACTGTAATAGGGGCTCTGTCTCGAATCGTAGTCCCGATGAAGTTATTTAAGGAGGTACTGTTCTCGCCAAACGGGTTTCCATTTTCATTCCACTCCAGTTCTAACTTGATTCCGTTACTTCTCAGTCTGATCAACCTCACCATAATTGTCCTGCCACGTCTGACGTTCTCCTCAAATCTTTGTCTACCAATCTGCCTGGGAACATGATCAACGTCATCATGTGGTGAGTCCATACTCCTGCAAGTGAAATAAACCAAATCAAAACATCAGTGCACAATGGTCTTGTATGTCAACGAAAGCAAATTATTTTGAAATTTATAAAAACATACATACAAGTAAACAAGTCAAGGCAATCATTATCTTTTCCTTTTTCTTGTCTGATTTAAAATTTTATTCTTCAGAATTCGTGTTGGATTGAGAATTGTGTTCCTCTTGACCCAAGTTCCCTCTTCATGATCATGTCTCACGTATAGGGGTCCATCTCCATCTTCATCTTCATCTGCATCTCCATCTATATCAATCTCTACTGACCACAAATTCTCAAATGAAGGATCATCATTATTGATGTCCAAATATTCATTACTTTCAAAATCAACTTCTGCTTGACGATTCTTATTGGATGGAAGTACAATAGACCAATTCTTCTTAGCAGGATCAGGAATGTAAAATGCTTGTTCTGCCTGTGCTGCTAAAATAACAGGATCATCTTCATACCAAACCTTAGAAAGGTCCACTTGCACAAAGCCTAAGTCATCTATCCGCAATCCACTGTTGTTGTTAACCCACTGACATTTGAAGACAGGGACCCTGAACATAGAGTAATCTAACTCCCATATGCGTTCAATGACACCAAAGTATGACATTGATGCATAGACAGGGTGTGTGTCTTTAGCACTGGATCTATGCCAAGAATCAGCAACAAGTGTTACCCCACTATTCTGCATCGTGCTCTGTGTATCATGGTCTTATGTATAAAATGTGTAATCGTTGATTGCAAAACCATTGTAAGATAATACATGTAAGCTCGGTCCCTTCGACAAGCACTTCAATTTTTCAGAAACTAAATCAGGATTCCTCTCCATCTCATCATTAATACGATTTTTCAACCAGCCTGTAAATTGTTTATTGTGTTCTGTTGTTAATAAATTTTCATTCCTATCACCATGTACCCATCGGAGAGCATCCTTGTATTCTTCTACATACAGTTCGACCTCATCAGTGTTATGCAGAACATACAAGTGGGCTTGGTCCCGTTCAGTCACTGATATCGTTATTACATCACTCCCCGTTGTTCCTTTCCCTGATCTTCGGCCATCATGACGGGACTTGGGGATCCCTACAGGGTCAACATTTGATAGAAAATCAGCACAGAAGTCACTTGCTTCTTCAACCATGTAACTTTCAGCGATACAACCCTCTGGACGGTATCTATTTTTCATATACCCCTTTAATATTTTCATGAATAGTTCATTTGGGTATATCCATCTCAAGTACACTGGACCGCACAATTGAGTTTCTTTAACCGAGTGTACAGTTAGATGTACCATAATGTCAAAAAAAGAAGGTGGAAAATACATTTCAAGTTCACACAAAGTACACACAATCAGCCTTTACAAATCTTGTAACCTGGTTAAATCAACCACTTTACTGCAGATCAACTTGAAAAACACGCAAAGTTTCGTGATAGTGTTCCTTAATTTTTTGGGTAAAATGGATCGTATACCAACCGGTAGAAAATTTTGCATGAGCACATGACAATCATGAGATTTAAGGTTCTTTAACTTCAACTCTTTTACCGATACAAGGTTCTTTATATTTGAAGAGTAGCCCTTGGGAACTTTAATTCCTTGCAGAAACTCACAAAATAATTTCTTCTCTTTCCTCGACATAGTGTATGCCACTGGCGGTAGATAGGTACGAGACCCTTGCTCAATCGATGCCAACTCTTCTCTAATTCCCAAGTTCACTAAATCCAACCTCGAATTGACATTGTCCTTGCTTTTTCCTTGGATATTAAGCAACGTGCCAATTAGACTATCACAGATATTTTTTTCTATGTGCAGCACATAAAGAAAATGCCTCACATATAAAGACTTCCAATATGGAAGTTCAAAGAAAATAGACTTTTTTTTCCAACCGCTTGTCTCGATTTGTTTTGCAAAAGGTTTGCCAAAATTGTTCTCCAAGTCTTTTACCTTGGAATACACCTGGGAACCGGTCAATATCTTCGGCGGGCTACCTTCTTCTACATCACCATTGAAAGGCTTTTTCCACTTCCTCCAACGATATTGAGATGGTAAGAATCTTCGATGCCCCATGTAAACATTTTTCTTACAATGATGAAGTCACATTGAATGAGTGTCATCTTCACATATAGGGCATGCACCATATCCTTTGACGCTGTATCTTGACAAATTTCCATAAGCAGAGAAATCATTAATTGTGCCAAACAACATGGCTTTCAAAGTGAAACTTTCTTCCATGTACCCGTCATACACACTAACGCCTTCATCCCAAAGCAGCTTCAAGTCATCAATTAAAGGAGCCAAGTATACATCTATATCATTCCTAGGTTGCCTTGGCCTAGAAATTAACATGGACAACATCATAAACTTGCGTTTCATGATTAAGTATGGAGGAAGGTTATAAATCATCAATATCACCGGCCACGTGCTATAAGTGCTACTCTGAACACCGTGCGAATTAATTCCATCAGTTGACAGGACAAGGCGAAGGTTCCTGACTTCATCAGCAAAGTCAGGGTACTCATGATCAATTTTTTTCCATTGAGGAGCGTCTGCAGGGTGCCTAAGCTTCGTGTCTTTAATCCTTTCATCTGCATGCCATGTCAACTGCTTAGCAATCTCTGCATTACTATACAGTCTCTTGAATCTCGGAACAATGGGAAAATACCATAGCACCTTCAAAGGACTTTTCCCTTTCTTCTTCCTATATCGAGATGCGTTGCATTTAGGGCACTTCTCCAACGTTACATACTGATTTCAAAATAATACGCAATCGTTAGGACATGCATGTATCTTCTCATATTCCATACCGGTTGTAGAGTAAAGAATTTGCTTTGCCTTATATGTCTTGGTAGGAAGTACATTTTCTTCTAGAAGCATATCTTGCAACAGTTCAAGCAATGCGGTGAAACCTGAATCACTCAATCCGTAGCGAGCTTTAAAGTTGTACAACTTCAACACTGCTAGCAATCTTGTGTATTTAGTACTTCCGACATATAATTGTTTCTCTGCATCACCTTTCAACTTCTCATATTTATTAGGGCAGTTATGAAGCACCCCTTCAACCATATTTACCATTTCTTCGAGACCATCATCTTCATCAAACATGCTTTGATCAAATTCATCCGAGGCACCACCCGTGGTATGCACCCGATCACTATATGTATCGTTGGTCTCACCATGCCTTGTCTATCGTATATATGTTTGATCAATACCATAAGACACTAAATGATCTAGCAAATCAAGTTGACTAATCCGCTTTCCAAAACAACATGATAAGCAAGGACATAAGATTTTGCCAAGATCTTTTGTGTGCTCAGTTGCAAATGTAATAAAATCCTTCACCCCATCTATATATTCCCTTGAACATCGATTAGATGACATCCATTTACGATCCATCTATGGGCTTCAATCTATTTTTTTTAAAAAATTACGTGGTTAGTTGTATGACTATTGCATTTACTAATTACTTTTATATTCTCTTACCAATTTTAATTTAAAATAACATACACCACATGAATCTTCATAATTGAAGCTTTCTAAGTCTTAAACTGAATGTTTAAATTGCCAAATAATTCATTAATTATTCACAGGCATTATAATAATTTTTTACAACTCATAACAAAAGAAACCATATTTGCCACAATATATCATAGTTAATTAGAAAACATTACAAGTCAATAAATAAAATACAAGTGTTAAGAATATATAAATAATTATTTTGCTTATGCAATTAATCAATAACAATCATTAGAACACCTACAAATTATAACTATTAAATTCAACTAAAATCACATTTGTAAGCTCAAAATTTAAAAAACATACCGTAAATAGAAGCTTCAATAGACTGATGAACTGAAACTACAAACACAAATTAAACATAAAAAAATCAATAAAATATTTGAGGTTCTAAGTTATTTATTTTAATAATAATATGTGTAATAAACATCAATATATAATAAAATCAAATATGATTAGCTTAAATCAAAAAATATGATTCAGAAAAAAAATAAAGAAAATAAAATAAAATGAAAAAGAAAGCTTAATCCCAACATTAATTATCTCCTTATTGTATGTTTTTCCCCTTACGGTTTTAGTTAATATATTTAAAGTTAAACAATATAGACAAATTTTATTTTATTTTATTAAATATTAACATTGATATATATTGATATATTAAAGTCATTTTATCCATATTTTAAAATCCTTAAATAAGTTAATTACTTAATTAAATAATTATTTAATTTATTATCCTGATTTCAATTTTTCCTATTTTCATTGGGTTTATATGGGATTTTCTCTATTATAGTTTAATAAGATAATACAAAAAATTATTTTCTTACCTCTACAAAATAGCACTAACACAAATATATATTAAATACGTGAAATAATATTAATTAAATAAATGATTTTGATTTTTGAAAAACAAATAATTTGAAGAAGTTTTAAAAGAAATAGAAGTATTATTAAAAGTTAATTTAATTGATTATCTAAGTTTAAATATTCAGAAACAGAATTTATTCTCATATATTTTAAATTTAAGTTAATGACTCAATTAATGCAGAAAAAATAAACTCAAAAAGAGACAAGAAATCGGCAAGCTAAGTCCTATCATAATTTAATTGGCACTACACATTTGTATATTATATATATATAGGTGTTGTGTAAAAAGCAAAGAAATAAAACTAGAGATGGTCCACACAAAAAGAAAAATCCGACAGAGAGAGAGAGAGACGCACGCATGGCAACACATATATACTATAAGAGGAAGTTTGAAAACATACTCCATCTAGAAACAAAACTAGAGATGGTCCACACAAAAAGAAAAATCCGACAGAGAGAGAGAGAGAGACGCATGGCAACACATATATACTATGAGAGGAAGTTTGAAAACATACTCCATCTAGAAGGAAATTAATTAAAGCTAAAGCCCAAGCTTATCTCTCTATACACTTTTTATTTGTTTGCTTTCTCTGTCACTATCTTGAGACGAGAGAGAGAGAATTTTCCATCTATTCACATACACATCACAAAAATTTTTCAACTTTTGGTGGCATCCTGATTTCTTGCCTTTTCACTACGGACGTTTAAGTTTTTGGTGTCTAGGGAATATATGTCTATCTCTCCATGATTCATTAATTTGTCATTTTGTAAATGTCCCTGGATTTAGTCAAGATTTTGGTGTCATCTCATCCCTTTCAGCACAGCTTAGTTGCATTAATTTTATGTGATTTTTGAGCATTTTAAATTAAACTGCTATATCTAGAAAATCTCTCAAAATCTCTTTTTGTCTAGCATGATTGATTCCTCTAACTAAACCACACAATCAATCTTATCCAATCTTCCTACAAGAATTAGCAACTCTCATCAATTTAAATTTAAATATTATTTCTAAATGAGATACACTATTATTTCTAGCTAGTACAGCTCTTCAGCCACGGACATGGCCGAAAATATATATACATGCATATATGCGTGTCATAACAGGGAAAAACAGCATCGCAAGCATGACATTAAAAAAATGCAGAACAACCTGAAGAAAATATTAATAAAATGAAAACGCAAGTTGAACTTACAGATTGATCAGTGCAGTGGAGTGGGGGACCACGTAATTGCCGTTGGTGACGCAATCTTCAGTGAGGAAAGTAAGAAATTTGAGCTACCAAATAGAGTGGGGACCAAGAAATTGTACACAAAACAAAGAAAAGGGAATAATAGGGAAAGGAGTGGGGTTGGCAGTTGGGAAAAAACAAAGACGTGTGCGCGTGTGGGTGTAGTTTTAAGATGTAAAGATAAGAAAATAGAAGGAAGGGGAGAGCACACATAGATAGATGAAAGTGAAAATGAGAGAGGGAATGATTAAAGGTAGAGGAAAAGGTAAAGAAAGAGATGGGGGGTGTAGGCGGGAAAAGGAAAGTGATTGGGGAGGGGGGAGGCGGTAAAACAAAAGGGATAAGAGGGTGGGGGCGGGATGGGTTCTGATTGGTGGGGAGGGGATAGGAAATCCATTTTTTTTTTAAAAGGGTCAGGGGTGGCACCTGACCAGGCAGGCGCTACCCTTGACAAAAATTTTTTTTTAAAAAAAAGGGTCAGGGGTGGCGCCTGACCAGGAAGGCGCCACCCCTGACAAAATTTTTTTTTTAAAAAAAGGATCAGGGGTGGTGCCTGCCTGGTCAGGCACCACCCCTGACTCAGAAGCTAGTATGGCGCCTGGCACGCCAGGCGCCACAGCTGGTCCCAGCTAGTCAAGAGTGGCGCCTGCCTGGCCAGGCGCCACACTTGACCATACCAGCTGTGGCACCTACCCTCCCAGGCGCCACAGCTAGTAAAAATAACATAAAATATAAAAAAATTAATAAATGAGCAGCTGTGGCACTTCATTAAGGAAGTGCCACAATATGTGTGCCACCTTTCGCCCTTTTTGTAGTAGTGAAAGGTCAATAATAAGGTACTACTCAACAGGGGTAGAAACAGGTTAGGCCCAACTAGGCTTAGGCCTAAGCCTTTAAAAGACCTGGGCAAGCCTAAAGCCTTTTTACATAGCTACTTATAATGTAGGTGTAACATCCTGGATCTTAACTAAGGGATAATAACTTCAAATGATGTAATTAATGTTAATTAAGCATATTTGAAGTATATGTTGTGCAATGTGAAATGAAGGCAATTATTCATAATTTAATGAGTATTGTACTAATCAGGGGTAAAACGGTAAATTTACCAACCGTCTGGTTAGCCACGGATGAGAAAACCCCTTAGTAATTAAGATCAATGGTTGAGATTGAAAGATCAAGGGGTGGAATCAAGTGTGAATGGATTTATATGAAATCATTGTGGGAGGAATGAGATGATGACAAGTGGCAAGAGAAGGACCATTGGATTAAGTCAAATATTCAACTTATTCTTCTCCTCCCCCTCTTTCTTCAACTCGTTGGCATGCATGGGGAAAAGAGAAACAAGTGATCATCTTCACCAACCCATTTTCTCTCTCATCTTCTTCCATTTTCGCTGCACAAGCTAAGGAAAGGGCTTGAATTTTAGGTGAGTATTTAATCCTAAATGCTCATTCTACATTCATTGATTTTGTACAAGTGGTCAAGAGCTCTCTTTCCATGTTTTCAGACTTGTGATTGGTGGTGTGTGGCAAAGTGAGGGATTTTGAAAGTTGAGGAATCAAAGTTCTGAATTCAGCAAGTGAAAGAGGTAGGTTTTTGATGAATTGTGGTATATATATTAGGATGTTTGCATAATCAATGGAAATTCTGGAAATTTGACCTAATTATGATGTTAATTGAAGGGTAGATTTTGATGAGAGTGTCACTGTTCATTTGGTCAGTTTTGACACTTGGGAGTGATTAGAATTTGATTTGAAGTTGAATAAGGGAAAGTGTTAGAATGAGGTTTTGAGTGGTTTGATGATTTAGAGAGAGAATGTGTTGAATGAGTTGAAATTGGGTTGTTTTTGGTTGCCAACGGGTTCCTTGTGTTGAAATAAGTGAGAATGAGCTTTGACACAAGTTTTGGAACCATGGGAGTTCATTTGGTGGATTTTGGAGAAGTTTACCAGTTGCTGCGATCTGGTATCTGAGGTGATTTCTCGAGTGACGGAAGAACTCACTCGAGCACAGGATGAACGTGCTCGAGTGAGCATGTTTGTGCTCGAGTGAGGGTGCATAAATGCACTAGGGGTGAGCGGTTCTGGTGTTCACTCGCGGGTGAATGCTAAGAGTACGCCCAGCACTCGCGAGTGTTGAGGAATCACTCGAGCACTGGGGTCGTGCTCGAGTGAGCCCTCTGTGCTCGAGTGCGCTTGTGGTTAGAGAGTTGGGATTGCTCTCGGGTTGTCACTCGCAGGGCTTCACTTCCGTGGTGCTCGAGTGCTGGCGAGGTCTCTGCTCGAGCACAGTCTCTTGTGCTCGAGTGAGAGTGTAGGTTTGTCGCGGGAGTTGCTCTCGGGTAAGCACTTCCTGCGTCTCACTCGCATGTGTGCTCGAGTGAGAGCGAGGGTTGTGCTCGAGCACAGCCTTCTGTGCTCGAGTGAAAGGGCCAAAAATCAGAGTTTAGCTTTCCAAAGAGAGATCTTTGGGGATAGTTATCCCAACTCTTTAGGCATATGAATAGGCATTTAATGGCCATCCAAAGAGTCCAAATAAATACCAACTTAGAGTGTTATTGAAGTAAAAAAAAACTTGGAAAAGGAAATTAACCAAATGTCCCTATTTTGATTATAGGATTTGATATCTGCTATCCTCGTGAGCCTACTGTGCCAGAGACCGTCAGGAAAGGATCAGGTAGTGATTTTTCTTTCGTACCATATGTGATGCATTGTATGTGTGTATGATCATTGATTTGTGATAATTTCGTATGTTGCGACTTATGTGGATATGTGTTAGCACCGTCAGTCCAATAGTCCCTGAGTAGCTAACAACGGTTCGGGTTAGGACGGTGTGCCTTCCCGGCGGAGAAAGGGGATGAGGATGAGGTGTGATATATGTGATTATGTGAGTCGAAAGGCTAGTTGTGAAGGCTGACGGGCCATTTGTGAAAGCCGGATAGCTGTATGAGCTATAAGGCTATATGTATGCACTGCCGCACCAATAGTCCCGGAGTAGCTAACAACGGTTCGGGTTAGGGCAGTGTGCCTTCCCGGCGGAGAAAGGGGATGAGGGTGGAGTGTGATATGCCACGCCAATGGTCCCTGAGTAGCTAACAACGGTTCGGGTTAGGGCAGTGTGCCTTCCCGGCGGAGAAAGGGGATGAGGGTGGAATGTGATATGAGTTGCTGCTGCTGTATGATGATTGCTTACATGGTGTGTGATTATATGTGGTATAAATGTTTAGTTACTACTGGGATTCTTTTGAATCTCATTCTTTCCTTTGAACTAACATTTCAGACAGGGCGAGTGGCTCTAAGGAGAAGCGAGCAACCCGGAGCGGTTAGAGCTTCCTAGGGACATTAGTATGGTTTTTGTTGGTTAATCATTTTGGATAGGGATTACGGTAGTACATTTTGAAATGTAAATAGTGTGAATACTTGGTTTGTAATCCCCTACTTGGAATTTGAAACTCTATTTGTATATAAATGAACCCGGGGGTTGCCGGGGTTTAAGTTATAGACTCTGATATATGTGAATGTTAATTAACTGCACAGGTGGTTATATTCGATATTTGAAATCGAGACCCGGATAGAAAAGAAGTTTTGAAAATTTTGTAAAGTCCTACTGCTTGGTAGGTAATTCAATAAGTTTTGAACTATCCGATGGTCTCAAACCCCTTTTTAATATGCGTTATCGAATATTAATTACGGTAATTAAGGCAGGGGGTTACATTTTGGTATCAGAGCTGTAGTTCCTGGCAAGGGTAGAGGTTGCTAGGATAGATCCCTTAGTTGGCTTAGGGATAAAATATTGTTTGTGAATGATCGTTGTGTGTGCACATATATGTTTAAATGATTTGGATACATATAAGTTTTGTGATCATATGTGCATACCATCTCTGCTAAATTAATGGGGCAAGCTATTTGTAGAATGAAGAAGACTAGAGGACGCCCCAAAATTCCGCGTGTAGACCCTGTGGTGGAGGTTGATAATGAAAATTCACCAGATGCAATGCACGAGTTAATGGGTTTAATCAAGGATCAGCGGGATATGATAACTGAGCTGAGAGAAGAGCTCAGAGCGGAGAAGGCAAAGAACAGGGAAGTTCCGGTTCAGTCTACTCCGGAAGAAACTCAAGAAGAGATTCGATATGAGGACACTGCCGAGGGGTCAGCGCGACAATCAGAGTCTATACCTCATGCTATTCCGAATCGTGAATCTCACGGGATACCGCCTAGAGAGGAAAAAGACCTGCAGTTCTGGGTCACTAGGTTCTGCAAGCATCTGCCTCCGGTGTTCAGAGGGAGGTTTGACCCTCAAGCAGCCGAAGATTGGCTGAATAGGCTAGAGAAAATATTCGAGGTGCTTAATTGCCCGGACGAGGTGAAGCCACGGTTGGCGGTCTATAAACTTGAGGGTGATGCGGATCGTTGGTGGTGGAATATCGCCCTAACATTGAAGAATAGAAATGTGCCGCTGACTTGGGAGTTGTTTCAACAAGAGTTCAACGAGAAATACTTTCCCAAATTAGTGCGACTCGAGAAGGAGACAGAATTCCTTAACACTAAGTAAGGGGACACGGAAAGCTTTGATGATTATTTGTCCCGATTCATCCGCTTAACCCGGTATTCCTCCTATCTCCGATTCAAGGATGACGAAGAATGGAGTTCTGATATGCTCATTCGCGGTCTAAGGTGAGAGTTGAGGAAACGCCTAGCTACTCATCAATTTGATAAGTTTAATAAGGCTGTGGAGCAGTGTCGAATCACAGAGAACAACCTAAGAGAAGTGTATCCTGCTAGAGCCGCTGGTCACCGTAGTGAACCCAGCAAGGGTAATACCTCTCAGAAGCGGAAAGGCCAAGGCTCATCTTCATTTAAGGGCGGTGATAAGAAGCCCTATCAGCCTAGAGACCGTGAACCTCAGAGATTTACGACCGAGTGGAAATGTGCTCGCTGCAACAAATCACATTATGGCTAGAATTGTCGGGGTAAAATGATCTGTTTTAACTGTAAGCAGCCAGGACATCTTTCCAGAGATTGTCAACGACCACGACCTGAGCAGAGGCCAAAGACTCAGGGCCGAGTGTTCGCTATGACTCACGAGGAGGCCCGTAGATCTCCTAAGTTGATATAAGGTAAAATCTCTATTAATGGCCATCTGTTGCAAGCATTGTTCGACTCAGGTGCAAGTCACTCCTTCATTGCTTATGATTGCATGAAGCGCCTGGGATTGCATGTACATAAGTTACCATTTGATTTGGTAGTGTCAACCCCGATGGGTGTTAAGGCCTTAACCACAGAAGCTTACTTGAATTGTGTCGTAACTGTGGAGGGGCACCAATCTGTGGTAGACTTGATTTGTTTGCCGCTTTACCAATTGGAAGTCATTTTAGGTTTTGATTGGTTAACGGCAAATAATATGTTGCTTGATTGTGGAAACAAGAGGATAGTATATCCTGTTTCTCAGAAGTTCGAAACTGTGAATGCCAGTATGAATTTCCTTTCTACGGCTAAAGCTGAAAAGTATCTTAAAAAGGGCTGCCAGGGGTATATAGTGTTTTTCTCTATACAAGGGGAAATCGATGAAACTTTGAGTAATATACCTGTGGTGAATGAATTCCTTGAGGTGTTTCCAGATGACCTTAGCGGATTGCCTCCTGAAAGGGAAGTTCAGTTTCCAATTGACATTGTTCCTGGAGCAGGTTCTATTTCAAAGGCCCCATACCGTATGGCCCCAAACGAGATGGCGGAACTAAAGAAACAGGTAGAAGATCTGCTTGAGAAAGGGTTCATCAGACCCAGTGTGTCGCCTTGGGGAGCTCCAGTGTTGTTTGTAAAGAAAAAAGATAGAAGCCTACGGTTGTGTATCGATTACAGAGAATTGAACAAGGTTACTATTAAAAACAAGTACCCTCTTCCCCGGATCAATGACCTTTTAGATCAACTCTCTGGTTCGTGTGTGTTTTCAAAGATTGATCTAAGGTAAGGGTATCATCAGCTGCGGGTGAAAGCAGAAGATGTTCCGAAGACTGCTTTCAGGACCCGATATGGTCATTATGAGTTTCTGGTAATGTCATTTGGGCTAACCAATGCGCCTGCGATTTTCATGGATTACATGAACCGTATCTTTCAACAATACCTGGATCAGTTTGTTGTTGTGTTTATCGATGACATTCTGATATATTCCAAGAGTATGGAGGAGCATAGCATCATCTGAGAGTTGTATTGAATATTTTGCTTGAGAAGCAACTATATGCCAAGTTGAGCAAGTGCGAGTTTTGGCTATCGGAAGTGAGATTCCTAGGCCACGTTATCTCCAAGAAGGGGTCTCTGTAGATCCCAGTAAAGTGGAAGCAGTACTAGACTGGAAGAGGCCAGAATCTGTGGCAGAGATACGCAGTTTTCTGGGTCTTGCCGGGTACTATCAGAGATTCATCCAGAATTTCTCCCGTATTGCGTTGCCGATGACCAAGCTCACGAGAAAGGATCAGCCGTTTGTGTGGGACGAGAAATGTGAAAACTGCTTTGTGGAGCTGAAGGAGAGGTTGACGTTGGCACCAGTGTTGATTTTACCTGATCCCAGTATGACATATGTTGTGTACTCTGATGCCAGTGGGCAGGGATTAGGGTGTGTCCTTATGCAGCAGGGACGTGTGGTGGCCTACGCCTCTCGACAGCTCAGACCTCATGAATTGAACTATCCCACTCATGATCTGGAGCTTGCGGCCATTGTATTTGCTTTGAAAATTTGGCGTCACTACCTGTATGGTGTGACTGTGGAACTGTACTGCGACTACAAGAGTCTCAAATATCTGTATGATAAAAAAGAACTGAATATGAGACAGCGCCGTTGGATGGAATTGCTTAAAGACTACGACCTGGAAATCAGATATCATCTGGGTAAAGCTAACGTTGTCGCTGATGCTCTTAGTCGGAAGACTGTACTCGTTGCAGCTATGGTGATATGAGAAAAGAAATTGATTGAAGATTTTCGTGATTTGAGTTTGACGAACCAGATCATCTGTGCCAACTACACTGTTTCCCAAGAGGAAAGTGATCTAAGAGCTAAGATTGAGGAAGCTCAGAGGCAAGATGACTGGATACAGCGCAATCTGACTCGGATTGAACGAGAAGAAATTCCAGGCTATGATTTATCGCTTCGTGGATTAGTTCGTTATCAGAAGGGAGTATGTATTCCACTTAAGGCGGAGTTGAGGCAGAAGATTCTGAATGAGGCGCATAAGAGTTTGTACACTCTTCATCCTGGTATGACCAAGATGTACCGTGACCTGAAATCTGTGTACTGGTGGCCGGGTTTGAAGAGTGATGTGACTAAATATGTGGCGAGATGCCTCACTTGCCAGAAGGTGAAGATTGAGCACCAAAGACCACCTGGTTTACTCCAGAGTCCCGAGATTCCAGAATGGAAATGGGAAAGTGTGACCATGGACCTTGTGGTAGGATTGCCCAAGATCCGGAACTATGATGCGATCTGGGTAATTGTGGATCGGTTAACGAAGTCGGCGCACTTCATACCAATCAATGCTGAATATTCTCCTGATAAACTAGCAGAGATTTATGTTCGTGAGATCGTGAAACTCCATGGTGTTCCGAAAAACATCATTTCTGATCGAGATCCTCGATTTACTTCGAGATTCTGGAAAGCGTTGCATAAAGCCTTGGGAACTCAATTGAGGTTCAATACGGCTTATCATCCGCAAACGGATGGACAGTCAGAGAGAACAATCCAAACATTGGAAGATATGCTGCGAGCTTGTGTTATTGACTTTAAAGGGAGCTGGGATCGCTTTCTTCCACTTGCGGAGTTTGCCTACAACAATAGCTATCATGCGAGCATTCAGATGGCTCCGTATGAAGCGTTGTATGGAAGACGGTGTCAATCGCCTTTGTGCTGGAACGAGCTATCCGAAAGAAAGCTGTATGGACCAGATTTGGTTGATCAAACCTCAACACAGATTCAGATCATTCGCAAGAGGTTGCTTACAGCGCAGAGTCGACAGAAAAGCTACGCTGACAAGAGAAGACGGCCTCTAGAGTTTGAGGTTGGAGATCATATTTTCTTAAGAGTATCTCCTGTCACCGGTGTTGGGCGAGCGATCAAGAGAAAGAAACTAAGCCCAAGATACGTAGGTCCTTTTGAAGTCCTTGAGAGGATTGGACCTGCTGCTTATCGAGTAGCTTTACCTCCAAGCTTGAGCAGACCCCATGACGTATTCCATGTTTCTCAACTGAAGAAATACCAACCGGATCCGTCTCACATCATTGAGTATGAGGATGTTGAGCTTCAAGACAATTTCACATATGCAGTGGAGCCAGAGCAGGTCATTAACAGAGAAGAGCGACGGCTCAGGCACAGAAGTATTCCATATGTGAAGGTGGTCTGGAAGGGAATGACTCCGAGAGAAGCAACTTGGGAAGCGGAGGAAGATATGCGAAGAAGATATCCGGAGTTTATGGCTCAAGTTGTATAGCAATTTCGGGGACGAAATTAAATTTTCGGGGGGAGAATTGTAACATCCTGGATTTTAACTAAGGGATAATAACTTCAAATGATGTAATTAATGTTAATTAAGCATATTTGAAGTATATGTTGTGCAATGTGAAATGAAGGCAATTATTCATAATTTAATGAGTATTGTACTAATCAGGGGTAAAACGGTAAATTTACCAACCGTCTGGTTAGCCACGGATTAGAAAACCCCTTAGTAATTAAGATCAATGGTTGAGATTGAAAGATCAAGGGGTGGAATCAAGTGTGAATGGATTTATATGAAATCATTGTGGGAGGAATGAGATGATGACAAGTGGCAAGAGAAGGACCATTGGATTAAGTCAAATATTCAACTTATTCTTCTCCTCCCTCTCTTTCTTCAACTCGTTGGCATGCATGGGGAAAAGAGAAACAAGTGATCATCTTCACCAACCCATTTTCTCTCTCATCTTCTTCCATTTTCGCTGCACAAGCTAAGGAAAGGGCTTGAATTTTAGGTGAGTATTTAATCCTAAATGCTCATTCTACATTCATTGATTTTGTGCAAGTGGTCAAGAGCTCTCTTTCTATGTTTTCAGACTTGTGATTGGTGGTGTGTGGCAAAGTGAGGGATTTTGAAAGTTGAGGAATCAAAGTTCTGAATTCAGCAAGTGAAAGAGGTAGGTTTTTGATGAATTGTGGTATATATATTAGGATGTTTGCATAATCAATGGAAATTCTGGAAATTTGACCTAATTATGATGTTAATTGAAGGGTAGATTTTGATGAGAGTGTCACTGTTCATTTGGTCAGTTTTGACACTTGGGAGTGATTAGAATTTGATTTGAAGTTGAATAAGGGAAAGTGTTAGAATGAGGTTTTGAGTGGTTTGATGATTTAGAGAGAGAATGTGTTGAATGAGTTGAAATTGGGTTGTTTTTGGTTGCCAACGGGTTCCTTGTGTTGAAATAAGTGAGAATGAGCTTTGACACAAGTTTTGGAACCATGGGAGTTCATTTGGTGGATTTTGGAGAAGTTTACCAGTTGCTGCGATCTGGTATCTGAGGTGATTTCTCGAGTGAGGGAAGAACTCACTCGAGCACAGGATGAACGTGCTCGAGTGAGCATGTTTGTGCTCGAGTGAGGGTGCATAAATGCACTGGGGGTGAGCGGTTCTGGTGTTCACTCGCGGGTGAATGCTAAGAGTGCGCCCAGCACTCGCGAGTGTTGAGGAATCACTCGAGCACTGGGGTCGTGCTCGAGTGAGCCCTCTGTGCTCGAGTGCGCTTGTGGTTAGAGAGTTGGGATTGCTCTCGGGTTGTCACTTGCAGGGCTTCACTTCCGTGGTGCTCGAGTGCTGGCGAGGTCTCTGCTCGAGCACAGTCTCTTGTGCTCGACTGAGAGTGTAGGTTTGTCGCGGGAGTTGCTCTCGGGTGAGCACTTCCTGCGGCTCACTCGCATGTGTGCTTGAGTGAGAGCGAGGGTTGTGCTCGAGCACGGCCTTCTGTGCTCGAGTGAAAGGGCCAAAAATCAGAGTTTAGCTTTCCAAAGAGGGATCTTTGGGGATAGTTATCCCAACTCTTTAGGCATATGAATAGGCATTTAATGGCCATCCAAAGAGTCCAAATGAATACCAACTTAGAGTGTTATTGAAGTAAAAAAAAACTTGGAAAAGGAAATTAACCAAATGTCCCTATTTTGATTATAGGATTTGATATCTGCTATCCTCGTGAGCCTACTGTGCCAGAGACCGTCAGGAAAGGATCAGGTAGTGATTTTTCTTTCGTACCATATGTGATGAATTGTATGTGTGTATGATCATTGATTTGTGATAATTTCGTATGTTGCGACTTATGTGGATATGTTTTAGCACCGTCAGTCCAATAGTCCCTGAGTAGCTAACAACGGTTCGGGTTAGGACGGTGTGCCTTCCCGGCGGAGAAAGGGGATGAGGATGAGGTGTGATATATGTGATTATGTGAGCCGAAAGGCTATTTGTGAAGGCCGACGGGCCATTTGTGAAAGCCGGATAGCTGTATAAGCTATAAGGCTATATGTATGCACTGCCGCACCAATAGTCCCTGAGTAGCTAACAACGGTTCGGGTTAGGGCAGTGTGCCTTCCCGGCGGAGAAAGGGGATGAGGGTGTAGTGTGATATGCCACGCCAATAGTCCCTGAGTAGCTAACAACGGTTCGGGTTAGGGCAGTGTGCCTTCCCGGCGGAGAAAGGGGATGAGGGTGGAATGTGATATGAGTTGCTGCTGCTGTATGATGATTGCTTACATGGTGTGTGATTATATGTGGTATAAATGTTTAGTTACTACTGGTATTCTTTTGAATATCATTCTTTCCTTTGAACTAACATTTCAGACAGGGCGAGTGGCTCTAAGGAGAAGCGAGCAACCCGGAGCGGTTAGAGCTTCCTAGGGACATTAGTATGGTTTTTGTTGGTTAATCATTTTGGATAGGGATTACGGTAGTACATTTTGAAATGTAAATAGTGTGAATACTTGGTTTGTAATCCCCTACTTGGAATTTGAAACTCTATTTGTATATAAATGAACCCGGGGGTTGCCGGGGTTTAAGTTATAGACTCTGATATATGTGAATGTAAATTAACTGCACAGGTGGTTATATTCGATATTTGAAATCGAGACCCAGATAGAAAAGAAGTTTTGAAAATTTTGTAAAGTCCTACTGCTTGGTAGGTAATTCAATAAGTTTTGAACTATCCGATGGTCTCAAACCCCTTTTTAATATACGTTATCGAATATTAATTACGGTAATTAAGGCAGGGGGTTACAGTAGGGCCTTTAAACAAGCTTAAAAAAAGTAGGCCTTAAAGGCTTTAAATAGGTTTAAAGACCTATAATTTAAAACCTACAAGGTGATTTAAATAAAATTTAATTCCTATAATTTAATGAATATAAATCAAAATTAATTTAAAAAGCTATTATTTGAGCTTTAAATTATAAAGAACGAACCCACTATGATAATTTAATAATTGTATTTTTAAATTGAAATAAAAAATGATAAAAATATAAATATCATACAGACACATATAATATAAATGAAATTATATTTTAAAATGTGTAAACAAGCCAAGCCTCCACAAAATAGGCCTAGCCTATTTACATATTTAGGCCTCAAAATTAGCCTTAGCTTGGCCTCTTGTTAAACAGGCCAAGCCCTAACCAGGGCAAGTTGTAGGCTGCTTGATATAGCCCTCACCTATTTCCATCCCTACTACCCTAACTAGGTGGAGTTATTAGTAACGAGTTAATGATTAACACGTCTAAATTAGATGACAACAAATGTAGGCCATGTGATCAATGCTTGCAACAAATTTATCTTTTCAAGTGATGATCAGCCACCCAATGTTTTTAATTCTCCAATTTAGAGTTATTAATCCTGACTTCGTCACTAGTATTTCCACCTAGTCGATTACTTCCTTATTCTTGGCCTTCAATTTGGTTTCCTTCTCAACCAAGATTCCCTATATGGCCAAATTCACTCATATAAAATCAAGTTATCAAATGTGTATATCAACTCTATTATACTCAGCTTTATTAACTATGAATCATCTCCTTTGTCGCCTGAGACTAGGGTAGGGTAGAGCCATGTTTCATATTTAAGATTCTGAAGGATCAAAATGCATAAGTATCATAACCTGGTAACCAATCCATTGGTAGCTACATTCAACTGTAGGGATGTTTACAATATGAATCATGCGACAACAGCATACAGATGCTAGGCCTAAAATTACATTTACTAAATCCAACATTTAAAAATCATCTAACTCCTTTAGAGGTAGGGAAAATGCAAGCAAAAATAGTAAATCTTGAAAAAACAAATGACAGAGTTAAGATTAAGTAATTATCTAATAATATAGGGCTTAGTTATAGTTATTTTTTATATTGATTGCATTTGTATTTTTAGGGCCATCTGTAGGATTTATATCACATAATATAGCTTTTAGATATAATAATATCTAACAAGGCTTCTATCAAACAAAATAAAATATACATTTTTTTTAAATATGCCGGTTATGAAATTACCTGGTCTAAAGAGAGGGCATTTTTTTTATCATAAATTGAAACTTTTTAAGATCGGTCGTTTAACCAACTAGTCTGAAAAAGTAACTTTTAAGACCAGTTGTAGGTCCAGTCTTAATAAGGAAAAACGTTTTAAACTAGTCGATACAAGACCATTCTTAAACCTGGTCTAAGAAGCCAATTTCAACTTGTCCATATGCCCTTTTTTTAGTAGTGGTATATAGAAGTTTTTGTTGGATTAATATTATCTCGGAAGTGTTAGAAAAAATTGAATTTGGCCCCTATCTATTAAATATATTAATACTAAACATTTTTAATAGTCAGAGTTTTTTTTAACTATTAGGGTTGTTTTGCTAATTTTAACACTTTCAGGGTGATATTAATTCTAGAACAAACTCACAAAAACATCCAAATACCCACAACTTACACACAAAACCTTCCTATAAAATAAGCTATCAAAATCAACTCTTACTCTAATTAATGGATGGCCAATTGGAAATTTTTACACCTCTGCAAAATCAACTTTGTAACATCCCAAAAATTTGGGGAGAGATTTATCAAGCATATTTGAGGTCTAAGAAGGTTATTTAGAAATTAAATATCCTAACAAATGAATTAATTGGTGAAAATTTTATTTTCAAACCAGAATTTTAGGAAAGTAAATAAGGGAATGTCTAATAAATATATATTAGACCCAAAAAAATAATTATATATCTATAGCTTGTTATTTTGGGAAATAAAGGTGTTTGTGGAGAGGTTTGTTTTCTAAAATGAATTATAGATGAATGTAAAGCTAATTCTAGAAAATAAGGGCTTATTTTATTGAGAAATTCCAGAAAAATAGCTAGAGATTATTGTTTGGCATGAAAATTTTAGAGAGATTACCTTATGCTACAAAGAAGTCAATATTGAGGATTATTTTTTTAAAATTAATTTCTTTCTTAAATGATAAAGTTGCAAACAAAAGGATTGATTTGAGCATAATAGTCTTTTAGCATCCCATACTACTCACACTTGTACCCTTCAGCATTAATCTTCATGTGCCACCTCTTATTCTCATTTTTCACAATAAGAAATAGGGAATGGTGTGAGAGAACGAGAGAAAGTGAGAACCAGAGGAAGCATCGTCGAAGAAGAAGAAGGAGAGGAAGAGGAGGCTGGATTCCATATGCAACAATAGAATCTAATATTGTTGGTAAGCCTCATAAACCTCTTTTTGCCTTGGATTCCTTTGAATGAGGGTGGTTTTTAAGTGAGAAGAGTAACTGTATGTAATTGAATATCATTGCATGGTGATTGTTTGGCTTTGGGTCAGTTACTGAGAATAATATCCTCTGGTTCATTGTAACATCCGAAATTTCAGTCACCAAAATTCTTTATATTTAAGGGGATAAAATGGTGAATTAAAGAGCACAAGAAATGACCAAAAAAAGAAATTAGTGGTGACACACAACATGATTATGTTTGGAACACAAATTGTAAGCATTTGAAGTTGCTGCCAGTGAGTTTCCCTGTGTATTAGTCTTGTTGTGTGACATTTTTAAATAGGCAAGTGATGGTCAATACGTATGAAATTTTCTAGAAAAAAAGTAGACTTATCAAACTTTAATTTGATAAGTTATATAGGTCATAAGGAGCTGTACACAGAGTTATGAATTTTTGAAATTTACATAGTGAAACTGGACAATTTCGAGGACAACGTCCAAAGATGTAATTTCTGGGAATGTTGAACTTCCAGTTGGCTAAATGCTACATTTTTTCTTGAAACCAGACTCAATAAGGGTTTCATAGCCTTTAGAATCACTCCAATTGAATTTCTACAAATAAAGTTATGATTTTTCAATGTTTGATCAAAATATCTGCCAGAATGCCCAACTATTGAGAATTTGGGGGAAAATGTAATGGTAATTGTGTAAATTATGGAATAAGATAAAAGCACATATTTTCCCAATTCAAGGTCTCTAGCTATGGTGAAAATGAAGAAAAGAAGTCAAGAAAAAAATAATCATGTGGGAAAGCAAAAAAGGTGGGTATGTACATAATTAATTAATTAAAGAGAGAAGATTATGGAAAATGTTAGAAGCAATTAATATTTCCCTTTCTTCTTGTTATTTTCATCCATAAAGGGAAGTTAGAGGGAAAAATATATGCTTAGAAGAAATCATGCCATGCATCATCATCTTAAGCCAAGGAAATAAATATGAACTTATCAAGATAAGAGCACATGTTGGAATTTCAATAAAATAATATGTACAATTGGTTAGATAAATTGGATAAAGCTCATTTGGGTTAAGAAGGACCCTAACATTGCGTCATTTTGGGCCTTAAAAGGATGGAGATAATTGGTTCAAATCAAATAAAGGCTTTATGACATAATTATGAAGGGATAAGGCTTAAGGAAAACATGTGTCATAAAACATTAAACAACTATTTCTTAAAGTAGGTGTAGGATATTTTAAAGCCATCATCTTCATCTTGTTAGGGCAAGTGTTTCACCCAAGAGGAGAAGTGAATTAGGTGGTACCAAAAAATTCGTTTCATATATAAAAATTAACTGGAAATTTAAAGCAGTTAAGAGCTAGGAGAAATATCACCGAAGTGTACATCGAGAGTTATACTGGTTTGACCACAACTACTTTGACCTACGTATAGTCCTCAGAGCTTCTCTTAGAGTTTCACTATATCTTCTAAGATTCAGTGGGTTCTTGGCACCTCAATACATAGGAAGTTCCTTCACTTGGACACTCACTCCCCCGTACACATTTTAAACAATCCCTAACTCAAGGTTCCACAACCTTAAGTTGTCTCAATAACAGATATTGAGTTTGTAAAGAAAATCTCTCTCCTAGAGAAAATATATAATCACTGAAGTACAAAGAGTGAATATAAGAAACAGAGGACTAAGAATATATTGATCAGTATATGTTCGTATGTTCTAAGTCGTGCTTGTTCCTCATTGAATATTCCTATATTTATAGATGAGTTATGATAGCCATTAGAACAATTTCAACTTGTCCATTAGAGTTGCACAGCTATGTTTAACCCTTCTTTGAATATGAAAACTATCATTTTGCGGTAGGTGAACTTTCAGACCTTTTGTTTGACTTTTCTCTTAACGCATGATCTCTTCATTGTTTCTCTACAAATATACTCAAAATAATAAAATAATAAAAGGTTAATCATATATATAACAAATCAATGAACAATAGATTAAAATCATACTCTCTGTACTATATTACTCAAGTGGGTACTCAAGTGATCATGATCTATTACCTGAGTGGCTACTCAAGTGACCTACTGAAAAATTGGCATAGAGTTAAGTCAATGTTTTCTGACTAGACTATTGGGGTAATCCATTGAGTAATTCATTTTATAAAACTTGACAGACTTGATTACATGAGTGATGCCTCGAGTAAGTCTTTATTTTCTTCTCTAATTACTTGACTGATTCCTCCAGTAATGCTTCCAATTCTTTTCTAATTAGTCGAGTGATCCCTCAAGTAATGTCATCAAAATCTTGGCTGAGAATAACTGCTTCATTGCTTACCTGATTGCTCAAGTGTTCCCTCAAGTAATGCAATCTTTTCATTTCAAAATTACTTGAGTGATCCCTCGAGTAATGTCACTCATTTCTTGGCTGAGAGTTACTGCATCATTTCTTTGCTGATTACTCGAGTGATCACTCAAGTAATGCTTTAATTTATTTTCAGATTACTCGAGTAAACCCTTAAGTAACGCCATGCAATTTTTGACAAAGCTTTTGAAACAATTTCTCACACATTACTGGAGTGATCCCTCGAGTAATGAAGGATCATTACTCGAGGGCTTACTCGAGTAAATTATTCAAAAATCTGCCAGTGATGCTTTCTCCTATTCTCTGTCTTTCAGTTCTTCTTCATTACTTGAGTAGTTACTTGAGTAATGATTTTACCTGCCACCAAGAGCTTAGTTGCTTTATTCAAACCCTTTTGTTTATTATCAAAACCTTTTGTAACATTAATCCAATCTTTGTTAAAATCAAAACATATGGGATCTAAAATTCTCCCCCTTTTTTATGATGACAAAACTTGGTGATTTTGAACGAAGTTTTTGGAATTGAGTTTTCAATCATATGTTTCTTGAAAACTCTTTTGAAATGACTTGGGAAAGATCATTTTAAATCCAAATCTAATTATTTTGAGAAATTTAGTATTTGAAATCTTTTTGAATCTAATTTTAATGATGTTAAATTCAAAAACTCAACTTTGAAGGTATGTTCTAGTTTTTCATTCGTTTATCTTGCATACACAATAAAAAACTCATTAGTCCACAACTTAATATAAATAACTTCAAATTAAACTACATAATGAGTTCATTACATACGCAAACTTAAAACAGGAACTCAGAAAGCTCCCTGAAACCCTATACACCCATATCCCTATGCATTCTTTACAAAATCATGTCATTCATCACAAAATCACACCAGGTTCTTCTCCCCCTTTTTGTCTTCATCACAAAGGTGGGAATCAATCGAGAGAAGGACTAGAACTATATGGCTGGGCCCCAGAAATGGGAATGACAGGAAGAGGTGTAAATATAGAGCCATGTGAGTCACCCGTACTTGAAGAATCTAAAGATGATGGTTTAGGTTTAGGGAGATTCACTGGAAGTATCTGAAGAAGACCTTTTGAAGGATTATGTGGATCTAGAAGCTTAGAAGTAACCTCCACCTCCTCTATACCAGTAGGTGACTGATGATCACCAGATGAAATAATCACCGTGCCTGTAAGTTAAATAATAGGTATGGGTATTGGCTAGAGCTGGACTTGCTGGACAGGGTCATCAATGATGATGTGGATAGGCTTAGATGTTTATGGGTCAGGGTTAGGCATGGCAAAAAGAAAGTTTCTGGGAATAGTGATAGGTATGATAGGAAGAGGAATAGAAAAAGGTCCAGGCATAAAAGATGGTTCATACTTTGGTGTAAATGCAGACATAGATGGACCAGGAGTAGATGAACCAGGAAACATGGCATCAAGTCTGGTGTAAAGTGATCTCAGAAGTTTACTTTGGACCCGTTGTTCTGCTAACATCTCCTCCTGCCTCTTATCCATAATTGCTATAAGCTCTCCCATCTTTTCATTCATGTGAGTGACAAGCTCCGCATTTGTGTTAGCAATATCTACATGAAAGCCTTTAAGAATATTTTCCAAAAATGTCTATAATATGGATTCAAAGAAAGAAGGAGGAGCAGTTAAGGCAGGGGCAGAAGACTGTGTATCATCCATTTGACTAGCGTCAGACTCAATCTTCTTTTTCTTCTTGGGACTAGATTTAAGAGGTGTCTTCAAGGGAATCTCAATATTCAATTTCCTAATATGATTTCGTCCCTCTGGAGTGAGCCTCTCAATTGGTTCATTCTTCTTCAAGTACCAAATCTTATTCTTTTTTAATAATAAAGATATGAGCTGAGAATAAGACATTGGAGTGGTGATTTTTCCTTCAAATATGTATCTCTTACTCTTAGCAAAAATGAACTCACCCAGGTCTTTTTTATTCTTGAGAAGAAATGAGGCAATTTTTTTGTAATCCCTCTCTATGAAATGAGTGTAACTGTTGAAATTGTTGACTGTGGTTCTTGAGTAGATATACTATAAAACTCGATGAAAATCACACATATCACTTAGGTTGAAACTGAGGGGTCCCATAATCTCACCAGGCTAGTTTGAATCAAGATTAGGATAATTATCTTCAGGGAGTCCTCTATCCCTAACCAGGTGTTGATTTTGGAGGGTGAGATTAGGATTTCTTGCCCCTAACCTTAGAGACCATTTCTTCTTCCAAGGAATTTCTAAGAGGATCATTGACAGGTTCTAAATTACAATAGAAGTGTCTAACTATATGTAATAACTCGAATTTTGAGATTTAAGCCTAGAGAATAAGCCTGAAAAAAGTGGACTGCTAAGCTCCAGTTTTGCAAGAGCCCAAATTTATTCTCTAATGATTCTTATATCTTTGGCGTATTAAAGAAATTAAAATGGTGAATTTTGGAGAAAGTAATTATATTTTGGGTGAAATCGTCTATAAGGTAGTGAGTTTGTCATGTGATTTTGTATGACCAAATGATGAGCAAAAGTTATGAAATTTTACAGGATGGAAGTAGACATCATAAGCTTTAATTTGATAGGTATATGACTCAATTAGAGCTCTAAACAAAAAGTTATAAATTTTTGAAGTTAGCACAGAAAAATTGTGAACTTTCTGGGACATGTAAAGATTAAAAATCTGGGAATGATGTGCTTCCAAATAGTAAAATGCTATATTTTTCCTTGAAACTAGACTTAATATGGGTTCTATAGCCTTTGAAATCACTCTAATTCTATTGTTTTAGAATTAGTTATGATTTTTCAAAATTTGGGCAGAAAATATGCCAGAATTGAGGTAAATTCGAAAATGATGGAAATTATGTGATCGCAAGTTTGTAATTAAGGGATAAATTGTTAACAGCCCATTTTGACACTAACTTGGGCCCTTAGGATGTGATTTATGGATGACCAGAGAGAGAAAATAAGAAGTTCATGTTAAATGGGCTTTATGCACAAAAAGTCAAAATTTAGAATTTTGGCTTGTTAAATAATTAAAAAGGGAAAAGGGGATATTACATAAAGTTATTTCCCTTCATCCTCTTCCTCAAAATCGTGCAGCACCATGAGAAATAAGAGAGAGAGAGAGAGAGAGAGAGCTTGAGAGTATCTAGAGAGAGAAAGGGGAGAAAACTCGCAAGGTAGGTCGATTTCTTCGGTGAATTCAAATCTAACGTGTATAACTCCACACCTAAGCTTCTCTTATATGTATTTCAAGATTTTTGAAGCCCAGATTTGGTGCGGAAGAGCTTAGGGTTTTCAACCATATTGAGGAAAAGCTAGTGGGAGCTTGAGGGAACTTCCAAACTCTTGTATGTTGACTATTCTGGCCGTTGTGGACAATTTAATCGGTGAAATTTTGCTGGATTGTCATTGGTTTTAATTTTTGGAAATGGGTTGGCCTAGGGGTTATGCTACCCAAATTGATACTAAATGGTAGTTGTAACCTAATGGAATAGTCAATAAAGTGGTTAGAAGCAGAAAGGAACGCATTTACAGAGTCGAAATCACAAAACCCCGATTTTCCCCGGAAAACCCATACATTTTGGTCATGGCTGTAAATGGGCCTTAGAGTTGGATTTTCAATGATTTGATGATTCTATTAGATTCACAAGGGAAAAGTAGTTGGGTTTACAGTTGGTCACTTTTTTAGAAAAGGCCAAAAAAGCATAATTACGAAAATGCCCCTAAAACCCTTAAAGTGGGTCTATCAAGGTTAATTTTGTAATTTGACAATGAATTTGATAATTTTGAGTCTAGAAATGGATTCCTTGGGCAAAAATATGTTAGAATAGCCTATGTCAAAATTTTTGGAAAAATACAGTCGGACTGGGTACGGTCGGGCTGGGCCGGGTCCTTGGGGGCATTTTAGTAAATTTTCATAATAGGCTCATATAACCCCCAGAAACACTATGGAAGTGTCTGAATGGTACATTTAGAATTGTAGGACTGAGTTGAGAGTTTGAGGGATAGGCACGTAAATCGAGGTGTGTTATTTGAGGATCAGGGAGGGCGATTAAGGTAGGGAACTTACCTCTCCTACATGTAATTGATATTTGTATTAGTGTATTAATGTATGTTATTTCTTTTCTTGATTATGTGAAACATATATGAATGATTGAAGCTCTGTTTCAATTTATGCTATGGCCATAAGTACGTTATTCGAAACGTTGAGCTTGCAGATTTGTCATTGTGTGAGCATGAGTTAGTGTAAAGCAAGCATGTCATGCATTAAACATTCTATCTTGCATGCATATTAGTATTGTTTTATTATTGAGATTCTCTCGAATCTTACCCTCCCCTACCAACATTTTAGACAGGGTAGGTTGATCGAGGATGGAGTAAGCAACCAAGGGCGGCGGGACTTTCTCGGGTTGTAACTTTGGTAGTTGGTTATCATTGCAGTTGGGATAACTGTACATGTTTGGATGTATACATAGTTGTATGGATTGAAATGTGTATTTGGATATGTTTTCAAATGGATATTGTGTAATCCCCATATGAGAACTTGTATATGGTGAATGTGCCTTTGAAACTCATTGGTGAAAGGTATAAACCAGGGATTGCCAAATCTATGTTGTGCACTCTAATATATACTAAATGTGATTTATCCATGCTAAGTAATTGTATTCGATATGTGAATATGAGACCAGTTGTATTAGATTTTGAAACGTATATGTGAAAACCCTATCTCAAGGATGGGGAATGAAATGAGTTTTGTTTATCCGTTGGTCTCTAATTCATTTTAATCACGTATTCCAGATATAATTATGGAGGGGAGTTACACTATCTTTGTACAAAAACAATGTTTAACTGATAGCCAGGGCATATAGGACTCTAGATAAGGACAGAGGTCAAATTTCAATACCTTTTGAAGATGGTTGAGGTTAATGAAGTGCATCTTGCACACTCTTTTCCTTGAAAAGTGATCTAAGAATTTTTGTGACTCCTCAATCTTCTTCATATTGAATCCCTTTGGAGGGAATGTGATTTCTTCTTCCCCCTCTTTTGGTACCTTTGAAGATTGGCCTTCCTTTGTTGTGACTTTGGATTGAAGGGCTCCTTCAAGATGTTTGCCATAGCTTTGGTCCTTATGTGCTTTTCCTCAAAAAGGAAGGTGTGTCTGAGTCAGAAGAAGAAGGAGGAGGAGATGGAGCTTTGGTTCCTTTACCTCTCCCTAGAGGTGAGCTTTTCTAAGTTTATGCCCTTGTGATTCTGGATTCTTTGATCATGACTCCTTTCACTTTGGGTTTGGCTTAAGGCTTCAGTTTAGCTTTAGGTTTGGGAGATAGCTTCTGTTTCTTGGTAGGAGGTGATGAAGGTGACTCAGAGGGTTGATGTGGTTCAGAAGACTCAGAGGGAGTGTTAGGATTAGGAGATTTGGTTCTAACTATAGTGATTGAGAGGAAAAGATTTTCTGGAAAATTTCTTGCGATAGTCAGAGGTTAGGGTTGGCGATTTTAAGAGGTTTGAAGAGGTTTTTCACAAGGATTTTCAGTGGGTTTTGATGGAAATGAAGTGAAGAAATGTTTGTGAAAAATTTTTCGAAGGTTACACAGAGAATCACTTGAAGTAATTTTGTGAAAATGACAGAATGCATAGTAATGTATCCCTGTTACCTGACATTACTCGAGGGCTCCCTCAAGTGATCTTGGGCCATTGCTTGAGGGCTTCCTCGAGTAATCATTTCTAGAAATTTAAAGTAATACAATTTAAACGTGTACCTATCATAAGTAATATTCTAATTACCTATGTATATTCCTATGGTGATTTGATAATACTTTAAGGAAGATTTGAGTTAAAACAAGGTTGATTTGTGATATGTAATCATGATCACTAGAGGGCTTACTCGAGTGACACTAAGACATTACTCGAGTAGCTACTCAAGTGATCAGTCTTATTCGAGTAATGCTTACCATTACTTGTAGTTATCACTCGTGTAATTTAGATTACTTAAAGTTGTTACTTGAGTGATATGGTACTCTGTTAACCTCTGCTTTTCATATCCCAAAGTAGAGTTTCAAATTCCTACAAAACAAATTACTAGAAACTGTAATGCTTAAGTTAGTAATCATCAAAACATCACTAGATAACATCATCTAACATTTTGTAAATACTAGATAACTTAAAATTCATTGGGATTTACTATTCCCAACTCTCTTCTTATAAATAGAAATTGGTCTTTTGCTAGGGTTTTGTAAAGATATCAGCTAGTTGAAGATAAGTTGGAATGAATATCACTTTGACATCTTTCTTTTGGACATGATCTCTGATGAAATGATATCTAACATCAATATTCTTGGTTCTGGAGTGTTGAACAGGATTCTTTGCCAAGCTTATCGTACTATTGTTGTCACAGTATATAGGTATCTCCTTCAAATAAATACCAAGATCTTGTAGCTTCAGCCATAACAATTGTGCACAAACAACTTGCTGTATCAATATACCCAGCTTCAGTTAATGAAAGGAATATTGTGTTTTGTTTCTTGCTGAACCAAGACACAAGAGAACCTTTAAGAAACTGACATTGTCCACTGGTACTCTTTATATCTGTCTTATATCCTCCACGATCAGAGTCTGAGTATGCAGCTAGGTACTCATTTCTTCTTTTAGGATACTAGAGACCCAATTCTGTAGTGTCAGCAAGATATCGAAAGATACGTTTGACAGTTTGGGCATGTGATTCCTTTAGTGCTGATTGATATCTTACACACATACCAATACTGAATTGGATGTCAGTTCTAATGTAAACTTTAATTTGACATCAGCATCAAGCTATGTAGTTGAGCTCATAGGCATATCGATTCCATTTGCTTCATCTATTCCATATTTCTTCAATAACTCTTTCAAATACTTTGTTTGAGATATGAAAATTCCATTTTTTCTTTGTTTGATTTGTAAACTGAGAAAGAAATTCAATTCTCCCATCATTGACATCTCAAACTCCCCCTGTATTATCTCAGAAAATTCCTTGCACAAGGTTTCATTAGTAACACCGAAAACTATATCATTAATGTATATTTGTATAATTAAAATATCATTTCATTTTCATTTTGTAAAAAATGTTGTATCAAATTTTCCTCGTATAAGACCTTGATTGATGATAAATTTACTAAGTCTTTTATACCATGCTCTAGGGTCTTGTTTTAAACCGTATAAAGCTTTTCTTAATTTGAAAACATAATCAAGCTTAGTTACATCTTCAAAACTTAGAGGCTGATCTACATATACTTCTTCCATAATATATCCATTTAAAAATGCACTTTTTACATCAATTTGATACAATTTGAAGCCTTTGATGCATGAAAAGGCTAAGAGTACTTGTATAGCTTCCAATTTAGCCACTGGAGCATATGTTTCCTTATAATCAATTCCTTCTTCCTTATTATAGCCTTTGGCCACCAATCTTGCCTTTTTTCTGACAATGGTTATGGATTCATTAAGTTTGTTCTTGAATACCCATTTAGTGCCAATGATCGGATGATCCATAGGTCGAGGTACCAAATCCTAAACTTTATTTCTTTCAAATTGGTTTAGTTCTTCTTGCATTGCTATTACCCAATCATTGTCTGATAGGCCTTCGTCAATGTTAGAAGGTTCAATCTCAGAAATAAAGGCAAAAAAACTAACTTCATTAAACATTTTATTTCTAGTTTTGACTCCTTCACTTACATCTCCTATGACTTGCTCTAGGGGATGACTCTTATTATATTTCTAGGCTCTAGGTTGTCCTAGTGACTTTTCCTCATCCTAGGTTTGGCCATTTTCTGGATTGATTGCTTTAGACATAAATTCTTGGTTAAGGACTCTTTCCTGCTTATCGTTAATAACTTTTTCAGAGGTTTCAAATTCATTGAATACAACATGAACTGATTCTTCAACAACACATATTTGTTTATTAAAAACTCTATATGCTTTACTTCAGTTAGAATATCCTAGGAATATTCCTTCATCAGATTTAGAATCAAATTTTCCTAGGTTATCATTTCCGTTATTGTGAATGAAACACTTACCTCCTAATATGTGCAAATAAACAAGATTATGCTTCCTTCCTTTGTATAATTTATATGGTGACCTTCCAAGTTTTATTCTGATGTAAGCTCTATTTGAAATTTAGCATGTTGTGCTTATTGGATCCCCCCAGGAAACTTGAGACACATTCTTTTCATTCAGTATTGCTCTAGTCATTTCAATAAGTACTCTATTCTTTCGTTCCACGACTCCATTTTATTGAGGTATTCTTAGAGCAAAAAAGTTGTGATCAATTCTATTAGCATCACAATAGTCTCCAAAAGCTTGATTTTCAAATTCTCCACCGTGATCTGTCCTAATACCTGTAATAATAGACATACCTTTCTCATTTTGTACTTTCTTGATAAAAACAATAATTCTCTAGAGGTTTCATCCTTCAATGATAAGAAAATAGTCTATGTAAATCTAGAAAAATCATCAACAATGACCAATGAATATAAGTTACCACCAAGACTTTTACTCTTACTGGTCCAACTAAATTCATATATAGCAATTGAAGTGGTCTGTTGGTTGTGATCTCATTTTTTGATTTGAAAGATGATTTAGTTTGTTTACCCTTTTGACATGCATCACAGATCAAATCATTTTTGAAGTTTTCTTTAGGTAATCCAATCACTAAATCCTTTTTAAGTAACTTGCTTGGTTGATGCATATTGAATGAGCTAATCTCTTATGGCGTAGCCAACTATCATCAATGTTACTTAGAAAATAGTTTTCACAATCATTTTTACTGATATTAAGAGTATAGCAATTACCTTCCCTTTTTGCTTTGATATTATTCTTATCTAATTGTAAGTCTTTCTTGTTTACAATTAGACATTCCTCTGTGTCAAACATTACCCAGTTGTCTTTATCTGTGCTTTGACTTACACTCAACAAATTATGACACAAGCCTTCAACGTAATATACATCTTTGACTTGTATGACTATCATTTTTTATTTCACCAATTCCTGCTATCTTTCCAGATTGATTTCCTCTAAATTTACCTTTCCACCTTCTTTATGTTGTAACAAGGTAAAACTTTTGAAATCACCAGTCATATGTCTAGAGCATCCACTATTGATGTACCACTTGTTGTTTATGGATGCTTTAAGACATATCTATAATAAAATACGAATTAAGTCTTACTTACCCATATCTTTTTGGGTCCTTTAGGGTTAGTACAAATTATTTTCTAAACATATGAACCTTTAGGAACCCATTTGTAGGCTCTTATTTTTCCTTTCTTTTTATGTAAGCATGATGAAGTATAGTGACCTTTTCTATTACAGAAATTATAGTATGTAAAAGGATTTGATATATGTACAGAATGCTAAAAATAACTCAAGTATGTCTTACCTCCTGCTTTCTTTCTTCCTTTCCTTTTATATGATTTTGGATCATATCCAATACCAGATCGGTCATTTACAAATCATTGATCTTTTAAAATTACCTTTACTATTTCACTCCCTTTGGTGAATTTTTCAAGAGTTCTCGTGAGATCAGTATTTTTCTTTTTCAAAGAAGAACAGTTTTCACAATCCTTTTCTAAAACATCTTTGAGTTTTGCTTCAAGATTTTTGTTTTTCTTTGTAAAAACAACCAATTCTTTAACTACTTTAATAGATTCAGAATGTAATTCATCATATGTAGGATCATAATCAGTTACCTCTTCTTCTTCTAGCTCTTTTTGAGCGACCAAACAGATATTGGCTACTTCCTCATCATCATTATCTTTATTAGATGAACTCTCTCCCCATATAGCATATATAAAGGCTTTCTTCTTATTGTAGAACTTGCCTCTCTTTTCTTTATTCTTCTGAGCCAGTTCTTGACATTCTGATTTGATATGTCCTAGTTTTGCACATTCATAGTAGATGATATGTTCTTTACTGCTTGTTCCACCCTTCTGAAAATTCTTGAATCCTTGGTCTTTCTTGTAAAATTTCCTGAATCATTTTACTATCAGGCCCATTTCATCATCGTCGAAGTCTTCATCATCTTCTTTTACTTTTAGTACATGGCCTCTCTTTTTCTTGTCACCAATATCTTCTAGTTCTCATTTCCATTTCAATTTACTTTCATATTCAGAGAGACTTCTGAATAGAGAAGGAACTGATCATATTAATTCACATTTTGCTTCCTCAATCATAGTGACTTTGGCCTCCTACTGTTTAAAGAGTATATTAAGAAACTTTCTTACTTGGGTATGCTGATCATAGACTTTCCCAAGCGCTACAAGTTGATTAACAAGATGAGTATATCTACGTTCAGATTTAGCTATTGACTCACCTGATTTCATTCAAATTAAATAAAATTCAGTAACCAGAGTGTTGATCCAGTTTTCTTTTATTCTTGAAGTTTCTTCGTGAGCTATTTCCAAAGCTTGCCACATTTCCTTAACTATTAGAAGTGTACAAATTCTAAAGTACTCGTTTTGACTCAAGGAACTTTGAATCATCAGATTACCTAGCTGTTAAGAGTGATGAGTTTCTTGTCATTCTCATCGTACTTGACTGGTGTCTTTGGAACTTTCTATAAATCTACAATCTTTATAGGTGTATAGTTTACATTCTCAATCACCTCCCATAGTCCATATTCTGTAGCCATTATGAATACTTTGAACTTTGCTTTCTAGAAAGATAAGTGTTCACCGCTGAAACCTAGTGGTCTGGTGATAGAAGCTCCGTCGAGAAGTATTCCTTCACCTATCTTGCCATTAGATCCTTCTTAGGTTGTTATACTCGAACAAGAAGATCTATGCTTTGATACCAAATGTTAGTGCAGGCGTTTCATTTCACCCAAGAGGGGGTAAATTGGGTGATACCAGAAAATTCATTTCATATATAAAAATTAACTGGAAATTTAAAGTAGTTAAGAGCTAAGAGAAATATCACTGAAGTATACACCAAGAGTTATACTGGTTCAGCCACAACTACTTTGACCTACGTCCAGTCCTCAGAGCTTCTCTGAGAGTTTCACTGTATCTTTCAAGATGCAGTGGGTTCTTGGTACCTCAGTACACAACAAGTTTCTTCACTTGGGCACTCGCTCCCCCTTACACGTTGTAAACCAATCCCTAACTTAAGGTTCCACAACCTTAAGCTGTCTCAATAACAGATATTAAGTTTGTAAAGAAAATCTCTCTCACAGAGCAAATATATAACCACTGAAGTACAAAGAGTGGATATAAGAAATAGAGCACTAAGAATATATTGCTTGGTATGTGTTTGTATGTTCTCAGTCATGTCTGTTCCATGTTGAATGTTCCTATATTTATAGATGAGTTGTGAAAGTTGTTGGAAAAATTTCAACTTGTCTATTAGAGTTGCACAGCTACGTTTGACCTTTTTTCGAATTTGAAAACTATCCATTTGTGGCAAGTGAACGCTCAGGTGTTTAGTTTGACTTTTCTCTCAGTGCATGATTTCTTCATTATTTCTTTGTAAATATACTCAGAATACTAAAACAATGAAAGGTTAATCATATAGATAATAAATCAATGAACAACAAATTAAAATCATACTCTCTCTACTGTATTACTTGAGTGGCTACTCAAGTGATCTTGATTTATTACTCGAGTGGCTACTCGAGTAACCTACTGAAATACTTAGCAAAGAGTTAAGTCAATGTTTTCTGACGAGATTACTCAGGTTATCCATCGAGTAATTCATTTTACAAAACTTGACAGACTTGATTACTTGAGTGATTTCATGAGTAAGTCTTTGTTTTCTTCTTTGTTTACTCAAATGATCCCTCGAGTAAGGCTTCTATTTTTTTTCTAATTACTTGAGTGATCCCTTGAGAATGTCATTCAAATCTTAACTGAGAGTAACTGCTTCTTTGCTTACCTAATTACTCAAGTGATCGGTCAAGTAATGCAATCTTTTTATTTCAAAATTACTCGAGTAATCCCTCAAGTAATGTCACTCATTTCTTAGTCGAGATTTACTGTATCATTTCTTCTCTGATTACTTGAGTGATCCCTCAAGTAATGCTTCAATTTCTTTTTAGATTACTCTAGTAAACCCTCGAGTAATGCCATGCAATGTTTGACAGAGCTTCTTGAATAATTTCTCACACATTATTGGAGTGATCCCTCGAGTAATGAAGGATCATTACTCGAGGGCTTACTCGAGTAATTCCTTCAAAATTTTCCAGTAATGCTTTCTCCTATTCTTTGTCTTTCAGTTCTTCTTCATTACTTGAGTAGTTACTCGAGTAATGATTTTTCCTGCCACCAAGAGCTTAGTACTTTATTCAAACCTTTTGTTTATTATCAAAACCTTTGGTAACATTAATCCAATCTTTGTTATCATCAAAATATATGGGATCTAATGCATCTTTCCTTCTTCTTTTCACGGCATATACAAGAAAAAGAGAGAGAAGAGAGCTTGAAGACTTAGAGAAAATAAAGCTCAAGGAAGGAAAAATCCAAGGTAACTACTTGTGATTCCAAGTACTTATGCCTTCTAACTTGTGTAGAACATTTCTGAAGCTCTTTTCCTTCTTGGAAACCTTGTGTAGCAAGAAAAACTTCAAGGGAATAGAGAGAGGGGGAGGACGTTCTAGAGAGAGAAAGTTGAGAAATCAAAGGTAACTACAAGAACCTCAATCTTTTTGGTTTTATGGTATTGTTGTTGTGGTTCTTGACTTGATTTGTGGATTGGTTGGTTGTTTTGTAAATTTGGGGTGATGGAACCTTAAGGGGTTATGCTGCCCAAATTTCTTCAAATTATGTCAAATAAGTATTTAAGAAGTAAAACAAGTGATTAGGAGTGAAAAGGAAGGAGTTTAAGGGGTTAAAACATGAAATCACATCTTTCCCTTTTATTTGGAATCTCTTCCAGACACAGTTCATAGAGGGTTTAGACTAGACTTTAGTGTTTTTGATGATTCCATTGTGTTTAGAAGGGAAACTTGTGTAGGGTTTATGTTGATTATGAAGTGTGAAAAAAATTAGAATGTGAAATGTCAAATATACCCTTGAAACCCTAAGTTGGGGGCTACCAAGGGCATTTTCGTCTTTTGGCAATGAATTTGGTAATTCTGAGGTCAAAAAAATATTCCTACAGCGAAAATACATAGGATAAGCCGGGGTCATAATTCTTGGAAAAGTACAGTTAGACTGAGTACAAAGGGACTTAGACCGGGTCCTTAAGAGTATTTTGATAATTTTACAGTGTTATACAAAGATAACTAACACAATAAGTTTAGAATGAATTATGAGTGAATAATAACTCATTTATCCTAAATATGGAATTTTAAGATATACTAATATCCTGAGCCAGATACGGTATTGGACCGACAGTCAGTCAGGGAAAGGTAATCCAGGTAGTGAACTTACCTCTTCTGCATGTATTTGATATATGTACTTATGTATTGATGCATGTGATTACTTTTCTTGGTTACGTGAAACATGTCATACCCTTCCCTTATTTTACTTATTTTCAGAGTGCTTTCGCAGTCCGATGAGCAACACAGGAATAGCATAAGTATACTAATTATTAATATAAGCACTTAATTACATCTGAAGTTGTCCCCACAGGATTTGCAAATATATACATATTTTTCTAAAATATTCAAAGATAACGACATATATATAACCATGATTCTTGTCTTGGGAAACGTGCCCGTCAGTTCCCCATATCTACATCCTTTCCTTTTGAGCCACTGGCACCCGCTGAGATATTTTTGTTTAGAAAAAGGGGTCAGATTCCAAAGAATCCCAGTAGAAACAAACTATCGTTCATTTAAAATGCTAGAATTAAATATGCAATGCACTATATAATGTAAATAAAATTTCACATCAAATAGTATGAGTACACGAAGTTCAGGGCCAACCATCGATATGGAATCCCTACGTATATCTCAACCGAGTCCCTGACAACAGCTAGGTAATATGCATTAGGCATTATTGTGTCCTTATTAGGCCGAATGGTACATTTACTCTTCCCACCAGACGGTACATATACTCTTCTCGCACCACAGCTAGATAGTGTGTTTTCATTATTTACATCACATAATACAGTGACTTGCATCATATAAATGGTGTAATATCTCGAATTTTGGGATTGGAGGATTAGGAATAAGCCTAAATTAAGTAAACTACTAAGCCCCAGTTTAGTAGGTGTTCCAAATTAATTCCCTAATATTTCTTATATCTTTGAGGTATTAAAGGGAATAAAATAGTGAATTAAAGAGTAGGGGAAATTTGCATACAAAAATGGAATTTATTGAAGTTGCAAGTGTTAGGATCGGTAGGCATAGCGGAAGAATTTTAAAAGTTTCACCGATCTTAATCGAGGATCTATCAACGACATTTAAACCAAGTTGGAAGATTCATACCTTTTTCAGGATTCAAAGTTTTCACAATCTTTAGGAGCCAACACGTCAGGTCCACTCCCTCTACCGGTATACACATGAATGCTCTCCAACCGAGACTGCGTGCTAGCGCCTCTAATATCTCCTAGGGTTTCACTTGCGGCTCTCAATTCTCATATGCATATGAATATATCTGCTCTATCAAGTCGATAACCTATGAGGGCTATTTCCAAATTTCAAAATTAATCATCATTAATTTCAAAATTAATTAACAATTAATTATCTTGATGAGCTAATTAAATAAATTCAGTTTAAATTAAATCTGTCAAACAGTTTTAATTTAACCTATTTATTTAATCCAAATAAAGAGCCATTAGATTTAATTTATCTTCATAAATTAAATCTGAGATACTATATCTCTATCATATTAGTTTTTAAATTTAATATATCTTAATAAATTAAATTTGAAACTAACACAATATAATAATATCATATAATATATATATACATACATATATATATATATAAGATATATATTTCAAAAATATATATATCTATATAATATTATTAAATATAATAATATCATATAATATATATACATATATATATATAAGATATATATTTCGAAAATATATATATCTATATAATATTATTAATGAATTTTGTATTATATATATATATATAATTCATCCACCCTAAATTAAACATTATCTCGTATTAGACCATTCTTGTGTGCGACCCTGTAGGCCCATATAAAGTTGGTAGTGGGCCAATAACTATACTAACCCAAAAGTCGCAAGCAGCCTCTAGCAAGACATTACGACTACCCAATTCATATGAGGATCGTTATCACGATGTAACATGTCATACAACCATGTCACGTCCCTTTTAACACACGATATATCGATCAAGGATAAGGCATGGATAATGTCATCCTTTTGTTCCTGACCATTACTTTATTGATTCCTGAGTAGCCTGATAACAGAGACAGAAACTCCTTTTATCATAGTATGGCCATACATTTCTCAGACTCACTTATCGAGGGGCCCAGTAATATCTCTCTACTAATGTGAGGGACAAATTCTATCTTGATCATTCATATTCCTCTGCATGAAAAACCACCAAGCCCGATCGTAGCCTTTATCATCACCCGGTCAAAAGTGACTTTTCACTAGTTCAAAGCTTAGCAACTCTCATGTAGGAATCCATGATGACCTCAGGTCTAAAGGCATTGTGACGTGGTTATACATGAGAAAAGCTTATGACTTGATCCATGTAGCTTTCTCATAGTGGGACGGTCCAGCACCTTGTACTCTTACAAGTGCCTAAGACTTTGATTTGTATCTCCATATCTTATCAAAGTCATACTGGTCTTGTTTCATCTTTGCTCCCGCATAGATGACCGACCAGGGACATTTTAGGAGAATCTTTATGAATTATCCAAGGATACAATTATCACATTTAACATGCAAATAATATGATAACAGAATGGAGAAATTTCATTAAAATAATAATGTTCAAAGTACAATGATTGGCCTTTAGGGCACAATTTTCAACAACAAGTGCTTGTAGTTTCATTGCATATTTTGGGCTAACCAAGAGGGAGAAAAATTAGTTGAATGTCAATTGGGCTTATGGCATACAATACATGTACATAAAGTTGTAACATAAAAGTCAAACTTTTAGGAATTATGGTAATTAAGCAAATAAGGGAAAATGGGACATTGTAAAATGATTTTTCCCTTCCTTTTTCTCATAAAAATTGTACAGCAATGGGAGTAAAGAGAGAGAAAGCTTAAGAGAATTCTAGAGAGAGAAGGAGAAAAAAACTCATAAGGTAGGTCGATTTCTTCTGTGAATTCGTATCAACGTGTATAATCCTTCCTCTAAGCTTCTCTTTTACATGCATCAAGGTGTTTGAAGCATAAATTTGATGTTCAAGAGAGCTAGGGTTTTAACCTAAAGGGGAAGAGCTAGAGGGAAGCTACGGTAGCTTTACAAACTTCAAATATTGCTTGTTCAAGCTGCCGTGGACAATTTAATCGGTGAAATTTCCCCAGATTGTCTTTGCTTTTAAATTTTGAAATTGAGATGGCCTAAGGGTTATGCTACCAAGATTTTGTCTAAATGGTAGTTGAAACCTAATTAAATAGTTAATAAAGTGGTTAAGAGTAGAAAAGAACATGTATATGGAGTTGGAATTGAAAAGGTACTAAGAGTTAATAGCTAAAAATGGGCTAAGAGTTGGGTTTTTAATGATTTAATGATTCCATAGAGTTTAGGAGGGAAAATTAAGTGGAGTTATAGTTGGTCACTTTTTCAGAAAAGCCCGAAAAAGAATAATTACGATAATTATGAAAACGCCCTTGAGACCCTGAAAGTGGGGCTGTGAAGGGCATATCTATGTTTTGGTAATGAATTTAGTATTTCCTAGTCCAAAAATGAATTTCTTAGGAAAAAATATGTTAGAATAGACCCAGTCAAAATTTCAGCAAAAGTATGGTCCAACAGGGTACGGCAGGGTCGGGCCAGGTCCCCAAGGGCATTTTGGTAAACTTTCACCATAGGCCAATATAACCACTATAAACACTATGGAAGTGTCTAAAATGGTATATGACTAAGTTTTAACCTAATTCTTATACATTTCAAATTTTACGACCGAGTTGGGAGCTTAAGGTTGGCATGTTTTACGGGGCACGTGAAACGGGGTTATAGAAACTTGAGGTAGGGAACTTTCCTCTCCTACATGTATTTGGTGTTTGTGCTGGTTTATTAATTCATATTATTGCTTTGCTTGTTTTTGTGTAACACATATGAACTATTGAAGTTCTGTTTTTATTTATACTATGGCCATAAGTATGTTGTTTGAAACATTGGGCACATAGATATGTCATTGTGTGAGTATGAGTTATGTAATGCAAGCATGTCATGCATTAAACATTTATCTTGCATGCATAATGGTACTGTTTTACTACTGAGATTCTCTCAAATCTCACCCTCCCCTACCAACAATTTAGACAGGAAGAGAAAGAAGATATGCTAAGAACAAAGAAGAGAACTGTATAAGGGCATTATAGTGGTGGAATAAAGATAGAAAGATATCTCCATTTCTTTGGGATGGGTTTTGATACCTTAGAGCCCTATGCGGCTATAAGGTTTGCAATTATTATGTATGAATCCCGATGGGAAGTTTCTGTAATCATACATATATTATCAGTATATTTATGCTTTTCTTGTGTTGCCCACCGAACCGCATATCATTTTCCTCAAATACTCTGAAAAAGGTGAAAATAAGATAAAGGCCTAACAAATGGTCACATAATGTATGAGAGATAGTAGTTCCTACCTTAACACTTTTTAGCCTCGAACTGCTCGCCTCATAAAATGTGCCATGCTTAGGCTCCCAATTCAATCCTAAAATATCAAATAACAAGAATTAGGTTAAAAGAAGCTTCCCGACACCAAATTTGAGCTTCACAAACCTTAAAGAACATGAAAGAGAAGCTTACGAGAAAGAGTATACACGTTAGGGTTTTTTGATATACACGTTAGGGTTTTTTGAGAAGCTAGGGTTTTTTGGCCATACTAGGAAAAGCCAAAACGAGCATGAGATAACTTCTGAAACTTCAATCTTTGATTATTTTGACTATGGCAAACAATTTAATTGGTAAAATTTTACTGGATTGTCTTTTGTCTTAAATTTTGGAAAAGAGGTGGCATAGACATTATGCTACCAAATTGGGTCTAATTAGTAGTTATAACATAATTAAATAGTTAGTAAAGTGGTTGGGAGTAGAAAGGAACACATCTGCGGAGTCAGATTCGGAAAACCCTAAATTTCCCTAGAGTGTTATGCATCTCGACCAAAGCTAGAAATGGGACTAAGAGTTGGATTTTCAATGATTAGATGAGTCCATTAAATCAAGACGGAAAATTAGGTGTGGTTACGGTTGGTCCTTTTTTGAAAAATCTCGAAAAAGCATAATTATGAAAACGCCTTTGAAACACTTAAAGCGGGGCTACCAAGGGTAATTTTATCTTTTGGCAGTGAATTTGGTAATTTTGAGTAAGGAAATGGATTCCTTGCATCAAAATATGTCAGAATAGCCTATGTTAGAGTTTCGAGAAAAGTATAGTTGATCCGGGTACGGCGGGGCTGGGTCGGGGTGCTGGGGCATTTTGGTAAATTTTCACCATAAGCTAATATAACCACAAAAAGACTATAGTAGTGCCTAAAATGATACATTAATTGGTTCTAACCTAATTATTGTACATTTAACACTTTACGACCAGGTTGGGAGCCTAAGGTTGGCACAATCTTTGATTGTTCTGGCTACTGTGGACGATTTAATCGGTGAAATTTTGCCAAATTGTTATTGGTTTTAAATTTTTGAATTGAGGTGGCTTAAGGTTATGCTGCTAAAATTAGGTCTAAATGATAGTTGTAACCTAATAAAATAGTTGATAAAGTGCTTAAGAGTAGAGAGGAACAAGTCTGCGAAGTCGAAATTGAAAAACCTCAATTTTCCCCAGAGAACCTATAAGTTTTAGCTAGCTCTAGTTAGGGGCCTTAGAGTTGGATTTTCAATAATTTGATGATTCCATTAACTAGAAAAGGATTTTTTTTTGTGAAAGTATGTCAAAATAGCTCTAGTCAAAATTTCAGAAAAAGTACGGTTTGACCAGGTACAGCGGGGCTGGGCCTAGACCCCGGGGAATTTTGGTAAATTTTTACCATAAGCTAATATAACAACCATAAACACTATGGAAGTGTCTAAAATGGTACATGAATGAGTTTTTAACCTAATTTTTGTACATTTCACATTTCAGGACCAAGTTAGGAGCCTAAGCTTGGCACGCTTTACGATGTGAATGATTTGTGGCAAGAAAAAGGTTAAGATAGGGACTACTATCTCTAACATACTGTGTGAATATTTAAATGATGTTTGTTACTATATTTTGTGATATGAACACGTGCTAGAGGTGCATTACCTAGTTTTGGTCTAAGACCTAGCTAAGGTATACTGTATTACCTAGTTGTAGTCGGGGACTCGGCCGAGGCACACGTAGGGGTTTTGATTGGACTGTTGGCCTTGAGTTTGTGTGCACGCACGGTTGATGTGAATTTTCATTTTACATTATATGTGGCATTGAATATTTGATTCTCGCATTTTATATGTCAATCGTATGTTTCTACTGGGATTCTTTGGAATCTTACTCCTTTTTCTAAACAAAAATGTCTCAGCAGATGCAGCGGCTCAAAAGGAAAGGATGTAGGTATGGGGAATTGACGGGCACGTTTCCTAAGATAAAGACCATGGTTATATGAAGTCGATGTTCTAGGATATTTTGGATATTCTGCAAAAGTTTGTATATATTGCCAAACTCTATACAGTTGATTCTGGTATGTAAACAAATACTTTTATCAGTATATTTATACTTTTTTGTATGCTTGTGGAACTTGGTCTCTATTACTTTGTGTAAATCGAAATGGAAATAAGTGTTGACATTTTTGGTATCAGAGATAATAAGCGGTTCTGGCATTATTAGAATGGTATACTAATATGATTTTGTTTGCATGACGATAGGAGGTCAAAAAGATTGGAGTCAAAGCAGTTCTAGCGAGCCATACAAGGGGTCGAAGGCGTTTGTCAAGCAGAAACCATTAAAATAGTGTATCCTAGATGAGCAGCTGCCTATAGAGTATTATAGACTCCATGGTGTACTCATAAGATGGATGGCCTAGAAAAGCATACCGGTACTGCCAATATATAGCCTGGAGCCAAGGTTGGCATTGCCAGGGTAGTCACATGTAAGGGAAATAAGAGAGTATTTAGAGGAAGACCCTAAGGAGGACCTAAAGGAGGACCTCGATGAGGATCCCAAGGAATACTTTGAGGAGGAACTGAGTGGCTGTGAGTCTTATGCTGGTATACTAGAGGTAGGATATGACTTATAACTAGATCCTAAGCTATGGCACTATATCTTAGAAAGATATCATGAAGCCTAGTGAGCTCAGGCCACACTTGTTGGATGTTGCTTTGCATTTCTGGCTAGAGTTCGATCCATGTATGCTATTCAGGACCAGTTGCATGTAGGAGTGCTAATTGAGTTCTAGATTCATGCTATACTAGATTTCTTCCCAAACTTTGCTTTTTGGAATCGGCAAAATAACAACATCATCGAGTAGGGCCTAAATAGGAACATGTATGAGTTTTTGGATCATATGGATGACCTAGTAGAGAGATTTATGTTTGATGACAGATGAGGGACCTGGACGTCATATTTTAGTGTTCGAAGATGACCGACACTTATTACAAGACAAGGCCGATTTGGTGAAACCGACAGACAAAAAGTGATTTAGCTAGAGTCAATATTTTGGGAGGGTACAGATGGGGAATGTAATGTAAAAGGACTAATATGTCATGTACAGTAGTTTATAGGTTATTTGATGTTTCTGTTTCTCTCTAACTATTGTAAATAGTTGTTGTATGCTATGTATGACGTACCTGTATACCTTGACTTTTTTTTTGAAATGATAAAAATGCCCTTTCTCTTATATGAAATGTAATTCTTCACTATTTTCATGTAGTTTGAAATATAAAGATGATGTGCGATAGGCCACGAGGTAGACGCAGAGGACATGGTAGAACCGGGGATCGAGATAGTACTAAGAGGAAGATCCAAGGCCTGACCCTATATAGCAACAAATACTAGATATACTGGTATAATAGCAAAAAACTATAAATGAAATAAGGAATGAACATTGGGAGGTACCATAAAGGCAAGGTCGCCTGAAAGATCACTTCGATGAGGTGATCAAAGGAAATGGTGAGGAGGGAGTACATAAGGAACCTCCACCAAAGGATGTTATACCTGAGCCCGAAATAGATATCCAAACTTGGCTAAGCAGGTTTGGTAAGCAATAGCCTCCTATATTTCAGGGGAAGTTTGATCCACAACTGGCTGAAGATTGGTTGTCATGTCTGGATAAGATCTTTAACAAGTTGCAATACTAAGGGAGGTGAAAGCTCTGCTAGTCATCTACAAGTTAGAAAATGATGAGAACCGTTGGTGGAAGAATGAGGAGCTCATCTTAAGGGGAAGGAATATTCCTATTATCTAGGGATTATTCCAAGAGAAATTCAAGGAGAAATAGTTTCCCCATCGGTTAGAAGAGAGAAAGAAAAAGAGTTTCTAAGTATCAGGCAGCAAGATCGAGAGAGCTTTGACAATTATCTAGCCCGGTACATTTAGTTATCTTGGTACTTAATAAAGTTCAATATTTATATATTTTTATTAATTAATCTTAGGCTTTTATGGGACTTAATTAAATATTTTGGGCATAATTAAGTCTTGATATGAGATTTTAGTGAAAGGATAATTTGGGAATTATAGTGGTTAAATTGTTATATTTTTAATTAATATATGTTATTCCCATTATTTCTTAATTGTGAGCAAAAGATATTACCTTTGTGAAGTTAATTTTGTAGGTATTAATATGGCACAACTTTTGTCAAGGTCAAATATGTCATCTTGGAGATTAATGAAGGACAAGAGTGGAACATCACAAGTACTGAATTTATTTTCACATTTTTCCAAAGAGGAGATTAAATGAGTAAGGGCCTCGTTTGGTAGTTGTAATTTTGTGCCTAATCCTAAAACATATTTTTATCTTAAGGAGGAAGGAGGAGAGATGCAAGTTGAAACATGTCTGGGAGCTCAGCCGAATTTTGGAGAAGAAGAATTGAAAAAGATGTGTATAGAGCATCCATGGCATATTATTTCTTCATTTTTCAAGCTTCATCTTCCTCCTCCATAAGTAGCTAAGTTTTGGTGAATTCCTTGAGTTAGGTAATGGTTTGAGCTTCTAAACTTCAATGAAATTCCTTTAAGCTCTCTTTCTTGTTCATAATTATATGGCTTGGTTAAGTATGTGGTTATGATCTAGATTGTTCTATGCCAAGTGAATAACTTGGTCGTTGAGCTAGGAGTTAATCAAGTAAACTTTGTGTGATTCATATTAGGAGTAGCTTTGAGTTGTTTGTTTCGACTCTGTTAAGTGGATTTAAGTGACTAAGCTGAATACTTTGAATTTTTGTAATGGTGATTACAATTTAGGATTAGAAGTTAATTATTCATCTCATTGAGTTTGAATTATTTGGTGATATATATTCATTTAAGGGTTAAGGTGCAAAAATACACATGTGATTTTTCTCAAAGTGCACCCAACACCAAATGCTTTTTTTAGGTGTAAAAGTGACTATGTGGTTTTAAAATAGGTGCAAAACTACCCTTTGACCGTTAGTTTGACTGTTTGACCGTTAGTTTGACTTTTTTATCTTGAAAGTGATGACGTGTACGATGACATGGACGCTGGAGTGACATTCTGGAAAAAAAACTTGCTGACTGGGCAATGAAAATCAAATTTTCCTAATAAATAATATAATTTAATAAAAAATAATAATATAATATATGTATTATAATGATTTTAATTTAATAATATTGGGAATATAAGGTTGGGAAAAATTGAGCAATCAGTATGTTTTTTAGGGCAGCAGCTCTGTTGAGTGAATTAAGCATTTTGCATTCAGATTTGAATCTACTTCAGCGAAAGTGGTACTGAAATAGTGAAATGTGGGCAATATTAATTGCAAAAAGCTTCACCAGTCAGCAAGTTTTTTTTCCAGAATGTCACTCCAGTGTCCATGTCATCGTATATGTCATCACTTTCTGGATAAAAAAGTCAAACTAACGGTCAAATAGTCAAACTAACGGTCAAATGGTAGTTTTGCACCTATTTTCAAACCACATAGTCACTTTTGCACCTAAAAAAAACATTTGGTGTTGGGTGCACTTTGAGGAAAATCACATGTATATTTTTGCACCTTAACCCTTCATTTAATTGCTTTGGTAAAATGAAGTAAATGAGTATTGCAAATATGGATCTAGTGGTAGCTTAGGTCTATCCTCTAGGCTAATATTAATGAATTCTTATCATTAGCGAGTAAGTAAGACTAAAACCTCAACTCAAGGGAATCTCATCTCATCATTACACAAGTGTAATGATTTTCCCTTCTTGTTATTGTTAATTTCGATTATGTTTGCTTCTTTGTCTTGAAAACCAAAAAATACAAAAATATTGATTTAGATTATATTACTTCATTAGTTTTATAAACAATTTCTCAAAATGATTTCTCACAACTTTAAGGTATTTATCACTTTAGTATTTAGAAACTTGAAAATTAATCTCCTTACAAAAACCACCTAGGTTGAGCTACTACGCTACATTTTCAAGCCTAGTTTATTTTCAGAACTCACACGACATAGGTTTATCAAATTGGTGTCGTTGCCAGGGAGGATGATTGCCAAGGTTTTGAGTAGTTAAGTGTTCTTTTCAATTGTCATAGTGTGTATTAGTTTGGTAGAAAGTATATAGCACTCATTTGAATTTTGGCGAAAATTTGAGTTTTGAATAGCACTATCTTGCAGGAACTGAAATATTCTTACTCAAAAAATTCTAAAATTTGACATGCCAAGGTTCTTCAGCATTCTAATCAAGACTAATAGCTAAAGCTATTGGGACTGCTGGATTTTAGCCAAATTCGAATGTTTGCTATTCTTTTCTGAATTTTCTTTCGTTTTTGGTATTTATCTAGTTTTTTTATTAGGTTTTTTTTTTCGGTTTTCTTTGATTTTTCTTAGTTGTTAGTGTGTTTTTGAGTTTGTCTTAAGTAGTTGCTAATTGTTGGAGTGCTTTGTAGTGGTTTAGGTCATTTTCCATGTTCATAGTTGCTTTGCATTCCATTTACATATAAAATTCTCTAAAAAAACAAAAAGAAATTTGTATTTTGTTGGTTAGCTATTATATTCTTAGTGGCCGTTGTATGGTTTTGTTGCGAGCAACTTTGCATTCTTCATCCTTGGGAAGCTGTTGTTGAAACTTGAGATTTCAGGTAGCTATCACATTATGTAAATTGTGATTCCAGTGACTCTACTTACATACTTGTGGTTTAAGGTACTATTTCACTGATATACCAACTTGTTTTATTGACAGGTGACTTCTTACCTTGCAACTCCTATTTGCCTCTTGAACCATTAAGTTGCACTTGGCTTGATATTGCTGAGACTGACTTTACTCTTTAGACACCTAAATTTTGTTGGTTTTGGTTAACTCTTTTGGTTGTCATGGATTAGCTTACTTAGTTTCCTGTATGTTGCAAATTTTTGCTGTATACAACCCTTCTCCAATTGACCATCTGACCAATTACTCTGCTTAATTTATGTGTCTATATGTGAGTCTCTTTATTGTGCATGACTAGATCTAAGAAAAATGAACGTGTGCCTCTAGATAAAGATATTAACAAGAAAGTTAGGTTGCTTAAGAAAGGTAAGAAAGTTGAATCATCTAGTGTAGGACTTGGACAAGTCATTGACACTGAAGTTGTTGCACATACTTGTGATAATTCTTTTCATATTGGCTCTTCTTTTATTGTAGATCCCCATCTTGCCATGGATCTAGTTCCTCTTCCAAAAGACATACCTCCACCTAATGATCCTCTACTCATAGGGTTTCCTAACAATATTGTTAGGAATAATGGGGAGAGTAGAACTATCAAAGATCTTACCTCTACTACTGATATTATTGATCCTTTCCTCTCTTGTCCTGAATTTAATATTAATTTTGAGATGAAAGGTCTTTTATTGAGTCACTTACCAAAATATAATGGTTTACCTACAAAAGACCCTAATAGGCACTTAAGGAAGATGTATATTGTGTACAACTCCATGAAACCAATGGGGGTAGATCTAAATGAGATGTAGAGGAAAGTCTTTCATTTTACACTGAAAAGTAAAGCTAAGGAGTAGTTCATGATGCTACCTCACTACAATCCTCATACCTTAGCCTCTTAAGAAACCTTGAAGAGTGCCTTTTTGGAAAGATACTTTCCTTCTTCAAAGATAACCTCTCTCACCAAGTAAATCTTCAGTGCTAAACAAGGCCTCCATGAATCGTTTTATGAGTATTGGTGTCGGTTTCAGGAACTTCTAGCCAAGTGCCCACATCATCAAATCCCGGAAGCTCAATTGGTGCAATATTTCTATAGTGGGTTAATTCCTCCAGATAGGAAGAGTTTGGATTCTGCTTCTGGAGGCACTATTCAATTGCTTACACCCGAAGAAGCATGAGCTTTAATTGAGAAAATAGCTAATAATGAGCAACAATTTGAAGTGTTGGATGCTAGACATTCCAAATGATAGAAATGAGAAATGACCTCAATAAGCTCATAGCCCCCTAAAAAATGTGAACATTCATGGGTCACATTCTCGGGCTCTAGTGGCTCCTAGCTGTGACATATATAGCTCTTACATGTATATTGCTTCTAATTGCCCACAACAACTTGAAGAGGTCTTCGCTATTTTCCAAGGGAGACAAGGGCAAAATCAAAGACCTTAGAGTCCTTACTCCAACACATACAATAACAGTTAGAGGTCCCATCCCAACTTTGGTTGGAGGAACCAGAATCAATTCCAAGGGAGTTCTTCAAATTAAGCTCTAAATTAAGGACCTTCAAACCAATCTAGTCTCCAATATATAGTAGTTGCTACACTCGAATCCCATACTACTAAAGATGACATCTCTCAACTTCTTAAGTGTATGAACAATATGTCATCTTCCATAGGTAACTTAGCCTCACGATTTGATGAAGAGAGAGCTCAAACCAATTCTAAATTTTATAACATTAGGACTACGTTTGACACAATCTTCAATAAGTTAGAGTTGTTTGATTCTAAGAATGCTAATCTTACTTTATTTGCACTTAAATGTCTGATAGCCTCAATGAGCAACAAGCTAAAAGTGGACAAGGGTTACCTTCCAACATTGTGATTAATCCTAAAGATGTACATGTTATCTCCTTAAGAAATGGTAAACAAGTGGGTACACAAGTTTGATTTAAAGAAACTATTGAGAGTTTCAAATCTAGAATGCATTCTAATGATAGGCACAATGAAGAGGTTGAGGTTCTATTACAGCCACAAGTAGAAGATATTGATGGTAGTAATGATTCTGCTTAAAGAACTTACCTTGCTACTGGAAAGTCTAAGAGTGTGGCTGAACAAAAGCTTCTACAAAGGCATTCTTGTCGAAATTCAAATATAGATAGCAAGTAAGGAGTGTCAACTCTAACAAATACCATGGTGCTTGACCCTTCAACTTCTTCTTCTTCAAGCAAAGGGGAAGGTAGAAAGGAAAATCTCTCTAAAATTCCATTTCCTAATTCATATATAGGTAACAAGAAGGTTTCAAATGAAAAGAAATTCCTTGATATGATGGATATTTTTAGTAAGATTGAAGTTAATTTACCTTTTCTTAATCAACTCTGTCATGTGAGTTTATCAAAATACTAGGACACTAAATATGCAATAGTGCAACCTGTTAGATATGATTAGTTTTGATGATGTCAAATATAGATGTGAAGTGATAAGAGCAAAAAGTTTATATAATGTATTTCTTTGACTAACTACTATATTTAATGTTACATATTTTGTAGATTAGTCAACTAAAGAATGAAGAAGATTGAATTAATGAAAATGAACAAGAGGAAGAAGAAGAAAGAAATTGAAGATAATCAAAGAGATGCTTACTTTGATTATGAAGAATGATTATCAAGAGGAAGATAAAAAATAAAGATATTGAAGAATGAAGAATTTGGTAGATCTATCATGAATATCAAGATTCAAGTTGTTAGATGTGATATTGGAGGTTTCTATAATGTTACCGGAGGTTTCTATGATCAAATAATGGTTGGAATATGTTAATATGAAGCCAAGATGACTTATATATGAGTTTTGGCACTTCCAGAGGAGTTATGCTCGAGCACAAGGTGTTATGCTCGAGCACAGGAAGAACATGCTCGAGCACAGCTGATTTCACTCGAAGCACGGGTGCATACTCTGTTCTACTCTGTTCTACGTTCAGCTTGAGCGAGGTCTGGTATTTTGATCATATCTCTCAAACCACACGTCGGATTGACCCGAAACCGGTGGCATATGAAAGAGGACTCCCAACACGTAAAATTGGCACCAGAATCACATTGAAAGAAGATCAAATGAAGGAGCTATGATTCGTCGAAAATGAAATTGAAATCACCGTCACTTTCTGACACAGGTTCGGTATTTTGAGTATATCTCACAAACCACACATCGGATTGAGACGAGACCAGTGCCAAATGAAAGTAGACTCAAAGATCTTTCCATGGATAGGTAATTTACATAATTCTAACGTATATTCTAGGAGCTATGCCTTCTGGAAGTTGATGCTTGTGCAGACTAGCGAAATATACACTCCTTCGATCATAACTTGCAGAATACAAGGAGTTTGGAGCTGATTCTTGTTGCATTGGAACGCATATGATAAGAGCATTCTTATGATACATCATTTGAATCAAATGAATCAAATTTTTCTAAAGGGGCCCCACATCACCCGCGAGTGTAAAAACTGACTCTCTGAAAAATGTCGTGCGAGTGATGTCCAGAAGCATATGAAACGTGAAGAAAGTTGCAACACTCGAGCACTAGGATTCATGCTCGAGCATTGGATCATTTCTCACTTGAGCAGATGCGAGAGAAGAGCTGCGAGTGACAACCCGAGAAGAAGCATGCACGTGAAAACAGAAGACGCACTCGAGCAGGAAGTTTTGTGCTCGAGTGATGTTGAGAATTCACTCGAGCAGATACGAGAGAAGAGTTGCGAGTGCTTGCCCGAGAGGAAGTCAGAACGTGGAAATATGAACTGCACTCGAGTGAGCCATATTGCACTCGAAGTGAAGTTCTGACAGAAGCAACGAAGAAACACAGAGCCTCATAGCTATCAATCCAAACATGGTTAAACGTTATACAATCATTATGTTTTCACTTGTTATTGTTTCTAAATATTATCTAACATATATTTCAAGTGTAAAACAGGAGATTAAATATTTGGGTTGTATCTTCAAGAACGGAGGTCACAGCAAATATCTTCACTCAACGTGATGAGTCACAGAAGCCAGAAAATCATCTTTTGACCAATGATCCAACATACCCATGACTAATACTTCATCATATTAGTGATTAAGTATTTTACAGTGTGAAACAGGAAATTTAACAGTGAGCTTACAGATTCAAATGAAAGAGTCAAGAATGGCGGGCGGCATCATTACACACCGAGCATTAGCTACCTACCACGACAGAAGTTTGACCCACCATAAGAGATTGTCTGGAAACTCAAACGAATTCATCCCGCTCCACAACGTGATGTACAGCTCAAAATAAGACATGCGGCTCCTCAACGTGACGCTCTACTTTGCAACGAAAATCTCATGGTAGCTCATTTTTTCAAATATGCTCAACGGTCAAATGAAGCAATGAGACTCCAACGGACGAATGTTCACAACGGTCATCATCTTCATCAACTATAAATGAGATAGCATTCAACTTTGATGAGTAACGGAAAAAGACAGAGAAAACAGAGAAACGACTCCAACATGTGAAAAACATGAATCCTCTGCTTCTACCCAAACGCTCTCAGTTCTACAGTTTCAATATTACTTTTCATTGAGAGAGTGATTATTTGTCTTGTACTTCAGTGAGATTATATCCACTCTGTGAGAGAGTCTGTAAACACTTTCATCTATATTTCTGAGTTGATCTCAAGGTAGAAGGACCTTGAGAGAGTTGATTTTCTTACGGGGAAGCAGTAGAGAGAATTGCCGTAAGACATTCTGCTCGTAAGACTTACAAGGTGCAAGCAGTAGAGAACGTTGCTGCTCATAAGACTTACAGGGGTGTAAGCAGGAGAGAACGTTGCTGCTCGTAAGACTTGCATGAGTAAGCAGGAGAGGAAGATCTTCGGAATTGCTCTGCTCGTAAGACTTGCCGTAAGGGGGAGTATTTTAGTGAGAGATTTGTAAAAGGTTTCACAAGTACCCGGCTAAACTTGTGGGATTGTAAAGGCTTTTCTTGTGCCCGGATTAAACAAGAAGATAGTGGATTTGAAAATCTCAGGAGGAGCCTGGGGACTGGACGTAGGCCATCACAGATTGGACCGAACCAGGATAAATCACAGTTTGCATATTCTCTTCCCTAAACTCTTATATTTCCAGCATATATTATTTAATCTAACTGTTGATTTATAAACCTTCATACTTACTGTTTTCGTTAAGATACGAAAAGATTTCTAAAGTTCTTAAATTTTTATTATACACCCAATTCACCCCCCTCTTGGGTAATAGCCGGTTCTAACACAACCTAGGTCGATTCTCTTGAGGAGCTAGAAATCCTTAAATCTCAATTGTAAGAGCTCTAAATAAATTAAATGAACAAAAATGGCCTTGCTAGAATCATTATCCTATTATCTATTACTTATGGATTTGTTTCAGAGTTAAGAAATGAAAATAACAAAAAACAGAGTAGTATGATTGTAGAAGAAATCAAGTTTCAAATGGTCTTCCCTAAGAACTTCACCTAGCCTTTATTGCCTATCAATTAATTTGAGCTATTCCAAAGGCAAATATCAGATCATGCTTCAGTGATGAAAAAATTACAGGATACTTAGAACTCTTAGATGAACACTGAACAGTATTGATTACAAATTATTCAACTCAGCTATAATTCTCAATTCCAACGAATCAAAGATTACAACTAAATTTACTCTAAATCAAGAGCATTAAACACCTAAGTATATCAAAATCTACAAAGCTTGTTGCAATAATCATGAACAAGCATAAGAGAAAGAAGTATTAAATTCAGATTCACAGGTCTGAATGGATACAAGATTAATTTGAATCTAAGAAGAGTGAATTAAATAACTCCCTGAGGCATAGCGGCTCTGGCATCGGCTCTTCTCGTAGGGAAGAAGAAGAATTAGTAGCTCATGGTGTTGTAGGAAGCTTCAGTGGACTAGACAATACTTCGGCCTTCGCTGGATCTTCTCGGAAATGCTCAGAATCGGTGATCCAGAATTGAACGTGAGTGGTTGAGGGATCCCCCCCAGCAGAGTAGTCGAGGCTTGCGTGCATCTTTAATAGTTTCAAAGATATTTTTTCCAATTCCAAGTCTAAGTAAAAGCGAATCCAAGCCTTGACCTCGATAGAAAAATAAACCCTCCTCCTCAGCTATCTGTTCATTCCTTTTTCTCATCCTTTCACATGGCGGAGCCCACCAAGTATTTTACAAAGACACTACTACAAAAAAGGGTTTTAACGTCCCTTTTTTTGGCCTTTTAACGTCTGAAAACAGAGGGACGTCTATGTGACTAAAAATAATGTATTTGCTGTCGCTTTCTTGCTAAAGTAATCTTTCAGCTCATTAGACTGCGCAGTTACATCTACTTTACCCTTATGATGACCAACGAGAAAAGGGTTGACAAATGCGAATTGGACCCTGTGTGTATCCATTAAAATGTCCTGGTCCAAATGCCTGGTATAAAACATACAGTGTCATAAGAAACAAAAGAAATGGAACGAGATATATTAATAACAGTGATAAACGATGATAGTGAAGTACCTTATCCAGATGTTGATAGCCGAAGCACTAACCCAATCACGAGCACATATGTCCTGCACGACCTCGGCAGTAACATAATCAACTAGACCACCAACATTGTAGATATGTCTTGGAATATGTAATTGCACTACTCCCTCACCGATCAATTGTGGTGCAATCAATATTAATTGATCTAGATATGAGGTCTGTCTTCTTCTGCTTTGTTGGCTAGCCGATGCTTTTGACTTGGGTTGTGTTGTTGAAGACTTTGAAATCTTACCCTGCGCAAACCAGAAAATTAAATCACAGTTTGAGATGAAAGTTCAAAGGAAAAGTGCAGGGAATTTTGAATGAACGACCTTTCCACATGGCTCGATAAGACCTATTGGCCAAGCAACATAGCCACTTACAACATCTGCCACCTTATTTTGCTCATCCTGAGACGGGATCAGTAAGAGGGCGTCTTCGTTCGTGCAGACGTCAACCCTCACTCGGAGTGTGTTATCGGGTAACGGTGAATTGTGCAGTATGTCCTCACCAGTGTTGTAGGCAACACCTACTACAACCGCGTGCTTGGATACTTGCTCGACATATAGCTTGCATTGAAATTCGCCCTACGGAAAATAGAATTAATATGTTAAATTTGCTTAATTATAATTTAACATAAAGTTAAGTAGAAAAGAAATTAATTACCGAAGGAAAAGGGACTTTAGGCATGGAATTGCAGCTATCTCTGAAACTTGGGCTATCACAGAACAAAACATTTGGTGTCGGCCTACCCTGGACCAACTGTTGTATTTGCGTTGTTAACAACACATTTTGTTCTTGTATCAAACGCATTTGTTCAGTGAATTGATCTTCTCGTTGTTCCTTGTAGTGCATTTTTTGTTGAAGTTCTTGGATTTGATGCTTAAAGCTAGACATCTCGTCACACAGGTGGGAAACATCACTTCTACTCGAGCGCTTCTGACGTCTGAAGTATGCTGATGGGGTGACTGCAAAACCAATACCCCGAACACGACCATCATACTTGGGTACTGGTAACGCTCTGCTCAATAAATCGTCCCGACCAACATAGGTCGCTAACGCAGGATCCTCCTGTGTCATTTGTCGCTTTCCCAAAAAGAATTACAATGAAAATTAGTTATTATAAATGGAGTTCATTTAAGTAAAGCCAATTATTTATTTAACGCATAATATAATTGAATACTTACACAATATTCGGCTATTCTTCTTGCTTCCTCACTACGAATTTCACCTTTCTTATTTGTGACACCGGCTACCCACAGATCATGTCGTGGAACCTGCGTAATATCTGAGCCTGATTCTTGTATCTGCACATCAAAGGTAGTCAAAGTTAAATGATATTCATACAATTTTTATTACGAATGAAATAATCATCAGTCCGTACCATTTTTCTTTCTAACTGTGTGTATGAAACAGGTCCTTGTGTGTACCGGTATGGCATGTTGGTCGCGTTAGCTTGATTTTTCTCACTCAACTCCTAGTTAGATCAAAATGATTCATATAAATATATAAATGTTACTTACAAATACGTACATTACACGTAATAGGGAAAGACAAACAAATCCCCTTACCAGGAAATCAGGAGTTGTATGTGTTCTGATAAACTCATCCCACATTTCTTGAGTGATGATTCCTTCGTACAATGGATAAGGCGGTGTAGTAATGATATCATCATTATCATCCCTCAAGAAATATTTGACAAGATCAGAACGAAACTTTCGCATAAGTTTTCCGGCTTTTCTCATTACGAAGTTCTTCCGATCATCATCAATAATAAAAATACTCTGTAAACAAGTCAAAAAACATATATAATACGTAAGATTGGAATGAAGTAAAACAAAACAAACCGAATAATTATATAATTAAGGTGTTACCTGTACTTCAGTCCAGATCACATCCTTATAACTTTTCTTTACCATTTTCCAATTTTGAACTGTAATAGGGACTGTCTCGAACCGTAGTCCTGATGAAGTTATTTAAGGAGGTACTATTCTCGCCAAACGGGTTTCCATTTTCATTCCACTCCAGTTGTAACTTGATTCTGTTACTTCTCAGTCTGATCAACCTCGCCATAATTGTCCTGCCACATCTGACGTTCTCCTCAAATCTTTGTCTACCAATGTGCCTGGGAACATTATCAAGGGTCATCATGTAGTGAGTTCATACTCCTGCAAGTGAAATAAACCAAATCAAAACATCAATGCACAATGGTCTTGTATGCCAACGAAAGCAAATTATTTTGAAATTTATAAAAACATACGTACAAGTAAACAAGTCAAGGAAATCATTATCTTTTACTTTTTCTCGTCTGATTTAAAATTTTATTCTTTAGAACTCGTGTTGGATTGAGAATTGTGTTCCTCTTGGCCCAAGTTCCCTCTTCATGATCATGTCGCACGTATAGGGGTCCATCTCTATCTTCATCTTCATCTGCATCTCCATCTATATCAATCTCTGCTGACCACAAATTCTCAAACGAAGGATCATCATTATTGATGTTCAAATATTCTTTACTTTCAAAATCAACTTCTGCTTGACGACTCTTGTTGGATGGAAGTACAATAAACCAATTCTTCTTAGCAGGACCAGGAATGTAAAATGCTTGTTCTGCCTGTGCTGCTAAAATAAAAGGATCATCTTCATACCAAACCTTAGAAAGGTCCACTTGCACAAAGCCTAAGTCATCTATCCGTAATCCACTATTATTGTTAACCTACTGACATTTGAAGATAGGGACCCTGAACATAGAGTAATCTAACTCCCATATGCGTTCAATGACACCAAAGTATGACATTGATGCATAAACAAGGTGTGTGTCTTTAGCACTGAATCTATGCCAAGAATCAGCAACAAGTGTTACCCCACTATTCTGTAACGTGCTCTGTGTATCATGGTCTTGTGTATAAAATGTGTAACCGTTGATTGCATAACCATTATAAGATAATACATGTAAGCTCGGTCCCTTCGACAGGCACTTCAATTTTTCAGAAACTGAATCAGGATTCCTCTCTATCTCATTGTTAATACGATTTTTCAACCAGCCTGCAAATTGTTTATTGTGTTCTGTTGTTAATAAATTTTCATTCCTATCACCATGTACCAATCGAAGAGCATCCTTGTGTTCTTCTACATACGGTTCGACCTCATCAGTGTTATGTAGGACATACAAGTGGGCTTGGTCCCGTTCAGTCGCTGATATCGTTATTACATCACTCCCCGTTGTTCCTTTCCCTGATCTTCGGCCATCATGACGGGACTTGGGGATCCCTACAGGGTCAACATTTGATAGAAAATCAGCACAGAAGTCACTTGCTTCTTCAACCATGTAACTTTCAGCGATACAACCCTCTGGATGGTATCTATTTTTCACATACCCCTTTAATATTTTCATGAATGGTTTATTTGGGTACATCCATCTCAAGTACACCGGACTGCACAATTGAGTTTCTTTGACCAAGTGTACAGTTAGATGTACCATAATGTAAAAAAAAAAGGTGGAAAATACATTTCAAGTTCACACAGAGTACACATAATCAGCCTTTGCAAATCTTGTAACTTGGTTGAATCAACCACTTTACTGCAGATCAACTTGAAAAACACGCAAAGTTTCATGATAGTGTTCCTTAATTTTTTGGGTAAAATGGATCGTATATCAATCGGTAGGAAATTTTGCATGAGTACATGACAATCATGAGATTTAAGGTTCTTTAACTTCAACTCTTTTATCGATACAAGGTTCTTTATATTTGAAGAGTAGCCCTTGGGAACTTTAATTCCTTGTAGAAACTTTAATTTCTTGGTAGGAAGTACATTTTCTTCTGGAAGCATATCTTGCAACAGTTCAAGCAATGCGGTGAAACTCGAATCACTCAATCCGTAGCGAGCTTTAAAGTTGTACAACTTCAACACTGCTAGCAATCTTGTGTATTTAGTACTTCTGACATATAATGGTTTCTCTGCATCACCTTTCAACTTCTTATATTTGTTAGGGCAGTTATGAAGCACCCCTTCAACCATATTTACCATTTCTTCAAGACCATCATCTTCATCAAATATGCTTTGATCAAATTCATCCGAGGCACCACCCGTGGTATGCACCCAATCACTATATGCATCGTTGGTCTCACCATGCCTTGTCCATCGTATATATGTTTGATCAATACCATAACACACTAAATGATCTAGCAAATCAAGTTGACTAATCCGCTTTCCAAAACAACCTGATAAGCAAGGACATAAGATTTTGCCAGGATCTTTTGTGTGCTCAGTTGCAAATGTAATAAAATCCTTCACCCCATCTATATATTCCCTTGAACATCGATTAGATGACATCCATTTACAATCCATCTATGGGCTTCAATCTATTTTTTTAAAAAATTGCGTGGTTCGTTGTATGACTATTACATTTACTAATTACTTTTATATTCTCTTACCAATCTTCATAATTGAAGCTTTCTAAGTCTTAAACTGAATGTTTAAATTGCCAAATAATTCATTAATTATTCGCAGGCATTATAATAATTTTTTACAACTCATAACAAAAGAAACCATATTTGCCACAATATATCATAGTTAATTAGAAAACATTACAAGTCAAAAAATAAAATACAAGTGTTAAGAATATATAAATAATTATTTTGCTTATGCAATTAATCAATAACAATCATTAGAACACCTACAAATTATAACTATTAAATTCAACTAAAATCACATTTGTAAGCTCAAAATTTAAAAAACATACCGTAAATAGAAGCTTCAATAGACTGATGAACTGAAACTACAAACACAAATTAAACATAAAAAAATCAATAAAATATTTGAGGTTCTAAGTTATTTATTTTAATAATAATATGTGTAATAAACATCAATATATAATAAAATCAAATATGATTAGCTTAAATCAAAAAATATGATTCAGAAAAAAAAATAAAGAAAATAAAATAAAATGAAAAAGAAAGCTTAATCCCAACATTAATTATCTCCTTATTGTATGTTTTTTTCCTTTCTGTTTTAGTTAATATATTTAAAGTTAAACAATATAGACAAATTTTATTTTATTTTATTAAATATTAACATTGATATATATTGATATATTAAAGTCATTTTATCCATATTTAAAAATCCTTAAATAAGTTAATGACTCAATTAAATAATTATTCAATTTATTATCCTGATTTCAATTTTTCCTATTTTCATTGGGTTTATATGGGATTTTCTCTATTATAGTTTAAGAAGATAATACAAAAAATTATTTTCTTATCTCTTCAAAATAGCACTAACACAAATATATATTAAATATGTGAAATAATATTAATTAAATAAATGATTTTGATTTTTGAAAAAAAAATAATTTGAAGAAGTTTTAAAAGAAATAGCAGTATTATTAAAAGTTAATTTAATTGATTATCTAAGTTTAAATAATCAGAAACAGAATTGATTCTCATATATTTTAAATTTAAGTTAATGACTCAATTAACGCAGAAAAAATAAACTCAAAAAGAGACAAGAAATCGGCAAGCTAAGTCCTATCATAATTTATTTGGCACTACACATTTGTATATTATATATATATATATAGGTGTTGTGTAAAAAGGAAAGAAACAAAACTAGAGATGGTCCACACAAAAAGAAAAATCCGACAGAGAGAGAGAGAGAGAGACGCATGGCAACACATATATACTATAAGAGGAAGTTTGAAAACATACTCCATCTAGAAACAAAACTAGAGATGGTCCACACAAAAAGAAAAATCCGACAGAGAGAGAGAGACACACATGGCAACACATATATACTATGAGAGGAAGTTTGAAAACATACTCCATCTAGAAGGAAATTAATTAAAGCTAAAGCCCAAGCTTATCTCTCTATACACTTTTTATTTGTTTGCTTTCTCTGTCACTATCTTGAGACGAGAGAGAGAGAATCTTCCATCTATTCACACAAACATCACAAAAATTTTCAACTTTTGGTGGCATCCTGATTTCTTGCCTTTGCACTACGGACGTTTAAGTTTTTGGTTTCTAGGGAATATATGTCTGTCTCTCCATGATTCATTGATTTGTCATTTTGTAAATGTCCCTGGATTTAGTCAAGATTTTGGTGTCATCTCATCCCTTTCAGCACAGTTTAGTTGCATTAATTTTATGTGACTTTTGAGCATTTTAAATTAAACTGCTATATCTGGAAAATCTCTCAAAATTTCTTTTTGTCTAGCATGATTGATTCCTCTAACTAAACCACACAATCAATCTTATCCAATCTTCCTACAAGAATCAGCAACTCTTATCAATTTAAATTTAAATATTATTTCTAAATGAGATACACTATTATTTCTAGTACAGCTCTTCAGCCACGGACATGGCCAAAAATATACATGCATATATGCGTGTCATAACAGGAAAAAACAGCATCGCAAGCATGCCATTAAAAAAAATGCAGAACAACCTGAAAAAATATTAATAAAAAGAAAACGCAAGTTGAACTTACAGATTGATCAGTGCAGTGGAGTGGGGGACCACGTAATTGCCGTTGGTGATGCAATCTTCATTGAGGAAAGGAAGAAATTTGAGCTACCAAATGGAGTGGGGACCAAAAAATTGTAGACAAAACAAAGAAAAGGGAATAATAGGGAAAGGAATGGGGTTGGCAGTTGGGAAAAAACAAAGACATGTGCGCGTGTGGGTGTAGTTTTAAGATGTAAAGATAAGAAAATGGAAGGAAGGGGAGAGCACGTACAGATAGATGAAAGTGAAAATGAGAGAGGGAATGATTAAAGGTAAAGAAAGAGATGGGGGGTGTAGGCAGTAAAAGGAAAGTGATTGGGGAGGGGGGAGGCTGCAAAACAAAAGGATAAGGGGGTGGGGGCGAGATGGGTTTTGATTGGTGGGGAGGGGATAGGAAATCCAAATTTTTTTTTAAAAAAAGGGTCAGGGGTGGTGCCTGACCAGGCAGGCGCTACCCTTGACAAAAAAATTTTTTTTTTAAAAAAAAGGGTCAGGGGTGGCGCCTGACCAGGCAGGCGCCACCCCTGACAAATTTTTTTTTTTAAAAAAGGGTCAGGGGTGGCGCCTGCCCAGGCAGGCGCCACCCTGACTCAGAAGCTAGTGTGGCGCCTGGCGTGTCAGGCGCCACAGCTGGTCCCAGCTAATCAAGAGTGGCGCCTGCCTGGCCAGGCGCCATACTTGACCATACCAGCTGTGGCACCTACCCTCCCAGGCGCCACAGCTGGTAAAAAAACCATAAAATATAAAAAAATTAATAAATGAGCAGCTGTGGCACTTCATTAAGGAAGGGCCACAATATGTGCGCCACCTTTCGCCCTTTTTGTAGTAGTGAGACTTTAGACGTCCCCAGTTGGAACTGGGGACGTCTAAAGTGTCGCCAGCAGTACTATCCACGTCCCTTTTTTTATTAAGGACGTTGAAAGTTTTTTTTAAAAGGACTTTTTTATATATTGCAATGTCTGGAAATGTAAACTGCAGAAATAGGATTCCAACAACAGAATAAAACAACACCAGTTCAGCAGAATGGAAACAACAATAAACACAATGATCAACCCAAGGCTACTACATGCCACACAAACTACATAACAATCTATATCCAAGTCTACTACTTGCCACACAAACTTTCAAACCACACAAACTACACAGCAATCTATATCCAAGTCCCCAGTTTGTACAATAACCAAGACTAAAAATCCAATCCATATCCAACAACAATAACGCTAATTATATGTACTCCCATAAAAGTATGTCCTACACAAACTACTAAAGACTTTACTCTTCTGGTATACATTGAAGAAGATGTCCAGCCAAAAGGTCTCTGATCATATTTAAGTCTTAATATGAGTAGGCATCTTCATTGTCAAAAATCTGTAAATTAGAAAAAAAGCTTAGATGAATCACAACACTAAGAATATTATCCTCTGAGAATGAAGAAGCGATTACTTGTTCAAAATCTGTTGTAATGCCACTCTGAATGATGTTAAACATATAAAGCAAGACATAATATCCACATTCCCAGCCGCCAGGTTGTCGAGGGCACTATAAATCAAAAGCAAATTGTTAAAATCAATAATAGCATATCTAAAACGACCGTCAATCAAAAGAACTTGATTTGAAACTACGTACCTTTGGAAACAACCATCTCGGATCTTTGCCACCTCTACGTTTGCGTGGCCCGCCAAGCGCTCGATACGTCATTCATGCCCTATCATTAAAATGAAAATCAACATAAATTAGAATAATTCATTAAGTCAAGAATCAAGAACTAATGAAATACAAAAAAATAACTTACGTGTTGAAGACGCTTTTAGTTTCTTTGTCTGGTCTTCTATTTAAGGAATCAAACCAGTGAACAACGTGGGACCGAGGACAAACAACACACAAGCTCCAGTGATAACTATCACAACATATACAGATTAAAAAAAAGTTAGATAACAAGGCAATTATTTATTAAAAATCTCTAATACACAAAATTAAAATGCGTACCCTTGAACAATCGGTGCTAGATAACAACGATAGTCTTCATTTGCCAATGTGAAGCCCACATAGTTCGTCCTTCTTTTCAATGTATTCCCAATCCTTGTCGTATGTGCAGGAGACAAGAATCCATAAAACTCAACTCTCTGAGACTCAATGCATATACGACGGAAGGAGCTATAATAGAATTAAAATGATGAATGTATTAGCTAGTTAAAATCAACTTAACTCAATGAAGGAAAAAATAGGAAGGCCCCATCCAACATCTAGCTCCTCAAACTTCATAAACTGTTTAAGATCTTGTTTATCAATTGTGAAGTGATACTCTGTTTCCTGGCCCATAATCCCTGTAGGCATATGCAAATCAATCTGGCGAATGCCTTTATAGATATGCTACAGTCGTGCTAAGAAGGGCCATTTCTCTACTTCCTGCTCATTCTTTTAGAACATAAAAACACATACTGTTAGTAGGATGTCAACACATCTCAAGTAAAAGTGAGGTAGTTCCATACCATTGGAGGTGTTGGTGGTAACAAGCCAATAAGATGTATAGGCCAAAGGATGAAAGATCCTCTCGCCTGAGCTATCGTGGCAACCTCGTCATCAGGAATAGCGATGGCTATACCTTCTTCCCCCTCTTGAACACACGTCATAGTCACCCTACGCAAATGATGTGGAATTTGCCGATGATGGTGGGTGGTAGCTTGTGTGTGAACGAGAGCATCTGTAACTACACGCAGCACTGGGGCATCCAAAGAGAAGATGGCAGGTTCTCCCAACGCTGGAGTAGGAGAAGCAAGTGGTTCCTCCACTGGGTTGTAACTTCCTTTGGTGCTGTGGAAGGCCGGGGATGAATGGGTTCTACGCTCGGTAGTTGCCATCTGAGATTCAAACAACTTCTACATTTCAGCTCGTATCTCAGGCATCAGCTCAAGATATAGCTCTGGCAACAACTCTTGTCGGAGCTTGTCGTGAAGGTTGGCCTCAAGCTCTTGTGAGACTTCCTGACGAATCTTGGCCACAAGCCCCCTACTGGGTAGCTTGTGACGAATAAGGATGTGAGGCTCGGCCAAAATACTTCATGACACGAACTCCCACTGCCTCCCCTTGAACATGACCAGGGTGATCTGCCTTCCCAATCCCCATTGACAAGATGTCCATCCGTCCACTTGGATTAAACGAACCTTGGCTACTATGATCTTCCAGTTCATCCTGCAGCATAAAAGTTATCGTAAGCACTCCTAATATGAAAAAATAAGTTTGTACTTATGCTCTAAGTACTTACAATTCTTGCGGCAACCTTAGCAATAGTCGGATTTACGTACTTCCCACCCTTAAGCCTCCCTGCTTTCTATTTTTGTGACGTGGTGGAGGTGGCGGGGACTAGACCACAACGGTAGGATCTGATGTGGCTGCTTCCTTCAATTTCTCCAACTCTTCTGCCATCAACTTTCGCTCAAGCTTCCGATAACCACCACGAGACATGCAATGTTGATAGTTATTAGCTGCTTGCCTCTCTGTATTTGCTGCACTTAATGCCTTTGAAAGGAAAACAACGAACACTGAATCAATAATGTCAACTATATGCAAATAAAACACTATGATGACAGAAATCTTACCAAAAAGTTTGGATCTTCTCGTGATGCCATAAACAACCTCCAGTCCTCTGGAGACAAAAACAGATACTCATGACATGGATCCTGACCCCTCATGTCCCCTCGAACGTAATCTCGTGTGAGCCTATTCTTGAAATCTTTCCATCGTAGGCGAACCTCCGTCATCCACTCCTTGTACATCTTTACGGTGTCAGGGACATCATAGGTTTGCTGCAAGGTAAAAACATAAGTTAATTATATTTGAATCGATAGTAATAAAGATATAATGCAGATGCATTGAAACTTATTTACCAAAAGTTGTTGCCAAATCAAGTCTTTGGTTTTTGGTGGAACCAACTTCCAATTATCATAGGTAATGCGAACTTTGCTTCGAGCCAAAAAACCTACGTAGCTAATGAAATGGTCTTCCTCCGGACCAATTGGTTTCATATTTTCATCAAGGTTAATATGCAAACTCTCCTATTGATGGTGATGACGTGTTACCAATGCAGGCATTTTTGTACTGCCTCTAACCCTTCTTCTCGCAACCGGTTTAGTTCTCGTATCAGGTTCAGGCCTATTCATTTCATTGTCCCTATCACTTTGTGAGTCACCAGAATTGTCCATATTCCTGTAAGCACAAAAATCATTGTCAGATAGGTGAATAAATTGTAAGTAAATGAATAAACTGAGACGTAATAAAATAAACAGCACACATTACTATTTTCTAAGTTAAGCTCTTACTCTAGATTGTTTCCCATATTCCTTCACCATGATCATTTCTCACAGCATATTCCTCATCATCTACCAATTCTACTTCACTTGTTGTAGGTGGATTAATTGTGAAAGGTGGTGTGTCGTCAAGCTTTTCAGTGTCAATGACTTTGTACATATAGCATTAAAGAAAACACACAATCTTGTCACAGTGCTTCGAACTTCGTCTTTCATAATGCCTCTAATAGCTACTGGTAACAATTGTTGCATCAACACATGATAATCATGGGACTTCATTCCCACTAACTTCAAATCGTCCATTGACACACACCTTCTCACATTCAAAGAATATCCTTGTGGTACCTTAATTTCATGCAAACACCCACACAAACTTCGTTTCTCCACTTTTGATAGTGTATGCGCTGCTGGCTCCATGTATGCCCTCCTACCATCATCTCTTAGCTGTGGATGTAATCGTTCTCTTATTCCCATATCAACAAGGTCTAGTCTCGCACTAATCCCATCCTTGGTCTTCCCTGGAATATGCAAAAGTGTACTGACAAGGCTATCACAAACGTTTTTCTCTACGTGCATCACATCAATACTGTGTCTCACGTCAAGCCTACGCCAATATGGAAGATCAAAGAAAATTGATCTCTTCTTCCATATGTTCTTCTCACCCGCAGTCTTCTGATTCTTACCGAGTAAGACATTGATACGTTCAACCCGACTGTAAACTTCCTCTCCGGTTAATGCCTTTGGAGCTATTCCATGCTCCGGTAAGCCGTTAAAACGCTTTCTTAACCTACGATACAGGTGGAACCTAGGAAGGAACCTCCTGTGACCTAGGTAGACCATTTTTCTTCCATGTTTAAGTTGGTGGAAGTGAGTGTCTGCTTCACAGAACGGACATGCTTTATGCCCCTTCACACTGTACCCTGAGAGGTTTCCGTACGCAGGGAAGTCATTTATCGTGGTGAAAATTATTACACGTAGCTTGAAGGACTCATTCTTATATGCATCAAATACATCTACGCCTTCCTCCCATAACTTCTTCAAGTCCTCAATCAAAGGCGCCAGGTAGACATCGATATCATTTCCTGGCTGTTTTGGTCCCGAAATCATCATAGAAAGCATCACATACTTGCGTTTCATACAAAGCCAGGGAGGCAAGTTGTACATTACAAGGAGTACTGGCCACGCACTGTGTGTGCTATTAAGAGTTCCATACGGATTGATGCCATCTGTACAAAGGCCAAGCCGAAGGTTTCTTGGCTCGCTACCAAATTCAAGGAACATTTCATCTATTTTCTTCCATTGTGGAGAGTCAGCTGGGTGCTAAAGATATTTTCCGTCGGATATTCTATCATACGAATGCCATCTTAACTTCTTCGCTTTTTTTGCAGTGCCAAACAAAAGCTTAAAGGGCAGTATTATTGGAAGATACCACAAAACCTTTACAGGTTGCCTTTTAGTTGTCACATCGCCACAACCACCATTTTTCTTCACTTTATATCGTGCAGTTTGACACTTAGGGCACTCACTCAAACCTTCATACTCCTTTCTGTACAGTATGCAGTCATTAGGGCAAGAGTGCATCTTTTTATACTCCATACCCATTGTGGATAGGATTTTCTTGGCCTCATACATACGATTTGGAAGTACATTATCGTCTGGAAACATATCACACAACAGTTCAAGCAGCAACGTGAAACTACTATCGGTCCACCCACAAGTTGCTTTTAAGTTAACCAAATGTAATGTTCCTGTCAGTCGTGTGTACTTACTCCCAGGGTACAACGGTGTCTCTGTATCACTCCGCAGGCTGTCATATTCATGCGACTGCGCAAAGGATTCTACCTCAACATCGTGAATCATTCTCTCCATTCTATCTTCATCTATGACATCCACAGATTCCTTCTTATGTGACGGACAATCATTTACTTCCTCACCATGCCATATCCACCTTGTGTATCGAAGATTTATTCCATCACAAAGTAGGTGATCCCTTATAACTTCAACATCCCATTTTCTCTCATTTAAACAATTGACACAAGGACAAAAATACTTCCCATTTTTGGCTGGAACGTTCCTTCTAGCAAATTCAATAAACTCTTCAACCCCATTCTCATATTCTTCACTCGTTCTCAAAGCATTCATCCAACTATGATCCATTCTATTACCACCTATGCCATTCACACTCAAGTTTAGAATAATTGTCAACACTGGGAATTGCCTTTTACTATTTTGTTTTCTAAAATTTTGGCAGCATTTCCCCTTAAAAGTTAGACATCCCAAAATCAAAATAACAAACCATCTCAGCTTAATTTAAACAAAACTAAACTAATGAAGTAGAGTAAAATAAAAATTCATAACACTAAAACAAGAGTACAAAGCAGGAAGCTAACATTAATTCTTCTAACCCAAACAAAAGGACGAATACTTTAATTAGTGCCAAGAATTTCAATGAAAAACATGAAAATAATGACCTTAACTCAATGATAACAATCTCTTAGTCTCTCTTTCTTTGTTTTTTCTCTTTATTGTTATATCCTTTTTCTATTTTCTTTTTCAATTTCTCTTTTCTTTTCACTATTTAAAAAAATTCACATAGGATTGTTTCTCTTATTCATCAATCCCTTCACTGTCTTTCTTTCTTATATCACTTACACTTAATAAAACAATAAATGAATGAGAAGATAGGGGGAAATTGCATTAACTCAAACAAATGGCTAATTAATCAATGCAATTTTTCTTTAATGAAAGTTTAGGTTCAAGAGATAGGAATGGACATTTAGCCAAACTAGCTATAAAATTAAATGCCTAAATTATTTTTGATCATTCAAAAGGAGTTTTAAATTTTAAAAGAGATTCAACACTATAAGTTCTAGAGATGAAATTGCAATAAATATACCCTTTCTTAAAAGAAATAAAAATTTAGCCTCAATTCCTCACTAGTCTTTGGCTTCCTAAAGTTAATTATCAAAGCCAAATTCTATGCCTACCTACTAACACTCTAAGAAGATAGAACCAAATCCTAATCAAACTCAATTCTTTCAATATCAAATCAAACAACTTTTAGAATATTCATAAATCAAAATCCAAACTTCCAAAAAGCAATTTTTTTCTTCAATAGTTTGCAAAAAAACTTCTCTATATGTATAAAAGTAAAAAAGACAAGTTATGCAAACTTAATAGTATTAGTTATAAATTTTTAAAAATTAAAAAAAATACACAATTTAACAATTTTGTAAGGGTTTAGTTACGTTGGATCACAAGTGATTCTTAAAAGTCTAACCAAATATGATAAATAACCCCAACATACATAATGTTTGACATATTAATCTAACATTAATTCAATTCTAACATTGTTAACAACATCAACATCTGTTCCCCAAAATAATTATTTACATTACATAAAACCCACGCACCTGATTTTCTCAAAAACCAAGTGCAGAATCCAAGTGCATGCAGCAACAATATAACCCAGAAACGTAGAATCAAGTGCACACACCAACAATCCAGAAACGCAGAATCCAATTGCAGCAACAATCTAGAAACGCAAAATTTAAATTCTTAATTGCTTCACATAATAATACAACTCACGCCTCATATGCACATGATTTTAGGAAACCCAGAAACGCACCTAAATAATTCTGAGAACCCTCAGCAGCAGCAGCAAATAGGAAGACCCACACAGCCACGGGAATGGGAGAAGAGGGAAGACAAATGCAGGGGAGGGGAGGTGCGCCTTTGCTCAGTGAATGAGTTATGAAACTCAGCTCACGGGTTTGGGAGAAGAGAGAAAACGAACGCAGCAGGGGAAGTGGAAATCTAGAGACACTCAAGGGTATGGCTTTGGCACTTGTTCAGTAAAGGAGATATGAAATGCAGCTCACGGGTTTGGGAGAAGAGAGAAAACAAATGCAGCAGGGGAAATGGAAATCTGGAGACACGGGTATGGCTTTGACACAAGGTAAAGCTGCCATGTATAGTGAATGAAGTGATGTTTCTGCATGATTCTACGTCCCCAGTCAAAATGGGGACATCTAAAGCCCACTTTAGACGTCCCCAGTCTCTCTGGGGACGTGTAAAGCCAACTTTAGACGTCCCCAGTTTCTCTGGGGACGTCTAAAGTTGGCTTTAAACGTCCCCAGAGATACTGGGGACATCTAAAGTTGGCTTTACACTTTTTTTTAGTCAAATTCATCCAGCGCCATATGCTCCCGCCAAATATTAAACTTTGGACGTCCCTAACTTAAAAAGGGACGTCCTTTAGGGGCGTCAAAAGTCTAATTTGTAGTAGTGAGAGTTAGCATTAGCTTTTTATGATCTTTTAAACGTCTTCCATATTGCCATGTCTACCTGTCATCAAAGCTCCCAAAGAATTTATTGCAAACCAGTTGGGTCTAATTTCCTTCATGTGATATTCTCTTTTGGCCCTTCTTTTCATTTCAGTATTTTGCTAATTCTCATTTTACCCTACATTAATTATAGATGCTCAAAAGTATCATGTGCTCAAAATTAATCAATAATGCTATGATTTTTAACCATAAAATGCACACCATACTCATGAAATCCCATAGAAAATATGACAATAAAATGGATTTATCATAGCTATAAATGTCATGCTCTACTTTGTTTACACCTCTCTTGGCCTCACAAACATCAAATCCACTAGTGTCATCCTACAACTAGCTAATCGCACCACTAGGAAACCTCTTGGCTTATTGGAAGACATCTTAGTCAAAGTTAAAAACTTAGTGTTTCCTGCTAATTTTTATGTCCTAGACATGTCCATTAAGGTTTTAGTTGAGGAGTCATTGATTTTAGGTAGGCCTTTCATGCGAACAGCTAATAATATCATTATCATGCAGGATGGGTACATAACTATGGAAGTAGTTGATCATGTGATTTGGTTCAATATTTATGAAGCTATAAATCACCCATTTTAGGACTACTCCTTCTTGGCTTGAATTTGATTGATTTAGCCTTAGAAGAGGCAATTGATGAGTTTACTTTCTCATTGTGTGTGAAAAATGATTGTCATGATGATTCATGTGCTACCGCATATCCAAATTGTTCTCCCTCTGTTGATTGTGATGATGATGTGTGTAATATTGATCACATGTCAATTGATAGCTCACTTTCCACTTCTAATCCTTTTACTTTTGATATTTCTAACCTCGGTAGCACTATATCTTCATTTGATAGTCATTCTGGTGTTGGGAAAGAGTTATTATGTAGTTTTACAAAATTTGAGAATGTTAGTCAAATGTATTCCACTTTGGGAAGCAAAGCGACATCCATTAGCACTAAATTTGCTCTTATGGAAACAAATGGAGTCATTATTGAACATGAGGATAGAAATCAATGTGCTATTAATGACATAACTGCAATTCATGGGTTTAAGCTTCATATTCCTCCATCTTACAAGTTTCAGACTTCTCCTAACCTTAAGGATGATTGTATAGGTAACTTTACTTCTTTCCAATTATTGAAATACTTACATTCTCCTTTTGGTGATAAACTTAGCAGGTCAAAAGCCATAAATTCTTTTACTAAAAATTCTGGAAACAATTGACCACCACATGTCAAAACTGTAACAGGGGAGAATTTCAATTGTAATTAATTACTAAACTGTTGCATACAATTTAATGATGTTATTTCTCATAAATTATAATCTTTGAATGATATAGGTAGTAGTCAAGGTTACATTGTGATTGATCCACAATCTCAATCCATATCTGAACAAGGGGGACATACCTTTAATCCAACATTTATTAGAAATTCTCATAAGAAAGGGAAGTTTCTTGGTACACTTGAATTAAAAGAGCTTTTGCCTTCAATTGTGCAGCCTCCAAAACTTGATTTAAAACCCATTCCCCTTTACTTGAAGTATGCCTTTCTTGCTGAGAATGATTATTTACCTGTCATTATCTCTAGTTCCTTAAGTACATCTGAGGAGTTAAATTTACTCTATGTGTTGAAAAAACATAAGAGGGCAATAGGGTGGACTTTAGGTGATATTCTAGGTATTAACCCAACTGTATACACCCACAAAATACTTTTGACTAAGGGTCCTAGACCTGTGAGGCAGCCCCAAAATATACTTAACCTTCTCATCTTAGATGTAGTTAAGAAGGAGGTCACCAAACTCTTGAGGGCAGGGATCATATATCCTATTTTAGATAGCGAATGGGTCAGTCCAGTCTAAGTTCCAAAAAATAGTGGAATGACAGTTGTGTGAAATGAGAATAACGAATTCATTCCAACAAGAGTCCAGAACACTTGGAGAGTTTGCATAGACTTTAGGAAGTTGAATGAAGTAATTAGAAAGCACCACTTTCCTCTCCCCTTTATAGATATGATGTTAGAAAGATTGGCATGCCAATCATACTATTGTTTCCTTGACAGTTTTTTTGGTTATTTTTAGGTTCCTATTGCACCAGAGGATCAAGAAAAGACAACATTTACTTGTCTATTTGGGATGTTTGCATACCAAAGGATGCCTTTTGGGTTATGCAATGCTCCTAGGACATTTCAAAGATGCATTCTCTCCATCTTTAATGACTTACTTGAATAAGGTATTGAGGTATTCATGGATGATTTTTCTATATATGGGAATTCTTTTGAAGAATGTTTGCTCAATTTGGAGAGAGCAATAGAAAAGTGTGTGCAAAAGAACCTTGTGCTAAATTTGAGAAATGCCACTTTATGGTGGATCAAGGAATAGTCTTAGGCCACTTGATAAGTAAGGGGGGGTATAGAAGTTGACAAATCTAAAATTGAAGTAATTTCATCTCTTCCTTATCCCTCTAACTTAAGAGAACTTTGATCTTTCTTGGGGCATGCTAGATTTTATGGAAGATTCATTAAAGATTTTAGTAAAATAGCTCGTCCCCTATCTAAGCTTATACACAAAAATGTGGATTTCATCTTTGATGATGCATGCAAATTGGTTTTTGATGAAATTAAGTCTAGACTCATTTCTCTACCTATACTCATTGATCCTAATTGGGATCTTGATTTTGAGCTTTGTTGTGATACTTCCAATAATGTTGTTGGTGCATTTCTAGGTCAAAAACTTGGTAAGACCCCTTGTGTTATTGCTTATGCTTCTAAAACATTGGATAAGGCTCAAATAATCTACATTACTACTGAGAAAAGGCTCTTTTCTATTGTTTTTGCACTAGAGAAGTTTAGGACTTATTTAGTGAATTCTAAAGTAATTATATATTCTGATCATGCTTGTATAAATTTCTTATTTAGGAAGGCTTATACTAAGCCTCGGTTCCTAAGGTGGATGCTACTACTTCAAGAATTTAATACAGAGTTTAGGGATAAGGCAGGCATAGAAAATGTTGTTATCGATCACCTAAGTTGCTTACCCCTTGCTACACAAGGAGTTGTTGATGCTAAAGTTACTTATGATGGTTTTCCTATTGCCCATCTCCTTGCTATTACACTTTACGACCCATGGTTTGCTCATATTGTGAATTATCTTGCTGTGGAGTCTTACCTGATTCTTTATCTCATTTTTAGAAACATAAGCTGAAACATAAAGATCAATATATTTGTGGGATCCTCCTTACTTGTGCCGGCAATATAGTGACCAAGCCATTAAAAGATATGTGCTGGATGATGAAATTTCATCTGTTATAACATCTTGTCATTCTTTATTATGTGGTGGTCACTTTGGGGCAAAGAGAACTGCTAGGAAAATTTTAGATTGTGGTTTATATTGGCCTAGCCTCTTTAAGGATTGTTATGCTTTTTGTAAAATGTGTGATGCATGCCGGTATTTTAGGGGGTTATCTAAAAGGCATGAAATGCCACAGCAGCCCATATTATTTTGTCAAGTTTTTTATGTTTAGGCCAATGATTTTATGGGTCTATTTCCTACATCTCATGGATATCTGTACATTTTGTTGGTTGTTAGTTACCTTTGAAGGTGGATTGAGGCCATTCCTATAAGGAAGAATTATGCCTTTACTATTATTAAATTCCTACGTACTCATATCTTTTATATGTTTGGTGTGCCAAGCGTAATTATGAGTGGTTGTGGCTCACACTTTTGCTACAAATTGGTGGACAACTTGCCATCCAAATATGGTGTTCTACACAAGACTTCTACCCCATACCATCCACAGACAAATAGGCAAGCTAAGGTATCTAATAGGGAAATCAAGTACATTTGGGAGAGAATTGTCAAGCCAAGTAGGAAAGATTGAAGTCTCCGGTTAGATGATGCTCTTTGGTCATATCGTACAGCTTTTAAAACTCCCATTGGTGTAACCCCCTGCCGTAATTACCGTAATTAAGATTCGATAACTCATAGTAAAAAGGGGTTTGAGACCGACGGATAGTTCAAAACTTATTAAATTACCTACTGAATAGTAGAAACTTACAAAATTTTCAGAACTTCTTTTCTATCCACGTCTCGTTTCCAATTATCGAATATAATCACCTGTGCAGTTAACTTACATTCATAAATATATCAGAGTCTATAACTTAAACCTCGGCAACACCCGGGCAATCTATATATACATGGAGTTTCAAATCCTGATTAGGGGATTACAGAACCAAGTATTTCAAACTATTTACATTCCAAAATGTTATACAGTAATCCCTATCCAAAATGAATGACCAACATAAACCATACTAATGTCCCTAGTAACTCTATCCGCTCCGGGTCGCTCGCTTCTCCTTAGAGCCACTCGCCCTATCCGAAGGGTTAGTTCAAAGGAAAGAGTGAGATTCAAAAGAATCCCAGTAGTAACTAAACATTTATACCACATATAATCACACAGCATGTAAGCAAATCATCATACAGCAGCAGCAACCAATATCACACTCCACCCTCATCCCCTTTCTCCACCGGGAAGGCACACCGCCCTAACCCGAACCGTTGTTAGCTACTCAGGGACTATTGGCGTGGCAGTGCATACATATAGCCTTATAGCTCATACAGCTAACCGGCTTTCACAAATGGCCCGTCGGCCTCACAAGTAGCCTTTCGGCCCGCATAAACACATATATCACACCTCATCCTCATCCCCTTTCTCTGCCGGGAAGGCATACGACATTCACCCGAACCGTTGTTAGCTACTCAGGGACTATTGGATTGACGGTGCTAACATATATCCACATAAGTCGCAACATACGAACTTATCACAAATCAATGATAATACACACATGCAATGCATCACATATGGTACGAAAGAAAAGTCACTACCTGATCCTTTCCTGACGATCACTAGCACAGTAGGCTCACGAGGATAGCAGATATCAAATCCTATAATCAAAATAGGGACATTTGGTTAATTTCCTTTTCCAAGTTCTTAATTCAATAACACTCTAAGTTGGTATTCATTTGGACTCTTTGGATGGCCATTACATGCCTAAACATATGCCTAAAGGGTTGGAATAACTATCCCCAAAGATCCCTCACAAGAAAGCTAAACACTGATTTTTGGTCCCTTCACTCGAGCACAGAAGACCGTGCTCGAGCATGACCCCCCACTCTCACTCAAGCACACATGCGACTGAGACGCAGGAAGTGCTTGCCCGAGAGCACTCCCGCGACAAAAACTACACTCTCACTCGAGCACAAGAGGCTGTGCTCGAGCAGAGACCCCGAGCACACTCGAGCACCACAGAAGTGAGGCCCTGCGAGTGTCTACCCGAGAGCATCTCTCAACCTCTACCTCCACCTTCACTCGAGCACAAACACCTGTGCTCGAGCACTGACCCTCAGTGCTTGCGAGCACACGGAAGTGAGGTCCAGCGAGTGCCTTCCTGAGAGTAACTCCACCCCCAGGCACAGATTCACTCGAGCACAAGTCCCAGTGCTCGAGTGATCCCCCAATGCTCGTGAGTGCCAAGTGCACTCTTGGCAATCACTCTCGAGTGATACCCTGAGACACTCACCCGTAGCACCAAAAAGGCACCCTCACTCGAGCACAAACATGCTCACTCAAGCACGTTCATCCTGTGCTCGAGTGAGTTCTTCCCTCACTCGAGAAATCACACCAGATACCCAAAACGCAGCAACTGATTTGATTTACCAGAATTCACCAAATGAATTCCAATGGTTCCATAACTCATACCATTACTCATTCTCATCCAAAACTTCACCATAGACCCATTGGTAACCCAAAATAACCAAAATTCAACTCCATTAACACCTTCTCACTCTAGATCATCAAACCACTCAAAACCTCATTCTAACAACTTCCCTTATTCAACTTCAAATCAAATTCTAATCACTCCTAAGTGTCAAAACTGACCAAATGAACAGTGACACTCTCACCAAAATCTACCCTTCAATTAACTTCATAATTAGGTCAAATTTCCAGAATTTTCGTTGATCATGCAAACATCTTGACATATATATCAAAATGCATTACAAACCTACCTCTTCAACTTGCTGAAATCAGAACTTGGATTCCTCCACTTTCAAATTCCCTCAATTTGCCACACACCACCAATCCAAAGTCTGAACACATGGAAGTAAAGCTCTTACCCTTTTGAACAATATCAATGAAGGGTACATAAGCTTATGAAGACCTCTACTTACCAAGATTTAAGCTTTTCTCTTTCTCTTTCTTGTTTAACTTCAGCGAAAAATGGAGAGAATGGAGAGAGAAGTGAGTAGGTGAAGGTGATGATCATTTCTTCCTTCTTCCCATGCACAAACCGACTTGAGAGAGAGAGAAGAGTTTGAAAATGTTGACTCATCCAATGGCTCTTATTTAGCCACTTGGCATCATCTCATCCTTCCTCTTATGAGTGCATAAAGACTTGTTCACACAAGATTCCACCCCTTGATCTTTCAATCTCAACCATTGATCTTGATTACTAAGGGGTTTTATCATCCGTAGCTAACCAGACGGTTGGTAAATTTACCGTTTTACCCCTGATTAGTACAATACTCATTAAATCATCACTAATGATCTTTATATCATAACACACAACATATACTTCAAATATGCTTAATTAACATTAATTACATCATTTGAAGTTATTATCCCTTAATTAAAATCCAGGATGTTACAATTCTCCCCCCGAAAATTTAATTTCGTCCTCGAAATTGTTACACTACTTGAGCCATAAACTCCGGATATCGCCTTCGCATATCTTCCTCCGTTTCCCAAGTTGCTTCTCTCGGAGTCATTCCCTTCCAGATCACTTTCACATATGGAATGCTCCTATGTCTGAGCCGTCGTTCCTCTCGGTCAATGACCTGCTCTGGCTCCACTGCATATGTGAAATTGTCCTGAAGCTCAACATTCTCATACTCAATGATTTGAGACGGATCCGGTTGGTATTTCTTCAGTTGAGAAACGTGGAATACGTCATGGAGTCTGCTCAAACTCGGAGGTAGAGTTACTCGATAAGCAACAGGCCCAATCCTCTCAAGGACTTCAAAAGGACCTACGTATCTTGGGCTTAGTTTCTTTCTCTTGATCGCTCGCCCAACACCGGTGACAGGAGATACTCTTAAGAAAATATGATCTCCAACCTCAAACTCTAGAGGCCGTCTTCTCTTGTCAGCGTAGCTTTTCTGTCAACTCTACGCTGTAAGCAACCTCTTGCGAATAATCTGAATCTGTGTTGAGGTTTGATCAACCAAATCTGGTCCATACAGCTTCCTTTCGGATAGCTCGTTCCAGCAAAAAGGCGATTGACACCGTCTTCCATACAACGCCTCATACGGAGCCATCTGAATGCTATTGTTGTAGGCAAACTCCGCAAGTGGAAGAAAGCGATCCTAACTTCCTTTAAAGTCAAGAACACATGCTCGTAACATATCTTCCAGCGTCTGGATTGTTCTCTCTGACTGTCCATCCGTTTGCGGATGATAAGCCGTACTGAACCTCAATTGAGTTCCCAAAGCTTTATGCAACGCTTTCCAGAATCTTGAAGTAAATCATGGGTCTCGGTCGGAAATTGTGTTTTTCGGAACACCATGGAGTTTCACGATCTCACGAACATAAATCTCTGCTAGTTTGTCAGGAGAATACCAGCATTGATTGGTATGAAGTGCGCCGACTTCGTTAACCGATCCACAATTACCCAGATCGCATCATAATTCCTGATCTTGGGCAATCCCACAACCAAATCCATAGTTACGCTTTCCCATTTCCATTCCGGAATCTCAGGACTCTGGAGTAAACCAGGTGGTCTCTGGTGCTCAATCTTCACTTTCTAACAAGTGAGGCATCTCGCCACATATTTAGTCATATCACTCTTCAAACCCGGCCACCAGTACACAGATTTCAGGTCACGGTACATCTTGGTCATACCAGGATGAAGAGTGTACAAAATCTTATGCGCCTCATTCAGAATCTTCTGCCTCAACTCCGCCTTAAGTGGAATACAGACTCTCTTCTGATAACGAACTAATCCACGAGGCGATAAATCATAGCCTGGAATTTCTTCTCGTTCAATCCGAGTCAGATTGCGCTGTATCCAGTCATCTTGCCTCTGAGCTTCCTCAATCTCAGCTCTTAGATCATTTTCCTCCTGGGAAACAGTGTAGTTGGCACAAATGATCTGGTTCGTCAAATTCAAATCACGAAAATCCTCAATCAATTTCTCCTCTCGTATCATCAGAGCTGCAACGTGCACGGTCTTCCGACTAAGAGCATCAGCGACTACATTGGCTTTTCCCGGATGATATTTGATTTCCAGGTCGTAGTCTTTAAGCAATTCCATCCAACAACGTTGTCTCATATTCAGTTCTTTCTAATCGTATAGATACTTGAGGCTCTTGTGGTCGCAGTACAGTTCCACAGTCACACCATACAGGTAATGACGCCAAATCTTCAAAGCAAACACAATGGCCGCAAGCTCCAGATCATGAGTGGGATAGTTCAATTCATGAGGTCTGAGCTGTCGAGAGGCGTAGGCCACCACACATCCCTGCTGCATAAGGACACACCCTAATCCCTGCCCACTGGCATCAGAGTACACAATATATGTCATACTGGGATCGGGTAAAATCAATACAGGTGCCGACGTCAACCTCTCTTTCAGCTCCATAAAACAGTTTTCACATTTCTCGTCCCACACAAACGACTGATCCTTTCTCATGAGCTTGGTCATGGGTAACGCAATACGGGAGAAATTCTGAATGAATCTCCGATAGTACCCGGTAAGACCCAGAAAACTGCGTACCTCTGCCACAGATTCTGGCCTCTTCCAGTCTAGTACTGCTTCCACTTTACTGGGATCCACAGAGACCCCTTCTTGCGAGATAACATGGCCTAGGAATCTCACTTCTGATAGCCAAAACTCGTACTTACTCAACTTGGCGTACAATTGCTTCTCACGCAAAATATTCAATACAACTCTCAGATGATGCTCATGCTCCTGCATACCCTTGGAATATATCAGAATGTCATCGATAAACACAACAACAAACTGATCCAGATACTGTCGAAAGATACGATTCATGTAGTCCATGTAAACCGCAGGTGCATTGGTTAGCCCAAATGGCATTACCAGAAACTCATAATGACCATATCGGGTCCTGAAAGCAGTCTTCGGAACATCTTCTGCTTTCACTCGCAGCTGATGATACCCTGACCTTAGATCAATCTTTGAAAATACACACGATCCAGAGAGTTGACCTAGCAGGTCATCGATCCGGGGAAGTGGGTACTTGTTCTTAATAGTAACCTTGTTCAATTCCCTGTAATCGATACACAACCGAAGGCTTCCATCCTTCTTCTTTACAAACAGCACTGGAGCTCCCCAAGGCGACACACTGGGTCTAATGAACCCTTTCTCAAGCAGATCTTCTATTTGTTTCTTTAGTTCCGCCATCTCGTTTGAGGCCATACGATATGGGGCCTTCGAAATAGAACCAGCTCTAGGCACAATATCAATTGGAAATTGAACTTCCCTTTCAGGAGGCAATCCGCTCAGGTCATCTAGAAACACCTCAGGGAATTCATTTACCACGGGTATATTACTCAAAGTTTCATCGGTTTCTCCCTGTACAGAGAAAAACACCATATACCCTTGGCAGCCCTTTTTAAGATACTTTTCAGCTTTAGCCATAGTAAGAAAATTCATACTTGCATTCACCACTTCAACTCTCTGGGAAGCAGGATATACTATTCTCTTATTCCCACAATCCAATAATACATTATTTGCCGTTAACCAATCAAAACCCAAAATGACTTCCAGTTGGTAAAGCAGCAAACAAATCAAGTCTACCACAGATTGGTGCCCTTCTACGGTTACGACACAACTCAAACAAGCTTCTGTGGTCAAGACCTTAACACCCATTAGAGTGGACACTACTAATTCAAATGGTAACTTATGCACATGCAATCCTAGGCGCTTCACGCAATCATAGGCGATGAATGAGTGACTTGCACCCGAGTCGAATAAAACTTGCAACAAATAACCATTTACAGAAATTTTACCTTGAATCAACTCGGGAGACTTACGAGCTTCCTCGTGGGTCATAGCGAACACTCGGCCCTGAGTCTTTGGCCTCTGCTCGGGTCGTAGTTGTTGACAATCTCTAGAAAGATGTCCTGGCCGCTTGCAGTTAAAGCAAACCATCTCTCCCTGACAGTTTTTCCCATAATGTGATTTGTTGCAACGACGACATTTCTCCTCAATCACAACTCTCTGAGGTTCACGGTCTCTAGGCTGATAGGGCTTCTTATCGCCGCCCTTGTATGAAGATGATCCTTGGCCTTTCCGCTTCTGAGAGGCATTACCCTTACTGGGCTCACTGCGGTGACCAGTAACTCTGCTAGGATGCACTTCTCTTAGGTTGTTCTCCGTGATTCGACATTGCTCCACAGCCTTATTGAACTTCGTGAATTGGTGAGTAACCAACCGTTTTCGCAACTCTCGCCTCAGGCCTCGTATGAGCATATCTGAACTCCATTCTTCGTCATCCTTGAACCGGAGATAGGAGGAGTATCGAGCCAGTCGAACAAATCGGGACAAGTAATCATCGAAGCTCTCTACGTCCCCTTGCCTGATATTCAGGAATTCTGTCTCCTTCTCGAGCCGCACTGATTTCGGGAAGTACTTCTCATTGAATTCTTATAGGAACAATTCCCAAGTCAGTGGCACATTTCTGCTCTTCAGTGTTAGGGCGATATTCTGCCACCAACGATCTGCATCACCTTCGAGCTTGTAGACCGCCAACCTTGGCTTTACCTCCTCTGGACAACAAAGCACCTTAAATATCTTCTCTAGCCTATTCAACCAATCTTCGGCTGCTTGAGGGTCAAACCTCCCTCTGAACACCGGAGGCAGATGCTTGCAGAACCTAGTAACCCAGAACTGAAGATCTCTATCCTCTCTGGCTGGTCCCCCATGAGACTCTTGATTCGGAATAGCACGAGATGGGGATTCTGATGGCTGTGCTGATCCCTCAGTAGTGTCCTCATGTCGGGTTCCCTCTTGAGTTCCCTCTGGTATAGACTGAACCGGAACTTCCTTGTTCTTTGCCTTCTCCGCTCTGAGCTCTTCTCTTAGCTCAGTGATCATGTCCCGTTGATCCTTTATCAGACCCATTAACTCATGCATAGGATCTGGTGGATTTTCATTATCAACCTCCACCACAGGGTCCACACACGGAATTTTGGGGCGTCCTCTAGTCTTCTTCATTCTACAAATAGCTTGCCTCATTAATTTAGCAGAGATGGTATACACATATGGTCACAAAACTTATATGTATCCAAATCATTTAAACATATATGTGCACACACAACAATCATTCACAAACAATCTTTTATCCCTAAGCCAACTAAGGGATCTATCCTAGCAACCTCTACCCTTGCCAGGAACTACAGCTCTGATACCAAAATGTAACCCCCTGCCGTAATTACCGTAATTAAGATTCGATAACTCATAGTAAAAAGGGGTTTGAGACCGACGGATAGTTCAAAACTTATTAAATTACCTACTGAATAGTAGAAACTTACAAAATTTTCAGAACTTCTTTTCTATCCAGGTCTCGTTTCCAATTATCGAATATAATCACCTGTGCAGTTAACTTACATTCATAAATATATCAGAGTCTATAACTTAAACCCCGGCAACCCCCGGGCAATCTATATATACATGGAGTTTCAAATCCTGATTAGGGGATTACAGAACCAAGTATTTCAAACTATTTACATTCCAAAATGTTATACAGTAATCCCTATCCAAAATGAATGACCAACATAAACCATACTAATGTCCCTAGTAACTCTATCCGCTCTGGGTTGCTCGCTTCTCCTTAGAGCCACTCGCCCTGTCTGAAAGGTTAGTTCAAAGGAAAGAATGAGATTCAAAAGAATCCCAGTAGTAACTAAACATTTATACCACATATAATCACACAGCATGTAAGCAAATCATCATACAGCAGCAGCAACCAATATCACACTCCACCCTCATCCCCTTTCTCCGCCGGGAAGGCCCACCGCCCTAACTCGAACCGTTGCTAGCTACTCAGGGACTATTGACGTGGCAGTGCATACATATAGCCTTATAGCTCATACAGCTAACCGGCTTTCACAAATGGCCCGTCGGCCTCACAAGTAGCCTTTCGGCCCGCATAAACACATATATCACACCTCATCCTCATCCCCTTTCTTCGTCGGGAAGGCATACGACCTTCACCCGAACCGTTGTTAGCTACTCAGGGACTATTGGATTGACGGTGCTAACACATATCCACATAAGTCGTAACATACGAACTTATCACAAATCAATGATAATACACACATGCAATGCATCACATATGGTACGAAAGAAAAGTCACTACCTGATCCTTTCCTGACGGTCACTGGCACAGTAGGCTCACGAGGATAGCAGATATCAAATCCTATAATCAAAATAGGGACATTTGGTTAATTTCCTTTTCCAAGTTCTTAATTCAATAACACTCTAAGTTGGTATTCATTTGGACTCTTTGGATGGCCATTACATGCCTAAACATATGCCTAAACACAAACACCTGTGCTCGAGCACTGACCCTCAGAGCTTGAGATCACACGGAAGTGAGGTCCAGCGAGTGCCTTCCTGAGAGTAACTCCACCCCCAGGCACAGATTCACTCGAGCACAAGTCCCAGTGCTCGAGTGATCCCCCAATGCTCGTGAGTGCCAGGCGCACTCTTGGCAATCACTCTCGAGTGATACCCTGAGACACTCACCCGCAGCACCAAAAAGGCACCCTCACTCGAGCACAAACATGCTCACTCGAGCACGTTCATCCTGTGCTCGAGTGAGTTCTTCCCTCACTCGAGAAATCACACCAGATACCCAAAACGCAGCAACTGAGTTGATTTACCAGAATTCACCAAATGAATTCCAATGGTTCCATAACTCATACCATTACTCATTCTCATCCAAAACTTCACTATAGACCCATTGGTAACCCAAAATAACCAAAATTCAACTCCATTAACACCTTCTCACTCTAGATCATCAAACCACTCAAAACCTCATTCTAACAACTTCCCTTATTCAACTTCAAATCAAATTCTAATCACTCCCAAGTGTCAAAACTGACCAAATGAACAGTGACACTCTCACCAAAATCTACCCTTCAATTAACTTCATAATTAGGTCAAATTTCCAGAATTTTCGTTGATCATGCAAACATCTTGACATATATATCAAAATGCATTACAAACCTACCTCTTCAACTTGCTGAAATCAGAACTTGGATTCCTCCACTTTCAAATTCCCTCAATTTGCCACACACCACCAATCCAAAGTCTGAACACATGGAAGTAAAGCTCTTACCCTTTTGAACAATATCAATGAAGGGTACATAAGCTTATGAAGACCTCTACTTACCAAGATTTAAGCTTTTCTCTTTCTCTTTCTTGTTTAACTTCAGCGAAAAATGGAGAGAATGGAGAGAGAAGTGAGTAGGTGAAGGTGATGATCATTTCTTCCTTCTTCCCATGCACAAACCGACTTGAGAGAGAGAGAGAAGAGTTTGAAAATGTTGACTCATCCAATGGCTCTTATTTAGCCACTTGGCATCATCTCATCCTTCCTCTTATGAGTGCATAAAGACTTGTTCACACAAGATTCCACCCCTTGATCTTTCAATATCAACCATTGATCTTGATTACTAAGGGGTTTTATCATCCGTAGCTAACCAGACGGTTGGTAAATTTACCGTTTTACCATTGATTAGTACAATACTCATTAAATCATCACTAATGATCTTTATATCATAACACACAACATATACTTCAAATATGCTTAATTAACATTAATTACATCATTTGAAGTTATTATCCCTTAATTAAAATCCAGGATGTTACAATTGGCATGTCTCCTTTCCAGTTAGTCCTCGATAAAGGCTGCCATCTACTTGTTAAGCTAGAACTAGAGCTTACTGGGCTGTAAAAACTTCTAATATGAATCTTCAAGGTTCTACTGAGGAAAGGATGCTTGAGATAAAAGAACTAGAAGAGTTGCATATGGTTATATGCATATGAAAGTTCCAACATCTATAAGGAAAAATCCAAATTGATTTATGATCAAGGCATCTTACAAAAGCAATTTCATGAAGGAGAGCAAGTACTTATGTCTAAGGCAAGATTCAAGCTCAAAAATACAAAGCTTAAAACCAAATGGCAATATCCCTACAAAGTGGTCAAGGTGCATAGCTTTGGACTAATAGAGCTCAAAGATCTTGTAAGTAGTACAAAGTTTTAAGTGAATAGTCATTTATTGAAGCATTATCATGCCAGTCATCAACCACCATAATGAACATGGTAGTATCTTTCCTCACCTTATTCCTGATCTTATTTGATGATATATGATATTGAATAAGTGTAGGGTAGGGACTTGTCAGTAGTAAAAAGTAGTTTGTTTGTTTGCATGTTCCAATTGAATAAACTCTATTTTGAATCATACTCTTGTGCTTGACTTATCCTCCACTACCCTTCTCTCCATATCCATGTGTTTAATTTCTAAGAAATATTTCCACTTATGTCTTGGTTGTCTCTCTTCTTATGACGATGATGTATTGTGCTCAATCTTAAATTGGACTTCACAACATTCACTTTGCCAAGAGATAAGTGTGTTTAGGTTCTTTGTTTTTGTGAATTACATTGATGGCAATGTAAGGATTGAGTATGGGGGAGTGTGTTTATTCTTATGATGGATTTCACTGTGACATCATATACTTCTATCTACTACTTTTGTCCTCTATTGTTTTTGGTCTAATTCATTGAGATTTTTTAGGTCTTTAATCATGATCAAGTATCTCAATTCTTAGTTTACTCATGTTGAAACTTGCTTCAAATTAGTGAATTGCCACAAAATTCAAGTGTTTTAATGATGCATGGCTTAATTTTAATGAGTTTGTTAGGAAACAAAAAGCCTAGTTGGAAGGTGCCTTGGGCCTAAATGTTCATTTCATTGTGTGATTTATCCACTTATATTATTGCTCTCCATAACTTGTTTCATTTCTTGCCTGAGGCTACATTTTGCAATAATATGGATAAAGATGACATTGCCATTAATTTTTACACCTTGTAACCTAAACACAAATCAATTATTGTTCACCTATGATTACTCATTTGAGCCCTTCATTGTCATTATACAAATGTCATGCTTGCATTTTACATCAAGTTCCGTTAGCACTATGATGAGAAAATATAAATATTGCTCTTGTAAATAGGATGATAAGTGCCAAGTAAATATTAAAAAAAAAAGAGAGAAAGCAAAATAGAAAAGAAAAAAAAACAAAATAAAGGATAAAAAGAAATATATATATATATATATATAAGGCACTTCATAAAAAAATGTATTGATGAGTTGAAAAGGAAAATTTTGGCAAAAGAGAGTTACACTATTGTGATTAGTGCTATTAGTTATACTAATCGAATTTTTTGCATGCATGGTAGTTTGTTCAAATTTTCCATCATTTGGCTTATTCAACATTACAACCCTACAAAGTCCTTTGTATTTATTTATGCCTTTGTTACAAGTAGTGGAGAGCCTAGAAATGTTACAAGCCTATAGTAGAGTGTGGTTAAAGTGGCTGCAAGTGAAAAACTATCTTATATGAGAGAAGAGTGCAAACACGTATCCTAGTTAAAGTTTCCAATTAAGCTCATTGTAATTAAACCTTGCATCACGTTAGCTACTTCAATTTTTGGTATGTTCATTGAATTTGGATAGGAGGATACCTTATTATTTGACTAAGTGTGATTCTCGAATCTTGATCTTCCCTATTCTTTCAACTTTTATCCCTCTTTGCCTATGATGAGTTTAATGTTTTGCTCAGGAGTACAAAGGCTTAAGTGTGGGAGAATTGATAAAGTTCAATATTTATATACTTTTAGTAATTAATCTTAGGCTTTTATGGGACTTAGTGAAAGGATAATTTAGGAATTTTAGTGGTTAAATTGTTATATTTTTAATTAGTACTTGTTATTCCCATTATTTCTTAACTGTAAGCAAAAGATATTACCTTTGTGAATTTAATTTTGTAGGTGATGATGTGGCACAACTTTTGTCAAAGTTAAAGAAGTCATTTTGGAGCTTAATGAAAGACAAGAGTGGAACATCACAAATGCAAAATTTATTTTGCACCTGTTTCTTAAGAGGAGATTAAATGAGTAAGAGCCTTATTTGGTAGTTGTAATTTTGTGCCTAATCCTAAAACATATTTTTATCCTTTTATCCAAACATGGCACAACTTACTATTTAACCTAAAGATAATTGAACAAAGAAAAGGATGTAGAAACCATGGTTTTTGGAAGAGGTGGTGGCTAAATAGAAAAGGGTTAGACCGAATTGAAGAAAACCTAGCTACTAGAACGATTGATTAAAATAAGAGTGAAGACCTATGAGCAACACTAGAAATGAATAAAGAATATAAAGGAGAGGGCTTGACCGAAGAGAGGGAGCTAACCAAATTGAATAAATAAATGGACCAAAATGAATGAGAAAATGGGGAGCCTAATTGAAAGAGAAAAAGGAGTTGCTGGACCCATGGACCAAGAGGAGGAATGGAAAAAGAGAATTGAGACACAAAAAAGAGAAATGACAACTATGAATAAATACTAGGAGAAAGAGCCAAAATAAGGAGGAAGGAGGAGAAAACACGTCTAGGAACCAACCAAATTTTGGAGAAACAGAATTGAAAAATATGTGTAGGAGCATCCATGTCCAATTATTTCTTCATTTTTCAAACTTCATCTTCCTACTCCACGAGTAGCTAAGTTTTGGTGATTTCCTTGAGTTAGGTAATGGTTTGAGCTTCTAAACTTCAACGGAATTCCTTTAAGCTCTCTTTCTAGTTCATAATTATATTTCTTGGTTAAGTATGTGGTTATGATCTAGATTTTTCTATGCCAAGTAAATAACTTGGTGGTTGAGCTAGAAGTTAATTAATTAAGCTTTGTATAATTCATATTAGGAGTTAGTTGAGTTGTTTATTCTGACTCGGTTGAGTGGATTTAAATGACTAAACTAAATACTTTTGTATTTTTGTAATGGTGATTACAATTTAGAGTTGGAAGTTAATTATTCATCTCCTTGAGTTTGAATTATTTGGTGGTATTCATTTAAGTGCTTTGGTAGAATGAATTAAATGAGTATTGCAAATATGGATCTAGTGGTAGCTTAGGACCATCCTCTTGACTCATATTATTGAATTCTTATCATTAGCAAGCAAGGAAGACTAAAACCTCAACTCAAGGGAATCTCATCTCATCATTATACAAGTGCATTGAATTTACCTTCTTGTTATTGTTAATTTTGATTTCATTTGCTTCTTTATCTTGAAAACTGAAGAATACAAAAATATTGAATTAGATTATATTACTTCATTAGTTTTATAAACAATTTCTCAAAATGATTTCTCACAACTTTAAGGTATTTATCACTTTACTATTTAGAAACTTGAAAATTAATCTCCTCACAAGAATGACCTAGGTTGAGCTACTACGCTACATTTTCAAACCTAGTGTATTTTGAGAACTCATATGACATGGGTTTATTATAAGGTTGTGTTCTTTTTTGCGTTAGTTTATTTTAGTTTTTCTATTTATGAAGGCTACATCGATAAAGGTAATGTGACACATCTTTGCCTATCATGTAGTACTAGGTTGTGGTTCAATGAAAAAGTTGGAAATTCAAGTTCATTAAAGGCTCCATCATTTTCAATATGTTGTCTTAAAGGGAAAGTTTAGTTGCCATTGATGACAGCTCTACCAAGTGAACTACATAGCTTATTCTTTGACAAAGGAAAACCTAACTCCAAGAACTCCCTTGCAAACATAAGGTCATATAACAATATGTTCTCATTTACTTCTTGGGTGGAAGATTGATTATTCAAAGAATAAAGGTAGTGGTCCATACAATTTTGTTCTATATGGGATAAATTACCATAAGATCAGGAGTCTTCTACCACCTGAAGGTCAGAAGCCATTTATTCTCAACTATATACATATATGACCCGGATAATGAAGTCCCTAATCAAATAAAAGTTGTGAGGTAGGGATATGTCCATAAAGTTGTATTGTGTTTTCATAGTTTTTGTTTACCTTGATATGTTTGAGTCATAATTATTTATGACGACTAAAGTGATGTGCATTTTTTTGTTAATTTTTGTTTAATAGCAAGCATTTGAAGGAATCAAGTATTGACAGTGAGATAGTTGCACGGATTAAAAAGGTTCTTGTTGAGGTTAATCCTTTTATCAAATAGTTTCGCATGGCATCATCAATTATATGAGAGGCTCAATACTCTGGCATTAAAATATGCCTTATAAGTAGTAGGCAGCTGGATGGTCGTGTGTATAACTTGCCAATTGTTTCTAAAGTTGTGGCACTTATTGTAGGCTATATTGACATGAATTTCAGCAGATCAGATGTCATCATGCATGAGTTGTCAGGGTTACCACAACGTATTGATGAACTTCATCCATCTTATCTACCCTTCAATACCTAATTTTGTTCCCTAAAGGTAAATATGGGTATAGGGAGGATATTGAACATCGTGAGGAAATGCTGAATTCCATAAAGAAGAAGAGGCTTAGTTTAAAGGAATTTTTTTCTTATTGATTGATGTCAAGAGACAATGAGGTATATACCATATTAAAGGCTGGCAAATTATTGTAGCAGTTCAAAGTTGATGGGTATACAATGGTTGAATCTTAAAGGCTTTTATGGGATAGGACGTACCAAAAGGAATTGAGGGCAGACTTGTTTCAAGGGTTGACTAATGCTTTTATGAGTGGGGAAAGGAATGCCTCTTCAGTAGGCAAGCGTATTGTATTTCCATCTTCCTTCACAGGTGGTGCCTATTACATGATGCCAAAATTACATGGATATAATGACTATTTGTGGTCATTTTAGGTATCTAGGTATCTTTGTGACCTTCATATGCAATCCTACATGGCTCAAAATTGTTCGTGAGTGTGAAGTAGATCCATTTTCTACAGCTAATAGGCTAGAGGTTTTGTGTAGGGTGTGTTATATGAAACTTAAGTCTTTAATAGTTACAATTAAGAAGAAATGTATATTTGGCAAGGTTTTAGTAGGTATGTTGCGATATCTGGTGTTGCCATTTTTGTATAAATTTAATTTTATATTTAATTTGTGTGTCTGAGTTTGATTTTACCCGTTTTTGTAAAAGTAGCTTTTTGCACTATAGAGTTTCAAAAAAGGGGCCTTTAACACGCATATATTCTTTTATGGGTTGATGGTCATGAGCGTTTCAAAGATCCATTGGAGATTGATAAGATCATTTCTACCAAAATCCCTAATGAAAGGTCAAATCCTAGATTGCGTGATTTAGTACAGAGATTTAAGATTCATGGTCTGTGTGGTCACTTGAAATCTAAAGCGCATTACATGAAAGATAGGATGTGTAGTAAGCATTTTCCTAAGAAATATGTTAGACATACAACTCTTGATAATGATAGTTACCTACCATATAGAAGAAGGGATAATGGTAGATCAATCAAAGTGAAAGGTGTCCCATTAGACAATAGATTTGTTGTTCCATACAACACTATGTTATTGTCAATGTTTGAAGCCTATATCAATGTTGAGAAATGTAATCAATCATCTGCAATTAAATACCTATTCAAGTACATAAGTAAGGGGAAGCTACTCTTAATTTGGCTTGCAATACTCAAATCTGACCTGGTTAGATAGCCACCATCTAAAAACCAATATGATATTAATTAGCATAAGATGGATTTCATGCATATTTAATATTGTGTTTCATTGAATGAAGCTGTGTGTGAGAACAGTGAAGCAAGGGGGCCTATGATAGGGTTGTAATCATTATCGATGTCCTTACAATGCGGTAGTTGGATGTTCTTGTTCACTAAAGTAGATTCTTAGAATGCAGACCAACAACCAATTTCCTCCAACTAATAATAATGGGCAGGGAAGAAAACACACACATAATATCTTCATTATTATAAGACAATCAAGTATGTTTCTATGATAATGTTACTCCCTTCGATTCTTAGTATTTACCTAATTTGATTAGATTAAAAAAGTTAGTTAAGGTAGTTAATATGACATTTTTTCTAAAACACCCTAATTATCTTCGTCAATTAATTATCCCAATCTCTCTTTTAATTGATTATCATTGAGGATACATCAATAAGGGTAAATTGGAAACAGATTGACAAATATGAGAAATATGTCTTATATTTATGACCAAGATCAACTCTACGATTAGATTATATATAAGGGACCAAAGGGAGAATGTAGTAAGATGTTCAATAAATAATAAACTTATTATGGCACAAATTTCCACGTTATCATATCTTTAATTTCACTGTTAATTTATGTGTTCTTTTTAAATTTTCACATTTTTATTTATTTTTTTAAATAATATTTATTTTACACCTAAATATATTATAGTAAACTCAAATATTGTCCATAAAATCATCATATAAGGGAAAATAAATATGTAAATATTTTACTTATCATGTAGTAAATGTTTGAGGTTTCTCTATACTAAGTCATGACCCTTAGTAGCACTGTGATGTTAAAGGAATGTAGACATGATATATGGTGAAATATGATGAATGGTGACTATACCGTATATTGATCCTAGAGGATCCGATCTAATGATACTAAAGGTTGAGGATAGGCTTGAATTTGATCTAAGCTAAAATAATGCTTAGGTCAAAATGTGAATTGTTGCACTCTAGTTATATTCCATGTTGGAGTTTAAACCTGGTGAATAGTATTAAACATTCAGTAATGTTTTGAGGATAATGCCATGGAGGTTAGAATTGGTACTATTGATCCTTATTCTTAGCGAACCTATTGGGTATACTTGAGGAAATAATTTCTAATCTGTGTGATGTTGAGGTTCTAGAATTTTTGATGAACCTAAAAGTTGGGTTAAAGACCCTAGGCTATAAACTTCTACATGCTAGATATATTGTAATAGACTAGTGTGTCCAGAAGCCCTAAGACCTAGCGGATTAGTGTATCCTAAGGCTAGCAGATATATTCAGAATTGTGTCGGGCTAGTGATGCTTTGTGGAATCGAGGAACAAGATTCTTACAGATACGAATCCTTGCAAAAAGGAATTTTGAAAACTAGATAGCTATTAAGTCTAGCATAAGGAAAGATTATGATAATAAAATATTCCCTTAAAGGATTGATTGTGGTGATAGTTCCCTGATGAAATGAGAGACATAATTGATCTACCCACTATTCCACTAACTTGAGGCTATATTAGGAGTTGATTGGTGGATGGCAAATGATATGGTAAAAGGTATGAGTAGAAAGGTTACCAAGTAAATTGTAACCCAGGAATCAACTATAAGTCTTGATTCCATAAACATTTGAAACTGTCCAGGAGCTGGCACAAAGAAATGCATATTTCTAGTGTAGTCCAATGTATTTATAGGAGGTTCTTGTAGGACTCAAACTAAATCATCCTGACATTATTAAAGCTCATATGAGGAGATAAACATCAGAGTGTATAGTGGAAGTGTACAACTCTGTATTGATTACAGGAAGTTAAATAAGGTGACTGTTGAGATCAAGCACCTATTTCCTGGAATAGAAGATTTTCTTAATCAGTTGTTTGGTTCTTGTGTGTTTTCCAAAGAAAAAAAAGACTGAGTTGAGATTGGATATCGCCAGATTGAGGTAAAAGCATAGGATGTAACGAAAACTGCTTTTTAGAATGGCTATACGCATTTCTTGTAATGCTATTTGGTCTGATAAATGCACCTGCCATGTTCATGGACTACATAAATCAAATTTTCCATCTGTACTAATTCATGGTAGTCTTTCGTGATGATATTTTGGTATACTTAGGGAGCAGAATAGAGATTGAGCAACCTTTAAGAACAATATTGAATACATTGAGGGAAAAACAATTTGATGCCAAGTTGAGTAAATATAAGCTTTAGCTTTCAGAAGTGAGGTTTCTGGGCCATGTCACGAGTCTCATAGCAAGGGATACTTATGGACCCTGGTTAAGTGGAAGCAGTGCTAAACTAGAAAGGCCAGAGACTGTAGTTGTGATACGTAGTATTCTGGGTCTTGTTGATTATTATGAGGGTTTATGTAACTTTTCCCTAAAAAACTCAACATTATACTTGGGATGATAATTATGAGAAAAGCTTTGTAAAGCTGAGATGGAAATTTATTATAGCACCAGTATTGATAATCCCAGATCCACAGTGGACCCTTGTTGTCTTTACTAATGCAAGTTGGCATGGATTAGGAAGTGTATTAAATCCCATATACGAGCAGGCATGGAATAAGATGTGTTTTGATGCAAGTCGAGGGGGCGTATGCATCTTGTTAGCTGAAGCTTTATGAATTGAACTATCCCCCATTGAGTTGGTGGTAATAGTGTTGTATTGAATCTAGAAGCGTTGCCTTTATGGCGTAACTATAAAATTGTACTATGACCATAAAATTTTGAAATATTTGTATGATTAGAAAGAGCTAAAAATGAGATAATGAAAAGAAACTACCAAGGAACTTTTAAGGTACGGCTTATCCTCAGTTCATGGCCTCAAGTCCTTGAGGAGGTAACTTAAATCCTCTAGAGGAGAGGGTGGTTCTTACTTGGTGAGAGGCCTGTAGGGTGTTTCCCAAGCTGACCCCTGACCATTCCACACCTAGGTGGTCGATATGGGGGTGGTCATTACATAAAAAGGTTGCCGAAAGATTTTGGCCTGGGAAGTAAATATTACCCAGAAAAGGCTAATGTTTTTTCTGACGCATTGAGATGTAAACAGTGCTGGTGCAGCCATGATGATTCGTGGAAAAAAAACTGATTGAGGATTTTAGAGATCTTAGTCTGTTTAAGCGGATTTTGATCAGTGGTAATGATGTCTGTGAGACATATATAGAAGCGTTACCTAGCATTTATGGTTATATATGTGTAGCAAATTTTGGGGACGAATTTTATTTAAGGGGGGAGAGTTGTAACACCCCAATTTTTTTTTAGCACCAAGGTTCCTTTTATGTAATGAGATATTTAATAGGATAAAATGGTGAATGGTAATGTACATAAAAGGATAAATACTCCAATTGGTGGTCACACACAACATGAGTATGTTTAAAACATAAAGTGTAAACAATTGTATTTGCTGCCGGTGAGTTTTCTTGTGTAGCAGTCTTGTTGTGTGGTATTTTTAATTAGGAAAATGATGTCTAATGCCTATGATATTTTCCAATATGAAAGTAGACTTATCAAGATTTAATTTGATAGGGCATATAGGTCATTTGGATCTATACAAAAAGAGTTACGTATTTTTTAGGTTTACCCAGTGAAACTGGCCAATTTATGGGACAACCTCTAAAGATTTAAATTATGGGAATATTGAGCTTTGAGTTGGCTAAAGGCTATATTTTTCCTTGAAACTAGACTCAATAATGGTTAAGTAATGTAAGACCCCATCTTACATACCACTTATTTTCAATATTAATCACAATAGCCATGCATAGTTTAGTGGGCACATAGGATTAGCATAAATATACTGATATTATTAATACAATATAAAGGATTTTCCAAATAGGGTCTCGTACAATAAATTATAGACCTTAAAAATAATAAAAGGTCTTTAGATATCCAACTGCTCCGCTCGAACTATTCGGAATCTTCAGTTGCCAGAAATTACGATTCTGCCCCTTTAAGCCGCTATTTGTTGCACAAAACTATATATTTGTATGGAAAGGGTGAGATTTGAGAGAATCTCAATAGTAACAAACTATCAATCATATAAAATGTCACACATAAATATGTCGTGCACCAATCATGCAACAGGACCATGACACTGTGTATGCACCCTACGTGTCACTGTACCACAACTGGGTCTTATATCACAACTAGGTAATGTGTGTGTTCACATTCATATTGAAGAATATGGTATACACAAAGCATATAAACACTCATATAGTGTATGAGAGATAAGTTACTACTTGGAATGTCCTTTCCTTACCTGATTGTCAGTCCAAACTCTCTGTCCAGTTTGGGCTATCAGTATATCCTAAAATTCCAAATTTAGGATAAATGGGTTATTACTCATTCATAAATCACTTTAAACTCATTGTGTTGGTTATCTTGACTCAAAAACACATTTTGACCATTTTACCCTTAGGAATTCAGTCGAAGCCCCTTTCTACCTGGTCCAATTGTACTTTTCCAAAAATTTTGACCTAGACTATTCCTACACAGTTTTACATGTAGAATCCATTTTTGACCTCGGTTTTCACAAAATCACTGCCAAATGATAGTTTTGTCCTTGCCAGCCCCTATTTGGGGTTTTAGGGGTATTTTCATAATTTCACTTTCTAGGGCTTTTCTAAAAAAGTATTCAACACCAACCATACACAATTTTCTCTCTTGAACACCATAGAACCATCAAGTTTATAAAAACCCAGTCCCAACCCCCATTTCCAGCCTTGCCCGAAACTATGCACCAAAAAGGGGAAAATTGTGCTTTTTGATTTTCAACTTCAAAAGCTTGCTCCTTTCCACTCCAATCCACTTGATTAACCATTTAAACACTTGATATACAATGAAATGGGAAAGGATAAAGCAATGCTTCATAAATATCCCAAATTTTCCTTAATTAATAATATCACAAAACATCAGATTTTATGACACAATTTTTACTTTCCTTTATCCTTTTCTAATTTGGTGTCCTAACTTCAATTAACATGGAACTAATCTTTCCTCTTCTAGTTTGCCCATAAGGACACCTAAGAGGGTCTTTCATGCTTCAATTTGGGCTTTATTACACATGCCTTACTGCATGTACATAATATGTAACATTTGGATCCAATTAAACATGTGCTCCAATTTTCATAATTATAATTAAATACCTTGCCTTAAAATATTGACACTTGGCATATTTAGGATTCAAAATAATTATTTCCCATTTATTTTCCATACTCCACAATTTACATAATTTCCGTTACATTTCTTTTTCCAAATTCTCAACAATTGTCAATTTTGGCAAATTTTCTAACCAAACTTTGAAAAATCATAACTTTATTTGTAGAATTTCAATTGGAGTGATTCCAAAGGCTATGTGACTCTTATGGAGTATAATTTCAAGGAAAAAAATATAACCTTGAGCCAACTGAAAGCTGAAACTTCCCAGAATTATTATTTTTGGATGCTACCATAGATGCTAGCCAGTTTCACTGAGCTAACTTTAAAAATTCATAACTCCTTATGTATATCTCCAAATAACTCATATGACTTATCAAATTAAAGCTTAAGATGTCTACTTTCATCCTGTAAAAGTTTACCACTTTATGTCATCATTTGGTTATCCAAAAACACATCACAAACTCACTGCCTCACAGGAAATTTCACTGGCAGTACTGTTCACATTTCAAATTTTCAGTGTTTAATCCCTATAATCATGAATACTCACTATTCCATTTCATTAAATACTTTAAATAATTACATGACATATTGGTGAATAAAATTTGGGGTGTTACAAGTAGCCATTGGAAGCACCTAAATTGAATGTCTACAAATAAAGATATAAATTTTCAAAGTTGAGTGAAATTGCTGCCAATTTTGGGCGAAAATCACAAAATATATGGGCAAAACGGTAATTTTCCATATTAAGCCAACGAAAACTATTTTCTTCGGCACACACAATCATTTTCATTCAAATAGGCTAGAATAAGATGGGAAAATTAATTTTGGACATTTATCATTAATTTTTGGATTAAGGTCAAATTTCAAAAAAGAAGATGACATAAAGTCAACAATTTCAACTCATAATAAATAGGTGGAAGAGGATAAATGAAGACATATTATTACTCCCTTCCAATCTTCATTTTTAGCCAAGTATTATAAAGAAAGAGAAAAGATGATGGTAGTTTAATTAATTGGCCATGTGATATAAAAAAATGGAATAAAATATAATAACTTGAGGAGGTAGTTATCATCTTTCTTAAGCCTTTATTTTCGGCTGAACCAGTAGGTATGGAGAGAGAGAAAGATTCATATGAAAGTGAGCTCAAGAACAAGAACAATAAGCTAGTGTTCCAAGCAATCTAAGGTAAGGAGATGATTTTCTTGTGAATTTGCTTACTAAAAACCTAGCATACCTCTTTTAAATCCTATATCTCCATGATTATGGCTTGAAGCAAGGAAAAAGAAAGAGCAAGAAGGAGGAGAGAATGACTATTTTAGAGAGAGGAGGAGGAAAAACAAAGGTAAACCATACACCTTTATTATCTTGATGGATTTAAGGTTGTAGTTGATGTTATGGTTGATTTGTGGCTTTGTATGGTTGGATTTTATCATTTACGATGATGAAACCCTAAAGGAGTATGCTGTTCAAATTTCTACAAATAATGATGAATGAGTGTTGAAGGAGTTAAATATATGATCAGGAGTTTAAAGGAAGGAGTTTAGAAGACAAAATCAAGAAAACTCAAAATTTTCCTTTTCTTTGGAATTTTTTCTAGACACTATTCACAGAGGTTTTGGACTGGATTTTGATGTTTTTGATGATTCCATTGTGTTTATAAGGGAAAATTGTGTAGGGTTCATGTTGATCATTAAGTGTGAAAAGCATTAGAATGTGAAATGTCAAATATACCCCTAAAACCCCAAGTCTGTGGCTGCAATGGTATTTTCATCTTTTGGCAATGAATTTGGTAATTTCAAGGTCAAAAATGGATTCCTTGGGCAAAATTATGTTGCAATAGCCCAGCTCATAATTTTTGAAAAAGTACAATTAGACTAGGTACAAAGGGACTTAAACCGGGTCCCTAGGGGTATTTTGGTCATTTCACAGTTTTAAGCTAAGATAACCAAAAAAAATGAGTTTAAAAGAGTTTAGAGTAGTATATGAATGGGTATTAACCTAATTATTGTGCATTTGGAATTTTAGGACCGGATTGATAGCTCGAGCAATCAGAACAAAAATCAAAGAATGGTTTACAAACAAAAAGGGGTTTAAGGTAGTAACTCTATCTTTCATACACTATGCCAATATTTATATGTTTGTGTATACCATCTTCTGGGATATAACTAATAAATGTGGTTTTTGCCAAGGAGGGCAATTTGTGTGTGCAAGCACACTTACCTTGTTGTTGAGTAAGAAGCCAACCAAGGTTTTACGGATAATAGGGGATTGAGCCCCTAACTCATGTATACATACTGCGATATTGTTGTTAAGTTGTTGCATACCATGGAGCATGACATATTTAACTTTCGCATTTTATATAATCGATTGTATGTTACTACTGAGATTTTCTCGAATCTCCACTACTACAAAAATAGGATATAACTACCCCAAATGGCGTCCCAAATTTAAATTGGGTGGTTAAAAAGGCAGGCGGTGGTAATTTCATAATTATATGTATGTAGGGAAACCTTTAGATGTCCTAAATTTGAATTTGGGACGCCTAAAGTTCTTCCCGCGTCCAATATAAATTTTGACAAATTTTTTTTAGCTCCAGGAGCTGGGTTTAGACGTCTTAAAATAATTTTGGTACGTGTAAACCCAACTTTAAGCGTCCTAAATGGCATTTGGGATGCCTAAAGTCTTGGTTTGTCTGACATGCATCTTCTCTATTCTCTACCCACCATCCCTCTTTTTTGACCAAACAACTCCTCCCTCATTCATTCATTATTCACTGTTGACCCCCTCCCTTTCAACTTTACTCTTCCTTCTTCTTTCATTGGTTGTCGACCCACCTCCTCCACACTTTCCTCCACCTCCTTTCCATTGAAGACAACGCACGCACCACCCCCTCCTCCACTGTGTCTTGGTTTTTGCTCTCCTCCACCTCCTTCTTTCTATTGTCGTCCACACCTCCCCCATAAAGGTCTCCTTTGCTTTCTCTACCCTCTGGCGTACCTTGTCCACCATGTACATTGTCGGCGTACCTCCTCCACCGTGCCTTCATCAAGTTAGTTTATTTTCTCTCTTTTTGTTTTTAACAGAATAGTTTAATTTCTTTTTGAAATATAAATTTAGTTTAAGAAATTAAATTAAAACTTGTAATGTGAAATACAAATTGTAGCACACCGCTTGTTTGCCTTGTATTGGTCTTAATTACTTGGTCACTTTTTTAAAACCATATTGGTCAGTTGTATGATATTTGACTATATTGCCTCAATCTTGACAAAGGTTGAATATAATTGGAAAAAATTGTGGCTATATTACCTCTATATTGAAATGTTGAGTGATGAAATGTGAAAGATTTGTAATAAAAATATAAAAGACATATAATTACTGAAAAATAACTCATGCATTTGAGAATTTTAATTCTTACATCATTAACATATTCATTACTTAGCTTTCTGATATTTCAGTGATAAAACAATCAAGTTAAAAAATACTTTAAGAATAAAGTGCATGAAAAATTTTCTTTAAAATACTAGGAGTTACATAAAAAAATACTAGGAGTTACTCAAAAAAATACTTTATGGGATAGATGCATCTTAACCTTAAATGTACATACCTGCTTAATGTACCTTATAGTAGTTAACATCTAGATTAAAATTGCTCCCATAGAAATGAATTTGTTAATTGTGCTTATATATATTGGCTAAATATGATGTTTAATTTTTTTAGTGGAAATAATTGAAAACCTAGCCAATAGGAAGTATCAAGTTAATATATTGTTTGTTTGATATGTTTGGAGCTTGGAAATGTTTGTTTTATATGTTTGGAGGTTGGGAATTGAGAGGGAAAATATGTATATATATTATTATAAATTAATGGAGCTTTTGAATGATTTTGATGAAATTAACAACAATTAAACAGAGTAATTTTTGTTTCTTTAATATGATTGATTTTATATTTCTAGATTAGATTACATTAGTAAGATTATTAATGTAGTTTCCTTAATACTACCTCCGGTCCTAAATATAGGACATAGTTTGTAGTGTAAATTACACTACAAACTATGTCCTATATTTAGGACCGTAGGGAGTATAATATAGTAAGTAGTATGATTATTATTCGTGTAGTGGAGAGATAGGATTGCTTGAAATTTTGGGATGTCTTACTTTAACGAGAAATGCTGTCGAAGTTTTTGTTGAAAAAAGTGAAAAAAGGAAATCCCATCATATATCATTGACAATTGTACTAAACATGTGAGTGTTATTGGGAATGGCTTAAGTGGTAACAAAATAGATCATAGTTGGATGAATGCTTTGAGAACTAGTGAAGAATATGAGAAAGGGGTGGAAGAATTTATTGAATTCGCTAGAAAGAATGCTCCAGCAAAAAATGGGAAGTATTTTTGTCCTTGTGTCAATTGTTTGAATGAGAGTCGATGGGATGTTGATGTCATAAAGGATCATCTCCTTTGTGATAGAATAAATCTACGATACACAAGGTGGATATGGCATGGTGAGAAAGTAATGGATTGTCCGTCGCACAAGAAGGAAGATGTGGATATGATAGATGAAGATAGAATGGAGAAAATGATTCACGATATTGAGGTAGAATCCATTAAGTAGTTGCAGGTGTATGACAGCCTGTGGAGTGATGCAAAGACACCACTGTACCCTGGGAATAAGTACACGTGGCTGACAGGAACATTGCATTTGGTTAACTTAAAGGCAACTTATGGGTGGACCGATAGTAGTTTCACATTGCTGCTTGAACTATTGTGTGATATATTTCCAGAGGATAATGTACTTCCGAATTGTATGTATGAGGCCAAGAAAATCCTGTCTACGATGGGTATAGAGTATAAAAAGATACATGCTTGCCCTAATGAATGCGTAGTGTACAGAAATGAATATGGAGGTCTTAGTGAGTGTTCTAAGTGTAAAACTGCATGATACAAAGTGAAAAAAGATGGTGGTTGTGGTGATGTGACAACTAAAAAGCAAACTTTAAAGGTTATGTGGTATCTTCCAATAATACCATGTTTTAAACGTTTGTTTGCAACTACAACAAAAGCGAAGAAGTTGTGATGGCACTCTGATGAGAGAATATCTTATGGGAAATATCTTCGGCACCCAGCTGACTCTCCATAATGGCAAAAAATAAATGAAATGTTCCCTCAATTTGGCAGCAAGCCGAGAAACCTTTGGCTTGGGCTTTATACAGACGGCATCAATCCGTATGGAACTCTTACTAGGACACATAATACGTGGCCGGTTCTCCTTGTAATATACAACTTGCCTCCCTGGCTATGTATAAAATGCAAGTATATGATGCTCTCTATGATGATTTCTAGACCAAAATAGCCAGGGAACGATATTGATGTCTATTTGGCGCCTTTGATTGAGGACTTGAAGAAGTTGTGGGAGGAAGGCGTAAATGCGTTTGATGCTTATAAGAAAGAGTCATACATGCTATGTGTAATGATTTTCACAATGATAAATGACTTCCCTGCGTATGGAAACTTGTCAGGGTATGGCGTGAAAGGTCATAAAGTATGCCCAATATGTGAAGCAGACACACACTTCCATCAACTAAAGCATGGAAGAAAAACTGTCTACCTTGGCCATAGGAGGTTTCTTCATCGGTTCCACCCGTATCGTAGGCTAAGAAAGCATTTTAACGGCTTACCGAAGCATGGAATGGCTTCAAAGTCATTAACCGGAGAGGAAGTGTACAGTCGAGTAGAACGTATCAATGTCACTTTTGGTAAGAATAAGAGGATTATGGGTGAGAAGAACATATGGAAGAAGAGATCCATTTTCTTTTATCTTCCATATTGGCATCGCTTGACGTGAGACACAGTATTGATGTGATGTATGTGGAGAAGAACATTTGTGATAGCCTTATCAGTACACTTTTGCACATACCAGGGAAGACTAAGGATGGGATTAGTGCGAGATTAGACCTTGTTGATATGGGAATAAGAGAACGGTTGCATCCACAACTAAGAGATGATGGTAGGAGGGCATACATGGAGCCAGCAGTGCATACACTATCAAAAGCAGAGAAAAGAAGTTTGTGTGGGTGTTTGCATGAAATTAAGGTGCCGTAAGGGTATTCCTCGAATGTAAGAAGATGTGTATCAATGGATGATTTGAAGTTAGTGGGAATGAAGTCCCATGATTATCATGTGTTGATGCAACAACTATTACCGGTAGCTATTAGAGGCATAATGAAAGATGAAGTATGAAGCACTATAACAAGATTGTGTGTTTTCTTTAATGCTATCTATAACAAAGTCATCAACACTGAAAAGTTGGATGAACTAGAAAATGAGGGTTCCATTATTTTGTTACAACTAGAGATGCATTTTCCTCCTTCATTTTTCGATATAATGGTGTATTTGGTAGTTCATTTGGTAAGGGAGGTAAGGCTCTGTGGTCTAGTTTACTTGAGGTGGATGTTCCCTTCTGAGCAATACATGAAGATCTTAAAAGGGTATTCTAAAAATCCTTATTGACTAGAATCCTCAATAGTAGAAAGATATGTAGTTGAGGAGGCTATGGGGTTTTGCAAAGATTATATGTTAGGGAAGAAGGAACAATCTCGGCATGAAAAGGGGAGAAGCAAGGGAACATGAGGACTAAAAGTGAAGAATATTCCTCGTGAAGAGGTGTTGCAAGCCCACTTGTATATCCTGAATAATATGGAAGAAGTTCAGCCTTACATAGATGAACACAGAAAGACTTTATAGAACAAGAATCTAAGGAAGAATGACATACAGATTGCTATTGAGCAAAACAAGACATTTATGAAGTGGTTCGAGGAAAAGGTTTTTCATGAGACCGGTGTGTCTGAGACAATTAAGCGGCTAGCTTGGGGGCCTTCGTTTCAGGTCATTACTTGGACCAGTTATGATATAAATGACTATTCTTTCTATAAGGGCAAGATGACAAAAGTACAATGCAAAATAGTGGTGACATGGTAGAAGCTAAAACTATGCACTTTTCCAGTTATAGAGACAAAAACCCCATATTAGTGTCTATGGCCTATTATGGAGTTATAGAAGAAATATTGGAGATGACATACAACAAGTTCAAAGTTGCTTTATTCAAATGTAAGTGGGTTAGCAATAATGCTGTGGTAATAGATAAACAATTTGGATTTGTCTCAGTTGATCTTTGAATAGTTGGTTATAGAGATGAGCCCTTCATGCTAGTAAGCCAGGTGAAACAAGTGTTTTATGTCACCGATCCTGCGAGCAAAAACATGTCCATTATCCTTAAAAGTAAAAAACAGAAGTATGGTGATCCGACCTTCAACCTTGATGACACACCACCTTTCACAACAACTCCACCTCGAACAAATAAAGTAGAATTGGTAAATGATGACGCATATGCTGTAAGAAATGACCATGGTGAAGGATTATGGGACACAATATTGAGTAAGACCTTAATTTATAAATGAGAACTGTGTTTTTTTACTCCCGCTTAGTTTATTTTATTTTTATTGCAATTTACTTATGTTTTTAACGATGCTTTTTGTGTTAACAGGAATATGGACAACTCTAGTGATGACGAAAGGCGTAGAGATGACGAAAGCCCTAGTGATGATGAAAGTTCTAGAGATGAACCCATTGCAAGAAGGAGGGTTAGACGCTATAAAAAGATGGGAGTATTGGTTGCACATCATGAACATCAACAAGAGAGGCTGCATATAGACTTCGATGACAATCTGAATCCAGTTGGTCCTGAGGAAGACCACCTTATTAGCTACGTAGCATTTTTTAGTCGAGCAAAGTGCGCATTACCTATGATAATTGGAGATTGGTTCCCCTAAAAATGAAAGACATGATTTGGCAGCAACTTTTGGTATATAAGTTTTGATGTATCTATGGTAATTGTAGCTTTATTCCTATTGTTTCAAATATAATAATCTTATGTTTTACCTTGCAGCAAACCTACGATGTCCCAGACACCAGGGAGATGTACAAGCACTGATGGATGAGGTTCGTATACGATGGAAAGGTTTCAAGAACAAGCTAACAGCAAGGTACATTCGAGGGGCCCTGAGGGGTTAGGATCCATGTACACATTATTCATATTTGTCTCCAGAGGACTGGAGGTTGTTTGCGGCATCACAGGCAGATCCTGAGTTTTTGGTAAGATTTCTGTCATCATGATATATAGCTTTTAATTTTCATATACTTGATATCGTTGATTTATTTTTTGTTGTTTTTCATTCATAGAAATTAAGTACAGCAAATGCATAGAGGCAATCAGAAAATAAATATCAACATTACATGTCTCGTGGTGGATATCGAAAGCTTGAGCGGAAAATGATGCAAGAAGAGTTAGAGAAAATGAAGGAAGCAGCGGAATCAAATCCTAGCATTGTTATCCAGGCCCCGGCACCTCCTCCACATCACAAAAAAATGGGAAGAAAGGATGATTAAGGCTGGGAAGTACATAAATCCGGCTATTGCTGAGGTTGCTGCGACAACCTGGCAACACTAAATGCGGATATTATGTTATACTTTATATGTATAACATCACTCAAAGTGGAATTACTAGCGATTTTGAAAAGGTAATCCCTTCTTCATTCTCAAATGATAATATTTTTGGTGTTCTAATCGAAATGCTAATGAATTCATTTGCTTGATTCATTTGATCAAAGCTTATTTTCTAATTTTCAGATTTTTGATAATGAAGATGTGCCTACCTACGTGAAGACCTTGATTCGATCAGAGACCTTTTGGATGGACATCTTTTTCAACATATAGAGCAGTAAACTTTTTATTTATATCAGTTTGTAGTTGTGTGATGACAGAGTTTTGACACTTTCTGGTTGTTATTGTTGATATATATAGTAGTAGGTTATATGAGTTGTTATTGTATGTATATATAGTAAAGATTGTAGTGCTATATGTCCTTACCATTTTGTAACGGATATTGTGGTTTATGTATCCATTTTCTATTCTGGTTCTGCAATTTGAATTCACTGGGTAATACAGAATGTAAATGATCATTTAAAAAAATCAAAACTTTTAATGTCCCAAATTAAGAATTGGGATGTCTAAAGTCTCACTTTATATGTCCCATTGTTTTGGGACGTCTTTTCTTAAAACATACTACTCCCCCCATATAGACGTCCCCCCGTTTTGCGACGTTAAAAGTGACAAAACTGGGACGTTAAAACCCCTTTTTGTAGTAGAGCTCACTCCTTCCATAAATGTATAAAGTTTGCAGTAACAAACAACGGCTATGAGGGGCAAAATCATAATTACCGGTGAATGAAGGTTCCGGTTAAGATCAAGAGAGAGGACGTTAGTTATCTGAAGACCTTTTATTATTTTTAAGGAATGCAATTTATTGTACAATAGCCTATATGAGAATTCCTATATATAATCAAGTACATTGTATCATTAATATCAGTATATCTATGTTTTTCCTATGTGCCCGCTAAACCGCACATTGCAACTTTGATTAAGGTTAATGGTACGTGGTATGCAAGATGGGGTCTTACAAATCACATTCTTGATGTGTATGGGATTGGCCATCATGATCCTGACATACTCCTAGATGATTCAATCCACTCCTCTGGTGTCAAGTAACATGATTATGTGAGGCTTGTTGCAAATTTACATAACTTTTGATTCATTCAAATTGAAGGAAACAAAAGTTCCTAAATTCACAGCAGACCTCAAATCATCTATTTGGTAACTAGTCACTAGAGGGTGATATTTTTTGGTTTTATTTTTATAAAATATAAAAATGTAATTATCTGGGCACTAGTTGCCCCAAATATTTTTTAAAAAATAATAACATACCTCATGATGATTAACTAATAACCATGATATATGGATATGTTAAAATAATAGCATAACTCATGGTTATTAATAAAGAACCATAATATAAACTCTTAGGCATGACAAACCAGAAAACCCTACCCTTCCTCTTCTATTTGAGGTGCCTTTTTGAAGTCACGATGCGATAAAGCATTCAATTGGATATTAACTTGCTTTTGTAAAGTTATGTTTTTATTGGAAAACCTATTATTGCTCTGTTCTAAGGTTCATTTCTTGTAACAAGTAGTCAACCCATTGCTTTGACTAAAGGTTTCTACTTTATTGATCATTTTTTATATAACTTCTAGAGATATGATCACTAAGCAAATAAATTTCCTTTTTTGGAAGTATCCATATTTCAGGAAGTTACTTCAAAAATTTCAATAAGGATGTAATGAATAAACTAGTTTAGTTGTACTGATGAGAGTCATAAATGAACAAGCTCTGTGAATAAACTAGTTCGATCAGATGTACCAAGAGTCATACACAAACAAGCTCTATGAATAAACTAGTTCAATTGACATATTGAATTGCTTTTGTGAAGTTTTGCTTTTTGGAAATCCCATTATTGCTTTGACTGAATGTTCGTCTCCTATTTGTCTATTGAGAAATTGGCACCAAATTAAATGCTATGAAATTCAACATTGTGATCAATCCTAGACTCTTCAATAAGAGAGTTTTTGAGCTACTTAGTCTCATCCCTATATATATAATAGAGTAGTGCTTCCCACATCGAGTAGCGATGCAATTTGAATGGATCAAAATTTTCTAGGCTTTTTGGTTAGAATCAATCGCACTCTTGATCTATATATATAATAATGTAAGTATTCATCTATACCTTATGTTTATTTAGCAATTAAGCCTAGAAAGCAAAAGAAGATGGGGTAAAAAACAAACACCCCTTTCAGAAAGGCCATAGGGGTTATACAAACCCTTGAACTCAAGTGCTTGCATATCCCCTTTGCCCGTTTTAATAGAGGTACATGTTTTTTCTAGAGTCCTTTGCTTTCCAGGGTAATTCCTATGAAAAGACACGATTATATATAGGTTACCAGTTACAATATCACTTATATATGTCACTAGTTGCAATTGATTCTTCCCAAAAAGCCTAGAATGTATTGATCTATCCCAAATTACTTAGCCACTGGATGTGGAAGGTATTGTTCTATTATATATATAAAGGAGTTCAACTAGCTCAGAAACACTCACTTGAAGAGTCTTATATCCATTCATCATGGTTATTAAATTAAAAATGTCATTTATTGTCAAAGTTCATGGTTCTTATTTATAAACCGTTATTTATGTAGTAAATACATAACCGTCATTTATTGTCAAAGTTCATAGTATTGTATTTCATTCTATGCAGATGTATGTGAGAAAAGTGAAGAAAGGGGGCCTGTGATAGGGTTGCTATCACTGTCCACGCTCTTGCGATTCATTATTAGTTGACTTTTTTTGTTCTCTAGAGTAGTTGTTTGGAAAGCAGGCCAACAACCACACACACACACACACACAAACACATGTAATATCTTGGTTATTATGGGACAATCAAGTATGTTTCTATGACGATGTTATGTAGTAACATGTTTTACTAAATAATAAAACTTATTATGGCGAATATTTTGCAACTTTATCATATGTCGGATAACACTGTTAATTTATGTGTGGTTTTTCATTGCAATCCATGCTGTTTATCAGTTGAGAATATATATGAAAAAATCTTTGGAATACATAAGAATTCCATATTAGAAACGCTATCAATTTTTTTTTTCTGGTTTGTGGGTTGGGGGGGGGGGGGGGGTGGGGGGGCGGCACTATCGCATTTTAATGGCTCAAAATGGCCACTCACCGCCCATTTGTCTTTGTTGCCATGGCTTTTCTGAAATTCCATGTCTCTTATGGGTCTTCAATTGATCCGAGGAAGAGTATATATAATATAACCTAATCTGTATCGATATAATGTCCTGATGATGATGATGATGATGATATGGTGTAATGCCATTTTCTGAAATTTACCGTGATGTCACATCAGGCCAGGGGAACTTCGCTAAGGAATACGTTAGTATTATTAATAAATAAAATTTTTATAAAACAATAACTTTTGAATAAAAAAATAACTTCAATAAAGTTATTTTAATAAAATAACTTTGATAAAGTTACTTTTCTTAATAAAATAAAGGTACTTTTAAAGTCGCTTTATTTATCATGCATGATACCTTTTTTTGAAAAAAAGCTCCTGTTTGATAATGAAGCATCTTTACAAGACTTAACAAATTTCTTAAGTTGCTAGCTAATTTGAGATTAATTACAAATATTGGACCAATTTTTTCATAAAAATATATGTAGGAAGAACCTATAATAATTAACCTTATGTGAATAACGCGATTTTTCTTAACTTCATACGGTTGTACAAAATTCAGTTTAGTCACACCATGCATGAACTCAATAGAATATTGCATGCATCAAATCTAATTATATGTGTTGGTATATTTATGTATTGATATATGAAAAATAACATATAAATTTTATATAGAGTTCATATAATTATGTGTTGGGATGAATATTTGGTCATAGAAGAACATATTTTATTAGTAATAACCATATTTGAGGAAGAGTTAGAGTGGCAAATATTAAAGAGAAAACAATAAGAAACTATCCTAGTTGTTCGGACACATTCAACTAAGGTAATCGATGCACCAAAGATAATGGTAGATCAAACAGTATGGAGGTATCTGAAAAGGGGTAAAAAAGAATAAAGAAAATACTCAATAAAATTATCAAGCAGGACCTCTTTATCAACAATTTACTTACAAATTTGATTGTTGATTGAACATAATATCATAGTTTGATCATATGGTTGGACTCCACCTAATGAAATAAATAATTTGGTGAAATTGTTAAGAAAACCGGAGACATTATTATATTTATCCTCCGTATAAATAACGAGAAGCGTGACTAGCTAGGGATGATGCTTGTCAGACTAAGAAACGAATGTTTTATTGTTTTTCATATTTCATAACAGCTAAAGTGGCCTCTGCAACATTCTGCGAAATTACACATTCCGCGATAAAAAGTGATAGTTTATATATCATGCGTTCAATATATAAAGGTATGGATACGTTTCAACTCAAATTGGTTGTGAGGAGTAGGAGGTTTGATTACTTAAGTGAGGGGTTGAGAGTTTGATTGCAACTTAATTGGGAAAAGGCTACTCTTTATTTTTAGTGACCAATAGAAAGAGTCAGATCTAGTTTTGGCAAATGTTACTCCTTATTATAAGAACGAAAGGAAGAGATTGTAAAATATAAATTTAATTGTCAAACAAGTGAGAAAGCATCTACCAATTGTCTTTTTCTGTATTAGAATTTGTCATATCATTGCATGCTATTCATCACTTATTATAAGATCTTTTGGTGATTACATTAATTCTTTGAGATCTCATATCTCATAGTAATCTCTCATCAAAAAGTTATACTCTATGTATCAATTGTGAATATCTATACATTCAAGTTATAATATGCCATCATGCCTTTTTTCAAAAGCTTCCAATTATCTCGCCTCTAGACATAGAGGATAATGGGAAGCGTGACTATGGACATGATTGTTTGTCAGACAAATAAAAGAATGTTTTATCAATATTTCATAACAGCTGAGATAATTGAAAGCTAAGGAAACCTAAGTTCGAATCTCCGCTTCTATCTTTTATCCTCAATGCCAAAGGAGATATTAGACTTCGTTGTCCGCAGAGTATACTCTTACCGTCTCAAAAAAACCATGTTTAAGCATATGTCTCGAATTTGATTATTTGTGAATGTAGAAAACCCCTTTAAAACAGTTACCCGAAATTGGGCCCGCTCATATTTGACCTAGTTAGATGGCCACCACATAAAATAATTATAAAAACAATGTGATGTTAATTATGATAAGATGGATTGTGTGCATGTTTAGTATTGTATTTCATTCTATGCAGATGTATGTGAGAAAAGTGAAGAAAGGGGGCCTGTGATAGGGTTGCTATCACTGTCCACGCTCTTGCGATTCATTATACGTTTTTAAGAATATATTGCATATATTGATGATATATTATTTGACGTCAACAAGTCACTATCGTTTTCCTTGCTAGTCACTTTTTCGCCAAGAAAACTTACGGATAATAATTGCCTTCGCTTTGCGGATAGAATTGTTGAAAGCTGAAACATTACTGACATTCCCACTTATTTTAAAGTTGGAGACAACTAATAGGAAATTGTAATAATCACTTACCTTATAGTATAAGTTATATCAAATAACTTTTTTATTTCAGATACAGCATTTATTTTTCCATGAAAGTTTAGACAACGTTAGAGCATATAAGTGTTATAAAAGAAGAATTCAAAGAAAAGTTTTAAAAATCAAAACATAACATAAAAGATATAATAAATTGTATTACCTCGGGTCTAAAATAAAAAATCCAATTGACTTTTTTCAGGAGGTTAAGAAAACTAATTAAATTACTATAAAATATTTGTATTTATCGTTTTTCTCTAAGCTTATTTTTTTGTCTTATAAAGTGATATATAATTTAATCATACATAGCATATGATATGATTAAGTAACTTATTTAGTTTCTTTAATCTCTTTAAAAAAGTCAACTAGATCTTATATTTAGGACCAGATGTATATATTATTTTTAAATCCAAAGCACAAACTCGGACAAAAAAGTGCAAAGGTGATTATCATGCAATCCTAATAGACAGTAAGAGTAAAAAGTACTAGCTCAAGATATAATTTAGCTACTCTAAAGATAAGTATAATTACTAACAGGGTCGGCGCCTAGCAGGAGGTGTTTGTATATCATAACATAGTAGTTTGAATCCCTGGTGAAAGTAGTGCCCATATTTAGTGCCTATTAGCAACAATAAGTCATATCTCACTGGATGAGGTCGGCTGCATAAATTATACGGTGTAATTATACTCTATTGACAACCAAATTTTTGGATAGATATTTACCAAACAAAGTCTCATTCAATGATTTCGTTGAGCGTTATTTTCAACTTTCCTCTAGCCACTTTAAATGACTCAATAATGTCTGATCTACACTCTTCATCGGTGCCTCCAACAGCCTTCTTTGTACATGGATGAATTACCTCAAATTGTTTTATATATGCCATTTTCTCTTAAGTGCCACACATACGCTTCCTCTTATTAATCATTTCAAATCTTCTTTTATCATATGACTATTATATTCATTATCATCTCTAATACCTTGACGTATCAATGCCCTTTAAATAATCAATAAATACAATACAAAATATGGAATTAATAATATATCAAATTAAAGTGTAATATACTGTATACATTTTTTAACATGGAAAAAACTTTATAATGTATATATTTTAGAAAAACAAAAGTTATTGATCGATTATTAAATGAATACAGCAAAAACTTTAAGACTAGTGGTGGTAATAAACTAATAGTTAATTTTTCATCTATATAACATTGCATGCAGCAGAATTTGATGATGATCAGTGGCGGTACTGATTTAATAATTTGATTCCTTTGGACACGAGTGCACACATACACACATATATATGTGTTTAAATACACACACACACATATATATATGTGTGTATATATACACATACACAACTAACAAGTAGTTAGTTGGGGTGGTAAGCAATCTCACCCTCGAAAGGAAGAGCATTTAAATACAAATCCCGAGAAGCGCACTTGTTGGGAGAGACGAAAACTCTTTACATTCTAAGCCTCGAAAGAGGAAACCCTTGACTATATATATCAAAACAAATATCTACTTACACACATCTACACACATATATAGCGGAGTGCTTGCACTTCATTTCACTGAAGACATGAACGCCACGACAGTCTTCAGATCTTGAAGATTAACGTCGTCGCGGTGATAGTGCGAAGCGTTTTCTCTATTTTTTGGTAATTTAATTCATACTATTCTCTTTCTTTCTCTATTTTCTTCATAAATTCTTCTGTTAAAGCTGCTTCTATTTTATCACTGCTTACGTTTCAATTCGCATCTAACCATCAAATGAAATTTGAAGAACCCATTCTCCCCTCTTTGAGACAAGGTACGCTTATGATTTTGTTGGAGCTTAAAACAATTATGTCTTCTCCATATTATTATATCTCTAGTGTCAATAATTTTATAAGAGAAACTACTGAACTCAATCACTTGCTATCATTATTCTTCAATTTTCTGTTGAGGTCTAACTTGTAGAGGTACTAAAATTGGATTAGTGATCGATTTCTATGTTATTTCGTAAACGTAATTGGTTATTTATTTATTTCTAACTTCTAGTATCTTTAATTTCCAAGTAAACGCTATGAAATTTGATAGTGTGTGTGTATATATATATGAATGTGATCAATTGTTTGAATCTGTGTCATGCTTGTTTAGAATCTGGGAACATGAAGCCCTCTTCGTCGGAGATTCGATCATCCGATTCAGAATATAATTACGACTTGCCGCCTCAACATGATGTGTAATCTTACTTATCCTTAGCTTGTACCCCATGCGCGAACACACACAGTAAATTATATTACACTCAGAAACTGAATTTTGCAACCATAAATTTTTATAACAATTTTTCAATTTTGTGCCATAGTGGGTTGTAATTTTAAAATTCTATAAAAAATAAATTCTTAACAATAGTTTATTTTAAAACTACTTTTTAACGTCTTGTATTGTAATAATTTCTACCGGTAGTAATTATTTAGTTTAACTCTTCAAAATCTTTTAGGGAAAATTGTTTAAAAAAAAATCCCCCACTATAAAATTTACTGGTCTGATGTACATGAAATTTGTTTCAAGATCTATGTGAAATCTACTTCAATGGGTGTTACATTTTTTCTTGTCTATAACGTATATTTAACTGTGTGCAAAACAAAAGACATTCGCACATATTTAAAGATATGTTGCACATAACAGAAGAGAGTTGCCTTAAGGATTTGAGTCCTTATTTCTGGATAACAAATTTTGCAAGGAGGATTCTCCAATAAATTTCCCAATCTCTTAATTGTAGTCATTAAATTAACCAACAAATAATGACGCTAGGGAGATGGAGGCAAGTAATCACTTATATGAGACGTTAAAATTAGGAAGTCATGGAACTTGAAATGTTCAAGCACTGAAATGAAACGTACTTTTTTTACAGTTAATGACAAAGACGTACACTATTGTCCATTCTTTTTTTTCCAGCTCTTGTTGTTTAACTCGTCTATGTAGATTTTAAATTGCCTGATATGTAATCATGCATTTCCTCCTACTTTTATTATGGTCCTTTTTATAAGGAACAATCACTCCCATAGGGTTGGTCCTTAATTAATTTAAGTAACAAATTTTATGTCAGAAATTTAAGCCGATCTTTCCATTTTTAGCCCATTAAATATAATTATAATCTATAAAAAATTATTATTAAGAATAAATTTAGAAGGATCACATTTATATAATAAAAGTACTTGATTAATTATTGAACTCATGTTCACTTTTAAGGGTATCAACGGAAGGAGATGTTCTTAGCCATCATCAAGGTAATCTCTAGTCCTTCCTCTCTCCCTCGCAGACACACATACCTGGCGTGCTTTAAGATCCAATTTTTGGTGTGCTTGTAGTAAAACAGTAAATAAAAGTTTTCCTTTCCTCCTAAAGGTATGAAAATATTTGAAAAATCCCCCATAGGAAAATTTACTCACTAAAGGCATATGATATTCTTTTAAGGATCTAGGTGAAACATATCTTCAATGGGTAGTGCAATGTTTCTTTAGTTATGTATGTACAACCTATTTTCATTTTTTTTTTGGTAACTACGTGCAATATATTTTTCTGTTATGTGTTAAATAGAAGACATTTACATAGCTGAAAATATGTTGCTCACAGCTGAAGAAAAGTTGCACCCGCTTAAGGACTGAAGTCTTAAGGTGATATAGGCTGTAATTTTTGTGATAGGGGATTTTTTAGCAAAGTTCCCACGATGATGATATTTTCCTTTTTGTTGGTAACTACATACAACATATTTTTCTGTTATGCGTAAAATAGAAGACACTTACATAGATGAAAATATGTTGCTCACAACTGAAGAAAAGTTGCATCCGCTTAAGGACTGACGTCTTGAGGTGATCTAGGCTGTAATTTTTGTGATAGGGTATTTTTTAGCTAAGTTCCCACGATGATGATATTTTCCTTTAAATTTGTACCTTGAACTGGCTCACTACGTATATAACGGGGAAATAGAATCTCTCATTTATGGCCGTTCATCATTAACTTGTTTATGGAGAGGATATTAAAACGCGCCCAGGGCTAAATGAAGCAGTAAAGGAAGGTAATTAGGAAGCAGAGAGCATCTGTGATTGTCTTTCAATTTTCTTTATATTCTTCAGTTTCAGCAGCAGCTTTTTATGTTTCTTTAGAATTATTGTTATTTTAAGTTGTTTATAAGAAGAATGATTTTCCTCATTCATAGACTTAGAATATCTACCATTAAATTTCTGTTTGTATATTTGAATATGTGTGTTGATTTTGTTTAGAATCAAGGAACAAGGACAACTCGCGGGAGGCTCAATCATCAAATTCAAATAATGTTGTAAATGATGTGTAATCTCTTCTATCCTTTGCTCTTCTGATCCCTATCATACATCCAATCTATTTAATATAAGGAGTAACATATACTGACCTCCCATCTATTTAATTTTCTTACAAAACATCATTATTTATTTTCCATTAATAAATTAATAAAGTTACATTACAATTACATTGAAATTTCCCTTATATTTAAAAAAAATTTCTATATTTTTAATATACTCTTTAATCTTTTTTCTGTTTTATGGAAATTTTTAATCTTTTTCCTAAAACGTTCACTATTTGTCATTCTTACATTTGCTAGGTATTATTTTAGCAAACTAGTTTGAAACAAAACTTTTATGTGTATTTAAAAATCTGCAAAGAAAATTGTGCAATTTTAACCACATGATTCCTTTTAGAAAGAAAGTCAATCACACATCCTCTTTTTTGTTATAGAAACTGTAACTTTCTCTTCTAAAGTTAGAAAATACTTGAGAAAATAGTCTTGACAAAGATAATTTTGGAAGATAATAATTTTTATAAGATATATTTGAACTCTAAGACTCTAGAGGGATTATACCTTTAATCAAATAAAAAATTAAATAAATTTATTTATATCGGTTCAAAAATTATAAGATCTGTTTATAAAAGAATTTATTATATACTTTCATAAGCTTATTTCTGTTAATTTAAATATGTTCAAAAAATTTACTAAAAAACATTTATTCAACAAAAACACACACATGATAGTTTTGAAATGTTATTTACTAATCATAATAAGTAAATGTGTTAATATTAATTATTTTCTTAATGAGTTAATTAGTTTATATTTTATAAATAATTTTTTATTTTCAAGAAATTCCTCCTACATACATTTTATAATAATTAACTTTTTTTTTGAAAAACATATAAGTATTTAAAACATTAATTGTTTTCTTGATGAGGTAATTATTTTTTCTTTTATAAATAATGTTTATTTTCAAGAAGCTTCTGCTACATACATTTTATAATAATTAATTTATTTTTTTGAAAAAGAACATAAGTATTTAAAAAATAATATTTAAGTTATAACATTTTTAGTTTATAATTTAGAATGCTCCAATCTAATCTAGTAGTACTTTTTTTTATATCACAACCTAATAAAACTATACATCATATATTTTATAAAAATATTAGAGTAAAGTACATTAACCACCACTCTTTTGATCTAAATTACAAAAAGTTTTCATCTATTTTGGAAGCATAAATAAACCTCACTTGAAATTAAAATGTATATTACACAAACCTCCCTTAAAATTTTGATATTCCATTTCTGTCCACACTACCATTGTTTGACCTTAAGTTTGACTCTCAATTTTTTGTTTTGACCAAAATTTTCCTATTTAAAATAATAATTATTAGGCATTTTTATATGCCAAACATAATTTTTCATACAACTAAAAAAGATAATTCTCAATCCCAAAATATATTCAATAAAAAATTAAAACACATATATAACAACGGATGTTGGGTCTAGTATTTATTATTTACACACATATATGGTAGTTGAAAATCAATGTTTTAAAAGCCGGATTGGACGTTGAGCCGGAAATGCTAGCGGGTAATGGTTCAACCGGTCGAATCGGTCCATCCGTTTGGTTGAGCCGGTGCATAGTACTTAAATAAAAATATTATTTACCTTATAAAAAATAAATATTATTAGATATATATATATATAATGTTTATATTAATATTAATAGTTTTAAATAAAAAATAAGATAAACATATGACATTAATTTTAAATATAACATTTTATTTTATAATAACTTATTAGAGTTGTTCTCATTTTTATGAATATCAAAACAAATTTTTAAACAAAACAACATAATTACACTAAACTATTTTTAATATTTTTTATAATGTAGAATAAAATCTCTTTCAGTTTTTTCACCGAAAATCTCTCTCCCAGTTTCAAATCATGACCGGATATTTAGTGTTTACTTAAATATAATAATTTGATTTTTTTTTGGGCCAAATATATAATAATTTGATTGGAAATCAAGTTAAAATATGTTGCATCAAGCCTTCTCCCCCATCACGTGTTCTCTGACAGATTTGACAATGCATTGTGCAGCATTAATTTTCTTCTCACCTCACACTCCTATTGCCTACCAACTCAGCTCCTTCGGTGTAAAATGTGAAAACCCACCCCAAATTTTCTTTGCCATCAACCTCTTCCTCGGCTTCCATAGGAGCTGTGTTTCAATTTAAACTTTCAGACAAAGAACCAAAGAAGTGACCAGACGACACGGATGAGCAAAGGCAAGAGGAGTTGGGGCAAGATGCGGCTGCGGCGAACCATACGCACCAGACACAGCAAACTCACATTCATCCTTTTCTGATTTTTTCTACCCCATTTCTCACCAACAAGTTCAGCCGTCCGGTTGTCGCACAGCCGTTCCGAATCCCGGCTCAAAAGCGTTTTCCGGCTGAAAAACGGCTCTTTTCCGGTCAGAAACGGCTCAAAGTTGAAAACGGCTCTACCTATAAAAACGGGCCGTTGCCATCTCCGGCCAACGGTCTGGTCGGCCGGACCGTCCGGTCTGGTCCGGCTTTCAGATCATTGTTGAAAATATTGTTTGCTATAATTTTAAGTATTTTTGAAAAATATATTATCTTCTTAAAAAGTTATTTATCATAAATTAATTAATTAATTTTAATTTCAAGGAGGTTTTATACTCTATATATATTTAATAATGTTGGCAAATAAAGTATATACATTTATACATAATTAAGTTACTATTCATAAAAAGAACATAAGTATAAAGAAATAATACGTGATTTGTAACCATTTTAATTTATAATTTAGAATGCTCTAATCTAGCTTAGTAGTACTGAATATAAGATACTATATAAAAAAAATTAAAATTCATAATAAATATAGAAATTAAAAAGATCTTACTTATATAAATGAAGACTAAACTAATTTTTGAATTAAAATTCATTTACCAGGGAATCGGCGGTCGATTATCGACTTTCTAGCGAAGAGCGCCTAATGCTATACAAAGCAGGAAAGGAAGGTAATTGGGAGGCAGCGAACACAATCTTAGAAGACAAAAAGCATCTGAACCTAGAAAGTGCTGACTTAACCAATAGGAAGGAGACCATCCTTCACGTGGCTACCCAAGCAAACCAAGCTAATTTTGTGAGGCTACTGTTGAAGTATCTGAAGCTGAAGAAGGAAGAAATAAGTGACTACTTGGAATCAAAAGACATTAATGATAACACTGCGTTTCTCTTTGCGGTCGCATCTGGGAATATGGAGATTGTTGATATGATGGGGAAAGAAAATCCGGAGTTGCTAACAAAAAAGGGTCACAATAAAGATTTAACTCCGCTCCACGTTGCTGCTTTACAAGGAAAAAGTGAAATGGCACGGTTTCTATATGAAAAAACTTATAAATCTAAATATGAAGAATATGGCCTGAAGTTGCTGTTATTTCTCTTTGTCAAAGCCGGAATCTATGGTAAGTTCTCACACACAAGACAAGAGGCTATACAAGTTATTAATAAGTGCATAATTCCAAGTGAGAAATACATCGTATACTTTGTTAAACAGTTATCAGAAATACCTATATTTGACATTATTTATCTATTCATTTGTCCAGATTTAGCCTTGAAGTTGCTAAAGAATGCGCAAGAGCCAAGAAAGCTAGCTTTTGCGAGGGATGCAGCAAATGAGACAGTATTGCATATATTGTCTCGTAAGCCTCTAGGCATGTCAATTTTTCTTTTCCTTTTAGCACGATGTTGATTATTGATAAGATATCATTAGAACCCAATCAATATCCGATGTTTATTTTTCATCCGAACCATGTCTGCAGACAAATAGATTCATTATGGTTTATTATTTTTAGTTCAGCTATAAATTTGCTCTTATGGCTGTAGATTTACCTGTAATCAGAAAGAGATTGCGATATGATTCAAACAAACAGAAAATATTTTTTTTTTTAATACTCCCACCAGTCCTAAATATAGGACAAAGTTTGTAGTGTAAATTGCACTATAAACTTTGTCCTATATTTAGGACCGGAGGTAGTAATAATTTTTGAATATTCTTTCAATGTATTCATTTTTTACTATAATTACTTACAATATCAACTAATTAAATTGTTAAATTGTGTTTCCTAGGTTCAAAGCAAACTCAACAAAATGAACTTGTACGACACTTGTGGAATCATATATTTCTTGAGCTATCTCACGAGGAGATCTTGGAAAATATAAGGGGACCTCCACATGTAGCATTTAGTGCTGTAAAAGCTGGGAATTTTAAGTTTCTGGAGCTGATTATAAGTACATATCCTTATTTGATATGGGAAGAAGATGACGAACGTCGAAGCATAATTCACGTTGCAGTTTTGAGTCGACAAGCTGATGTCTTCAACTTCACACGTGGCATAGGCGCGATCAAAGATATAATAGTACAATATAAAGATGAATATGAAAACAATTTATTGCTCATGGCTGCAAACTTGTCTTCAAAGTATCAACAAAACTTAGTTTTTGGACCAGCATTTCACATGACTCTTGAGTTATTATGGTTTGAGGTATGTTGTTACATAAATATTTAATTTTTTTTTCTATTAATAAAATACACATGCACAAGCACACGTACATGAGGACATTCTTACCATTGAGAAATAATCCATAGCTTGTAATGGTATAACTTATTATATATTTAATATTTTATATTGATGGCATAATATATGCATATCCTTTAACATAATAGGTGGTGAAGAAGATAGTGCCACCCTCATTCATAGAGGAGAGGAATAGAAAAGGCTTGACTCCTCAAGAAGTATTCACAAAGGATCACAAAAAATTAGTGCACAAAGCTCAGTCATGGACAAAGAAAACAACAAATTGTTGCATGCTTGTTTCCACCCTTATTACTACCGGAGTGTTTACTGCTACATTTAGTATACCAGGAGGTATTGATGACAAGATAGGAAGCCCTAATTACTTGGTGGATGAGAAAAAGTGGTTCATTATATTTTCTATATTTGATGCGATTGCAATGATATCATCCTCAACTTCCATATTTATTTTCTTCTCCATCCTCATCTCACGCCATGCAGAACATGATTTTCATTACATGTCATTACCCATAAAGTTGATATTTGGATTGATCACATTATTGATCTCCATAATAAGCATGATGATATCATTTAGTAGTGCATTCATCATGTATTTTAATACCAAAAACCAAAGCCATGCTTCTCATGACATTAATGGTTTGAAGTGGGTTCCTATTTTCATTTGTGTGCTTGCATTTATACCCATACCCATATTTGTATATCTGCTTTGGCCTCTCTGGAGTGATATAGCTAAATTAACCAAATTTTCTTGGAATCTTTCTCATCCAAGGAAAAATATTTTGCCCCCGAAAGAGTGTAGATGCTGATGGATCTTAAATAGATCTTTTGGTGCAGGCATCTTTGAATTTGTTGTTGACCGGCCACTGCCAAGACCTCTATATCTTCTCACATGTTTTTCTAAAAGTTGTTATCAAGGATTTGTACTGATGGGAGTTTGTGTTGTCAGTGAGATTGTTCATCTATTTGTTGTTTGTTTGATAAATCCATGGAGTTTGTATTATTATTTGAATTTGTGTATGTCTATTTGTGATTATAGTTTATCCAGATCTTCTTTTGACATCCATTCTTCTTTTGTATCTAGAGAATGATGAGGCTAGGGTCATACTGGCTATCAATTTAACTACGTTATTAATGACCAAAGAAAAAAAACCTCCACTAGAATGCAAGATATTAATCTCTAAAGCTTGTAACACTACTATAGAATCATCGATGTATGACAGTTATTATTGATCATAAATCATGGTTACGAACCGTTATATAAACGGACGCTATCTATGCTCGGTGTAGATACATGATGGTTCTAAATCGTGATTTATTCAGTATTTATTATAACGGTTTTAATATAACACCCGTCATGCATTGAGGCTTGGTGAGACTATGATATATGTGATGCATGAATAATAAAAAACGAGCTCACTCAAACAACACTACTACAAATTTGTCTATATATAACAACCTTTTTTTTTGGGTGGATATTTAACGGTTTTCAACCATTAAATATCCGAATGTCAAATATTTATATATAACAGTTTCTAACCACTAAATGTTGGGCACTATATGTTATGGTTTTTCAAATACAACTATTATGTATAGGATACTATATTTAATGGTTGTAAGACAATAACTGTTAAAGATAGCAATCTATATTTAGTGGTTGTTTAATAACAATTGAGATATATTATGTATAATACTTAATGGTTACAATGATGAATGGCAAAGTATTGGTCACCATATGAAGGGGTTTATTTGATGATTATTTGGAAAACTATTATATATGTGTAATATTTGATGGTTATTGGTAAATAACCATTAAGTATGTGTGACAATTTTTTTAAAAAATTGGAGGGCTTACTTTCGATAAGCCCCTATCTGCATATTACATACATATAAAACAGATTATAGATCCAATAGAAACCAATAACAGAAACCATTTAAACATATATATCCATTCAATTCAATCATCAAAAAGTACATATACAAAACTGCACATTACACAAACCGAAAGCTAATTCAAATTACCAACCATGAAAAGCAAATTAGTTAGAGCAAAAAGAGAAAATAAAATAGAAACCAAATACAGGAAAACCAAAATTGTCATAGCAAACTTTTGCTCCTATTCAGTGATGAAAAATTATCATAACTATCTCTTCTATGACTTCCTCAATTTGTATAGGCAAATATTGCTTAGAATAACTATCCTCAATGTACTGCGTGCAAAAACAAAGTATGGTTAGTGATTATATATGACTTTACTTTTAATTTAACTTAAACACACATACTTGTATATATACATACCTTAATATCAATTGAACTAGGATTGTGGTTTCCATTGACATTATAAACAAATAAATGAAATGTATAAGTCTAACACAAAAACCAAACTCTGACAACTCTAACACAAAATGGTAAGCATTGGAGAATTACCACTGCTCTCTTCTATTTGTAAGTGAATGCAATGCCTTTGCCTTTTAACGAGAAGTAGGCGAGTTCTTCATTTATGGCATAATTACAAAAAATTCTAACAAGATATATCATAATAAGAAATTAAAGCACTAGATTCATAATAAACTATGAATAAAAGTACTAGATTTAAATTCATCAACTTACTAATTGAAAACCTCAACCATCTATGGTCGATTTCCATATCCCCATAAACCAAATCAAAGTACCAAATCTTTTGCATGAAGGGATTTAGCATGATGAGCATCTAATGACCCATAAGTACATCAACCATAATGACAACAAAACTAAGAAACAAACATAATGAGCATGCAATTTTGATGAAGTAGTATACTTACCCTTGTCACTATGGCACCAAGAAAAAACTATCCTTCTTCTTTGGTGCCCTTTTAATGACCAAATCCACTAGTTCCCTCACTTTTCTCTCCACAAGATATAACTTATTGCATGTATCCAACATTCTTGAATAGAGGTGGGGGTTGAGGAACAGGAACGTGTCTTGTAGGCCATTACAGGCTACATGCTCCTTTTAAAGGTACCTAACATGCCAAAACAAGCAAATCAGTATATATAAATGCTATGAGTAGCTAAGTATTTATACACAGTAGAAGACATACCAGATATAAAAGTTACAAGCACTTAAGCTAGCCATATCACTCATGATGGTCTCTTTGACTAACACCCGAGTGATAGCATTAAACACACCTTGTTCCCCATAGATGTCTTGCTCAAAGGGGACTTGTTTGGTGTGACAATCTCCCTCAAGGTTTTTTTCAGTGACCATGCTATCGTGTGCCTCAAGAGCCATCTAGAATTTGTTGGAAATTGGCGCAATTAGTGACTGAGGGACAGGCACAAGATCTTCTATCTTCTTCATCATACAACACTCCATGGTTGATATTCATGTCCGATCCTGACCCCTGCTTCTCTATCAATTGCTGCTTGATGCTCGAATACCTCATGCAGCTCCATGATATGGGTATTCATTGTTCTTCTCCCCCTCTCATGGTTTGCCATGCTTAATGCTTGTGGACAGAAATAGCAAAGATGCTAGATGCGTATATTACATTAATATAGAAGTCCTATATCTAGAGTTACACATTACAATGAATTTAATTTACCTTGAAAGCTGGAGAGAGTCATGACCACACAAAAGCAGCCCATTTGGGCTGTTTGACAACTTCCTTTAGCAGTATTAGAACCACCAACTCATCTACAGAGTTAGGTTCCAACAAATATTTCTTCATCATAATCCCTCAGAATGAGCATATAATCCTACCAGCCTTTTTCGAACTCATAATCCTTCTTCTCTTCATCAATGTGAAATCCAAACTACAGAACATACAAATCATTATTAGTGTTAGGTATAACAGTTAACAAGATATTATTAACTAAGTAGTATACTGTCTTACTAATACTTCATTCTAGATATTCTTTTTCATTAATTCATCGGTTTCCTTCTTCTAATTGTTCAAAGTGATAGGCACATTGGTTTTTGTCGCATACCCGATGTAGCTAATGAAATTGTTAGAACTCACAACTTGCCCTTTCTTATTCCATCTAATATTAAGTTTCCTCCTCTCTGTCTTTGCTTTTTGGACCTTCTTCATCACACAAAGCCCTTCCTCAGTGCTCTTTCATCTTATTGAATAAGTTGTGCGTCAGCATCATTTTGCTGCACACTAGAAAGGTTGGACTCTTAGTACTTGAGCCACCATCGGATGTCGACATATTAACCTGGAATAAATCTTAAATCATCATTCTAAATTCTCCAACCATAAGCAATTAAAAATTTGAGACAAGAAATTTCTTGAAGAAACTATATTTTGAAAAGACAAAAAGGGGATTGTAAAGACACTAAGCAACTTATCAATAGAAAGCGTACTAAAAGATTGCAATAATAAATAAACACATGTGTAACATCCCGCATTTTGGTTACCAAAATTCTTTATATTTAAGGGAATAAAATGGTGAATTAAAGAGCACAAAAAAATTTAAAGCAAGGAAATTAGTGGTCACACACAACTTGAGTATGTTTAGAATATAAATGGTAAACATTTGAATTTGCTGCTAGTGAGTTTCCCTAAGTGGTAGTCTAGTTGTGTGACATTTTTGAATAGGCAACTAATGTCTAATGCCTATTATATTTTCTAGTATGAAAGTAGACTTATCAAGCTTTAATTTGATAGGCCATCTAGGTCTTTTGGAGCTATACACAAAGAGTTATGTATTTTTGAAGTTAGCTTAGTGATACTGGCCAGCTTCTATGACATCATCCAAAAATGGAAATTCTGGGAACTATGAGCTTCCAGTTGGCTAAATGCTATATTTTTCCTTGAAAATTGGTTTAATAAGGGTCACATATCCTTTAGAATCACACCAAATGGATCTCTATAAATAAATATATGAATTTTTAAAGTTTGAAGAAAATTCTGCCCTGTTTTCCAGTTAGTGCAAAAATGGAAATAAATGCAAGGGCAAAATGGTCATTTGACCAATAAAGCAAGTGGCCATTTATTTTTCCCTTTAAATGGGATAAATTTTGGTTGAAGTAAGGAGACTAAAATAGTTAGCTAAACCAATTATAGTAACTAATTGGTCACTTACTTTTTGAAGGAACCATGAGCTCTTGACAAGTGGCACCATTTGGGCTAAATATTTGTGTTAGGTGAAGATAAACACCAAAAGCTCCCTCCCTCCTCATAATTTTGTGTAGATCACTTGGAGAGAGAGAAATAAATCTGAAAAAGATGAGAAAATAGAAAGAGAAGAAAAGGAAGGTGAATAGTGAAAATGTTTGAGCTCTGGAGCCAATTTCACCTCCGATTCGGCGTTTCCAGCTTTCAAAGTCTTCTCTAATGTTGTTCCTCTCATGGAGAACAACATTTCTATGATCATGGATTTTCAATAAGAGGTGTTTGATTCCATCTACATAGAGGAGGTGCTACTGAAACAAGAACAGATCACATATTTGAGTTCCGGTATGTATATGCTTTGATTTGAACTGAATATTCTATGATTTTGTTGAGTATTTCTTGAGATTTCTATACCCTCAATTTTGGCCAGAGGGAGCCTTTTAAGGTTTTATGTTCATATGATGATGATTATGAGGTTAAAAGAGGTTTTATGATGACTTATGATGATTTTGGAAGTTGTGTTCAAATCTACCTAAATTCGTTTTCTGGAGGCAGAGAACTTGCAACGTGTTTTTTATTAGCCACACTTGGTCCAAATATTATGAAATTTTATAGGCTTAAAGTAGACATCCAGGTCTTTAATTTTATAGTATTATAAGCAATTTGGACTGGTGGATTGAAAGTCATAGATTTTTGAAATTGTGCCCTATTTCTAGAATGTAATCTGAAACAGTGTGGGAATTTATGGAATTCTGTAATCTTTTGATTGTAAATGAGGCTGGTTTATATTTTTTCAGGTATAGAGGACTTAAATAGCTTTCCATAGAACTTTGAACCTCTCTATTTTGATTTTTGTAGACTTAGTAATTTTTTTGGAATTTGAGCCAAGAATAAAGGATTTCTTGGCAGCAGCCAAAAGATTTGCTTGGCCGTGGCCTAAAAGTTTTTAACCTCTATTGGCTACAGGCAAAGGATTTTTGGCTAGGCCAAGACCAATATTTCAGTATTTCACATTTTTCTGAATAGTGTTGGTTGGTCTAGCATTTCCTAACCCTATAGGCATTTATTTGGGCTTTTAATGGCTACCTAAGTATCTCAAAAGGTAATCAACAAGCTGTATTTAGCCTCTCTAACCTCTTAGACACTAATATATACTTCCAATGACTCTCTATGATATCTCTAATGATGTGACTGGATATCTAGGCTCATGAAGTGACAAGGATTGAGCATCTTCAATGGTTGGAGCAAAAGTGCAAGAGGAGGACTCAAGACAAGAGGTAGGGAACTTACCTTGTTTGCATGTATTTGATATGTCTACTTTGTGTGGTGATGTATGCGATTGCTTTACTTGATTGTGTAGAGCATACTTGAATAATGAAGCTTTGTTACTATTTACACTATGGCCATAGTTATGTTGCATGAAACATTGAGCATGTTGAAAAGTCATTATGGGGCATGTATCTAGTTAAAGCTAACATATCATACACATAGCATCTATCATGCATGTATTATAGCAACTGTTTCCAACTGAGATTCTCTCGAATCTCACCCTCCCTTACCAACAATTACACTTGTGAAGATAGAAGGTATGCTCAGAACAAAGAAGAGAACCACACGAGTGGAATGCAGTGGCGTAACGAAAATGGGAAGGTGTCTATGTTTCACTGGAACGGGTTTAGACACCCCAGTAGCCCTGTGCAGCTACATTATTTGTAATTATTATGTACAATCCCTATAGGGAATTATTGGTAATCATTTACTTATTATTAGTATATTTATGATATTCCTATGTGCCCACCGAACTGCACAATTGCTACTTTGATTAATATAAAAAATAAGTGGTATGTAAGATGGGTCTTACACATACATGTGCAAATATAGCATCGAGCTTTTAATAGTAAGGTGATATGAACTATAGATGTTTTCTTTGTTTTACAGTTTATTCTTTTCACTAGCTTCCCTTTGAATTTTTTTCTATATGTGAAAATTACTTAGGTATATAGAGGATTGAATTTTGATATCATAGATAACCTGATATGGAGTGTAGGCAAATCACCTTAGCTCAAACTTTTTTTAGCAAAAATTTTTAAAATTCCCAACAAGCTTAATAAAGAAGGTGTAATTGGATTTCATCAAAACTCTAATCAATTTGCAAATGTGTAACACTCAATTCCAACCATAAATCAAGTGGTTTTGCTAAATATTTTTGAAATCTTGCAAGATAACAAGGTGAAATTCAAATCTAGAAAATTTTAATAAAATTCAACAAGCATATGTAAGCTCAAATAATATATTCCACTGAGATTCAAGCAAAATAGTTGTAAAAATAGGGTTGAAAAGGTAAAATAAAATGGGGAACTCTACCTATAAACAAATTAAATCAATTTTCCAATCAAACAAGAAGCGAAGTCAATGTTCTGCACTAAAGTAGTGCCTCAAACACTTGCAATTGTGAACCAAAAATGTGAAGTTTTTCAGCATGTGCAACAAATTAAGAAATAGCCAAAGGTTATTCAATTTTGAAATGTAGCCAACCAATAATTTAAGCAAAGAAACAAACATATAGATTCCTCACTTTCAAAAGGCTATAATATTTTCCATAATAAAATTATACATATCAAGCTTTAATTTGATAGGTCATATAGGTCAATTGGATCTATACACTATGAGTTATTCATTTTTGAAGTTGGTCATGTAAAACTAGCATGTTTTGGGGATAGTGTCCAATGAGTGTTAATTTAGAATATTATGCCTCCATTTGGCTAAGGAAAATATTTTTTTTCCATAAACTAGACTTAATAAGGGTCATATAGCCTTTGGAATCACTATAATTGGGCATTTATGCAAAAAGATATGAATTTTCAGAGTTAGTTTAAAATTCTGCCAGCTTTTAGTAAATGTGCGAAAATAAAAAGGTAATGGCATAATGTAATTACCTTCAACTCTAAGGGTAGTAATAAGTACTCTAGGTTAGTAATGTTAGATCCCATATGTTTTGATGATAACAAAGATTGGACTAATGATAAAAGATGGTATTGAAAGAGGCAAGCTTCACCCAAGAGGGGGATGAATTTGGTGATGTGATAAATTTTTGCTTGATGTGGTGATATGAAAATTGTAGTAGACAAAGTAGAGTTGGGAAGATTGGAACACAGAGAGTTATACTGGTTCAGCCTAAAAACCAGGCCTACGTCCAGTCCTCAGAGATCAAGACCTACTGAGATTTTCACTATTCTTCTAAGATTCAATGGGCTCTCATAATGCCACAAAACAACAATTGTCCTCGAACGGACTACGAGCAGAAATATTCTCACACTAAGAAATTTCTCTCCCCCTTACGACAACTCTTACGTGCAGAAAAACAACCTATGACCTTTCCCACTTGCTTACGTATACAAGTCTTATGAGTAGCAATGTTCTCTCCTGCTTACACCACTGTAAGTCTTACAAGCAGCAACGTTCTCTACTGCTTGTATCTTATAAGTCTTATGAGTACAAGGTTTAACTAGGAATTCTCTCAACTGCTTCTCTCGTAAGGATATCTACTCTCTCAAGGTCCCAATACCTTGAGATCAAATAAAAATAGAATTTGAAATGTATATAGACTCTCTTACAGAGCAAGTATGATAAACACTAAAGATCAATATGAATACAGAGAAAATATGAATAACAGAGACTAGTGTATTTACTTGTGAATTCTTGTGCTTAGTTGTTCTTTACAATCTCTCTGGAACTCTGTATTTATAGACGTTAAGTTTTTCCCATTTGAATAACGATCATTGAGGAGCGGGGCATGTTACTGTGGAATGGCTTGCGTACATTTGAAAACTTTGAATGTGGTAGGTACGTGCTTGTCACGATGTTGTCTGCCATTGTTTGACTTCCTTCGCGTTTGTTTATTTCAACATTCATCCTCCTGTATCACACTTATAATACTTTTAAAATGATGTTAAAAAATAATAATAAGTAATGATAAGATAAATAAATATCATTAAACTATATTCGGATTGAACACTGTAAGACTGGTGCAATTTCTCTTCTGCCAGAGTATCACTCGAGCATGGATGGGCTCACTCAAGTGATCTTACCATTTTTCTCCTTGTTCTTCAGTTTTGAACTTGCACTCGCATAGGATTTCAAAGGGATAGTTTTCTCACTCGCGAGTGATGTGGGGCCTCACTCGAGCACAACTCCTTATGCTCGAGTGGCCTTGCATTTTACACTAGGAGACTTTTCTCTGGATAGCACTCATATACCATTTTATCAAGAGTAAGATTTTGCACTCTCAGGTGATGTGGGCCCTTACTCGAGCACACATACTCCTGCTCGAGTGAGAAGAATATTCTTATGTAATATACCCTTGTTATCAGCACACTACTAAAGAATTGAGATATAACCACCCCCAAAGACGTCCCAAATTGAGAATTGGGTGGTTAAAAAGGGAGGCGGTGGCATTTTCGTAATTATTTTTGTGTAGGGGAACCTTTAGGCGTCCCAAATTTGAATTTGGGACGCCTAAAGTGCTTCCTGGCGCGAAATATAAATTTTATAAATTTTTTTTAGCGCCAGGAGCCCACTTTAGGCGTCCCAAATTCATTTGGGACGCCTAAAGTGGGACTTTAGGCGTCCCAAATGCCATTTGGGACGCCTAAAGTCCCACTTTAGGCGTCCCAAATGGCATTTGGGACGCCTAAAGTCACCTTTAGGCGTCCCAAATACCATTTGGGACGCCTAAAGGCGTCCCTGCATGTCAGACACTTGTCTGACATGCGGTCTTCTCATCACCATCACACCCTCACCTCACATACTTTACTCTTCTTCCTCCTCTCCCACCCACACCGTCGGCCCTCCTCCTCAGGAATTTTTTTCCTTCAACTCCTCCCTCCTCCCTTGTTCAAGCTCCCTCCCCCACCATCGGCCCTAGCTTTGTTGAACTCTTCCCTCCTCCCTTCTTCTTCTTCCTCTTGAACGGCTGCAACCTCACCTCCTCCACGGCTGCAACCTCACCTCCTCCACAGTGGGTTTTGCTCTCTCCTCCATTGTTGTGCGTGGGTGGAGCTCCAACATCTTCTCAACCTCTCAAACATAGTAGCTAGGGGGCGCCCTCAGGTTGGTTTATTTTCTTCAATTTTTTTTTGTAACAGAACATGGTTTATTTTGTTTTTGAAAAATATTTCCGAATGGTTGACATAGTGCTTATTATATATATATTGCTTATATTGAGATATCAAAGATTAGCCTGATGTGTTTGGTGTGGTTATATTGTTTAAATTGCATTGATTTGGGAATGGTTTATTTTCTTGTTTAAATATAAATTTACTTGTGTATAATAGAAACAAGTCTTCTTAGTTCTCACCCGTTCCATTGTGTTAAATATGAGTAAAGTTTAAAAGTTACTCCCTGTTTCAATTTGCCTCTCGTTAATTATTGATTGAACTTTTATTTATTTATTTGTTCAAGTGTAACATAATGAAAGTGGCTCATAAAAGTTTCTTTCAATCATTGATTAGTGTATGCCACATGAAACCAATACAATTCATAGTTGTATTAAAATCCTGCACCATTAATTAGTATATATAATAAAATAAAATATGATTTATTTAAATTAAAGAAATTCTTGTATTAATTACACACAATTGTTTTGTTAATTCCAAATTCTTGAATTATGAAGAATAATTCAAGCCAAAACTTAAAAAGAAAACGATAACCCCAATATTCATTAAATGATTTTTATCTAAATATTTTCAATAAAACAATTTTATTTTTGGAAGAACTCAACTTAAAATTGTTTTGTTAATATGAAACTCGTTTTGTTTTTAATTCTTCCAAACCTCAAAAAAATTCTTTAATTTAATCTTATTGTATTTATTTTATTATACATTAATTTTATATACATATACTTATTAAAAAAATAAGTTACATAGCACTGAAACCCTTTTAATAGGAGAGATGAGGCTAGGAGGGGGCAATAAAGTTATTAAGCCCATATTTTAAAATCCTAAATTGGGTTGATAACTTAATTAGGCAATCCCATCATATGTCCTTGAGAATTGTACTAAACGTGTGAATGTTATTGGTAATGCCTTAGGTGGTAACAAAATGGATCATAGTTGGATGAATGCTTTGAGAACTAGTGAGGAATATGAGAAAGGGGTGGGCGAATTTATTGAATTCGCTAAAAAGAATGCTCCTGCAAGAAATGGGAAGTATTTTTGTCCTTGTGTCAATTGTTTGAATGAGAGTAGACGGGATGTTGATGTCATAAAGGATCACCTACTTTGTGATGGAATAAATCTGCGATACACAAGGTGGATATGGCATGGTGAGGAAATAACTGATTGTCCGTCACACAAGAAGGGAGCTGTGGATGTCATAGATGAAGATAGAATGGAGAGAATGATTAACGATGTTGAGGCAGAATCCTTTGCGCAGTCGCAGGAGTATGATAGCCTGCGGAGTGATGCAGAGACACCATTGTACAGTGGTAGTAAGTACACGCGGCTGACAGGAACATTACATTTGGTTAACTTAAAGGCAACTTGTGGGTGGACCGATAGTAGTTTCACATTGTTGCTTGAACTATTGTGTGATATGTTTCCGGAAGATAATGTACTTCCAAATCGTATGTATGAGGCCAAGAAAATCCTGTCTACAATGGGTATGGAGTATAAGAAGATACATGCTTGCCCTAATGACTGCGTACTGTACAGAAATGAGTACGGAGGTCTTAGTGAGTGTCCTAAGTGTAAAACTGCACGATACAAAGTGAAAAAAGATGGTGGTTGTGGTGATGTGACAAGTAAAAGGCAACCTTTAAAGGTTATGTGGTATCTTCCAATAATACCACGTTTTAAACGTTTGTTTGCGAGTGCAACAAAAGCGAAGAAGTTGAGATGGCACTCTGATGAGAGAATATCTGATGGGAAATATCTTCGGCACCCAGCTGACTCTCCACAATGGAAAAAAATAGATGAAATCTTCCCTCAATTTGGCAGCGAGCCGAGAAACCTACGGCTTGGGCTTTGTACAGACGGCATCAATCCGTATAGAACTCTTACTAGCACACATAGTGCGTGGCCGGTTCTCCTTGTAATATACAACTTGTCTCCCTGGCTATGTATGAAACGTAAGTATATGATGCTATCTATGATGATTTCTGGACCAAAACAGCCAGGGAACGATATTGATGTCTATTTGGCGCCTTTGATTGAGGACTTGAAGAAGTTGTGGGAGGAAGGCGTAGATGTGTTTGATGCTTATAAGAAGGAGTCTTTTAAGCTACGTGCAATGATTTTCACAACGATAAACGACTTCCCTGCGTACGGAAACTTGTCAGGGTACAGCGTGAAGGGTCACAAAGCATGCCCAATATGTGAAGCAGACACACACTTCCAACAACTAAAGCATGGAAGAAAAACTGTCTACCTTGGCCACAGGAGGTTTCTTCATCGGTACCACCCGTATCGTAGGCTAAGAAAGCGGTTTAACGGCTTACCGGAGCATGGAATGGCTCCAAAGTCACTAACCGGAGAGGAAGTCTACAGTCGAGTGGAACGTATCCATGTCACTTTTGGTAAGAATCAGAGGGTTGCGGGTGAGAAGAACATATGGAAGAAGAGATCCATTTTCTTTGATCTTCCATATTGGCGTTCGCTAGACGTGAGACACAGTATTGATGTGATGCATGTGGAGAAGAATGTTTGTGATAGCCTTATCAGTACGCTTTTGCACATACCAGGGAAGACTAAGGATGGGATTAATGCGAGATTAGACCTTGTCGATATGGGAATAAGAGAACGATTACATCCACAACTAAGAGATGATGGTAGGAGGGCATACATGGAGCCAGCAGCGCATACACTATCAAAAGCAGAGAAAAGAAGTTTGTGTGGGTGTTTGCATGAAATGAAGGTGCCGCAAGGGTATTCCTCGAATGTGAGAAGATGTGTCTCAATGGACGATTTGAAGTTAGTGGGAATGAAGTCCCATGATTATCATGTGTTGATGCAACAACTATTACCAGTAGCTATTAGAGGCATAATGAAAGATGAAGTACGAAACACAGTGACAAGATTGTGCGTTTTCTTCAATGCTATCTGTAACAAAGTCATTGACACTGAAAAGTTGGATGAACTAGAAAATGAGGGTTACATTATTTTGTCACAACTAGAGATGCACTTTCCGCCTTCATTTTTTGATATAATGGTGCATTTGGTAGTTCATTTGGTGAGGGAGGTAAGGCTATGCGGTCCGGTTTACCTGAGGTGGATGTACCCTTTCGAGCGATACATGAAGATCTTAAAAGGGTATTCTAAAAATCCTTATCGACCAGAAGCCTCAATAGTTGAAAGATATGTAGTTGAGGAGGCTATGGAGTTTTGCAAAGATTATATGTCAGGGAAGAAGGAACAATCTCGGCATGAAGAAGGGAGAAGCAAGGGAACACGAGGACTGAAAGTGAAGAATGTTCCTCGTGAAGAGGTGTTGCAAGCCCACTTGTATATCTTGAATAATATGGAAGAAGTTCAACCTTACATAAATGAACACAGAAACACTTTGAAGAACAAGAATCCAAGGAAGAATGACATGCAGATTGCTATTGAGCAAAACAAGACATTCATGCAGTGGTTCGAGGAAAAGGTTTTGCACGAGATCGGTGTGTCTGAGACAATCGAGTGGCTAGCTTGGGGGCCTTCGTTTCAGGTCATTACTTGGACCGGTTATGATATAAATGGCTATTCCTTCTATACCAAAGAGCAAGATGACAAAAGTACCATGCAAAATAGTGGGGTCATGGTAGAAGCTGAATCTATGCACTTTTCCAGTTCGAGAGACAAAAACCCCATATTAGCGTCTATGGCCTATTATGGAGTTATAGAAGAAATATGGGAGATGACGTACAACAAGTTCAAAGTTGCTTTATTTAAATGTAAGTGGGTTAGCAACAATGCCGTGGTAATAGATAAACAATTTGGTTTTGTCTCAGTCGATCTTGGAAGAGTTGGCTATAGAGACGAGCCCTTCATTTTAGCAAGCCATGCGAAACAAGTGTTTTTTGTCACCGATCCTGCCAGAAAAAATATGTCCATTGTCCTTAAAAGTAAAAAACAGAAGTATGGTGATCCGACCTTCAACCTTGATGACACACCACCTTTCACAACAACTACACCTCGAACAAATGAAGTTGAATTGGTAGATGATGACGAATATGCTGTAAGAAATGACCATGGTGAAGGACTATGGGAAACAATCTAGAGTAAGACCTTAATTTATAAACGAGAACTATGTTTTTTCTGTTTTACTTCCCGCTTACTATATACATGTGTTTTCATTGCAATTTACTTACGTTTCTGATGATGCTTTTTGTGTTAACAGGAATATGGACAACGTTAGTGATGACGAGAGGCGTGGAGATGACGAAAGCTCTAGCAATGACGAAATTCCTAGAGTTGAACCCCCTGCAAGAAGGAGGGTTAGAGGCTGTACAAAGATGGGAGCATTGGTTGCACGTCATGAACATCAACAGGAGAGGCTGCATATAGACTTCGATGACAATCTGAATCCAGTTGGTCCTGAGGAAGACCACTTCATTAGCTACATAGGGCTTTTGGCTCGAAGCAAAGTGCGCATTACCTACGATAATTGGAGATTGGTTCCCCCAAAAACGAAAGACATGATTTGGCAGCAACTTTTGGTATGTAAGTTTTGATGCATTGTAGCTTTGTTCTTATTGTTTCAAATATAATAATCTTATGTTTTACCTTGCAGCAAACATACGATGTCCCCGACACCACAGAGATGCATAGGCACTGGATGGATGAGGTTCGTGTACGATGGAAAGGTTTCAAGAACAAGCTAACAAAGCATTACATTCGAGGGGCCCTTAGGGGTAACGATCCATGTGCACAGTATACATATTTATCTCCAGAGGACTGGAGGTTGTTTGCGGCATCACGAGCAGATCCTGAGTTTTTGGTAAGATTTCTGTCATGATATAGAACTACTTATATATTTGATTTCATATACTTTATATCGTTGATTCATTTTTTGTTGTTTTTCATTCATAGAAATTAAGTGCAGCAAATGCCCAGAGGCAAGCAGAAAATAAATATCAACATTTCATGTCTCGCGGTGGATATCGGAAGCTTGAGCGGCAAATGATGGCAGAAGAGTTACAGAAAATGAAGGAAGCAGCGGAATCTGATCCTAGCGTTGTTATCCAGCCACCGGCACCTCCTCCACGTCACAAAAAATGGAAAGCAGGGAGGATTAAGGCTGGGAAGTACATAAATCCGACTGTTGCTGAGGTTGCAGCGAGGATTGTAAGTAGTTATACCATAAGTACCTAATTTTTTACATGTCGCGAGTGGTTTCGATACATTTACAATAAACTGCATGCTACAGGATGACCTGGACGAGCAGAGTAGCCAAGGTTCATTCAATCCAAGTAGACGGATGGACATCTTGTCAACGGCTATTGGGAAGGCAGATGACCTTGGTCGTGTTCGAGGAGAGACACGGGGAGTTAGTGCCGCGAGGTATTTTGGACGACAGGCACGTTATTCGTCACAAGCTGGACCTAGTAAGGACGTTGTGGCCAAGATTCGAGAGGACCTCGAACGAGAGATCGAGGCCAACCTTCGCGACAAGCTCCGACAAGAGCTGTTGCCAGAGCTTCAACTTGAAATGGCAAAGATGTTTGAAGCACAAAGGGCAAGGGACGAGGCTCGAACTCAGGAATCCCCTGCCTTCAATAGCACCAGAGGAAGTTACAACCCTCTGGAGCAACCACTTGGCCACCCTTCTCCCACTCCAGTGTCGGGACCACTTGGCGACCCTTCTCCCAATCCAGTGTCGGGAGACCCTTGCACCCTCTATTTGGATGATCCACTGCTGCGTGTTGTTGCTGATGCTCTCGTTCACACATATGCTACCACCCACCATAATCAGCAAATTCCGGAGGATTATCGTAGGGTGAATGTGACGAGTGTTAGAAAGGGGGAAGAAGGTACAGCCATCCCTGTTCCCGATCCAGAGGTTGGCACGTTAGGTCAAGCGATAGGATCTTTCATCCTTTGGCCTCGCAATCTTATTGGTTCAGACGCAACACCTCCAATGGTAGGAATTACCTTACTGTTACTGAAAATCTGTTGGCATCCTAATAACAATTTGTTTTTTGATGTTCTAAAAGGATGACGAAGCTGCGAGCAAATGGCCCTTCTTAGCACGGCTGCAACAGATCTACAAGGGCATTAAACAGATTGACTTGAAGATGCCTCCAGGGATTGTGGGCCAAGAGGAGTATCCCTACACGATTGACAATAAAGATCTCAAGCAGTTTATCAGGTTGGAGGAGATAGATGCAGGCTGGGTCAAATTTGCAGTCCGGTAAGTTTTTTTTTTCAATTTTCCCATAGAATTCATTTAGTGGTTTTTTGTTTTCATACATTCAATCATTGATTCCTTATTTTAATTCTATTATAGCACCTTGCACGATCTCTGCGCAAACATGGAAAGAGGTAATTGGTATGGATTCTTATGTCCTGCGAATACGACAGGGGATACTTGTACTGTGGCGCATAGGACTCACTATGTCGGCTACCAAATGGCACAACACAAACTTCGTTGTTATCTAGCACCCATTGTCCAACGGTTCGTATTTACATTTTGTCAATTTCAGAAGTTTACTAAATAATTGTCTTCTCACTCATCTAACTTCATTTTAATGTGTACATGTTGTTAAAGAAACCACTGGACTTTGTGTGTTATATGTCCCCGCCGCAACATAGTCTATTGGTTTGATCCCTTGAGTAACAAGCCAGACAGAGATACAAAATCCGTCTTCGACACGTAAGTTATCCTGTTTGTATTTCATTGACAACAAAATAAAGGAATGGTTCTAATTTCTGTTCATTTTGCTTTTCATGATAGTGCTTGTCAAACATATAGAATCCTAGGTGGGTCACGCGAGGGTGCAGTTGTTAAAAAGCCAAAGTGGTTTTATCCCATAGTAAGTACATTCGATCCTACATAATTGTTTCATTGACGGTCCTTTTATACATACCTTTATTGATTTTAACAACCAATTGCATCCCTTTGATTAAAAGTGCCCTCGGCAACCTGGCAACACTGAATGCGGATATTATGTTATACTTTATATGTATAACATAACTCAAAGTGGAATTACTAGCGATTTTGAAAAGGTAATTGCTTCTTCATTCTCAAATGATAATATTTTTGGTGTTCTAATCGAAATGCTAATTAATTCATTTGCTTGAGATTCATTTCATCTAAGCTTATTACTTTCTAATTTTCAGATTTTTGATAATGAAGATGCCTACCTACGTGAAGACCTTGATTTGATCAGAGATCTTTTGGCTGGACATCTTCTTCAACATATAGAGCAGTAAACTTGTTATTTTATATCAGTTTGTACTTGTGTGATGACAGCGTTTTGACACTTTCTGGTTGTTTTTTGTTGATATATATAGTAGTAGGTTGCATGAAAGGTTATTGTATGTATATATAGTAAAGATTGTAGTGCTGGATGTCCTTACCAGTTTGTAACGGACAGTGTGGTTTATGAATCCATCTTTTATTCTGTCTCTGCAGTTTCAATTCGTTGGGTAATACAGAATGTAAATTATGGTATAAAAAAAAACCAAACTTTTAGACGTCCCAAATTAACATTTGGGAGGTCTAAAGTCCCCCAGGTGAGACTTTAGGCGTCCCAAATTAAAATTTGGGAGGCCTAAAGTAACCCAGCGTGGGACTTTAGGCGTCCCAAATTAAAATTTGGGAGGCCTAAAGTCCCCTAGGGTGGGACTTTAGGCGTCCCAAATTAAAATTTGGGAGGCCTAAAGTCCCCCAGGGTGGGACTTTAGGCGTCCCAAATTGTAATTTGGGAGGCCTAAAGTCCCCCAGGGAGGGACTTTAGGCGTCCCAAATTGTAATTTGGGACGCCTAAAGTCCCACCCTGTGGGGACTTTAGGCGTCCCAATTCTTAATTTGGGACGCCTAAAGTCTATCATTAGGCGTCCCTATCATTTGGGACGTCTTTTGTTTCAACTTACTACGCCCCCAGCATCTACGTCCCCCCGTTTTGGGACGTTAAAAGTGCCAAATTTGGGAGGTTAAAGCCCCTTTTTGTAGTAGTGGCACTTGCATCAGAATAGAGAGTTAGATTTCTGACTCGTGAGTGCTGATGTGTCACTCGGGCATACTTGTGCTTCTCTGACCTTCATGACTCTCTGCCAAAAACTTGTAGTCCCTCACTCGCTAGTGCTCGAGTACAAAACAGCTTCATGCTCGAGTATTGATTTCACTGCTCGAGTGCATCAAAGAACAATGACAGGAATTGCTCTCGGCCAAGCACTCGCATTCTCTCACTCGCATATGATCGAGTGAGAAAGACTCTTTTGCTCGAGTGCTATCTCCAGTGCTCGTGTGAATCAGTAAAAATGACAGTAGCATACTCTCAGGCAAACACTTTTTGGCTATCACTCGCATCTGCTCGAGCATAAAAGAGTTCCATGCTCGAGTGCTAGTCTTATGCTCGAGGACATTAGTTAATTTTGACAGCAGGCACCACAGAACTTTGCCATATGCATTTGGTAACTTTGTAAACATTCTTTAGACTTATAAAACTATGATTTGCACACAATTCTCTTTTGTTATCATCAAAACTTGGGATCTAACATTCTCCCCCTTTTTTATGATGATAAAACCTTTGTGATAGAATTTAAGAAAAAGGTTGATTAAGGAGAAAGATTTCTGAAATACAACATCAATGTTTCCAAATGCATATTTCCACCAAAGTTTAGATTCAATTTCAAATTTTTGTACTTATCTATATATATTCCTTGCAATACTTCCTCTTGACACTTAACAACTAAGATAAGCATAGTATCATAGAAACAATCAAAAACTTAAATAGAAAAACTTGATAACATGAAAATAGCCATTAATGATAAACTTATAAATTCACAATAGTCAGTATAAATCATTAACTACATTAACTACCCATAAACCCCGTATACAACCATAATATCATCATAAACCTACCCCATTACACAAAAACTACCCAGACACCCAATACATCCCATGATAGCTCAGAAAATCATCACACATCCTTCTCCCCCATTTTGTCAACATCAGAAGGGGGCTGAGGAAAAGTAATATTGGATGGTGGGACAAAGGGTACCATGGCAGTGGAAGGATCGATTGGCACAAAGGGTGGAGATGACGGCTGTGGAACAGAGGTTGAGGGCAGTAGTGAAGGATACCGATCATTGGTGATATCAACATTAGAGTCTAGATTGGTGTAAAGAACATGTGTTTGTGGATGAGGAGGTGAGGTCGAGGCAGGAGTGGTCTCAGGTGGCACTTTTGAAGATGCAGTCGGGAAGTAAGAACGTAAGAAGATCTTCATATCAGTTATCCTTCGTGACATGTCATCCTGAGTCTTGAACATCAAGTTAAAGTTAGTATTAGCCTTGTCTACCAACTTTAAGACCTGTAACTCCATTTTATCTACCAACTTCTCATACTCAGTCACTAATTCCTTTTTTAAGCTAGACACAACTTGATTGATCACTTCAGTTAAATAAGTGGAGAGTGATGCATTCAGGAATGATGGAGGAGGAACTTGACCTTGAGCAGATGACTGAGCCTCATCACCTCTTGATGGAATGGTTTCCCTCTGAGATATAGCCTTGGTTTGACTCATTGGAGTATTAGCTCCATTAGCATTATCTAATCCATACTTATTCAACAACTCTTTCAAATACTTTGTTTAAGACACAAATATACCATTCTTCTTTTGTTTGATTTGAAGTCCAAGAAAGAAGTTCAATTCTCCCATCATGGACATTTCAAACTCTCCCTGCATAATCTTAGAAAATTCTTGACACATAGATTCATTAGTAGTACTGAAAATAATATCATCAACATAAATTTGAACAATTAGAATATCATCTTTGTTATTTTTGATGAAAAGAGTGGTATCTACTTTTCCTCTGACAAAATTTTGATCAAGAAGAAACTTACTTAGCCTTTCATACCAAGCTCTAGATGCTTGTTTCAAACCATATAAAGCTTTCTTAAGTTTGAAAACATGATCAGGCTTTGTTTCATCTTCAAAACCAGGAGGTTGTTCTACATATACTTCCTCCATTATATAACCATTTAGAAAAGCACTTTTCACATCCATTTGATAAAGTTTAAAACCTTTAATGCAAGCAAAGGCTAAGAGTGCTCGTATTGCTTCCAATCTTGCCACTGGAGCATATGTTTCCTCATAATCAATACCTTCTTCTTGATTATAGCCTTTGGCCACCAATCTTGCTTTATTTCTCACAATGATTGCTAATTCATCAAGTTTATTTTTGGAAACCCATTTGGTCCCTATAACCATATGATCCTTAGGTCGAGGAACCAAATCCCAAACTTGATTTCTTTGAAATTGATTTAATTCTTCTTGCATAGCAATCAGCCAATCATTGTCAAATAAAGCATCTTCCATATTAGACGGTTCAATTTCAGAAATAAAAACAGAGAAAGTTACCTCATTGAGGATTTTATTTCTGGTTTTGACACCTTCGTGAATATCTCCAATTACTTGATCAATTGGATTTTCTTTTATATGTCTCTATGCTTTTGGTTGAGCATGATCATCGACATCTATATTTTGAAAATCAATTGTTTCAAAAACATTTTGTTTTGAAATAGTTTTGTTTTTCTTTACCAAATCCATTTCTTCTTCATCAATATATTTTGTCTGGGAATCAAGTTCATCAAACATAATGTGAATCGATTCTTCAACTGTACATGTTCTTTTATTAAAAACTCTATAAGCTTTACTTATATTAGAATATTCTAGAAATAAGCCTTCATCAGATTTTGAATCAAATTTACCTAAGTTTTCTTTACCATTGTTGTGAATAAAGTACTTACATCTGAAGATGTGTAGATGAGCAAGATTTGGCTTTCTTTCCTTGTAGAGTTCATATGGCGTCTTTCCAAGTAACTTGTGAATATATGCTCAATTTGAAATGTAGCATGCAGTACTCATTGCATCTGCCCAGAACACTTATGACATTTCTTTTTCATTAAGTATTGCTCTCACCATTTCTGTAAGGCTCTGTTCTTTCTTTCTTCTACTCCATTTTGTTAGGGTGTTCTACGTATAGAGAAGTTATGATCTATTCCTTCGTTGTTGTTGTAGTCTTCAAATAGTTGATTATCAAATTCTCCTCCATGGTCTGCCCTAATAGAAACAATAGAAATACCTTTCTCATTTTGGACCTTTTTAGCAAACATAATAAATTCAACAAATGTTTCATCTTTTGAAGCAATAAATATAGTCCATGTAAATCTTGTAAAATCATCGACAATCACTAAGGTATATAGATTTCCTCTAAAACTTTTTACTCTTGCCGGACCTACCAAATCCATATGAAGTAATTGTAAAGGTTTGGAAGTCGAAATCTCATACTTTGTTTTGAATGAAGATTTAGTTTGTTTGCCTTTTTGACATGCTTCACAAATCATATTATCTTTGAATTTAAGTTTAGGAAGACCAACAACTAAATCTTTTCTAATCAGTTTGTCAAGTTGATTCATATTGACATGAGCCAAACACTTATGCCATAACCAACTTTCCTCTTATCTACTAAGAAAACAATTTTTAGAAGAATTTGAATCTAAATCAATAGTATAACAGTTACCGTCCCTTTGAGCTCGGATCTTTGCCTTGATAGATTCTTTGTTTAGTGGCAGATCTTTCTTGTTTACTATCAAGCATTCTTTTGAGTCAAAGATGACCCAATTATCTTTGCAAGTGCTTTGACTTACACTCAAGAGGTTGTGGAATAATCCTTCAACATAGTATACTTCGTTGATTTGAATACCATCGGATTTTCCCACTTTACCAATTCCAGCAATATGTCCAGATTGATTACCTCCATATGTTACCTTTCCTCCTTCTCTAGTTTCCAGCATGGTGAACTTATTTTTGTCACCAATCATATGTCTCGAACATCCACTATCAATATACCATTTGTTTGCTCGTGATGCTTTGAGACATACCTAGAGTAAATTGATCAAGTTTTAGGTACCCACACTTTCTTGGGTCCTTTGTGTTTAGTATGTGATGCATGTGTTCCTTTTGGAACCCATTTGTATGTGCCAATAACTTGTCCTTTATTAAAATAACATGATGAAGTATAATGTCCTTTCCTATTACAATAGCTACATGATGTGAAAGGATTTGATGTATGCACAGAATTCCTGAAATATTTAAGTTCTACTTCTATTCTTCTTATTTCCTTTATTTTTATCATGATCAAACTTATATCCAATTCCAGATTTACCAAATGAAACTTTCTGAGAATTTAAAATAACTTTAAGAGTTTCACTTCCCTTAGTAAATTTTTCAACAATTTTCGTTAAGTCTCTTATTTTCTTATCTTTCTCTTCACATATTTCACATGATGATATGACAGTATTTTCTAATTCTTTTACTTTCTTCTTATAACTACCCATTTCTTTAGCTACTTTGATGAATTCTGTATGTAATGCATTATATTGAGATAACAATTCATCATAAGTAGATTAAGAATCACTTACCTCAGAATCTGATTCTTCTTCTTTGGCTACCAAGCATAGATTTGCTACTTGTCATTGTCGCTTTCTTCATTTGATGAACTATCACCCCAGATGGATGATATATATGCTTTCTTTTTATGCTTCTTTTTGTCTTTGTTTATGAAGCATTCGGATTTGATTTGTCTAGGTTTCCCACATTCGTAGCATACTATCTGTTGTTCTTTATTTTCTTTCTTGCTTGGTCTACCATGATAATTTTTGAAGTTCTTTTGACCTCTTCTATAGAATCTCTTGAATTTTCTCACGATCATTCCCATTTCATCATCATTAGCGACATCTTCATTTTCAAAAGACTCTTCTTCTTCCTTGATAGGCTTAAGTGCAACTCCCTTTTTCTTTTTATCATCGAACTCTTCTAGTTCCTTTTTGAATGTCAACTTTCCTTCATACTTGGAAAGACTACCAAAGAGAGCAGCTACGGATCTCATAGACTCTCCTTTAGCTTCTTCGATAGCTATTACCTTCGCTTCCCATTCTTTCATAAGAATATTAAGAATCTTTCTTACCTGGGAATTTTGGTCAAAAGATTTTCCAAGTGCAGATAATTGATTGACAAGATGAGTATACCTGAGTTCGAATTCTGATATACCTTCTCCAAGTTTCATACAAAATAGATCATACTCTGTAATTAGAGTATTGACTCTATTTTCTTTGATTCCGGATGTACCTTCGTGAGCGATTTCAAGAGCATCCCATATTTCTTTGGCAGTTGGTGGAGTACATATTCGAAAATATTCCTTTTGACTGAGAGCACTCTATATCATTAAAATAGCTTTACTATTTAATGTTACTAACCTTTTTATCATTTTCATCAAACTCCTCTGGGCTTTTCTTAACGACTCTATCTTCGATTTTCTTCATTGGAACATAGTCACTATCTTGTATTACATTCCATAAATCGTACTCGTTAGCCATCACGAACACTTTAAACTTAGCTTTCCAGAATGAAAAATGTTCTCCAGCAAAACCTGGAGGTCTAGTGATTGAAGCTTTATTTGGAAGAATGTTTTCACCCATTGTTTCCATTTATCGGATCCTTCTCAAGCTGTTAGGCTCTTCAGAGAAGACCTTGCTCTGATACCAAATGAAAGAGGCAAGCTTCACCCAAGAGGGGGTGAATTTGGTGATGTGATAAATTTTTGCTTGATGTGGTGATATGAAAATTGTAGTAGACAGAGTAGAGTAGAGAAGATTGGAACACAGAGAGTTATACTCGTTCAGCCTAAAAACCAGGCCTACGTCCAGTCCTCAGCGATCAAGACCTACTGAGATTTTCACTATTCTTCCAAGATTCAATGGGCTCTCAGAATGCCACAAAACAACAATTATCCTCGAACAGACTACGAGCAGAAATATTCTCACACTAAGAAATTTCTCTCCCCCTTACGACAAGTCTTACGTGCAGAAAAACAACCTATGACCTTTCCCACTTGCTTACGTATACAAGTCTTATGAGCAGCAACATTCTCTCCTGCTTACACCAATGTAAGTCTTACAAGCAGCAACGTTCTCTACTGCTTGTATCTTATAAGTCTTATGAGTGGAAGGTTTAACTAGGAATTCTCTCAACTGCTTCTCTCGTAAGGATATCTACCCTCTCAAGGTCCCAATACCTTGAGATCAAATAAAAATAGAATTTGAAATGTATATAGACTCTCTTACAGAGAAAGTATGATAAATACTGAAGATCAATATGAATACAGAGAAAATATGAATAACAGAGACTAGTGTATTTACTTGTGAATTCTTGTGCTTAGTTGTTCTTTATGATCTCTCTGGAACTCTGTATTTATAGACGCTAAGTTTTTCCCGTTTGAATAACGATAATTGAGGAGTGGGGCATGTTACTGTCAAACGGCATATGTATCTTTGAAAACTTTGAATGTGGTAGGTACGTGCTTGTCATGATGTTGTCTGCCGTTGTCTGCCGAAAAATTTTTCTACTAACCCAAAAGGACCCAAAAAGATGTGGGTACCTAAGACTTAATCGTATTTGATTGTAGATATGTCTTAAAGCATCCAAAAACAACAAGTGGTATATAGACAGCGGATGCTCTAGACATATGACTGGTGATTTCGAAAGTTTTACCATATTGCAACCTAAGAAAGGTGGAAAGGTAAAATTTAGAGGAAATCAATCTGAAAAAATAGCAGGAATTGGTGAAATCAAAAATGACAAAGGAATACAAGTCAAAGATATATATTACGTTGAAGGCTTGTGTAATAATTTACTAAGTGTAAGTCAAATTCTAGATAATGACAACTGGATAATATTTGATTCAAAGGAATGTCTTTTTGTCAACAAGAAAGACATACAACTCGATAAGAGAAATCAAGGCAAAGCTCAGAGCAAAAAGGGAAGGTAACTGCTATACACTTGATATCAATAGAAATAACTCTGAAATTTTTTTTTCAGTGTAATGCCAATGAAAGTTGGTTATGGCATAAGAGATTAGCTCATGTCAACATGCACCAACTAGGAAAACTAATAAAAAAGGATTTAGTTGTTGGATTACCCAAAGTAAGTTTTAAAAATGATTTGATTTGTAACGCATGTCAAAAGGGTAAACAAACTAAATCATCTTTCAAATCAAAAAATGAAATTACAACAAATCGACCACTTCAATTGATACATATGGATTTAGTTGGTCTAGCAAGAATTAAAAGACTTGGTGGCAACTTATATTCATTAGTCATTGTTGATTATTTCTCTAGATTTACATAGACTATTTTTCTGTCATCAAAGGATGAAACCTTCACAGAATTCATTGTTTTTTCCAAGAAAGTGCAAAATGAGAAAGGTATGTCCATTGCAAGTATCAGGACAGATCACGATGGAGAGTTTGAAAATCAAACCTTTGAAGAATATTGTGATACTAATAGTATTAATCACAATTTCTTTGCTCTAAGGACACCTCAACAAAATAGAGTTGTGGAATGTAAGAATAGAGTGCTCACTGAAATGGCTAGAGCAATGTTGAATGAAAAGAACGTGTCTCAAGTTTTCTAGGCCGATGCAATGAGCATAGCATGCTATATTTCAAATAGAGCCTACACTAGAACAAAACTTACAAAGAGACCATACGAGCTATACAAAGGAAGAAAGCCGAACCTTACTCATTTACACATCTTCGATTGTAAGTGTTTCATTCATAATAATGGTAAAGATAACTTAGGAAAATTTGATTCTTGAACAGATGAAGGAATTTTCCTAGGATATTCTAACTGAAGTAAAGCATACAGAATTTTCAATAAATGAATATATGTTGTTGAAGAATCAATTCACGTTGTATTTGATGAATTTGAATCCTCTTAAAAAACCATTGATGATGAGCAGGAAGTTGTTTTAAATCAAGAAAATGGTTAATCTATTTCTTAATATCTTATTCCAGAAGTTGATCAAACCAAGGAAGAAGATCAGTCACTAGGACAACCTAAAGCCTGGAAATACAATAGGAGTCATCCCCTAGATCAAGTCATAGGAGATGTGAATGAAGGAGTCAAAACTAGAAATATAATTTTCAATGAAGTTAGTTTTTCTGCATTCATTTCTGAGATTAAACCTTCTAACATTAAAGAAGCCCTATCAGACAATGATTGGGTTATAGCAATTCAAGAAGAACTAAACCAATTTGAAAGAAATCAAGTTTGGGATTTGGTACCCCGACCTAAGGATCATCCGATTATTGGCACTAAATGGGTATTCAAGAACAAACTTGATGAATCCATAATTATTGTTAGAAAAAAAGGCAAGATTGGTGCTCAAAGGCTATAATCAGGAAGAAGGAGTTGATTATGAGGAAATGTATGCTCCAGTGGCTAGATTGGAAGCCATACGAGTACTCTTAGCCTTTGCATGCATCAAAGGATTCAAACTCTATCAAATGGATGTAAAGAGTGCATTTCTAAATGGCTACATCATAGAAGAAGTATATGTAGATCAACCTTCAGGTTTCGAAGATCTAAACAAGCCTGACTATGTTTTCAAACTCAGAAAGGCTTTATATGGTTTAAAACAAGCTCCCAGAGCATGATATGAAAGGCTCAGTAAATTTCTTATTCATCAAGGTTTTGTATGAGGAAAAGTTGATACAATACTTTTTACAAAATGAATATGTGATGATATATTACTTGTGAAATTATATGTTGATGATATAGTTTTTGTTGCTACTAACGAAACTATGTGCAAAGAATATTTTGAGATAATGCAGGGGGAGTTTGAGATTTCAATGATTGGAGAATTGAATTTCTTTCTCGGTTTGCAAATCAAACAAAGAAAGAATGGAATTTTCATATCTCAAATGAAATATTTGAAAGAGCTATTAAAGAAATATGGATTAGATGAAGCAAATGGAACGAACACACTTATAAGCTCAACCACATTGCTTGATGCAGATGTCAAGGGAAAAGATTACAACAATACAAAATATAGAGGAATGATTGGATCATTACTCTATCTCACTGCAAGTAGGCCTGATATTCAATTCAAAGTGGGCATGTGTGCAAGATATCAATCAACACCAAAAGAGTCACATGCAGAAATCGTCAAATGTATCTTCCGATATCTTACTGACACTGCAGAATTAGGTCTCCGGTATCCCAAAGGAAGAAGTGAATATCTAGTTGTATACTCAGACTCTGATCATAGAGGATACAAGATGGACAGAAAGTGTACTAGTGGATAAGGCCAGTTTTTTGGAGGCTCACTTGTATCATGGTTTAGCAAGAAACAAACTATAGTGTCCCTTTCGTCAACAGAAGCTGAGTATGTTGCAGTATCAAGTTGTTGGGTACAAGTAATATGGCACAAGCAATAACTCCAGGATCTTGGTATTTATTTGAAAGAAACACCAATATACTATGACAATACTAGCACGATAAGCTTGGTAAAGAATCCTGTTAAACATTCCAGTACCAAGCATATTGATGTTAGACATCACTTTATCAGAGATCATATCCAAAAGAAAGATGTCAAAGTGATATTCATTCCAACTTATCTTCAACTAGCTGATATCTTCACAAAACCTCTTGCAAAAGATCAATTTTTATATATTAGATGAGAATTAGGAATGGTAAATCCCAATGAATTGTAAGTTATTTAGTGTTTACAAAATGTTAGATGATATTATTTATTGATGTTTTGATGATTACTAACTTAAGCATCGGAGTTTCTAGCAATTTTTTTTGTAGGATCATGATATTATATTTTGGAGTATGAAAAGTAGAGGTTAATAGAGGACAACATTACTGGAGGGACAACTTCAAGTAATGATCATTACTAGAGTGACACCTTGAAGTAATGGATGCATTACTTGAGTAGCCACTTGAGTAATGAACTTGGAAATGTGCCAGTGAAGCATTAATTTCAAATGAAACGGTACAATGGTTGGAAATAAATAGTCAGAAGATGAAGAGAAATATTACCTCAGGGAGGCCTTAAGTGAATTTCAACATTACTCGAGTAAGGCCTCGAGTGAACCTGGTACAGATATCAAATCTGCTTAGTTTTAGGTCAAATCTGGTCTAAAGAATCATCAAATGATCGAGGGAATATATATAGGTAATTACAATATTATTCATGCCAGGTACGCTCTCAAATTCACTGTATTTTAAAATTTTTGGTATGATCACTCGAGTAGCTACCGAGTGATGCTGATGATCACTTGAGTAAGCCCTTGAGTGATGTCGGGCTCTAAGTTATTTCAGTTGATACTCGGTCATTTCTCACAAAATCGCCTTGAGTGATTCTCCTAGTGCTCTCACACAAACTTTCAAAATCTTTTTCTCTTCCCATAACTGTCAAAACCCAGTAATCTATGCTTACAAAAGCCTCTCAGATTGCACTGAATCGTCCGCCCTAATCTCACGATGCTCCATCTCTGTTTTTCTAGAAATAATTGATTTTCTCAAATCACAATGGTGAGGACTAAATCTCCCAATCTTAGCACTCCTTCTCCTCTGAACCATATCAACCCTCTGATTCTCTTTCATCTCCTCCTACCAAGAAAAGAAAGATTTCTCCTAAATCTAAAACTAAAGCCAAACAGCAAACCAAGTCAAAGGTGAAAGGGGTTGTGATTAAGGAGCCTATCGTCACAAGAGCTTAAATCAAGAAGAGTTCACCTCCAGGAAGAGGCAAAGCAACAAAAGAGCCATCTCCTCCTTCTTCTGATTCATTCGATACACCCACCTTTTCTCTTAAACCTCTGAAAAAGCCCAAGATTGATGAGAAGCTTAGCAAAGTCATTGTAGGCATGCTTGAGGAAGCTTTTCAATCTAAGGAAGCAAAGAAAGGGCAATCTTCAAGGCAAACAAAAGAGAGGGATGAAGAAATCACATTTCCTCTAAAGGGATTCAAAATGAGCAAGCTTGAGGAATCTCAAAAGTATCTGAGTCACTTTGCAAGAAGAAATGTGTGCAAGATGCATTACATTGGCTACAAGGTTCTTCAAGAAGTATTGAAATTCTATCTAAGTCCTTATCTTGATTCCTACATGTCCTAGCTATCTGTTAAACTACCATTTTGTACCAAAGTTGTGAGGCATTTTTATTGTAACCTTGAACCTATAAATAATCTCGTTAGAAAGTCTATAGAAGAAGAAATGACTTCTAAGGTTAGAGGACAAAGAATTCTAGTCTTACCTTCTAGAATCAATACCTGGTTAGGAATAGAGAACCCTCCTGATGATGATTACCCTAACCTTGACTCAAACCAGATATTCTCTATCCTAAGACTTGGTGAGATAGTGGGACCACTCAATTTCAATCCAAGTGATATGAGTAATTTTCATTGAGTCCTATGGTATATCTATTCTAGAGCCATGGTGAACAAATCCAATAACTTCACTCATTTCATTGAAAGGGACTTCAGAAAATTTGCTTCATTGATCCTCAAAGAACAAAAGGACTTGGGAAAATATATCTCCAATGAGATCAAGAGATATAGGTATAAAAGAAAACCTACTGCTCCAATACCTTATCCTCAACTTATTTCCTTGTTCCTCAAGAAGAATAAGATTTGGAACTTGGAGAGTATGGAGCCGATTGAGAGGATAGCACTAGTTGGGAGGAATCAAATTGGAAAATTGAACATTGAGATTCCTCTGAAGACTCCTATAGAAGTAAGTCCTAAGAAGAAAAAGAAGATTGACATAACAACTAGTCGAATGGATGACACACAGTCTTTTGCTCTAGCCAACACATGTTCTCCATCCTTCTTTGGTGCCGCAATGCAAATATTCATGGAGAACATTCTAAAATGTTTTCATATTGACATTACGAATACCAATGTGGAGTTGATAACCCATATGAATGAGAAGATGGGACAACTTATGGAGAGGATGGATAAGAGGCACGAAGAGTTGCTAGCTGAACAGCATGCCCAGGGTGAGCTTCTGAGATCCATTGTTACCAGACTTGATGCTATGGCATTTGGCTCCTCTATTCCTGTTCCTTCTGGTATTCCTGAGCCCATACTTGTCCCTGAACCTGGACCCTCTATACTTACTGAGTATAGACCCTCTGAGAGTGGACCCAGTAATGTCTTGTTCTCTATGCCTAACCCTGACACATTTGAACCAATCCATATCGCCACTGATGATCCACCTCAGCCTGTTTAGCCAAAGCCCATATCTACTCCTATTACCTTACCTACACACACTAAGGAGGTGCTTGAGTCTTCTCCGGTTGCTACAGAGGAAGTAAAAATTACTTCTCTGGTTTCTTACCCATTATCTCTAGTGAATCCTCTAAAGGATCTTCAGACACCCCCAGTAAACCTTCCTGACCCTAAAGCATCATCCTCAGATCCTTTAAGTTTAGATGATTCATATGAATCATTGGCATTTCCTGTCACTCCTATCTCAGCAGCCAAGCCACCTACTCCTCATCATGATTGATTCCACCTTTGTGATGACGACAAAAAGGGGGAGAAGAGCCTAAGTGATTTTGTGATGAATGGCTGAGTTAATGTATTGGGATTTGGGTGTATGGGGCTTTAGGGCGCTTTTAAGTTTTTATTTTTGAATTCTAAAGTTTGATTATGTAATGAATTCTTCTTTATGCAATTTGTTTCTTTATGCTATTAAAGTTAAATTTCATTAAAGTTATATTGCTTTATGGGACTAATGAATTTTTTCTTGTGTATGCAAGGTGAACAAATAAATAAGAACAAAAACTTTGAAAAGATCTATAATAAGCTATTTCAAAAAGAGTTTTCAAGTTTAAATTGAACAAAAGATTTCATATGAAAAGTATTTGAGAAGCATATGTTTAAAAACTCAATTTCAAAAACTTTGTTCAAAATCACCAAGTTTTGTCATCCTCAAAAAAAGGGAGAATGTTAAATCCCATATGTTTTGATGATACTAAAGATTGGAATAATGATAAAAGAGGATATGATAACAAATGAATTTGAAAAAAGTAAATATATGGCAAAGCATTACTTGAAGTAAACACTATAGTATTGAAGAAGAACTAAGAGAAAGAACAAAGGAAGACCATAACTAAGACTATCACTAGGAGTTGTATATGCTTACTTGAGTGATTACTCGAGTAAGGAACACTGTTACTTGAGTGGCCACTTGAGTAATATTGAAAGAAAATGTTTTCAAAAGCACTGCCAAAATTTGGAGGAAGTTACTTAGTAGCCACTCAAGTAATCTGCAAATTTATATGAGCCATTAACTCGAGTAACATATGAGAAAAGGCTTTACTTGAGTAGTCACTCAAGTAACCAAGGCAAAAATCTTTCAGTGACTCTCGGCCAAGAAATGCACCAATTTACATGAGCAGCCACTCGAGTAACCATGTGAGCAAAAGGCATGACTTGAGGAAACACTCTAGTAATATGTGGAGTTATTTGATCCATTACTCGAGGGACCACTCGAGTAATCAGGTAAACAAAGAAGAAGTACTCTCGGCCAAGAATTTGATACAATTACTTGAGTGAGTAATTGAGTAATCTGCAAAGTTATTTGGAATTTACTCAAGGGGTCACTCAAGTAAGGTTTGAGGAAACAACAAGGCCACTCGAGTAGCCACTCGGGTAATAGGCTTACTAGAGGAAGCACCCCAGTAACTTGTGAGGAAAAGACATGGCTACTCGAGTAGTCACTCAAGTGATCAGGTATTTCCAAGGTTTGTGATGTATTGCACTCCATGTCTTGCCCAAGTAATATCTTATGAAAAATGTTGAGTTACCCACTGCCATATTTTTTATAGGTTTACTCAAAGGACTACTCTAGTAACAAACATGATCACTCGAGTAGCCACTCGAGTAATGAAGTCCAAAAATCATGTTTTTAATCGAATGTTTATTCAATTTTTTTATATATAATTAACTCTTTATTACACTAGTATTCTAAGTCCATTTATAGAGAAACAATGAAAGATCATACCAGAAGTGAAAAGTCAAATTAAAAGTCTGAATGTTCACCTATCACTACCTACCGCAAATGGATAGTTTTCAAATTTGAAGAATGGTCAACCAATGGTGCGCGACTCTAACAAACATGTTTGAATTACTTCCAACAGACACTACAAATCATCTATATATATGGAGCATTCAAAGAAAAGAAGACATGAACTGAGAACACGTGAACATATACTGATGAACACACTTTTAGTGCTTTGTTTTCTTATACTCATTCATTATACTTCAGTGATTATATATTTGCTCTGTGAGAGTTTTCTATTAGAAACTCAATATTTGTTATTGAGACAACTTGTTGTGGAACCTTGAGTTGGGGATTTGATTACAACGTGTAAGGGGGAGCGAATGTCCAGGTGAAGGAATTTGCTGTGTACTGAGGTGCCAAGAACCCACTGAATCTTGGAGAATATAGTGAAACTCTTAGAGACGCTCTAAGGACTGGACGTAGGTCAAAGTAGTTGTGGCCGAACTAGTATAATTATCGGTGTATACTTTGGTGATATTTCTCTTTGCTCTCAACTGCTTTAAATATTCAGTTAATTTTCTTATACGCAAAGAAATTTCTGGTATCACCCAATTCACCCCCTATTGGGTGAAACACTTGCACTAACAAGTTTGATCATATTGACTATTCGTTTGGGTTACTGCATTAACATTAAAGCTAATAAAACCTAGTATCTTGAGATAATAAAGAATTTGGAAAGTGAAAACTTGTTCATTTGTGAATATTAAATTATAGGATATGACATCTGCCTAGGATGCATGAGAGATTGGGAATAAGACCCAAATTTGGAAAGGCAGTCCAGTAGTACCCTATCCCTATATCATTTATTCTGCTCTGTATGTTTTTCTCTTCCATTTTCTTATGTTCGAGATAGTTAGTCTTTAGAGGGTAAGACCCATAAGTACAAGTTACACTGGGAGTTACCCGAGGCATCTTAAGGCAAATCAGCTTGAGGCATAAAGCTCATGAGTGCATCTTATATAGGGCAAAGGCCCTAAACTGCTAAATTGAGTTTACTAAGCATTGTGGTTCTATGATAAGGGACTGGTTAGGCCTTTTTTGTTTACTACTTTACTGTATGTTATTGCTTTGATGATTTGTTTCACATGCTTAGTATTATGCATATCATATGAGTGATATGTGTACTATTGAGATTCTTGTGAATTTCATGCTTTTTCAACTAATGGTATACAGCAAAGGCATCCAGCTCCAAAGATAAAGATAGTAATACGGACAGGCGAAGAGAAAGCTAATAACTATGGACTATCTAGTTATCTTTTATTTTGTATGACTGTATAAATGTGAATGTAACTAAGTAGTAGTAAAGGTAGCAGTATTGGTAGCAGCAACACTAACCACACTAGTTGTAACCAGTACATTAAATTATCAACAAACGCACTCGTATACAAATATGATAAGTGAGTTAGAATCGGGCAACCAAACGCTAAAAACTCATAGGTTAACTACTATTACGCAGGCTATTGCCAAAGAATGCTCTGCATCTTTAACAAAAGGTTTTGAAACTGATGAGTAGTGATAAACTTACAAACCAGTTTGAGACCACAATTAAAGATTTTCAAAAGTTTTTGAAAAACACACTCAAATGCAATTTTGAACTCTATATTGAAGTCAAAGGTTAAATAACGTAAAATAGAATAAAATCTCAGGTTTGTAAACATTACCTAACTAAACTCATCTAAACATTTTATAAATTGCATTGTTATAATAGGAGCTCCGACACTGAAAATCCCCCTAAAAGTTCCATATGCATGACCCATGAAGAGGTGCTATAAAATATGAAATGCATCATGAAAAAGAGCCTTTGTCCTATGGCTGTGGTTAACAAAGCAAAGTATGAGGAGAGAATACTTCATGTGAGATTGAGTGTTGATAGGCAAGTAGCTAAAATGGCACACTTTATCAGCTACATCAGCTTAGTGGAAAAAGTCAATGTTCCTATCTCTTTGGGTCACGTGGCTAGAGTAGATGATGACTTTAAGGCCCTATTTGGGATACTTTATCGATAATATATATATATATATATATGCGAGCTAATTAGTTTCTATTTACTTGTTAAAAATGATATTTGAATTGTGTTTTGTAGTTTGCATTTGATGCAGGCCAAAGTCAAAGGGACTTTGTCCTCTCCAAGACTAAGTAGGCACTACACACATTCCAACATATGTTAATAAAGGCATACTTGCAAACTCCCAAAGAGGCTAATGAGATAACAGCTCCTGAGTAGTAGTAGGCCATGATTAAAGTGAAGCATTGGAGAGCATTTGTCTTTTAACATCGTGAGAAGTTATGCAAGGTAATAGTTATTCACAATTCATAAGGCTTGCATTTATCTATTTAATATTTACTAGAGTGCAATGTTTTTATTAAAATTAAGTCGTGAGAACAAGCAGAGGGTTAAGAAGAATCAATATCCCTACAAGAAAGGACATAAGGGATATGTAGAGGGTAAAATTGATTACTTAAAATGAGGGAAAAAAGGGTAAACATACTAGTCATGTAGTTTGAAAAATGGTGAGGCAAAATAAAGATGGGATTATTGACAATTCTTGGAAAAAAAACTCTTAGAATAAAAACCAAATTAACACCATTAAGCAAAAACATAATCTTTTAAGAAACAACAGGTTCCAGGGAATAAAACTTGCCTACTGACATACTACAAAAATCCAAGACTTTGGGAACAAATAATTAGATTTGAGAAGCCACAAGCCATAAGTCATATGCTAAATAACCAAATAAAATTATCATGTGTATGATACGTAATTATATAAAGTTCCTGAATTTCATCATTCTATTATGTCCATATTAACTCATATTGAATGTCGTGTAGATGAAAGTGATGCAATTTACAGTTGTAAATTCTGTAGAGTGAACTTTTGGTATAATGAAAGAATTAAGAAGGACCGGAATCAGAGGAATGTTGATACATTTTCCATGTGACGTCTAAAAGGGGAAGTAGTGTTACCACTATTAAAAACTCCTCCACCACTCTTACAAGGTCTTTTTTATGACAAGAAATCCCATGAATCAAAGAACTTCCATGCAAACATAAGGCAGTACAACATGTTTTCTTTCACTTCAATAGAAGGAAAGATAGATCATTCAAAGAACTCTGGTAGTGGTCCTTACATATTTGTACTATCTAGGATGAATTATCATAATATTGGTAGTTTGCTTCCACCAGAAGGTTCAAAACCAATTTTCTCTCAACTTTACATTTGTGACACAGAGAATGAGATCTCAAATCACATTTCTGTTGTTAGGTATAGTAATATATTTCACCTACATGTTTCCTTTATTCTAAAATTGTTACAACTAAATCTGATATTGAATTTGTTGATGTTTTGTGTAGCAAACATCAAATGGAGAACTTAATAGATCCTTTAATAGTTGCTCAATTAAAGGATCTTCTTAATGAAACATATCCATTCGTACAATAATACCATCTTGTTAAATCAATGATAGGTCATTCAAATAGCACATCATTGAAGTTGTGCCTTCTTGGGACACAACAACATGATAGCAAAACATTTAATTTACCAATGGCTCCTGAAGTTGCAGCGTTAATTGTTGTTGACATTGATATCTCATTTAATGTTCGTCACATAATTGTAGAGACTCATTTAGGAAGGCCAAAGAGAAATAATAAGTTGCATGCCTCATACTTACCTCTATTGTACCCTCTCTTATTTCTGTTCAGTGAAGATGGCTATAGGGATTATGTTCAGCATAGAGAAGAGACTCTTACCGTAACTAAAACTAAGAAGAGGGTGTGCTTGCGTGAATTCTTTTCTTACTGATTAATGTTAAGAGAGAAAGAACTAAGTACAATACACCATGCCTCTGATTGCTCTAACAATTCATTGTAGATGGTCATATAATGATTGAATCTCAATGATTATTGTGGGTAAGGACTCATCAAAAAGATTTAAGAGCATTTATATCAAGGACTTTCTGACATAGTGCTTAGTGGGGAAAGAGTTGCATCATCTAATGGAAAGAGGATTGTACTTCCTGCATCATTCACAGGTTCTACAAGGTATATGATTAGGAATTACAAAGATGCTATGGCAATTTATCAAGCAATTGGATATCTTAATCTCTTCATTACTTTTACTTGCAACCCAGCTTGGCTAGAAATCACAAGATATTCTGATAAATGGAATTTAAATCCATCAGATTGCCCAACAATATTGTGAAGAGTATTTTAGCTAAAATTGAAGTCAATTATGAAAACTCTGAAGACCAAAAAGATTTTTGGTAGAGTCTATGCAGGTTAGGCATATGTCGAATTTCCAAGTGTGACAAAATTTATGCCTATTTTTCTTAATTCACTTACAATTGATATATGACTTGCATGATTAATTAATGCTTTTCACGTTTTAATGATATGCTTCATTTATGCAAATGTATATACTATAGAATTCCAAAAGAGGGGCCTTCCACATGCTCATATCCTTCTATTCCTTGATCCTAGGGATAAGTTGAAAGATCTAGAAAGTATTGACAAAGCAATTTGTGTAGAAATTCCAGACAAGGAAACTCAGCTAAAGCCTCATGAACTGGTGAAAAAATTTATGATACATGGACCATGTAGAACAAATAAGCCAGATGCACGTTGCATAAAGAACAAAAAATGCACCAAGTATTTCCCAAAGAAATTCACACAACACACAACAATTGATGAAAATGGATACCCTACGATAGGCGAAGGGATGATAGTAGAGTTGTTGAGGTCAAAGGAATTCCTTTGGACAACATGTATTCGCTTTTGATAGATGGTTAACCAATTAATGATCACATGTGTTTGCTTTTTCCTGGTGAGGAGTTTGAGTTCCTTAGTTGTGACATTGTTTGTAAATCTACGAATGACAGTGACAGCTTTGATGACCTCTACACTATAGAATTCCTAAATACAATAGCATGCTCAGGTTTACCTCCACACAAACTTGTCCTTAAGGTTGGTGTCCCTATAATGCTTTTGAGGAACATTGATCAAGCTGAAGGATTGTGTAATAGAACTCGGCTTCGTATTACAAAGATTTGAAAGAATGTTATTGAGGCAATCATATTGAACGGATCAAAACCAAACCAGAAGGTGTTAATACATAGGATGGACATGAATCCTTTAAAGTCAAGATGGCCTTTTCGCATGCAGAGGAAGCAATTTTATATAACACTTGCTTTTGCAATGACTATCAATAAAAGTCAAGGTCAATCTTTAAATAATGTTGGATTATATCTTTCAAAACCTGTTTTCACTCATGGTCAATTATATTTTGCCATATCTAGGGTGCAAAGTATGAATGGTGTGAAAATTGTGATTAATGACCATGAAAATATGGAAAGCGAGACCACAAAAAATGTTGTTTACAAGGATGTGTTTAGGAACCTTGATATTGCTTGACACTTTTCCTGCTAAGTTGATGTCCTTGCCTACGTATTATGTTTCCATGTCTATTTTACTTCATGCAAATGAACCGAGATTAATGTAATATTCAACCAAATGATGGTGATATTTTTCTATTCGTCTATAATTTTGAAGACTCAATATCAATCATTTATGTTTTTATTGTAGGAATTGTTACTTTAGTAACTTTGTTATTCATTATATGCAAGAATGTTTATTTTTCATTCTGTTTTGTGCACTCCCTCTGCTTAAGCTTATACATACAATCATTGTAAGTAGTGCTCCCCGTGCAACACACTGGGGAGCACAAGCTCGTTATGGAATAACAAGCAGCTATGAATGCATGATAAGTGTAGAAGCGTCTAACACATACATCAAACTTATTGAATAGCTATTTTGATCAATTTAAATGGAATGCTTTCTTTCAAGTATTTCTCTATTTTTTCTCGTAGTTTCTACTTTTTCTTTCATTTTCATTTCTTCCTTCTTTTCTTTTCTTTTTCTTTCTTCTTTTTTTTCTTTATCTTTCTTGTATTTTCTACTTCTCCCATTTTTCTTGTTCCCTTTTCCTTTCCTCTTTCATTTTCTTTCCATATTCATAAGTATTTACATGACATTTATACAGCCCAATTCATCATTAGTCCCAATATAGTCCCCAAAATAGTGAACATATAATATACATACATATGTATGTATATATATATATGTATGCATATATGCATGTATGTATGTGTAATACCCAATTTTTGGGACTAGAGGCTTAAAAATAAGCCTAAATAAAGTAGACTACTAAGTCTAGTTTAGTAAGAATCCCAAACCGCACTTATAATAGAATATGAATTTTGGTGTGAATAAGTTGAACGAAAGTACCCAATTCCTTTATGATGTGGCAGAATGACATAAAACCTAACTCAGATCTAAAGGAAAAGGGAAATGATTTTTAGAAAGTAATAATGAAGAGAATTAAAAGAATTAATGGCACAAGAAATAATATTGCCATAATCAATTGTAAAAGAAACAATTGCCACTTGATCTTGAGGTCAAAATTGGAAGACAAAATGAAGGACCAAGATTTTCCCTTCAAAAGTAAGAAGTAATTATTAGAATGAAAAGCAAGATTGTAACTCTCCTTTAGGCCTTAAAAACATTCAAGATAAGGTTAAAAGAGGGAATAGAAAAGTGTGGTCAATTAGTCAAAGTTTAGCAATTTTTCCATCTTGGAAATTTATTGACTAATGGCAAACTAAAAGAAGGAAATTGGGACAACATTTTCCTCCATTTTGGTAGCCTATTTTAATTCTAAGCAAGAAGAGGAGAGGAAAATGAAAGTCAACACAATTACCATGGGAAATTTACCATATATGGTAACTTAAAGTTGCTTGTGCAAGAAGATGAATTTTTGACCACATATTCTTCGTTTTCTTTTAGGGCCAATTTCAGCAAAGTAACTAAAGGACAAGAGAAGAGAAAAAATTGAACATTTTACTCTTTTTCTCTCACTCTCGAAAATTCAGCCAAAGCTCTCAAGACAAGAGAAAACAAGAAGACATAAACAAGGGTAAGGCTTCTGGCATGATTTTATCCTACTTAACCACTGTTATGGCTTAAATACTCTTCATAAACATTGTTCCTCTTGATGAGAGCTTTATTTCTATGGTTTTAGAATTTCAAGGGGAGGTGTTTTAAGCCATCTAGCAAGAGCCAAAATTAGAGAATCAAGAAAAGAGCTTAAGGAAGAGCAAGAGGTGAGCAAGAGCATCATTTTGACATATATGTTGTCTTGTTTGGTGGAATTTTTGGGACTTGTTCTTGCTAACCTAATTTCAGCCATTTAGGTTTTTCTTATGTTCATGAATCTTTGCTCATAAACATGTAATTATATGTTATTTTGGAAGCATATAAGTTAAGTTTGGTGGTTAAATTGTGAATTGTTGTGTAGAACCCTAATTTTTGGTCTGAACAGGGCATCAAGAAGAAATAGGAGTTTAATCAATTTGATATTACCATTAAGTTCTACAGGAAAAATTGAGTGGGGATAGCTTGTGGTTGTGATTTTGGATGAATATGATAGAAACTGTGAAAGTTGGAAATCAATGTTTCCTAGGGGTAGCTTCTACCAGTTTTGAGGCAGATTGTGTGTGGCTTGTTTTTGGCTGATCAAATGATATCCAATCTCTTTTTATTTTTCAGAATTAAAATAGACACGATAAGCTTTAACTTGATATGTAATATGTGATATTTGGGTTAGTATATTGGGTGTTATGATTTGTCAAAGTTAGGTATTCAATCTAGAATAATTTCTATGGCAGTGAGAATTGATTGAGGAATCTGGAATAGTGTGCATATAATTGGTAGAGAGACATATTTTTCCATAAAAATATACTTAAATAGGATCACATAGCATTTTGAATCACCTCTATTGGAGTTTTGTAGATTAAGTTATGATTTTTCAATGATAAGTGAAAAATCTGGCAGTGTAGGTTGCTATGCAAAAATGTGATAATGGCTTGAGTGGTAAATAGATGTGGTTGGAAAGGGTGGACATAAGTGTTTGCACTTGGATTGAATGGTAATAAGAGTGAAATCTAAGGGTAGAGATATGGTTAAACAATTGGGCAAATTGTAATAACATGGATGGCTAAGGGTAAAGTATATTAGGGCATATGGTAATAAAAGTTAACTTCAAGGGTCAAGATGAGCACATTATGTTAATATAGGAAAATTAACCATGTCTTTTGCATAATACACTAACATTAAACATAATCAACCTTAGTATTTAAGATATTGAAGAACTTGGATAAGTAATAACTCATCCGTCCATAAATATTAATTTATATGATTTAATATATGCCCGGGACACCCAAGAAACTAGGAACAAGAACAAAAGTTGGAAATACTTCAAGGTAGTGACTCTTTCTCTTATACCATATATAATGCTTTGTATGTATATTCATGTGATCAATTATTTTGCATGTTAAGAATGTCAAGCACGTTACAACTATTATGAATAATGTTATACGGTGATTGTTTTATATGCTCTGTGATTTCATATATCATATTAGTGAATTGTTACTACTAAGATTCTTTTGAATCTAACCCTTTCCAATAACTAACATACAGCAAGGGCAAGCAACTGGAGGGACAAGAAGATAGTCATGGACAAGTATAGGATTACGGTCAAGATTGAAAGTCCTATTAGTTATCTGTTTTTTATTCTGTTTATGTTGTTTATGACTTGAGAACATAACTATAGTATTATAGTAGCGGTAGCAGAAATAGCCGTATAATCACATGGTGAACCAATACATACGTTGTTATGATAAAACAACTAGGTTAGGGCATCTATACACTAAAAAGGCTTCTAACCAAATGACAACATAAAGAGCAATAAGTGGATAAATGCTTAAATACTCTGATAAAAGGAATTAAGAACTAATAAGTTATGATGGAATTGCAAACCTTTATGAAACCATTTTGAAAAGTTTTAAATTCATCAGAAAAACTCATTCAATTACAAGTTCAAAACCTGATTTGAAGATGGGGTTTATAACTATTTTCTAAGGTATATTTGTTCCAGAACTAAATTCTTGGCTTAACAGCTCAACTCTCTATGCATTTAAACTTATTAGATAGCCATAAAGGTAAGGGTGTTACAGTATGTATGTATGTATCTTTGCTTGTATGTATGTATGAATGTATGTATGTATGTATGCCTGTGTGTGAGTGTGTGTGTGTGTAATTACAAGTTTGAACCCTGATTTAAAGCTAGGATTTATAACTATCTTCTAAACTGCATTTGTTCTAGGAATAAATTCCTGGCTTAATGATTTAACTCGCTATGCATTTAAACTCATCAGATGACCATGAAGGTAAGGGTGTTACAGTATGTATGTATATGTGATCAAAAGCATCTCACATGATTACCATTCTATATATATATCACAACTGTCATAACCATCACAATAGTAACAATCTAAGTCACAATCACAAATCATGTATACAATTTGGAAAATACATTGCTTTAGTGAATTAAGTTCATAAGCACACATACACATAATATTTCATACCACATACTAGCATTATAAATGAAAGTAAGGTTTTGAAAATGCCTTATAGCCCAAAACATGCATATGGAATAAATTAGGGTGTAAGTGTAATTTTAATAACAAACTTTGCTGAAAAGGGGGCATCTAGCACCATAAACTTTTTTAGGGTGCTAAAATGCACATGAACTTTACAAATGTGGCATTTTTAATCATTATGTTGATATTAATTGACATTATATGGGCCCTACGAACTGTACAGGTGTCAATTTTTTTATGACAAATTCTTAGGTAAACCCAGTGCACCACATCATTTATGCACTACCAAATAAAATCACAACATATCATCCATTTTTATCCTACATGTCATCTTAGTTAGCATGCTTTTATTTTAGAGATTTGATATCATTTAATAATATTTGAGTTTGAATTCTCATATTCTCTCTTTTGTTTTTATGCTCTTCTCTCTCTACTACTTTTTTCCAGTTAGATTGTCCTTCTTCCTCCGCCTTCTTCAGCTTTGTTCAATTTCATGTTGAACCTCTCCTCCTTCTCCCATTATTCATATCCAAGTGTGCAATAGAAAGGATGGAGATCTGCCAGCTTTGATCTCCTTCTTTGAAGCCTCTGTAGGTGATAACAGGATGATGCAGTTGTTCGATCTCCTCCAATGAAGCCTTATCCTTGTAAGAGTGTTATGTTGGTACTCCTTCATCTTCTCATTCTATTGTATCTAAAGCTCTATAACCCTCTAAAGATTTGTTAATTTTGGCCCAAAACTATTCGATTTCCCTCACAATTATGGGAACATTGGAAATCTAATCAAACACATATTCGAGTCTAAGGATGAAAGTGCTCTCAAGCAAAGGTAAAGCACATATAAGAGAGAGAGAGAGATGGAGACGGTGAGACCATTATTTTGGAGTGAGGGGAAGGGGAGGAGGAAGAGAGAGTGTGTGGGTATGGCGGGGTAAGACTGAAATTTTGAGAGAGAGAGACTGAAATTTTACTTAGGGGAGGGTGGGTGGTGATATTTGAGAGAGAGACTGAAATTTTACAAAACAATCTGCATATGTGAGAGAAGGAGAGGATGAAGAAGCATGGACTACTAAAACAATTAATAAAAAATAAAGGAAAGAAGGAGTGACACATATGCTAGGATTAATATACTTGAGTTGACACCTGTACAATTTGTGGGACCCACATAACATTCGTTAGTATCAATATAACGGTTGTGTTAAAAATGCCCCCTTTTGTAAAGCTTATACACATTTTAGTACCCAAAAAAAGTTTATGGTGCCAGATGCCCCTTTTAGCAAAATTTGTTGTTAAAACTACACCTTCGCCTAATAAATTAACCTTAATTACCTCAACTCTAAACTGAACATCACATAAGGAGTAAGGCACAAGCGATCATCGATAACAAGAGAGCTCTACATTTACAATGTAGATAAACAAGTCAATCATAACATGAGGCAAAAAATTAAATAATACTTTGTAATTCCCAACTCTAAACTTTTACCCCAATACCCATTTCATTAACAATTATTAACCGCAATAATCCAAGATCATAAATCACTTCCTATAAGCTCAATTAACCTATTAGCATCCTTAGATAACCTCAAAGCCATCTCCTTACAACACTCACTCAATTTCATAACTTCAAGTTTCACCTCTAATATACCTATTAACACAAAATTATCATTATCAATATTCTAAACCAATTAAATGTCTTTAACACAACCTCAAGCCATAAAAAGATCAAAATCTATTCAAAACGCAACTCAAAAATTAAACCCTAGCTAAAAGTCTCATGTAACTCAAACTCTAACAAAATTAAACTGATTAAACATCTTATCTAACTCACATAACCCATTTTAACTCGAGATTTGATAGAAACCTCAAAATATTTGAAATCCAACATGAGCCATAGAATTCCCAACTTCAAGTATAAAAAAAGTAAGGTATGAGATTAGAAATCAAGATTAACATATTTACTTGAACATTTGGTAGCTTAAAAATACTCCCCTAAGTCAAAATCATCAAGCCTGGCATAGCCAAAATGCACCCCTTTTGAATCCCTCTGAAAAATCGCATTTTAATGCGATTTTATAGGCCAGAATTTGATGTGTTCGCTTTAGCGGACATGATGTTCACTTTGTAAAATGACACACTAAGTATCTTAGGTTTTTGTGTTGTTCACTTTAGAGGACATGTTTGTATCGATGGATGAACCAAAGAATAAAGGGCAACTTCAAAAGTTCATATGTAATTCTACATATCTCCACAAATTACAAATTAGGGTCTATATAAAGCTCTAGATGTCTACTTTCTAAAGCAAAAAAAATTACTCACAAATATTATCATTTGGTCCTCAAATATTCCTAAAATCTAAAACAATTCATAGAGTCTAAAGATATGACTCTCAGTTATCATTCTTAGTGTTTCTAAGCCTCAAACGTCCAAATGCCACTACTTAATAGCTCAATTTCCTTAAACAAATCTTAATCTCGAGTATAAACTTTAATATTAAAATTTGGTATATCGCAATCCTCACATAAAGTAGGTTGTTAAGAAAATGGTAAGTATTAGTATTAGTCCCTGAATAATTAAAGTAATGTCTTCAATTAATGATAAATATTAACATTCTTGGTTAATGAACAGGAAATCATGTCCCAAGAAGTTACTATATAGGGCAAGCTTCCTGCAAATCAGGACATATTGGCCAAGGCATTGGGGCCTAACCATCCCGGTCTTCTTAGGTATGTCAACTCTGGATTGATAAAGAAAACCTATATATTATGGTCATAGGAGATTTTGAAAAAACAAACCATTAAATTTAAGAGTTGAAGAAACTAGCCACTAATATGGCCAGGCAAATAGAATTTCTAACACAAGAGCTTTTTAGGGAGCGTGTACTGAGGCAGGAGCAGGGGAAATGGCCACCCAAGTACTAAATATAGCTGCACATTCCCCCCTCGAGATCTACCTTAAGGAGAGGTGGATGTTGAATGTTGGCCAGCTAGTTCTAAATGACATACAGTTGCAACTGGCCATATGTACAACTACCCAAAAGATACCATGATTCATAATGTGCTAATGCCTCTTAACCATATAAAGGTAGAGCTTAATGTAATATCCTAAATTTTGAGATTAGAAACTTGAGAATAAGTCTGAATCAGGCATACTACCAGACCCGAGTTTAGTAAGAGTCCCAAGAATATTTGGGAAGTAGAATGATTTATGGGGACTATATCGAGGTAGACAAAGATTTTCTCAGTTATATGAGGGCTCGGAGGTTTTAGTTAGTTAGAGAAATAGACTGACATATATGGCACCCTTAAGAGGCAACAGGGCACTTAGTGCTATCTAATTCGACATGGGTGCTCATGGCTCTATTTGGTAGGCTTTGGTATAGGTGATGCAATCCCAAGTAAATCCCGAGTAACATTTAGGGGAAAAGTTGAGCAAGATCCCGAGTAAACACTAATAAAGTAGCCTTCTTAAAGTAACTTTATCAAAGTAGCTTTAATAAAGCAAGTAATGATGATTAATAATGACTAATGATGATACTACTTTTTTGTTGGCACCATAGGAAAGTGACATGTGTCCTAAATCATGACACTTACTTTTTCTACTTTTGTGTTGGCCCACTCAGCATGCGGTATATGTCCGTTAATGATGAGGGTCACTTTTTGACTTTTGAGTTGGTACTCTGAAAAGGCGCCACCTAGCCTTTGAGTCTAGGTAATCTATCGGTCTTCCACTACTAGAAAAAATGGTTTTAACGTCCCTTTTTTTAGCCTTTTCATGTATGAAAAATGAGGGACGTCTATCTGAGGGTCGTGGAAAAAAACGTCAATAACGTCCGTAAATAGGGGACGTCTAAAGGCAGACTTTAGCGTCCCCAGTCCCACTTTAGATGTCCCCAGCTGGAACTGGGGATGTCTAAAGTGTCACCACCCACTCTACCACATCCCTTTTTATTTAAGGACGTTGAAAGTTTGTTTTAGATGGCCTTTTTATATATTGTACTGTCTGGAAAATGTAAACTATAGAAATAGGATTCCAACAACAAAATAAAACAACAGCAGTTTAGAAGAATGGAAACAACAACTTGAAACACAGTGATCAACCCAAGGCTCTACTACATGCAATAATTTTAAGGAGTAGCAAACTAATTAACTAACAAACCACACGAACTACACAACAATCTATATCCAAGTATGTTATTGCACTAAAAAGACTATATCCAAGTCCCCAGTTTATACAATAACCAAGACTAAATCCAATCTATATCCAATAACAATAACGCTAATTATATGTACAATATATAGAACTACCACAAAAGTATGTCCTACACAAACTACTAAAGGCTTTACTCTGGTATACGTTGAAGAAGATGTCTAGCCAAAAAGTCTCTAATCATATTTAGGTCTTCATATGAGTAGGCATCTTCATTGTCAAAAATTTGTAAATTAGAAAATAAGCTTAGATGAAATAATGAATCAAGTGAATGAATTGCCATTGAATTACAACACCAAAAATATTATCCTCTGAGAATAAAGAAGAGATTACTTGTTCAAAATCTGTCGTAATGCCACTCTGAATGATGTTAAACATATAAAGTAAGACATAGTATCCACATTCCCAGCTACCAGGTTGTCGAGGGCACTATAAATCAAAAGCAAATGGTTAAAATCAATAAAGGCATATCTAAAACGAGCGTCAATCAAAAGAACTTGATTTGAAACTACGTACCTTTAGAAACAACCATCTCGGTTCTTTGCCACCTCTATGTTCGCGTGGCCCGCCAAGTGCTCGATACGTTGTGCATGCCCTATCATTAAAATGAAAATCAACATAAATTAGAATAATTCATTAAGTCAAGAATCAAGAAGCAATGAAATACAAAAAAAATAACTTACGTGTTGAAGACGCTTTTAGTTTCTTTGTCTGGTCTTCTACGTAAGGAATCAAACCAGTAAACAACGTGGGACTGAGGACAGAGAACACACAAACTCCAGTGATAACTATTACAACATATACAGATTAAAAAGAAGTTAGATGGCAAGGAAATTATTTATTAAAAATCTCAAATACACAAAATTAAAATGCGTACCCTTGAACAATCGGTGCTAGATAACAACGATAGTCATCCTCTGCCACTGTGAAGCCCACATAGTTCATCCTTCTTTTTAATGTATTCCCAATCCTTGTCGTATGTACAGGAGACAAGAATCCATATAAATCAACTCTTTGAGAGTTAATGCATATACGACGGAAGGAGATATAATAGAATTAAAATGATGAATGTAGTAGCTAGTTAAAATAAACTTAACTAAATGAAGGAAAAAATGGAAAATAAAAAACTTACAGGATTGCAAATTTGCCCCATCCAACATCTAGCTCCTCCAACTTAATGAACTGTTTAAGATCTTGTTTATCAATTGTGAAGTGATACTCTAATTCCTAGCCCACAATCCCTATAGGCAGATTCAAATCAATCTGGCGAATGCCTTTATAGATATGCTGCAGTCATGCTAAGAAGGGCCATTTCTCTGCTACCTGCTCGTTCTTTTAGAACATAAAAACATATTGTTAGTAGGATGTCAACACTTCTCAAGTAAAAGTGAGGTAGTTCCATACCATTGGAGGTGTTGGTGGTAACAAGCCAATAAGATGTACAGGCCAAAGGATGAAAGATTCTCTCACCTGAGCTATCATGGCAACCTCGTCATCAGGGATAGGGATGGCTGTACATCTTCCCCCTCTTTAACACACGTTATAGTTACCCTACGCAAATGTTGTGGAATTTGCTGATTATGGTGGGTAGTAGCTTCTGTGTGAACGAGAGCATCTGCAACTACACGCAGTAGTGGGGTATCCAAAGAGAGGATGGCAGGTTCTTCCTGCGCTGGAGTGGGAGAAGGGTCGCCAAGTGGTTCCTCCGTCGGGTTGTAACTTCCTTTGGTGCTGTGGAAGGCCGGGGATGAATGGGTTCTACGCTCGATAGTTGCCATCTGTGATTCAAACATCTTTATCATTTCAGCTCATAGCTCAGGCATCAGCTCAAGATGTAGCTCTGGCAACAGCTCTTGTCGGAGCTTGTCGCGAAGGTTGGCCTCGAGCTCTTGTGATACTTCCTGACAAATCTTGGCCACAAGCTCCCTACTAGGTTCAGCTTGTGAAGAATAAAGATGTAAGGCTCGGCCAAAATACTTCACGACACGAACTCCCCCTGCCTCCCCTCAAACATGACCAGGGTGATCTGCCTTCCCAATCACCGTTGACAAGATGTCCATCCGTCCACTTGGAGTGAACGAACCTTGGCTACTATGATCTTCCAGTTCATCTTGCAGCATAAAAGTAATCATAAATGAAAATTAAGCACTCCCAATATGAAAAATAACTTTGTACTTATGCTCTAACTACTTATAATTCTTACGGCAACCTCAGCAATAGTCGGATTTACGTACTTCCCACCCTTAAGCCTCCTTGCTTTCCATTTTTTGTGACGTGGAGGAGGTAGCAGAGGCTAGACCATAACGGTAGGATCTGATGTGGCTGCTTCCTTCAATTTCTCCAACTCTTTTGCCATCATCTTTCGTTCAAGCTTTCGATAACCACCATGAGACATGCAATGTTGATAGTTATTAGCTGCTTGCCTCTCTGCATTTGCTGCACTTAATGCCTGTGAAAGGAAAACAACAACCGCCGAATCAATAATGTCAACTATATTCAAATAAAATACTATGATGACAGAAATCTTACCAAAAAGTTTGGATCTTCTCGTGATGCTATAAACAACCTCCAGTCCTCTGGAGACAAAAACATATACTCATGACATGGATCCTGACCCCTCAAGTCCCCACGAATGTAATCTCGTGTGAGCCTATTCTTGAAATCTTTCCATTGTAGATGAACCTTCGTCATCCACTCTTTGTACATCTCCGCGGTGTCAAGGACATCATAGGTTTGCTGTAAGGTAAAAACATAAGTTAATTATCTTTGAACCAATAGAAATAAAGATATATATGCAGATTTATCAAAACTTATATACCAAAAGTTGTTGCCAAATCAAGTCTTTGGTTTTTGGTGGAACCAACTTCCAATTATCATAGGTAATGCGAACTTTGCTTTGAGCCAAAAATCCTAAGTAGCTAATGAAATGGTCTTCCTCCGGACCAATTGGTTTCATATTTTCATCAAAGTCAATATGCAACCTCTCCTGTTAATGGTGATGACGTGCTACCAATACAGGTATTTTTGTACTGCCTCTAACCCTTCTTCTCGCAACTGGTTCAGGCCTATTAATTTCATTGTCCCATCACTTTGTGACTTACCAGAATTGTCCATATTCATGTAAGCACAAAAATCATTATCAGATAGGTGAATAAATTGTAAGTAAATGAATAAACGAACTAGTCATAAAACAAACAGCACACATTACTATTTTTTAAGTTAAGCTCTTACTCTAGATTGTTTCCCATATTCCTTCACCATGATAATTTCTCATAGCATATTCTTCATCATCTACCAATTCTACTTCACTTGTTGTAGGTGGATTAATTGTGAAAGGTGGTGTGTCGTCAAGGTTGAAGGTCGAATCACCATGCTTCTGTTTTTTACTTTGAAGTACCATGGAAATTTTTTTATTTGCGGGATCTGTGAAATAAAATACTTGTTTCGCCTGGCTTGCTAGAATGAAGAGCTCATCCCTATAACCTACTATTTCAAGATCAACTGAGACAAATCCAAATTATTGATCTATTACCACAGCATTATTACTAACCCACTTACATTTGAATAAAGCAACTTTGAACTTATTGTAAGTGATTTCCCATATTTCTTCTATCACTCCATAATAGGCCATGGATGCTAATATGGGGTTTTTGTCTTTCGAACTGGAAAAGTGCATGGCTTTAGCTTCTACCATCACCCCACTATTTTGCATGGTACTTCTGTCATCTTGGTCTTTTGTGTAGAAAGAATACCTGTTTATATCATAACCGCTCCAAGTAATGATATGAAACGAAGGCCCCCAGGCTAGCCACTCTATTGTCTCAGACACACCAGTCTCATGCAAAACCTTTTCCTCAAACCACTGAATGAATGTCTTGTTTTGCTCAATAGTAATCTGCATGTCATTCTTCCTCAGATTCATGTTCTTCAATCTCTTTATGTGTTCATCTATGTACGGTTGAACTTCTGCCATGTTATCCAGGATATAAAGGTGTGCTTGCATGTCATTCTTCCTTGGACATACTTTATGCCCCTTCATACTGTATCCTGAGAGGTTTCCGTACGCAGGGAAGTCATTTATCGTGGTGAAAATCATTGCACGTAGCTTGAAGGACTCATTCTTATATGCATCAAACACATCTATGCCTTCCACCAACAACTTCTTCAAGTCCTCAATCAAAGGCGCCAAGTAGACATCGATATCGTTTCCTTGCTGTTTTGGTCCAGAAATCATCATAGAAAGCATCATATACTTGCGTTTCATACAAAGCAAGGGAGGCAAGTTGTATATTATAAGGAGTACTAGCCACGCACTGTGTGTGCTATTAAGAGTTCCATACGGATTGATGCCATCTGTACAAAGCCCAATCCGAAGGTTTCTCGGCTCGCTGCCAAATTCAGGGAACATTTAATCTATTTTCTTCCACTTTGGAGAGTAAGATGGGTGCCGAAGATATTTTCCATCAGATATTCTATCATCCGAATGCCATCTCAACTTCTTCGCTTTTTTTCCAGTCCCAAACAAACGCTTAAAGTGCGGTATTATTGGAAGATACCACAGAACCTGTACAGGTTGCCTTTTAGTTGTCGCATCACCACAACCACCATTTTTCCTCACTTTGTATCGTGCAGTTTGACACTTAGGGCACTCACTCAGACCTTCATACTCATTTCTGTACAGTACACAGTAATTAGGGCAAGTGTGAAGCTTTTTATACTCCATACCTATCGTAGATAGGATTATTTTGGCCTCATACATACGATTTGGAAGCACATTATCGTCTGGAAGCATATCACACAACAGTTCAAGCAACAATGTGAAACTACTATTGGTTCCCCCACAAGTTGCTTTTAAGTTCACCAAATGTAATGCTCCTGTCAGCCGTGTGTATTTACTCCCTAGGTACAACGGTGTCTCTGCATCACTCCGCAGGCTGTCATATTCATGTGACTGTGTAAAGGATTCTACCTCAATATCATGAATCATTCTCTTCATTGTATCTTCATCTATGACATCTACAGCTTCCTTCTTATGCAACGGATAATCAGTTACTTCCTCACCATGCCATATCCACCTTGTATATCGAAGATTTATTCCATCACAAAGTAGGTGATCCCTTATAACTTCAACATACCGTCTTTTCTCATTTAAACAATTGACACAAGGACAAAAATACATGACATTTCTGGCTGGAGCATTCCTTCTAGCATATTCAATAAACTTTTCAACCCCATTCTCATATTCTTCACTTGTTCTCAAAGCAGTCATCCAACTATGATCCATTTTATTACCACCTATGCCATGTACACTCAAGTTTAGAATAATTGTCAACATTGGGAATTGCCTTTTACTATTTTGTTTTTCAAAATTTTGGCAGCATTTCCCCTTAAAAGTGAGATATCCCAAAATCAAAAGAAGAGTGGGCAACAGGGAGAAGGATGCACGAATAAAAAGCAAAAACAAACTAAAAAAAGAAGAATAGAGACCAGTAGGAGAATGAGGCACGAAATGAAAGCAAAAGGTAAAGTAAACTGTGATTGTAGGGAAAGATACAATGACCGTTCTTAAGGAACGGTCGTTGAATCATGTATTACAATGACCGTTAATAGGTAACGGTCGTTGTAAGTAGTTACAATGACTGTTGTGAAGAACGGTCATTGTATCTTATATATTCAACGACCGTTTTCATATAAACGGTCATTGAAAAGTTGCCCAGATGTGTGCCTTTGCCCCTCTCTTCTTTCTACTACTGTTTTCTTGTAAACGAACATTGTTTGGTGTCGTGGAATCTTCTTCCTGTAGTAGTGCAAGAAGGAAGAGCTAATGCATTCTCACGTGGAGGAGCTCACAGATAACTTGATTAAAAGGGCGCCAAGAAAAAGGAACACTTACTTCTTGGCGCCTGATAACTCTCTGAATTTCATATTCTTTAGCATATTTTCCCTTTAATTTAGAGCTTTATCTTAAGTACTTTGTTGAATATTATAGGAAAATGTGCTTTAATGTCTTATAAAAGTAATTACAAAAAATGTTGTGCTTTTGAAGTGATTCATCATAAAATGGAGCATATTTGGGCATGTATTGATTTTCAAGTAAGTATAGAAGAAGAGTTGATGGAAAAATTACTTTGGAAAATTCTCAAGTTAGAAGAAAATCTGGAACAAAATCATGATAAGGTAGTTCATGAAAATATGATCTCAATACACAATTCTGAACTTGGAAGGAAAGCAAATTGTATCATGATATAAAAGAGATTGAAATCATGATATTGAGGCAGTGGAAATCATGACACAAATAATCTGAAATCATGATATTGGGTTACTGAGGACCCATATCGTGATATCAGGAAACTAAAATCACAATATCGGAACTCTTTTAACAAAACTTTCCATTTTGCTATCTGATGTGAAGGGGTTCATTTTTATTTGACCTTCTTCGTCATTTCTACTCAATCATTCTGCAACCTGGAGGCCAGATTTGGGGGCCAGTTTGTTAGCGTTAAATGTAACACCCTGCCTTTAATCACGTAATTATAATTCGATATTTGGTAATTAAATTAGATTAGAGACCGTCGAATAGTTTAGAACCCATTTAAACTTCCCTTTAATAGAAGGGACGTTATGAAATTTTCAAAACTTCATCCCTCTTTCGGTCTCAAGTTCGATTATCGAATATAATCACCTGTGCAGTTTAACTACATTTACGTATGATAGAGTGTATAACCAAAATCCTGGCAAACCCCGGGTTCAACTACATATATATAGTTCCAAGTTCTGCTAAAGGGATTACAGGTTTAAGTATTCAAACTATTTACAACCCAACAATATACAGTAATCCCTATCCAAACAGTCTAACCAACATTTCCAAAATAAATGTCCCTACGAAACTCTACCCGCTCCGGGTCACGCGCTTCTCCTTGGAGCCACTCGCCCTGTCTGAAAGGTTAGTTCAAAGGAAAGAATGAGATTCAAAAGAATCCCAGTAGTAACTAAACATTTATACCACATACAAGCACACAGCATGTAAGCAAATCATCATACAGCAGCAGCACATATATCAAACTCCACCCTCATCCCCTTTCTCTGCCGGGAAGGCACACTGCCCTAACCCGAACCGTTGTTAGCTACTCAGGGACTATTGGCGTGGCATATCACACTCCACCCTCATCCCCTTTCTCCGCCGGGAAGGCACACTGCCCTAACCCGAACCGTTGTTAGCTACTCAGGGACTGTTGGCGTGGCCGTGCATACATATAGCCTTATAGCTCATACAGCTAACCGGCTTTCACAAATGGCCCGTCGGCCTCACAATCAGCCTATCGGCCTCATGTCACATAATCACACCTCATCCTCATCCCCTTTCTCCGTCGGGAAGGCACACTGCCCTAACCCGAACCGTTGTTAGCTACTCAGGGACTATTGGACTGACGGTGCTAACACATATCCACATAAGTCGCAACACACGAACTTATCACAAATCAATGATCATACACACATACAATGCATCATAAATGGTACGAAAGAAAAGTCACTACCTCGCTCTTTCCTGAAGTTAACTGGCTCAGTGGGCTCCCGAGGACGGCAGATGTCAAATCCTATAATCAAATTAGGGACAATAGGTCAATCTCTTTTCCAAGTTCTTAATTCTATAATACTTTATGTTGGTTATTATTTGGACTCTTTAGATGGCCATTATATGCCTAAACATATGCCTAAAGGGTTGGGATAACTATCCCCAAAGATCCCTCTTTGGAAAGCTAAACTCTGATTTTTGGCCCTCTCACTCGAGCACAGAAGACCGTGCTCGAGCACAACCCTCGCTCTCACTCGAGCACACATGCGAGTGAGACAGGAAGTTCTTGCCCGAGAGCAACTCCCGCGACCAACCTACACTCTCACTCGAGCACAAGAGGCTGTGCTCGAGCAGAGACCCCGAGCACACTCGAGCACCACAGAAGTGAGGCCCTGCGAGTGACAACCCGAGAGCATCTCTCAACCTCCTCCTCCACCTTCACTCGAGCACAAACACCTGTGCTCGAGCACTGACCCCCAGTGCTCGCGAGCACAACCAGCGAGTGTCTACCCGAGAGCAACCCAACTCCCAGGCAACAGATTCACTCGAGCGCAAGTCCCAGTGCTCGAGTGATCCCCCAATACTCGTGAGTGCCAGGCGCACTCTTAGCAATCACTCACGAGTGATACCCTGAGACACTCACCCGCAGCACCAAAAAGGCACCCTCACTCGAGCACAACATGCTCACTCGAGCACGTTCATCCTGTGCTCGAGTGAGTTCTTCCCTCACTGGAGAAATCCTGACAGATGCCCCAAAACGCAGAAACTGATATGGTTTCCAAAATCCAGCAATTGCACTCCAATGGTTCTAAAACTTGTGTTAAAGCTCATTTTTACTTATTTCAGCACATAGAACCTATTGGTAACCAAAAACAACCCAAATTCAACCCATTTAACACATTCTCTCTCTAGATCATCAAACCACTCAAAAACCCATTCTAACAAATTCCCTTATTCAACTTCCAACCAATTTCTAATCACTCCCAAATGTCAAAACTGACCCAATGAACAGTGACACTCTCATCAAAGTCTACCCTTCACTTAACATCATAATTAGGTCTAATTTCCAGAATTCTCATTGTTTAAACAAACATCTTGACATATATACCAAAATGCATTGCAAACCTACCTCTTCAATTTGCTGAAATCAACACCTTGATTCCACCAACTTCCAGATTCATCCAACAATCAAACACCACAATGGAAATTCTGAAATCATAGAAATAATGCTCTTGACCTCTTGATCAACATTAATGAAGGGTTTTGAGCATTCAATAGCATTTACTTACCAAGGTTCAAGCTTGTTCCTTCCTCTTTCTTGCTCGGTTCAGCGAAAATGGAGGGAATAGAGAGAGAAAATGGGTAGGTAAAGATGATGATCATTTCTTCCCTCCTCCCATACACTTGGCCGACTTGAGAGGGAGAGAGAGAAGAGTTTGAAATTGTTGACTCATCCAATGGCTCTCATTTGGCCACTTGGCATCATCTCATCCTTCCTCTATGATTTCACCTACTCTCACATACACAAGATCCCACCCCTAGATCTTTAAATCCCAACCATTGATTAAGATTACTAAGGGGTTTTATCATCCGTAACTAACCAGACGGTTGGTAAATTTACCGTTTTACCCCTGATTAGTACAATACTCATTAAATCATCACTAATGCTCTTTATATCATACAAACAACATATACTTCAAATATGCTTAATTAACATTAATTACATAATTTGAAGTTATTATCCCTTAATTAAAATCCAGGATGTTACATTTAAGGCTCTTGAAGGTTAGGAGGCTAATGATTGAATATTTGAAGAGAATCAAGCTACAATCACTTGATTTTTCTGATTTTCTTCCTCTTTCCCTCTTATTTTATGCTATGGGTAGTATTTCCCTATATATTTGTAGCTTGTGATTGCCAATAGATAGCTAAAGACCTAGCTCTAGGATTATTTTGACTTCATGTATGGATTAACACTTAAATGCTCCTCTCTTTTTGTGATTAATGATATATATATATATATATGTGCCTATTTTACTCTTTGGCTAATGATTCTAAGTGCTTGATCACTATTTAGTTATTTTGTTCACTTGATTGATGCTTGAGAGGGCTAGGTTAAGTGTAGTACTTGGGTAAAATTGTGTAAGAAATTGACATTTGTATTACGAATGGATGGTTTTGTTGTCAAGATAGAGATATACTTGCAAACCTTACATACTCATTAGGATTGAAGCTTAAATTTGGATTTTATTAATTGCTACAAGAGATTGAGCAAGTAATGAAATTAAGCACTTGTTTTTTACCTGAAAGATATTTTATAAGTACTTTTTGAATCCTAGACTAGCAAATACTTTTATTAAGAGCATCTATGAGAGGGGGTTAATTGAATGTTATGAAATACAAGGAGGCCAAATAAACCCAGTCCCCATTTTATCCTTGAATTCAAAGAATAACTTGTTTGTATTAATTTTTAGTTTTAGTTTAGGTTTATTTCATATTTTTCCTTCACTCTTAATATTTGTATTACCCAAAATAGGCGAAAGTGTAATAATCGATACTTGACTAGGTTTTGGACCAAATCCTCATGGGAACAATACTTCACTTATCACTTTATTACTTCAAGTAATATCCTGAATTTTAGGACTAGACGCTTGAGAATAGGCCTGTATCAAGTGGACTGCTAAGCCATAGTTTAGCAAGTGTCCCAGGGATGCATAAGAAACAAAATGAATGTTAGAAACCACATCTGGAATAGAATATGAATTTTGGTGGGAATTAGTTGGAAGGAAGTACCCGATTCCTTTAGGATGCGTCAGAATGACATAGAACCTAACTCGAATCCCAAGGAAAAGGGAAATGGTGTGTAGAAAGATGTAATAAAGAGAAAGAAAATAATTAATGGCACAAGAAATAATATTGCCAAAATCAAGGGCAAAAGAGAAAATTGTCACTTGATCTTAAGGATAAGATTGGAAGACCAAATGAAGGGCTAATATTTTCTCTTCAAAAGTAAGAATTAATTATGAAAATGAAAACCAAATTAACTATTCCTTGATGGCCACAAAAAATGTCCAAAACAAGGGGCAAAGAAGGAAGAGGAAGTTTGGTCAAATTGGTCAAAGTTTCCTACTTGGAAATTTATTTGACCAATGACAAGATAAAGTAAGGTAATTGCACTACTATAGAGGGGACTTTTAATGTCCGTTTTTATGCCCTTTAGACCACTATTTTTAGGGGAAGGTATATGTGAGTGTCGTTGAAAGTTTGAAAATAGACAACATTTTCAAAACAATCATTGTAAGAGACTTACGATGGCTGTTTTTGCAAAAACAGTCATTGTATGTTGTGACTTACAATGACTTTTTTTGCAAAAATGGTCATTGTATGTGCCAACATACAACAACTGTTTTTGCAAAAATAGTTGTTGTATCCCTCTATCTTTTTAAAAACAATCTTGTACAAAACTTGAGTTTTTTTATAGAACTCGAGTTTTGGCCTTAAGATGAATTAGAGTTGGCATTCGCAATACCGCGAGTTTTGTCCAAAGACTTGTTCAAAATCTTGCAATACTTGGAGAACTCGAGTTTTAGATCAAAACTCGACTTCTTGAAAGAAATTTCCAACGAGCAATATTCAAACAAAATTTCAAACTTTTCATTTCAGGAAGTAATCCCCAAATATAATTGCAATTTTAATTCCAAAAATGATAACCAAAAAATTAAATATAAAAAGGCAAGGAGAAAAGTCGTAAGTGCTTTGCAAACACTCTTAAGCTCAGGGAAATACTTAATCTTCTAGGTTGTCATTACAACCTCATTAACACCCAAGCAAATGTTGCTACTTTGCTCAAAGACTGGAAGTGCTAAAGATCCACACATATCATACTCTTTAGCATGGATTGAGCATGTTCTTGATTATTGGAGTGAGGCTGAGGAGGAGAGAGTTCACGATAACGCTGGTAGAGAGGAAGGTGAAGGTCATGATTGGGTAAAAGAATAGGGTGGAGGTCGTGTTTGGGCTCGGAGAGGTGCCATATGATGTGATTAGAGGTTGGACTAGGGCTCAGAGATGGATCTAAGAGGGAGAGCCGTGACTAGGAGTAGAGATACGATTGGGATTAAAACATATCTGGGCTATTTTCAACGATTGTTTTTGAAAATAGTAATTGAAAGTCTACACTTTCAACGACTATTTTCAAAAAAATAGTCATTAAAAGACAAGTCAAAATTTCAAAAATACCACCGCCTCCTTTTTAACTTATGTTTTTTTAAAAACGGACATTAATTAGTGATGTTAAAAGTACTTTTTGTAGTAGTGTTGGGTAAACAATTCCTCTCCATTTGGGCACAATATTTTGTCCAAAATAAAGAAGAGAAGAGGAAAGAGAAAGCTTCATCAAAAGTAAATTAACCTCTCATGGTTAATTGACTTTAGGCTTGTGCAAGAAGAAGGAATTGTGGCCACATATTATTTTCTTTTTCTCTTATTTCTTTTGGATATTTTTAGCCAAGTGTTTTAAGCAGCCAAGGAAGAGAAATTTCATATCATATTACTCTCTCTCTCTCTCAACATTCATCCAAGAGCTTGAAGAAAGAGAAAAGAGGAACAAGTTTAAGGTGAGAGCTTCTAGCTTGATTTTGACCTTGTAAACCACTTCCATGGCTCAAATACTCTTCATAAACATTGTTACCCTTGATGAGAGATTCATTTCTCTGGTTTTAGAATTTCAAGGGGAGGTGTTTTGAGTAATATTGCAAGAGCCAAAGTTGGAGAACTATGAAAAGAGCTCAAGAAAGAGCAAGAGGAGAGCTTAGGCTTTAATTTGAGCCATGTATTGTGTCGTTTGGTTGAATTTTTGGGCCTTGTTCTTGTTGCCCTGATTTCGGTCATTTAGGGTTTTCTAGGGGTCATGAAGCTTTGATCATATACATGTGATTATATGTTGTTTTGGAAGCATATAGGCCAAGTTTAGTGGTTAAATTGTGAATTGTTGAATGAAACCCTAATTTCTGACCTAAATAGGGCATGAAGAAGGAGAGTGATTTTGCTGTTTTTAAGGTTTCCAATAGATTCCTTGGGTAAAATTGTGTAGGGATATAGTATGGTTGTGATTTTGGAAGGGTTGGATTAAAAATCCTAAAATTGGAATTCAATGTTACTAAGGTCAACACTGCCAGATTTTGGTCAGGTTTTTGTGACGAGGTTTTTTGGATGACCAAACCTTGTTCAAAAATCATGAAACTTTCCAAAAAAATATTAGACATCCTAGGCTTTAAAATGCTGGGTAGAATGCATAATTTGGATGTGTAGAAAATAATTTATGAATTGTGGAATTTGAGGCATAGTAACTGGGACAAATTCTAGCCCAATGAGGTTGATCAAGAATTATGGGAATCTAACCTCTATAATTGGCAGTGGTTAATATTTTTCCCTTAAAGTAGACTTAAATTGCTTTATCTAGGACTTTGAACCACCTCATTTGGAGTCCTAGAGAATAAGTAATGATTTTTCAAATTTGACATTCAAAAATGGTATATTAGGGTTGACCTATGAAATTGTAACTTTTGAAGGGAATTATAGGAATTGGAGCCAAGGCTCACTTTCATGACTCTAACAAGTCATGTGGTTATTTGTTTAGGGCCATGAAGTGACAAAGAAGAACGAATGGAAGGCTTTGCAAGAAGCTATAATTGTTAGAAGAAAAGAGAACAAGAAGAGGACATAAGTCCAAAAGGTAGTGAATTTACCCTATTAGCATGTACTTGATATCTATGCATGTGTATTGATTTATGTGATTGCTTTACTTGATTAAGATGAGCATATTTGAATGATGAAGCTTTGTTTCTGTTTATGCCATAGTCATGAGTTTGTTACATGAAACTTTGAGCACACTGCAAAAATGTCATTATGTGGTATGCATCTAGTTAAGGCTAATACGTAATGCACTTAGCATATATCATGCATGTATTATGGTATTGTTTACTATTGAGATTCCCCGAAATCTCACCCTCCCTAACCAACAATATAGGTATGATGATGAGAAAGAGAAGAATGCATGAATAGATGCGATAGAGGATTGAAGATGGGAATGTATTATTTGTTCATGTATTATTACCCTAGGACACTTTTGTAGCCCTGAGTGGCTACATATTTTGTGTATATATATGTAAATGAATTGACTAAGAATGAGTAGAGAAGTGTTGTAATAATACTCTGATAATAAAGAATGGAAAGAAGTTAGTAACCCCATGAATAAAGTTAAGTAGTCTGGTAATTAATGAATAATGACCCCTATGAGTTAAAGATTAAATCTGGGTTTGGGGGCCTAAGCAATGTTTTCCCTAAACTGGCTGGTAATGCTTCCACAGTATAAAATAAAGGGGTATAGGTACGGGTGTTACACCTAACACGACTCATGCACTTGCAAAGCGAACAGTGCCTTAAATTCAATGGTGGGTAGATCATTAACTTTTCTTAGATTAGTTTTTTTTTATTTTATAATTGTCCTCATGGTGTAATCTATTATTTAATAATTGTAGCCGAAAGTCTTTTTTTTGTAGTGCTTATTGGCAGAGATCCAGCCAATAAGACATTTATGCATAGAACCTTCAACCAGTAAATTATCCATTCTTCATCTTTTATTATGTACATTTAAATTAAGTTCAGGTTGTTTATATATATATTATGTGATTTTATATTATCTTTTATCATAGTGTTTAACAAGTACCGATCAGAAAATAACTTGGAATGCCCCAATATTCGAAAAGGTGGCTTCAAAATGCCTTTCAATCGCTAAGAGTAAAGGTATATATATTATTTACCATTAGAAGGAATAAATATGAATATAAGTCAGGCACAAGGAATGTAGTACATAAAGGGATTGTGGGTATATATAACTTTTCTTCTCATTTCTTTATAGAGCCTACATCAACCACAAAGGAGCTATGATGTGGATATTGTATGATGCAGTACATGAAGTACAAAGTCACGCACAGTCCCAAGGAAATTGATCATGTCAAGGTATATATATGCTCATTCATTCAGATATACATTCAATTGACAATATATTATGATATCTAACTTGATCTATTGTTTTCTTTTACACATAGTACTTTGAAGACATGTATTGCAAGGTGTATAGCCCATCTCATATGGAAGAAATGGCTAAACAGTTGGCGACTACTGAGCATCTACAATGGGCAACATGTTGATGGCCAAGCTCAAATATGGTATATATATGCTCTGGCAATTTTTTGGTCTGATTTGCTTGTTGAATTGGTTTAATTTTAACAAATTCGATGTTAATTTATATGTAACTTAGATAGCTTTCAAATATATAGGTTTTAATCTTTTGATTTTAATGTTTATATATACATGAATTACTATAAATATATATACAATTTTGTGTATATATTCTAATTTGTTGTAACTCTCTTTCTATTTGTACTATTTTGTTCTGTAAAAATATAATTCACTTAAGGGATATCGAAAGTATAACCCCCAACTTTTAAAAAAAAAAAATTGCATTGGTACATAACAATTATTACTTAAAAACTGTAATGTGCTACAAAACTTCACGGTTATTCAAGTAACCTGTGAGCATTACTATAAATACATAGCGGGTTTTATAATAGAATCGTAATACTTTAATGCTTGTTTACTTGACCCCATTATATATTATGCTAGTATTATGCACATCATAGCCTCACCAAGTCTCTATACAGGGTGTTATATTAGAACTATTATATATGTTACTGAATACGTCACGATTTGAAATCATTAAGTATTTGCACCAACAATATATAACACCATAATACATAACAGTTTAGAACCATTAAGTGTTTACCCCAAGAGCATATAAGGTAAAAAATAACCATGATGTATGACCTTATTTGTAGTAGTGTATATTATATATTATATATCATTTAAAATATATTTCTTAAAAATTTACTCAGCACTAATACACAATATAGAACTAATGTCCGAATATTAATGTATGTTTAAAAAAAAGACATTAAAAATTAGGCGGTGGAAGTTTTGAAATTTTCGCCTAAGTTTCAACATCTATTTTTTAAAAGTAGACATTAAAAATAATTATTAACCCCTTTTTTGAAAACCGACATTAAAACACTACTACAACAATGGTTTTTTTAAAACAGACATGGTAAAAACATGCGGTGCCCATTTTGTAAATATTTTAAAAAAGCATAGTCCAAAAAATAGACGTAGAAAATATCTCCCTGACCCTAAAACCCGATCTTATTCCTCTCATAGGTGAGCTCCCTACACCTTCACCGCTTAACCTCTCCTCCAACGCTCTCACTTGTCCCATCCCTCCCGATCTCCAGTCACTGGACAACCTCGCCGTGTTCACCTATTTGAACATCATCGAACTCCATGACAATTCCCTCACCAGACCTATTTCTCAGCAATTGGGCCTTCTTGTTCGCCTCTCTGCTTTTGACGTCTCGAACAATCGCCTCTTCTGTCCTATTCCGGCGTCACTAGCCAATCGCAGTGGAAACTTGCTGAGATTCAATGCCAAGTCCTTCCAAGGGAACAAGGAGTGTGCATATGGTCAGGAATAAAGGATTGCTCGTTTTAGCCATTGTGGGGAACAGGTTAGGAAGCGGCCTCACAAGTCTGGTGCTGAGTTTCAAGGAAGTGTGCATATGGTTAAAAGTTAGGGAACGGAAGATAGCACATGAAGAAGGAAAAATCAGTCAATTCATGCACGATTATTGACCTTAATGACAAAGGCTTCAGAAATTCCATGGTATCTCTGAAATTGATCGACGATGGCTCAGATGGAAACACCAGGCAGTACGTTTTTGATAAAAAGTGAGGCGTGTGGGCCATGCCCAAATATTTTTCCTTCTTTCTAATGGGACATTCATTGAGATTTTTTGTTCTACAGAAAATCATGCAAGCAGGGTTTTGCAGAGGGGAGGCTACAAGGTGGAGTCACAAACTGTGGCTGGAGGGGTTATGATGGTGGTCGGCAAGTCTAGAGGCGAAGGAAATCAGTAATCGTCATATGCCCTATGTGTTTTTCTCTACAATCTTGACTATTGAAGATCCTAGACATCCTTGATGTTTATGTGCTTGTTTTTATTTCCAAATGAAAGAAGCATGCGTGTGTGCTTTTCTGTTGAGGAAATGCTACATATCAGTAAGAAAAACTTTTATTAAAAGTAACCAAGGTAAAGCATAGACGATTTTGGGGATCATATCCAGTATTCTGACTGTAAAGAAGCTGAAAATGTTGCTTATAGTATTTGATTTTTTGGCTGTAAGGGGTATGGCATCGCTGGGTGAAAATTTTCGTTCTTTCGTATTTCTCTTGTACTGTGAAGCTTGTTTGTATATGGTCCAAACTGAGTTTAGTGAAAGGTTCAGTAAACTCGTTTCTATGTTAACTTACTTTTATGAGCTGCTTTTGATATGAAGACTAAAGAACTGAAGGCGAGATTGAAAAAACTTAAATAATTAGCAGAGAAGAAAGCATATCATCAAGAACTTGTAAAGGATATTGCACCAAAGAAGGACGTCGATGAGCCATTCTCCTCTTACAAGGATCAATTAGGGTCTGGTAATGGCAACTTCCTATCCTATTTTTCTGCTCACAAACATCTTAACTTTGGTCTTGTGCTAGGGTATTTGCTGATACTGATGCTTTATGCCCCGCTTTGTGGGATAATAGATAAATGGATTTTTATATTCATAATAATCAAATTAATATTTTAATTATATAATGTAGTTTAAAAATAAAGAGAAGCTTGCAAATTGGTCGCACTCAAAGTGGTTTAGGATGCATTAGGTATTGCGTTTGAACTTTGTTTGTCCAAAAAAAAAATTATTTTGTTTTAGCACATTGCAAATTACCAAAATGCCCTAAAATTAAATAAGAAAAAAGTAGTATAATCAGTCCCCCCCAACAACAGCCGTTATCCTCTTCCCCATCATCAAACCTAAGCAGAAGAGAAGGTGAGGATTTCTTGAAGTTTCATGATCGTGCTTCATTCTTCTCCATTCATCATCGCCATTCGTCCTTTTACGTTGCTGGGTGTGTGTGTGGGGGATCGTTTACCGTCATCCTTCTCCTCTGCTCGACATGTCTGTCGCTGCTCTCTCTGTTGTTCTACCTCAGTCGATGCTGATTAGTGGGTATGCATGGATGAGCAGCTTGTCTTGTCTCCTCATCTTTCCACAACGTTGTTGCTCTCTAGCTTCTTCCGTCTTTGCAGTGTGAGTGTGTTGAAGCTTCACTTCTTTTCTCCATCTTCCTATAGTTCATGGCGTTGCAATATGGCTGTGAGAAGAGCAGCATCTTCACTTCTCTACTTGTCTGTTAGTTGTGTGCATATGTGTATTAGCTTCTTCCATTTTTTGTTATTTTCATAACGCTTCAAATTTTGATAGTGCGTAAATTGTGGTTAGTCCCCAACTTTGCTGTGTTGTGCGTGGGTTGGGCAAGGGTTACTACTTTTTCGAATTCTTTAATTGGGTTGGGTTGCATCAATTAGTTTAGATTGGATTTCAATTTGTAGTATATAAAATCTGAGATTTTGAGTTTTAGAAGAATGTTATTGGAGCTTTTCGATTTGAGTGCACATTGATAAAATGCTTGAGAGGGACATTAAAACTATAAACAATAGCTAGATATGATTAAAGTATCATAGGCCAAAATTGGAATTGACGAAACTTTGAGAAATCATTTTTTATTTGTATCTATTGTTTGAAGTGTTGGAAATTGTGCCCTAAGGGCCAATCATTGTACTTTGAACATTATTATTTTAATGAAATTTCTCCATTCTGTTATCATATTATTTGCATGTTAACTGTGATAATTATATCCTTGGATAATTCATAAAGATTGTCCTAAAATGTCCCTGGTCGGTCATCTATGCTGGAGCAGAGATGAAACAAGACCAGTATGACTTTGATAAGATATGGAGATACAAATCAAAGTCTTAGGCACTTGTAAGAGGGTACAAGGTGCTGGACCGACCCACTATGAGAAAGCTACATGGATCAAGTCATAAGCTTTTCTCATATATAACCACGTCACAATGCCCTTAGACCTGAGGTCATCATGGATTCCTACATGAGAGTTGCTAAGCTTTGAACTAGTCAAAAGTCACTTTTGACCGGGTGATGATAAAGGCTACGATCGAGCTTGATGGTTTTTCATGTAGAGGAATATGAATGATCAAGATGGAATTTGTCCCTCACATTAGTAGAGAGATATTACTGGGCCCCTCGATGAGTGAGTCTGAGAAATGTATGGCCATACTATGACGAAAGGAGTTTCTGTCTCTGTTATCATGCTACTCAGGAATCGAGAAAGTAATGGTCAGGAACAAGAGGATGACATTATCAATGCCTTATCCTTGATCGATATATCATGTGACAAAAGGGACGTGACATGGTTGTATGACAGGTTGCATCGTGATAACGATCCTCATATGAATTGGGTAGTCGTAATGTCTTGCTAGAGGCCACTTGCGACTTTTGGGTTAGTATAGTTATTGCCCACTGCCAACTTCATATGGGCCTACAGGGTCGCACACAAGAATAACCCAACACGAGATAATGTTTAATTTAGGGTGGACGAATTATATATATATATATATATAATATAAAATTCATTAATAATATTATATAGGTATATATATTTTCGAAATATATATCTTATATATATGTGTATATATTTTATGATATTATTATATTGTGTTAGTTTTAAATTAATTTATTAAGATATATTAAATTTAATAACTAACATGATAGAGATATAGTATCTCAGATTTTATTTATGAAGATAAATTAAATCTAATGGCTCTTTATTTGGATTAAATAAATAGGTTAAATTAAAACTGTTGGACAGATTTAATTTAAACTGAATTTATTTAATTAGCTCATCAAGATAATTAATTGTTAATTAATTTCGAAATTAATGATGATTAATTTTGAAATTTGAAAATAGCCCTCATAGGTTATAAACTTGATAGAGCAGATATATTGATACGCACATGAGAATTGAGAGTCGCAAGTGAAACCCTGGGAGACATTAGAGGCGCTAGCACGCAGTATCAGTTGGAGAGCATTCGTGTGGATACCGGTAGAGGGAGCGGACCTGACGTATTGGCTCCTAGAGATCGTGAAAACTTTGAATCATCAAAAGGTATGAATCCTTCCAACTTGGTTTATACGCCGTTGATAGATCCTCGATTAGGATCGGTGAAAATTTTTAAAATTCTTCCGCTATGCCTACCGATCCTAACATGAAGATCTATGATTGTTAATGTGTGAGTATGGTGTTGTTTATGACTTGCACTTTGGTTAACCATAAGATACTTGAAGGAAATAAAAACTATATGCTCTTCTATATTGAAATTTGGATGTTTTATTGTTTCATGATGTCTTTGGGGAGGAAATTAATTTACAATTTGACACTAAGTGTGCATGTCCTCATGTTAATCTTTGAATATCCATATAATACAAGAACCAAGACTCTTAACAAAGGAGATGTTATGAATATTTTATATACAGTTATAATTAGAGAATTAATGTTTTTGTTTTGGGACATTAGGGAAGTATGGAGTGAATAAGTCGGGAGCAAATGAATAGGATAAAGTGATATATTTTGGAAAACAGAAGGTGAGTAAATAGCATCCCATTATTCTAAGCATGGTATTATCAAGAACAGTTTTTAGAATTATTTATTTTCTTATTTATTGAAATGAGTAAGGATTGATGATTGCATCTATTGTTATTATTTATCCTTCCATTGGTTCATAGTATAATTCATGACTATGCATCGAAAAGATAAGAAAAGTTTCAAGATTCCTTTCATAAATTTTTAGGTTAAGATAGTCTTGCATTTCGGAATGTTCGTATGAGAGTTTTATTACATGTGAAGGGTTTTGTCGATAGATTGAATTTAAAGGAAAGTGTTGAAATATTGTTTGTAAATTTCATGCTAGGGTATACTATTATATCGTATTCAATACGAGCTATCATGGTATTGAACGAAGAACTTTTCATTGTTTTGATAAATCGGCCCCAAGCATGCTTGAAAACATTTTTGAGAGGACTGAATATAGAATGTCAGTTACTAATAGTAGTATTGTTAGTCATTGACGCGCCATGGTTAATCTCGTGCTTGATTGACATTCGTGGGCACAATGCTCACGCTTGATATTCGTGGGACTTGTACCCATGCTTGTTTCATGGCTTCGTGCTGAGCTTGTTTGGTGATTTACCCTCAGACTGTGTCCACGCTTGTGTTTGTAGCCTTAAGCTACGCTTGGTTAGTTACTCTCATAAACTGTGTGTCACACTTGTTATCCATTCTTTAGAAGTCCTACAAATATATGAGATTTGAGATTTGATGTTTTAAACCAATTTTGTTAAAAAAAAAACAATTTATTACATATTTCGATTTATTCGACTGATTATCCTACAGAGTTTTATTGATATCTATGATTTTATGATATAGAAATTGCAATTTATTGCCATAACGTTTTTATTCAAAGTTAAATTTGTTTAAATTATTTTCTCATATATTTTATTAAATTATATAAATGGGACATTATTCACTGAAAATTATTTTTGGCCTCAGATAGTGCAGATGATCGTGTTTCTCCTACTGAGCAATGAAGAATTATAATGTTGTCTTGAAATTGAAGCATCATATTGAAAGATTCATTGTTAATGTAAAAGTTTAAACTCATGTATTTATTATTTTTGTAACTTAGGTGCTCCACATATGCTATAGTTAGGATCTTCGCCTTATTTAGGTATTGTGTATTAGTTATTATGAGCGGAGCTGCAAATATGTGTGTATATATAAAGTATGAAAAATTTTATATATTTAAGGCTTTAGGGATGTGGGTTTTCTCACATTCAACTCCTGTCATAGGGGTGTGACATTTTTATAGATGAAAAATTATTTTTAGATACAATTTTGGACCAATATGGATCTTCTTATAACTTAGTTACTTAAAGATGATTTATTTAGTCTACTTTTAGTAGCTGTACCTCCCCTATTGTGAACTCTAATTTTTTTTAATGTCCATGTTAAACACACGATGATACTCAAGTTTGTTATTAAGAGTATGAATTATGAAATTTTTTTTTTTTTTTTTTGCTTCCAGTCTTTTCTTGGTGATTGAGAGTATGCTGGTAAAATTAGTACACCAATAACTCTATTGATGTTGCAAACAATAGGAAATAGGTTATCAAGTAGAGGTTACTATAATCTGGTAGGGCTGGTCACAGTCCCTGGATTCACCTGATCCTATCATCTACATGTCTGCATAACTCTGATGCAACTCTGATTTTTGTTCCATTGATCCTCTTTTTTCAGGATTGCATGTTGCGTTTACCATGTTTACTGGCTATGTGTTTGGATATGCAGCATTTAGAATTACCCAATTTGTAGTTTGTCATTTTTTTCCATCAAAATCACCTAGTAGTTGTCATTACCATGGGACTTGGGTAACGTCCCGTGCAATCATTGTATTACTCTATCAAGTAAGAGCCCCTTGTTTGTAGGATATTCTGCCTATACAGGTGAAACTCTCAAACACGTACGATATTCTTTTCACTCATAATTAATGAGATGGTAATTTTCTGTTAAGATAAGAATTTCTGCTGTTATGAGTTTATTTGTGTGAATTTCATGATTAAAAAAGGACACATTTATGAAGTTTATTTGCTGGGAATAAATTTATAGAGGCTTTTTTTTTTTTGTATTGGAGGTAATTCCAATCCCAAAAAAACTCCCTCTTTTTGAAAAATCTTTTAATGTCCATTTTTTTAAAACAAACGGAAGTGGTCATTTTTATTTTCAAAAACAGACGTGGTAAGTGTGAAAAACACACATGGAAACTTCTTTGAACATCTATTATGAAATGGACATCAATTCAAAACTTACAACATCACTCACCTGGACGTCCCCCCTGAAAATGGACATGGAAAAGTAAAAAAAAAAAAAAAAAACTTAAAAGTGTTTTATGTAGTAGTATAGGCTATGTATATAGGCTTTCAGACCTGACTTGTTTAACTTAAAAGGCTTATAAATAGGCCTTAGGTCTGGCTTCTTTGTTAAATAGATCTAGTTTAGGCCATGGACTGTCTGTTAGGGGTCGAGCTTACTTTTACCCCTATCTCTCATAAATCTTGATAAATGAAGGGTAAGTGATACTTGGATCCTAAAAAAGTAATTTAATGACAATTAGGTGATAAAAAAAATGTTGAGAAAATTGGGGAAAATTCGCCCAAAAAAATTTTTAATAGAGGACTTCTCCCCAATTTCCCCAAAATGTTACTATTGAAAAATGAGTTATAAATATTAATTTATTATACTCTTTTAAATATAAGTGTCTTAGTTACAGTCTTATAGACTTGCAAATAATTAGGCATATGATATATATTCCTCTAGTCATATTTATAAATTACTTTCGATATGTTTCACAAAAAAAAATAAAAATGAAAACATTAAACCTCTTTAACTATATATTAAAATTTAATAATTTTCCAACTTTATCCTTGTTTAATATATATTTTATCCCAATGTTAGGGTTATGTCCTATGTTAATCCCGTTGAACTCATTCATTCATGTCGATCCCTTCGTTTGGAGACAACTCAGATTATGTCCTATGTTACAAATAGTAGGTTTGATTTATTGGGGGAGAGCCTTCAACGTGGACTTTTGAGACGTTAAGTTTTTTCGAGCATATGACAATGTGTAGAATATGATAGAAGAAAACTTTTCAATTAAGAATAACTAAATTCCAAGTTGCATTGGAATCATAAAGTTGAAAAACGGAATTCACTCTTAGACTACATCAGTACATATGTACATTACAGGAAGTTATCCATCACTCTTAAAGACAACTACCTACTTTAGTGAAGAAAATATTTACATGGCCAAACGACAGTCTTAAAAAAGTAGGTTGAATAGATTATATCAGGCTAGATTTAGAAGAGCGAAAATGCAAATAAAGATACTAAGTTTAGGAAAAGAAATGAAGTTAGGAACCAAGTTTAAACAATAATGGTCTGCAATGAAGAAGCCACTACCAAATGCTATCATCATGCTCATTATGGACATGAAAAGTGCAATCAATCCAGATATCAACATCAATGGTAGTGACTTGTGAAAACCCTGCACTGCATATCGTGAGATGAGGATAGACAAGAAAATGAGTGTGGAGAAATCGAGGCAATTGCATTAGACGTGCCAAATACTAGGAATGATTTTTTTGGAAAGTAATTAGGGATTTTTGTAATGTCAATCATACCACCTAGAGTATTGAATGAAGTGTAAAATACTCCAATGGCAATAACAGTGGAAACAATCATGCAAGAGTTTGCTATTCCCTTCATCCATGATTCGGCTTTGCTCAATAACTCTTGATGTTCTTTTATGAATAGTTGTTGAGGAGTTAAGCCTTCTGCATTCTTCATCTCCATAAACGAAGGTGGCAATATCTTCTTCACTTCCTGCAGTGTCAGATGATACAAAAATGGCATCAATATAAAATATAAGATCAATAATAAATTATACTATTCACAACTATATGCTTGATTTTTCAATATTTTCACAACTGTAGTTGAGGGTCTGCCTACTAATGTAAAAGTATCTTATAGATAGACTAAATATTGTTACTATTAATATACCTCACACCATGATAACTCAAGGGTCATCTGGAATGCTGCTCCCGAAACTAAGTTCAGTCTATCTGGTGGTGCTAATTTTGCAGTCATATGTAGTAAATTGCTTTGATCTTTGTTATCCAAATAACATGATATGAAATCTTTGACTGGGCCAATGTCTTGTAGGAGATTAAAGATATTAGCATGACGATTGAAAATGGCAATGTGAATTATGCTTCGATTTCTTTCATCAACTTCCCATATCAAATCAGGATATGTACTCATAAGCACTGAGAGAAACTCAAAATTCCCAACTTCTATAGCATTAAATGCTACTTGTGAAGGTACTCTTATAATGCCCAAAATCTCCCTGTCGTCTTGAGTAAGAAATATACTCCATACGAATTGAACAAGCTGACGTTGCTGAGTTTGTTTGAAACCTGAGAAACACAATTTGACCTTTGGCTTAATTGAGAAGTCAAGTCAAGACTGTCAAGAACTGAAAGTATGTTGAAAGAAAAGAATGAGATGTTGATTAGGTTAAAATCAAATTTTAATTGGCATTATTCACCATAATTTCATTCATAAGTGTTGTCAACATCGTCAAGTTTAGAAATAATAATTAATTAATATTATTAGGGTGGATGTTTATTATTTAATATTTATTAGGTTTAGAAATAAATATTTTATCATTATGATTAGATTAGATTAGATTCTAGGGTTAGGGTTAGTATATTAGTTTGCCTATGTGGCTTCTTTGTATTATCTTTTATTCTTAAAGATTAATAATATTCAGAGTATTTTTCCTGTACGTGAATGTAATCTTGCAATCTCAACATTGTATCAAAGCTATAAGGCAGCGGTCCGTTCTGGAGACATGCTGAACAAGAGGATTCCCCACCCTCCGATCAGCCAAACCCCAGTGGCCAGAGCTCCATCCGATCAGCGCGTGTTTCTCATGCGCTAACAAAAGTTCTAGCGGTATTCCGCGCGCCACTGCACCGCATGTGGAGGTGCGCTAAGGGCAGTTCCTAGTAGTGGTTTCTCTTTTCAGTACCGACTCATTAAACCTGATCCCTTTTCTGGTGGTTTTGTGTTCATTTGATGTGGTTTGAAGGTCTGGGTCTAATTATTTCTAGTGGTTCTGGCGTGTTTTTCTTGTTCTTCGCCTATTTCCTGCACTTTTATTGCGTTCGTCCCTACTGAGACATTCAACAGGATTATCTTCATTCATTTTGGGTTGTTTTAGCCCCTGATGATGTTCTTCATGGTTTGATTGTTCATCCCTCGAGAGACATTTGGTTTGTTGCTTTAGTTTCTTGTGAGACCGTTAGTTGTTATTTTTTGATTCCTTGTGTGACCGTGGGTGGTTGTTTTTGTCCACCACGACACTGTTGGCTGTGATTTTGGTCCCTGGCAAGACCTTTGGTTGCTGCTTCTACTTTGGTCTAGTCCCTTGTGAGACTTTTTGATTGCTATTGATCCTCGGTGAGATCTCAGCCTTTGTTGATAAGATTTTTAGGTTCTAAGGTATCCTTTATCATTAAACCCCTTGGTGTCGTTGCTACATATATCTTTGTTTGAATGACACTGAGCTTTCTTGGAGTGCCTAAACTTGCTCCTAGATTCAGGATCTTACTATATGAAGATTATTAGTAGACGCTGTGGCCGGTTGCTGCTCACATTCAAGTTGCTTTAGCTTGAGTGGGAGTGTTAAAAACAAGTTTAGAAATAATAATTAATTAATGTTATTAGGGTTAATGTTGATTATTTAGTATTTATTAGAATTAGAAATAAATTTTTATCATTATGATTAAATTAGATTGAAGGTTTAGGGTTAGTCTACTAGTTTGCACATATAAAGGCCTCTTTGTATTCTCTTTTATTCTTAAAGATAAAAAATATTCAGAGTTTTTTCCATGTGTTTCAGTATGATCCTTCAATCTCAATAATAAACAAATTAAAAAATATGTAGAAACAAGGATAGAAAGTGCCAAAAAAAAGTGAAAAGCAAAGAATTCAATTGCCTAAAGGCTTTCGAGCCAATATATGCAATATTGTCTCATTAGCTTCATCACTCTTGAAAGCAAGATCTGGTTTCTTCTCAAGCAACTGCACCGCTAAATCGGCACTAATGAATTAAAATAAAAATGAAGTCATAATTGTGGGACTGGGGTGTCAGTTGTGCCTTGTTGTCAATTGCACCCGTAGTTGCCCCTCAATTTTGTGGCCTTCCCAAATTTTTTTGTTTTGTGATTTTTTAATCATTACATTTTTTATAAATGAGTACCATTTTAATATTTTATCTACAAAAAATAAAGTTGTTTTCAATTTTTTTATGATTTGTCAAAGATTTAATACTCAAAAATTGTGTAGTTTCTTTGTAATTTAGAGTTTTAAATATTTGAAAAATCATAAAAAAATTGAAAATAATGATACTTTTTACAAATAAGATATCAAAATGTCACTCATTTTAAATAGAATTTAATTAACAAAAGAATCACTGAAAAAAAAAACTTGGGGAATGGACCCAAAATTAAAGGCAGCTTGGGGCGCAGCTGACGCCCCCAGCCTATAATTGTGTCTGAAAAGAGGTGCAACACTGCTCAAATTATAAATATAATATTTTATAGTCTTAAGCTTCCATCTGTGTTTAATATACTAACCACAGATTCCAGCATTAACACACTAGAATAACAGGATGATCCAGTCTGCTTCTTCAAAATATTGAACTGTTCTAGAGTATAGATGCCATTTCACTTTTTCCTTGTAAAGCAGCCATGTGATGAGAAGTGATTTCGGCACCACCCCTTATTGTTGACAAGTTCTTATTTTTTATTTCCATTATCTTAACAATCTGCAAATTCCCAGTTGCTGCAGCGAAGCAAAACGCAGTGTTGCTATTCACGTCTTGCAATTCCAAGTCTTGTGGATCCATAATCTTCACTAGCTGGTAAACAAAGTTAATGCGATTCGCTCCGGCGGCCACATGAAGAAGTGTCGCACACCGCAAAGTTATGGCTGCACGAAGTAGAGTCCAATCTTTCTCTAAGATGTGCTTCGCCGCTTTCCAATCACCTTTCATGGCTGCTTTGTGAAGGGGAACACATAGGCTTAGGTATTTATCTCTTCGATCTTCTGAATCAAAGTTAACAGATATGGATGGTCATAAATAAGAGGTTTGAGTTCAACTTGATATATAGAGCAAGATAGTTAAAGGTACAAAAGGAAAAGGCTATTTAACTATGGGAGAGAGGTTTCTCCATTGATTTCCCTCTCTATTTACTCTATATTGAGTGTATCCACCATTAGATCAACTTTCAATGGTTAAGATTTATCATGGTAGATTTTTATTATAATTTACATATTTTTAAATCTCAACCATTAAAAGTTGATCTAGTAGTAGATATCCTCAATGAAAAGTAAATAGAGAGGAAAATCAATGGAGACACCCCTCTCCCACTTAGTACTCCTACTAGAGAGAGGGGGAGAGAGAGTACGCGGGTCATTCATAAAATGAAGGAGAGGCCTCCTCCCAAACTGAGGTGAAGAAGCCTTTTGAAGCAGTCGTGCTGGCTGTACAGTAACGGAGCTTAGTTCTGCTTCTGCCATTTCCCTATATATGAAAAAACATGTGTTCAAAAACTAGTTCAAGGCCTTTTACGCGCGAGGCTTCTTAAATTAGTTTAAGAGCAGAGCGGATGTTAAATCTTCCTATCACATATAAGAGTATGTGAGGAAACAAATAAATAAATGTATGACAGAAATTAAATAGCACCGAAGACACTAGAATTATTAATATGAAAAACCATTCAATTTAAGGGTAAAAACCACAGATTATCCAAATCAATGAAAATCATATCCACTATGATCAAAACTGGGTACAAGAGAGACTTAACCAGATGCACAAACATATGCAATCTTCCAACCAAATAATCAAAACTACATGATTACAATGGAGAATAAAAAAACTGAAAATACCAAAAAATCAAAGTCCACTACAAACACAATTTCTCTCACACCAAACCTCGAAATGACGACCCAACAGTTTAGAATGATGTATTGGGAGTTGTGAACCTACTTACCAAATTTCATCCTGATCTAACAGTTAACAAGTTTGCAAAAATTAAGATTGCTTGAAGCTGTATTTTTTTCTCTTTTTATCTTTTTTCTCTAATATGGCTGCACAATTAGACTTCTCTAACCAAACCCTAATTTGCTCCTTCTCCATGTAAATAAATGAGACACAAATGACATCAAACATTAGGCCTTTCTCCACATGGGAAAGGATTTCAAAACCTAACAGTTATTACATAACATTTCTAATTTTACTCCTTCATGTCCTTTTTATAGGAGTCTAGAATTTGAATAGCTTACAAAGAAAATAATAGAGTTAATACAATATTTAGTCCTTCAAATTATCCTTATTTTGGTTTTTGTCCCTTGAGTTTTAAATCATGAGATGTGATCCCTCAAGGGGCAAGTTGATTCAGGTTTTTATGAAAATTATAAAGATCAATGTTTTATACAAAATGAAATTTAAGGAAACAAAAATAAATTTGAAGGACTAAATATTATATAAATCCAAAATAATATATTCAAAATTACTCCAAATAACTATAAATGGCATTTAATAAAAAAACAAAAACCCCCTCAATATCCACTCCCATGAAAATCATTGCGTGCGCCCACCCACACCCCAACCACCCCCCCCCCAAGAAATAAAAAAATTCAGCCCACTGCTTTGAAATTTGCCAAAATGCCACTTTCCCCTCCTCTCTCTCCTTCCATTTTAAGTAAAAATAAAGGAGAATTTCAGTTAAGCCCCATATATAGAACCAAGTTTATTTTAGTCAATCTCGAGAAATTTTGAAATTTCACTGCACCCCAAGGGCTAAATGAAAATAAATTTTGTATATAAAAAGACAATTATACCCTTGCTTTATTTTAAAAGAAAGGTTCACCTATCATCGAAGCTTTGGTGACAGATCACTGGAAGCCACTCAACTGGAGTGGCCTCCTACGGGGAAGCTCTAGCCACCAAAAGTTAATTTGTATTATTCATATAACTATTTCACTGGTTCATGAAGAGTTACACACTTACAAATGGGACATGTTCAATTTGTGTTATTCATATGTTTATTTCAATTATTCATAAGGAGTTGGTCACTTGCAAATGGAACTTGTTCAATTTGTGTTGCTCATAAGTGCATTCCACCTATTCAAGAAGAGTTAGACATTCATAAATGAGGGGGTTGACACTTGCAAATTGGACTTTTATGCTTTGCAAGTGTCAAACTCCTCATGAACAAGTGAAATAGACATATAAACAACACAAATTAAACAAATCTTATTTACAAGCATGCAACTCTACATGAACAAGTGGAATACTCATAACTGCACATTAATTTCCTATGGTTAGAGCTCTGGTTGGCTGGCTAACCGTGGAGCTTTGATGGCTATCCGCCTGAGGCAGGTTCGGCTTGGCAGCTGTCGGGGACTAGTTGTCGGAGCTCCAACGACGATTGGACCTTTTTTAAAATGAAAATAAAGCAATGGCATATTTTTCTTTTTGCCCACTACGAACAAAAATTTGTTTTCATTTTGGTCCCTGAGGGTATAGTGAAATTTCAGAATTTGTTAGGGGTTGGCTGAAATAAAGTTGCTCCTATGGCAGTTAACTGAAATTTTCCCTAAACATAATATAACTACAATAAAATTATTACATTACATAAGATGCCATATAAGATGTCTTATGTCTTTTATTGATCTAACATGGCAAATTTTGTTAAAAAGATAACAGTGAATCATTAATAGCAAGAGGTTCATAGTAAAAATTATAAAAGATTTATAAGGAGTTTAAATTTGAACTTTGAAATTTCAAGGGAGTTATATGCAATTAACTTAAAGTTTAAAAAGGGTTTATTTAATTTAGCCTTTATACAACAACAACAATAAGGGTTATTATCATATTAGTCCTTACAGTTTGATTGAATTTTTATTTTGATACTGTAGCTACAAATCATGATTTTTTATTTGTATAGTTTCATAAAGATCTGGTTTGAGTTAATGGAGTTAACTAAAATGCTATTAAGTATGGGGATTATAGCCAAAACTCATAGGGACAAAAATTAAAATTTGTTAAAAGTATAAGAACTTGAACCGTTAATTGTAGTTAACTATACTGAATGTCATTAAACTCAGATAAAATCTTTATGAAACTAAAATAACCAAGAACCATGTTCTGAAACTACTCTACATTGACCAACGTAAAAATTTGATCAAATTATAAGAATCAACAGTAATATTTACCCAAATGACGAAGAAAAATGTGAGGTAAAGGAAAAGAACAGAAGATAAGAAACGTACATGTGGATGAAGTGTGAGGGCAAGCAATTGCAAGCACGATCTGATGTTTTGTGCTTAAACAACCGCGCCATCTTTTCCCTGATTATTCTAAACTAACACACAACAGTAACTAGAGAAAGAATACATATGAGAGTCATAAAAGAACTAGGGAGAACCAAATAAAGCATCTGCAACAGCTGAAGATTAAGGGTTACGAACCTGAAAATGGATGAGGAGGTTGAAATTCTAGAGCTGAAAGCGGCTGTCCAGTTAAATCTGTCAGTCCAATGACGTCCTCATAAATATTTATATTGGCTTCGTGGCAAATGTATGTTACATATAAACTCAAGTGCATACTCTCCCATATAATTAAAATATTAGTTATTCTATCCACATCATTAGAATTAAAGAATACGAACAATTAACTAAATCAATCTTAAATTAAACCGGCAAACTGGACGGAAGACTAATCAGGTTCCCGGTCTGGTCAGGGTTCCTATTTTTTTATTTTTTTTAAATTTTCTTTAGAATTTCATATTAATAAGCCTTAAATCTTCAATTTCTCAACAGTTTAGCCTCAATCTGACCCACTGACCCTTAACCCAGTACCTCGACCGGTTCAGTACCCGGTCCGGGTTCATGAACCTTGACAGATATCCTTCCTACCTTAGAAATATTTGTTTAAAATTCAAAATATACCTCTGAAAAGAAATTCTTGCAAGTCTTCATAGTGCCCCTTACATGTGCTCTGGCCAATTAAAAAATAACACCTGAGCAAAATTTAATTCTAGTAGCAGCTTCAATCTCTCTCTTCCCTCTTCTTCAATCTAAATCTATATTAGGTATAATTAATCTATAAGTCTTTATTGTTTCAACTAATTTTAATTAAGATCCTTGTAGTTTTTTTTTTTAATTTTATCATATCCTTATACATTCATTTGTGTTTTATCAAATCCCTATAATTTTTTTCTTTTTATCAAGTGCTTCTAGTTTCATCTAATTTTAAATTAAGCCCGTATAGTTTTGTATTCTTTATTCTATAAATTCTAATAATATTCTTTTATAAATATAAAATATAATATTTTTAACATTATTGTATAAATAATAATATTCTATAAACAGTAAGTTATTCTAATAATTTTTTTAATATTCTTTCAAATTTTTCACTAAACATATATTTATATTAGTTATTTTATAATTATAATGTTTTTTTATTTTTATAATTATTAATTTTGAATCATAAAAATATATTTTTTTAAAGATATAATTATAATCAATTATTCTAGTTATATTAGTTACAGATCATACTCACATAAATTTTTTTATATCTATTATGTAAAGTTCTTCAATCAGACACAGCTGTATGTCCTATTTTTTTTCATATGAGTTTATAACTAAATAATAATATTTTAAAAATATTAGAGAATTTGACTTAATAGATATAAGGAATTTGATCCAACTAATTTTCATTTGGTATTTATTTACAGTTTTATTACATTAATTATTTTTCAGATTATATAATTATTGATTTAAATTTATTATTAATATTTATACTTTAATTTTATTTATTTATTTAATTTTAAATTAAATAGATAAATAGAAACTATAGAGACATGATTAAAAATCATGTAAAATTAAAAGGACCTAATAAAAATGGGCGAATAAAAAGAAACGTAAAAAAATAAAAGGGGGAAAACTACATGAATCTAGTTAAAAACAAGTGAAACTATAAGGACATAATAAAAAGAAAAAAAAATGTATAAGTAACCAATTAAAAATTGCTTGAAACTTCATTACTTCAAGACTTACAGATTAATTATCCCTCAACATGATTAAGATGTGAGTCAAGATCTTTCTCTTGAAGTTAACGAGCTGCTTGATGCCTCCATTGAAGACACAACTTGCGGGGCTTCTTCATCAACATAGAAAGAGATTAAGTCGAAAGCTAGAATTAATAACCACGGCCTTCTAATCAAAATCATGAACAAAAATCCCATCTTTTCTATTCAAATGCATTATCTTCACACACCTTTGCCAAACATGACTATTGCCGAGTCCGCATGCCCTGCTCATCGAATCTATGAGCAGGGCATGCTCATCTCTCAAAATGTGAGGTAAACCATTTTTTTATTTTTTTTATTTTTATATTCTTATTAATTTTGATTAAATTTTTTGTTGCACTCTGAAGTAATTTTAGCACCCATTATCCTAAATTAATTAATTTCTATTTTATCCAACATCCAGAAATATTTTTTCAATGCCACCTAGTATTCTGAAATATTTTTTTAATAGCATCCAATATCCTGAAATATTTTTTTAGTAGCACTCAGTATATCAAATTAATTAGATTAATTAATTTTTATTGCATCTAGCACCATATAGCATTTTTTCAGTAACACCTACTAAGTGAAAAAAAGAAATTCTATGGTACTGGGTGCACTAAAAATTAATTAATTTGAGATAATGGGTGTTATTAAAAAAATATTTCTGACTGTTGAATACAACTTAATTCAAACAAATAAAAAAATTAATGAAAAATTTTTTAAAAAACCACATATTTTGAGGATGAGCATTCCCTACTCATCACGGATGGACTCATGTATGATAAACAAGAACACATACAAAGTGCTATCGAGAATAAATCTTTAAATCATACTAATCTGCTAACAAAAATTTTAATTCCATAAAAAGAGATCCAGATTTAAGTATTATATCCCTACTTCACCTTCTGGCTCTAATACCAAGATAGGGGAGGGGCCCCGAAGGTGGTTGATCTAACTAAAGAAAGGGAGGAGCATGTGAAGAGGGAAGAAGATGAACTTCTTAAGGCATAATTAAAAACATAATTAAAATATTAAATGATGCATGCAAAGGGGGATGCTCTGTAATGCTCACAAGAAGGCGAATGAATTAAAGGCGGTGGTAGAACCTGCCAGGATTAACTCATTGAATCTGCCAATCTTAGTGCATCAGAGGAGGGAAGGATATGATGCAAAGAAAATTAAAAGGGAACTGAAGATTTTTTTTAAAACATAAAACTTACAAGTGAAAGGGGAAGAAGGAAGAAGGCTAACTTGCCAGAGGGAGGAGACTCTTCAGAGCTCAGAGCTTCTCTCTATAGTTTCTCTCTCTAAGTGCCTAACTGAACTTGCCTCCAGAATGAGATTGAATCGGCTTTAAATAGATGGGTGAGGTTATTGTTTAAGGGTGATCGGTAACCGGCTAGTGACCTGCACTATTGCACAGTTTTGATGAACAGTTGACCGGTAACTTGTTACTGTTTAAACAGTTCCGGTTGGTACTATTTGCACAGTACTGCTTGTAATACCCCAAATTTTGAGATTTGAGGTTAGTGAATAAGCTTGAAATAAGTGGACTGCTAAGCCCCACTTTAGAAGGAGCCCAAATTTATTCCCTAATGATTCTTATATCTTTGGGGTATCAAAGAAAGTAAAATGGTGAATTTTGGAGAAAGTAATTATGTTTTTGGTGAAATCGCCTATAAGGTAGTGAGTTTGTCATGAGGTTTCGGAAGAAAAGATGATGAGCAAAAATTATGGGATTTTACAAGACGAAAGTAGACATCCTAAACTTTAATTTGATAGGTCATATTACTCAATTAGAGCTATATACAAAAAGTTATGAATTTTTGAAGTCAGCACAGAAAAATAGTGGAATTTCTAAAACAATATGCAAAGATTGAAATTCGGGAATTTTGTGATTCCAGCTAGCAAAATTCTATATTTTTCCTTGAAATTAGACTCAATAAGGGTTCTATAGGCTTTGGAATCACTCCAATTCTATTTTTTTAGAATTAGTTATGATGTTTCAAAATTTGGGCAGAAATCTGCCAGAATTGTCACTAATCCAAAAATGAGGAAAAATTGTGGTGGCAATTTTGTAATTATGGAATAAAAATGCATCAGCCTATTTTTCTATTTTAATGAACCCTTGGGTGTGTTTTGGGATGACTAAAATGGGTGAGGAGTTAATCCATCTATAATTGAGCCTTGTGACATGTTTTGGTCCAATTAGCTTTATGTACATAAAGTTGGCATTTTTGGAATTTTGGAAATGGAATAATTATGAGATAATGGTAAAATATTATAAAGCAACATTTCATCTTTTTCCCTCCTCCAAACTAACGTGAAACAACCCATAGAGACATAGGAAGTGCAGAATTCTTAGAGAGAGAGAAGGGGAAGAAGAAGCTTACAAAGGTAAGTGATTTCTTCGGTAAATCGGTTCCTAACGCGTATAACTCCGTTCCTAAGCTACTCTTCAATGTAATTTAAGGTTTGGAAGCTCCATTTCTTGTGTTGAAGTGAGCTAGGGTTCAGCCACTCTTGAGAAAAGCTAGTGGAAGTTTGAGGTAACTTCCAAACTCTTGTATATTGACTATTCTGTTTATTGTGGACAATTTAATCGGTGAAATTTTTCGGGATTGTCATTGGTTTTAAAAATGGAAAATGGGTGTGTGGAGCTGTTATGCTGCCCAAATCGGTATTAAATGGTAGTTGAAACCTAATGGAATAGTCAATAAAGTGGTTAGGAGAAGAAAGGAACACATTTACGGAGCCGAAACCGAAAAACACCAATTCTTCCCAAAGTATACCATGATTTTGGCCAGGGCTAGATCTGAGGGTTAAAGTTGAATTTTCAATGATTTGATGGTTCCATTCAATCCAGGAGCAAAAATTAGGTGGGGTTACTGTAACCCCCTGCCATAATTATATCCGAAATACGCAATTAAAGTGAAATAGAGACCAATAAGAAACAAATAACAATTTACAAACCCATCTACCAGACGGGGTTTTCACAATTACCTTTCGAAATCATTTATAAACTTGGTCTCATAATCACTTTTCGAATACAATTACTACGCGGAATATCACATTCATAATAAATCAGAGTGCACAAAAATAATCCCGGCAATCCCGGTTTCCATATATTAACTCAAGCTTTATAGGGCACATTCGCCCATACAAGTCCTCATATGGGGATTACACAAATCTTTCTCATACATATACAAGTATCCAATAACTCATTCCAAATACATAATCAAATATACTCATCCATAAGTACACATCCAAATACAAATATCCCATCTGGGATGATAACCAACCACCAGAATGACAACCCAAAGGAAGTCCTCTTCGCCCTAGGCTGCTTACTCCATCATCGATCCACCTACCCTGTCTAAAATGTTGGTAGAGGAGGGTGAGATTCGAGAGAATCTCAGTAGGAAACAGATACCTATATGCATGTATGATATGTGTTTAATGCATGACATGCTTGCAATACAAAACTCATGTTCACACAATGACATATCTGCGTGCTCAATGTTTCAACAACATACTCATGGCCATAGCATAACTAGAAACAGAGCTACAATCATTCATACATGTTTCACAAAATCCAGCAAAGCAATACATGCATCAATACACAAACACAACATCAAAACATGCAAGAGAGGTAAGTTCCCTACACTTTTCTTTCCACGTATGCTCCAGCTCCGCTTACTCATGATCCAAACGAATACTGAACCCTATAAACCAAATCAAGGATATAGGGTCAATCTCAATTCCAAACCCTTACTTTTATATCACTTAAAGTTGGTTACCATTCACACCCTTTAGGTGGCTAAAAATAAGCTCAACGAAAGCTTAAAGGATTGGGACGTACTAGGTTGGAAATCACCTTTCAAAATCACAAATTGCTGAAAATGGGGGTTGGCTGCAGCCAAGACCCTCTGGCTGCAGCCAAAACACGCACAGAAGGTTTCTGGCTGCAGCCAAGAATTTCTGGCTGCGGCCAAAACGTGCACAGAAACTTTTGCGCTGCAACCAGGATTTTCTGCTGCAGCCAAGGCAACTTTGAAAATTCATAACTAATTCCAAAAAAATCGAAATGAGGTGATCCCAAAGCCAAATGAAATATTTTTAAGTCCTCTTCATAGGAAAAATATGGCTCATTACCAGAAATCACCACACAAATCCAGATTTACACAAAATCCAACATTGCTCCAAAACAGGGTCCAGTTTCGTCCCCAAACTTTGGACAGTTCAAACTCCCAGTTCACGAAACGAAATGACACATATTATATGTCCATTTTGAAGCTTAAGATGTGAACTTCAAGACTGGAAAGTTTCAGAATTTTTAGAGACTATTTGGTCATTCAAAACGCTTACACAATCTGACTGCCCAGAATAGAGTTTCAATGAGCAACATTTCAGTTTTTGCACTTTAGCTTCCAATGATCCCATTTTCACATCAAACATCATTTTCACACAAAATTTCACAAGGAATCCATTGGAAATACCAAATCAACCAAATTCACATTATATTGATATGTTTCACAATGAATTGCAACATGTCACACAATTCACAATACCAACTCTACATTACAATCTCTTTCCATTTCAAATTCAAAACCAATTTCAATGATGCCAAAACATAATATGACACCATTTTCATCATCAAACACAATCCAATTCATCCAATCAAAAATCACATGAAAATCAGGGCAAAATTCGAAATTCACAATACTCAACCATAATTCACAAAACTTGGATCAAAATGCTTCAAATGCTCACCTCTTCCTCTTTCCCAAACCAATTCTTTGATTCTCCATCTTTCCAAATTTCCTCAAGCCATCAAACACCTCCTCTCACAAATCTAAAACCATAGAGATGAAGCTCTCATCACTATGAACAACTTTATAGAAGATGAATTGAGCATTAGAGGACAAGAAGCCAACCAAAATCTCACCTTTTCTTTTCTCTTCCTTCCCTTAGCTTTGGACGTTCATGGAGGACAAGAGAGAGATGAGAATGATGAGATGATGAAGCAAATCAGTTTTTTGGCCACTAAAACCGACCTAAAAGGGAAGAGAGGAGAGAGGGAAGAGTTTGACATCTTGACCCAATCCAAAGGTCCACATTTTGCCACTTGTCAAGATCTTGTTCCATCAACCATGAGTGAACATGAGCACACCACATGAGATTCCACCCTTTGATCTCTACACAAATCAATCTCAACCATTGATCTTGAAGTTACCAATGAGTTTCCTCTTCGGTAACCGATCAATCGGTCGGTAACTTTACCGTTTTGCCCCTGATTATGGCAATTCCTCTTGAATCACCACCAAATACATTTTCTCATTCATTTTCTTTCACAATGCGCCCTCCCCTCTATTTTAAGTCAATTTAGAGGTTAATCCATAATTGAACTTAAATACAGGGTTTCGGCGCTGCTCAAAACACATACGAATCACATCGGGTGCCAAATCACACCATAATCTCCAAAAGGGTTCATTTATCACTAATGACATCCACTTTTGGAGTCAATATCTCTTAATCACAATTTAGGATCTTGCTAAACCATGGCTTAGCAGTCCATTAATCTCAGGCTTATTCTCTAGCCTCAAGTCTCAGAATTCGGGATATTACAGTTACAGTTGGTCACTTTTTCGGAAAAGCCCGAAAAAGCATAATTACGAAAATGCTCGTGAAACCCTTAAAGTGGGGCTGTCAAGGGTAATGTTGTGATTTGACTTTGAATTTGATAATTCCGAGTCTGGAAATAGACTCCTTGGGCAAAAATATGTTAGGATAGCATAGGATATAATATTGAAAAAATTACAGCCGGAAGGGTACGGCGGGGCCGGGCCAGCCTGGGTCGCTGGGGGTATTTTAGTAAATTTTCACAATAGACTCATATAAGCCCTAGAAACACTATGAAAGTGTCTAAATTGTATATTTGGTATTGTAGGACCAAGTTGTGAGCCTAGTCATTGGCACACTTTACGAGGCACACTTTTCATGGTGTACAAAGGTTAAGGTAGCGAACTTACCTCTCCTGCATGTATTTGATATTTGTGTTAGTGTACTGATGCATGTTATTTCTTTGCTTGACTATGTGAAACATGCATGAATGATTTAAAGCTATGTTTCAATTTATGTTATGGCCATAAGTATATTGTTCGAAGCATTGAGCCTACATATTTGTCATTGTGTGAGCATGAGTTATATGATGCAAGCATGTCATGTATTCAACATTTATCATACATGCATATTTGTATTGTTTTTGTACTGAGATTCTCTCAAATCTCACCCTCCCCTACCAACAATTTAGACAGGAGAAGATAGAAGATATGCTGAGAACCATACGACGGGATTGCAGTAGTGGAATGAAGACGAGAAGATGTCTCTGTTTCACTGGGATGGGCTTAGATACCCAAGTAGCCTTGCATGGCTATATTTATGGTAATGATCATGTATTAACCCCTATGGGGAATTTATGTAATCATGCACTTATTATCAATATATTCATGTTATTCCTGTGTTGCCCTCCGAACCGCATATCATTTTCCATAAAATACTCTAAAAAAAGTTAAAACAAGGTAAAGGCGTGATATTTTGGTATCAGAGCCCAAGCATTTTTGGAAGAATAGGCAATTTCAGCAATAGGATTGTATATTGATATGGTTTTGATTACACAGTGCTAGGAAATATACACGGACAGGAGGTACCAAAGGAGGGTATCTTCCTGATTTGTGAATCAGCCCTGAGAAATGGAGAGCACTGAAGGGCAACTAGTGGTACAATATTAGACGATAATGGTCTAAGGATATTACAAAACCCGAGGAAGTGTGTACGGCGAAGGCTGATGTGCAGTCCACACCCAATATTTTGGTGACCGGAGATAGCAGGCACATCTCTTGAGATGAAGGTAGTCACGGGGTACCCGTGGACGAAAGCAGTAGAAGCCAGTATCTACGTTTGGTCATGGGTACATGAAAGTTAAGCGTGCTCAGCCCAGGGAAATCCTAGGATGGATGACCCCCTATAAAGTAAGTTGATAGGGTCATGGGGACTTAGATAATAGTAATTGTCTTAAGGTTTCTCTATGACTAATGATTATTTATGTTAGATGATTTAAATAGTACCTAAAAGTATGGAGATAATGATGATATAAGTATTGATTTTAAATCAAAACATTTTGTTGGAGTGAATATGCCCAGAAAGATCCATTTGATGGGGTTATGCAAATTTGAGGCATAGTTTATCCATGATAAGTAAAGATCCTTAGTAATACTGTGGGGTCAAGGGAATGTAGATATGATATACGGTGCTATATGATGAGTGGCGATCATACGGTATACTGATCCTAAAGGATCTAATCTGATGATACTGGAAGTTGATGATATGCCTGAATTAGATCTAAGATGAAATAGTGCTTAGGTCGAAATGCAAATTGGTTGTACTATGGTTTTGATGTATGCTAGAAGTTTGAACCTTGTGGATAGTATTAAACCTTCAGTATGTTTTGAGGATGGTACCCAAATACTGTAAAGGTTAGAATAGGCTCTGTTGATCCTGTTTCTTAGCATGCCTATTGGGTATATTTGAGGAAAATGTTTTCAATTTGTGTGATGTTGAGGTTCTAGGTTTCATGATGAACCTAGATGTTAGGTGGGAAACCCTAGGCGGTATGATATTACATGCCAGTGATGTCATACTGGACTTGTGGTTTAAAGGCCTTAAGACCTAGAGGACTAGTGTGCCTTAGGCTGGCAGAAATACTTGAACTTGTGTTGAAGTTAATGATGCTCGGTGGAAATGAGGGAAGTGATTTCCCAGTTAAACTAATGTTGAGGTCTAAGAGTTGAACTGCGATATAAGGATCAAACTCAATAGTTGAGCTAATTCTAAGAAATTTAACTTGACCCGGATGGTCTGAAGTACCAGAGTATGGTACTAAATTCAAATCAAAATGTGTATAAGGTATCCTAAGGTTGCTAGTTGTTAATCTAGCACATGGAAAGAGTATTCTACAGAGGATTCTGATTGGAGTAGAGCTATGGAATGTTGGGAGTATGGGCTCCCAATGATGTATTGTTTATGGCTTCTAGAAGTGGAACTTCGGGGCCATGTATTTGTTTGAGATTGGGGTCTTGGAAGCGCCGCAACATTTAAATTTTTTTTTAAAAAAATACCCTCCTGTGGCTCTTGTTTGAGGAAGTGCCACAGGAGGCCCCCCTCCTGTGGCACTTCCTCAAACAAGCGCCACAAGAGGGTCCCTTTTTTCTTTCTTCTTCTTCTTCTTCTTGTGGCCCTTTTTTATGCTTCCTGACTGTGAAGCTTTATATAAAATGAGTGGCTTTCATGTTTATCATCTCCACAAATTGTCAATCTTTCTATTTTATATTTCAACCTATTATATATATATATATAATTTTCACATTTAAAATTCAAGTTCCCCAACAATAATGTTCTTACATTAATACTCTCCAAAGCTAACATAAAAAATATCACAATACAAGAACTTGATATGTGAATACAGTACATCAATAACTAATTAAGTAAATTAAAAGATTAATAAAAAACACAAGCTTGTCGGCAAAAAAATTTAAACAAAGCAAAAAGGCAAACGAAACAAGCTAGCTCTTTCTTATTAAATTAGGAACAAAAAGGCAAACGTTATATTACGGTTTATCTTGACTAAAAAAAACTTAAACAAAGCAAGCTAGAATGAAACAGTCTTCTTCTTACAAATCTATTAATTGACCAACTCAGGGAGTGGGGGACCACGTTGATGACGCTAGCTTGAGTGACGAGTGAGTGTGTAGGTGTATTTTTTAATGTGAAGATGATAGGAAATAGAGGGAGGGGGCCAACGGATCCACTAAGAAGATGAGAAAGGGAAAGTAGTTTAATGGAGGAGAGAGTAGTTGAATAATTAAAGTGGAGTAGTAGTCAAAAAGAGAAGGAATGGGGGCAGACACGGGACCACTACACGGGAAATGAAATAATTAAGACATATACACTATCCATTTGAAATTTTTCCTTGTTTTTTTTAAAAAAATGAGCAAGTGTGGCGCCTAACTATTTAGGCGCCACACATTGCCTCATCAGCTGTGGCGCCTGGGATGCCCAGGCGCCACAGCTAATATATATTATATCATGTGTGGCGCCTAACTATTTAGGCGCCACACATGATATTTTGGGCAGCTGTGGCGCCTGACCCGTCAGCCGCCACAGCTGGTTGCGTTGCGCCAAGTGTGGCGCCTGTATAGGCAGGCGCCACACTAGGGCTCCCCAATTGTGGCACCTAACCTATTAGGTGCCACAGCTGATATCCAAAATAAAAAAAACTTATAGAGGTAAAAAATAAAAAAAGGGAAGTTGTGGCACTTGTTTAAAGACGTGCCACAAAATAAGCACCACCTTTTACCCTTTTTATAGTAGTGTAAAGAAATAAGAAACAAAACAGTACATCGTATCTACATCCCTTTGACACCACAAGATTACTATTGCTTAGCATGGAGATACCTCAAAACGTGTACTATACCTTAAGGTTCCCATTACCTTATCAAATGAACTTTTCTGCACAATAATTACTGCAACATAATTGGTTTAAATTAAAATTAATACTTACATTATCATCATCTCCATGCTTCTAAGCATCCTTTGAATAATCTAACTTAAATAATCATTAGTCATGGATAAACTTTAAGATAATCATTATTCCTCAAGTCTCCATGACTCTATTAACTCAACTTTCTAAGGGATCAGCTATCCTAAGATTTCCCTAGGTTAAGCACACTTAACTTTAGTGTACCCATGCCAAAATGTAGATACTGGCTATATCTGCTTCCAACTACTGATTTCCGTTGACTGCCCTTATCTCAAGTGTCATGCTAATTGTCTTCGGCGGTCAAGATACTATATGTAGACTATATACTGGCCTTGACTGTACCTGCCTCCTTGGGTTCCACAACATCCTTGGTCTGGTATTACCCTACTTGCTGCCCTTTGAATATTGGCTGACCTTTTAAGGCTAGCTCACATATTGGGAGGATACGCCCCTTTGGTACCCCCATCCATGTAATCAAGACCATATTAGTATACTATCTTGTTGCCAAAACTGCCACTCTGCCAGAACCACTTTGGGTCTTCCAGAACTGCTTTAGACCCTGATATCAAAATGTTACACCCTTATCTTATGTTCACCTTTATAGAGTATTTGTGGGGAATGATACGTAGTTCATTGGGCAACATAGGAATAGCATAAATATACTGATAATATGTGCATGATTACAAAAATTCCCTATAGGTGTTCATATATGATAATGGCAATTATTGTAGCTATAGGGCTAACAGGGTGTCTAGACCCATTACAGTTAAATATAGATATCTTTTTATCCTTATTGAACCACTTCATTCCTCCCATGTAGTTCTCGTCTCTGCTTTTAGTACAACTCTTGTTTTCACCTGACTAAATTTCTGGTAGGGGAGGGTGAGATTAGAGAGAAACTCAGTAGGAAATAGTACTAGTATGCATGTAGGATAAGTGCTTAATGCATGACTTGCTTTCATTACATAAACTCATGCTAACACAATGACATATTTGCGTGCTCAATGTTTCAAACAATATATTTATGGCCATAGCATAAAGAGAAACAAAGCTTCAATCATTGATATATGTTTCACATAATCAAGCAAAGCAATAACATGCATCAATACACCAGCACAAATATCAAATACATGAAGGAGGGTTATGTTCCCTACCTTAAGCATTTTTTATCCTTAAATAAGCTCCCCGAACTTTGTGTTGCAGCTTGGCTACCAATCGGGTCATAAAATTCCAAATATACAAGAATTAGATAAAAACTCATTAATGTACTATTTCAGGCACTTCTATAGTATTTTTAGTGGTTATATGAGTCTATTGTGAAAATTTACCAAAATACCCCTAGGGACTCGACCCTGCCCGGCAGTACCCGGTCGGACCGTACTTTCACTAAAATTTTTTCCTAGGCTATTTTAACTTACTTTTGCTCAAGGAATCGATTTATGGACTCAGAATTACCAAATTCACTGCCAAATGGCCAGAATGCCCTTGGCAGCCCCTAAGTTAGGGCCTCAGGGGCGTTGTGGTCATTATGCTTTTTTAGGGCTTTTCTGGAAAAGTGTTCAACTATAACCCCATCTAATTTTCCTTCTTGGATCAATGGAATCATCAAATTATCAAAAATCCAGCTCCTAGCACCTCAAATAGCCCTGGTCGAATTTGTAAGATACTCCAGGGAAAGTCAGGGTTTTTCAATTCTGACTCCTTTGACTTGCTCCTTTCTACTCCTAATCATCTTATTAACTATTTAAGTACATTAAAACAACCATTTAGACTCAATCTGGGTATCATAATGTTCAGGACACAACTTTTCCCAAATTTACTATTAAAGCAAATCCACAAGAAATTTAACGATTAAATTGTTCACAACAGCCAGAACAACCAATATTTAATGTTTAGGAAGTTACCTCCTCTTCCTTTTGGCTTTTCCCCTTCTAGCCAACACCCTAGCCCCTTTCAACTTCAAAATTTGCTTCCTAATACCTTAATTCATATAGAAGAGAAGCTTAGGAGAAGGATTATACAAGTTAAGAGCTAATTCGCCGAAGAAATCAAGCTTACTTGGCAAATTTTCTCCTCTTTCTCTCTCTAGAATCCAAGCTTTCTCTCTCTCTCTATTTTACAATCAAAACCATCATGATATGAGCATGGAAGAAGGAAGCAAAATGATTTTTAATATCATGCTTATGCCATCTAATAGCTTGCTTTTGTCATAAGTGTCCAATTTCCCAAAAATCAAACTTTTATGTACATAAACTTTATGCCATAAGCCTAAATATAAGAAATTATAATGACCAAAATTCAAGATATTACAAGGTTGGATACAAATGAGCAATGCTTTTTTTCTTTTAAGGGAATAAAGGCTTAATATCGAAGCCCATATTGGTGAATGGAATAACACAATTTTTGGCCTAAGTTCTATGTGAATTTCGGCCAAACAAGAGAAAAAAGAAGAAGGCCTATTTTAATTACAAAAATGTAAAGGCAAAATGGTCATCTGGCTATAAAGCAAGAAGCAATTAATTTTCTTCTTTTATTAAGCCATATTTTGGCCAAAAAGAAAAAACAAGATTAAAAATATTTACTTGGCCACAAATTATGCTATGTGGAAGGATTATAAGCCAAATGAAAAAAAGATGAAGACTAAAGTCAAATTATCATGTGCAAAAATGTAATTAAATATTATATTTTAAGGAGGTAGAAGATGATTTTTATTTAAGGGCTTTTAACCCTTTCAAGAGACCATTTCGGCCAAGAGCAAAGGGTAGAGAGAGAGAGAGAGAGTTTTGAAGAACACAAGAACAAGTGAGAAGCACAAAAGTTCAAGAGGCAAAATCAAGGTAAGTTGCACATAATTTCCACTTGTTCTTGCATTTTAATTCAAGCAAATTCTCTCTAATCTCTATGTCTTCATGAAACACACATGTAGCAAGCACAAATCAAGAGGAAGAGAGAGGAAGAGGGCCACGATTTTGAAAGGAAAAGGAGAGAAATAAAGGTAAAGCCATAAAACTTTGTTATCTTGTTAGATTCAAGGTTGTTGTTGTTGTTGTAGTTGATTTATTAGCTTTGTTTGATTGATTTTATAAGTTGGGATGCTCAAACCCTAAGGGTAAGTGTAAATAAGTGGTTAAACAAGTGATTTAAGGTGAAAAGAAGGTGTATTGTTGAATAAATCATGAAAATCCCAATTTTCCTAATTTTTCTAGATTTTAGCTCAGTAGTTGTTTATGGTGTTTAGGTTGGAATTTCATGGATTTAATGATTCCATTGTATTTATAATAGAAAATTGTGTAGGGAATATGTAAAATGTGAAGTATGAAGGCTTTACGGTATGAAATGACAATTTTGCCCCTAAAACCCTAACTTTGTAGTTGCCAAAGGTATTTCTGTAATTTGAGCATGAAGTTGCCAAATCAGAAGTCAAAAATGGATTCTACATGCGAAATTGTGTAAGATTAGCCCAAGTCATAATTTTTGGTACAGGACAGTTAGACTGGGTCCCCTAGGGTTATTTTTGTCAATATATGTTTTTGAGTATAGATAATCAATAATATAAGTTCAAAATGTGACATGAATGAGTAATAACTCATTTATTATAAATTTGGAATTTTAGGACTTGTCAGTAGCCCAAGCCAAATCAAAGGTATTTGACAGACAGTTGAGTAGGAAAGGGATTTCAGGTAAGAACTCTAACTCTTGTATACTATGTGATTGTTTGTATGTTGTATGTATCCCATGTTTTGTGATAAGAATAGTGCTTGGAGCACAATATCTAACTGTGGTGCAGGAAAAGCACAAGTACCGTTTGGTAGGAAAAGCTTAAGTACCATCAGGCTTAGTGGGACCCAGCTATGATATACACAGTATGAATAGTACCTAACTGTGGTCTAGCACTCAGCTGAGGTGACAGTACAACAAGTAGGGGACCAAATAGTCATTTGGCCATGAACAATGTGCATAAACATGTTGCAGTTTGAATTTTCTATTACACTATATGGTTCATTGCATATTTATTCATCACATTTTATATAATTGATAGCATGTTACTATTGGATTCATTTGAATCTCACCCTTTCCATAAATGTATAATTTATTCAGTTGAAGGAAGTGACTCAAACGGTAAAGATGTAAATACTGGCAACTGATGGTTCTGGTCTAGTTCAAACAAGATCGTTGGTTATCTGTAGATCGATTTTGTTATTATTTTTTGGATTTGAAAGTATTATGTACAAATTTGATGGGGATTCCTGTAATGTAATCAAGTACTTTATATCAGTATATATATGCTACTTCTATTTACCCACTGAACTGTGCATTGTCACTCTGTTGAATGTCGATATATTAAGGGGTCTGACAGGTAGCATGAGCTGCAATACTTTTATGGAGGGAGCTGAGATGAGTGCCCACTGTAAATTATTAGATTGCCCCAGTAAAAGAGTTGAAAAAAAACAAGAGTTATGAAAACAAAGACTTAATTATAGCACAAAATTGAGATTCAAGTGAACTACATATATGAAAAAAAATAGAAGCTTTATGGGTTTCACACTAGTGCAAAATACAGATTTAATTACAACATTTCGCATATGTTATCAACAAACAGAAGTAATATTACAATTGTTATCTTTTGATATCTGTTTTACATCTAACACCAATATCATGTATTTCTACATATATTCTTCATTTGTTCCTTGATAAAATAAGACCAATATCAATTCTATTAGTTTCATTTAATGAGGTGGGATGTAGATTCAAAAAAATAGCACCTGAAATATTTCAGACATGAAAAAAAATGAACAGGCAAAAAAATAAAATGTTAATGTGTCAACAAGTATAAGATGCAAAAGAATCTGCTTGACCTTAAAGAGGAAAAATGCTCTACCCTTAAATCTTCATCCAAGAGAAAGATATAATCATAAATAGAAACAATGTCTGGATGTAGAAATATGTTTACAAACCACTTGAAAAAGGATTCAAACATTATTATATAGTTAAACAAATAAGCCACACAAGTACAAAACTAACATGCAAAATGTGTTCCTAGTTCCATTGGTGCAGTAAAAGAAATTAACCACCCTTAACTTCCACTGGTTATGAGCAACCAGCTGTATAGCCTTATGATTGAAAAATTTGCTCAAAGACACCAAAATCAATAAAATTGGATAAGTTATGCTGATACAAATGATCCTTACCATCTTATGATTTGAAATCATACCATTTGCACCATTACATTGATTTTCCTTGCAGCAAAAAATATGCAAGCATATATGATAAAGTCACAAACTTGTCTCTATAATCAAAATTTTCTTCTGGATATAATCCATTAAATTTAAAATGATTGGAGGACAGGAGGACCAACCTCGTCAAATCTAAAATAATAAAATCAAAGAAATGTAATACATACTCCTATTGAACTAGTGATAGACTTTGTCAGATTGCTAAGATCCAAACTCAAAGCTTTCCTTGATGGTGTCCATGGAAGACCACTACTCTGTAAAATTTCAATCCATGTTAGAGAACAAACAAGATGAGAAAGAAAATTAGATACAAATGTGATAAACATTAAGCTAGTAGAAATGGGAAGGGACAAAAAATATATTGACAAAATATTCTCACTTAGAATTTCTGGCTCTATTGTACAAGTTTCATCCATCTACAGAAACACCAGAGTAGGCACTTTATATATAGCTAGCACAGAAATTTAGATAATAAAAAAATATGTTGTTAGGAAATAGAAACTAAGCAAATTTGTAAAGGCATAGTAAAGTAAATGTTAGAAATGCAACCAATGCGTCTTGTGATTCACAAGGATTAGAGACCTAAAGTTAACACATAGTTAGAGACTAATGCAGGCACAATGTAAAGAGTGCTAAATCATGTTTCTATTAATATCTATCTATACATCTAACAAATATATATAGTCAAGTTGTACAAATTAACTTGTTTTATAGGTTTTTCGCAATGTACATATTCCACCAACAAGTTGTTAGTATATTTGAGATTTGAGATTGCCATCAAGGAAGAAAGAGCAATAGTTTCTGTTGAAATAAATTGAGATAACACCAATTCAATCAAATATACGATCCAGTTTGCTAATATACCTGAGCATCTATTGCTTTGTATGCTGATATATAATGTAGTCCATTTTCCCTTGATAAATAATAAGAAAAAGAATAGAAAATGAGGGCTGAATTTCATAGCTTCAGATGACGCTCCCAATAAGAAGAGAATTAGGTCAAAATAAAACATAGTAAGGAAAGATCAGAACATCCATTAATCAGGGTCTGATATTAAGATCCAGTAACTATTTTCTCTATCATTTCTATACTAATTAGTAGTTTGACCCAAACGAAAATTGGTAAGAGATAAAAAAAGAAAAGTATTGTTTGATTAGCTAAGGGAAGCATAAAATGAAGTAAGGAATGCAAGCTATTGATCTTCTTATGATGATTGCATTCACTGGCATTGTTGTTATGAATTTTAACTATAGTAGGGATGCCACCTTCAACAAGGGATATTGGCAGAGATCTCTAAGCCTCCTCAACCTCTACCTCATGATCTAGCGGCAGCAAGCAACTAAACTATGGAGCAAATGAGAGAGACAAATGACAATCCTGCGATGACGAATAGGGAAGGTGATAAAGCAAACATCTCATAATGACGAATGACGATGCGATGATGCAAGTAGCTGCAAGGAAAAGGTGGAGAGCAAGGTGATGTCGGCTATATTATGTGAAGCCTGAAAGAAAATAGGGCTTATGGGCTGGTGGGTTGAAGTTTTGTCATTCTACATCTGTTTCAAGAAAACAAACGTAAAAAAAATAATTCACGTCTGTTTTATAAAAATAGACTTGAAATACAGTTCAAATAATTATAAAATTGCCACAATCTCATTTTATAAAAATAGCTATTTTCAAAAATCAGAAGCAAAAAAATTTTGAATAATTATGAAATTGCCACTGTCTCTTTTTACAACATCTATTTTTTTTAAATGGATGATATTTAGTGATGTGAAAAGTACTTTTTGAAGTAGTAAATGCTAGTTACCCGATGTGATAAGAACGTTGGTTGTCATTAAGTTGATGTAGCTAATGAAGTGTGATGTCTCAAGAGCTTAACTATTATTGTTCTATGTCATATCAAATTTTTTCCCCAAAGACTTTTCTTCATTCATAAAAGTCAAGGCATATCGGCCCCTCCTTACAATATCTTGCACTATTCTAACTCTTGTTCTGGGGTCAAGTTTTTGGTTCTCCTTGGAACAACATCAGTACTAGGGGAAATACTAATACTACGGCCATTATCAGTGCCAGATGTAGTAGAACTGGTCATTTTAACTAGAAAAGAAAACTCATTTAGTCAGATACAGAGAACAAAGTAATGCTCTTGGATAATATAGTGAAACTCTCAGAGACACTCTGAGGACTGGACGTAGGTCAAATTGGTTATGGCCGAACCAGTATAACTCCTGGTATACACTTCGGTGGTATTTCTCTTTACTCTCAATTGTTTTAAATATTCTGTCAATTTTCTTATACACAACGAAATTTCTAGTATCACCCAATTCACCCCCTCTTGGGTGAAACGCTTGCACTAACACATTGAATGTTGATGCATTAACCATTATTATGGACTAACATACTGATATTCTAAAACTCTAGTCATTTGGATGAATGAGTATGTGCTTCATCATCCATAAATGAATGTATTCATTTCGTTGCTTAAATAGATTAATATTTGTCTTTATCCATTTTTGAGTAACTAGAATCTTGTACTTTAAGTCTTACTGCCTTGAATATTCATCCATTTTAAGACACAACTCTAAGAGGCAAGATTATCTCTTGATCAATACTAAAGCCATCTTGCTTATATATGTCAAGATAAGCCATTTTGGCTAATTCATTTTCCATATGACTCTCATTCTTGGGAAAATTCTCCAATATGTTAACTCTTATAATTAACATGTTATCTTAGTTGAACTCCTTAGTGAAACTTTCTGATATATATATATATTTTATAACTGTTGACTTCCAATGTTTTTGGCATAAGCATTGATATTTAACAAGTTTTATAAATGAGTTTTCATGCATTCAAAATCTTATTGTCATAATACATATTTATGATTTCAAAGAACATTTGAGATTTTGAAACAATTTCCATATCTCATTATCATTCTTGAAAAATTTGATTTCATTCATGATTTGTCATTTTATAAAAATTGATCATTGAGGATGGATTTTCTACTCTCTTTGATTTGACTTACATGGATTGCATGAAAATCTTATCAATGACATATTTTCTATATAAAGTGCATTTACAAATTGTCATTGATCATTGAGAATCATCACTTTTGGTATCACTGTTAGTTACCCTTTATGATCTAATGGCTTAAATTTATTTAATTGGGTAAAAATTATATCTTGGTCTTTGTTGTTTATGATACTCTTTGCTCAAATATCATATGATTTAATTATATAAGAGCATAAGAGTTATAATGTCTAATATCGTATGGACCCAAGAGAAAGTTGGGTACCAAAGAGCATATAATTATAAGTTTGTAGGAATTGACCAAAATGCTCTGCTTTTGAATACAAAGATTAGAGGCTAACAGAAGAGGTATGACTAATAGTGTTGCGGTGTAAGCAGAAACAAAATATGTAATATCACCCGTATGACACTCTATCACTAGAAAGTGACTAACTATTGACGCAGTTAAAGAAAGAGATGTTTAGAGGAAGACACAATATTCTACTAGAATTGGTTCCCCTAGTTTTTCAGTCTTTGATCCATCTATCAAGGGCTATCTGAAAGAGGAATTTCAACACTTTCACACTAAGCTTGCTACAAACAATACTGAGATCATCATTCAATGAATGATAAAATGGGAAGCTATGTGACTTAGTGAACCAGAACTTCAAAGTTTTATTTGAGATGATGGATGACGAAATAAGAGTGCTATGTGCTATGATGAAATCGAAGGTTCTCGATAGTGTTTGCTAAGCAAGGGGCGCATACTAAGCTAAGGGCTTATTTCGAGCTCATCTTGGTATCATTAAGCATCCACTGAGATTACACTTTAGAACCACTCTGTACTGATCACATTATTAAACAGTGACTCACTGGACTACCTATAATACCCTGAATTTTGAGACTTTAGGCTAAAGAATAAGCTTGAGATAAGTGGACTGCTAAGCCCCAGTTTAGCAAGATCCCAAATTGTGATTAAGAGATAATGACTCCAAAAGTGGATGTGGTTAGTGATGAATAAACCCTTTTGGAGATTATGGTGTGATTTGGCACCCGATATGATTCGTATGAGTTGTGAGCAACGCCGAAACCCTGTATTTAAGTTCAATTATGGATTAACATCTAAATTGACTTAAAATAGAGGGGATGGCGCATTGTGGAAGAAAAGGAATGATATGGTGTGTTTGGTGGTGATTCAAGAGGAATTGCCATAATCAGGGGAAAAACGGTAAAGTTACCGACCAATTGGTCAATTACTGAAGAGGAAACTCATTGGCAACTTCAAGATCAATGGTTAGGATTGATTTGTGCAAGAGATCAAGGGGTGGAATCCCATGTATGTGTGCCTTGGTGAGCTCATGGAGGTGTGACAAGATCTTGACACTTGGTACAATGTAAGCCCGTGGATTGGTCAAAAGTGTCAACACCTCTTCCCTCTTTCCTCTCCCTTTTAGGTTGGTTTTGGGGGCCTTTGATCTCTAAAATCTGATCTCTTTCTATCTCACCCAAAGCTCCTATGGTCGTCTAAGGCAAGGGAAGAAAGAGAAATGTAAAGGTGAGTTTTTGGTTGTCTTAATGTCCTCTAATGATCAAATACCCTTCTTTAAAGTTGTTCATAGTGATGAGAGCTTTATTGCTATGGTTTTAGATTTGTGAGAGAAGATGTTTGAGAGCTTGAAGAATTTAGGAAGTGGAGGAATCAAAGAATTGGCATTGGGAAGAGGAAGAGGTGAGTATTTGATGATTATTTGTTAGATCTCATGTTTTGATGATAACAAAGAATGGTATGAAAAAGATTTGGTTAATAAATAAGTTTGAACAAAGTAACAACAGGGAAAATCATCACTTGAAGTAAGCATTGGAGTAATGAAGAAAGGCCAAGAGAAAAAGCTGAGAAACTTGATCAGAAGCAAGTTTTCTAAGGCATTACTCGAGTAAGTACTCGAGTAATGAGACAGAAACTTGAAGTAACCAGAGACACCTTCAAGTAACCTGCCAATAATACTCGAGTAATAGTGTAAATGTTTTCAAGTTGCTCTCGGCCAACCAATGTTACTCGAGTAGCTGCTTGAGTAACTAGGTAAATCATTTGGAGTTGCTCTCGGCCTGCCAACGTTACTCGAGTAGCTACTCGAGTAACCATGTAAAAGACTTCCAGTTGCTCTCGGCCTGCCAACGATACTCGAGTATGTACTCGATTCCCCTGTTTCAAGAAATGTGTTGCTCTCGGCATTTTGAACCCTGCCAACGTTACTCAAGGAGCTACTCGTGTAACTCACTGTGATAAGCAAAAACCTAAAGGTAGTACTCGAATAACTTGATCTGGTTTTATCACATTTCACTCGAGGTACTACTCAAGTATGAAGGTATTGAATGACTTACTCGAGTAAGTACTTGAGTATCCAGAGTCATTTTTGAAGAAAAACCTCAAGTCATTACCTGAGAAAGCTATACAGAAAATTTGTGTTTACTTGAGTATATACTCAAGTAACAAGGTAATCAAACTTGAAGTGCTCTCGGCCTTGAAATTCTGCCAACATTACTGCAGTAAAGCATCGAGTAACCTAAAGTTTATTTGAAGGTTTACTCGAGTTGGTACCCGAGTAACTAATAAAGAAAAGTGTACTTTACCCGAGTAAGTACTCGAGTAAACAGGTATTTCCATAGGTTGAAATTTTGTTTACTTCATGCACTACCTGAGTAATGTTATGCTTGCTTATTGACTTGCAGTTCATCAAAGTTTTCCCGATGATACTCGAGTAAACTTTAATGAATACTCGAGTAGCTCCTCGAGTATGCAAACCCAGAAATTCAGAAATCATTCCAACGTTCATTGTTTTGTTTCCTATATGATTAACCTTTCATTGTATTAGTATTCTTAGCATATCCACAGATAAACAATAAAGAGATCTTACCAAATAAGGAAAGTCAAATGCAATGTTCAAATGTCATCGACCGCCACCTACCGCAAACGTATATCTTTCAAATATTGGAAAAGTCAATAGTGGTTGCGCACGCTCCAACGGGCATGAAGAAATATGTTCTAGCAATCATTACTAACGTATCTATATATATGGGAACCTCCAAACAGAGAGAACAACAAGAACACACACACGAACGTATCATCATGTTTATTACTCTGTTTTACATTATACTTGTAATTCTATGCTTCATTGATTATTATTCACTCTGTGAGAGAGATATTTCATTCAAACTCAATATTTGTTATTGAGATAACTTAAGGTTGTGGAACCTTGAGTTGGGATTGGATTACAACATGTAAGGGGGAGCGAGTGTCCAGGCAAAGGAACTTGCTTGTACTGAGGTGCCAAGAACCCACTTAATCTTGGAAGTTATAGTTAAACTCTCAGAGAAGCTATGAGGATTGGACATAGGTCAAAGTGGTTGTGGCCGAACCAGTATAACCTCGGTGTACACTTCGGTGATATTTCTCCTTACTCCTTATTGCTTTATTTTCACCGTCAAGTTTTTATATTTGCAACGAAATTTCAGTATCACCCAATTCACCCCCTCTTGGGTGAAATGCTGGCTCTAACATTTGGTATCAGAGTGTAGGTCTTCTTATTAAGGTATAACAACATAAGAAGGATCCAATGGCAAACATGGTTGAAGGAATTCTTCCCGACGGAGCATCCATCACAAGACCTCCAGGTTTCAGTGGCAAACACTTTTCTTTCTGGAAAGCAAAGTTCAGAGTATTCGTGATGGCTACTGAATATGGGCTATGGGATGTAATTGAGAGTGGAAACTATCAACCTATAAAGATTGTAGATTCTCAGAAAATTCCAAAGACGCCGGCGGAATATTATGAGAACGACAAGAAACTTATCACTCTCAACAGCAAGGCAATTCTGATGTTACAAAGTGCTTTGAGTCAAAGTAAATACTTCAAAATTTGAACACTCCCAACAGCAAAGGAAATGTGGGAAGCTATGGAAATAGCTCATGAAGGAACTTTGGGAATAAAGGAAAATCGAATCAACACCTTGGTCACTGAGTTCGATCTACTTCGAATGAAATCAGGTGAGTCAATTTCTGAATTCGAACTTAGATATACTCATCTTATTAATCAACTTGCAGCACTTGGGAAAGTTTATGATCAACATAACCAAGTACGAAAGATATTGAATATTCTTTCTAAAGAGTGGGAGGCCAAAGTCACTGCGATAGAAGAGGTAAAAGGAGAATCAATGAGATCAGTTGCTTCTCTATTTGGAAGCCTTTCTGAATATGAAAGCAAACTAAAGTTCAAACGGGAACTAGATGACATCGGAGACAAGAGAAAGAAAGGTCTAGCACTAAAAACAAAAGAAGAAAATCAAGATGAGGATGAGGAGTTTGACGATGATGAAATGGGCCTAATCATAAAATGATTTAGAAAGGTTTACAAGAAAGGTCAAGGATTCAAACACTTTCAGAAAGGAGGACCTAGCAGCAAAGATCATATCATTTGCTACGAATGTGGAAAACCAGGACATATCAAATCAGAATGTCCAGAGCTAAACCAAAAGAGCAAAGAAAAGAGAAAGGGCAAATTCTTCAACAAAAAGAAGGCATTTGTATATGCTATATGGGGTGACAGCTCCTCTGACGAAGAAAGTGATGAAGAAGAAGTAGCCAATATATTTCTTGTTGCTCAAGAAGAAACAGAAGAAGAGGTAAATGATTATGATCCTACCTATGATGAATTACTCTCTGAATATAATGCTTTACATTCTGAATTCATCAAAGTAGTTAAAGAATTGGTTGTTTTCAAAAAGAAAAACAAAGCACTTGAAATAGAACTTAAAGAAAGTACAGAAAATAATTGTGTAAATTGTTCTTCTTTGAAAAAGAAAAACACTGATCTCACAAAAACTCTTGAAAAGTTTACCAAAGGAAGTGAGATGCTAAGTGTAATTTTAAAGGAACAACGAGTTGTAAATGACCGATCTGGTATTGGATATGATCTAAAATCAGATAAAAGGAAAGGTAGAAAGAAAGCAGGAGGTAAGTCATTTTTGAATTATTTCCAGCATTCTGTGCATACATCTAATCCTTTTGCATTTTGTAATTACTGTAATAGAAAAGGTCATTATACTTCTTCATGCATTCATAAGAAGAAAGGAAACATAGGAACCTACAAATGGGTACCAAAAGGCTCATATGTTCAGAAAATTATTTGTACTAACCCAAAAGGACCCAAAAAGATGTGGGTACCTAAGACTTAGTCATTTGATTACAGACATGTCTCAAAGCATCCAAAAACAACAAGTGGTATATACATAGTGGATGCTCTACACATATGACTGGTGATTCCGAAAGTTTTACAAAATTACAACCTAAAGAAGGTGGAAAGGTAAAATTCGGAGGAAATCAAACCGGATGAATAGCAGGAATTGGTGAAATAAAAAATGACAAAGGAATACAAGTCAAAGATGTATATTACGTTGAAGGCTTGTGTCATAATTTGCTGAGCGTAAGTCAAAGTGCATATAAAGACAACTGGATAATATTTGATTCAGAGGAATGTCTGATTGTCAACAAGAAAGACTTACTACTTGATAAGAAGAATATCAAGGCTAAGCTAAGAGCAAAAAGGGAAGGTAACTGCTATACTCTAGATATTAGTAAAAATGAATTTGAAAACTGTTTTCTGAGTAATGCTGATGAAAGTTGGCTATGGCATAAGAGATTGGCTCATGTCAATATGCATCAATTAGGTAAACTACTAAAAAAGGATTTAGTTCTTGGATTACCCAAAGTAAATTTCAAAAATGACTTGATTTGTGACGCATGTCAAAAGGGTAAACAAACTAAATCATCTTTCAAATTGAAAAATGAGGTTTCAACAAATAGACTACTACAATTATTACATATGGATTTAGTTGGTCCAGCAAGAGTAAAGAGTCTTGGTGGCAACTTATATTCATTGGTCATTGTTGATGATTTCTCTAGATTTACATGGGTTATTTTTCTATCATCAAAAGATGAAACCTTTGAAGAATTTATTGTTTTTGCCAAGAAAGTACAAAATGAGAAAGGTATGTCCATTGCAAGTATTAGGACTGATCATGGTGGAGAATTTGAAAATCAAGCCTTTGAAGAATATTGTAATACTAATGGTATTGATCACAATTTCTCAACAAAATGGAGTTGTGGAATGCAAGAATAGAGTGCTCACTGAAATGGCTAGAGCAATGTTGAATGAAAAAAATGTGTCTCAAGTTTTCTGGGCTGACGCTATGAGTACAGCATGTTATATTTCAAATAGAGCCTATATTAGAACAAAACTTGGAAAGACACCATACGAGCTGTACAAAGGAAGAAAGCCAAACATTGCTCATCTACACATCTTCGGTTGTAAGTGTTTCATTCATAATAATGGTAAAGATAACTTAGGAAAATTTGATTCTAAAACTGATGAAGGAATTTTTCTAGGATATTCTAACCGAAGTAAAGCATATAGAGTTTTCAATAAAAGAACATGTGTTATTGAAGAATCAATTCATATTGTATTTGATGAATTTGAATCCTCTAACAAAACCTTTGATGAAGAATAGGAAGTTGTTTTAAATCAAGAGAATGATCAATCTATTTCTAAATCTCTTATTCCAGAGGTTGGTGAAACCAAGGAAGAAGAGCAATCACTAGGACAACCTAAAGCCTGGAAATACAATAAAAGTCATCGCTTAGATCAAGTCATAGAAGATGTGAATGAAGGGATCAAAACTAGAAATAGAATTTTCAATGAAGTAAGTTTTTCTGCATTCATTTCTGAGATTGAACCTTCTAACATTGATGAAGCCCTATCAGATAATGATTGGGTTATAGCAATGCAAGAAGAACTTAATCAATTTGAAAGAAATCAAGTTTGGGATTTGGTACCCCGACCCAAGGATCATCCGATCATTGGTACTAAATGGGTATTCAAGAACAAACTCGATGAATCCATAATTATTGTCAGAAATAAGGCAAGATTGGTGGCCAAAGGCTATAATCAGGAAGAAGGGATTGATTATGAGGAAACGTATGCTCCAGTGGCTAGATTGGAAGCTATACGTGTACTCTTAGCCTTTACATGCATCAAAGGATTCAAACTCTATCAAATGGATGTAAAGAGTGCATTTCTAAATGGTTACATCATGGAAGAAGTATACATAGAACAACCTCCAGGTTTTGAAGATGTAACTAAACCTGACCATGTTTTGAAACTCAAAAAGGCTTTATATGGTTTAAAACAAGCTCCCAGAGCATGGTATGAAAGGCTCAGTAAATTTCTTATTGATCAAGGTTTTGTACGAGGAAAAGTTGATACAACACTCTTTATAAAACGAAAATGTGATGATATTTTAATTGTTCAAACATATGTTGATGACATTGTTTTCGGTGCTACTAATAAATCTCTGTGTAAGGAATTTTCTGAGATAATGAAGGGAGAATTTGAGATGTCAATGATGGGAGAATTGAATTTCTTTCTTGCTTTGCAAATCAAACAAAGAAAGAATGGAATCTTTATATCTAAAACAAAGTATTTGAAAGAGTTGTTAAAGAAGTATGGAATGGATGAAGCAAATGGCACGGATACGCCTATAAGCTCAACTACGTTGCTTGATGCTGATGTCCAAGGGAAAGACTACAACATCACAAAATATAGAGGAATGATTGGATCATTACTCTATCTCACGGCAAGTAGACCGAACATCTAATTTAGTGTTGGCATATGTGAAAGATATTAATCAGCACCAAAGGAATCTCATGCCGAAACGGTCAAACGAATCTTTAGATACCTTGCAGACACACCAGAATTGGGTCTGTGGTATCCCAAAGGAAGAAGTGAATATCTAGTTGCATATTCAGATTGAGATCATGGAGGATACAAAACAGACAGAAAGAGCACCAGTAGACAAGGACAATTTCTTGGAGGATCTCTTGTCTCATGGTTCAGCAAGAAACAAAATATAGTGTCTCTTTCATCAATGGAAGCCGAATATGTTGCAGTTTCAAGTTGTTGTGCACAAGTGATATGGTTAAAACAACAACTACAGGATCTTTGTATTTATCTCAAAGAAATACCAATCTATTGTGACAATACTAGTACGATAAGCTTGGCGAAAAATCCAGTTCAACATTCTAGAACCAAGCACATCGATGTCAGACATCACTTCATCAGAGATCATGTCTAAAAGAAAGATGTGAAAGTGATATTCATTCCTAATCATCTTCAACTAGCTGATATCTTCACAAAACCCCTTGCAAAAGATCAATTTCTATACATTAGAAGAGAATTGGGAATGGTAAATCCCAATGAGTTATAAGTTATTTCAGTTTCTCATAATATTAGATGAAGTCATTTAATAATGTTTTGATGATTACTAATTTAAGCATCGAAGTATATAGAAACTTGTTTTGCAGGGAGATTGAAACTCTGTTTTGAGAAACAAAAATAGAGGTTATCAGAGGACACCTTTACTGGAGTACCAACTTGAAGTAATGACTAACAGTGAAGCATTACCCGAGGAACAACTTGAAGTAAAGAAGCACTTTACTCGAGTAACTACTTGAGTAATGGTCTTCCAAAACTGGAAGTAACGGATCAAGTTACCTGAAATTTAAATCAAACTGTTCAGTTTCTAGGAAATGAACAGTCAGAAGTAAAAAGACAAGTTACCTGAGGAGCGCCTCGAGTAAACTTGAAGAATACTCGAGTAAGGACTCGAGTAACTGCAAGTCCAGATTACCAATTTGATGAGATACAACTCAAATCTGCTCTAAATTGGCTACAAAATGATCGAGGGAACATACATGGATAATTACAATATTATTCATGCCAGGTACGCAATTTAAATGAATTATTTTAGAGATTTTCTGTATGATCACTCGAGTAAGGACTCGAGTAACCATGAAGTTTACCCGAGTAAGGCCTCGAGTAACGTCGGGTTTTAGGTCTTTATCTGTCGCAAACTCAGTCATTTCCACAAAATCTCCTCGAGTAAATCACTCTACTCTCTCACAAAAATTTTTCACAATCTCTTCCTTACACCATTTCCGTCAAAACCCAACAAATTTCAACCCCATAAACCAACTATTCTGCTCAGATTCTCTGTGCCCTAAACTCACGACTGACACTCTATTTTTCTGAGTTTTTGAAACCTTCACTGATTTAAAATGGTTAGAACAAAAAACCTCACTCCCATAGATTCTTCTGGATCCCCATAACACTCTGACCCTCTTTCTTCTCCTCCCAAAAAGAGAAGAAAACTTACCCCGAGATGAAAAGCCAAAATCCAACCCAATCCTCAACCTCAACCGAAACCTAAAGGGGTTGTTATCAAAGAGCCAGTAGTTACAAGGGCTCAATCCAAAAAGAGCACCTTTACTGGGAAAGGCAAAAGTGCCAAATCTCTTTCTCCTCCACCCTTTGATTCCTCAACTCCCTCTTTCACACCAAATCCTCATAAAAAGCCTAAATATGATAAGAATATGGCTAAGGCAATGGCTAGCATTCTATATCAAATAGAGAAGGGTCAGTCTTCAAAGAAATCTAAACTGCCAGAAGAGGAGATCACCAAACCTCCAAAGGGGTTCAATATCAACAAACTGGAGGAGTCCCCGAAGTATCTCTCTCAATTCTCCAGGAGAAAAGTGTGCAAGACACACTTTGTGGATCTCAAGTTACTACAGGAGGTATTGAAGCATGATATTAGTTCATTTCTAGAACCTTTTATGCCCTGGCTTTCTATTAGACTTCCTTTTTGCATAAAGGTAGTCACCTATTTTTACTGCAACCTTGAGATCCTAGATGAACCAAACAGAACCTCAGCTGAGGAAGAGATGACTACCACTGTGAAAGGCCTAAAGGTTCTCATCTCACCCTCTAGGATAACTTTGTGGTTAGGGATAGAGAAACCCCCAGATGATATTTATTCCAAACTCGACTTAAACTAAATCTTCTCTGTCCTTAAACCTGGTGAGCTTGTTGGCCCTTTAAATTTCAAACCTAGTGATATGTGTGATCATCACAGGGTTCTATGGTACATCTACTCTAGATCCCTTATAAATAAGGCCAACAACTATACCCACTTCTCGGATAGGGACTTTAGATGGTTTGCTTCCTTACTCCTGAAGGAACAGAAAGACTTGGGGGAGTACATATTCTCTGAGATGAAGAGATACAGAGTGGATGGGAAGGCTACCACACCGATGCCATATCCTCAGATTGTGTCACTTATTCTAAAGGAGAATAAGATATGGTATCTGGAGAATAAGGAACATGTTGATAGGATTACTCCGGTTGGGAGAAACCAAATTGGCAAGCTCAACATTGACATCCCTCTCAAGGACCCTCTGGAGTCTGGGACGAAGAAGAAAAAGAAAACCGAGACTGAGACTAGCAAGATGATGACACTCAGTCATCGGCTCCAGCTGCCACTACATCATCACCCTCTTTCCTCAATGCCACACTCCAGCACTTCATGGAAAATATGCTGAGAGGATTTCATGTGGACATTGCCAACACAAATGCTGAGTTGATAACTCACATGAATGGAAAGTTGGCGGAGTTGGTAGAAAAGATGGATAAGAGGCACGAAGGATTGCTAGCTGAGCAACGTGCCCAGGGTAAGACATTGAGATTGATTCTGGCATGACTAGATTCCTTGGGTCCTGGACCTTCTGCCGGTCCATCATCTTCTGCACCACCACCACCTCCTGAGAACATTCCTTTTGATATTCCTCACACTGAGGCTGAGCCTTCTATCCCACCAATCTTTAGTCCACCTGAGCCACAACAAAAAGATATTCTTTACTCAGTGGATGACCCCGAAACTAATGAGACTACTCATATCATCATTGATGATTCACCACCCAAACATCAGCCTGAACCCTCTCTTAAACCTATTCCATCTCCTACCCATACAAAGGAAATCTCTCCTTCTTCATCTTCTGATCATCATACTCTAGAGGTTGAGACCACCACTATGACCGTCTTCCAGCCTTCTCCTATTCCTCCCAACGATGACATCTATATCCCTCCAGTTAATCTTCCTGAACCAGAATCCTCTAGCTCATTTGATTCTTCTGGTTCAGATGACTCTTGTTCTTCCAGTGAAGCCTATCTCCATGGTCAAGCCTTCTAGTCCTCCACCTGATTGATGAAGACAAAAGGGGGGAGAAGAGCTTGAGTGTTATTTTGTGGAAGTTTCTGAGTCATTTTGGGTATTTTGGGTGTATATGGGATTTACGGAGCTTTTTCAATTTATAACTTTTCATCTTGTAATGAAGTGTTTAAGTTTAATGCAAGTTTATTCAAGTTATGATTTCATTTCAAGTTCATTTAAGTTGTTAAATTATAATACATTGTGGGTCTAATGAGCTTGTTGCGTATGCGAGGTGTATATTGTGATTTCATTCTCTTTTAAAACACTTTGAATCTAAACTTAACAAATTTTTCAAAATGATCTTCAAGAAGTATTTAATTGAGAACTCAATTCCAAAAATCCTGTTCAAAATCATAAAGTTTTTTCATCATCAAAAAGGGGGAGAATGTTAGATCTCATGTTTTGATGATAACAAAGAATGGTATGAAAAAGATTTGGTTAATAAATAAGTTTGAACAAAGTAATAACAGGGAAAATCATCACTTGAAGTAAGAATTGGAGTAATGAAGAAAGGCCAAGAGAAAAACCTGAGAAACTTGATCAGAAGCAAGTTTTCTACGGCATTACTCGAGTAATGAGACAGAAACTTGAAGTAACCAGAGACACCTTCAAGTAACCTGCCAACAATACTTGAGTAAGTACTTGAGTAATAGTGTAAATGTTTTCAAGTTGCTCTCGGCCTGCCAATATTACTCGAGTAGTTACTCGAGTAACCAGGTAAATCATTTGGAGTTGCTCTCGGCCTACCAACGTTACTCGAGTAACCATGTAAAAGACTTCCAGTTGCTCTCGGCCAGCCAATGATACTCGAGTATGTACTCGAGTCCCCTGTTTCAAGAAATGTGTTGCTCTCGGCATTTTAAACCCTGCCAACATTACTCGAGGAGCTACTTGAGTAACTCACTGTGATAAGCAAAAACCTTAAGGTAGTACTCGAATAACTTGATCTGGTTTTATCACATTTCACTCGAGGCACTACTCAAGTATGCAGGTATTGAACGACTTACTCAAGTAAGTACTCGAGTATCCAGAGTCATTTTTGAAGAAAAACCTCAAGTCATTACCCGAGTAAGCTATGCAGAAAATTTGTGTTTACTCGAGTATGTACTCGAGTAATAAGGTAATCAAACTTGAAGTGCTCTCGGCCTTGAAATTCTGCCAACATTACTGGAGTAAAGCATCGAGTAACCTAAAGTTTATTTGAAGGTTTACTCGAGTTGGTACCCGAGTAACTAATAAAGAAAAGTGTACTTTACCCGAGTAAGTACTCGAGTAAATAGGTATTTCCATAGGTTGAAATTTTGTTTATTTCATGCACTACCCGAGTAATGTTATGTTTGCTTATTGACTTGCAGTTCATCAAAGTTTTCCCGATGATACTCGAGTATGTACTCGAGTAAACTTTAATGGATACTCGAGTAGCTGCTCGAGTATGCAAACCCAGAAATTCAGAAATCATTCCTACGTTCATTGTTTTGTTTCTTATATGATTAACTTTTCATTGTATTAGTATTCTTAGCATATCCACAGATAAACAATGAAGAGATCTTACCAAATAAGGAAAGTCAAATGCAACGTTTAAATGTCACCGACCGCCACCTACCGCAAACGTATATCTTTCAAATACTGGAAAAGTCAATAGTGGCTATGCACGCTCCAACTGGCATGAAGAAATATGTTCCAGAAATCATTACCAACGTATCATATATATGGAAACCTCCAAACAGAGAGAACAATAAGAACACACACACGAACGTATCATCAAGCTCATTACTCTGTTTTACATTATACTTGTAATTCTATGCTTCAGCGATTCTTATTCACTCTGTGAGAGAGATATTTCATTCAAACTCAATATTTGTTATTGAGATAACTTAAGGTTGTGGAACCTTAAGTTGGGATTGCATTACAACTTGTAAGGGGGAGCGAGTGTCCAGGTGAAGGAACTTGCTTGTACTGAGGTGCCAAGAACCCACTTAATCTTGGAAGTTATAGTGAAACTCTCAGAGAAGCTCTGAGGACTGAACGTAGGTCAAAGTGGTTATGGCCGAACCAGTATAACTCTCGGTGTACACTTCGGTGATATTTCTCCTTACTCCTTATTGCTTTATTTTCACCGTCAAGTTTTTATATTTGTAACAAAATTTCAGTATCACCCAATTCACCCCCCTTCTTGGGTGAAACGCTTGCTCTAACACTATTGACCTAACTATTGTGGTTATTGGTTGAGTATTGTGAATTGAGAATTTTGCCCTGATTTTAGGGTATTTTCGTGTGGAATGTGAATGGTGGAATTGGATGTTGTTTTTTTGTTGAAAATGGTGTCACGTTATGGTATTTAATCATTGGAATTGGTTTGAATTGGATTTGACACAATGGTTGCAAAATTGGAATTCTGTCTTTTGAAACTCTGTTCTGGACAGTCTGATTGTGTTGCTGTTTTGAATGTGCAAATGATGTCAGAAAATTCTGAACGTTTCAAGTCTTGAAGTTCACATCCCAAGCTTCAAAATGGACATATAATTTGTGCCATTTCGTTTTGGGAACAGGGAGTTATAGCCGTCCAAAATTTGAGGTCGAAAATAGATTCTGTTTTAGGGCAGTGATGAAATGTCTGTAATTCTGTATTTGTGCGGTGATTTCCAGTAATGGCTCATATTTTTCCTATGAAGATGACTTAAATAGCTTTCATTTGGCTTTGAAATCACCTCATTTCGATTTTTTTGGAATTATTTATGAATTTCCTAAGTTGCCTTGGCTGCAGCACAAAAGTTTCTGTGCACGTTTTGGCCGCAGCCAGAAATTCTTGGTTGCAGCCAGAAACCTTCTGTGCACGTTTTGGCTGCAGCCAACCCCCATTTTCAGTACTTGGTGATTTTGAAAAGTGATTTCCAACCTAGTACGTCCCAATCCTTTCAAGCTTTTGTTGAGCTTATTATTAGACACTTAAGGAACTCAAATGACAACCAACTTTAAGTGATATGAAAGTAAGAGTTTGGAATAGAAAATAACCCTATGTCCTTGCTTTGATTATAGGGTTGATGTTCGCCCTGAATGTGGTTTGATATTCGTTCAGATCGTGAGTAAGCGGTGCTGGAGCTTACGTGTAAAGAATAAGTGTAGGGAACTTACCTCTCTTGCATGCTTTGGTATTTGTGCTTGTGTATTGATGCATGTATTGCTTTGCTGGATTATGTGAAACATGTATGAATGATTGTAGCTCTGTTTCTAGTTATGCTATGGCCATGAGTATGTTGTTTAAACATTGAGCACGCAGATATGTCATTATGTGAACATGAGTTATGTATTGCAAGCATGTCATGCATTAAACACATATCATACATGCATATAGGTATCTATTTCCTACTGAGATTCTCTCGAATCTCACCCTCCCCTACCAATATTTTAGATAGGGTAGATGGATCGAGGATAGAGCAAGCAGTCAAGGGTGACGGGACTCGTTCGGGTTGTAATCTTTTGATAGTTGGTTATCATAATTGGGATGATTTGTATTCGTATTTGGATATGAGTTGTATATATTATGGAATATATATTTGGTTATATGTTGAATGAGAATATTTGATTATGTATTTGGAATGAGCATTTGGGTATTTGTATTTGTATTTGAGGAGAACTGTGTAATCCCCATTTGAAGAATTGTAAAGGGTGGATGTGCCCTATGAATTCTATGTAAAGGTATGAACCCGAGAGTTGCCGGGATGATGTTGTTGTACACTCTGATATTTGTATAAATGTGATATTCCGCGTGATGTGATTATATTCGAAATTGAATATGAGACCAGGTTAATTAGATTTTGAAATGTATTTGTGAAAACCCCCGTCTGGTATATGGGTTTGTAAATGTATTTAATTGTTATTGGTCTCTATTTCACTTTAATTGAGTATTTCAGATATAATTACGGAAGGGGGTTACACTACCTAGGATTATGACTCGAGTGATTATGATATTACTCGAGTGAGGTATTATATTCTTGCTTAATTCAAGTTCCTTGAGCTGCATCACTTGAGTAAACAATCAAGTAATGGTCAAGTAGAATCACTCAAGTGACTACTTAGGTGATATTGTTTTATATCTCTTAACACCTCTAAATAGTATTATCACTTTTAAAATTTGATTTCTCTCCAAATCTTCACACTTTCAAAATCATTTTCCATATAAGGTTACAAATAGTCTTTCAATTCCAGGAGAGTAATTAATTATTTTTTCTAATGACGAATTTTCAATCCATACATCAATTATGTTTTATATCTTGAAAGCTCATCTCTTTTATTGGAAGAAAATATTTTTAACATTCTCATCCATATTCACCATGTCTTGATTGGTTTTGATGATGAGTTACTCTCATACTATTCTTTTCACAATCATAATTTTAACATATCATGTGGAAATGAACCTTTTGTTACTTGATTGAACTAATAATTCTCTTTGCAAAGAAAGATTTAAATTTATGATAAGAGAATTTATTTTGTGTATTCGCATTCCTCAGCATACTACAAGAAGACTATCAACTTTGAGGATGGTTTTAACGCTCAATCAAGGAAAATATATTGGCTGTAACATTCAGAGCAATAATTACATATGCCAATACAAATGAGCATTGAGCATGCTGAGCAGAAGCTCAACTCAATTGGAGAATCCTGGCAACAACATGAAAATACATCAGAGTTGTACAGAACACGTCATCATGAAAAAGCATTACCAAAGCAATGAACTTCATGGAGCACATCATCATTTTTCAAAATCTACATGAGCATTTCTAAACCTTCTCTCTTTACATTTCAAGAATATGTTTCATAAATTTCATTTATCTTGATTATAAAAATTTTCATGAAAACCTCTTCAAATCTATTTTTAGTTCCCTCTTATTAAAAATGAAAGTACTTTTACAAAGGGGAGAGTCAATTGTTTTCTTGGTTCATTCATTTTGATTAAAGTCATTTCTACTTTATTTACTTCTCCATAAGCCTTACTTCTTTATATATTTCAAACTTTTTGCTAATGTCAAATAGGGGGAAATGTAAGAAAAATATGTATGTTGCACTTCATTGAGACATATTTTTCTTAAAGGATTTGTCATTATCAAAAAGGGGGAGAATGTTAGATATGATTAGTTTTGATGATGTCAAATATAAATGTGAAATATTAAGAGCAAAAAGTGTGCATAATATATCAATCTTCTACATTGACTAACTACTATATTTAATGTTGCATAACTTGTAGAATAGCCAAGCAAAGAAAGAAGAAGATTGAAGGTAGTCAAGAAAATAAAATAAGATATCTTGATTGAGTTATGGAGAATTATTATCAAGAGGAAAATCAAGAAGAAAGATATTGAAGAAAGAAGAAATTGCAAGATCTAATAAGAATATTAAGATTCAAGCTCTTAGAAGTGATATTGAAGGCTTCTATGATCAAATGATGGTTAGAATGGGTTAATACGAACCTAAGATGACTTATATATGTGTTATGGCACTTCTAGAGGACTTACACTCGAGTGTGAGCTCAATACTCGAGTGCAGGATGAACACACTCAAGTGTCGAGGCTACTCTGTTCAGCTCTATTTTTTGTTCTTCCTGATAAAGGTGCAGTATTTTGGCCATATCTCTCAAGCCATATGTCGGATTGACCTGAAGCCATAGGAATATGAAAGAAGACTCACAACAATAAATATGTACACCAAGATCACATTGAAAGAAGCTCAGATGAAGGAGATATGATCGGTAGAAGATGACACTTAAATCATCATCACTTTTCAAGACAGGTTCGGTATTTTGAACATAACCCATAAATGACACGTCGGATTGAGATGCAACTAGACTCAATTTGCCTAATTTACCTAAAACTAGACTCAAAGGGCTTTCCATGGATAGGTAATTTGCCTAATTTCAGGTTATATTCTAGGAGCTATGCCTTCTGGAAGTTGACATTTGTGCGGTCTAGTGCGACAGACACTCTTCCGATCATAACTTGCAGAATACAAGGAGTTTGAAGCTTATTCTTTTTGCATTGGAATGTGTATGACAAGAGCTTTCTTATGATACATCATTTTTCATATTTAGAATCAAATAAATAAATTGAGTCTGACATGGCCCCACATCAGTTTTGCTACGTTTTCTAGTTTCTGATAAAATCACTCGAGTGAGAGTGAGTTTACTTGAGTGAGGGAGAGTTAACTCGACTACGATAGTGTGTTACTATGGTGATTCTTTAGAATCTTACTCTTCTAAAAACACAAATTTTAGACAGGGCTGAAGGATCCATGGGAAAGCGGGCAATAAAGAACGGATAGAGCTTCAGATTGGGAGTTTCATTTTGGTTATTTGGTTATCATGTATAAATCATTTGGATAGGTTTTTGTAATCCCCTGATTATGGGAAACTCTATAGGCAATTGTGCCTTGTAGACCCTTTATTAATGAATGGAACCTAAGTGTGTCGAGAATTTATGCTGTACTATGATATGTATGAATGAAATCAACCTGTATAGGTCATTTATGTATTGAAATGTGAATATGAGACTGTTGTGAACAAGTTTTGTAAAAGTTTTTATAAACCTGGATTTTGGGAACTTTACTTTCGAATAAGTCCTAAATCTTCTTACGGTCTCTAATTCCCCATAATTATGTATTTATGAACTAATCTCGACCTATGGTGGTGAGGGGGTTACACTTTGGCCACTTTACGAATCGAGTAAGGTCTCTCTTAGGACATAATGGACACTTCTGAAAAGTGGGTTGACGACTTGCTGCAAGAATCAAACAAAGAAAATGGAGGCTGTAATATCCCAACTTTTGAGACTTGAGCTTAGAGAATAAGCCTGAGATTAGTGGATTGCTAAGCCCTGGTTTAACAAGATCCCAAATTGTGATTATGGGTTAATGACTCCAAAAGTGGATGTGGTTAGTGATAAATAACATTTTTGGAAAATATGTGTGATTTGGCACTTGAATGCAATTCGTGTGTGTTGTGAGCAGCGTCAAAACCCTGTAGTTGAGTTCAATTATGGATTAACATCCAAATTGACTTAGAATAAAGGGAAGGATTGAATGGGGTATTGTGTTGGAAATGGTGTTATAGTGTGTTTTGATGTCATTGAAATTGGTTTAGAACTTTGGAATGGAAAAGTTGCAATGTTAGGTTTTGAAATGTGAATTGTGTTGATATGTTGAGATTGTTGTGAAAACATGTCAATGTGATGTGAATTTGATTGATTTGGTGTTTCCAATGGATTCCTTGTGAAAATTTATGTGAGAATGATATTTGGTATGAAAATAGGATCATTGGAAGCAAATATGCAAAATCTGAAATTCTGTCTAGTGAAACTCTATTCTGGGCAGTCAGTTTGTGTGAACGTTTTGAATGACCAAATGTTGTCTAAAAATTCTTAAACTATACAGTCTTAAAGTTCACATCCCAAGCTTCAAAATAGACATATAATTTGTGCCATTTCGTTTTGTGAGCTAGGAGATATGACTGTCCAAAGTTTGGGATGGAAACTGAACTCTGTTTTGGGGCAGCGATGAGTTTTATGTAATTCTGGAATTTTGTGGTAATTTTGGGTAATGGCCCATATTTTTCCTATATATAGGACTTAAATAACTTTCATTTGGCTTTAGAATCACCTTATTTCAAGTTTTCTAGAATTAGTTATGATTTTTCAAATTTGGGCAGAAAATCTACAAGAAAATCCAAAAATGGGAATTATGACATCAGCATGGAATTAAATATTTTCTCATCATCTTCAGCTCTCATTTCTGATGTGCTGAACCAGCTAAAACTAGTGAGAGAAAGTTGAGAGCTCTTAGAGAGAGAAAGAGGAGAAATCTCACAAGGTAAGGCAATTTCTTTGACGATCTAGCTTTGAACGCGTATAACCTTGCTCCTAAGCTTCTCTTTCATGTTCTTTAAGGTGTTGGAAGCTCAATTTTCATGGTTAAGAAGGGCTAGGGTTTCAGCCACTCTTGAGAAAAACTAGTTGGAGCTTGAGGTAACTTCCAAACTCTTGTGTATTGACTATTTTGGCTGCTGTGTACAATTTAATTGGTGAAATTTCGCCGAATTGTCATTGGTTTCAAAAATGGAAAAAGGGTGTGTAGGGCTGTTATGTTGCCTAAATTGGTACTAAATGGTATTTGTAACCTAATGGAATGTCAATAAAGTGGTTAGGAGTAGAAAGGAACGCATTTACGGAGTCGAAACCAAAAAACCCTAATTTTCCCCAGAATACTTGAGAATTTTGGCCAGCTCTAGAAATGGGTCTTAGAGTTGGATTTTCTATGATTTGATGATTCTATTAAGTTTAGGAGCAAAAATTAGGTGGGGTTATAGTTGGGCACTTTTTCGAAAAAGGCCGACAAATCATAATTACGAAAACGCCCCTAAAACCCTTAAGTGGGGTTGCCAAGGGTAATTTTGTAATTGACATTGAATTTGCTAATTTCAAGTTCGAAAATTGATTCCTTGGGCGGAAATATGTTAGAATAGCCCATGTCAAAACATTGGGTAAAAGAACAGCCGGACCGGGTATGGTGGGGCCAGGCTGGGTCCCCAGGGGCATTTTAGTAAAATTTCAATATAGCCTCATATAACCCCCAGAAACACTATGGAAGTGTCTAAATAGTACATTTGACATTGTAAGATCAAATATGAAGCCCCAAGCTATTTGCAGTAGATTGAGACACACGTTTCGAGGCATAAATGGGTTAAGGTAGGGAATTTATCTCTTTTGCATGCTCTAATAATTGTATTAATGTGTTAATGCATGTTATTGCTTTACTTGATTATGTGGAACATGTATGAATGATTTGAAGCTATGTTTTAATATATGCTATGGCCATATGTATATCATTTGTAGCATTTAGCTTATAGATTTGTCATATATGTGTGAATGAGTTATGTGATGCAAGCATGTTATGCATTAAACACTTATCTTGCATGCATAATGATAATGTTTCCCTACTGAGATTCTCTCGAATCTCACCCTCCCCTACCAATAATTTAGACAGGGCAAGTGGCTCATAGAGGGAGCGGCTAGGACTCCTTCGAGAAGAGAGTTGGTAGTTGGTTATCAATGAGTTTGAAGACTGTATATGATTTGGTTGAATATAGGGTTATGAATTTGAGTTGAGATTGTGTAATCCCTATTTGAAGAATTGTAATGGGCAATTGTGCCCTGTATATCTTTAGCGAAGGTACACTCGGGATTGCCGGGATGATTATGTTGTGCACTCTGATATTTATATGAATGTGATTTATCTTTGCGTAGTAATTGTATTTGAAATGTGAATATGAGACTAAGTTAATTAGATTTTAAAAGATATTTGTGAAAACCCTATCTCAAGGATGGGATTTTAAATGATTTTTTATTATCATTGGTCTCTATTTCATTTTAATTGCGTATTTTGGATATAATTACGGAGGGGGTTACAAAGGCCAAGTCATCTCACAATTTCAATGAAATACCCAAAAACGAAACCATTTATTTAATTGAACGCCTGGCAACTGAAACACAAACCTGACAATAAAAACGAAGTTGAGAACGAAACCAATCGTAGGGAACAAACAATGATAGCCTTACGGCAATGTATTCAATCGTAAATCTCCGTTGACAGCGATGAAGTTAAGGACTGAGAAGAGAAGGGGAGAGGATGAGCTACCGTGAACAGACGCAGGGGTTTTGCTGATGTGCTTGAGTCTCAAATTTCAGAGTTAAAATTAGGTGCCTTTTGAAATCCAGGTCAGTTTTAAGACCGGTTGTAATTAACAACCGGTCTTAAAAGTAATATTTAAGACCAGTTTTAATTAGAAACCGGTCTTAAAATTAATATTTAAGACCCGTTATTAATAAATAACCGGTCTTAAAAATAGAAACTTTTTAAGACCGGTTATTAAATAATAACCGGTCTTAAATTTTTAATATTTAAGACCGGTTTTCATGTACAACGAGTCTTAAACATAATAACCATTTTATTTTTTTAATTGTGTTTAATTTAGATAATGTTTTCTAGACCGGTTATATTTAGAACTGGTCTAGAAAATATATTACATTTATTTATTTTTTAAATTGTATATCTTTTAAGATCAGTTTTTATTATAACCAGTCTTAACATATTTTAAGACTGGTTTTAGGTATAACCAGTCGTAAAAGTATTTTTAAGACCGAATTCGATATAACTTGTCTAAAAACCCTTTTCTGTACTAGTGAAGACTTGTGCAAATATTTTTTATTATGTGAATATTTATATGTTATTCTCCAACATTTGTTGAGTCAAATTAAAAATTTTACAATTTTATCCCTATGTTGTTTTTGCACAAATTCTTCAGAAGATCAATCAATGACTAATTTTTGTGTATGAGATTATGTAATTTTTTCATTTGTTTATGAAAATAATTTCCTATTAAACAATTGAGTTAAAGGGCAAAAATGCCCCGAATGTTTTTACGAATGAGCATTGGGTGTCTGAAAGTTTTCAAGGGGGCAATATCACCCCCGAAATTTAAAAAATGGGGAAATGTCACCCTTCTGCTATCATTGACCATTAAATTTGACTAATATGTACACATGTCACTCAAAATATGCCACCTCATCATCATCCAAAACTAGCAATATCACCCAAAAGTTTAAAAAATAAAGCAATATTGCTCTTCTGTTAATGTTGACGATTAAATTTAACCAACATATATGCATGGCACTCAACACGTGCCACATCATCATCCTAATTAGCAATTGCTTGTCATCTCCAGGAGCGCCACCTTAGCTGTACTTTGACTAATAAAATACAACAATTCATCTTAGTTTAATTCTACATGGTGGATGAGTTATCTGGAGAAATTCAAATTATGATGTTAGAGATTATGGGAGGGAATTGCATATTTTGTTTTTCTAAGTTGAGAAGTTTATTTTTTTTAAACTCATAAAATGTTAATTTCTTCAGATGACTTATATGCCATGTAGGATTAAAATAAGATAAGTTGTTATATTTTAATTAGTCAGAGTACAAATAAGGTCGTGCTCCTGAAGAGAGAAGAGGAAATTTTGTGAAAAGAAGTTCTTCTAGAAAAAATGTAGATAATGGAGAAACTTTTGTAGAAAAAAACTATTCTGGAGAATTCTCTCTCATGCTTGAATGTTGAATTGGAAAGTGTCAGATGAAAGGTAAATTTTTTAGAAGAAACATGCTGGGAAGAATACCACTCTCATTGCTGAGAAGGCCACCCAGTTTTCTTAGTTACAAATTATGACTGAGAATATAGAGAATGTTTCTTGAAAGAATAAGCTTTTGTAAACTTCATTAGTTGATGCCAATTCTAAACTTGAGGGATTGAAGTTGAAGTTGAAAAGCTTAAAAGACTCATACTAATTAATTGACCTTTAGAAAGTCCAATCACATCTCTGAGAAGGAAACCTTAGCGCAACCAGACACCCAACGCTCTTCGTAGAAAACTTCTGAGTCATTTTTACCCTTTAACCCTAAACAATTTAGACGGACTCGAGTTAGCTGGCAACAAAAGATCGAGGTGAACTTTTTGTATCACATACTGATGCATTCTATTTTTATTTTTATTTTTATATTTTTAAATGTAATTTTAATGTTGCTAAAGATATTATAAAAAAAGGATGAGAAATTTGGGTCCAACAATGAAAAATAATTGGAAAAAACTATTATATGCACTTCTACTAGAAGAAATACAAAACCCGCGAATAATTTAGTCTAGAAACCCATTGCTTATCATTAAATTTGCTCTATTCACTAATGAATTATATCCTTTATTAGGGAAAGATTATCCATCACTAATCAGGAAGACATTATCCCACAAACCTTTTTGGGTATGAGATTTACTTAAACAACTTAAGTCGCCTCAATAACGTCCAAGTCCAAACCATAATGTATTGAAGGCGACTGATTTCAAATATTTTTTGTTATGCTGATTTTTTGCACTACACTATACAGAAACATTGTATATTAAAAACAAACCAAAAAATATAACATACCTTCTTAATACATATAAAAATAGCTTAGTATAAAAGGAATGCAACACAAGAACATCAATCATTATAAATAGACATGTTCAAAAACTAATCACCAAAGTCCCTTGTGCATTTCAGTCAATCTCTCAATAAGGTCCTCTTCACCAAAATTTCTTAGAATTTCAACTACGTATTCATTGTACGGGGTTATTAGCACAGTAGATTTCTTAAGCATGATTTCTATAAGCTTTTCGGCTTCTATCATGAGGCTTTGCTCATAGAGACTAACTAAAAGAATACAATAAATACCAAAGTCAATAGCACAGTAGATTTCTTAAGCATTTTGGCTTCTATCATGTGGCTTTGCTTATAGAGACCAACTAAAAGAATACAATAAATACCATAGTCAACGGTTATGATGTATCTAGTATTTATAAGATCTTCAAGCAAGAAGAACCCATCCAACACACGCCTTCAAATAGAACATCCCAAATACCTCATTCTATCTAAAAACTAGCAATGCTTTCTTCCCACATACCCTTCTTAAAGAAACTCTAGATAAGAGATGTATAAGTAACAAAATTTGGACTAATCCCCACCTCCTTTCTCCGTTTCCTCCCATAGTTCTATTGCCTAAAGTTTTAAAGCTATAAAATAGATTTAAAAGGGTTGAGTAAACTACAGAATTTTAAAGCTATCATATCCTTGAGTATAGAACATGCAGTCTTAAGCTCACCAATGTTACAAAATCCTTAAATCAGTGTGATGTATATAATCATATCAGGATAGAGATTCTTACGGCTTATTTTTACAAGTAGATGTTAATAAATTCCAGGGAAGACCAAAGATAGAATAAATGCCAGCAATGACTAAAGATGCTATAAATGCAAGGCAAAATATGGTTGAGATGACACTAAGATAGTAATTGGCACCAAAACAAAAGGAAACTTGTACATTTCTTTGTCCCATGCCTCACACATTATCTAAAGAAGAAAAATTAGTTTTTTTGTGTGTTTCTTGTTGCAATTAAAGTGTCAAAGGGTTGCTCTTCAAATATTAACAGCCTTGTGTCAGTGGAAGACTTGATTCTAAAGGGTTTAAAATCTCATGACTGCTATGTTTTGATGGAGAACTTCATTTTGGTGGCTATACAAACTAATTTATTACTTGATGATGTATGAGCTACGACCATGAAGTTATTTTTCTTTATTAAGTCTCCTTGAAATAAAGTGATTCACCCCATTAATTAATTGCTGAGGCTGCAAAGCCAAATCATAACTATGTTATGTGAACTTGAGGTGCATTTTCTTCCAACATTCTTTAACATAATGGTATAGTTACTTGATTAGAGAGGTACAACTATATCGCCCCACTCATTTAAGATGGATATACTTAGTTGATCATTTCAAAGAGATGTTAAAAGGGTAAGTGAAAAATAGGAGTCAGCCAAATGGTTGCAATATTCAACGATATATTGTAATGAGATTGTTGAATTTTGTACCAAGTACTTAAAATATGCCATTGATATTGGGCTTCCATTGTTTCAACATAAGGGAAGGACAAGTGGGGGAAGGGATGATGGGCAAGAGAGTTGTTACTATTGCAAACCAATAGTAAGAGCAAGTACACTTATATGTACTACAAAACTACGATGAGGATGACGAGTATGTAAGGAAGTATAGGGAGGAGCTTAGAAGGGATAACTCCAATAGACTATAAATTTGGTATGCCAAAGCACATTGCATGGGTGAAAGAGTATATGCAATGCAAGTGTAACTTTGACCTTAATTTAGTGTTTGAGAAATTAAAGTTTTTGGCAAATAGCTCGTACAAACAGGTGATTTCATACACAAGCTATATCATTAATGAGCTCACCTTCTATACCAAAGAACAAGATGATCAGAGCAAAAAGCAAAATAGTGGTGTAACTCTTGTAGGTGTCACCATGCATATATCAAGTACTATGGATAAAAGTCCTATATATGTGAATATGTCATACTTTAGAGGTGATTAAGCATATTTGGGAGTTGAATTACAACAGATTTTAGATTCCCTTATTCATATACAAGGGGGTTGATGATAATAATACCTTGAGAATTGATAACTTAGGGTTGATACAATTGAATTTTAACAAGGTTAAAGAAAATTCTTTCATTAATTTTGGCTTCTCAAGCTAAACAAGTGTTCTATGTCCCTAATCTTGCCAATAATGGATGGTCTATTGTTTTGTTGACCAATAAACTCAATTACGAGGACATGGGATATAGAGACAATGCAATTGAGGATGATTCATTTCATCGAATGTCACTTGAAACATAATTCAATGAAGATTATGTTTTGTACATAAGGCATAATCACAATGAAGAAATTTGGATTTCAAAGAGGGAAAAATTATTACTTCACAGTAAGAAGAAAATATTCAAGCTAAGAAGAGCTTTAAAAAAGCTAAGACTAAAAAGAATAAAAAGTGTCACTTGAGCATGTTAATATTCTTAATTATTTGTTTCAATTAATTTTTGTTTGAGTAAATTATTGTTTAAGTGAATAACATGCATGTGTTTCTTATTTGTTGTACTGGGGTAACTTGGTGGCTGTAATTATTTTGGTTCTTACTTCTTTTTGTTGCTTGTTTCTATTTTTTTAATGCAAGGTTGCTCAATATGCTTGCCCCTAATTTAAAAAAGAAATAAGACAACAATACTTGACTGTTATTATAGATTACTTAAAAATTGTTAGATTATTATTCGACTATTAGTTTGAACAACAATCAGGTATATTAACTATACTTTACAATTATTAAAGAAACACCATCAAGTATTGGTACTCATATAAGTCACATGGCCTTATCAAAACCTCAATATATGACAGTTTTGTGAGACCCTTATTCCATAGTTATTAGATGAGCTTTTACATAATGAGTTTGAATCACTAAGCTAGGATTCAATCCTGGGACAAATATACCTTTGAAAATAATTTAATATCCCAACTTCAACATAGGGTTCAAACCTATAATTGAATGGACTTTTCTGAAAAATTTAAAACTTTCAAAAATAGTTATATAGTAGTTCACAACATCATTATAACTCATTAATCCTTAGCTCTATTTCATATTATCAAAGTGCTTCTCTACTCATTTATAGTATAATGATGATTAAACTATAAGCCTTTAGCATACAATTGCCTAATCCTAGTTCAATTATCAGGCTTGATGTAATTACTGTTTCGTCATGTAAAACTGATCAACTAAGACTACCCTGTACTACGTATGACATGCTACCTCCACTACTATAACTACAAGTACTAGTCACTATGATTATGTATATACATATATATACAACCCATGTAGCCACATGAGGCTAACAAAATACCTAAGTCTAATCCAAAATAGTATATAGATAACCAACATAAAATAAACTCTTATACTCCACCTTCTTATTTCTCTGAAATCACTACCTACTTGCCCCTTGAGTTGCTTGCTTTCTCTATATATCATTAATGGAAAGGGTGAGATTTGTGAGAATCTTAGTAGTAACAGTAATCAATTATAACATATGCAAGTTCACAAAGTTGGCTAAACAAATCATTATGATTAAGCATTCGGCAATAAAGATGAAGCACGCCATTAATCACAGTACACACAGTTTAATACAATACAGCTGATATAATAGGTCTTACAACCCACGGATACACCCTATACTCTAGGCACATCAGGTCTTATAGCCTTACTCTAAATGCATATCAGGTCTTACAACCCAGGGTTACGCCCCATACAATAATGGACATCGGGACTTATAGTCCAATATCATTCCATATATTCATGCAATGAATATAATCAATGGTAAACACATACATGTAGAACAATACATAATATATCAGAGAAAGAGTTACTACCTGACTGCCTTTCCTGGATTTCACCTTCTTTAATTTAAGTCTTCTCAGGGCTTGATCAAATATCATATCCTATACTTTGAATTTATGAATAGTGAGGCTATTACTTATTCTAATTTATCAACAAAATAAAAATTATGATATTGTTTACCACTTCACTTACTGCAAGTGCACGGGTCGCAAGTAATAGTATAGTGTTGGAAAGAGTGTCATTCCACAAGGACTATGACAAAAGCGAGCTAACTATGTAACCATGTTCTTAATTAGGTTGAATGGAATCATTTGAATTTGATCAAGTTGAATAAGGATTTTTGATGAAAAAACAAAGCAAAATAATGGAAATTGGGTCTAACTTCAAGAGGCTATAAGCTTAGGATTATTTCTTCCCTATTATACCTCATGAAACTATGCAATTCTCCACCATTGTTGGTTAAATGAGTCTATATGCTAGCCCGAGGTTCTAAAATTATCAACCAAGCTCTCTCAAGTTAACATTGATTTTTAATCTTCATTAAAAATATTCAATCTCTTGTTTATAATTAATGAAAACCATCTTTCCAAATCAATCCTTCAACAGACTATACTAGATTGTTAGATATATCTCTATTCTTACAACAAACCATCCATTTAATCCCTAAACTTCAAGTCTAGCATTATTTTTCCTAAGTTCTATAATCAAAATAGCTCTCTCAAGCATCTTCCAATTGAACTACTCTAATCATGTGGAGATCAATAACAAGATAGCATTAAGGACGAAGAATAATTAACATATATTTACATTAACCAATAAAAGCAAGATAATCTAGTAGTTTAAATCCATAAAATGGGTAAACGTAATCCTAAATGAGAGTTTTTAGCCACTCATGGTTTATACATACAAAAATCTCAGTGTAAAAACATCAACCATATCAACAAAATAAAAGAGTGTTAGTGCAAGCTTTTCACCCAATAGCGGGGGTGAATTGGGTGATAATAAAAATTTATGATAAGACAAATAAAACAGAAAACCAATAAGGAGAAGATTAAAGTGTTAGGAAAATTTCACTGAGTTATACGCCAGGAGTTATACTGGTTCGGTCTAATTCACAATGACTTACATCCAGTTCACAGACAGAATCTGTGCCTTCACTATACTTTCCAAGATTCAATGGGTTCTTGGCACCTCGTACACAGTGATCTATTCCTCACATTGAATACTCGCTCCCCCTTACACCACGTAAATTGATGCCCAACTTAAGGTCCCACAACCTTAAGATATCTCTCAAACAAGTGTATTAAATCAATGAATGTTCTCTCTTATAGAGTTGGTAATGTAAACACTAAAGCGTATTAAAACAAAAGAGTAAGAGCTCAGAAAATGAATATTTCTCAGTTCGGCAGTTCAACGTCTTAAATCCTGATTTGAATGCTTTTGCTATTTGTAGTTGGAGAGATTTTAATGACCGTTGGAGACATTCTGTTTTCCCATTACTCACTGAGCATTACTTGGAACATTCTTTATGTTATTTGGATATAGCCGTTGAAGTGAAGAGAATGCGTTGGTAGAGACTCAGAGAGCATTTAATGTCTCTGACACAGTATATCTGCTTTTCTTGGAATTAAGATATCTAAAGTGTTAAACTCCTGAAACTTGCTTTGAGAACGATAATCATGAGAGAAAATGATAATGAACAAGATTAATGAAAGTACACAATGATCTTGTGAAATTGTAGACTTAGATTAGATGCTCTGTTTTATATGAAGAACAAGTATTCGAATACTATCATGATTATCAGGATAATTTGACTCTTTTCAGATAACACATTATTCGAATACCTTCTTCTTTATTCGGATAATATTTGAGATTTTACATAAGACTATTCGAATAGTTGATATACCTATTCGAATAGTGATCTCTTGAATATAAGAAGGATTATCCTAATACTTTAACGGTTATTTGAATACTTGCTTCTAACTAGCCTCTACTCCCCCGAGCGATGCGCGGGAAGCATTTTCTTTAAATGTAAGCATGCAAACAATTGGGTACATAAAATATGTTCATTTCAAATACATGACATCTTCATTACAAAAACATTCCACAAAACAATTAACCACTAACCATGTACTTTATTTTCTCTTAACATGAATTGCCTCCAACGTAACCTCGTTGTTGTCATCCAAAAAATCAATACCACCAATGCACACACCTATAAATAAAAATATGCCACACACTGATGACAACATACTGGTGACAAATCTTTATAGACCAAACCTAACCTTCGGGAGATTCAGACTCATTACCACTATCTTCATTCATTGCATTTGGATCGGCGTTATATTCAAAATATATTTCTTTGTAACGAACCTTAGCGGGGACTACAATCATAACCAATCATAAGAGTCATCACATACGAAGCATTAAACTTTAAAAAGCATATTAAACTTACACACATTAATTAACACCACAAGAAACATCAACTAACCTACTTTTAACCTCCCTTTATAATAGGAAATCCGCCAAATTGTTATTTTCATGAGGGCAAAAATAACCAAATAATTTTGTCTTTAAAAATGCTACTACTCTGCCCAAAAAATTAACGCTACCATCCAACTCCAAAACTAAACATAAGGCTACACTTTATTTATTCTAAATAAAAGGCAGAAAAGTTTCATTCAAAAAACTCAAAAACATAACACTATAGCTATCAGTCCTAGCCAAAAAATTATATGCCATAACCTTAAGAAAATAAGGACATCTGATTCTTACAAGAATAAATAAAGTTAAAAAACCTGCACATTTATGTATTTTTTTAAAAATTCCAGTACCCCAACTGTACATCACTCATTCTTATTTTCTCATCTCCCTAGCTTAGTCACCTCTCCACTTGGCATTATTTGGAGGTTAGTCACTTCTCACCGACACCCACCCGTCAGTTCCCATCCTAAACTATAATTTGCATTCACCCAATTTTGCATTCGGCCAGACAAAGTGACAGACCCTAATCTAGGAATTCTTCAATTCCCATGGAAGTTCTTCCTCCTTAACTTCTCAATCTTTAGCAGTTCAGCTTCAGCTACGTATCCCCATCCCAGACTCATTTACTCACCAGGCAATAAGGACCCATACCCAGAAAAACACATTTCAATTTTCCTATTCCCTTTTCCTTTCCTTGACCACGTTGACGCCGGCAAGCTTGATGACCCATCGTCTGAAAATGAGAGCCGATAGGTCTAATCCTGTGAGCACTTTTAAAATTTTCCCTTTCCTTTCCCTATTTCCTCTATTTCCCTTTCGTTTCTGAATCGTTATTTGCGATTTTCATGTGCATTTTAGGTCTAATCATTATTTGCGATTTTCAGTTCAGAATTAAATAATTTGTTTGTCAAATTTGTTATTTATTAGAATTATTGAATTTTTGAATAGCTATTTAAGCAAACAGAAGCTTCATTCTGAGATGCTGCGATCACAGAGAAGATGCAAGGCTGATGGTTGCAAAAATGTACATTAAGAGGATGAAGGATGTACAGATTTAGGTTAAGATTGTTTAGACGATGGGTGGGCCCGTACAGCATTGAAAGTCATTGAAACTTCTCCCTATGTTGTAGGAGACTTGAAAATTTTAAGCCTCGGTAAAGTATATGAAACTTTTCATGAATATATTACGAAAGAAATCGGTGTATGTTGTTTTATACTAGGGAAAATTTTAAGCCTCAGTAAACTCTCAGCATTTCGATTTGCACGCTATAGGTTAGTTTGTGGTTCCCTTTATGCTGGTGCAAGCTTTATTTTCGGTAAACTCTCACACTTATTATTCTATTACTGCTTGCTATAGGTTAGTTTGTGGTTCCCTTTATGCTGGTGCAAGATTTATTTTCTGATGATTTCACATCTTTTAATTCTATTTATGCTTGTTTTGGTTTATTTATAACAATGATATAGCTAAAAGTTAATATATCAATGATATAGCTAAAAGTTAATATATCAGTTATGCGATATAGTCAAAGTTTTGTTACTTTCTGTTATATTATATAATTATGGTGAAAGCCACATGAATAGAATTGGAGATCTATCTTTCCTTAAAAAAGGATCCAGGATCTTGGAGATTTATGGTGAACACATTTTCATTCCCTGATATTCTTATGTTTTGCCCCTTATTGGAGATTTATTTCTCGTTTTAACTCATCTTTGAAATATTAATTTGAATACCATGTTGCCTCATTTTTTCTAATTTCAATATTATGTGGATCCAAAAAAAAAATAACGGCACACCATTTTTTTCTAGGAGTCTTCAAATACCGCAACAGCAAAATATAGGGATGAACTGGCTTATTATGTTGATGTTTGTGGCTACAATTTACTGATGAAAATCTATAGCTGACTTTTGATTTTTTGATGTTCACTCCTAAAACCATTTGTGGATGAATACGGTTGCCAATAATATCGTTTCTTATGCATGTTTACCCATTTGTTTAGTTAGCTTGTCATTTTTAAAAGAAAAACAATCTGTGCTTCCTAAATGGTTTTGCTGATGATTCCAATTTCTGTTACTTAGTTTGCCCCATGTTGATCTAACTTGTATGTCTTATTTCACGTTAAGTTTAATGCTATTTAGCTTTTAGTTGCTGATATAGGTTATTTTCTTTTTATGCTAGTGCAAGCTTTATTTTCGGTAAACTCTCACATTTTATTATTCTATAGATGCTTGCTATAGGTTAGTTTTTAGTTCCCTTTATGTTGTTGCAAGCTTTATTTTCTGATGATTTCGCATCTTTTAATTCTATTCATGCTTGTTTTGGTTTATTTATATCAATGATATAGCTAAAAGTTAATATATCAGTTCTGCAACATAGTCAACAATTTTTTTACTTTCTTTTATATTATATAATTGTGGTGAAAACCACATAGCATTGTTGTTATTATTTTTTTTATCATTAGTCATCCAAGGTCATCATCTTGAGTTCATCACCATCATTATTATTATTCTTATCATTATACTAAACTTCCTTATACTAAACAGATGAAGGTACCAATGCAGACTATTCATTTTTTTCAAATACTATTAATTTGTTTAATTCAATATGCAGGATGATTCCAGGTTTAAATATGATTTCAATCTGGCAAGATTGTTTTGGTTTTCTTTTCTTCAATGATCAAATTTACATTTACATAAGAAATGGATTTTCAAGGATTTGCATGGGAAACGAGGTAAGCATGATTTCATTGATTGCATGATTCTTAAAAATTTTGGGCATGTCATAGTCAAGACATATATGTAGTTCTTGATCTCCAATAGATTATTTACAGATAGTTAATTCTAGGTCATCCATTGCAGTGAAAATTCTATTTTATGCTCCATTTCGCCTACTTATAGACTACTCCGTGGCATTTTTTGGGTTGATGGCTGTTGGGATAGTTGCATTTGATTCACTATGGTCAGATTTGACTGCCCCTGAGCAGACCAATGATTGCTATAATGAGGTTTTTTTATACAACCTATATCTGTCTCAAAGTTCATGGTTTTTGTTGAAATGTTTTCTCCCCCTTTTGTGATGCCTCAGGGTATTAGTTGTCTTGTTTGTTGTTTGGAGCAATTAAGAAGTGTTTTGAGCATAGTTTTAGTTGAAGGCATGCTTTCATCCATTTACAATCTTACATTATTTTTGCATGGTGATTTTATATTCTATGTTTCCTCTTACTTTTAATTGTTCATTTTCATTCTTTATTCTTAAAAAAGGATCCAGGATCTTGGAGATTTATGGTGAACACATTTTCATTCCCCGATATTCTTATGTTTTGCCCCTTATTGGAGATTTATTTCTCGTTTTTAACTCATCTTTGACATCATTAATTTGAATATCATGTTGCCTCATTTTTTTCTAATTTGAATATCATGTGGATCCAAAAAAAAATATGACGGCACCCCATTTTTTTCTAGGAGTCTTCAAATGCCGCAACAGCAAAATATAGGGATGAACTGGCTTGTTATCTTGATGTTTGCGGCTATAATTTACTAATGATAATCTATAGATGACTTTTGATTTTGTGATGTTCAGTTGTAAAATATGCTTTTAATCTTGACAGGGCATATGCTTGATGATAACCGTCTTGCAATTGGCATAATTACCTAATCTCAAGGTAGCTTAATGGCTTCCTTCTTGATAGGTTTTCTTTAAGATAGGTTTTCTTAAGGGCATATAGCTTATTATCTTTATTTTTGGGGCAGTTTTGGTTCATCTACCTATTAAAGATGCTTATTGTTCATTGTTTTGATAATGGATTTCGAGAGTCTCAGATTTGACAAAGAACAAATGAAGGAAGGACCAAAAGGATATTTTCTTTGGCTTCTAATTGGCTATGGAGTTGGTGAGTTCTTTTACAATATGTTTCTGTTGAAACCTTGCTCATTTTTTTCCCCTTCACAAGTATTGTTTTAATTGAAAGTGATTTTTGCCTTTTCCCCTTGCATACAAAATGCCAGGTATTTTATAGACATCATTTAATCACTGATTGATGTGAGGTGGTACCAGTGGATAATATGCTTATGCCTTTGGTTTCCGTTTCTTATACATGTTTACCCATTTGTTTAGTTAGCTGGTCATTTTTTAAAAAAAAAAAGAATTTGTGCTTCCCATTTGTTTAGTTAGCTTGACAGATTTCTACTCCAGTGATCAACCTATCATATGGGGTGGCATTCTATATAAGTATAAAAAACCTACTAATTCTTTTTTTCTGATTCTTTTTTTTATTAAACGGTGACAAATGATGTAGAAAGCTTTAGTTCATACAAATGATGTAGAAAAACTTTACAGTTATGTACTTAAAACGCAACAAATTATGAAATAACTATCATTCCAGTTGTATCTATAATGTGTTTAAACTTGGCTCATATGAGAGTATGCTACGCTTAAACACAAAATCCTTGATTTTACATCATGCAAATATGGCAGTCCCATGTCTAAACACCTAGTCGAGGTTGGTTGATCCTCCTCACATTCCAATGGCACGTTCCCATTAAAATACCTAACAGTTAGCCAAAGATTAAAACAAATACCCAATGGATAAAGATCTATGGTTCTGAAATAGCACCCACCTCGAGCTACAAAAAAAGAACAAACTTTTATTCCAGCTATATCTACAATTTGTTTAAACTTAGGTCACATGAGAGTATGCTGAGCTTAGACCCAAAATCCTTGATTTTACATCATAAAACAATGGCAGTCCCATGTTTAAACACCTAGTCGAGGTTGGTTGATCCTCCTCACACCTTCTAATGGCATGTTCCCATTGGAATACCTAACAGTTAGCCAAAAATGAAAACAAACACCCAATGGATAAAGATCAAAGGTTCTGAAATAGCACCCATCTCGAGCTACGAAAAAAGAACAAACTTTTCAATAATTAAAAGTTTTTCTTCAGAGATCTGTCAGAATAGAAGTATTTGTTCTGACAGATGTAACCCCCTGCTTTTAAACACGTAATTATAATTCGATAATGCATATTTAATTCAGAATAGAGACCATTAGATGCTTTAACCTTGTTTTAAACTTTCAGTCTCACAGAAAAAAATTTCGCAAAACTTTCAAAACTCTTTTCCCCATCCTGGTCTCAATTCCAATATTCGAATATAATTACCTGTGCAGTTAATATACATTCAATCATATCAGAGTGTATAACCAAATCCCCGGCAACTCCCGGGTTCTATACATATAACCTGAGGTTTATAAGTATCCACTAGGGGATTACACAACCAAAATTGAATATAATATTCCTAATTCAAAATATACAGTAATCCCGGGTTTAAAGTAGATACCCAACATCTCAAAAATCCTTAGTATCACTAAAGATCCTAAGTGCTCCGGTTTGGCCCTTCTCCTTTGAGCCACATGCCCTGTCTGAAATGTTAGTCATAGGAAAGAATGAGATTCGAGCGAATCCCAGTAGTAACAAACCACTCACACAGTGCATAACACAAAGCATGTATATAAATCACAACCAGCAACAACAGCAGTAATCTCAAAGATACATGGTTTTCACCACAAACGGCAGCACTCACGGTTGTATGCACAATACGACAGCACTTGCTGTAATCAACATCACGACAGCTTACGCTGTAATCACAATAACGATAGCTTACACTGTAAATGACAGCTTACGCTGTAAATGACAGCTATCATCAGCTGTAACTGCAGCAGCATCAAAGATTCATCACAGAACAGTGATAACACACACATACAGAGCATTACACATAGTATAAGAGAGAGAGTCACTACCTGATCCTTTCCCGACGTTTCTTGGCACTGCGGGCTCACGAGGACGGCAAATATCAAATCCTGTAACCAAGTTAGGGACAACCCGTCAATCTCTTTCCCAAGTTCTTTTCTCTATAATACTTTAAGTTGATTATCACTATGGTCAATTAATCAAGTCAACTAAGGAGCTAAAGTGGTCAATTAACCTAAAAGGCTAATTTCTAACCTCAAAGTTCCACAATATTGCATTATGCCATAAAATCTTCAATTTTCGCATAGCTGACCAATCTGCCAGAATTTTTCAACATCTTTGAAAAATCATAACTAATTCTAGAAAAATCATCTTATGCTTGGCCTACAATTGTTGACCAAGTCTTCATCTCCTTACTTGGTCTTTCATGTGCTTCTCTTTCTCTCTTTATTGTCACCGTAAATAGCTCTTAAAGAGCAAAAACAAATACTCCTTGATTTATCATAACTTTTGCCTCTTCAAATACATTACTTTAGTTGCAATATTTGACCAATTCAACATATTTTCTTTTCCTCCTCATACCATACGAATTGTAGCCCTTGGAATAGCCAAAAGAGCTTCTTGAATCAATCATAACTCCAACTCTTCAAATATTACTTCTTTAGTTGAAATTGTTAACTTAGTCACCACCTTTTACAACTTGGTCAAATTGCCTTCACATGTCATATATTAATAACCAATATTGTCTCCTTATATCTTACGTAAGTCATGGCCCTTTGAAGGAGATGATGATCTTATAAAATATCCACTTGCAATATAATATTCAATTGCCAATTTTTTTTGCATGTGAAAATTGACTAAAGTCGTAACAAAATTTCTAGAGGTAATTCTGTCATTAATCCCACCATCTATTCTGTACATTTAGCCCTTGAGTACATTTTGGGATATTACAACAGATCTCTACTCCAGTGATCAACCTTTCATATGGGATGGCATTCCATTTAAGTATAAAAAGCAACTTATTTTTTTTTCTGATTCTATTTTTTCCCATAAACGGTCACAAATGATGTAGAAATATTATGACAGATTGCTTACTCAGTGTGAGCTAGCTGTTTGGCACATATAAAAATGAAGATATTGAAATCTTATGACAGAATTCAATAGGTATTTCATATCGGTGTCAAATGATTTTATATCATTAGAATGGTATCTGATGACTGATTGGTATCTGATGACTGATTGACTCATAGAAATAGGAGTTAATGCCACCATAAAGTATAACCTGTTACCAAACTAACCTTTAAAGATAGTATTATACCAATTGTGTAGTTGAAGTTTATTTTCAACCCCCTACCAAAATTGACCAATGAAGTGGTTTCCCAATTATTGATTTAGTTTCAACTTTATGAGTTCTTTCAGGTAATGGGAAACCCTTATTTGCATAAAAAATGTCAGCTGATATCCTACCGTACTTCATTTTACATTCCTTTACCATTTGATTTAGTTTGAACCTTACAATATGAACATACCTACCTTTATAACTTTTTAATGTATAACATGTTTATTTGGATTGAGGGACTTGGATATGAAATGGAAGATTTCTTTTATAGGATGTGAAACCCAATAAATTATGAAATAACTTTAATTCCATCTCTTGAAGGTGAATAAAATAGTTTGCTATCAGACTAAGAATAAAATAGTTTGTAGTACCTTGTAGCTATTTTATATATAACATGGGGATGTGTTGGCATTTGTTGTATCTCACTATTTTCTATTTGGCAACAATAGTCAGAACTTTGCTCTGTTATTGAATACAAGTTCTCTTGAATTGGTCTGATTACAAAAATTGTTTTTGAATGATTATTAAGTCCTCAGTACTCCATAAAGTATCCCTTAGTGTTAGGGATTTGCTAGCTTATGTTATATCTCTTTTTTTCTATTTTGGCAACAGTAGTCAATTTTATATTTGTTTGAGTGAACTAATAGTTTTACTTCATTGAAATAAAAGCTTCACATAACACTTTTTCCAGCCACCTAGTTACACTACTTCAAAATACACTCCTCCCATTAGCGAGATTCCCAGTACAAACCTAATAGAAAAACGATTACAACAAAAGACCAAAGATAGTAAGTTTTTTAAACATACACTGAATATGTTAACCACAAAAAAAACATTCCACACTTCTGGCATCTACGCTTGCTTAACATGACATTAAACTTAGAAATTACTACTACACACTAAGTGGCTGCCAACCTACTTCTTCATGCCCTCCATGCTCTTGCAAGCGTAGAAGGATCATTCGTGAGCCCTGTGGTTTGCAATGCAAATCAAAAAACAGAAAATCAAATAAACAAAACAGATACAGATTTATATTCTACAGAACAACATGCAGATATGAAATACCTACAAAACAATATAAATACATTAACACATATTATAAGAAGCACATACCTTCTCATCGAATACAATAAGGTCAACAGATAAAACCATCTTTAGGTAGCATAAATCCAACTCATACAAGTCATAATCAGTCCTAGGAAATGAATGATCCACCTTAACCATTATTCTCCAAGTTGTTGACCCAGGTTTGATGCTGTCAAGGTGACTATATGGTCCTACCATTTTGTGAATTTTGGCAAAGGGTGAAGACAGAAACAATTTGAAAAACAAATAGAAATGAGAGATAACCCCAACCGAAAGGATTTGATAAGAATGTTTGGGCATGAGGGTATGGGAGTGAGAATGACATCTATTTAAACTGAAGAGATTTTGTGTATACCAATCACATATTGCCTGAAAAGTATATTATATTTTTTTATGTCATCATATTATGCTTCTGAAAGGAAATCACCTGAAGGGGCATGCATACTTCATAGGAAAACAATCCGGGTACTGGCTAATAATAGCAACACGTGGCCTTGACCCTCCCATTCGGTGTGGAATGCTTGGAGTTAACTCAATGATAACTAAATCAAGAATATGCGGGAGTTCATTTTTTTCCTGCTTTTGATATATATAAGGCCCACCCACATGATAAAAGCAGGAAAATAAATGTGTCAAAATATGAATTCCCTTTTTTTGTAATTAATATGCCTGGAGTATAGTTGTGAAGTTCGTTTTTTTCCTTCTTTTGTTATATATAATTCCCGCCCACGTGACTGAAGCTCGTTTTTATTCTGTCGAAGGAAAATATATATGGCTTGTACTCCACCTAAAGCTCCGACATGAAGCCCAAGGCAAGCCGTCACTGTTCATATGAACAGTGAAATGAGAAAGGAGCCGCATAATGACATGGCTTGGCTGACTTAGATGTCATACACATTTATTATTATAAAGGGATTCGATCAAGAAATAATTTCCTTTCAGTTTTCTATATTATTCAAATAGTTTTCTTACTATTAGATTAATTTCTCATCTTAATCTCATAGTCTTAGTTTTGAAATGCTATTTGAATAGTGTCTTTACTATTTGAACAGTCTTCATGTTATTCACATAACAAAATGTGAAAAACCTTTGAACGTACAAAGTAATATTCTGATAATGATTATACTATTCGAATAGTTATACTATTATCCGGATAATGCATTTGAAACTCACTTTAGGAAATATAAGCACTAATCGAATAACGTGCAAGCTATTCGAATATTTTTAGTTCAGAAAAACTTTCAACTGTTATATTAGTTCATACTATTCGAATAGTCAAGGACTATTCAAATAATACAACTATTTATCATTGTATCATTATTCGAATAGCGTATGCATTATCATGATAACTATCTGTCTATCCGAATAGTCTAAGAGTTATCAGAATATCAGCTAATGAAAACTGAGTAACAGTATTCAAATAGTAAGTATACTATTCAAATACTTTCTTAGCAAAAACTTGTGAATGAAAACACAGAGACAAATTAAACTAAACTTAGGTTTGTTATCATCAAAACTCTAAATCTAACATTCTCCCCCTTTTTTATGATGACAAAACTAAGTGATATAAATCATAATGCAGATGACTGGCAATAATAGATATATATATATATTAAAGCAAAGGTCTCAGGTTCAATAAACTAGACAACATAAGTGAAGATAAACAATCTAAACACACTAAATATTTAGGAAATTAAATATCTCAAAAGCTCTAATAAAATTTGATGGATGAAACAACAAGGTTGAGAAGGTTATTATGTTTAACCATGTTGTTGATTCTCCGTGTTCTCTGATGACTGGTGAGTTATGAAGAGGGTGATGGCTGAGAACTATTCTCCCCCTTTTTGTCATTATTAGAAAGGTTTGGGGGAAGAGGGAGCGAAAAGTCAGAAGGAGGAGAAACATCTCTGGTAGGAGCAGGAGAGGGAGTAGAGTTGGAGGGCAAGATGTGTTAGGAGGAAGTATGAAATTGGTCTGAGGAAGGAATAATGGTAAGTGAGGGGGAAGTAGGAAGAATATCAATAAGTGTGATAGCAGAGACGGATGGAGAAGAAATGGGGCAAGGTTGGTTGGATGATTCAGGTTGGGGAATGTTTTCAGGATTAGACACTTCTTGAGTCTCTCCAGAGGAGCTAGAGAGAGGTTGAGGTGTTGGTTGAGGAGATGAAGCAGGCTGGATCATTGGCTTCACAGCGATATGAACAGGGGTAGAGGTGGAGGTTTCCTAGATAGTATAAAGAATATTGGAAGGTTCAGGAAGTAGAGGAGAGGTGGTTGGTGGTGGTTGAGATGGAGGAGCAGAAGGTATATCAATGTATGGAGGGATGATAAGAGTAGGAGCCTTGGCAAGAGGAGAGCCAGTCCTACTGGTCTCTAAATAGTTAAGTTTATGCCTGATGTCACAAAGTTGATGAAGATAATTAGCCTGAAGATTGTAGAGAGACTTGAAGTTCTCATTGACTGCCCAGATGATGCCTTGAATTTGATTCTTAAGATTTTCTCTTAATTATTGATTGGACCTCACGAGTTGCTTAACCATAGGTTTAAGAGCTTCCTGAATATGAAGTTGAATGGAGGTACCAAGGAAAGAGGGAGAGGGAGAAGCTGCTCTAGAGGAATGAGCTTTATCTGCCTTAGAAGTCTCAGCCTCCACTCTCTGTCTTTTGGATTGGGGTTCCTCAGAGACATCCAATGGCAAGGGAATTTTCATCCTTCTAATTTGAGTCTTGCAAATCTGACCATTCTCTCTTCTTCTTCATCTAGGCACCAGATATTATTCATTTTGAGGAATAAGGAAACAAGTTGAGGAAAAGGAGTAGGAGTAGTTTTGTTGGATCTCATTCTGTATCTCTCAATTTCTTGGTATATGAATTGCCCAACAATTAGCTTTACTTTAGACAATAGGCAAGCCAAAAAGTGGAAGTCTCTGTAAGAGAAGAAGTTGAAATTCTGGAATTTGTTAACGATAGCCTTGCATAGATGTACCACAGAATTCTTTGTTCATTATTGAGACACATTGAAGAGAACTTCTTTGCTTGTCTTATTGGCTTAATAATCTGATGAATCTGTTCACTAAAGTACTCAGGAATTACATCAAACTCATCTTCATCATATCCCAGGTAAGTGTTGATGAAAGAGGGAGATAATTGCATTTTCTGACCTCTCACTATAGATTCCAATCTCTCCTCAACTAGTTCCTTTTTATTTCCTTCAATTTTTATAGAGTACAAATTAGAATAAAAGGCCCTTACCACAGAGGGATTATAGGATAAATCAATCTGAAACCACCTCTGGTAATGTTCTAAGTACTCATACAAGTTGAAACCAAGGTTGTTTCTTAAATAGGAAAGGTCCACATGAATAACAGGGCATATAGGATGGGAAGAGAATAGATCTCTGTACCTCTTTTTCTCTTCAGGTTGAAGAAGAGCTCCATTATTGAAATCTGCAGGGGGTCCAGCTCTTTCTTCCTCTATTAAACTTTGAGATCTTTCAGGCATACTTATCTGAGATTGTACTTAAGGAGTCTTGCTAGGCCCAGCTTCAACATTTTGCATAATGTTTTTGACAACATTCCTCACTGTTTGATCCACGCTGTCACTCTCGGTAGAAGAATCATTGGAAGATGCACTTGCAGTGTCTTTGTCCTTAGTGGTTAAAGTAGCTTTTGATATAGACCTAGTCTCCATTGGCTCCATAATAACAACTCCTTTAACTTGAGAAGGCCCCTTGAATGAAGTATCAGCTACCTTGGGTTTGAATTTCTTTGGATTTTTCTGAGTTGAAGTCTTCTTCGAGGATGATTTTGGAGGAGGAGTAACTTCTCCTTTCCCAACATTAGCTCTCTTTGTTCTCATTCTGGGTTTACTGAGGTATGTCGAAGGTTTGGGTTTTATGGTAAACTGTGAATTTTTGGAGATTTGGAGGAGGAAATGGTGAGATTTTTAGAGGGTTTTGATCGCAAGAGAGTGTCAAAGAAGATTGGAAGAGTTTGTATGTGGAAAGAAATGGAGTGGTAATTGAATAATGATCAGAGACTGAGCTTAGTTCCCATATATTTAGGTCTATTTTTATTCAGATAATTACATGTGTATTCGAATAAAGGGGGTACTATTCGAATACTCAAGAAATCATTCGAATACTAAGAGAGTCAATGAGCATACCAGTATTCGGATGGTTCTGGTGGTATTCGAATATTCCTGTCTCTGAAGATTGTAACTATTCGAATAGTTGTCCAAGTATTCGAATAGTCTCTGTTGTCTTGTAACTTCTGATTAACCGAATAGTAAGAGTAGTATTTGGATAATTCTTCTTTAGTCAGATATTCATGTGTTTTATTCGAATAGTTTACCAGCTATTCGAATAATCCTCTATTCCTTGCTTCTAGTTGTATTCGAATAATGACTTTGGTATTCGGATATGCTATATACTTGTGAAATATGAAAAGTGCAATCTATTCGACTACAAGTTGTCACTGTTCAAATAATCAGTTGTTATTCAAAATCAATTTTATTCGAATAGAGCTTTGGTTAATTAAATACAAAAAAAATAATGATACTATTCGAATAGTTTTTAGAATCTTCGATTATTTTGACAACAATAACCACTATCACTATTCGAACAGATTGAGTTGTATTCGAATAACATTTTAAATTGAAATCTCAGATTTAATTGGTTACTATTCGAATAATAGATGTACTAATCGAATACTTCCAATTGAATCTTGACTTAGTATTCAAATAGTGACTTCTGTTATTCAGATAGTTCCCCTTTTTAAGCTTTGAAGAAGAATAGTAATATTCGAATAGTTCTGTTGAAATTCTCACCTTTTGTATTCGGATAGCAGTAAGAGTATTCGAATAATGGTTTATATGTTCTAAAGTTGTATTGTTATTTGAATATCATCTCTTTTATTCGAATAGTTCTTTTTGACAAAAGTGCTTTATTATTCAAATAGCTCTTGCTATATTCGAATAGTTTTTACAAAACTTTGCAGTATTCGAATAGTAATTTATATGTTCGAATACTATCCTTTCGAAACCTTGATTGAGTATTCGGATACCATAATCATTATTCAAATACTTCCTTTTTTACTTAGATTTCTCCTTTAGAATTTATCCTGCAAAATACATAACTAAAAACTCCGATGCTTAAGTAAGTAATGTTTATCATCAAAACTTAATTAAATAAGTGAATAAAATACAGAATTTCTTACAATTCATTTGGATTTAACATTCCCAATTCCCTCCTTATGTAAAGAAACTGATCTTTTGCTAGAGGTTTGGTGAAAATATCAGCTAACTGCAAATGTGCTGGAATAAATACAACTTTGACATCTTTCTTCTGGACGTGATCTCTGATAAAATGATGCCTCACATCAATATGTTTGGTTCTTGAATGTTGTACTGGATTTTTGGCTAAGCTAATGGTACTCGTATTGTCATAGCATATGGGAATTTCCTTGAGATAGATACCAATATCTTACAATTGTTGTTTTAACCATAGTACTTGAGCACAGTAACTTGAGGTAGCTATATATTCAGCTTTTGTTGAGGATAATGATACTGTGTTCTGTTTCTTGCTAGCCCAAGAGACTACTGCTCCTCCCAAGAATTGGCATTGTCCACTTGTACTTTTTCTATCTGTCTTATAGCCACCATGATCTGAATCTGAGTAAGCTACAAGATATTCACTTCCTCTCTTAGGGTACCATATTCCCAAATCTACAGTGTCAGTGAGATATCTTAAAATTCTTTTTACTGTTTCAGCATGAGATTCCTTGGGGCATGATTGCTATCTGGCACATATATACCCACGCTGAACTGAATATATGGTCTACTGGCTGTGAGATAGAGTAATGACCCTATCATTCCTCGGTATTTTGTTATATTGAATTCAGGTCCTTTTACATCTGCATCAAGTAAGGCTGTTGAACTCATGGGTGTGTTAACTCCATTAGCTTGATCCATTCCATATTTCTTGAGAAGTTCTTTGAGATATTTGGACTGAGATATGAATATTCCATTCTTTCTTTGTTTAATTTGTAAACCCAGAAAGAATGTTAATTCTCCCATCATTGACATCTCAAATTCTCCTTTCATAGTGTCAAAAAACTCCTTGCACAGAGAATCATTAGTAGCTCCAAAAATAATGTCATCAACATATATTTGAACAACTAAGATATCATTTTTCTTTCGTTTCATACCTAGCTCTTGGAGCTTGTTTAAGACCATAAAGTGCTTTTCTTAGTCTATAGACACCTTCTGGATTATAAACATCTTTAAAACCAGGGGGTTGTTTAACATAGACTTCTTCTAAAATATAACCATTAAGAAAAGCACTTTTTACATCCATTTGATAAAGTTTGAATCCTTTAATACACATAAAGGCTAAAAGTACACGTATGGCTTCCAATCTAGCCACTGGAGCATACGTTTCCTCATAATCAATTCCTTCTTCTTGATTATAACCTTTGGCTACCAATCTTGCCTTGTTTCTGACAATTATTATGGATTCATCAAGTTTGTTCTTAAATACCCATTTAGTGCCAATGACCGGATGATCTTTAGGCCGAGGTACTAAGTCCCACACTTGATTTCTTTTAAACTGATTGAGTTCCTCCTGCATTGCTAAAACCCAATCATTGTCTGTTAGGGCTTCATCAATGCTTGAGGGTTCCAGTTCTAAAATAAAAGCTGAAAAACTAACTTCATTGAGAATACTATTTTTGGTTTTTACTCCTTCTTCAACATTACCTATTACCTGGTCTATAGGATGATTTCTATTAAATCTCTAGGCTTTGGGTTGATCAGAAGAAGGAGGCTGACTCTCTTTTTCTTCAAAGTTAAAAGACTCATTTAAGGATTTTGAAATCATTTGATTTGTTCCAGAACTGATCAAATCTGACTCATCAACAACAGATTTGGCAGGGGAATCTATTTCATCAAACACAACATGAACAGATTCTTCAACAACACAAGTTCATTTATTAAATATTCTATAAGCTTTACTTCATTAGAGTAACCTAAGAAAATACCTTCATCATCTCTAGAATCAAATTTTTCCAGATTATCCTTACCATTATTGTGAATAAAGCACTTACATCTGAATATGCGCATATGACTGAGGTTTGGCTTTCTTCCCTTATAAAGTTCATATGGTGTTTTTCCCAGCTTTGATCGGATATAACCTCTGTTAGAGATGTAGCAGGCAGTACTCATTACATCAGCCCAGAATACTTGTGAGATTTCCTTCTCATTGAGCATTGCTCTTGCCATCTCTTTGAGAACTCTATTCTTCCTCTCTACAACACTATTCTGCTATGGAGTTCTTGGTACTGAGAAGTTGTGCTCAATTCTGTTTGTGTTGCAGTAATCTCCAAATGATTGGTTTTCAAATTCACCTCCATGATCTGTTCTAATTGCTGCAATTGACATACCTTTCTCATTTTGAACCTTCTTAGCAAAAATAATGAATGTACTAAAAGTTTCATCTTTTGAGGATAAAAAGACAGTCCATGTAAATCTTGAGAAATCATCAACAATGACAAAGGTATATAAGTTTCCCCCAAGGCTTTTCACCCTTGCTGGTCCAACTAGATCCATGTGGAGAGTTGTAATAGTCTTTTTGTTGATATTTCTTTTATGGTTTTGAAAAAAGATTTAGTTTGTTTTCCTTTTTGACAGGAATTGCAAAATGAATTATTTTTAAATTTCAGTTTAGGTAAACCTATCACTAAGTCTTCTTTGATGAGTTTATCTAACTAACACATATTTACATGGGCCAATCTTTTATGCCATAGCTAGCATCCATCATCATTACTAAGAAAGCAATTTTCAGAAGTATGATTATCAATATTAATAGTGTAGCAATTACCTTCTCTTTTGGCTTTGACTTTTACCTTAATTTCATCTTTCTTGATGGATAAGTCTTTCTTGCTGACTATAAGGCATTCCTTAGAGTCAAATATGATCCAGTTGCCCTTTTCAGCACTCTGACTCACACTTAGAAGATTGTGCATCAGCCCTTCTACATAGAAGACATCTTTGATTTGAATTTTGTTCTTGATTCCAACTTCTCCCATACCAACAATCTTTCCTGATTGATTTCCCCCAAACTTGACTGTGCCTCCTTCCTTTGGAATTATGGAAGTAAATCTTTCTCTGTCACCAATCATATGACGTGAGCATCCACTATCTATAAACCACTTGCTTCCTTTGGATGCTTTGAAACATGTCTACAAAGACAAAGAATTAGGTTTTAGGTACCCATACTTTCTTGGGTCCTTTGTGGTTAGTTTGAAAATATGTGTCTTTGGGTATCCATTTGTAGATTCCCATAGTTTTTCCCTTTTTATGATAACATGACGAAGTGTAGGTCCCTTTTTGTTGCAAAAATTGCAATGAGCAAAAGGGTTAGAAACATGCATAGATTTTTGAAAATGATTCAAATAAGATTGGTTTCCCAACTTTTTCTTTCCTTTTGACTTATCTGTTTTTGGGTCATATCCAATTCCAGATTTGTCATTAGTAAATTTTTGGCTTTTTAAAATTACCTTGAGCATTTCACTTCCTCTAGTAAACTTCTCAAGAGTTTTGATAAGATCATCATTTTTCTTTTCTAAACTTTGACAGGAGTTATAAGAAACTGGTTTTGGTTCCTTGAGCTGTTCCTCGAGTAACTTCACCCGTTTCTTGTGACTCACAAGTTCTTTGACAATTCTAATAAATTCTGTATGTAAGGCATTATATTCATCATGCAATTCATCATAAGAAGGATTTTCAGTTACCTCATCATCTTCTTCTTCTGATTGTTCTTGAGCTACCAGATAAAGGTTGGCCGTTTCTTCATCATCACTTTCTTCGTCTGAGGAACTGTCTCCCTAGATGGCTGAGACAAAGGCCCTTTTTCTTGCAAACTTGTTCTTCTTTTTCTCTTTATTCTTTAGATATTCAGGGCATTTGGATTTGATGTGTCCAGGCTTCCCACATTCGTAGCAAATGATTTGATCCTTAGTCTTGTTGCTACTTCCTTCTTTGTTGAAGTTTTTAAATCCTTGTCCCTTTTTATAGAACTTTTTGAATCTTCTTATTATCATTCCCATCTCATCATCTTCAACCTCTTCTTTTGATTTCAGTTGTGTTTCCTCCTTGATGACATTTAACGCTGCTCCTTTCTTCTTCTTGTCATCAATTTCATCTAGTTCACGTTTGAACTTTAGTTTGCTTTCATATTCCGATAGGCTGCCAAATAGAGAAGCTACTGATCGCATAGATTCTCCTTTGACTTCTTCTATTGCTGTGACTTTGGCCTCCCATTCTTTAGAAGGAATATTTAGTATTTTTCTTACTTGGATGTTTTGATCATAGTACTTACCAAGTTCCCTAAGTTGCTTCACAAGGTGAGTGTATCTGAGTTTGAACTCAGCTATTGATTCTCCAGTCTTCATGTGAAGTAGGTCATACTCAGTGACAAGAGTATTGATCCGATTCTCCTTAATACCTGAAGTTCCTTCATGTGCTATTTCCAATGCTTGCCACATCTCCTTGGCGGTTGGAAGAGTGTAAATTCTAAAGTACTCCTTCTGACTCATCGGACTTTGAATCATAAGGATTGCTTTGCTATTGAGGGTCACGAGCTTTTTATCATTATCATCATATTCAGCTGGTACTTTTAGAACAGCTCACCTTTCTACCATCTTTTTGGGAACATAGTTCCCTTCTTCAATAACCTCCCAGAGTCCATATTCTGTTGCCATGAAGAGCACTTTGAATTTAGCTTTCCAGAATGAGAAATATTCTCCATTAAAGCCTAGAGGTCTGGTGATTGAGGCTCCGTCTGGAAGTATTCGCTCACCCATGCTTGCCATAGGATCCTTCTTAGGCTATTAAACTTGACAAAGAAGACTAGGCTCTGATACCAAATGTTACTGCAAGCTTTTCACCCAAGAGGGGGTGAATTGGGTGATAATAAAAATTTATGATAAGACAAATGTTAGTGCAAGCTTTTCACCTAAGAGGAGTTATACTGGTTTGGTCTAATTCACAATGACCTACGTCTAGTTCACAGACAGAATCTGTGCCTTCACTATACTTTCTAAGATTCAATGGGTTCTTGGCACCTCGTACACAGTGATCTATTCCTCACTTTGAATACTCGCTCCCCCTTACACCACGTAAATTGATGCCCAACTTAAGGTCCCACAACCTTAAGATATCTCTCAAACAAGTGTATTAAATCAATGAATGTTCTCTCTTATAGAGTTGGTAATGTAAACACTGAAGCGTATTAAAACAAAAGAGTAAGAGCTCAGAAAATGAATATTTATCAGTTCGGCAGTTCAACGTCTTAACTCCTGATTTGAATGCTTTTGCTATTTATAGTTGGTGAGATTTTAATGACCGTTGGAGACATTCTGTTTTCCCGTTACTCACTGAGCATTACTTGGAACATTCTTTATGTTATTTGGATATAGCCGTTGAAGTGAAGAGAATGTGTTGGTAGAGACTCAGAGAGCATTTAATGTCTTTGACACAGTATATATGCTTTTCTTGGAATTAAGATATCTAAAGTGTTAAACTCCTAAAACTTGCTTTGAGAACGATAATCATGAGAGTAAATGATAATGAACAAGATAAATAAAAGTACACAATGTTCTTGTGAAATTGTAGACTTAGATTAGATGCTCTGTTTTATATGAAGAACAAGTATTCGAATACTATCATGATTATCAGGATAATTTGACTCTTTTCAGATAACACATTATTCGAATACCTTCTTCTTTATTCGGATAATATTTGAGATTTTACACTAAGACTATTCGAATAGTTGATATACCTATTTGAATAGTGATCTCTTAAATATAAGAAGGATTATCCTGATACTTTAGCGATTATTCGAATACTTGCTTCTAATTTGATCAAGAAATAATTTCCTTTCAGCTTTCTATATTATTCGAATAGTTTTCTTGCTATTCGAATAATTTCTCATCTTAATCTCATAGTCTTAGTTTTGAAATGCTATTCGAATATTAATAACACTATTCGAATAGTGTCTTTACTATTCAAACAGTCTTCATGTTATTCGAATAACAAAATGTGAAAAACCTTTGAACGTACAAAGTAATATTCTGATAATGATTATACTATTCGAATAGTTATACTATTATCCGGATAATGCATTTGAAACTCACTTTGGGAAATATAAGCACTAATCGAATAACGTGTAAGCTATTCGAATATTTTTAGTTTAGAAAAACTTTCAACTGTTATATTAGTTCATACTATTCGAATAGTCAAGGACTATTCGAATAATACAACTATTTATCAGTGTATCATTATTCAAATAATGTATACATTATCATGATAACTATCTATCTATCCGAATAGTCTAAGAGTTATCAGAATATTAGCTAATGAAAACTGAGTAACAATATTCGAATAGTAAGTATACTATTCGAATACTTTCTTAGCAAAAGCTTGTGAATGAAAATGCATAGACAAATTAAACTAAACTTAGGTTTGTTATCATCAAAACTATGAATCTAACAGAGAGAAAGGGAGAACAACAAGGAAAAACCTAAGATTGTTAGCTTAAATCTCTTTGAAACTCTGACCTAAGGCTCCAAATCTTTAAGGTTCTCCTTTCCCAATCTCTCCTTAGCTTAATTTTGGCAACTTCAAGTCAGAATCAACGATTTCAGCCCCCTCTATAAGCTTTTATCTAGGTTTTTTGCATTAGCAATTCAAAATGCACAACTTTATTTTTGGGCAATTCACTGTTGCTTCGTTGTGGCAAATTGGCAGCAAATTTGCACTAGACTAGGGTAGCAAGGTCAACAATTTTCTTTATGGTTTTGCTTTGGCAAAAGGGTGGTGAAATGACAATGAATTACACATAGGAGTTGTTGACTTTTACAGTGCTTTTGTTGTGATGAACCTGCGGCAAGTGCATGTGTCATCCTTTTTCTTTGTCATTTGATTCTTGCATTCTTTTGGTTCTTTTCTAAGCTTCTTATGATCTTTCCAAGCTTTCGCATCTAGTCATCATCCTCTTACAAAAAGGAGGATTTTACGAGCTACTTAAAAACTCTTTAAACAGTAAAAAGTATTCACATTTAGCTTAATATTTTCTGAAGTTTGAACATTATTTTACCAAATCACATTTTACTTTATGTATGTCTATTTTATGCATAAATTGATTCCAAAAACCTATAAAAGTATGTGAAAATGTGTTGAAATATATGAATTTCTTGAGATTATTACTTCCGTAAACTTAAGTTTTTGCTTGTGTTCAAGCAAACATCAAAAAAAATTTCCACGAGCTAATCAAATGCTATCGAATTTGCATTACTGCTTATGTCCTCACTCATTGCTCTAAGGATTTTACAACACAGGAAATTAAAGGAATATACCAAATTGAATGCTTCATAGTTTTAAACCAAGTCCAAGATTTCTTTGAGAGTAATTGTATAAGAGGAGCCACAAAATAATTTCCCAGCTCTTAGTCACATGAAGTACTTTAATCCATACATACCCTCTTTTCCATCACTCTTTGCTTAAAAACTCACCTTACAAAGTCTCGAAATGATAACGACTTTTTAAGCTTGTAATATGGCCATAGGTTTAAGGAATTATAAAAGAAAGTGAAAGAGATATGTATTCAAAAACTCTGAGATCAATGAAATAAGAAATTTCTCTATTATTTGTCTTTTCTTCTTACTTATTTTTTTTACAACTCCCCCAAACTTGAGCGAACTTCTTTCTCTTCTTTTCAAGCCTTGTTGATTTCCAACTTATATTCACAATTTTCTTTTTGTGTTTTGTTTGTTTCCTTTTTGAACATGAAACTTGGCTTGGTTTATATACACATTGAGCCCTAAACAAACTTTACCCTCCATACGTAGAACTTGACCATCAAACTATTTTTTTTCAAATTCCATTTATCTCAAAGAAGGGTATGTCATAGTCTTTATGGCTAAGGGTTAGGAAAGTGGGTTGTTTTTTAAAATGAAAATTTTCCTTTACTTTTCAAAGATAGGTTTAAAGTGGAAGTAATGTAATTCAAGTTAGCTTGAAAGGCTCAACCACTCTTTAAAGAATTGCCTAAATCATTTATCAAAACCGTATAGGGTAAACCTCAAGCTTTGAAGAACTCCAAAGATGATTTTTAAAGCTATCTAATTGAAGATAGGGACATAAACTAATTTACTACATATTCCCTCAATAAAAGCCTTCAAAATACCTTTTACTCTAATAGTGCATTATAATACTCAAAAGAATTCTTTAAAAGCTTACCCTAATACCACAATTTACTCAACAAAACATATTAGTTATAATTTTCTATCAAGTATAATTCCAAGCAAATATCCAATCATTGGAGCATTCAAGCAATTTTAATAATCAATTCATCAACTCATTCTTAAAACATCATTTAAACAAAAGACCAAGTAGGTGAAATCTCACACATTTCAATCTTTTCACATCATCTATACAACCCATTTCAAAACTGTGTATAATGACTATATATTTAGGTTCACCAAAATTTCAAAATTTTATAACCACTACCCAAACTTAAAACTGACAGTGTCCTTGCTATCAACTTAAGTTAAGGTAAGAGGCTATTTCTATATGTTAGTGCAAGCGTTTCACCCAAGAGGGGGGTGAATTGGATGATACCAACAATTTTGTTGCATATATGAAAATTAACAGAATATTTAAAGCAGTTGAGAGCAAAGAGAAATATCACTGAAGTGTATACCGGGAGTTATACTAGTTCGGCCACAACCACTTTAACCTACGTCCAGTCCTCAGAGCGTCTCTGAGAGTTTTACTATATTCTCTAAGATTCAGTAGGTTCTTGGCACCTCAGTACACAGCAAGTTCCTTCACCTGGATACTCACTCCCCCTTACACATTGTAATCAAATCCCCAACTCAAGGTTCCACAACCTTAAGTTGTCTCAATAACAAATATTGAGTTTGTGATGAAAAACTCTCTTATAGAGCAAATATATAATCATTGAAGTACAATGAATGAGTATAAGAAAAACAGAGCACTAAGAATGTGTTGATCAATGAATGTTTGTGTGTTCTCAGTTGTTGTTGTACTATGCTCTTTGAATGTGCCATATATATAGATGATTTGTAGTGTTCGTTAGAAGCATTTCAAATATGTCTGTTAGAGTTGTGCAGCAACGGTTGGCCATTCTTCAAATTTGAAAACTATCCATTTACGGTAGGTAGTGGTAGGTGAGCATTCGGACCTTTTATTTGACTTTTCACTTATGTCATGATTTCTTCATTGTTTATCTGTAAACATCTTAGAATACTAGTGTAATAAAGAGTTAATCATATAGATAACATATCAACAAACATTTGATTAAAAGCATGATTTCTGGACTGCATTATTCAAGTGGCTACTCGGGTGAACATGCTCATTACTCAAGTACTCCCTCAAGTAAACCTATCAAAAAATATGGCAGAGAGTAATTCAACATTTTTCATAAAATATTACTTGGGTAAGACATGGAGTAAGATGTATCACAAACCTTGGAACTACCTGATTACTCGAGTGGCCATGTCTTTTCTTCATAAGTTACTTGAGTGCTCCCTCAAGTAAGCTATCAAATAAGTGTGCAGATTACTCAAGTAGTCCCTCGAGTAATGTCATTCAAATCTTGGCCGAGAGTACTTGTTCTTTACTTTCCTGATTACTCGAGTGACCCCTCAAGTAATGCTTCAAATAACTCCACAGATTACTTGAGTGCTCCCTCGAGTATTGCCTTTTTCTCACTCGGTTACTTGAGTGGCTACTCAAGTAAATTGTTGCATTTCTTGCCCAAGAGCTACTAGAAGATATTTGACCTGGTTACTTGAGTGCCTAATCGAGTAATGCCTTTTCTCAAGTGTTACTCGTGTGGTTACTCGAGTAATGTTTCATATAACTTTACAAATTACTCAAGTGGCCCCTCGAGTAACTTCTTCCAAATTTTGGTAGTGCCTCTCTAAAACATTTTCTCCAATATTACTTGAGTGCTCACTCGAGTAGCAGTGTTTCTTACTCAAGTACTCACTCGAGTAAACCTTTAAAGAATCTGCCAGTGATGTTCTTCCTCTGCTCTATCTCTCATATCTTCTTCATTACTCTAGTGCTTACTTCAAGTAAAGCTTTGTCTGCCATTTATTTACTTTATTCTAATTCATTTGTTTGTTATCATATCCTTTTTCATCATTAGTCCAATCTTTGTTATCATCAAAACATATGGGATCTAACACTATACACACTTGCATAAGAAGACAATAATAGAATCCAAGCATGATCAACAGTATAGAAACAAAAACCAGATGCAATCATTCATAAGGATCATCAAGAGTTTAGAGCTAATAGCAGCTTATGAGGAGTTAAAAGAAAGAGCTATTAGTAGCTCCATCAACACATATTCAGGGCATTAGAAGCCTTCATCAAAATATGCACAAAAATAGAAAATTGAACTATATTATCCTAAAACTAACAGACAACTAAAAGTCAGATTCATATTCATATTCAAATAATTAGGCATATAAGCAAAAACAATAATTACACAAACATGAGTTAATTCTCAATATTCATAGGACTTAAGGAAGCAACAAACACATAATATGAAATCATAGTACCCGAGTTACAACCTCCATTTGGTTCTATATGATCATGTACCCCCAAATCAGCTCCTGCATCCTCAATAGCAGGAGGAATATCAACCCTGAACTTGCTTGCTATGCCTTCCACCATAGTTTCTAGCCACTTCAAGTGAAGATCATTCTTCAATTCTCTTTATGTTACTTCCTAAAGATGGGAATTTAGTGAAGCCAAAGTGATGGGGTTGTCATTGGTGTTTATGCCATTTAGATAGTCCTTACAGACCTATATATACTTGAATTTGTGTTGAGGGATAAATAAGATGTATGTGTCCTTTGCAGTATCCCCAGCTTATAGATATATATCAGAAATCAAATGAGAAAAGACCATCTATATGTGGGGATGATTAACCGAGTGTATCAGAGCATCATAAATGACAATTTCTAGCTTTACCGGTTGCTTTGTCACCAGCAATTGAACTAAAAGAGCATATTCCGGTGTTAAATCACTCAAATAAGACTGAGGGGAGATTTTGAAGCTAACAAGCTGCCACCATATGCAACCTTCTTTATTAAGGTAAGATTGCTTGAAATAAGATTTTCTTCCTTGCCCCTTAGCCTAACTCCACTTGGTCTCATGTGTTTGTCCTAATGTCTTGGCACTGTCCTCAAATGGAAAGAAAATACAATCATATTTCAATTTGTTATATGTGCATGTTTGAGCTAAAGGAAGGTCATAACCTCTGGGCTTATGGAAAGCTTTGTGTCTTGCTTAGGATATGAAAATTGGGTGGATGTTGAATGATACCATCCGGTATTAGTAGAGAAATGTCAAACAAAGGTTGCATTTGTATAAGACCGAGGTCAAGCACCTTGTGCAACTTCCATATTTGTGATGCCAGCTCATAAAAGGTACACATATCTATCCTTAGAAATTCTCTTTATTGGTGAAACTTCCTCTAATTTATGTGTACTTAAACCTGCTCTATAGTATCCATATCTTTTTTATTTTTTCTTAGAGGTTTAAGCTTTCTTTGGAGTTGTAGTCTTCTTTTGTTTTTGCTTCTTTCAGGAGCCTGAGGGTGCTTTTTGAGGTTTTCTCTTTGGTGCTATGATCTAAAACAAAAACACACAACAAGAAAGGCAACACACTAAACATTGAATAAGACTATAAACAGAAAAGAAAAATAAAACTGCTAACCTAAAAAAGAGAAAGAAAATCCCCCAAACTTAAATCTAACTAATCCCTTAACAAATCAGTCCATGAATCATCTCCCATCTTACTCCTATCATTGTTTCCCATTTGTCAACCCATAGCCTTCTATGAAACCTTTGCCATTCAAACATATGACATTAATCCTCAAAGATCAAGAGGTTCATAAAATATGATGTATATGCTCTTATAATATCTTGAATTTTAAGCCTATGAATTTGAGGAAAAGCTTATATCAGGCAAACGACTAAACCTAGTTTGGGAAGAGTCCCCAAAATGATAAGAGGTAGAGTGACTCTCAAGGACTATAAGACTCAACCCTCTAGGTAGAGAGTGACTCACCGGATAGTATGAGGGCCAGTATGTGAAAGTCATTGGGTAGAATATATCAGTATATGTGTACAAGGGGTCACTTGGTGCCATCTTATGGGACACACAGGTTGTAGCCAACATTTGGCAGACCTCGGTATATATGATACAGTCTTGAGTAAAACCTAAGTAGGATCCAGAGTAAACACCGATAAAGTAGATTTAATAAAGTAAGTAATGGTGATTAATGATGACTAATAATGATTTTACTTTATGGTTGGCACCACAAGAGGTTGACACTTGTCCCTCATCATTATGAAAGTAGCTTTATTAAAGTAAGTAATGATGATTTCACTTTATGGTTGGCACCACAAAAGGGTGACACTTGTCCCTCATCATTACACTTGACTTTTTGACTTTTGAGTTCGTACTTTAGAAAGGTTCCACCTAGCGCTTGTTTTAAGGGAACTTATCAGTCCTTGGCCCGATAACATGATTAACCACTTGAGTATCGAATATGGAGGTCAGGGGAATTCATCAGTCTCCTCCTTCCCCAGCCATAAAAGTCGGCCAAATGGCCTTAGAGAGAGAAAGAATAAAAGTAAAAAGGACACATGCAAGGCTAGGATTTCATCAAGGGCACATGTTACCATAGGATTGCAACAAATGGGAAACTTAGATCTAAATCACTCCCAACTCTCTCTCATAGTCCTTAAATTCAACGAAGGGAGGAAAAATTAGAGAAAAAATATGGAGAAAATAAGGAGAAAAAGAAAAAGGAGAGAAGGAAGAAACAAAGTAAGAACACAAAGTGTTCTTGCTTCTATTCAAGCTGGAATCAACATTTCTAGCTCTCGAAGCCTTCTCTAATGTTGTTCCTATCAGTAAGAGCAACATTTCTATGATTTTGGATTCTTGAGCAGACGTGTTTGGTGCCATTTACAATGTGGAGGTGTTGACAAATTCAAGAACCAAATATAGAATCATGTAGAGAGGTATGTATAAGCTTTAATTTGAGTCAAATATCTTAAGGTTTTACTAAGTTTTGTTATGTTTTTGGGACTGTCTTGAATTCTTCCAAGAGAGGTTTGAGGCTTAAAATGATCCTATGATTATGAATATGAATTTAAACAAGAGTTAAAGATGATATTCCATAAGTTTTGTGGTTAAATTTGTAAGAAATCAACTTATGGTAATTTAGGGTTCTATTTAACCAGACCTGGATCATAGAAAATGAATGTGACTTTGGTGGTTTTAAGGTTAGAAATAGATTCTACACACAAAATTGTGTGGAAAAAGGTTGTGAACATAATTTTAGAAGGGTTGGATTGAAAACCCAACAAGTTAACGTTAAGGTTAGGTGCTGTCAGTCTATGATTTCTAGGAGACCCCCTATTTGTAACGTATTTTTAAATGGCCAAATGTTATCCAATTGCCATGAAACCTTTCATACTTATAGGAGACATCCTAAGTTTTAATTTGATATAAAAAAAGTTCATTTGGGTTAGTAGATTGTAAGATATGAATTTTTGAAGTTGGACATTGAATCCGTAATGATTTCTGTGGCAGTGAGGATTGATTGGAATTTTTGGAACAGTGTGCTTGTAAGTGATAGTGGGAGGTATTTTTTCCTTAAAGTAGACTTAAAGAGCTTCACCTAGGACTTTGGACCACCCTATTTGAGGTTTACTTGATTAAGTTATGAGTTTTCAAAATTAGTTGACAAATATGGCAGATTAAGGTGACCCACAAATTTATGGCACCTAACATAATTTGGGACAAGTATGGGTCCAAAGATAAGAGACATGTCCTAAAGGCTAATATAGCCATATTGGACATTCAGCTATCATGACTCTAATGATGTGACTATATATCTAGGGTCATAACATGGCCAGGAAGAGGAAATAGAAGAATCTTCAAGCAACTTCAATGGTTGGAAGAAAAGGGGACAAGAAGAGGACATAAAGACAAAAGGTAGTAAAACTTTCCATATTTGCATTTACTTGATAAGTATGCTTAAGCAATTATGTGTTGAGTTACTTTGATGAATTGTATAAAACATATGTGAATGATTGAAGCTCTGTTTTGCTTATGTTGTGGCCACTAGTGAAATGTATCAAACATTAAGCATACAAATATGTCAATATGTTGGCATGAATTTATGTAAGCAAGCATGTCATGCATTAAGCTTGTATCTTGTATACGTAGTTAGTAAAGTTTGCTATCTCTTCAATCTCACTCTCCCCTCACCAACTATAAACACGTGAGCATAGAAGTAGGATGTAGAACGAAAAGCCCAAAGAAGATGTTATTGTATAGAGTTGAGGATTTATACCCTGTTATGTAAATATTGACATTTGATGTGGTTCATTGTATGATCCGTATGATGGATGAATGTTTCCTAAGTGTGCTAAATGAACTAGGAATGCGTAATCGCATGGTATGAGCCCATTAGTCAAGTAAGTGGAGAAATTTATTGAGTGGATAAATACTCTGATAATAATAAAAAGAATTAAGAAACAATGAGTTACGATGAAGATATGAACCTTTTTATCATAGTTTTTGAAAAGTTTAAAATTATTCAGAAAAACCCACTTAACTATTAGTTCGAGTCCTGTCTTGAGGTTAGGAATTGAAAGAACGTTACAAAGGAAAACTGATTAGTGGTTTGAATTCGATGCGTAAAACTTATCAGATCGATTATAGAAAAAAGGTTTTACAACTCTAATCTTGCAAAGTAATAAAATTTTTACAACTCTAATCTTGCAAAGTAATAAAATTGGACTCAAAAATTGAAGTGAAGCTACTATGTCAAAAATATTCAGGTTGAAGAGGAAAATATGATCTTGAATCAGTTGCTTTAGCCATAACATGTTAATTCTAGCTACCATAAGAAAATGCATGAGTTAGAAACTGCAAAACACTTGGTTTAGTTTGAGATAGCAGCAAATTTTCAATCCAGAGCAAAACAAAAGAGATCAAAGTTGGCTAATTTTACAAGCATCAATACTTGTAATACTTAAAACTTCCATAATCATCATCTGTTCAAACCTAAAGCACGTACATTTCTTAAAATAATGGCCTATTCTCGAAACAAAATCCAAACTAGAAACCTAAAACCCAAAAACAAAATGGAGAGAAGGATAAAGCAGTTACCTTGAGAAAGGAAAGTGAAAGACCATACACACAACAAAAAGGAGAGTGATTGATGTCGAATATGGCTAGAGAAGACGAAAAGAGAATGCAAATAGGTGTTGATGGGCTAGAGTGAAGAAGGTGTAAGGTTTGCTAGAGGAGGAGGAAATTAGAAGTGGCTGGCGGGAGAAGGAAAGAAAAACAAGAAATAATAATAATAATAATAATATAAAATATGGAAAATAAAAAAATATGGGGAAGAAATTAGGATTTAGGTTTGGAAGGAATTTATCAATAGGGGAATAAATTTTGAAATTCAAAAATGAATTGGGACCATATGTGAGATGGATTTATGAGGGTATAGTAATAATTGGATAAAGAAGACTAGGTAAAATGGGCAATGGACTTTATTATCATATATAATTATTATTATTATTTTTAGTTTAAAATATTTTTTTCTTTTTTTTTAGAGCAAAAATGCATTAAAATTTAGGTAGAGAAGACTTAGAATTTTCGTTGGTCACTTGCCGTGGCAAAATGATAGGGAAACTACATCAAAACTGGATAGAAGAGACTCTAAAAATCACAAAGGAAAAATGTCAACAAAATCCCAACAAAAGTAGTTAGAAGAGACTAAAACATTTGCTGAACTTTTGCCACAGTAAACTGACAAGGGGAACTCAACAAAATAAAATAGAAAAACCTACAAATTTTCTATTCTTTTGCCATGGCAAAATGACAGCGAAAACACATAAACTAGACAAAAACAATTCAAAAATTTGCTAAGCTTTTGAGCTGGCAAATTTATAGCAAAAATGATAAATAACAACAGTAAGCATAACATCCATATCACCCAAAATCCAATCTCAACATCTAATTTCTCAAGAGTCACCTATCATTCATATCATATCAAATCGAATTCATTTAAACACAGCAAAATTGCAACATGACTTTCAAAGAATAACATCAATTTCTCTCTATAACAACATGCAAGGTCCACAACAACTTTTGAGTGAAGTTACGTATTTACTCCCCTTTGTAGTTCCCTTGTTGATATACTTGATACTCTTCTATCCTCATCTCTCCAAATATACTATGTAGTTTACAAGGGACACTTTTCTCACCTATAAAAGAGGTCAACCAAACATAAAACCACTAAAACACAATAAAGTAAAGGAAATAGTTTAGAACTTGGGTTGCCTCCCAAGAAGCGCTTGGTTTATAGTCATTAACCTGACTCTTCTCTCCTTCAAGTGGAATCAATGAAGGGTAGAGTGATAGTTTGCTTTTCTACCATACCACCCCAATAATGCTTTAATTGTTGTCCATTGACTTTGAATTGCTCACCATCTTGTCCTTCTAGCTCCATAACACCTTGTCAAAGACTTGAACCACAGTAAAAGGTCCAGACCATCTAGACTTCAATTTTCCCGAAAAAATCTTCAACTTAGGATTGTATAGGAGCACTCATTGACCTAGCTCAAAACAATTGAACACAATTCTCTTGTCATGCCACCTATTTGTTTTCTCCTCTTAAAGCTTAGAATTCTTATAAGCATGGAAATGAAATTCTTCAAGCTCATTGAGTAGCAATAGTCTTTTGTCTCCCGCTTCTTTCTCATCAAAATTCAACTTTTTAGTAGCCCAATAGACATTGTGTTCCAACTCCACAGGTAGATGACAAGCTTTCCTAAAAACCAATCGGTAGGAGGATATACCGATAGGTGTCTTGAAGCAGTGCGATAGGCCCATAGTACATCATCTAACTTCATGGACCAATCCTTTTGAGTGATACCCATGGTTTTCAAGAGGATTTTCTTGATTTCTCTATTAGAAATTTTAGCTTGACCATTCATTTAAGGATGATGAGCTGAAGCAACCTTATGTTTCACTTCATACATCTTCAAAAGAGATTTAAATTAATGGTTGCAAAAGTGGGTGCTCTATCACTCATAATAGCCCTTGGAGCACTGAAGTGAGTAAAAATATTCTTTTTCATAAATTTGTCCACCACTTTAGCATCATTTATTAGGGAAGCAATGGCCTCAACCTATTTAGACATATAATCCACCGCTACCAGAATGCATTGATTGTTGAAGCTTAGGAAAAGGTCCTATGAAATCAATCCCCCATACGTCAAATAATTCAACTTCCAACATGCTATTAATTGGCATTTCATTTCACTTAGAGATATTACCAACTCTTTGACACCAGTTACAAGATTGAGTGAATTCATAAGAATATTTGAACAATGATGGTTAGAAAAATCTAGATTGCAAGACTTTTGCAGCAAACTTATTACCACAAAAATGGCCTCCATACACATAGGAATGCAACACTTCAAGACATTATGTTGCTTACTTTTTGGAACACATCTTCTAATCAACTGATCAGCACAATAGTGAAATAAGAATGGCTTTCCCCAATAATAGAACTTGACATCATGTAAGAACTTTTCTAATGGTGATAGCTTAAGTCCTCAGAAATGATTCTACTCACAAGGTAATTCATTATGTCAGCATACTAAGGAGTTTTAGAGTGACTCATAAAAAAATAGTTGCTTATCTAGAAAAGATTCATGAATTGCTAGATCCCAATCATGTTGAGCTTCAGTACTAAACATAGATAAGTGATTGTCAACTTGGTTTTCAGAGCCCTTTCTATCAATATTCTCAAGATCAAATTCTTGTAAGAGCAAAACCCATCGAATCAATCTTCTTTAGACTCTTTCTTATTAAAGAGGTACCGTAGAGTACAATGATCAGTATAGACGACCACTTTGGCACCAACCAAGAAAGGCTGGAACTTGCCAAATGCATACACTACAGCCAAAAGCTCTTTATCTGTAGTAGTGTAGTTTTTTCTAGCATCATCGAGTGTCTTGCTAGCATAGTAAATTGGATGAAAGACTTTATCCTTTTTCTGCCTAAGTACAACTCATACAACATAATCATTGGCGTCCCACATCACTATAAAGGGTAAACTCCAATCCGGAGTCGTGATGATAGGAGTGGTTACAAGTCTTCTTTTTATTTCTTTAAATGCTTTTAAACATGCATTATCAAACTTGAACTTGATATCTTTCTCAAGTAAAGTACATAGTGGCTTGGTGATTTTGGAAAAATCCTTCAGGAACCTTCTATAGAATCCAACATGGCCGTAAAAGCTTCTCACACCTTTAATACTAGTAGGTGGAGGAAGTTTCTCAATGTAACACCACAAATTTAATATTCACCAAATATATTGTAATTATTTGGGAAATTCAATAAAATGGTGAATATTCATGAATTTGGACTTTATGAATTTTATAAATGTTCATATTCATGAGAAATTAGTCAAAAATAATTATGGAATTAATTTGGATAATTTAAAAAGCCCAATATTAAGGACAAAAAATGGAGAAATAATAGAGAAAATATTTGGTCCAAAAATATATGGGAATTGACCAATGAAAAATGAGAAAAAAAATTAGATTAAAAAGGTAATGACAAAATCATAATTTTGCCAAATTATCACAAAATTTATTATTTTTCAATTAATTGAAGTTAATTTCAATTAATTAAGGAAAATAAAAGGTAAAAATATATTTAAAATATTTTGTCAATTCAATATGAATTTGTGAAAAATTTGAGTAAAAAGTGCAATTTTAACCAAAATTGAAACTTTACGTATAAAGTATTTACGTAATTGGAACAAGTTGTGAAGTAAATTAAGACCACAAGGAGGGACCTCTAGATGTCTCCTATATGTGGCATAAAGAAAGAAATATTATTTGGGCTTAATGGCATGATTACATGTACATAAAAGTTATTGCACATAAAAAGGGATTTTGGTATTTTTTGGAAATATTAAATAAATGAAATATGATATAAGATATTAAAATAAAACGTCATCTTCCTCCTTTATTCAGCTAAAACTGACACCACTTTCAGCATTTAGAGAGAAGAAGTGTGAGATTTTCTTAGAGAGAGAAAGGAGGAAAAAAGCTTACAAAGGTAGGTACTTTCTTCGGTAAATCGGTTCTTAATGCATGTAACTCTGATTCTAAGCTACTCCTCTATGTTCTTTAAGGTTTAGAGGCTCAAAAATTCTGTATTGAGGGCTAGGTTTTTCAGCCAATTCAAGGAAAAGCTAGTGGGAACTTGAGGTAAGTTCTAAACCTTCGTATATTAACTATTCTAGCTGTTGGGGACAATTTAATCGGTGAAATTTTGTCGGATTGTCATTGGTTTTAATTTTTGGAAATGGGTTGGCCTAGGGGCTATACTGCTAAAAGTGGGTCTAAATGGTAGTTGTAACCTAATGGGATAGTCAATATAATGGTTAGAAGTAGAAAGAAACATGTTTACAGAGCCGAAATCACAAAACCCTGATTTTTCCCAGAAACCTATAAGTTTTAGCCAGGGCTGTAAATGGGCCTTAGATTTAGATTTTTAATGATTTAATGGTTTCATTGAGTCCATGAGGGAAAATTAGGTGGAGTTACAGTTGGTCACTTTTTTGGAAAAGCCCGAAAAAGCATAATTACCAAAACGTCCCTAAAACCCTTAAAACGGGGCTGCCAAGGGTAATTTCATCTTTTGGAAGTGAATTTGGTAATTTTGAACCCAGAAATGGATTCTTTGGGCAGAAATATGTCAAGATAGCCTAGATGAGAATTCTGAAAAAGTGCAGCCGGATCGGGTACGATAGGGCTAGGACGGGGGACAAAGGCATTTTAGTAAATTTTCATAATAGGCTTATATAACCACTAAAAACACGATGGAAGTGTCTAAATGGTACATTTGGAATCGTAGGACCAAGTTGAGAGCCCGAGTTACTGGCATACAAATCAAGGAGAAAAGACTGGAGGTGGGGAACTTACCTCTCCTACGTGTATTTGATATTTGTACTAGTGTATTGATGCATGTTATTACTTTGCTTGTTTATGTGAAAGATATATGAATGATTGAAGCTTTGTTTCTATTTATGCAATGGCCATAAGTATGTTGTTTGAAACATTGAGCACTCGAATATGTCATTGTGAGAGCATGAGCTATATAATGTAAGCATGTCATACATTAAGCACTTATCTTACATGCATATTGCTACTGTTTTCCTACTGAGATTCTCTCGAACCTCACCCTCCCCTATCAACAAATTAGATAGGTGCAGGCAGAAGATACGATGAGAACAAATAAAAGAACCGTACGAGGGAATTGCATTCGTGGAACGAAGACGGGAAGATGTCTCTGTTTCACTGGGATAAGTTTAGACACCCAAGTAGTCCTGTGTGGCTATATTGATAGTAATGATCATGTACAAATTGTTGCAAATTGAACCCTAAAGGCTAATTATTATACTTTGAACATTATTAATTTAATGAAATTTCTCCATTATGTTCTCATATTATTTGCATGTTAATTGTGATAATTGTATCCTTGGATAAATTATAAAGATTGTTCTAAAATGTCCCTGGTCAGTCATCTATGCGGGAGTAGAGATGAAACAAGACTAGTATGACTTTGATAAGATATGGAGATACGGATCAAAGTCTTAGGCACTTGTAAGAGTACAAGGTGCTGGATTAACCTACAATGAGAAAGCTACATGGATCAAGTTATAAGCTTTTCTTATGTATAATCACATCACAATGCCCTTTGACCTGAGGTCATCATGAATTCCTACATGAGAGTTGATATGCTTTGAACTAGTCAAAAGTTACTTTTGACAAGGTGATGATAAAGGTTACGATCAGGCCTGGTGGTTTTTTCATGCAGAGGAATATGAATGATCAAGATGGAATTTGTCGCTCACATTAGTAGAGAGATATTACTGGGCCCCTCGATGAGTGAGTCTAAGAAATGTATGGCCATACTACGATGGAAATGAGTTTCTATTTCTATTATCAGACTACTTAGGAATTGAGAAAGTAATGGTCAGGAACAAGAGGATATATCGTGTGACAAAAGGGGCATGACATGGTTGTATGATAGGTTGCATCGTGTTAACGATCCTCATATGAATTGGCTAGTCGTAATATCTTGCTAGAGGCTGTTTGCGACTTGTGGGTAAATACAGTTATTGACCCACTGCCAACTTCGTATGGGCCTATAGGGTCGCACACGAGCATGATCCAACATGAGATAATGTTTAATCTAGGGTGGAGGAATTTTATATTTATATATATAATATAAAATTCGTTAATAATGTTATATATATATGTATTTTAGAAATACATATTTTATATATATGTGTATATATTATGATATTATTATATTGTATTAATTTTAAATTTAATTTTATTAAGATAAATTAGATTTAATAACTAACATGATAGAGATATAGTATCTCAGATTTAATTTATGAAGATAAATTAAATCTAATGGCTCTTTATTTGGATTAAATAAATAGGTTAAATTAAAACTGTTGGATAGATTTAATTTAAACTGAATTTATTTAATTAGCTCATCAGGATAATTAATTGTTAATTAATTTCAAAATTAATAAAGATTAATTTTGAAATTCGAATATAGCCCTCATAGGTTATAAACTTGATAGAGCATATATACTTATAGACGAATGAGAATTTAGAGTTGCAAGAGAAACACTAGGAGACAATTGGAGGTGCTAGCATGTAGTCTATGTTGAAGAGCATTCGTGTGAATACCAGTAGGAGGAGCGGACCTGACGTGTTGGCTACTAGAGATTGAAAACCCTGAATTCAAAGGTACAAATCTTTCTAACTCGGTTTAAACTCCGTTGATAGATCCTCAATTAGGATCAGCGAAAACTTTAAAATTCTTCTACTGTGCCTGCTGATCCTATACTGGCATCAGAGCCAGATCAATTGTGTGTTTAAATTGAGTTTATGTTCTTATACATGTGATATATATGAGATATATATGTATGGTTAAAAGAAGGCGATCGAATATGTATCTAATTTAGTTTTCAGTTTTAAGAAAGTCGAATAGTATGTGATCTGCTGCGTATTATATGCGATATTGAAATATGTTTCGGTTTTTGAGAAAGTTGAACCTATGCGATTTGTTACTGTGTCATGATTTCTATTTTGGATGGGATCCAAAATTGGAATTCTCATCATTCTTGGTTTCGAATTGGTTCAAGATCACGACCTACGGACATGTTAGGGTCTCAATTAGATTTAGAGATCTGCAATAATGGAGAAGAACTGAGTCTAAGTTTGGATCCCTATTCGGGTTGTAGGGATCCGAAACTAAGGGGAAGACAATTCAGATCGGAAGCATTATGAGCCATTTTTTTTAAACTAGGCCAAAATCTTATGAATTGGGCTGAAACAAATATTTTAAAAATTGGGCCAGAAATTTTTAAATATTTCTTTTAACTGGACCACCGTGACTACCTGTTCGTAGCGTGATATAACCTAATAACAACATTTATTGCTTTTCATATTGTATGAACTCTTGTTGTGGTTTATTCTTCATACTTCACTACTACAAAATTGAGAGATAACCACCCCAAGTACGTCCCAAATTGAAAATTGGGTGGTTAAAAAGGGAGGCGGTGGCATTTTCGTAATTATACATATGTAGGGGAACCTTTAGGCGTCCCAAAATTAAATTTAGGACGCCTAAAGTGCTTCCAGGCGCGAAATATAAATTTCGTAAATTTTTTTAGCGCCTGGAGCTGGAATTAGACGTCCCAAAAGAATTTTGGGAAACCTAAAGTCTGACTTTAGGCATCCCAAATCCATTTGGGACGCCTAAAGTCTGGGTTTAGGCGTCCCAAAATCATTTGGGACACCTAAACCAAGACTTTTTAGGACGCCGGCGCATGTCAGACACTTGTCTGACATGCGTCTTCTCATCAACCACCTCCTCTTCACTTTACTCTTTTACTCCTCCCCACCCACCGTCAGCTCCCTCCTCCCTTCTTCTTCCTCTTTGTTTTTCTTCAACTCCTCCCTCCTCCGTTCTTCTTCCTCTTTTTTTTTTCTTCAACTCCTCCCTCCTCCCTTCTTCTTCCTCTTTGTTTCTTCAACTCCTTTGTTTCTTTGTTTCTTCAACGCACGCAACCAGTCGACCCTGCTGCAACTTCACCTCCTCCACAGTGTGTAGATTTTTGCTCTCCTCCACCTCCTTCCTTCCAATATTGTGCACACCACCATGGATCTCCAACGTCCTCTCCAGCAAACTAGTGGGTGCCCCTGATCAGGTTCATTTATTTTCTTCTTGTTTTTTTTGTAACAGAATGGTATGCATATTTTCTTTTTAAAATATAAATTTACTTGAAATGGTTGAGATTTTGCTTATATATTGCTTATATTGAGATGGTTGAGATTAGCCTGGTGTGTTTGGTGTCTTATATTGCTTAAATTGCATGTATTCGGAAACTCCAGTGCAACGGTTTATTTTCTTGTTTAAATATAAATTTACTTGTGTATACCATTAATTAGTATATATAATAAATTAAAATATGATTTGTTTAAATTAAAGAAATTCTTGTATTCCAAATGAATTATGAAGAATAATTCAAGCCAAAACTAAAAAGAAAACCATAACCCCGATATTCATTAAATGATTTTTATCTAAATATTTTCAATAAAACAATTTTATTTTTGGAAGAACTCAACTTAAAATTGTTTTGTTAATATGAAACTCATTTTTTTTAAATCTTCCAAACCTCAAAAAAATTCTTTAATTTAATCTTATTATATTTATTTTATTATACATTAATGTTTATATACATATACTTATTAAAAAAATAAGTTACATAGCACTGAAACCTTTTTAAGAGGAGAGAGGAGGCTAGAAGGGCAATAAAGTTATTAAGCCCATATTTTAAAATCCTAAATTGGGTTGATAACTTAATTAGGCAATCCCATCATATGTCGTTGACAATTATACTAAACGTGTGAATGTTATTGGGAATGCCATAGGTGGTAACAAAATGGATCATAGTTGGATGAATGCTTTGAGAACTAGTGAAGAATATGAGAAAGGGGTGGAAGAATTTATTGAATTCGCTAAAAAGAATGCTCCTGCAAAAAATGGGAAGTATTTTTGTCCTTGTGTCAATTGTTTGAATGAGAGTCGACAGGATGTTGATGTCATAAAGGATCACCTACTTTGTGATGGAATAAATCTGCGATACACAAGGTGGATATGGCATGGTGAGGAAGTAACGAATTGTCTGTCGCATAGGATGGAAGATGTGGATATCATAGGTGAAGATAGAATGGAGAAAATGATTAACGATGTTGAGGCATAATCCTTTGCGCAGTCGCAGGAGTATGACAGCCTGCGGAGTGATGCAGAGACACCATTGTACAATGGTAGTAAGTACACGCGGCTGACGGGAACATTACATTTGGTTAACTTAAAGGCAACTTGTGGGTGGACCGATAGTAGTTTCACATTGCTGCTTGAACTATTGTGTGATATGTTTCCAGAGGATAAAGTACTTCCAAATCGTATGTATGAGGCCAAGAAAATCCTATCTACGATGAGTATGGAGTATAAAAAGATACATGCTTGCCCTAATGACTGCGTACTGTACAGAAATGAGTATGGAGGTCTTAGTGAGTGTCCTAAGTGTAAAACTGCACGATACAAAGTGAAAAAAGATGGTGGTTGTGGTGATGTGACAAGTAAAAGGCAACCTTTAAAGGTTATGTGGTATCTTCCAATAATACCACGTTTTAAATGTTTGTTTGCGACTGCAACAAAAGCGAAGAAGTTGAGATGGCACTCTGATGAGAGAATATCTGATGGGAAATATCTTCGGTACCCAGTTGACTCTCCACAATGGCAAAAAATAGATGAAATGTTCCCTCAATTTGGCAGCGAGCCAAGAAACCTACGGCTTGGGCTTTGTACAGACGGCATCAATCCGTATAGAACTCTTACTAGCACACATAGTGCGTGGCCAGTTCTCCTTGTAATATACAACTTGTCTCCCTAGCTATGTATGAAACATAAGTATATGATGCTATCTATGATGATTTCTGGACCAAAATAGCCAGGGAACGATATTGATGTCTATTTGGTGCCTTTGATTGAGGACTTGAAGAAGTTGTGGGAGGAAGGCGTAGATGTGTTTGATGCTTATAAGAAGGAGTCTTTCAAGCTATGTGCAATGATTTTCACAATGATAAACGACTTCCCTGCGTACGGAAACTTGTCAGGGTACAACGTGAAGGGTCACAAAGCATGCCCAATATGTGAAGCAGACACACACTTCCAACAACTAAAGCATGGAAGAAAAACTGTCTACCTTGGCCACAGGAGGTTTCTTCATCGGTTCCACCTGTATCGTAGGCTAAGAAAGCGGTTTAACGGCTTACCGGAGCATGGAATGGCTCCAAAGTCATTAACTAGAGAGGAAGTCTACAATCAAGTGGAACGTATCAATGTCACTTTTTGTAAGTCTTATGAGCAAAAAGTTCTACTAGGAATTCTCTCAACTGCTTCTCTCATAAGGATATCTACCCTATCAAGTTCCCAATACCTTGAGATCAAATGAAAATTGAATTTGAAGTATATACAGACTCTCTTAAAGAGAAAATATGATAAACACTGAAGAATCATATGAATACAAAGAAAATATGGATAACAGAGACTAGTGAATTTTCTTATGTGAATTCTTGTTCTTGATTCCTTTTGATGGTCTCTGAAGCTATGTATTTATAGCCAGTAGATTTTTCCTATTGAATACTAATCGTTGTGGAGCGGAGCATGTTACTGTGGAACAGCATGCGTACTTTTGAAATCTTTAAACGCGGTAGGTACGTATTTGGTTGGTCATAATGATGCTGGCTGCCATTGTTTGACTTCCTCTGTGTTTTCCTAATTCAAACGTTCAAACACCTGTATCACACTTGTAATATATGTTAAATGATGTTATATACTAATAATAGGTAGAAATAGAATGAATAAATAACATTAAACCATATTCAGATTCAACGCTATAAGAATCGTACGTTTTTTACTTCTGGTAGAGCTTCACTCGAGTGTTGAGTGGGCTCACTCGAGTGTAATACCATATTATCTCTTTTTGCTTCAGTTTTATACTTGCACTTCCATGTGATTTTGAGAGAATGTATTTTTGCACTTGTGAGTGAAGTAGGACCCCACTCGAGCATAGGTCTCCTCACTCGAGTGCACCTTCATTTTTTAGTAAAGGCCATGTCTCTAGACAGCACTCGCATCCCACTTTATCAAGAGTGTGATTTTGCACTTACAGGTGATGTGGGTCCTCACTCGAGCATTCTTACTCTCACTTGAGTGAACTGAATAGGCTTCTATAAGATACTCTTTGTTTTCAACACTTGTATCAGAATAGAGAAAGTTAGACTCCACACTCACGAGTGCTGAGGTATCACTCGGGTGGAGATTTATCCACTCGAGCACACTATCTCCTTCATGAACTTAGCGACTCTTGGACAAACACTTTCTATCCAACACTTACATGTGCTCGAGTACAAAACTGCTTGATGCTTGAGTGTTAGCTCTATTGCTCGAGTGCATCAGTTGACTTAACAGCAATTGCTCACGGGCAAACACTTTTTGTCCAACACTTGAATGTGCTCGAGTGCAAAACTACTTGATGCTCGAGTGTTAACTCTGTTGCTCGAGTGCATCAGTAGACCTGACAGCTATTGCTCTCAGGCAAACACTTTCTGTCCAACACTTGCATGTGCTGGACTGTAAAACAACTTGGTGCTCGAGTGTTAGATCTATTACTCGAGTGCATCAGTAAAACTGACAGCAAACACTTTTAAACTTTGTCTTATGCATTTGGTAACTTTGTAACTATTGTCTAGACTTGTAAAAGACATAATTTGCACACAATAACCTTTTGTTGTCATCAAAACTTGGAATCTAACACTAGCTTCATTATGATTAGGTATATACATATATATACAACCAATATAACCAAATGAGGCTACCAAAATACCTATGTTTAATCCTAAATAGTTTACAGATAACCGACATAAAATAAACTCTTTTCCTCCACCTTCTTATTTCTGCAAAATCAACACTTGCTTGCCCCTTGGGCTGCTTTCTTTCTTTGTATATCATTAATGGAAAGGGTGAGATTCATGAGAATCTCAGTAGTAACAGTAGTCAGTCATAAAATATGCAAGTTCACAAAGTATGTTAAATGAACCATCATATGATTAAGCTAGCATTTGGCAATCAAGCTACAACACAACTCTAATCACAATACACACAGTTCAATACCACACAGTTGGTATAACATGTCTTACATCCTTACCTTGAATGCATATTAGGTCTTACACCCCATGCCCTAGGCACATCGGGTCTTATAGCCTTACTCATAGAAATGCATATTAGGTCTTATAGCCTAGGGTTACGTCAAATGCAATAATGTGCATCACGACTTACGGCTTTAGGACTCATAGTTCAATATCATTCCATATATTCATAAAATGAATATAATCAATGGTGACACATACATGCAACACAATACATAATATATGAGAGAAAGAGTTACTACCTGACTGCCTTTCCTAGATTTTACCTTCTTTAATTTGAGTTCTCTTGGGGCTTGAGCAAATATCATATCCTATAATTTGAATTTATGAAGAGTGGGGTTATTACTTATTCCAATTTATCAATATAATAAATATTATGTTATTCTTGACCCATTCATAATTCTTGTCCTTTAATTTTGAATTTGTTGGTTATCATAATTACTCGTTTGCGCTTGTGCCTAAAGTGTTCCTAATTTATGACTTTCTATATGATTTTCACATATTGTGATTTAGGTACTCAATTTGGTTCAATTGGTCTATCAAACATGTTCCTAATCCTCAAATTATATTTCCCTTAAAACTATAAATTCCAGAATTAAACTCAATTCTACCTCACTTTTCACGTAACTTGAAAAATCATCTTTTATCAACCATATAAAGAATCCAAACCATATAAAGAATGTGGCTGAGAGTGTGTGTATTATTTACTTTGCTTCTATCAAAGTGTCCTCCTCAATTTTGAAAAGTTCCAGCTTTAAAAACATCCTTTAAATCATAATTCTAAAGTCTCTATGCTTACTTGAGTCATCTAACATAATTGTTCCTTATTTGGCAGCATAAAACAATAAGTTTCTTATAATTTTCCAGCCTTAGCGATTCAATTCCAGACATTCATCATACACACGTAAAAATATACTTATATCATTTAAACTCTATTTCTTTACATCACTAATTACTTATAATATTTCTTTTAACTCTTCAACCATTCGCCCAACAGCGAAGGGTCTTTCTAGCTATGAAGTTTCACCTTTCACACTACTAATGTTTCATCTTTCTTTATCTAAGATCCTCATTTAGCATCAACATAACATTCACAGCAATTAATACATAGTTTTCCTTCCCAATTTCAGTTCCTAAATCTAACCCTTAACAATAACTTTGACCACTAAGATATTTGCTAGCCATATAGAGGTATTTAACAGCAGCCTTCATTTTCATTTGTAAACTATTAGAACCATAAAATTAAAAAAAATACATTCCTAGCCCCACCAAACAACCTTGGCCGAGACTTACATACACATAAATCATCTTTCTTTCTTTGTTTTTTTACGTAATGGTTCCATATTATACAGAATCCTCTTTGAGCTATTGGAATAATTATATTTAGTAAAATTCATTTCTTCCATACTTAATATATGCTAGCCGAAAATAAGGGATAAACAAAATTTAAAACTTATATCCCATCCTTCTAAAACATCAGCAAATGTCTCTAAATAAAAAATTATACATATATACTTATATATATAAACACATCAAACACATTTCACAGCACCTTATAAGTCATGTAGTTATGGATTTAATGTGAAGTTCTTTTTAGTTTTGAGAATCATTTCAAGCAATTTGGCATCCATACTCACAAGCTCATATTCACACATGCAACAATACCTTTACTCTTTAACCTTAATATCAAAGAATCTAAAACCATACACAACCAGACAATAAAGCACAAATTTAGGCATATTAAAACAGGGCAACCCAAACCACACGCTAAAACAAAGCCCCTGTTTCGGTCAATACAAAACAGAGAAGCCCAACCTCATGCAATATCGAATACCATGATTATAGTCTTTAATATACTCTTTAGCTACTATTTCATCTCTTAATCACTTATTTTTCTTCTGCAAAAACTCAGATACAATCACCCTTCCTAGAATAAAACTACTCCCATCAAAGAAACAAAAGACGGTAGGGGACTTAGGGTGCTTACCTAAACCCAACTCCTAGCTTGCATGTGAGGTCTGGTACCTTCTTTTTCCTTCTTCTCCAGCGAGAATCACTCTCACTCTTGGTCTCTCTCTCTCGCCCTTCTCTTTTCTTTCTCAAGCTCTCTCTCTCACTCTTTCTCTTCGGGCCAAATGTGAAATACTGAGGCAGGTGAGGTGAAGTTGAGTGTTTAAGTGAGGTGAGTGTGCTGGTGTGGGTCAGTTTATTATGGGTATCCGAATTGAGAGAGGAGTTGAGCTGTTGCATGAGTATATATGTGCCATATGTCTAGGTAGCTAATGAGGTGAGAAGGAGTCGTTTAAATGGTTAAATGTGTATGTCACTTGTTCCGTAAGTGCTGTATGAGTTGGCATGTATATGTATTTTAAATATATATATATGTATATTTTTATCTTATTAATCTCACATACTAGGTTCTAAATTTCCCACTTAGTCTAATTTACAACTCCTTACATTTCTTAAGTTCCATAATTTGGCTTAGCTTTAGTCTAATATCGATTTTCAAGTCTGAATAATCAAGTTACTAACTTTTCTTAATTTCTAAATCGGTATTGGCTCATTTTTCTAATTCCATAAATTAATCCTTAATAATTTTTAAGGATTTTCTTCCTTAATTAGCTTCATAAAGCTTTCAAATAATTTCCCAAAAATTTTTGAGTCAAATTTTGACCTCTTACTATTTTTCCTCAATTTTTAGGAAAATAGGCCCTTAAATTCCCAAAATTGATTTAATCACTGTTTAATCTCAAAATCGGTTTGCTCTCATTGCCGCCACCGTCGTCCTCCCTCTCACCACTATGGGTTGTCTCCCTCTAAAGTATCCTCTACAGGTTTGCTTCCAACCATACCTTCATCATCTTCATTCTGTATCTCTCACGCCAATCATACTCGTGTTTCTTAAAAAACATTTGTCTTGCATTATAACATTATACTACAAATTTACAACATGAACTCTAATGAATTCCATTATGAATTTTTTTTTTGAATTTTAAATTTCCATAGATGCAGTGCTTATATTTAATTTATGCGTATTTGTTTTCTATGTAAGTAAATCTACCTATTTTCTTATCGTTAAATACCATCACTCTAATAACCTGATCATGAGCAAATAATTTTTTTTGCCATGTACTCTTTGCAAATAAATGGTCATCGTCACTGACTTGTGCTGCAATTCTGACTCAAACTTCACTTGGGAAATTATATACACTTTCTTTTGTTGCCTGTTTGTTTGTTAGGATGTTTCCATAAGTATATTTGTAATCTAATTTTACTGTTTGGTTATATAAATTATGTACACATATTTTAACAAAAAAAGAGTAAACTATAGAGACAAGAGTGTCCCTGGACAGTTATATTAATGGGAGATGCACAACGTAACAACCATCCTCGTGAAGCCTTCATTTGCCAAAAGAACGTAGAATAAGAGTCTCCTTGAGTAACAAAAGATTTGATTTTTTGCTACTCTCTCAGAAGATCAGATTTTCTTTCCTTTCTACTTCTATTTCTGGCTGACTGTAAAGAAAAAAGAAATTTGGTATATGCAGTAAAATTTAAAACGTATAGAATACTTAGAAGAAGAGTCATTACAATGGGTAAAGCTATTAGAATGAGAGTGAAAAGTATACTCCAACATGTCTTTTTTTACCTAAAGAAGATCTGATTCTTTATGATTCTGTATTTCTACTTTTAGCCCTTTTTTACCTTGGAATAATTTTAGTAATGGTGCATGTGAACTAGGATTTATATATGCAAAGTTCTACTTGAATCAAGTGACAAATAGAAGGTTGTAAAGCTTAGAAAATCCAAGGTAGCAACTCTTTCCATCCATGTTATTTGAATTTTGTTGGTTTAATATAGTTTGACATTGAGTTTTCCATGGGCATGCACTTAATTTGCTTACATATTTCATTGGAATCATTGCTTGACAATGTGCCATGGCCATCTATACAATTTCTTGATTGAACGTATGCTTATGGAGTATGAACTTTCATGGGATTACTTGTGAATTCGCATGATTTGAATGCATGAATGAGTGGTATTGCAACTGAGATTTTTATATATCTCACTCTTCATTTACTATGTTTTTGACATACAACCTGGTTCTTACTTATGAATTTGCATTATTTGAGTGCATGAATGAGTGGTGTTGCAACTGAGATTTTTATATATCTCACTCTTTACTTACTATGTTTTTAACATACGATGTTGTTACTGATGGCTTAGAATTCATAAAAAATAAAATATAAATTGTCTTCTCATATTTATAACTTTGTAGGGAAAGAAAAGTATTTCTTTGTTATCTGTTCAGATTTGCAACTTGTTAAACCACTACCTACGTCTCTTTGGCATGCCAAACCACAAAACCTAATATTTTACATATAAAGTTCATAGTTTTAGTATTTGCTCTATTCTAAATTTGCCATTGATTTAGCAATGAGGCTTCACTCTAAATACCCAGTGGTCCTTGTTTGTGTGTTACTATTACATGCTCTATGCCTCTCTCAATTCAGAGACTCCAAAGCCACATTTTACTCTACCCTTGATGGCAAAGAAATATTTTTTCCCTGTAAAGTTATAAATATGAGAAGATAAGTAATGATATGTTATATGTGAATAATTATAATCTTGTATATATGTGAGCCCAATCAATATTTGAAGTAAAAGTTAAATTGTAACATAAATGTTGTTTCATGTCTATAGGCTATATAAATGTTTTAGAAGACATAAACATAATTAGAAATTGAAGTTGTTATTTGTTTAATTATTATTGTTTCATTTTTTGTTTTTAGTTTCAAATGAAAAGCATGTATTTAATTTAACTTCAAAGTTTCATTGCTTTAGTGAAATTGTTGGATTTAACGTGCTGACATTATCCTAAACATGAATTGCCTTAATAAGCTTAGTTTTACTTTAATTAAGCTGAAATGGTTTGTTACTTTGATTTTGGTATGTCTCACTTTTAAGGGGAAAAGCTGCCAAAATTTTGTAAAAGAAAATAGTAAAAAGTAATCCCATTGTTGACAATTGTTCTAAACTAGAGTGTTATTGGGAATGTCTTAAATGGTAATAAAATGAATCATAGTTGGATGAATGCTTTGAGAACAAGTGAAGAATATAAGAATGGGGTTGAAGAGTTTATTGAATTTGTTAGAAAGAATGCTCCAACAAAAAATGGGATGTATTTTTGTCCTTGTGTCAATTGTTTAAATGAGAGAAGATGAGATGTTGAAGTTATAAGGGATTACCTACTTTGTGATGGAATAAATCTTCGATACACAAGGTGGATATGGCATGGTGATAAAGTAACTTATTGTCCATCACATAAGAAGGAAGTTGTGGATGTCATAGATGAAGATAGAATGGAGAGAATGATTCACAATGTTGAGGTAGAATCCTTTACGCAGTCGCATGCATATGGCAGCCTACGGAGTGATGCAGAGACACTGTTGTACCATGGGAGTAAGTACACACGACTGACAGGAACATTACATTTGTTTAACTTAAAAGTAACTTGTGGGTGGACCGATAGTAGTTTCACATTACTGCTTGAATTGTTGTGTGATATGTTTCCAGACGATAATGTACTTCCAAATCATATGTTTGATGCCAAGAAAATCCTATCTATGATGGGTATGGAATATAAAAAGATACACATTTGTCCTAATGACTGTGTACTGTGCAGAAAGGAGTATAAAGGTGTAAGTGAGTTCCCTAAGTGTCAAACTGCATGATAGAAAGTGAATAAAGATGATAGTTGTGGCGATGAGACAACAAAACGGCAACCTTTAAAGGTTTTATGGTATCTTCCAATAATACCACTTTTTAAGCATTTATTTGGGACCGTAAATAAAGTGAAGAAGTTGGGATGGCATTCGGATGAGAGAATATCCAACAAAAAATATCTTCGGCACCCGGCTGACTCTCCACAATGGAAGAAAATAGATGAAATGTTCCCTGAATTTGGCAGTAAGCCAAGAAACCTTTGGCTTGGGCTTTGTATAGATGGTAACAATCCTAATGGAATTGTTAATAGCACACACAGTGCATGCCCAGTACTCCTTGTAATATACAACATGCCTCCCTAGCTCTGTATGAAACGTAAGTATGTGATGCTTTCTATGATGATTTCTGGACCAAAATAGCCATAGAACGATATCGATGTCTACTTGGTGCCTTTGATTGAGGGCTTGAAGAAGATGTGGGAGGAAGGCATAGATGTGTTTGATACATATAAGAAGGAGTCCTTCAAGCTACATGCAATGATTTTCACCACGATAAATGACTTCCCTACATACGAAAACTTGTCAGGGTATAGTGTGAAGGGGCATAAAGCATGTATGATATGTGAAGCAGACACTCATTTCCATCAACTTAAGCATGGAAGAAAAATGGTCTACCTTGGTCACAGGAGGTTCCTTCATAGGTTCTACCCGTATCGTAGGTTAAGAAAGCGTTTTAACGGCTTGCTGAAGTATGGAATGGCCCCAAAGGCATTAACCGAAGAGGAATTTTATGGTCGGGTGGAAAGTATCAATGTCTTATTTGATAAGAATCAGAAGACTGCAGGTGAGAAGAACATATGGAATAAGAGATCAATTTTCTTTGATCTTCCATATTAGCATAATGTTAACGTGAGACATAGTATTGATGTGAGGCATGTGGAGAAAAGTGTTTGTGAAAGCCTTGTCAGTACGCTTTTGCACATATCAGGGAATATTAAGGATGGAATTAGTGTGAGCTAGACTTTATTGATATGGGAATAAGAAAATGGTTACATCTATAACTAAGAGATGATGGTAGGAGGGCATACATGGAGTCAGCAGCACATACACTATCAAAAGCAGAGAAAAGAAGTTTGTGTGGGTGTTTTCATGAAATTTAGGTGCCACAAGGGTATTTCTCGAATGTGAGAAGGTGTGTGTAAATGGACCATTTTGAGTTAGTGGGAATAAAGTCCTATGATTATCATGTGTTTATGCAACAACTATTACCAGTAGATATTAGAGGCATTATGAAAGATGAAGTTCGAACCACTGTAACAAGTGAAGTAAAAAATAGAAACATGGTGATCTGACCTTCAACCTTGATGACATACCACCTTTCACAATTAATCCACTTAGAACAAGTGAAGTAGAATTGGTAGATGATGAAGAATATGTTGTAAGAAATGATCATTGTGAAGGAATATGGGAAACAATATAAAGTAAGAGCTTAACTTAGAAAATAGAACTATGTGCTTTTTATTTTACTTCTGCTAAGAGTATGTTATTTTTATTGCAATTTATGTACCTATCTGACAATGATTTTTGTGTCTACAAGAATATGGACAATTCTATTGACTCATAAAGTGATAGGGACAATGAAATAGATAGACCAGAACCCGTTGTGAGAAGAAGGGTTAGAGGCAGCACAAAAATGGGAAGATTGGTTGCATGTCATCAACATCAACAGGAGAGGTTGCATATTGACTTTGATGACAATGTGAAACCAATTAGTCAGGAGGAAGACCATTTCATTAACTATTTAGGTTATTTGGGTCGAAGCAAAGTTCGCATTATCTATGATAATTGGAAGTTGGTTCCACCAAAAATAAAAGACATGATTTGGCAACAACTTTTGGTATATAAGTTTCGATACATCTACATTTATAGCTTTATTCTTGTTGCTTCAAATAGAATTATCTTTATGTTTTTACCTTGCAGCAAACCTATGATGTCCCTGACACTATGGTGATGTACAAGGAGTGGATGAGGGGAGTTCGTCTATGATGGATAGATTTTAAGAACAAGCTTACAGAAAAGTACATTCGAGGGGACTTAAGGGGTCAGGATCTATATTAGTATTATTCGTATTTGTCTCCAGATGACTGGAGGTTGTTTATGGCATAACAAGAAGATCCAAAATTTTTAGTAAAATTTCTTTCATCATAGTGTTTTATTTGAATATAGTTGACATTATTGATTCTGTTTTCATTGTTTTCCTTTCACAGGAATTAAGTATAGCAAATATTGAGAGGCAAGTACTTATAAGTATCAGCATTGCATGTCTCGTGGTGCTTATCTGAAGCTTAGGCGAAGGATGATGGCATAAGAGTTGAAGAAAATGAAGGAAGCAACCACATTAGATCGTACTGTTCTGGTCTAGGCCCCACCACCTCCTCCGAGTAAAAAAATGGAAGGCAGGGAGGATTAAGGGTGGGAAGTACATAAATTCGACTGTTGCAAAGGTTAGCGTGAGGATTGTAAGTAGTTAGAACATAAGTACAAAGTTTTTTTAATATTGGGAGTGCTTAATTTTCATTTACGATAACTTTTATATTACAGGTGAACTAGAAATCATAGTAGCCAAGGTTCGTTTACTCCAAGTGGACGGATGGATATCTTGGCATCGGTGATTGGGAAGGCAGATCACTCCGGTCATGTTCGAGGGGAGCTAGGGGGAGTTCGTGTCGTGAAGTATTTTGGATAAGCCTCATAATATTATTCATTATAAGCTAAACCCAGTAGGGAGCTTGTAACCTAGATTCACCACAAAGTAAAACAAGAGCTCAAGTCTAAACTTCATTACAAGCTCCGACAAGAGTTCTTTCTAGAGCTACGTCTTGAGCTATGCCTGATCTACGAGTAGAAATGACAAAGATGTTTGAATCACAGATGGCAAGTTCCGAGCGTAGAACCCAAGAATCCCTGGCCTTCCAAAACACTAAAGGAAGTTATAAACTGCTGGTAGAACCACTTGGCGACCCTTCTCCCTCTTCAGCGCTCGGAGAACCTTCCATCCTCTATTTGGATGCCCCACTTTGTGTGTAGTGCAGATGCTCTCCTTCACACACAAGCTACCACCCACCATCATTAGCAAATTCTATAGCATTTATGTAGGGTAACTGTGATGTTTGTTTGATAGGGGGAAGAAGGTACAACCATCCCTATTCCTAATGACGAGGTTGCCACGATAGGTCAGGGTAAATGATCTTTCATCCTTTGGCCTCTAAATCTTATTGGCTTAGCTGTAACACCTCCAATGGTAGGAACTACCTCACTTTTACTTGAGATCTGTTGGCATCCTACTAACAATATTTTTTTTATATTCTAAAGGATGAGCAAGAAGCAGAAAAATGGCCCTTCTTATCACGAATACAGCATATCTATAAGGCTTTTGCCAGATTGATTTGTATATGCCTCTAGGGATTGTGGGACTGAAATTAGAGTATCCCTTCATAATTGATACGAAAGACCTCAAAGAGTTCATTAAGTTGGAGGAGATAGATATAGGATGGCTTAAATTTACAATCCTATAAGTTTTTTATTTCCCACTTTTTCCTTCATTTAGTGCAGTAGTTTTTTTTAGTTTCATACATTCACTAATACTTTCATCATTTTAATTTTATTATAGCATATTCCATCAGATATGCATTGACATGAAAAGGCAGGATTTATATGGATTCTTGTGTCCTACAAATACGACAAGGGATAAGAATACATTGGAAGCAAGGTCTCACTATGTGGGCTACACAATGGGAGAGACCAAATATCGTTGTTATTTAGCACCGATTGTTCATAGGTATGTATTTTAATTTTGTCTATTTAAGATGTTTAATAAATAATTGCCTTTCCATCTAACTTCATTTTAATCTATATATGTGTTATAGTTACCATTGGAGTTTGTGTGTTTCTGGCCTCTTGGCTCAACATAGTTTAGTGGTTTGATTGCTTGCGTAAAAGGCCAGATAAAGAAACGAAAACCGCCTTCATCACATAAGTTATTGTTTCTATTTCGTTGGTTCTTGATTCTTGACTTGAATGAATTGTTTTAATTTCTGTTGATTTTCATTTTAATGATAGCACAACTCAGATATATAGAATCCTTGGTGGGCCATGCGATCGTAAAGTTTTAAAGACCCGAAATGATTTTATCCAAAGGTAAGTAGTTTCAAATCAAGTTCTTTTGATTGACAGTTGTTTTAGATATGCCTTTATTGATTTTAACCATTTGCTTTTGATTTATAGTGCCCTTGACAACCTAGCAGTACTAAATATGGATATTATGTCTTACTTTATATATATAACATCATTCAGAGTGGAATTACAATCAATTTTGAACAAGTAATCGCTTCTTCATTCTTAAAAATTAGATAATATTTTTTGTGTTGTAATTGAATTGCAAATTAATTCATTCACTTGCTTCATTATTTCATCTAATATTTTCTAATTTGCAGATTTTTGATAATAAAGATGGCTACTTATATGAAGATATTAATTTGATCAGAGACCTTTTGGTTGGACATCTTCTTCAACATATAGAAGTATAAAGTTTTTATTTATATTAGTTGACTAATTAGTAGTTTGTGTAGGACTTAGCTTTCTGACACACTTTGTGGTAGTTATATATATTGTACATAGTATTAGATTGTTGGATAACATTTTTATTAGATAGTGCTGAACTGCTGATGTTTTTTTTTTCATTCTGGTTTATGCAATATTTCTTCGATCCTATTTCTGTAGTATATATAAAAGGCCATTTTAAAAAAATTTTAATGTCCATAAATAAAAAGAGACGTAATTAACACTTAGGATGTTACTTTAGATGTCCCCACCTCAAACTAGGGACATTTAAAGTGTCTCCTTCCAACTTTAGATGTCCCCATTTTGAAGTGGGGACGTCTAAAGTCCTGCCTTTAGGCATCCTTTATTTTATTGATGTTATTGCCAATTTTTACTACATCACTCTAATAGACGTCTCCCTATTTTCAGATGTTAAAATACCTAAAAAAGGGACGTTAAAAGCATTTTTTGTAGTAAAGATTGTTCCTAACCATTAAATGTGAGCAAAAATAATTGCCAAATATTGATAATTATGTAGTAGTGTCCAAAACTAATTTTAACCAACATTTTGAACAACATAATTTGGCTAATTAATTCTTATGAAAAACAATGGAGGGAGTCATATAAAATTCAACTCTACTATAGTAATTCTTAAATTGTGCTTATAACCTTAAATAATATTTATTGTGAAATGGAAAGACTTAAATTCTTTTCAACATTAATTCTTGCTGCAAGGGATGAATTACCCTTGTTCAAAAGCTAATGTCTGTAGTGGCTCTACACGTACTTTACTTGGCTTCTTATGCTAGTAGAATCCTTTTAGATAGCCCTCTTGTTAAACATTGACTTCTTAAAGGAGAGCCCAATCTGAAAAGACTAGTTTGTTAAGTTAGCACTAGTACAAAATTCCCTTTTTAAACCGCCACATTTAGATCGGTTATAGCGAATAAGGTGTAAAAATTTTGATCGGTGGCAGTTTTATAATTATATAGAACTTATAACACTGGTTCTCCAAAAAAACCGGTCTTAAACAACTTATTTAGACCTGTTATAAACAAAACCGATCTAAAAATAACAAAATATTTCAAAAATAATAAATTTGAAACTTTTAAGACCGGTTATTAATAATAATGGGTCTTAAATATCAAACATTTAAGACTGGTTTTAATTAAAACCAATCTTAAATGTTAAAAAAAATTTTAAAAAATTCACCCTTTTAAGACCTATTTTTATTGAAACTGATCTAAAAGGAAAGTGTTTTGGCCATATTTTTACTCCCGCACCTAGATCCCACGCTCTATGAACTCTTTCTTCTCTTGTCGCCATTTCTCTATGAGCTCTGTGCTTGCTTTAACCCCTTGCCTTATAACAGTAATTATGATTCGAGAGCATGGAGATAAAATGGATTAGAAACCAACAAATAATTAAAAATTCATTTCCAATCCCTTCCTTACGGTAGGGTTTTCACAAATTCTTTCAACATATCCTCTTATCCTGGTCTCAGATTCAAGTTTCGAATATAATTACCCTATGCAGTTAAATCACATTCATACATATCAGAGTGTACAACAAAAATCCTAGCAACCCTCAGGTTTCATATATATATATATACTAAGGGTTTACAATTTCCTATTTACGGGATTACACAACTGTATTCAAAATAATATGCAAAGAATATACAGTGATCCCCAATCCAAAATAGATAACCAACAACCAAAATCAACATCCCTAAGGAGTCTTAGCCACCCTTAGTCATCTCCTTCCCCTTGGAGCAACTTGCCATGTCTGATGGTTAGTCAATGGAAAGAATGAGATTCAAAAGATTCTCAGTATTAACAAATCACTTATACAACATATAATCACATAGCATGTAATGACATCATTAAGTAGCACAAAACACAGCATACAAGCTATCACATGTATACATAACCATATAGTCTCATCCCCCATATTCCACTGCCCCAAAGGCACAGTCCTCCCACCGTCAACACCGATGGGCCACGGGTGAAGAATTCACAATTAGCCTGTTAGCTTTCACATATAGCCTTACAGCTTTCACATAGTCTCATCCCCCGTATTCCACCTCCCTAAAGGAATGGTCCACCCACCATCAACACCGATGGGCCGCAGGTAAAGAATTCACAAATAATGATAAATCAAACATACAATGTATCACACATAGTATAACGGAAAGCATCACTATCTTGTTCTTTCCTGGAGTGTTCCGGCACATGTTGTTCATGAACAGGGAAAATATCAAACCCTATAACCAAAATCCAGAATGGTAGGTTAATTCTCTACTCTAATTTCTTACTTTAACAACACTTAAAGTTGGCTAACATTTGGACTCTTTAGGTGGTTACTAGAAGCCTAGACCCATACCTAAAGGGTTAGGAAAAGCTTGCTCAAAGACCATCTTCAAAAGTTCAAAATACCAATTTTAAGTAGTTGGCCACAGCCATCCCTTACTTGCGCTACGGCCAACAGAGTCAGTACCTTTAAGCCGCGGCAGAGATAGGTTAGAAAGTTTTGGGTCATGACCAAAATAAGGTCCAAAAGTTTTGGACCACAGCCAGCCCCTCATAGACCGTGACCAACAGATGGTCAGAAGGTTTTCGGTCGCGGCCAACCAATGACTATTCCCTAACTCATTTTCAAACAGTCATAACTTGGTGCACAAAACTCAAAATGACTTTTATCAATAGAAAGCTTGCAATATGAACTACAATCCTAGAAAATTTTACAACATTTAGACACCATTTGCTATGTCAAAATACCATGCAAATTTGGTCCCCTACACAACATTTTACACTTAGCAAAAATTCTAGAATTTTAGTTTTCACACCAATGCTTCCAATGGTTCCAAATTTCAATGAAACTCCATCCCTATACAAATTTGGATAAAGAAGCTATTGGAACACCAAAACCACCTAATTCACATCATATTGACATGTTTCCCAATGGTCACAACATGTCACACAATAACACAATTCAAAATTCAACATTGCAATCCTTTTTATTCCAAAATTCCAAACCACTTCCAATGGCATAAAGACACAACTTGACACCAATTCCACTACAATACTCTAATCAATTCATGAATTTCAAAATTACTTTCAAATCAGGGAAAAAAAATTACAAATCCTAATACTTAACCAATGGTCACAAATCATAGGTCAAAATGTAGCAATTTCTTACCTCTTCCTCTTTCCAAAGCTAGCTCTTTGATTACTCAACTTTCAAACTTCTTCAAATACTCAAACAACACCTTTCAAAAATCTAAAACCATGGCAATGAAGCCCTCAATACTATAAACAATATTAAAGAAGGTGAGTTGAGCATACAAGATTAAATCCTCACCTAAAACTTGAGCTTTTCCCTTTCTCTTTCCTTCAAGCTTGGTCGACAATGGAGGAAAAAAGAGAAATGAGATGATAATGAAGATGAGATTAGATTTTATTAGGCATGGAGGCCTTTAGACCGACTTTGAGAGAGAGGAGAGAGGGAAAGAGAGTTGAATTGTTGACTTTGATCCCATGGCTCACACTTTGACACTTGGCAAGATCTTGTTTCTCTTTCCATGAACTCACATAAGCACATATACACATGATTCTAACTTCTTGATCTCTTAATCCTAGCCATTGATCTTCAATTACCAATGAATTTTTTCTTCGGTAACTAACCAAATGGTCGGTAACTTTCCGTTTTACCAGTTCTACCCTTGATTATGGCAATTCCACTAGAAGCACCTCCAAATGCATTTTATGATTCATATTTACTCAACCATGTGCCCTCCCCCACATTAGGGTTTATTACAAGCTTTATCACACACCTAAGCTTAAATGCAGGGTTCGAGTACCAATCAAAACGGGTCCGAATCAAAATTCACATCATATTATTTAAAAGTATTTGATTAACAATAATTACATCACTTTTGAAGTCATTAGCCCTTAAAAGTATTTGATTTGGTCAACTCTCCTCCATTATTATCGCTATCGTTACTGTGTTCCTCATCATTATTCTTTGATCATCGTCACTCTCCTTCGCCGCCACCTCTATTCTCCTTATTGACCATTCTCCTCTGTCGTGACTTTCCTTTAGAAGTACCGTGACTTTGAGGACTTCATTTTAACCTCAATCGATGCTACCATGACTTTGGGTAGAAGCTCACTCCTTGGTCTTCAATCAGGTTAGTGTTATATTATTTAGTTATGTTGTTGTTCAATAATTAGTAATGTCCTGTGAAAATGGCTCTTGTTGTTTTGAGCACTTAATTCCTACAAGTTGCTGTTATAGTTTGTTAGAAATCCAATTATTTTGTAATAACATAATTTGGAAAAAAATCTGCACAACTAGGTTAGAGGCTCTGACTTGTACGTACCTGTGATATTTGGCTTGGAGTAATACCATTCTAAGTTATGTTTTAATTTAGTGTGATTGTTTGATTGTCAGTGTTATTGGTTTGTTGAAATCTCTAGAACTTTATGGTTGTTTTTTTGTCTATCCTTTTGTTGTTGGATATAGGGTGCTACAAATGTTGAGATATATATGGATCATAGTTGGATAAAAGCTAAATGAACTAGTGTTGAATATGATAATGGGGTGAGGGGTTTTTTAGACTTCACTAGAAGAAATACCGATAATGGTAGTAGGAAGTTTTGTTGCCCTTGTGTAATGTGTTTGAATGAGAAGCGACTAAGTGTTGGAGATATATATACACATTTAATTTGTGAAGGATTTTGTAAGAGTTATATAGTATGGGTATGACATGGTGAAGAATTAGAAATGCCAAATTCATCTCAACAAGGGGGAGTGGCCTTTGATTATAATGACATGGATACGGATGATCGGATAGAGGATATTATTTGTGATGTTAGAAAAGAGGCTTTTGAGCAATCACATGCATATGGTAATATGTGTAGTGATACTGAGACGCCGTTGTACCCGGGATGTAAAAAATATCAATTGTTGAAAGCAGTATTGAAATTGGTAAGCTTAAAAATACCAAGAGTTTTTCAGAAAAGCTTGAGGCTTTTAAGGACATGCTTCCAGATGATAATGTGTTGCCTTCTCGATACTATGATGCTAAGAAAATACTGTGTCCACTAGGGATGAAGTATAAAAAGATCCATGCATGCCTAATGATTGTATATTGTATAGAAAAGAGTATTAAGATGAACAACAGTGTCTGATATGTGAAACCTTGAAGTATAAATCAAATAATGCCCATGCAAAAGTGTTGTGGTATCTTCCAATCATATGAAGGTTCAGGCGATTGTTTGCTAATGAAAACAATGCAAAAAATTTAAGATAGCATGTGGATGAGAGGATATTAGATGCAAAGCTTCGACATCCAGCTGATTCTTCTTAATGGAAGAAAATCGATCAATTATTTCCTACCTTCAGTGAAGAACCTAGGAACCTTAGGCTTAGGCTTAGTACAGATGACATGAATTGTTTTAGTAGCCTGAGTAGTATACATAGTTCATGGCCTATGCTATTGGTAATTTACAACTAATCTCCTATGTTATGCATGAAACAAAACTACATCATGTTGTCTATATTGATTTCGGAACCAAAACAACCCAGAAATGAATAGATGTTTACCTAGAACCCTTGACCAAAGACTTGAAAGAGTTTTGGGATGAAGGTGTTGATGTTTTTTATGCGATCAAGAAGTAGGTTTTTAAAATGTGAGCTATGATCTTTTGTACTATAAATGACTTCCCTGCATATGGAAACTTGTCAGGATATAGTGTTAAAGGCCATAGAGCATGTCTGATTTATGAAGAAGGAACATGCTACCATCAACTTCAACAAGGAAGAAAGACAGTTTATCTTGGCTATAGGAGATTTCTTAGAAGAGGCCACCCGTATCATAGATTAAGGAAAGCTTTTTTTGGAGGACAAGAGTTTCTAGATGCTCCAAAGGCATTGACTGGGGAGCAAGTTTATGAAAAGGAGAAAAATATAAATGTTATCTTTGGTAAGACTACAAAGAATAATAATTAAAAAAATAAATGGAAAAAGAGGTTTGTCTTCTTCAATCTTCCATATTGGGCCAATCTTGATGTGAGACACTATATTGATTTCATGCATGTTGAAAAAAACGTATGTCATAGTATTGTTGGGACACTGCTTAACATATAAGGTAGTTCTAAGGATGGCGTGAAGGCAAGATTAGATTTGTAAGAAATAGGGATACGAGAAGACTTGCATCCAAAGCCATATGGTAAGAGAAATTTTTGTCCTCCAGCTACTCATACTTTGTCTGAGGATGAGGAAAGAAGCTTTTATGAGTGTTTACATGGTATCAAAGTTCCTTCATGGTATTCTTCAAATTTTAGGAAGCTTGTGTCGATTAAAGACTTGAAGTTAGTAGGGCTAAAGTTTCATGATTAACATTTCTTAATGCAATAACTACTCCCAGTAGCTATGCGAGACTTTGCCAAATATGATCTTCAACTTATTTTGACTAGACTTTGTTTCTTCTTCAATGCCATTTATAGTAAAGTCATTGAGACAGAAAGATTGGATAAACCCAAAAATAAACATATATGATCTTGTGTCAGCTTGAGAAGCTTTTTCTTCCTTATTTATTTTACATCATGGTACATCTAATTGTTCATATAGTGAGGGAGATAAAGTTTAATAGCCCTATCTATTTATGATGGATGTACCCAATTGAAAGAACCATGCAAATCCTAAATGGGTATGTGAAGAATGCAAATCGGCCTGAAGTATCTATTGTTCATAAATATGTTTATGAAGAAGCCATGGAGTTTTGTCAAGATTACCTATCAATTATTAGATATATTGGGCTTCTTAAACATCATAATGAATAATGGGGTAGACACGGGGCTACAGTAAAGAGTGTTGTTACTGATGAATTGCAACAAATCCACTTGTACATCTTGAATAATGTTGATAAAGTTTAAGATTACATTAATGCTCATAAAGAAATTATCTGAAAAGAAAATAGTCAAATGATCGAACAAAGGTTAATTAGGGAGTATAACAAAACTTTTGCATATTAGTTCAAACAAAAGGTTCACGGAGAAGAATGTCTTTCTGATACAATTAAATGGTTAGCATGTGGTCCTGAGGTTGATGTCATAACTTGGACTTCATTTGTGATCAATGGTTATACCTTTTACATGAAGTCCCTTGATGATAGGAGTACCGTCCAGAACAGTGGGGTTATATTAGTAGCTGAATCTATGCACTTCTCTAGTTTGAAAGATAAGAACCCTAGATTAGCAGCAATACCTTATTATGGGATTATTGAAGAGATTTGTGTGGTTGATTATGTTCAAATTAAATTTCCTATTTTCAAATACAAGTGGGTTGATATCAACAATGGTGTGATGATTGATCAGTTGGGATTTACATTGGTTGATTTGATTAATAGATGTTTGGATATGAACCTTTTATTATGGCATATCAAGCGAAACAAGTCTTCTATATTACCGATCAGGCAAATAAAATGTGGTATATGGCTCTCCAAGAAAAAAGGTCGTTGACAATAATCAGGAAAGTCGTTCAATGAATGATCTTCTTAAGACTCCTTTTTCTAGGGGTTTACCAAAATTGAACGAAGAAGATAAAGTAGATAATGAACATGACATAAGAAATGATCATCATGAAGGGATATGGGAGGATATCCCTTTATAAAACTACTTTGAAGGTTAGTTAGTTAAAAAAATTATCATGAACTATATTTGAATTATGTATATTGTTATTGGTATACATAAAACTACTTTTTTTTTTGTCACATGAAAATGAAGGATATGAGGTGTCTTAGTATAGATGCTTCGAAGCCAGCTAGTAATCATCAACGAAGGATTACTGTCTTTGTTGTGTGTGATCATATGTTGATTTGAATTTCAATGATTTATTGGTGTTACTTCTATGGAATGTGAGGTATAGGAAGAATGTTTAAGTATTACACCATTCAATTGAAATGCTTGATGAAAATGCTGATCTGTATAAGATGTTTGTTATAATATGTAAGAGAAGAACTTATTTGGATGTCGTTGAAATGACTGCTTACTAAGTGAAATGTTTTAACATGGCAAATGACTTGTTGGGTAAATTTTTTAAATGGAACAATTTTTTTTAAAAATGCAACTTTTAGATCAGTTCTTTCCACAACCAGTCTAAAACGTACATTTTAGACCGGATGTCTAAAAAACCAGTCTAAAAGTAATACTTTTGAGACTAGTTTTTAAGATAACCGGTCTAAAAATGTGACCTTTTTAGATTGGCTTTTTCTAAAACAGGTCTAAAAAGTGCAGCTTTTTAGACTGGTTTCTTCGATAACCGGTTTCAAAATAATTATTTTTAGATCGGTTGTATAAATAACCAATCGAAAAACTCTTTTTTATGACTGGTTCCTTAACCGGTCTAAAAAGTAGCAGACTTTTTAGACTGGTTGTATCAAGACTTTATCTAGAACCAATCTAAAATGTCATTTTTAACCGGTCTTAAAAGTGATTTTTCTACTAGTATAGAGAGACCCCTAAATTTGTATATAAACCACACATCAAATATCACTAGTACAAAAATGGAGTTTTAGACCTGCACATTTAGACCGATTATAGCGAGTAAGGGCTGAAAGATATGCGCGGCGGCATGTTCATAATTATTGACAACTTCTAAGGCCAGTTCCCTTAATATATGGTCTAAAAAATATTATTTAGACCAGTTTTCTAACAAACCAATCTTAAAAATATAAAATAATTAAGAAAATGTCTATGTAATATATTTTTTAGACCGGTTATGCAAATAATCGGTTTAATATATTTACTGAATTTAAGCCAATTACAAAATTAATATATCTATTACATTTAAGACCGGTTGTCACACATACAACCGGTCTTAAATGTTTAACTTTTTAGACTAGTTATAAATAGGAACCGGTCTAAAAGTTTAACCAAATAAAAAAAAATAAAAAGTTGATTTAAGACTGGTTAGTAGACATAACCAATCTAAAATATGATATTTAAGACCGGTTATTTCATTGAACCGGTCTTAAAAATCCTCCTTAAGAGTTTTTTTGCTTGCGTTCGTGCCTCTATCAAAATCTGAAATCTTTCTTTTAGATCTCATGTTTTGATTATAACAAAGAATGATATGAAGAGGAATTGAATAATAAATAAGTTTGAACAAAGTAATAACAGGGAAAAGCATTACTTGAAGTTAGCATTGGAGTAATGAAGAAAGGCCAAGAGAAAAAGCTGAGAAACTTGATCAGAAGCAATTTTTCAAAGGCATTACTCGAGTAGGTACTCGAGTAATGAGACAAAACTTGAAGTAACCAGAGGCACCTTCCAGTAACCTACCAACTTTACACGAGTAAGTACTCGAGTAACAGTGTAAATGTTTTCAAGTTGCTCTCTGCCTGCCAATGTTACTCGAGTAGCCACTCGAGTAACCAGGTAATTACTTGGAGTTGCTCTCGGCCTGCCAACGTTACACGAGTAGGTACTCGAGTAACCATGTAAAAGTTTTGAAGTTCCTCTCGGCCTGCCAATGATACTTGAGTATGTACTCGAGTTACTCTGGTTCAGAGAATGTGTTGGTCTCGGCATTTTCAACCCTACCAACGTTACTCGAGTAACTCACTAAGGTAAGCAAAAACCTGAAGGTAGTACTCGAATAACTTGATCTAATTTTATCTCATTTTCCTCGAAACACTACTCCAGTATGTAAGTATTTAATGATTCATTTTAAGTGGATTACTCGAGTATGTACTCGAGTATGCAGTGTTATGTTTTAAGGAAAACCTCAAGTCATTATCCGAGTAAGTGATGCACAAAAAGTAGGTATACTTGAGTATGTACTCGAGTAACCAGATAAATACTTGAAGTGCTCTCAGCCTTGAAATCCTGCCAACATTACTGGAGTAAAGGATCGAGTAACCCAAAGTTTATTTGAGGTTTACTCGAGTAGGTACTCGAGTAACCTTTGAATAAAAGAGTTCATTACTCACGTAAATACCCGAGTAAACAACTATTTCCAAAGGTTTGAAGTTTAGTTTATTCCATGCACTACCTGAGTAATCTTGTTCTTGTGAGTTGACTTGCAGTTCATCAAGTTTTCCTGATGATACTCGAGTATGTACTCGAGTAAACTTAAATGAATACTCGAGTAACTACTCAGTATGCAAGTCCAGAAACTTATAAATCATTCCAACGTTCATTGATTTGTTTCCTATATGATTAACCTTTTATTGTATTAGTATTCTGAGCATATCCACAGATAAACAATGAAGAGATCTTACCAAATATGGAAAGTCAAAAGCAACATTCAAATGTCACCGACCGCCACCTACCACAAATTGATGTTTTTCAAATACTGGAAAAGTCAATAGTGGTTGCACACGCTCCAACAGACTTGAAGAAAAATGTTCCAACAATCATTACCAATGTATCTATAAATATGGGAACATCCAAACAGAGAATAATAACAAGAACACACACACGAACGTATCATCAAGTTCACTACTCTATTTTACATTATACTTGTAATTCTATGCTTCAGTGATTCTTATTCACTCTGTGAGAGAGATATTTCATTCAAACTCAATATTTGTTATTGAGATAACTTAAGGTTGTGGAACCTTAAGTTGGGATTGGATTACAACTTGTAAGGGGGAGTGAGTGTCCAGGTGAAGGAACTTTCTTGTACTGAGGTGCCAAGAACCCACTGAATCTTGGAAGTTATAGTGAAACTCTCAGAGAAGCTCTGAGGACTGGACGTAGGTCAAAGTGGTTGTAACCGAACCAGTATAACTCTCGGTGTACACTTCGGTGATATTTCTCCTTACTCCTTATTGTTTTAATTTCACTGTCAAATTTTATATTTGTAACGAAATATTTAGTATCACCCAATTCAGCCCCTTCTTGGGTGAAACGCTTGCTCTAACACTTTCTACTGCAGCACTCTCCTCTCTCTTTCATCGAGTTGCTGCCATTTAGACACACCCTGCTCAGTTTTTAGCATCGTCGATCAACAAGTGCCTCGTCTGGTGTTTGTTGTTTGAATTCCTAATTTTCTTGGGTTTACGATAAATTAGCATTGATGATTACACACTCTATTCTAATTTTTTTTGCAATGTTGGTCGATGAGTGTCCAGCTTCTTCAGGTGTAATTTGGGTACGCTGATTGTTGAATCCCTAATTCTCTTGGAGTTGCGAGGTTTTCGTCGGTGCTAACACACTCTGTTGTCATTTTTTTGCATTGTTTTTTGGCGAAAGTCCGGTGTCTTCTAGTGAAATATGGGTACGCTATTTTTTTATCCCTAATTCTTGTAGGTTTTTTTCTGTCTTTTTTTTGTGATTTGTCTGGTATTTTGAATTGTACACAAGTTTGACTGGATGGACATTTTTACAAGATATTGAAATTACTATGTTTTACACAAGTCACATAATCTGGATTTTGTATCCTTAATCCATTGTTTCACTTGGTACTGCTGATAGTGCATTCCGGATTAAAGCTCATAATTGCCACTGTAGTTTCCTCCAATATGATTTTCTTCATTTCGTTAGTTAACTTCATCCAAAAGCTTAGAAGAATAATAAGGCAGTCTTGCCATGCTGAGTTATCAGGAAGATTTCCATATGAATTGTAAATTGACAATATAGTAGTAAAGTACTGCTTCATGATCCCCAAAGCATCAGAGTGAGTCAGAAGTCTAATATGAATGCGCATAAATCATATGTCTGTTCAAGGTTACTTATAAATCCTTGAAGGTATTCTAGAGTTCTAATACAAAAATCAGCAGAAGATTTAGTCTCCAAAGCCCTCAGCATATTCAGTATATAATAGTTGTAAACATCTTGCCATGACATAAAATCCTGAGGTAATGCATCTTTAAAAAAATTGACAAGAAACTCCACCATCTTTAATATGACTTCTAATTAGTAGAGCGGCAGACAAATCAGATCGACTACAGATTCGTGTCCTTCCACAATTATAACACAATTTAAACAAGCTTCTACAGTCATAGCCTTGACACCCATTGGTGTCGACAAAACTAAATAGAATGGCAACTTATGAACATGCATACCCAAGTGCTCCACACAATCACAAGCAATAAATGAGTGGCTTGCACCTGAATCAAATAACGCTTGCAGCCAATTAACATTTAGAATAATTTCACCTTGGATGAGATCTGGGGACTTCTGGGCTTCCTCATGGGTCATAGCAAATACTCTGCCTTGAGTTCTCGGTCTTTACTCTGCCTGTGGCCATTTACATTAGGTTGAGAAATGCCCCAGTTGCTTACAATTGAAGCTTATTACTACTCCCTGACAGGTTCTTCCATAATGTGACTTATTACAATAAGGGAAAATCCACGCTGTAAAAGCTCTCTACTGGTCACGTCTCCCAAATGATAGGTCCTTTTACCACTCCCAGTTGAAGATCCCTGCCCCTTTCGCTTCTGAGAGGTACTGCCCTTATTGGGCTTACTACGACTAATAACTGTCTTGGCCGAATACAATTCTTTCAAATTGCTTCCTGTAATCATGCATTCCTCAACGGCCTTGTTGAACTTGGAAAACTAGTGGGTGGCAAGTCTCTTCCTCATATCACGCCTCAAGCCCTGTATCAACATGTCCAAGCTCAACTCCTCGTCACCCTTTTTCTAAAGATAAGATGAATATCAGGATAAGTGGCTGAATTGAGACAAATAATCATCAAAAGACTCTAAATCCCCCTGCTTGATAGAAAGGAACTTAGTCTCCTTTTCAAACCGCACTGATTTGGGAAAATAATTCTTATTGAACTGTTGCTGAAACACCTCCTAAGTCAATGGCATATTTTTACTCCACAAAGACAAGGCAATATTACGCCACCAACGGTCTGCATCTCCCTCAAGTTTATATATCACCAGCCAAGCTTTTATTTCAGATGGATAATCCAAAGCCTCAAAGATTTTCTCCAGCCTATTCAACCAATCTTCAGCTATCTGAGGAAAAAATCTACCCTTGAACACTGGAAGCAGATGTTTGCAAAATCTGGAAACCCAGTACTGCATATCTCTTTCTTCTCTAACTGGAACCCCATATGATTCTTGATTCAGAATAGTATGAGGTGGGGATCTCAGTGGTCGTGCTGACCCTTCAGTAGTTCCTCATGGTAGGTATCTTCTTGGGTATCCTCTTGGGTTGACGGACCCTAGTCTACTCTATTTTTGCCTCTTTCATTTATGAGCTCTTCCCGCAGCTCAGCGATCATTCCCTCTGGTCCCGAATTAGACATATCATCTCCTGCATTGGGTCTGGTGGATTGTTATTAACTTCCTCCACCTCTGGGTCCACTTGTTGTACTCTGGGATGACCCTTTGTCTTTTTCATTCTACAAATTATTCACTTTGTCAGTTTCACAAATGATGTATACACACTACTCACAAATCTCAAGTATGTCTACAATCACAAAGCATAGATGTGTGTACAATAACCGATCATAACCATCTTCTATCACAAAGGCAAAGAACTAAGGGAGCTATCCTAGCAAACTCTACCCTTGCTAGGAATTATGGCTCTGATACCAAAATGTAACCCCCAACCTTAATCAGTGTAATTATAATTCGATAATGGATAATTAAAGTGAAATAGAGACCAATAAAAATCAAACTTATTTTCTAATTCTTTTCTCTTGGGTCTCATTTTTCAATTTTTAAATATAATTACCTGTGCAGTGGTCTCACATTCATACAATCAGAGTGTACAACAAAAATCTCGGCAACCCCCGGGTTTATATTTTTACTAAGGATTCCATCTCCCGTGTAGGGGATTACACTACCGTCTCCAAAATATTATTTACAATACAAAAATAATATACAGTGATCCCAAAATCCAAAGAAGATAACCAACCATCCCATATTTCCCTAAAATTCCTAGAATCCCTAACCACTCTTGGCTGGCGCTTCCTGAAAGAACCACATGCCCTGTCTGTAGGTTTAACAATGGAAAGAATGAGATTCAAAGGAATCCTAGTAGTAACAAATCACTTATACCATATATAATCACAAAGCATGCAAGCAAATCATCACACAATATAGCAGCACCAACACAGCATACAAGCTGTCACATACACATGTTGCCTTACTGGCATACATATAACGTATTGCCTCTCTGAAAATGCATATAGCCACTCTAGCTTTCATATTGCCTCTCTAGCATTCACTAATACATTGCCTTTTTGGCAATCACTTAGCCACTCTGGCTTTCACATTCGGAATCATCACAATATAATGACAAATCAAATATACAATGCATTATATATAATATAAGAGCAAGAGTCACTACCTTGTTCCTTCTGATGGTGGTCGGGGAAGGGCTGCTTACAGCCAAGGCAAATGTTAAATCCTATAATCATAATCAAGAACGGCGGATTAATTCCTTACTCCAATTCTTACTTTTATCATTTTTAACATTAGTTATCATTTGGACTCTTAAGGTAGCTATTAGAAGCCTAGACATATGCCTTAAGGGTTGGGATAACTACCTTTAAAGATCCCTTTTTCGAAAGAACAACACTGATTTTGGGCTGAATCACTCGAGTAAAGATAGTCTCACTTGAGTGCTTCCCCCTTCCTACTCTCGAGTCCCTGTGAGTGAGACACATAAAGTGCGTACCCAAGAGCGCCAATACCTTCTGGAGTGGCCAGTGCACTTGAGCACTCATCTAGGGACTCGAGTGATGACACATAGTCACCTGAGTCCTATCGAGTGGGATATAGGAAGTGACTACCCGAAAGCAACTAGGGCTCTAAGGTGACAAGTGCACTCAAGTACTAGCCCTAACACCCGAGTGACTTCCCAATACTCGTGAGTACCTACGCACACTCTTGACAATTTACCTACGAGTACTAACTCGAGACGCACGCCCATAATGCTATATGCACATGCACTCGAGTGACACCCTATACACTCGAGTGATAACATACGACACTCATGCTCACTGCCTGAAGACTTAACTAGAACACTGAAAATATCATACTGCACTCGAGTGAGATCCTACCTGACTCGAGTGAGACTTATCATAAGCCAAATCGCAGCAACTGATATAACTTTTCAGATTTACCAAAACTGGTTCCAATGGTTCCAAAACTTATACCACAACTCATTCCCATCAAAAACCTCACAAGGAACCTATTAGTAACCTCTAAATACCTAAATTAACATCCAATCAACACATTTTTAACTTCAGCTCTCAAGGTCACACAAAACCATCAACTACCAAACTACCTCATTCAATTCTAAATCAAACCTAATGACATTATAACACATCCTAATACCATTTTCTACACATTACCATTCCAAACTCTTCCATTAACCAATTCACATGAAATCAAAGTAAAATTCCAGAATTTAGAAAACTTAACCAAAATTCATAGCAAATATACCAAAATGTTTATCTCTTCAATTGGTTGAAATCAAAACCTTGATTCTCCAACCTTCAGATTTGTTCAAATACCAAAACACCTCTTTTACAAATTCTCAAACCATGGCAATGAAGCTCTCAACACCATGAACCACTTTAATTAAGAGCATTTGAGCATTAGGAAGCATCTAGCTAATCAAAACTCACCTTAATACTTTTCTTTCTTGCTCAAACTTGGACGGCAATGGAGGATGGGGGAGAGAGTAAAAATGATGAAGAAAGTCATATTTTTCCCTTATTCCCATGCCCAAAACTGACTTGGAGGGAGCGATGAGAGAGAAAATGGAGTTTGAACCTTTGACCATCATCTATGGTCTAAAACATGCCACTTATCATGATATTGGTTTACCTTCCATTATCACACATGAGCTCATATGCATAGAATTCTACCCTATTGATCACTCCATCCTAGCCATTGATTCCAATTACCTATGAGCCTCCCTCTTTGATAACTGACCAATTGATTGGTAATTTACCATTTTGTCCCTGATTATCACAATATGCATTAATCCATCATCAAACACATTCTATATCGCAATTCACCTCATATACTTCAAAAGTTTTTAACTAACATTAATTACATCACTTTGGAGGTCATTAGCCCTTGATTACAATTTAGGATATTACATATTTCTTCTTGTAAAGTGACTCAGGTATTTTTAAGAATCCTTAAGCTTGCTTATATTGAATCCCTGTAGAGGGAATGTGATTTATTCATCCCTTTCTTCTGGTTGCTTTGAAGATTGCCCTTTCTTTGCTCCCTTAGAATAAAAAGCTTCTTAAAGCATGCGTACCATTATTTTGGTGAGATCCTTCTCAAGCTTGGGCTTTTTAGGAGGTTTTAGAGAGAATGTAGCTATATCGGATGAGTCAGAAGGAGGAGGAGATGGTGCTTTTGTTCTTTTGCCTCTTCCTGGAGGTGTACTCTTCTTGGTTTGACCTCTTGTGGCCATTAGTTCCTTAATGTCAACCCCTTTCACCTTAGGCATAGCTTGAGGCTTGGTCTTTGCTTTTGGTTTGGGATAGAACTTTCTTTTCTTGGTGGGAGGAGAGGAAAGTGAATCAGAGGGTTGATATGGTTCAGATGACTCAGAAGGAGTGATAAGATTAAGAGTTTTTGTCCTTACCATTTTGATTTGTGAGAACTGAGATTTTCTGGAAAACAGGGTCGATGGTCACGAGAGTATGGCATAGAAATCTGAGCAATCTAGGAGGTTTTTCAAGGTAGAAATCAAAGGGTTTTAACGGAAATGAAGTGAAGAAGAATCTACGAAATGTTTTTGTGAGAGCATTTAGAGAATCACTTGAGGCAATTTTGTGAAAAATGACCGAGTATCGACTGAAATAGACCTAGGGCCTAACATCACTCGAGGGCTTACTCGAGTGATAATGAGCTTCACTTGAGTAATCATACCAGAAATTTTAAAATGCAATAAATTCAAGTGCGTACCTGGCATGAATAATGTTGTAATTACCCATGTATATTTCCTTGATCATTTGATGGCTCTTTAGGACAAATTTAAGCTGAAACTCAGCAAATTTGTGATCTGCAACCAAGTTCACTCGAGGCCTTAGTCAAGTAATCTGTGAAATTTACTCGAGGCCTCCCTCGGGTAATCTGTCTTAAAACATTATGACTATTCATTTCTAACTATTATGCCATCTCTTTTGAATTCATTTTGAATTAATATTGCACTGTCATAATTTTTAGGTCATTACTCGAGTGGCTACTTGAGTAATCCATCCATTACTTCAACGTATTACTCCAGTAATACTGGTTACTTGAAGTTGTCCCTCCAATAATGTTGTCTTCTATTAGCCTCTATTTTTTTATACCTCAAAACAGAATATCAAGATCTTGCAAAGCAAATTACTAGAAACTTCGATGCTTAAGTTAGTAATCATCAAAACATCAATAAATAACATCATCTAACACTTTATAAACACTAAATAACTTACAATTCATTGGGATTTACCATTCCCAGTTCTCTTCTAATATATAAGAATTGATCTTTTACAGAAGGTTTTGTAAAGATATCAGCTAGTTGAAGATGAGTTGGAATGAATATCACTTTGACATCTTTCTTTTGGACATGACCTCTGATGAAGTGATGTCTAACATCAATATGCTTAGTTCTAGAATGTTCAACATGATTCTTTTCCAAGCTTATCATGCTAGTGTTGTCATAGTATATTGGTATCTTCTTTAGATAAATACCAAGATCTTGGAGTTATTGCTTAAGCCATAACACTTGTGCACAACAACTTGAAGCTGCAACATACTCAGCTTCTGTTGATTAAAGAGGCACAGTATTTTGTTTCTTCCTAAACCATGCGACAAGTGAGCCTCTAAGAAACTAGATTTGTCTACTGGTACTCTTTTTATCTGTCTTATATCCTTCATGATCAGAGTCTAAGTATGCAACTAGATATTGACTTCTTCCTTTGGGATACCAGAGACCTAATTCAGCTGTGTCAGCAAGATATAGGAAGATACGTTTGACAGTTTCTGCATGTGACTCCATTGGTACTGATTGATATCTTGCACACATACCCACACTGAATTGAATATCATGTCTGCTTGCAATGAGATAGAGTAATGATCCAATCCTTCTTCTATATTTTGTGATGTTGTAATCTTTTCCCTTGACATCAGCATCAAGCAACGTAGTTGAGCTTATAGGAGTGTCCATTCCATTTGCTTCATCCAATCCATACTTCTTCAATAGCTCTTTTAAATACTTCATTTGAGATATGAAAATTTCATTCTTTCTTTGTTTGATTTGCAAACCAAGAAAGTAATTCAATTCTCCCATCATTGACATCTCAAACTCCCACTGCATTGTCTCAGAAAATTCTTTGAACATGGTTTCATTAGTAGCGCTGAAAACTATATCATCAACATATATTTGCATAATTAAGATATCATCACATTTTCGTTTTGTAAATGGTGTTGTATCAAATTTTCCTCGTACAAAACCTTGATCAATAAGAAATTTACTGAGCCCTTCATACCATGCTCTAGGAGCTTGTTTTAAACCGTATAAAGCCTTTTTGAGTTTGAAAACATGGTCAGCTTTGGTTACATTTTTGAAACCTGGAGGTTGACCTACATATACTTCTTCCATGATGTAGCCATTTAGAAATGCACTCTTTACATCCATTTGATAGAGTTTGAATCCTTTGATGCATGTAAAGGCTAAGAGTACTAGTATAGCTTCCAATCTAGCCACTAGAGCATATGTTTCCTCATAATCAATTCCTTCTTCCTGACTATAGCCTTTGGCCACCAATCTTGCCTTGTTTTTGACAATGATTGCGGATTCATCAAGTTTGTTCTTAAATACCCATTTAGTGCCAATGATTAGATGATCCTTAGGACGGGGTACTAACTCCCAAACTTGATTTCTTTCAAATTGGTTTAGTTCTTCTTGCATTGCTATAACCTAATCATTGTCTGATAGGGCTTCGCCAATGTTAGAAGGTTTAATCTCAGAAATAAAAGCCAAAAAACTAACTTCATTGAAAATTTTATTTCTAGTTTTGACTTCTTCATTCACATCTCCTATGACTTGATCTAGGGGATGACTTTTATTGAATTTCCAGGCTCTAGATTGTCCTAGAGACTGATCTTCTTCCTTATATTGATCAACTTCTATAATAAGAGATTTAGAAATACATTGACCATTTTCTTGATTTAAAACAATTTCCTGCTCATCATCAATGGTTTTGTCAGTGGATTCAAATTCATCAAATACAACATAAATTAATTCTTCAACAATACATGTTCTTTTATTGAAAATTCTATATGCTTTACTTCAGTTAGAATAGCCTAGGAAAATTCCTTCATCGGTTCTAGAATCAAATTTTCCTAAGTTATCTTTACCATTATTATGAATGAAACACTTACAACTGAAGATGTGTAAATAAGCAAGGTTTGGCTTCCTTCCTTTGTATAGCTTGTATGGTGTCTTTCCAAATTTTGTTCTAATGTAGGCAGTATTTGAAATATAGCATGCTGTATTCATTGTATCAGCCCAGAAAACTTGAGACATGTTCTTTTCATTCAATATTACTCTAGCCATTTCAGTGAGCACTCTATTCTTACATTCCATGACTCCGTTTTGTTGAAGTATCCTTAGTGCAGAGAAGTTATGATCTATGCCATTAGTATCACAATATTCTTCAAAGGTTTGATTTTCAAATTCTCCACCATGATCTGTCCTAATACCTGTAATGGACATACCTTTCTCGTTTTGTACTTTCTTGGCAAAAACAATAAATTCTCCAAAGGTTTCATCTTTTGATGATAGAAAAATAGTTCATGTAAATCTAGAGAAATCATCAATAATGACCAATGAATATAAGTTACCACCAAGACTCTTAACTCTTGCTGGTCTAACTAAATCCATGTGTAATATTTGAAGTGGTCTATTGGTTGATATCTCATTTTTCAATTTGAAAGAAGATTTAGTTTGTTTACCTTTTTGACATGCATCACAAATCAAATCATTTTTTAAATTTACTTTGGGTAATCCAATCACTAAATCCTTTTTAATTAACTTTCCTAGTTGGTGCATTTTGACATGAGCTAGCCTCTTATGCCATAACAAATTTTCATCGGCATTACTTAGAAAACAATTTTTAGAGCCATTTTTACTGATATCAAGAGTATAGCAGTTACCTTCTCTTTTTGCTTAGAGCTTTGCTTTGAGATTTTTCTTATCAAGTTGTAAGTCTTTCTTGTTGACAATTAGACATTCCTCTGTATAAAATATTACCCAGTTGTCTTTATCTGCACTTTGACTCACAGTCAGCAAATATGACACAATCCTTCAACGTAATATACATCTTTGACTTGTATTCCTTTGTCATTTTAGATGTTACCAATTCCTGCAATCTTTCCAGACTAGTTTCCTCCAAAGTTTACCTTTCCACCTTCCTTAGGTTGCAATGTGGTAAAACTTTCGAAATCCCCGGTCATATGTCTAGAGCATCCACTGTCTATATACCATTTATTGTTTTTGGATGCTTTAAGATATATGTGTAATCAAATATGATTAAGTCTTAGGTACCCACATCTTTTTAGGTCCTTTTGGGTTAGTACAGATGACTTTTTGACCATATGAACCTTTAGGTACCCATTTGCAGGTTCCTATCTTTCCTTTCTTCTTATGAATGCATAATGATGTATAATGACCTTTTCTATTACAATGATTACAATATACAAAAGAATTTGATGTATGCATAAAATGCTAAAAATAATTCAAATATGACTTACCTCCTGCTTTCTTTCTTCCATTTCCTCTATATGATTTTGGATCATATCCAAAGCCAGATCGGTCATTTACAAAATGTTGAGCTTTTAAAATTACATTTAGCATCTCACTTCCTTTAGTGAATTTTTCAAGAGTTTTCATGAGATCAACGTTTTTCTTTTTCAAAGAGGAATAGTTTTCACAATCTTTCTCTAAATTCTCTTTTAGGTCAATTTCAAGAACTTTGTTTTTCTTTTTAAAAACAACTAGTTCTTTAACTACTTAGATGAATTCATAATGTAAAGCATTATATTTAGAAAGTAATTCATCATAGGTAGGATCAGAATCAGTTACCTCTTCTTCTGTTTCTTCTTGAGCAACTAGACAGATATTGGCTACTTAATCTTCATCGCTTTCTTCATCATAAGAGCTATCTCCCCATATGGTAGATACAAAGGCGTTCTTCTTGTTGTAGAATTTGCCTTTTCTCTTTTCTTTATTCTTCTGAATCAGTTCTTGACATTCTGATTTGAAGTGTGCTGGCTTTCCATATTCATATCAAATGATATGTTCTTTATTACTTGTTCCTCCTTTCTAAAAGTTGTTGAATCCTTGGCCTTTCTTGTTAAAATTTCTGAATCATTTTATGATTAGGCCCATTTCGTCATCGTCTAGCTCTTCATCTTCATTTTGTTCTTCTTCTTTTGCTTTCAATGCTAGACCTCTTTTCTTCTTGTCACCAATATCATCTAGTTCTTGTTTGAACTTTATTTACTTTCATATTCAGAAAGCCTTTCGGATAGAGAAGCAACCGATCATATTGACTCATCTTTTGCTTTCTCAATTGCGGTGACTTTTGCCTCCCATTTTTAGAAAGAATATTTAGAATCTTTCATACTTGGGTATGTTGATCATAGACTTTTTCAAGTGCTACAAGTTGATTAACAAGGTGAGTATATCTAAGTTCAAATTCAGCTATCGACTCACCTGATTTCATTTGAAGTAAATCAAACTTAGTAACCAGAGTATTGATCTAGTTTTCTTTTATTCCCGCAGTTCCTTTGGAGGTATTTCCAAGGCTTCCCACATTTCTTTAGTTGTTGGAAGTGTAGAGATTCTGAAGTACTTATTTTGACTCAAGGCACTTTAAATCATCAGAATTGCCTTACTGTTGAGTGTGATGAGTTTCTTGTCATTCTCATCATATTCTACTGGTGTCTTGGGAACTCTCTATGAATCTACCATCTTTTCAGGTTTGTAGTTTCTACTATCAATCACATCCTATAGCCTATATTCAGTAGCCATTACGAAGACTCTGAACCTTACTTTCTAGAAGGAGAAGTATTCACCATTGAAACCTGAAGGTCTTGTAATAGAAGCTCCATTGGGAAGAATTCCTTCACCCATGCTTACCATTGGATCCTTTTTAGGCTATTAAACCTTAACAAGAAGACCTACGCTCTGATACCAAATGTTAGTGCAAGCGTTTAACCCAAGAGGGGGGTGAATTGAGTGATACCAGAAATTTCATTATGTACAAGAAAATTAACAGAATATTTAAAGCAATTGAGAACAAATAGAAATATCACTGAAGTGCATACTAGGAGTTATACTGGTTCGGCCACAACCACTTTGACCTACGTCCAATTCTCAGAGCGTCTCTAAAAGTTTCACTATATTCTCCAAGATTTAGTGGGTTCTTAGCACCTTAGTACACAGCAAGTTCCTTTACCTGGACACTCACTCCGCCTTACACGTTGTAATTAAATCCCTAACTCAAGGTTCCACAACCTTAAGTTGTCTCAATAACAAATATTGTGTTTTGTTATGAAAAACTCTATCACAGAGCAAATATATAATCACTGAAGTACAATAAATAAGTATAAGAAATTAGAGTACTAAGAGTGTGTTGATCAGTGTATGTTCATGTGTTCTTAGTTGTTGTACTCTGCTCTTTGAATGCTCCATATATATAGATGATTTTTAGTGTCCGTTGGAAGCAATTCAAACATGTCCGTTAGAGTCGGTGGCAACAGTTGACCATTCTTCTAATTTGAAAACTATCCGTTTGTGATAGGTAGCGGTAGGTGAGTGTTCGGACCTTTTATTTTACTTTTCACTTCTGGCATGATTTCTTCATTGTTTATCTATAACTGTACTTAGGATACTAATACAATGAATGATTAATCATATAGAAAACAATTCAAAAAAATTGGATTCAATATATGTTTTCTAGCCTTCATTACTCGAGTGCCTACTCGAGTGATCATGCTCATTACTCGAGTAGTCACTTAAGTAAACCTATAAAAAACATGGCAAAGACTAAATCAACATTTTTCATAAAATATTACTCGGGTAAGACATAGAGTAAGATATATCACAAACCTTGGAAATACCTGATTACTCGAGTGGCTACTCAAGTGGCCATGTCTTTTCTTTACAAGTTACTCGAGTGCTCCCTCGAGTAAGCTTTCAAATAAGTTTGTAGATTACTCGAGTGGTCTCTCGAGTAACATCATTCAAATCTTGGCTGAGAGTTTGCTGACCTGATTACTCGAGTGACCCCTCGAGTAATGCTTCAAATAAATCTGCAGATTACTCGAGTGGTCCCTCGAGTAATGCCTTTTTCACACTTGGTAACTCGAGTGGCTACTCGAGTAAATTATTGCATTTCTTGGCCGAGAGCTACTAGAAGATTTTTGACCTGGCTACTCGAGAATGCCTTTTCTTATGTGTTACTCTAGTAATGTTTAATATAAATTTGTAGATTACTCGAGTGACCTCTTGAGTAACTTCTTCCAAATTTTGGCAGTGCTTCTCTAGATTATATTCTGTTAGAACCGGCTATCACCCAAGAGGGGGTGAATTGGGTGTATAATAAAAACTTAAGAACTTTGAAAATATTTTTGCATCTTAGTAAAAGCAATAAGCATGAAGGTAATGAATCGTAAATCAATAGTTAGATTAAATAATATAGCTGGAAATATAAGAGCTTAGGGAAGAAAATATGCAAACTGTGATTTATCCTGGTTCGGTCCAATCTATAATGGCCTACGTCCAGTCCCCAGGCTCCTCCTGAGATTTTCAAATCCACTATCTTCTTGTTTAATCCGGGCACAAGAAAAACCTTTACAATCCCACAAGTTTAACCAGGTACTTGTGAAACCTATTACAAATCTCTCACTGAAATACTCCCCCTTACGGCAAGTCTTACGAGCAGAGCAATCCCGAAGATCTTCCTCTCCTGCTTACTCATGCAAGTCTTATGAGCAGCAATGTTCTCTCCTGCTTACACCCCCTGTAAGTCTTATGAGCAGCAATGTTCTCTACTACTTGCACCTTGTAAGTCTTACGAGCAGAATGTCTTACTGGAAATTCTCTCTACAGCTTCTCCCGTAAGGATATCAACCCTCTCAAGGTCCCTCTACCTTGAGATCAACTCAGAAATATAGTTGAAAGTGTTTACAGACTCTCTAACAGAGTTGTAATATCCTGGATTTTAATTAAGGGATAATAACTTCAAATGATGTAATTAATGTTAATTAAGCATATTTGAAGTATATGTTGTGTGTTATGAAATAAAGATCATAAGTGATGATTTAATGAGTATTGTACTAATCAGGGGTAAAACGGTAAATTTACCAACCGTCTGGTTAACTATGGAGGAGAAAACCCCTTAGTAATCAAAACCAATGGTTGAGATTGAAAGATAATGGGGTGGAATCAAGTGTGAATGGGAGTATGTGAATTCATGTTAGGGAGAATAGGATGGTGACAAGTGGCCAAATGAGGGCCATTGGATGAGTCAACAATTTCAAACTCTTTTCTCTCTCCCTCTCAAGTCGGTTGGCGCATGGGAAGAAGGAAGAGATGATCATCACCTTCACCTACTCACTTCTCTCTCCATTCTCTCCATTTTCGCTGAAGTTAAACAAGAAAGAGAAAGAGAAAAGCTTAAATCTTGGTAAGTAGAGGTCTTTATATGTTTAGTTACCCTTCATTAATGTTGATCATGAGGTTGAGAGCTTGACTTCTATGATTTCAGAATTTCCATTGGTGGTGTTTGATTGAGGGATAAATCTGAAAGTTAGTGAGATCAAGGTGTTGATTTCAGCAAGTGTAAGAGGTAGGTTTTTGATGAATTGTGGTATATATGATATGGTGTTTGCTTAATCAATGAAAATTCTGGAAATTAGACCTAATTATGATGTTAAGCGAAGGGTAGGCTTTGGTGAGAGTGTCACTGTTCATTTGGTCAGTTTTGACACTTGGGAGTGATTAGGAATTGATTTGAAGTTGAATAAGGGAAAGTGTTAGAATGAGGTTTTGAGAGGTTTGATGATTTAGAGAGAGAATGTGTTGAATGGGTTGAATTTGAGTTGCTTTTGGTTGCCAATGGGTTCTATGTGCTGAAATAAGTGAAAATGAGCTTTAACACAAGTTTTAGAACCATTGGAGTGCAATTGCTGGATTTTGGAAACCATATCAGTTTCTGCGTTTTGGGGCATCTGTCAGGATTTCTCGAGTGAGGGAAGAACTCACTCGAGCACAGGATGAACGTGCTCGAGTGAGCATGTTGTGCTCGAGTGAGGGTGCCTTTTTGGTGCTGCGGGTGAGTGTTTCAGGGTATCACTCGTGAGTGATTGCCAAGAGTGCGCCTGGCACTCGCGAGCATTGGGGGATCACTCGAGCACTGGGACTTGTGCTCGAGTGAATCTGTTGCCTGGGAGTTGGGTTGCTCTCGGGTAGTCACTCGTTGGTTGTGCTCGCGAGCACTGGGGGTCAGTGCTCGAGCACAGGTGTATGTGCTCGAGTGATGGAGGAGGAAGATGTTGAGAGATGCTCTCGGGTTGTCACTCGCAGGGCCACACTTCTGTGATGCTCGAGTGTGCTCGGGGTCTCTGCTCGAGCACAGCCTCTTGTGCTCGAGTGAGGGTGTGGAATTGTAGTGAAGTGTGCTCTCGGGCAAGTACTCGCTGAGGTCACTCGCATGCGTGCTCGAGTGAAAGCGGGAGTCATGCTCGAGCACGGCCTTCTGTGCTCGAGTGAGAAGGCCAAAAATCAGAGTTTAGCTTTCCAAAGAGGGGTCTTTGGGGATAGTTATCCCAACCCTTTAGGCATATGTTTAGGCATATAATGGCCATCTAAAGAGTCCAAATAATAACCAACATAAAGTATTATAGAATTAAGAACTTGGAAAAGAGATTGATCTATTGTCCCTAATTTGATTATAGGATTTGACATCTGCCGTCCTCGGGAGCCCACTGAGCCAGTTAACTTCGGGAAAGAGCGAGGTAGTGACTTTTCTTTCATACCATTTATGATGCATTGTGTGTGTGTATGATCATTGATTTGTGATAAGTTCGTGTGTTGCAACTTATGTGGATATGTGTTAGCACCGTCAGTCCAATAGTCCCTGAGTAGCTAACAACGGTTCGGGTTAGGACGGTGTGTCTTCCCGGCGGAGAAAGGGGATGAGGATGAGGTGTGATTATATGACATGAGGCCGATAGGCTGATTGTGAGGCCGACGGGCCATTTGTGAAAGCCGGTTAGCTTTATGAGCTATAAGGCTATATGTATGCACGGCCACGCCAACAGTCCCTGAGTAGCTAACAACGGTTCGGGTTAGGGCAGTGTGCCTTCCCGGAGGAGAAAGGGGATGAGGGTGGAGTGTGATATGCCACGCTAATAGTCCCTGAGTAGCTAACAACGGTTCGGGTTAGGCAGTGTGCCTTCCCGGCGGAGAAAGGGGATGAGGGTGGTGTTTGATATATGTGCTGCTGCTGTATGATGATTTGCTTACATGCTGTGTGCTTGTATGTGGTATAAATGTTTAGTTACTACTGGGATTCTTTTGAATCTCATTCTTTCCTTTGAACTAACATTTCAGACAGAGCGAGTGGCTCCAAGGAGAAGCGCGTGACCAGGAGCGGGTAGAGTTCGTAGGGACATTTATTTTGGAAATGTTGGTTAGACTGTTTGGATAGGGATTACTGTATATTGTTGGGTTGTAAATAGTTTAAATACTTAAACCTATAATCCCTTTAGCAGAATTTGAAACTATATATCTATAGTTGAACCCGGGGTTTGCCTGGATTTTGGTTATACACTCTGTCATACGTAAATGTAGTTAAACTGCACAGGTGATTATATTCGATAATCGAACTTGAGACCGAAAGAGGAATGAAGTTTTGAAAATTTTATAACGTCCCTACTATTAAAGGGAATTCTAAATGAGTTTTGAACTAATCGACGGTCTCTAATCCAATTTAATTACCAAATATCGAATTATAATTACGTGATTAAAGGCAGGGTGTTACAAGAGTGGGTATAATACTCACTGAAGTACAATACAAATAATCATTCTCTCAATGATAAGTAATATAGAAACTGGAAAACAGAGAGTGTTTGGGTAGAAGCAGAGGATTCATATTTCTATCATTTTTCTTGTAGTTGTTCACTGTCTCTGTTACCCATCTACATTGAATGCTCTCTCATTTATAGTTGATGAAGATAATGACCGTTGTGAGCATTCATCTGTTGGAGTCATTTTGACCGTTGAGCATATTTGAAAAACGAGCTATTTTTCATTGCAGAGCGAAGCGTCTTGTTGAACAGCAGGTAGATTCATTTTGAGCTGTACGTCATGTTGTGGAGCAGGATAAATATGCTTGAGTTTCCAGACAATCTCTCATGGTGGGTCAGTTGCTTGTCGTGGTAGGTAGCCGCCATTCGGTGTGTAATGATGTCACCCGCAACACTTGACTCTTTCATTTGAATCTATAATCTCACCGTTAAATTTCCTGTTTCATACTACAAAATGCTTAATCACTAATATGATGAAGTATTAGTCATGGGTATGTTGGATCATTAGTCAAAAGCTAAATTTCTGGCTTCTAAGACTTATCACGAGAGTGAAGATATTTGCCATACGTGACCTCTGTTCTTGAAGATGAAATCTAAATATTTAATCTCCTATTTTACACTTGAAATATATGTTAGTTAATGTTTAGGAACAATAACAAGTGAAAACATAATGATTGTATAACATTTAACCACGTTTGGATTGATGGCCATGAGAGTCTAAACTTCTACGTTGCTTCTGTCAGGACCTCACTCGAGTGCAAAGAAGCCTCACTCGAGTGCATGTACAATTTCATGTTCTGACTTCCTCTCGGGCAAACACTTTCTGTCCAACACTCGCATCTGCTAGAGTGAATTCTAGACATCACTCGAGCACAACACATCCTGCTCGAGTGCGCCTCTTATTTTCACGTACATGCTTCTTCTCGGGTTAACACTTTCATCTCAAAACTTGCATGTGCTCGAGTAAGAAATATTCTAATGCTCGAGTATGGATCCTAGTGCTCAAGTGTTGTAAGTTTCTTCACGATTCAGCTGCTTCCGGACATCACTCGCACAACATTTTTCAAGAGTTCATTTTTGCACTCGCAGGTGATGTGGGGCCACTTTAGAAAAAAATTATTTATTTGATTCTAATGATGCATCATAAGAAAGCTCTTGCCATATGCATTCCAATACAAAAAGAATTAGCTCCAAACTACTTGTATTCTGCAATTTATGATCGAAAGAGTGTATCGCACTAGATTTCACAAGTGTCAACTTCCCGAAGGCATAGCTCCTAGAATATAAGTTCAAATTAGGCAAATTACCTATCTATAGAAATCTCTTTGAGTCTAGTTTCATTTGGCACTAGTCTCGTCTCAATCTGATGTATCGTTTTTGAGTTATGCTCAAAATACTGAACCTGTGTTGAAACGAGACGATAATTTCACTGTCATCTTCCACGAATCATATCTCCTTTATTTGAGCTTCTTTCAATGTGATCTTCTGTACATTTTACGTGTTGTGAGTTTTCTTTCATATGCCACTGGTTTCAAGTCAATCCAACATGTGGTTTGAGAGATATGGCCAAAATACCGAACCTTTGTCAGACTGAATGTAAAACAGAGTAGAACAGAGTGTTCATCCCGTGCTCGAGTGTGTTCATCCCGTGCTCGAGTGCAACACCTTTGGCACTCGAGTATTGATCTCTCACTTGAGTAAAACTCCCCTAGAAGTGCCATAACTCACATATAAGTCATCTTAGCTTCGTATTAACCTATTCCAACCATCATTTGATCATAGAAGCCTCTGGTATCATCATAGAAATCTCCAGTATCACTTCTAACAGCTTGAACCTTGATATTCTCATAAGATCTTACAAGTTCTTCTTTCTCCCATATCTTTCTTCTTGATTTTTCTCTTGATAATAATTCTCCATAACCCAAGTAAGCATCTCCTTGACTATCTTCAATTTCTTTCTTCTTCTTCCTCTTGTTTATTTTCATTAATTCAATCTTCTTCATTCTTTACTTGACTAATCTACAAAATATGTAACATTAAATATAGTAGTTAGTCAAAGAAATACATTATATAAAAATTTTTCTATTATCATTTCATATCTATATTTGACATCATCAAAACTAATCATATCTAACATATTCTTCATGATTACTAGAGTGCTTACTCGAGTAACAGCTTCCCTTACTGAAGTAGTCACTCGAGTAAGCCATCACAAAATTTGCTCATTACTCTAGTGCTTACTTCAAGTAATGCTTTATGCCATTTATTACTTTGTTCAAATTCTTATCAAATCCTTTTATATTATTGATCCAATCTTTGTTATCATCAAAACATATGGGATCTAACAACTACGAGTGAGAAGCATAACTACATAGGATGTCTTGTCGTAGATATTTTTGGCAAAATACTTTCCTTCAGGAAAAACTGCTAACTTCAATTGATTTGAAAATAATTAATCTTGCACTAAATTGGAAAATTTACAATTTTGCCATTACCTTTGTAATCTCATTTCTTTTCTTGAATTAATTTGGCCAATTCCCATATATTTTTGGACCAAATATTTTCTCTATTATTTTTCCATTTTTTGGACCTTAATATTGGGCTTTTTAAATTACCCAAATTAATTCCACAATTATTTTGCCCGTTTTCTCATGAATATGAAAATTTATAAAAATTCATAATTTCCAAATTCATGAATATACACCATTTGATTGAATTTCTCAAATAATTACAATATATTTGGTGAATATATAATTTGGGGTGTTACACTAGCGGCTCAAAAGGCAAGGATATAGACTTGGGGAAGTAAAGGTCACGTTTCTAGAGACTAAAATTATATATACTACCTAACCTTGAAAGGAATTCCTCAATGTAATCATCTACAATAGATCGGTATTTTTAAGCTATTCCTGCATTGCTCACAGAACTACGCACAAGCACTCTGATAATATAGAAAATAAGATAAGGGTCTGACATATGACATGCATATAATAGTCATTATATTTTAGCAACAGAAAAAACATGCTTGAAATGCTGATCCTGATAGGCCCAAGAATGACAATGCAACTATTGTTGCTGACACAATTCAATTGCTCAAGGACCTTACTTCACAAGTTAGTAAACTCAGAGGAATATGCTATGCTGATTGAAGAATCCAAAGAGGTAATAGTAGTCTCATTTATTTGTAACTTAGTTGTGTGACTTAAGTAATAAAGCTAACCATCTCATCTTGTTAAATCCAATTGACTCAGGAGAAAAATGATATAAGGGAAGAGAAGGCATCTCTTAAATCAGACATTGAGAGCTTGAATAACTAATACTAGCAACGACTCAGGACTATATTCCCTTTGATTACGATGAACCACTCAGTTATGATGGCTCTTCCTTTATATCCATATCTAGTGCCAGTGCTAGTAGGAGTTCCCCTGGTTTAATTCCTATGCAGCCATACCCCTTATTTGCAAATCAAAATCCTGGGGTCATTCTAAATTCATGTTCAACATTCATTCCTTATCTAGCCCCGAATACTCTTGTGAACATGAGTCCACACAATATGTAACCCCTTAACTTCCTCCAGGCAGCAATTCATATACGTTAGGAACACAAGATTCCAAAAACACATCACCCAGGGAGAGCAAGGTTGAAAATGATGAAGTGTTAATCATGTCACCACAGACCTAGAGTTGAAAACTCCTGGATCTACTGCTGATCAAGTTAGTTATTTCTCAATGTAACCCCTCCGTAATTATATCCAAAATACACGACTAAAATAAAATAGAGACCAATAATAATCAAAACTCATTTACAATCCCATCTTTGATATAGGGTTTTCTCAAATACATTTCAAAATTTAATACACCTGGTCTAATATTCACATTTCAAATACAATTACTTCGTGAAGATAAATCACATTTATTATAAACATCAGAGTACACAATAATAATCCCGGCAAACCCGAGTTTCATATCATAACTAAAAAGTTCACAGGGCACATTTGCTCATATACAAGTTTTCATACAGGGATTACAGAAAATTTCATTCCAAATATACATCCAAATCATATACAATCATCCCAATCCATATTGATAACCAACTACCAAAACTATATCGCGAATGGGTCCTCATTGCCCTTGGTTGCTTGCTCCCTCTACAAGCCACTTGCCCTGTCTAAATTGTTGGTAGGGGAGGGTGAGATTTGAGAGAATCTCAGTAGGAAAACAAATACCAATATGCATGCAAGATAAGTGTTTAATGCATGACATACTTGCATCATATTAACACATGCTCACACAATGACATATCTACGTGTTCAATGTTTCCACAACAATATACTTATGGTTATAGCATAAATAGAAATAGAGCTTCAACCATTCATATATGTTCATATAATCAAGCAAAGCAATAACATGCATCAATACACCAACAGAATTATCAAATACATGTAGGAGAGGTAAGTTCCCTACCCTTCTCTCTTCTCTCCACGTGTGCTCCAGCACCAGTTACTCACGATCAGAATCAATACCAAACCCTATAAACCAAATCAAGGATATAGGGTTAATCTCTAATCCAAATCATGACTTTCATATCACTTAAAGTTGGATGTCATTTGAGTCCCTTAAGTGTCTAATAATAAGCTCAACAAATGGTTGAAAGGATTGAAAAGTACTAAGTTGGAAATCACTTTTCATAATACCAAGTGCTGAAAATATGGGTTGGCTATAGCCAAGAATCCTCTGGCTGCGGCCAAAATGTGCATTGAAAGTTTTGCACTGCAACCAAGAACTTTTGGCTACAGCCAAGAAAACTTCAGAAATTCATAACTAATTCCAAACAAATCAAAATGAGGTGATCCCAAAGCCCATTAAAAGATATGTACGTCCTCTTTACTGGAAAAATATGGACCATTACCAAATATCACCACAAAAATACAGAATTACTCGAAATCCCCTTGTTGTTCCAGATTTGCACCTAATTTTCACGTCAAACTTTGGAAAACCATAACTCCCAAATCGCAAAACAAAATGACACAAATTATATGTCCATGTTGAAGCTTGGAATATGAAATTTAATATTGGAAAGTTTCAGAATTTTTTGAGAACATTTGGTCATTCAAAAATTTCGTGCAAACTGACTGCCTAGAGTAGAGTTCACACTTGACAGCATTCCAACTTTCTACCAAAATGTCCAATGGCTCCAAAATCAACAATCAAACCTATTCCCACACAATTTTTGACAATGAATCTATTGGAAATACCAAAACAACCAAATTCACATCACATTGACATGTTTCCATATTGGCACAACATGTCAATACAAAACACAATACAAAACACACCTTGCCATTCTTTCCATTCCAAGGTTTCAAATCAAATCCAATGGCCATATAACACATCATGACACCAATTGCCACATAAAACACAAGGCAATTCATCCATTTCAAAAATACCATAAAATCAGGGTAAATTCCAAAATTCTCAAAACTCAACCACAAGTCACAAAACTTAGATCAAAAGGCATCTAATACTCACCTCTTCCACTTTCCTAAACCAATTCCTTGATTCTTCATCTTTCCAATTTTCCTCAAGCTCCCAAACACCTCCTTTCATAAATCTAAAATCATAACAATGAAGCTCTCATCACTATGAACAATATTATAGATGAGTGTTTGAGCATTAGAGGACCACAAACCAACCAAAATCTCACCTTTCAATTTCTCTTTCCTCTTCTTCATGGACGAATATAGAGAACAAGAGAGAGAGAGAGTGATGAGTTAAAGATGATGGAGATGGCTGCATTTTTTGCCCCTTGGCCATCCAAATAAGGGAGAGAGGAAGAGTATTGAAAAATTGACCCAAGATCAAGGGTCCATATTGTGCCAAGTGTCAAGATCTTGCAACATCCTTCATGAGCTCACATAGGCACAATTGCACATGATTCCACCCCTTATGATCTCTTAACATTCCATCCTAACCATTGATCTTTAAGTTACCAATGAGTTTCCTCTTCGGTAACTAACTAATTAGTCGGTAACTTTACCGTGTTGCCCCTAATTATGGCAATTCCTACTGAATCACCACCAAACACATCATATCTTTCCATTTAACCACAATATGCGTCCTCCATCTATTTCAAGTCAATTCAGATTTTAATCCATAATTGAACTTAAATACAGGGTTTCAATGTTGCTCATAACACATATGAATCCAAATTCATATCATATTCTCTAAAGTTCACCATTTTAGTTTCTTTAATACCCCACGGATATAAGAATTATTAGGGAATAAATTTGAGCTCCTGCTAAATTGGGGCTTACCAGTCCACTTATCTCATGCTTATTCTCTAGCCTCAAATCTCAAAATTTAGGGTATTACACTCAGGTTTGGTTTTTTAAGAAGTCTTTTAACATAACTATTAAAGGTACTATATTTAACTTTTGTCAACACGTTGGGCTTTTCAGGAGTTGTCGTCTAGGCATAGAAAATCCAACAGGATGTCCATGAAGGAAAGCATCTACATGGGAGGGAGTTCATCCAACAGGTGTTGTTCATCTCATAGTGTATAGGATAGCTCATCAAGTAGCGTAGTTGGGAGTAGAAAAGCTGATAAATGAGAAGAGATTCAGTTTTATAGATAGTGTACCGTAACACAATGATAACGTCATAATATTAATATGAATTCATATTATAGTAATCATTCGAGGCTCATTGTTATTTGACCACGTGAACGTACTATATATTTGTTATATTCTTTAAAATAGGCAATGAGTGAAGATATGAAATGGGTGTTTGAAAGGTAAGTTTTCTAGAAAACTCTTTTTTATAATATTTGAATATATCATTTTCTAACAACTCTTTAATAAAAGATATTTGAAGATGTATTCTATGTTGGTGGGAAAGAATGGTCAAAGTAATGACAACTAGGTCCTTTTGAAGGTAAATACTTGAAATTTAAACAATGGACTGATGAATTATATTACTAGTTTATTGAATTTGATTGTTCTTGTTTGTGTACATTCAAGTGCCATAAACAACTCAAACTTTTTTAGTACGGATATTATGTGGTACAGTATATGTATGAAATTATCACTGAGGGCATCACTAACTTATTTAAAAAGGTAATAATATATATATGTCATAATTTTAGTTTAGACTTTGGTTTTTCTTGTAATATTGCTTACCTGCAGATTTTTCAAACTTCAGCATTTTCGAAGTTTGGAGTCATATTCTATAGTGCAAATAATAGAGATATGTGACATTTGGTCTGAATACTTTCCATATTTAACAAAATTAGAATAGAATGATAAGTTGTATGAAGTTCTCTTTTGTAATTTGATAATATTAGATACACACTTTTGTTTTGACCATTTACTTATGTCATACATTGGTTACAAGATTTACATTATTGTACATTTTTTTGGTCAACATTACATTATTGTACATTGGCTCTATATGATAGCAAGTTCTTGAAAGAGGAGTTAATATATATATAAGTTTGGCTCTCTTTTTTAAAAAAATTATATTATAATTATGGCGTCAGTTATGACTATAACTGACTTTAATTGGTAATTATGACATCAATTTATATAAGACCAGACACCGTAAACAACCAAATTACATCTCTATTAAGGAGTCGATAAGCATATACAAGATGCCATAATAGTCTATTACGGCGTCGGTTTAGTTATAATGTGATGTTGTAATATATTCATTTATGACGTCATATCTTGAGCAACTGACTCCGTAATATATTCATTTACGACATCATATCTTAAGCATGTGACAACGTAATATATAGTTTTTGCTATGGCTAAATCCGCTACACCTTATATACTATGGCAAAAATGCAATTTTACCTGATGCCAAATTAACTTTTTACACTAGTGATTCCTTGTTGTCTAAGGATGTCCAAGAGCTAAGTGTGGGAGAATTTGATAAGTAAAACATTTCATATTTATTTTCCCTGATATGATGATTTTGTGGCCGATATTTGAGCTCAATTTAATGAATTTGGGTATAATTGATAAATAAATAATGATTTTGGCATAAAATAGAATTTATTGAAAAATACTAAACTTGACCCTGTTTCAATTTTTAGGCAAGAAAGATGATAGGGGATAAGAGAGTTTGCCATATAACTCAATAGTAGGGATGGGAAATAACTAAAGGAGGCACATCCTATTTATAGTGGTTTATGGTGGCCACTAATTAAGAAATTTTATGCACTCCTTCTTGCCTTCCAAGTTAGTAATCAAGAGAATTAATTCTCAATTAATTTCCTGAATTATTTGTATTTAAAAAAAGCCTTATTCGATGTTTAAAAATAAAGTGCTGGATAAGGTTGGGAGAATGTAAGTCAAAAGAGATCAAGTTTGAAGACATTATTATATTGAACTCAAAAGATAACCAAAAGCTAGAAAGAGAAGGTAGTATTTCTAGGTCAAATACAATAACCAATTAATTAATCTTAATTTGAACCTTATTAGAGTGTAATATTTTATTTACTGACGTAGTTATTAATGTAATATTAAACTAGAAGGTTTGATAATAAAAACTAAAAGACAAAATGATAAAGTTCAGGAATTAAAAGCTCCTAATATCTGAGTTCAAAAAAAATTTCACCAGCTTCATTTTTGAGTTAAAAAAACATAAAAATATTTCTCACCTTAGTCTTAGCCAGCGCTCCATGGAAGAGTGCCAATTAAGGGATGCCTTGGTCGGCGCTATCCCGTCGGCGCTCTCCAAGCTGTCAACAACTTTGCCTTGGCCAATGCCATCCTTGGAAGGCATCGGCCAAGGCTGTGTAGGCTTGGCAGATGCTTAATACAGAAGCGCTGGCCATGCTTGGCCTTGGTTGGCACTTTCTTAGAGAGCGCCAGCCAAGGCACACTACTATAAAAGAGGAATTAACGGCTCCCCTTTTTCGACGCTTATTTGAATAAGCGTCGTACCTAACAGTTTATTTTTTAAAAAAAAAATTTAGAAGCTACGACACTTCTTAATATAAGCACCAAAGGTTAGTATTAGGCTTATACAACACTTTCTTAAACAAATGTTGTACAAAACATTAAGTTATAAAAAATGAAAAGCCAAAGCTGTAACCCTCTGCCTTTAACCACGTAATTATAATTCGATATCACATAATTAAATTGGTTTGGAAACCGTCGGATAGCTTAAACTCATTTCAAGTTCCTACACTATAGTAGGGTTTTCACCAAAAACTTTCAAAAACTCTTCTCTATCCTGGTCTCAATTTCAAAATTTGAATATAATTACCTGTGCAGTTAATTTACATTCACACACATCAGAGTGTATAACCAAATCCCCGACAACTCCCGGGTTCTATATATATATAATCTGAGGGTTTAAAAGTCTCCACTAGGGGATTACATAACCAAAATCAATAGTAATATTTACATCTCCAAAAATAAACAGTAATCCCAAGTCCAAAATAGTTAACCAACAGCCTAACAACACACTCTACAAGATCCTAGCCACTCCTGGTGGTTCGCTTCTCCTTGGAGCCACTTGCCCTGTCTGAAATGTTAGTCAATGGAAAGAATGAGATTCAAAAGAACGTCTGTAGTAGCAAACCACTCATATAGTGTATAAACACATAGCATATATGATCATGTTAAGCAGCATCACAATGTATCATGGCTTTCGCCACAAACAACAGCACTCATGGCTGTAAACTCTAAGCGTCAGCTTTCACTGCGATCTCAATGTATTCATAAAGTATTCACTAGGCGTCAGATTTCGCTGCGATCACAAAGCATCATAATGTCACAATGTCACAATGTATTCTCAATGCAAGACAAACATACATACAATGTTTCACACAAAGTATAAGAAAGGAGTCACTACCTGGTTCTTTCCGAACGTGCTCTGGCACGGGTCGTTCACGAACAGGGAAAATATCAAATCCTACAATTCCAAATGCACCATTTAGACACTTCCATAGTGTTTCTTGAGGTTATATGAGTCTATAATGAAAGTTTACAAAAATGCCCCCGGGGACCCGGCCCGGGCCCGTAGTACCTGGTCCGGTTGCACTTTTCCCAAAATTCTAATCTGGGCTATCCTAACATATTTCCGCACAAGGAATCCATTTCCAGACTCAGAATTATCAAATTCAATGTAAAATTACAAATTTACCCTTGGCAGCCCCACTTTAAGGGTTTTAGGGGCGTTTTCGTAATTATGCTTTTTCGGCTTTTTCCGAAAAAGTGACCAACTGTAACCCCACCTAATTTTCTCCCCTGAACCCAATGGAACCATCAAATCATTGAAAATCCAACTCTAAGACCCATTTCTTGGGCTGGCCAAAATTTATGAGTTCTCCGGGGAAAATCGAGGTTTTACGATTTCGGCTCCGTAAACGCGTTCCTTTCTACTCCTAACCACTTTATTAACCATTACATTAGGTTACAACTAACATTAAGACCCAATTTGGGCAGCATAACCCCTAGGCCACATCATTTCCAAACTTTAAAACCAATGGCAATCTGGCGAAATTTCACCAATTAAATTGCCCACAGCAGCCAGAATAAGCAATATACGAAAGTTTGGAAGTTACTTCAAGCTCCTTCTAGCTTTTCTCAAGAGTGGCTGAAAACCCTAGCCCCTTGAACACCAAATTTTCTTATCAAACACCTTAAATAACATAGAAGAGAAGCTTAGGAACAAGGTTATTCGCGTTAGGAGCTAGATCATCGGAGAAATCGGCTACCTTGCAAGATTTCTCCTCTTTCTCTCTCTAAGAGCTCTCAACTTTCTCTCACTAGTTTCAGCTGGTTCATCACGACAGGAAATGAAAGCTGAAGAAGATGAGAATATATTTAATTCCATGTTGATGTCATCTTTTATTGAGATGATGTCATAATTCCCATTTTCGGAATTTCTGGCAGATTTTCTGCCCAAACTTTGAAAAATCATAACTAATTATAGAAAAATCGAAATGAGGTGATCCCAAAGCCAAATAAAAGGTATTTAAGTCATCCTCATAGGAAAAATATGGACCATTATTAGAAATCACCACACAAATACAGAATTACACAAAACTCAACACTGCTCCAAAACAGAGTCCAGTTTTGATCCCAAACTTTGGACAGAAATATCTCCAAGTTCCCAAAACGAAATGGTACAAATTATATGTCCATTTTGAAGCTTGGGATGTGAAATTTAAGACTGGAAAGTTTCATAATTTTTAGACACCATTTGGCTATTTAAAACGTCCACACAAATCGGCTGCCCTGTACAGAGAATCAATGGACAGAGTTTTCAACTTTTGCACAATTGTTCCCAATGGTTCCAATTTCACAATAAACACTCTCCCCACATGAATTTTCACAAGGAAGCCATTGGAATCATTAAAATATCCAAATTCTCATCACACATTCTCCAAAAGTGTTTATTCAACAATAGTTACATCTACTTTTGAAATCATTAGCCCTTAATCACTTTTTGGGTTATTACATTTCTCCCCCTGTAAAATAAATTTCGTCCTTGAAATTTGTCACACAACTTGAGCCATAAACTCTGGATAACGTCTTCGCATATCTACTTCTGCTTCCCAAGTTGCTTCCCTCTGAGTCATTCCCTTCCAGATCACCTTCACAAATGGAATGCTTCGGTGTCTGAGCCGTCGTTCTTCTCTATCAATGATCTGTTCTGGCTCTATCGCATATGTGAAGTTGTCTTGTAACTCAACTTCTTCATATTCAACAATATGAGATGGATCCGGTTGATACTTCTTCAGTTGGGAAACATGAAATACATCATGGAGTTTGCTCAAGTTTGGGGGTAGGGCTACTTGATAAGCAACAGGCCCAATCCTCTCAAGGATTTCAAAAGGACCTATGTACCTTGGGCTCAACTTCTTTCACTTGATAGCTCTCCCAATGCCAGTGACTGGTGATACTCTCAGAAATATGTGATCACCAACCTCAAATTCTAGAGGCCTTCTCCTCTTGTCAGCGTAACTTTTCTGTCGACACTGCGCTGCAAGGAGCCTCTTACGAATGATCCGAATCTGTGCTGAGGTTTGATCAACCACATCTGGCCCATAAAGCTTCCTTTCGGATAATTCATTCCAGCATAAAGGTGATTGACACCGTCTTCCGTACAACACTTTATACGGAGCCATTTGGATGCTCGCATGATAGCTATTGTTGTAAGCGAACTCAGCCAGTGGAAGGAAACAATCCCAACTTCCTTTAGAGTCGAGAATACAAGCTCGCAACATATCTTCCAGCGTCTGAATTGTTCTCTCAGATTGTCCATCCGTTTGAGGATGATAAGCCATACTGAATCTCAGTTGAGTACCTAAGGCTTCATGCAATGCTTTCCAAAACTTCGAAGTAAATCGTGGATCTCGATTGGAAATGATGTTTTTCGGAACACCATGAAGTTTGACAATCTCTCTGATATAAATCTCCGCTAGTTTATCAGGAGAATAACTAGCATTGATTGGTATGAAGTGGGCTGACTTCGTTAACCGATCCATAATTACCCAGATCGCATCATAGTTTCTGATCCTGGGTAATCCCATAACCAAATCCATGGTCACGCTTTCCCATTTCCATTCCGGAATCTCAGGACTCTGAAGTAAACCAGGCGGTCTCTGGTGCTCGATTTTCACTTTCTGACAAGTGAGACACCTTGCAACATATTTGGTCACGTCACTCTTCAAACCCGGCCACCAATACACCGATTTCAGATTCTGATACATCTTGGTCATACCAGGATGAAGAGTATATCGGCTCTTGTGTGCCTCATCCAGAATCTTCTGCCTCAACTCTGCCTTAAGTGGAACACAGACTCTTTTCTGGTAACGAACCAATCCACGAGGCGATATGTCGTAGCCTAAAACTTCTCCCTATTCGATTCAAGTCAGATTGCGCTGTATCCAGTCATCTTGACTCTGAGCTTCTTCAATTTCCACCCTTAGATCACTCTCCTCTTGAGAAACAGTGTAATTGGCACAGATGATCTGGTTTGTCAAATTTAAATCACGTAAATCTTCAATCAATTTCCTTTCTTGTATCATCATAGCTGCAACGAGCACAGTCTTTCGGCTAAGAGCATCAGCGACTACATTTGCCTTACCCGGATGATATTTTATTTCCAAGTCGTAGTCCTTAAACAATTCCATCCAGCGGCGCTGTCTCATATTCAGGTCTTTTTGATCATACAGATATGTGAGACTCTTGTGGTCGCAGTACAATTCCACAGTCACACCATACAGGTAATGACACCAAATCTTCAAAGCAAATACAATGGCCGCAAGCTCTAGATCATGAGTGTGATAGTTCAATTCATGAGGTTTGAGCTGTCAAGAGGCGTAGGCCACCACACGTCCCTGCTGCATAAGGACACACCCTAATCCCTACCCACTGGCATCAGAATACACAACATATGTCAAACTGGGATCGGGTAAAATCAACGCAGGTGCCGTAGTCAACCTCTCCTTCAGCTCCACAAAACAGTTTTCACATTTCTCATCCCACACAAACGGCTGATCCTTTCTTGTGAGCTTGGTCATCGGCAATACCATACGGGAGAAATTCTGGATGAATCTCTGATAATAACCAGCAAGACCCAGAAAACTGCGTACTTCCGCCATAGATTCTGGTCTCTTCCAATCCAGTACTGCTTCTACTTTACTGGGATCCACAGAGACCCCTTCTCGCGAGATAACATGGCCTAGGAATTTTACTTCAAATAGCCAGAACTCGCACTTACTTAATTTGGCATATAGTTGCTTCTCACGCAAGGTATTCAATACAACTCTCAAATGATGCTCATGCTCCTCCATACTCTTGGAATATATCAGAATGTTATCGATAAACACAACAACAAACTGATCCAGATATTGTCGAAAGATACGGTTCATGTAATCTATGAAAACTGCAGGCGCATTGGTTAACCCAAATGGCATCACCAAGAACTCATAGTGACCGTACCTGGTCCGAAAAGCAGTCTTCGGAACATCTTCTGCTTTCACTCATAGCTGATAATACCCTGACCTTAGATCAATCTTTGAAAATACATACGAACCGGATAGTTGATCTAAAAGGTCATCGATTCGGGGAAGAGGGTACTTGTTCTTAATAGTAACCTTGTTCAATTCTCTATAATCGATACACAACCGAAGGTTTCCATCTTTCTTCTTTACAAACAACACTGGAGCTCCCCAAGGCGACACACTGGGTCTAATAAACCAGTTTTAAAGCAAGTCTTCTATTTGTTTCTTTAACTCCGCCATTTCTTTTGGGGCTATACGGTATGGGGCCTTAGATATAGAACCAACTCCAGGCACAATGTCAATGGGAAATTGAACTTCCCTTTCTGGAGGTAATCCACTAAGATCATCCGGAAATACCTCAGGGAATTCATTTACCATGGGTATACTACTCACAGGTTCACTAATCTCCCCTTGCACAGAGAAGAATACCATATACCCCTGGCAACCCTTTTCAAGATATTTTTCAGCTTTAGTCGTAGAAAGGAAATTCATACTACCATTTACAACTTCGACCCTCTGAGAAGCAAGATATACTATCCTCCTGTTCCCACAATCAAGCATCACATTATTCGCCGTTAACCAATCAAAACCATCACATTATTCACCGTTAACCAATCAAAACCCAAAATGACTTCCAATTAGTAAAGCGGCAGACAAATCAAATCCACAGTAGATTGGTGCCCTTCTACAGTTATGACACAATTTAGACAAGCTTCTGTAGTCAAGGCCTTAAAACCCATCGGAGTTGACACTATCATATCAAATGGTAATTTATGCACATGCAATCCCAGGCGCTTCACGCAATCATAGGCAATAAAGGAGTGACTTGCACTTGAGTTAAACAGAACTTGCAATAAATAGCCACTAAGAAGAATTTTACCTTGTATCAACTTAGAAGATTGATAGGCCTCCTCATGGGTCATAGCGAATACTCGGCCCTGAGTTTTTGGCCTCTGGTCTGGTCATGGCTCTTTGCATTCGACAGCAGTATGCCCCACACCTTTACAATTAAAGCATATTATTCGACCCTCACAAATCTTACCATGATGTGACTGATTACAACGAGGACAGATCCAAGGTGTAAAAGGAGTTCTCTGCTGATCATGGCTCCTAGACTGGTAGGGTTTTTTACCACTCCCAGATGAAGGTCCCTGTCCCTTTCGCTTCTGTGAAGTACTACTCTTACTGGGTTCACTGCGGTGCCCAGTAGCTTTAGTAGGATATACTTCTCTTAAGTTGTTCTCTGTAATCCTGCATTGTTCCACCGCTTTGTTGAACTTGGTGAACTGGTGAGTGACCAACCGTTTCCTCAACTCTCACCTCAGGCCACGAATGAGCATATCTGAACTCCATTCTTCGTCATCCTTGTATCGGAGATAGGAGGAATATCGGGACAAATGGATGAAACGGGACAAATAATCATCAAAGCTCTCAGTGTCCCCTTGTCTAATGTTAAGGAATTCTATCTCCTTCTCGAGCCGTACTGATTTGGGAAAGTATTTCTCATTGAATTATTGCTGGAACAATTCCCAAGTCAATGGCACGTTTCTACTGCGCAGTGTGAGAGAGATATTTCTCCACCAACTGTCCACATCACCCTCGAGCTTGTAAACTGCCAAGCATGGCTTCACCTCATCCGGACATCCAAGGACCTCAAATATCCTCTCGAGACGGTTCAACCAATCTTCCGCCACTTGTGGATAAAACCTCCCTTTGAACACTGGAGGCAGATGTTTGCAAAATCTGGTAACCCAAAACTGAAGATCCTTACCCACTCTTACAGGTACTCCATAAGACTCTTGGTTTGGAATAGTGTGAGGTGGGGACTCCAGCGGTCGTGCTGACCCTTCAGCAGTGTCCTCATGTCGAGTTTCTTCTTGAGTTTCCTCCGGAGTGGACTGAACTGGACCTTCCTTGTTCTTCGCTTTCTCTGCTCTAAGCTCTTCTCTCAGCTCAGTTATCATATCTCTTTGATCCCGGATTAGACCCATCAGCTCTTGCATAGGATCTGGTGGATTATCATTGACGACCTCCACCTCTGGGTCTACACACAGAATATTGGGGCATCCTCTAGTTTTCTTCATTCTACAAACAACTTCCCCATTAATTTAGCAGAGATAGTATGCACATATAGTCACAAAACTCATATATATATCCATGTCAATAAAACATACATGTGCATACACAACAATCATTCACAGATATCCCTACTACTATCTAAGGGATCTATCATAGCTACCTCTACCCTTGCCAGGAACTACAGCTCTGATACCAAAATGTAACCCCCTGCCTTTAACCACGTAATTATAATTCGATATCACATAATTAAATTGGTTTAGAGACCGTCGGATAGCTTAAACTCATTTCAAGTTCCTACACTATAGTAGGGTTTTCACCAAAAACTTTCAAAAACTCTTCTCTATCCTGGTCTCAATTTCAAAATTCGAATATAATTACCTGTGCAGTTAATTTACATTCACACACATTAGAGTGTATAACCAAATCCCCGACAACTCCCGGGTTCTATACATATATAATCTGAGGGTTTAAAAGTCTCCACTAGGGGATTACATAACCAAAATCAACAGTAATATTTACATCTCCAAAAATAAACAGTAATCCCAAGTCCAAAATAGTTAACTAACAGACTAACAACACACTCTAAGAGATCCTAGCCGCTCTTGGTGGTTCGCTTCTCCTTGCAGCTACTTGCCCTGTCTAAAATGTTAGTCAATGGAAAGAATGAGATTCAAAAGAATCTCTGTAGTAACAAACCACTCATATAGTGTATAAACACATAGCATATATGATCATGTTAAGCAGCATCACAATGTATCATGGCTTTCGCCACAAAAAACAGCACTCATGGCTGTAAACTCTAAGCGTCAGCTTTCGCTGCGATCTCAATTTATTCACAAAGTATTCACTAGGCGTCAGATTTCACTGCGATCACAAAGCATCACAATGTCACAATGTCACAATGTATTCTCAATGCAAGACAAACATACATACAATGTTTCACACAAAGTATAAGAGAGGAGTCACTACCTGGTTCTTTCCGAACGTGCTCTGGCACGGGTCGTTCACGAACAGGGCAAATATCGAATCCTACAATTCCAAATGCACCATTTAGACACTTCCATAGTGTTTCTTGAGGTTATATGAGTCTATAATGAAAGTTTACAAAAATGCCCCCGGGGACCCGGCCCAGGCCCGCGTACCCGGTCCGGTTGCACTTTTCCCAAAATTCTAATCTGGGCTATCCTAACATATTTCCACACAAGGAATCCATTTCTGGACTCAGAATTATCAAATTCAATTTAAAATTACAAATTTACCCTTGGCAGCCCCACTTTAATGGTTTTAGGGGCGTTTTCGTAATTATGCTTTTTCGGCTTTTTCCAAAAAAGTGACCAACTGTAACCCCACCTAATTTTCACCCCTGAACCCAATGGAACCATCAAATCATTGAAAATCCAACTCTAAGACCCATTTCTTGGGCTGGCCAAAATTTATGTGTTCACCGGGGAAAATCGAGGTTTTACGATTTCGGCTCCCTAAACGCGTTCCTTTCTACTCCTAACCACTTTATTAACCATTACATTAGGTTACAACTAACATTAAGACCCAATTTGGGCAGCATAACCCCTAGGCCACATCATTTCCAAACTTTAAAACCAATGGCAATCTGGCGAAATTTCACCAATTAAATTGCCCACAGCAGCCAGAATAAGCAATATACGAAAGTTTGGAAGTTACCTCAAGCTCCTTCTAGCTCCTTGAACACCAAATTTTCTTATCAAACACCTTAAATAACATAGAAGAGAAGCTTAGGAACAAGGTTATACGCGTTAGGAGCTAGATCGTCGGAGAAATAGGCTTACCTTGCGAAATTTCTCCTCTTTCTCTCTCTAAGAGCTCTCAACTTTCTCTCACTAGTTTCAGCTGGTTCATCACGACAGGAAATGAAAGCTGAAGAAGATGAGAATATATTTAATTCCATGCTGATGTCATCTTTTATTGAGATGATGTCATAATTCCCATTTTCGGATTTTCTGGCAGATTTTCTGCCCAAACTTTGAAAAATCATAACTAATTATAGAAAAATCGAAATGAGGTGATCCTAAAGGTAAATAAAAGGTATTTAAGTCCTCTTTATAGGAAAAATATGGAATATTATTTGAAATCACCACAAAAATACAGAATTACACAAAATTAAACACTGCTCCAAAACAGAGTCCAGTTTTGATCCCAAACTTTGGACAGACATATCTCCAAGTTCCCAAAACGAAATGGTACAAATTATATGTCCATTTTGGAGCTTTGGATGTGAACTTTAAGAGTGGAAATTTTCATAATTTGTAGACACCATTTGACTATTTAAAACGTCCACACAAATCGGATGCCCTGTACAGAGAATCAATGGACAAAGTTTTCAACTTTTGCACAATTGTTCCCAATGGTTCCAATTTCACAATAAACACTCTCCCCACACGAATTTTCACAAGGAAGCCATTGGAATAATTAAAATATCCAAATTCTCATCACACATTCTCCAAAAGTGTTTATTCAACAATAATTACATCTACTTTTGAAATCATTAGCCCTTAATCACTTTTTGGGATATTACATTAGCTACAGCGATTTTGAAGATAGCAACGTAGTTGGGATCATTTTTTAGCATTTTTTATATTTAAAAAAAATATTATTCAGCATTTAAAAATAAAGTGTTGGATAAGGTTGAGATTATGTTAGTCAAAAGAGATCAAGTTTTAAGACATCGTTATATTGAACGTAAAAGATGAACAAAAGATAGAAAGCTAAGGTAGGATTTCTAGGTCAAATACAATAACTAATTAATTAATCTCAATTTGAACCTTATTAGAGTGTAATATTTTATTTATAGACATGGTTATTAATGTAATATTAAACCACAAGATTCGGTAATAAAAACTAAAAGACTAAATGATAAAGTCCATGAATTAAAAGCTCCTAATATCTGAGTTAAAAAAAATCACCAGCTTCATTCTTGAGTTAAAAAAATGTTCAAAATTTTACCAAAAAAATTATGGCTTGGCCGGTGCCGTCTCGGCCAAGCTGTCAACAGCAAGGCTCGCCAGTTAAGCCTGACCTTGGTCTGCACTCTCTTAGAGAGCACCGGCTAAGCCTCTTAGCCACGCCCCCCTTGGGTAGTGCTTTCCTTTGTAGGCGCCGGCTAATAGGCTTGCCCACTCCCCTAGGCTTTTCCCACAATTTGACAAGTAAGTCTAAAGACTTGTCATTTCCCAATTCTCTTCATGCGTTAGTCTGAGTGAAAATATAATGAAAGGAAAGAAAGTAGGATGCATGACCCATGTTGGCTTTCTGCGCAATCTTGATTGGCCTTGCATGCACAATATCTTCCCTTAGATATTATATATACATAGAAAGTTTAGATCAAGCTGAGCAAGAATAGAGTGAGAGATTAGATTGTCAATTGAGAGGGCAAAGAAGGTGAGCTTCATCACCTTCATTCCTCTTTTATATGCTAAGCACATGCATCCAAGGTTTAAGGACCACCGATACTTCGAAGTTATTAATTAAGGCAAGCTTCATCACCTTCCTTCCTCATTTAATTTATATATATTTTTGACATTGTCTTAGTATAGTTTCTTCCATTTAATTTGCCAATGCTTTCCCTTAGAAATATTTCATTATGGGGGGTATAGATGTTTTTTTTTGGTATTTTACTTATTTTCTTTTTTTGAATAACAAGAAGTCAATTAAGAACTTGGTAATTAATTTCACTGTTTGGTTATATATATATATATCACACTTCATTTAAACACTTTCATGTGAATAATTCATTTCTTCAATTTCAATTTATCACTTTCAATTCATGTGAATAATCTTACTTTATCACTATTCATTATATATGTCTTACATTGTCATAATAATAAGAGCAATAATTAATATCACTATTCATTTATCTTATTTTATATCAATATATTTTGGTCAAACTTACTTTGATTACGCATTTGGATTTCTTTTTGTAAGGATGCAACGACGCTTCATGTGCAAGCACCTTAGCTTTGTATATATTTTTTTATATAGTTGATGGATTATATGGCACTTTTTAATGAAGTGCCGTAGGAAGGAGGTACCTTAGCCAACGGTTTTATTTTAAGCGTTGTACAAGGTAATACTTTAACCATCACTTTTAAAGAAAGCGTCGTACAAGGTGATATAAATTTTCACATCCCGCCATTTTTCTCGCATTATCATCTTTCTCGTGCGTCCACAGCTCTGCAGCTACTTTTTAGAACTAATTGGTTTACCACATTATCTCCGTTCCGTTCCTACTCTACCTTTCAGTATCCATTGTCCCCACTCACTCCTATCTTCGACGGTGATAATTAGAAGCTTCGTTGGACCCCACTATTTGATTTTCTTATATTCTCGTGCACATTTCTTTAGATCTTTTTTGGTTACCGCATTTTCATTTGGCACAAAGCTTGGTCACCCACGTGTTGTTTGCTTTGTTTGAACCTTCTGTAAGAAGTTTAGCCCACTCATAAGTAATTTTTAGATAGAAGTTTAAGAACATATGTTTTCTTTTTTTTTTCAAATCTGTCATAAATCTTATGTGTGCTCATGATTCTTTTTCAGGTTTTTGTTTAAAGTTTCAACTGTCTTCTTAAAGCTTGTTTTCCTGTCTGTGTTTGTTCCCTGTCTCAACCAACAAAACAAAGAATCACCCTGAGATGAAGTGGTTTTTCAAAATTTATTTCAAAATCTATTTAACCCGGTCTCACATTCACATTTTGAATATAATTCTCCTGCGTAGTTAAGTTACATTCATAAATATACTGTAAACCAAAATTCCTGGCAACCCCCAGGTTTTCATATAATAACTAAAGGGTTTACGGGACATATTCATCCCTTATAAGTTCCTATTCAAGGGATTACATATCCTTATCTAAAATAATATTTACAAAAGTACAGTAATCTCAACCAAAATATGACAACCAACCAACAAACGAAAATAAAGATTTAACCGCCCTTGGTTGTCTACTTCTCTTTCGAGCCACTTGCCTTGGCTGTAGGTTAGTCAATGGAAAGAATGAGATTCAAGAGAATCCCATTAGTAACAAATCACTCATACAATATATAATCACATAGCATGCAAGTAAATCCCCAAGCAGCAACATACATATCGCCTTCACGGCATACACATGGTCTTCACAGCATACACATATCCTTCATGGCTTACATAATTACAAGGGAAGTGGCAGGTGTGACTTACGTCACCTCCACAACTACTCACACTGTAATACATATAGCCTTTATGGCTTACACAATGTGTTCACGGCATATACATAGCCTTGTGGCTTACACATAGCCTTTCAGCTTTCACATAGCCTTTACAGCTGTCACATAGCCTTACGGTTTTCACATCCGCAATGAATTTATTAGTACACCCCACCCTTATCCTCTTTCACCTGCTGTCACCACGGCTATTTTTAGCTACCAAAGGACTCTTGGCATGGCGATGTAATTCAAAGGAATATACACATGATACGTGACCGATATTACAATATACACTTAGCTTCATAGCATACACACAATAACAAGCTCCGCAGCATTGGCAATACACAATTTAATGATATCACATACATATAATGCATTACATACAGTATAAGAGGGAGTGTCACTACCTTGTTCTTTCAGGGTGTGCTCTAGAACAGGTTGCTCACGTTCAAGGAAAATATCGAATCTTATCAATCAAAATCAAGGACATAGTATTATTCCCTTACCAATTTCTTAACTTTAATCCACTTAAGGTTGGTTGTAAATTGAGTCCCTTAGGTGGCTATGATAAGCTCAACGAAAGCCTAAAAGGATTGGGAAATAGTAGGTTAGAAACCACTTTTTAAAATCACAAAGTGCTGAAAACAGGGGTTGGTTGCAGCCAAGATCTTCTGGCTGTGCCCAAAAATAGCACAGAGAGTTTTTGGCTGCAGCTAAATACTGCCCAAAAAGTTTTTGGCTGCAGCTAAGGAAATTTTCCATTTCTTGGCTGAAATTCGAAAAATCATAACTAATTCTAGAAAACTTGAAATGAGATGATTCCAAAGCCAATGGAAAGATATTTAAGTCATCTTTACAAGAAAAATATTAATCAATGCTGTTCATAACCACAAAAATGCAAAATTACATGAAATCTCATACTGCTTCAGAATAGCTTCCAGTTTCAACACCAAACTTTGGAAAATCATAACTCCGAGCACATACATCAAAATGACATCCATTATATATCCATTTTAAAGCTTGGCATGTGAACTATTGGATTGAAAAGTTTCAATATTTTTAGACACCATTTACTCATTCAAAACGTCCATGCAAACAAACTGCCTAGCATAAAGTTTACAATTGACATAATTTCAAATTTTCAACCAATATGTCCAGTAGCTCCAAAATCAACAACCAAACTTATTTCCACTCAATTTTTCATAAGGAAACCATTGGAATCACTAAAACAACCAAATTCACATCACATTGACACATGTTCTATTTCCAAACACATTGCAATCCAAAACCACTAAATGGCCAACTTTCCATTCAATGTTCCAAATCAATCCAAAATAATTTCATTACTCAATACATATAACAAAATACCAATTCCACCACCAAAACTCCATGTTAATCACAAGCCCCTAATAACAAAAAAATAGGGTTAAAATCCATAAATTCCAAAGTTCTACCAATGGTCACAATATATATATCAAAAGAAAGTTATTCTCACCTCTTCCACTTTCCAAAGCTTGTTCTTTGATTCCATTACTTTTAGTTGTTCTCAAGCTCTCAAACACCTTCTTTCAAAAATCTAAAACCATAAAGATGTAGCTCTCATCAATATGAACAACATTAGAGAAGAGCATTTGAGCATACAAAGCCATCTCTAGGGTTAAAATTTTACCTTTTCCTTTATCTTTCTTCCTTCCATGCTTGGCGAAAATGAAGCTTGGAAAGAGAGTGTGGAAGATGATGATGAAGATGAGGGAAATTAGATTTTTGGGGAGCCAAGGCCCTTTTTGGCTGACTTAATGAGGGAGAGGAAAGAGGGAAAAATGGTTGATTCTTTAACCAAGATCCATGACTCACCAAATGCCAAGCGTCATGATCTTGAGCCTCCTCCCAACTCCTTCCATGTACAAGCATGCATAGAATCACTCTATCATTTACCAATAAATGTTCTTTTTCCCATTTTACCCCTGACTATAGCAATTTCTTCTGAATCACCACCAAACACATTTTGTCATTGCATTACTCCAACCATGCGCCCTCCCTTCCTCCTTAAAAATACTTTAAGCTTTGTCACATATTTAGGCTTAAATACAGGGTTTGGGCACTGATTGTAACACATTTAGCTCACAGTTGGCAAGGTATTCTCCGAAAGTGCTTGTTTAATAGTGATTACATTCACTTTTGGAGTCCTTAAACCTTAATCACTTTTTGGGGCATTACAATGCTCAAGGGAATATATAGATAGGGTGAAAGAGTTTATTAGATTTGTAACCGAGCATACAAATGATCCTAACAAAATATTATGTTCTTGCTTTTCTTGTTGTTATGGAAAGCGGATTAGTCTACTTGACTTGTTAGATCATTTAGTATGTCATGGAATTGATCAATCATATATGCCTTACACTTTCAACTGATGGAATCAATCCCCACGGGGTTTAAGGTAGTATACACAATACGTGGCCAGTGATATTGATGATTTATAAACTTCCTCCGTACTTGATCATGCAACATAAGTTTATAATATTGTCCATGTTAATTTATGGGCTAAGGCAACCTGGGAATGATATAGATGTATGCTTGGCTCCTTTAATTGATGACTTTAAGCTTCTTTGGGAGGAAGACGTCAGTGTGTGTGATGGGTACATGGAAGAAAGTTTCACTTTGAAAGCCATGTTGTTTGGCACAATAAATGATTTCCCTGGTTATGGTAATTTGTTTGGATATAGCATTAAAGGATATTGTGTGTGCCCTATATGTGAAGATGACACTCATTTAGTGCGACTAGATCATTGTAAGAAAAATGTGTACATGGGACAACGAAGATTCTCACCATTGAAACATTGTTAGAGGAAGTAGAAAAAGGCTTTCAATGGTGAGTTAGAAGAAGGTAGCCCACCGAAGATATTGATCGGTGTTTAGGTTTTTAAGAAGGTCAAACACTTGGATAACAAGCAGCTGGAAGAAGAATTCTATTTTCTTTGAGCTTCCATATTGGATGTCCTTATATGAGACATTTTCTTGATGTGATACACATAGAAAAAAATATATGTGATAGTCTAATTGGCACGTTGCTCAATATGCAAGGGAAGAGCAAGGACAATGTAAATACTAGGCTGGATTTGTTTAACCTAGGAATCAGAGAAGAATTGGCACTGAATGAGCAAAGGCATTGTACTTATCAACCTCTAGCGGCTTACACTCTATCGAGGAAAGAGAAGTTATTTTGTAAGTTTCTCGAAGGAGTCAAAGTTCCAGAAGGCTATTCTTCAAATATAAAGAATCTTGTATTAGTGAAAGAGTTGAAGCTAAAGAACTTTAAATCTCATGATTGTCATATGCTAATGTAGAATTTCGTACCAGTTGGTATACAGTCAATCTAACTAAACTTTACATGTTCTTCAAGTTGATTTGCAGTAAAGTGGTTGATTCAAAAAACTTACAAGATTTGCAAAGGCATATTGTTTGTGCTCTGTGTGAACTTGAAATGTACTTTACACCTTCATTTTTTGACATTATGGTCCATCTAACTATATACTTGTGAAAGAAGTTCAATTGTGAGGTCCAGTGTACCTAAGATGGATGTACCCGAATAAGCGATTTATGAAAATTTTAAAAGGGTATGTTAAAAATAGATATCAACCAGAGGGGTGTGTAGTTAAGCGTTACATAGTTAAAGAAGCAATTGACTTTTGTGCTGATTTTCTAACAAATGTTGACCCCTGTAGGGATCCCAAAGCCCCATCATGATGGGCTAACATCAGGAAAAGGAACAAGAGGAAAGGATGTAATCAGCATATCAATGACTGAATTAGAGCAGGCTTACTTGTATATGCTACATAACACTGATGAGGTTGAACTATATGTTAAAGAACATAAGCATGCTCTTCATTGGTACATGGTAAGAGGAATGAAAATTTGATAACAAAAGAGCATAACTGACATTTTCCAACTTGGTTAAAAAGGCATATTAATGATGATGTGGAGAGGAATCCTAATTGTGTCTCTGAAAACTTAAGATGGATATTGAATAAACCAAGCTTAAATGTATTGTCTTATAATGGTTATGGAATCAATGGTTATACATTCTACACACAAGGACATGATACAAGGGCCAAAATGCAGAATAGTGGGGTTACACTTGTTGCTAATTCTTGGCACATATCCAGCGCGAAAGACGTGCAACCTATCTACACAAGAATGTCATACTTTGTGTCATTGACTGAATATGGGAGTTAGATTACACTATGTTGAGGATCCCTGTCTTCAGATGTAAGTAGGTTAACAACAATAGTGGATTGCAGATAGATGAGTTAGGGTTTGCTCAAGTGGATCTTTCTAAATTTTGGTATAAAGATGATCTTTTCATTTTAGCATCACAAGCAAAGTAAGTGTTTTTCATTCTAGATCCTGATAAGAAGAACTGGTCCATTGTACTTTCATCCAATAAGAATCAACAAGAACAAGTTGATACTGAAAGTAATGAGTGTTTGAATGTTCCTGACGATGATCTTTCCTTTGACATGTTGTGGTCAAAATATATTAATATAGATGAAGATGAAACCTTATACATGAGACATGATCATGGAGAGGGGACTTGGTTTTTAAATCAAACAAGAAAGAGGAAAGAAAAGATGATAATGAGTACCTTGATTTTTTACTTTGTATGTTTTATTACACATATTCATATATTTTAACTTAATTTACTTTTATTTCCATGTTTGTCACTATGCGCTGATGTTTTGTTTGGTTTTTTAACTTGTAGGAAAATGGATCCACACAATAGAGATGAAGTTCCCCAGCTCAAAAATGATGGCCAGCCAGCATTTGAGGCCCATATAGCTCGAGGCAGGATCATAATGTCCAAATTGATCAAAATGAGGAGTAAAGGCATTAGGTCAGATCTACAATGGAATGAAAAAGGAATTCCAATCGGACCGAATGCTAGCACAGTCATTAATTACCTTGGGACTGTTATCAGAGAAAGAGTCCCCATTACAGTTTCAAATTGGAGATAGGGAAAGAAAGATTATTCTGATATCTGCTTGGGTTCAACTAAGGTTTAACATTATTTACTGTATTATTTTAGTTGTTTTATTTCATGAAATTACTATATAACATGTGTTCTTTTTTACCTATAGTCTTATTTCTTGATCGATGAAGAGAAAGCTAAATTTGTACTGCTAAAATGTGGAAAATTTTTGAGAGAATTTTGTTCCATTCTCATCAAATTCTACTTGTGGGACAACAATGATAATATCAATTATTCACCGCTACAAATGTATGATGGAAGAATAAATCAAGAGCAGTGGGATGAGTTTGTGATCATACATACTACTGCGGAATTTGAGGTAATATATTATTAGCCTTTATAGAGTACATGTAATGTATTTACAATTAATATTTACTAATGTAAATCATTTGGTTGTAAACAGGAAAGAAGTGAGTGAAATCATGCAAATGCATCTAATGTGCAATACCGGTATATTAAAGGACCGTTATCGTATGCAATGTTAGAGCAACAATTAGTAAGAACTAATCACTATTTCATATGAATATAAGTTCTATGACTAATTTTTAACTATAAATAACTTTGATTTTCAGATAGAAGACTCACACTATGATGTCATACATATACCATGACATGATTTGTGGCTGGCCAGCTGCACAAATAAAAAGGGTAACATCCCCAACGAACAAGCCAGAAAAGTAGTGGAATATTGTGTAAGTCGTTAATTATACATATAATAAAGATTTACCTTTACTTAAATTATTCTTTTTCATAATAACTACTATTATTACAATTGTTTTTGTGATTTCACACAATGACGCAAGAGCAGCCAGAGTTGATGGATTATGTTGGTCGTGACGATTTGCTCAGCAAAGCTCTTAGAGCTCTTGAGTATACTAATCATGTTAGGGTACTAGTTTTTTAGTAACCCAAACGTCTTACTTTGGATCACAAAAATGACTTATTACAACTAAAGGAGGAGATTGCTGACTACAAGCAGGAGATGAGTGCACACACGTGTTTGCTGGAAGAGCAAAATGCATTATTGAAGGCTCAAATTGATGCTTTCTGCAGTCTAGGCCAGCACCTAGTCTAGTGTGTGACAGTACAAGTATGAGGGATAGTTGCTCGTCCACCCCTAAAGTCCCTATTCCTTTGGTAATTAATTTCCTTTATAGTTAACTTTTTCTAACATTATACATTAGTGTACCTGAATATATTAATTTAATGTTTTATAGTGTGAATCAGAGTGCAGGTTGTATGCCGATGAGTCTTTCAAGCACGTAGTTGCGTTGGCGTGGCCTACAATACCAACAACGATATACCTCATAATTCACGGTTGCCCCCAAACACACTCCGAGTTAGGGTTGATGTATGCACAAACAATGACGCCCTCCTACCAATCCCTTCTCAGGATGAGCATACAATGGTCAATAAAGTTGTCGGTGATATGTTGCATGGCTAATAGGTCTTATTGATCCATATCAAAAGGCAGTTAATTACAATTCTTTCTACTATTTTATGCACTTTTATCTACAATTACATGATTTAATTTCATGATTAATTTTGTAGGTTGCTGGTTGTCATTAAGGAAAAAGAATTGAAGGGCTTGGGAAAAACTCTAACGGTTCAACAACCCAACAGAAGTCCCAGCCCTCAACCAGTAACAGAAGTAACAGACACATGGGCTCATATCGCCAACAATTGGAATTATTTGTACCATGTTTGAGCAGACAAGGAGGTCAGGAAATACCTATCGATGGTGAAATCTATCACACAGAGATAAATGATTATATCGATGGTAGTGTACAAAACAATGTGATTGTTCATGGATGGGTTAGTGCGATGGCCATCATCATGTGGATTAGGTACTTTATCATCATCATCTATCACTCTTGTTATTATTCATCATTTAATTTTATTTTTGGTTTTAATGACATTGTTTGTTTTCTATAAAGGCACTTATGCCACAATCTATTAGTGGGAACATCAGTCGTGAATAGATTTGTAATTGTCAAACCACACCTCTTCGGCCAACAAAGGGGGAGTGATTTGGAAGAACAGTCTAATGATCTTAAGGACATCTTCATGTAGAGAGGAACCCCGAATATGTTCTTTATTTTGCCATACAATCCGGGGTAAGTTATTTGTGACAATATTTTAATAACGTATATATGCTTTTTTATTCTTTCACTTTTACCTTAACATTATTACGAAAGTAAAATTTTCAAAATATTTTATGTTACATTGGATTTTGCTTGTTATCCATCCTACGTTCACTAAAGGCCCTCGTATGTACTATGTGGATCCTCTAGTGGCTAGTTATCAAGAGAACCGACCTAATATGATGTTTATAATCAATAAGTCAGTATATGGGTGTGTGTGTGTGTGTGTGTGAATATTTGCATGTGAGATTATTGAATAACAAAAATTAATTAGTCACTGCTTGCTTTTGTAAGTGCACTGACTGCTTACCAAAGCAACGTTGGATTGAGCTATTCTACACAGAGACACCCAGTTAAAGCCTACATCCACTTACTTGATGTATTTATAGCATACCTCCCACGTGATAAGATGATTCCTACATCTCTATCTAGTTCTTTATCACAACATTTGTGATGAAGGATTGACTTAGAAGCCACTTCTTCAATTCCAATTAATTCATTGTGGTTAGCAGTATGGGAAGATTGATTTTTATTTAATAATTTCAATTTGATGCAAGTTTCATGTTTTATCTCTAAAAATTTGAGTCAAGGTTGGATAGGATCTCATATTCAAAAATTATTTGAATAATTCCTCATTTTGAAGAATCTTTCAACATTAACCTTATGTTGCAGCTAAAATACTCTTAATAAGTAAACTAACTTATCCGAAAAATAATAGAATCAACATAGACTCAATTTCAACGTTTTTGGGAATCTCTAATTGTATACAAACACCTTTGTGACTAAAATCAGATCCAAACATGCATGCTTCAAATATATGAAAATTATATATCAAATTGAAGTTCTTGAATTTAGGGATACAAATTGCATCTCAATCAGAGGTCCCATGCGCCAACACGCACCCTTAGAAGGCCTTTGGATCAAAAAATCTTGAAAAATTGGAAATATCCAATGAAGCCCACTCTCAATAGAGGCACATGCCATGCATACCTTACGGCCATCTACCGACAGCATGCGCGAGCATCCCGGACTCCACGCACTATCTTCTCTCCGACGATGCCAACTACGTGTCAAACAATGGCCCCTTTGGGCCCTATGCACCACTTTTCAATTTTTAGGAATTGTTTTTTCTTTACGGTTAATGGTTGACCATTGACCAGTCAATGGTTGACTCGTCAACCCTTGACCATGACCCTTACTGATGTGGCACTGACAAGGCGAAGACGTGTCTTGGTCAACGTGGCTGGTCAATGGATGACGTGCCCTTGATGACGTGTTTAGGAACACTGACGTGGCACTCTGTCATTAGGCCACATCATTTTGGTGACCGATGACCTGTTAGTTGACTGCCACATCATCATCTTCAACCTCCAGCCGGGTCAACTTGACTCGATTGGAGCTCCGGCGGGTCATCTCGACCCACAAACTTCGGAAGGTCATATCTTCCTTGTTTCACCTCCGTTTTTCATGTTCTTGGTATCATTGGAATCATAGTTGAACAAACTACAAATCCTTGGCTTTTATTTGATTTAAAAATGTCTTTTTCATTGATCAAATCGTGACTTAAAAGGTGGCGGCAACAAGTGACCCATCAACTTCTGTCCTTCATTTCTCACTCATCCGAACTTCATTTGATATGTTCTAAGTGTTGTTGGAATCATCTCTTTGAGCTCTACACATCCATGGCCTTAACTTGGGCAAAAACACTCCATTTCAAACACCCAATTTTTCTCGATGTCAGCGGTGCTCCGTAACGTGACTAGGATGTGTGTCCTCTATGTTTTAAGAGCTCTCCTACCTTTTGAGGGTTAAAGTTTCTCATTTTTGATTCCACACAGGTTTCAAAAAAAACAAACCCAACTTTAATCCAAAGGCTTATTAAAGAATCAAACTTTAAAATAGAGTGAGATAGAAGAGGAGGAGAGGAGAAATTGTGCCATGAAGTACATATTATATATATAATAATAAAAAGAGCAAACATGTTCAGCTAGCATGCATTCAATATATATTCATAACACCCAGCAACACAAATATATATCACGCCTGAAGCTTTCAAAATGCTGAAGCAATATATATATATGTTCATGTTTTGAAAAATCATAAGTCCAGAATCCCAAAAGCATTCATATCAAGGAATCACATATGGCACGCACATAAATAAATAAGGGAAAATGACACCTAGGTCCCAAGCAACAAAAAAAATACCACAAAAGTCCCTTTGAAAAGTCAATGGTCAGAAAAGTCCCTAGAGACGTTTCTGACATTATTTCCCAAAGTAAAATTACATAGTTTCCCCCATAGGAATTGCTAAAAGAAAGGCATAGGAGGAGAGGAGGGAATCCATGGGTTTTGTGTAATATCCCAAAAAGTGATTAAGGGCTAATGACTTTAAAAGTGGATGTAATTATTATTGAATAAAAACTTTTGGAGAATGTGTGATGGGAATTTGGATATTTTAATGATTCCAATGGCTTCCTTGTGAAAATTTATGTGGGGAGAGTGTTTATTGTGAAATTGGAACCATTGAGAACAATTGTGCAAAAGTTGAAAACTCTATCCATTGAAACTCTGTACAGGGCAGCCGATTTGTATGGACATTTTAAATAGGCAAATGGTGTCTAAATTTTCTTAAATTCTCCAGTCTTAAAGTCCACATGTCAAGCTTAAAAATAGACATATAATTTGTATCATTTTGATTTGTGAGCTAAGAGTTATGGATTTTTGAAGTTTGCCCAGTGAAATTAATTATTTTCTGGAACAGTATGCAAAGATTGAAATTCTGGGAATTTTGTGATTCCATCCAGAAAACTTCTATATTTTTCCTTAAAACTAGACTCAATAAGGGTTCTATAGGCTTTGGAATCACACCATTTTTTTTTCTAGAATTATATATGATTTTTCAAAGTTTGGGCAAAAATCTGCCAGAATTTTGTAAAAATCCGAAATTGATGGAAATTTAGTAAATAATTAGAAATAATATTATATCATATTAAATCATTATCTACCTCTTCCATCAGCCAAAAACCGTGACAGTCAGCTGCAACAAGAGAGAGAAGGTGTGAGAAATTCTAGAGAGAGAAGGAGAAGGGAACTTGTACGGTAAGTCGATTTCTTTGGTAAATCCTTACCTAACACGTATAACTCCGCTCCTAAGCTATTCTTCTATGTTCTTAAAGGTTTTTGGAGCACAAGTTTGGGCATTGTAAGGCTAGGGTTTTCAGCCACCTTGAGGAAAAGCTAGTGGGAGCTTGAGGTAACTTCCAAACTTTCGTATATTGCTTATTCTGGCTACTATGGGCAATTTAATCGGTGAAATTTCGCCGGATTGCTATTGGTTTTAAAGTTTGGAAATGATATGGCCTAGGGGTTATGCTGCCCAAATTGGGTCTTAATGTTCGTTGTAACCTAATGTAATGGTTAATAAAGTGGTTAGGAGTATAAAGGAACACATTTACGGAGCCGAAATCGTAAAACCCCGATTTTCTCCGGAGAGCTCATAAATTTTGGCCAGCTCTAGAAATGGGTCTTAGAGTTGGATTTTCAATTATTTGATGGTTCCATTGAGTTCAGGAGTGAAAATTAGGTGGGGTTACAATTGGTCACTTTTTTGGAAAAGGCCGAAAAAGCATAATTACGAAAATGCCCCTGAAACCCTTGAAGTAGGGCTGCCAATGGTAAATTTGTAATTTGACATTTAATTTGATAATTCCAAGTCCATAAATGGATTCCTTGGGAGGAAATATGTTAGGATAGCCCATATTAGAATTTCGGGAAAAGTGCAACCGGACCGGGTATGGCGGGCCCGGGCCGGGTCCCTGGGGGCATTTTTGTAAATTTTCATTATAGACTCATATAACCCCAAGAAACACTATGGAAGTGTCTAAATGGTGCATTTGGAATTGTAGGATTTGATATTTTCCCTGTTCGTGATCCACCTGTGCTAGAGCACAATCGGAAAGAACAAGGCAGTGACTCTTCTCTTATGCTATGTGTAAAGTATTGTATGTATGTTTGTCATGCATTGTGATACATTGTGATGCTTTGAGATCGTAGTGACATAGTGATTACAATGTAAGCTGTTGCATTGAGATCGCACCAAAAGCTGACATATAGTGTTTACAGCCATGAGTGCAGTCATATGTGGCGTGAGCCATATATCATCGTGATGCAGCTTAACAATATCATATATGCTATGCATTTATACATTGTATGAGTGATTTGTTACTACAGAGATTCTTTTGAATCTCATTCTTTCCATTGACTAACATTTCAGATAGGGCAAGTGGCTCCAAGGAGAAACGAACCACCAGGAGCGGTTAGGATCTTATAGAAATGTGTTGTTAGGTTGTTGGTTATCTATTTTGGACTTGGGATTACTGTTTATTTTTTAAATGTAGATATTATGTTGATGTTGGTCATTTAATCCCCTAGTTGGAACTTACAACCCTTAGTTTATACATGTATGAAACCCAGGAGTTGCCGGGAATTTGGCTATGGACTCTGATATGTATGAATGTGATTGAACTGTGCAGAGTAATTAGATTTGAAAGATGAATCTGAGACCATGTTGAACAAATTTTAGAAAAGAGATTTGAGAAAAACGTTTCCTTCGATCTCTAATTCCTTTAAATTACGCATTTTTGAATCTTAATTATGGTTATCAAGGTAGGGGATTACATTTTGTAATTAAGGAGAAAGAGAAATGACCAAATGCAACATGTTGGAGATGAAACATTGAAGGGATAAAGTGTGTTGTTAATTTCCTTGGCAAAGGATCTGTAGCCTCCATCTATGAGTACAGAGGTAGAACACCAAACTGAATTTTTTTTTCTCTTTTCAATCTGAATGTTGGGTAGATTGAGATTTAGGGGTTGGTCAAAGATTGGAGCTTGGGCTTAATTGTGGAGGAAATGGTAGGTGGTAGATAAGAAATGCTAAGAGTTTGGTAAAGATATGATCTTGACCATTTAAGTTGGGGTTTCACTTTGGTTGGGTTGTGTTTATGTTATATTGCTCTATTTTTCTAGAAGTTTATAGAGGGAGTGTTGTGTTTTAAGTGGGAATAGTTCAATGTGATGGTGCTCCTTTGCTGTGAAAACTTTGGTATGGAAAAAATGTGTTGTAAATTTGTGCATTTGTAGTTGTTAACATGGCTATTATAGTTGTTAATACAGAACTTGTGCTATGTTTTTTGGCAATGTAATAGAAGGAATGCTCAGTTTTTGGGCGAGAAAATAGAGGGATGCCTTGTTTTAAGTAGGACTGATTGAATGTGATTAGAGTTGGGAATCAAGGGCAGCCCGGCCCTTGACCGGCCAGGGCCAGCCCTTTTAGGCCCAGGGTAAGAAAAATTGCTATTTTTCAAAGCCCAACCCGAAAGCATAAGGGCTAGGGCCGGTCCGTAGGGCCTGAAGCCATTTTCACAAGATTGAACAAATTTTATTTTTCTTCAAATTTTTTAAAACAATTACAACAATGAAATTCCTAATTTAACACATAAATATTATCAAAATTATAGTGTAAAGGGTATGCATAACGCAAAAAAAAAAAACACAGTCATTAAATCATAATCAAAGGTAAACTATTGTCTACATACCACAATTACAAAAGATTAATAAGAAGACTTAACAAATTAAAAATACCTCTTATAAATATGTCTTGAAAAGTGTAAGTAGTCAATAAAATAAACAACACAAGATATAAATAAAACAATCATGAGAAAATAAGTCAAAAAATACAAAATTGGTAAGAACACTTATGAAATAAGAAATATTTTTTATAAGTTTTAAATTTTTAGGATTATTAATACAAGATATTCTTATGAAACTTGATTCTAAAAAAGATAATATCAACTAAATATTTGCAACATTGTTAACAAAATATAAAAAAATCACTAATAATATTATCATATAAATAATTTAAAAAAATAAAAAAATATACACGGCCTAAAGGGCCGGCCCTTTAAGGCCCTCGGCCCTACAAGGCTGGCCCTTTTAGGCCTGCTTTCAGTTTTGAGGAAAAAATTTGAGGCCCAGCCCTTGTAAATTTAGGGCTTAAATGGATCGGCCCGACGGGCTCGGCCTGTTTTCCCAGATCTAAATGTGACTGTGGTTTGTTTGATTACAAAATGCAGATATTATGTTAAAAAAAGTGTTGTAAAAGTATTGTTAGTATGTGCATTTGTGGCTGTAAATATTGCTATGGCAATTATTAATACGAAGTTTGTGTTGCTGATTGTTATGAAAGATAGGAACTACTTTATGAACTTTTTGCTCTCCTATTGTACAGAAGTAATCATTGACATGTTGTACTCAAATGGTGCCAACACCCATACCAGAAATGAATCATGCCAAATGGAAGCATTTGATTATTGAGGAAGGGCAGATTTTTCCGAATGTTGTGACCCTTTTTGCTTATTGAATGGGTCCAGAAGTTGGTGTACCTATTTAAAGATGATATCATATTAAGTTAAATGAGTAGCTGGGCATAGCCACTTACTCATACAACTTAATATTTTAATGTCATATGATATGCTATTCATTTGTGACAGTATAGGTATTAAGTTGCAACAAATGGGTTGAAGATGTTGTTTAAATTGATGATGTGATGTTGTCACAGGGGGCACATGAAATTTTGCAACCTCCAGTAAGTTGGTCAATGACCTTGTGAAAACAACTCATGTCCTTGTGAAAACATACTTGATGACTTGTGAAAAAGGCAATCAGCTGTCGCCAAATGTGGCATCAGAATTTGTAATCAAATTGAGTCATTATTGTGTTAAACTGATGGTAAGAATTTGTGACAGTGGGAAGTTGTGAAATTTATAAACTTCTGACAGAATTTAAATTAACTTGTAAAAATGACTAATGAAATCGATAAAATGTGCATAACAAGTCGTTAAAAACCAAATCGGCTCTTGTGACAGACACATTGAGAATATCCAAGTTGATTGTGCATAACAAGTTGTTAAAAACCAAATCGGCTCTTCTACACATTACCAAAAAGCTGTTGGTTGATTGAGGTGGTAAGAGGTCTCACACCGATAAGAAAGAGAACACAAGTTTAAGTTTTAAGAAATGCACTTGTTCGGATATTGGAAAACTCTTTACCCTCTAAATCTTGTAAGGGATTATACTCTTGACCAAATAAACAAAATAATATTCTACACATTCCATCTCTACTGACAAGTTTTTTTTTTTGTTCGAATTTGCCGACAAGTATTGCATGCATTGACTTTTAGAGTCCACTATATTTATGAGTCATTAAATATAACGCGTCTGGGTTGTTAAACGTCATCCATCAGGATATAACGTGTCTGGGTTGTTAAACGTCATTGATAAATCTTAGATCTAATATATTTTATCCCATCTTATTCATTTACTTTGAGGATTATTTCACTTTAATTTGGATTTATAAGATAATATTTAGATTATTAGTCAGTTTTAGGAAATAATATAAATCTGAATTGATTATGATATTATTGAGCTTAAATTGTTAATATTTAATTGCTAGTGATTGGACAATATTTTCAAATATATGATAAAACAGGAGTTTATTTGATTCTTGTAGGACAAGAAAAAGCATATTAGAAGATCCTACGGTACAGAATTTTTATTGGAACGTAAAAAAGAATCCAATGATGAAATTTTATTAGGCTTCAAGAATTTAATGGACTCAAATTCCACCCCAGAACTCCCTCTCACTACCTTAAACTGAACCTAGCCGCCACATAAGGGGGAGATCACGCTGAGACAAGGTACGGAGGGAGGCGCCATCACAAGAATTATCTTCATTCCAATTCTTTCTGGAAGCCGCAGTCACACGCAGACTATCCAGCCATTCCCTCTCTTACGCATAACACCTTCTCTCATCCTCCATTAAAACTTCTCATCCATAATTCAACCACGGAACCCGCAGTCCCCGTCCGTTAATCTCCACCTTTATTCATTATTTCAAAATGTTCAAGAGTTGTTCAAGTTTTTATATTTTCTTATTTTTACTATATAAATATATTCTAATTTTCATATTTAGATTGTTTTGCAGTTAAAGGATATGTGAACGGAACTCATGGAGTATTAATACATGGTCTATGGATAACATATAACAAAAAACTTTCGAAAATAATTTGAACTTTTTTATTAATAGATTTTCTTTTAGAATTCAAAAAATTGTAAGATAATGCTTTATTTTGACAGTGTTTACGTGATTAATTTCTTTTAAATTTTTTAATATTTATTTATAATGCACTGAATTTTGTATACTTTAAGTACAATTTTTATTTAATAATATCATTTGGTTTCTATCAATGATTACATTGTGTCTCATATAATAAATATTTACCGTAAAACTAAATAAAAACAAATAACAGAAAATAACTATGTATAACAAGAATTAAAGCCACTTTATTTTACACTAGCTGTGTCTCTTGTAATAGCAAGCGCCACAGCTACTGTTTTCTTTTTTTTTTTAAAAAACAATTATCTATGGCACTTCTTTAAAGAAGTACTACAAGAGGGGTATCAGTAAATCCATCTTTTGTTGTAGTGAGGCCAGCATATAAATCATTGTTCTCAATTTATCTATCCCTTTATTATTAACATTTCAAGTTGGCCAAAAACAAAATCTTTACATTTTAAGAACGTCTATTTTATTCTATGTTTCTGTGTTAAAACTGCGTTTCAAATCTTTACCATTTCAGTCATAAGATAGTCTTTAATAAAACAAAATCAAGTTTCAATTACCCATTGAGAAAATTGGTTGAGCATTCTTGAAAAGAGTTTCTGATATTGGATTTTTGCGCGATTCACCCCCGTGTACGTGTGTATTTTTTTTTTCTAGCATAATTAAGGTCCGAACATATAAATAAGTGAAACCTGGTTACTATTCATGAAAACTATGTTATTATATAAATTTGTATTATAACCCACTAAAGATTTATCTCAATATATATATATAGATTATACTCCCCCGGCCCCCAAATATAAACTTTAAAATTGAGAATTGGCCTGTACCAAAATATAAGCTTCGGTTCAGTTGTGCCTCAATATTTATTGCTTTTTTCTCAATTTTACCATTGTTGACTGTGTGTGTTTGTGTACTGTATTTTTACTTAAAACGGTGAATTTGTGTGAATCGCATTAATTAAGAAGACATATAGGATTTATATTTAGGATTGAGGGTATAGTTGGACAAAATATGTAGTACCTACATATTGTTGATTTTATCTTATTTTAACTACTTTCTTGAGCCACTTGCCGTGGTAAACATACTTAAAAAATAAGTTGTTAAAATCACTTGTAATGTTGTGAAAACAGGATTATCAAGTTGTAAACTAAGCAAATTGTTGTGGTGACCTTGATGTGGAAAAATGTAGTTCCCTTGATGTGTAAAACCACTTAGAAAATGACTAAACATGTTGTAAACATAAGCATAAAGTGTTGTTAACGTACGGGCTCAGCAAACTTGAAATTAAAATATTCCATAATAACATGTTGTCAAAATAACTGATTAAGTTGTCAAAATAACTCATCATGTTGATAAACGTCTCATTACATGAGCATTACATGAGTGCCTCTCCTATAACAAGGCTTTTCTACAAAATATCCACATATATACAAAACCAACAACAAGCGTGTACTAAAAAATAACATCACAACTGCTACGTGTCTTTCTTCCACTTTACTTGTTGGTTTCCAGCAACAACGGACAGTACCTTTGAGCACAAACATCTTCATTTGAGGACAACAAGCAATCTAGTTATGGAGCATCAAGCAGTCAAAGTAATAAAACCAGTTCCTATATATAAATTGGAAACTAATTAACATCTTATTTTTGATTTCACATAGGTTTCAAAAACTCAACTTTAATTAGATTGAAGAAGAAAGGAGAAGAGGAAGACTTAAAGCGTTGTACAAAAAACACTTTTCAAAGGTAAGTATTCATCACATTGGACCAAGAACCTAGTATCATATCCATATGTAAGCAGAGACAGAAGCATATAAAGGGCTCAAAGCTTTTAAACCAAAAGTCAAATGTACAATACAACAGCCAGGTTCATATTAACACAAACTTCGTATTTACAACTGTCATAGCAATATTTACAACTACAAATGCACATATTAACAATACTTTAACAACACTTTTTTTAACATCATATTAGCATTTTGTAATCAAACAAACAACAAACACATTCAATCAGTCCCACTTAAAACAAGGCCATCCCTTTGTTTTCTTGCCCAAAAACAAAGTATTCCCTCTATTACATTACCCAAAAACAGAGCACAAGTTCTTTATTAACAACTAGGATAGTCATATTAACAACTACAAATGCATGAATTTACAACGCTTTTTTTTGCCATACTAGCGTTTTCACAGTAAAGGAGCACCATCACATTCAACTATTCCCACTTAAAATACAACACTCCCTCTGTAACCTTCTCAAAAAACAAAGCAATATAACATAAACACACCCCAACCAAAGTGAAACCCCAACTTCAATGGTCAAGATCATATCTTTACCAAAATCTTAGCATTTCTTATCTACCACCTACCACTTCCTCCACTATTGAGCCCAAGCCCCAACCTTTGACCAACTCCTAAATCTCAATCTACCCAACGTTCAGACTGAAAACAGAAAAAAAAAATTCAGTTCTGTGTTCTACTGTTGTACCCGTAGATGGAGGCTGCAGATCCTTTGCCAAGGAAATTAACAACACAATTTATCCCTTTAATGTTGCATCTCCAACATGTTGCGTTTTGCCGTTTCTCTTTCTCCTTAATGACAAAACCCAAGGCTTCCCTCCTCTCCTCCTATGCCTTTCTTTTAGCAATTCCTATGGGGGCAACTATGTAATTGTACTTTGGGAAATAATGTCAGAAAAGTCCCTAGGGACTTTTCTGACCATTGACTTTTCAAAGGGACTTTTGTTGTGTTTTTTCTACTGCTTGGGACCTAGGTGTAATTTTCCCAATAAATAATGAACCCATGATATTGGATAAGATGCACGCACATGCAAACATTATTCCAATGAGCATATATAGAAGAAAGAGAGGAACACACACACATATATATGTGCAAAAAATTGAGCATATCACATGTTCGTATATATGCATATTCAAGAAGAATCGCAGCAGAAAAAAAATGAGGGAGATATAAAAAAATTATATCACATGGGTATTTACAAAGAAATAATCACAGCCGCAGGAACATACAGGCTCTGATGCCAACATAGGAAAATATATTGGGTACTATTTGGTTCAACAAGTGGTTCTTAATTGGCTAAGCAGCTCTGATAAGTAACCCTAGAATGAGGTGTTACAAAGATAATAATGCTTATGAACTTTTGGAATCTGGATGCTTTTTTTCTTAAAAAGTACTTGTCCTTTCTGTTGTTTGTTGTGATGGAAGAGATGGATTCTGAGGAAAAGGGTCCCGGGTAGTTGGGGTTTTATTAGTGTCATAGTTGAGGTTGTTGGGGAATTTTGGGATGATGTAGCAGGTTGATTTGGAGGTTTTAGGGTCTTGAGGCCGAGTTGGGTTCATAGGTCTACTTCAAAGAAGCATGGATGATTGTAGAGGACATTTTCATAGAACTACTAGACTTATATCATAATTTCTCTTGAACAACTTGATGGTTGAAGGTTCGCTTCTGAATTAGCCTGGGAAAAACTATTACTCCCTCCTGTCCTTGTTATAAGACATTTCATGCAAGAGTCTGATAGTAGCATAATTACTGTTTTACCAGCAGTCACACATGCACAAGTACGCATAAAAATGATGCATAAAAGGATACTCTAGAATCTAGATGCAAGTTATTGTATTTAATTCTCTTCGTCCGTTGATTTTGTTTACATATGAGCTACAACCCCAAACAATTTCTTCTTGTGAAAGATCGTCAATTTTTCTTCTTCTTTTCTTCTCTTGTCCCCTCTCTGATGAAGCCGGATCAAGCACAATTAATATTTTACTACAGATATCACTTTCTCACATGCACATGCAAATGAAGTTTTAGTTTTTTTAAAAAAATAATTGTCACTTTAGAATTTCAATGGATATAATATAATTGTTATGTACAATTTTATCCTTCGTTGATCACAATCACAAGTCAAATTAACTATATCAAACACTTAGTCCTTCCTTCACTATTAGTTAAGGATATTGTTGCAAGGGAATTGCCCTTGTTTAATTTGGGAGCTGACATCTCCAGCCCTACTACGCGCACTTCATTCAACCTCTTATTGCTCAGAATACTCTATGGATACCATTGTCGTGAACAATGTAATGTCAATGAAAGAACCTTTGCTAAGAGTACCAATTCAAAGAGACTAGTCTATTGAGTTGGAAAGATCCTTGAACTTATAAACCATACTTCATATGTAAGGCTCCTTGATGTTTGAAAGTCTAATTTGGGGGAGTCACAAGTTTGTTTTATAAGTTCAAGGGGCTTACCAAAATATGAGTCTTTTGGGATTGGACACTTCCTTTAGACTCACACTCACGACGACGGTGTTCCTACTGAGAGGTCCAAATTGATTAATAGGGCCTCTCATGAAGTCTTCTAATTGATAAGTGCTAAGTGAAGTTCTATGGTGTGGAGTCGCTAGCCGGGACATTAGCTCTCGAATGGGGTACATTGAAGTTTCAGAGTGAAAAGTATGATGTGATTTATAAGTTTAAGAGAATCTCCCACCCAATAGGATGGACTCTTCCTTTGAGATTGTGATCATAATATAAGTTAAAACAAATTAAAGCAACTAAGATCAAACCTGCACGATCTCCCACTAGTAGGACGGATGTGGTGCCACTATAGGCCACACAGCAATTAACTTGATACCAATAAATTATTTGTTCCCAAGTTTATTTGGAAGATGGATACAATTGAAGACATCCATGAAGGAGAAAAATACATCTTAGATCAGTTATTAGATCATACAAATTAGGACACCGTATCAACTATTTCACCCAAAAGGCTAGTCTTTTGGGATAGACACTCCCCCTAGACTTGCGATCATAGCCTAAGCTAAAACAACTTAAAGATCAAACCTACTATCTCACACAAGCAAGACAAACTTGGTGCCACTAGACCGTGTATTAATTCCGAGGTAAATTTGGAAGATAACAACAAGTCTTAGACCACTTATTATATCACACAAAAAAGGAGCAACGGATCAATTAAAGGAGTTCGATTCATTGAAGCACACGTGCGTGAGCACAATTGCGTTATGAATTCTTTGCCAGGCCATCACCTCACTTCAATATCTGGGGCCATCCATCACCACTGTCCCTTGAAAGGAGAAATCAAAATGGAGTTGATAATGAGCTAGATATCAAATGAATAAGACCATTACTCATAAACTCAAGCTGATCAAGAGAGACCATCATACTTGATCGTTTAGTTTTTTAGGTTCACAGTTACTATTAAATTCTTGATGTTAAAAATATATTTTTAACAAATATTCAATAGTTTCTTCAACAGAATATGTGTGTGTGTGTGGACATTATTGACTGTACATAATAAAACAAATTCATAACAAATAATGAAAAAAGCATGCAATAATTAAGTTTTTCTAGAGAAAAAGAAGAATAATTAACCTGATAGTGGCAATAAATGAGTCACGATCATAATTCTTAGGAGCTTTTGGAATGTCGATGCTTATTTTGAGAGTGCTTAACTTCAGAGCGTGCATTGTGCTTGTCTTTAGAGAGTGCATTTTCTGTGCTTTTATTAGGAGATTTCTTTTTGGACTCATTTTGATGGACAGCGTTATTATTAAGCTGTTGGGTCTTATTTGAGGGAAAAACAGAACGAACGCCGATGTCTGGAATACTCGATGAGGTTGTAGTATGTCGTTCCCTTTTATGAGATGCTTTTTCTCGAGGAACCTGATCTAAGATACTTAGGGTTGGAATACGGTCACTTGTAGACTGTTTAGATTGAGTAGGTGCGTCATTTGGAGAAATTGAGGACTGTGTATTATTTTGAGTTTGAGCAGTGTTTTCTGTAGGTTGTTTTGGTGGAAGAGAGGATTGTTCGGAACGAAAAGGGGACTCGGGCTTTCGTACTCTATTCGGGTCATTTTTAGACTGTTGGGATGGAATACGATTTCCATTATTTCGAGGACAAACTTCCTCAGCTGGTGAGATTGGTGTTGTAGGATTTTGGGATGGTGAAGGAGGTTTCTTTGAATGATTACGGCCTTGACGCTGAGGATGGTTTTTCGAGCCCATAGTGCTACTTCAAAGAAGCATGGAGGATTGTAGAGGACATTTGCATAGAACTACTTGACTTATATCATAGTTTCTTTTTAACAACTTGATGGTTGAAGGTTCGCTTCTGAATAAGCCTTGGGAAAACTAACACTCCCTCGGCTCCTTTTTATAAGAGTCTAGTAACCAAATTATGCAGTTTAAGAAATCAATTAAAATTAGTTAAAAGTAATAAATATATCAGAAATACACTTTCCCCCCTTATTTATAAGGGTGCAACTAAGAGAGAAATAGTGTAGTAACGTGAGTATGAAAAAAAATGTAGTATGAGGAAAAGAAGAGGAGAGAGAATAGAGAAAATGTGAGATTAACTAGGGGGGAAATGGTAAAAACACATCAAATGCACAAAAACCCTAAGTAGAATCTTATAAAAAGGACTAAGACGATTCAAATTGTAGGCTTACAAAGAGAACCGGTGGGAGTCAATATAATAGTTTGACTTTGAGAACATGAATAGTTTCTAAATACTAGGTGATAAATAACTAAATTACAATGATTAAAAAATTAGTGAAGTTAGTTACTTGTGGCATTACATTTAGGACTAGAGTAAACTCACCACTAACTTCTAGACGTAGAAACGAAATCTATATGACCTGTTTGGATTAATTTTAGTGTGATAAACATTGCGTTCAGTTAGTTTTTATTCAATTATTGTTTCTGCTGCTAGCTGACAATTTTTTAGCTACAGCTGTTAACAACTTGGCAAAGAATTTCGACTTAACAATTATTGATTCTGTTGTTAACAATTTTTGCATCCCCTGGAGTGGAGAAATCTCTAGACTATTCTAAAATGATTTGAGAGCTTAGCACAAAAAGAAATGTCCTATTTTTGTGGGACGAACTGATGCCAACTAAATTTAAGCTTCGGAAGTGTTCAGATCCATCGTCCTAGCATGCATATTAAGAGTTAATACATCTGGTTCTTAAAACAAGAGCTAGACAAGGGATTGACTTTGGTCCTAAATATAAGATCTCAATTTCTCAAATTTAAAATTTTCCCCCAAAAGTATCTGTATTGGTTGCGCATATTAATTTTTTCTCCCATCTGTATTGGTTGCGCATATTAATTTTTTCTCCCATCTGTATTGGTTGCGCATATTAATTTTTTCTCCCGAAATTATTGCTTCTCTGTCCTTCCTAAATCCAGGCCTTATGTTGTTCACCTCCTGGCTTGACAGTCTTGCAGATTTTGACTGTGAATCAATGCACGTGGTGTAATCGGGAATGCTTCTTATTGCATAGGCTAGCTATAATGATTCATCTATATTATCTCTTCAGTACATGCAAAATTAATTGTAAGGCAGTCTGCAATTAAAGAAAAGCTTTAGATTTCTTCAATAAAATGAAGAAAAAAAATTTGATGAGAAAAATGATAGAAAAATTTGATATACTGCCATTATATCAAGTTTAAAATCATGCCATGCAGGCGAGGTAGATGTGTGGAACTGGGGAATGTCGGCTGGCTGTGAAAGATGTAAAGTTTAGATGAGTTTGTACCGGTTAGTGAGGGAATTGAACACCATAGTCATGGTAGACGTAATAATTCTTTTTTACAAATATATTACTCTCCAACAGACAATGTACAAAATCTCGCCCATTTGCGTGTAAAACTTTATATGTTTGTGTACTATTATAGAATTATGAAATATATAATGCTCCATTCTTAACTGTTATAACGAAGAACTTTCAGGTATGTCAAGATGAAGTTCGCGCAAAAAACATACAACACTAATACTTAATGGTTAAGTACAAGAACTGTCATGTATTGAGAGGCGGAATCTACAAAAATAAATATGTAAAGATTATAATAATTGACCATAAGGTATGATCCCTAAATACTTAACGATAAAATGATATCCGTGAAGTATAAGGAGGCAGGATTCTGAAAAATTATATTTGACAATATTTACCAGGTCATCACATAGAACCGTTAACTATTCTTAAAGAATACTTAATGGTCAAAAATGATAATCGTTAAATATAAGAAGGTGGGATTCTGAAAAAATGTCAAATATAAGGAGGTATGATTATGAAAAAAATTAATTTGACAATACATGATAGTTCTTCACAAAGAAGAGTTAAATATTCTTTAATATAAGAAGGCGGGATTCTGAAAAAAATTTATTTGATGCAACTCTTCTAACTTCTTTTCAAACATTTTTTAAGCTTTCCTCATGAGTCTCATACTACTTTTCCCATGGGTTTTGCTCTGCCACTACGGATCTTGTCCTCCACTACTACCATAGGCCTTCCTCGTGTAATCTTTCATATTTTTCAATTAAGATTTTTAGTTTCTTTTTATTTTTTTATATAACGAGAGCTTGCTAGTTGATGCTCAAGGTCAGCAATCAGGATCATCTAAGAAGAAGAATCAAAGGCAAAAAACGATATCTAATTTTTGATGATGGTCATTGATTTGAAGTTAAAACATAGAAAAAGATGAAGGAGAAACATATATAGTATGGAAAAGACCATAAGGTAAAATGTTGAAATTTTTTATGGTTGTTTTGTTGCAATGAAAATAATTCTGATTACACTAAATTATATAGACTAAAAACAACCGAAATTTAACTTAAATAAATCAACATAAATAATAATAAAATCAATAGCAATTTTTTCTCCTAATTTTTGGCAATTAATTCCTTAATTTTGAAAGTACATCTCATGTTCTTAAACTTTAGCAACCCATCTGTATGTTAAAATCTAGTTCGTTGAATCAGGCTTAGAGATTTACACATGTTTTTATATTTTCCAAATTTTATTAAATTCTGGTTTTTCATATTTATATTCAGAGATTTGTTCAAGTTTTTCTATTTGTTTATTTCTTACTAAATAAATATATTCTAATTTTCATATTTAGATTGTTTTGCAGTTAAAGGATATGTGAACGGAACTCATGGAGTATTAATAGATGGTCTATGGATAACATATAACAAAAAACATTCGAAAATAATTTGAACTTTTTTATTAATAAATTTTCTTTTAGAATTCAAACAATTATAAGATAATGCTATATTTTGAGAGTGTTTACGTGATTAATTTCTTTTAAATTTTATGATATTTATTTATAATGCACTGAATTTTGTATACTTTAAGTACAATTTTTATTTAATAATATCATTTGGTTTCTATCAATGATTACATTGTGTCTCATAAAATAAATATTTACCGTAAAACTAAATAAAAAAAAATAACAGAAAATAACTATGTATAATAAGAATTAAAGCCACTTTATTTTACACTAGCTGTGTCCCTTGTAATAGCAAGCGCCACAGCTACTGTTTTCTTTTTTTTTAGAAAAAACAATTATCTATGGCACTTCTTTAAAGAAGTACTATAAGAGGGGTATCAGTAAATCCATCTTTTATTCTATTTTATTCTATTTTCAAGAACGTCTATTTTATTCTATGTTTCTGTGTTAAAACTGCGTTTCAAGTCTTTACCATTTCAGTCATAAGATAGTCTTTAATAAAACAAAATCAAGTTTCAATTACCCATTGAGAAAATTGGTTGAGCATTCTTGAAAAGAGTTTCTGATATTGGATTTTTGCGCGATTCACCCCCGGGTACGTGTGTATTTTTTTTCTGGCATAATTAAGGTCCGAAAATATAAATAAGTGAAACCTGGTTACTATTCATGTAAGACTATGTTATTATATAAATTTGTATTATAACCCATTAAAGATTTATCTCAATATATCTATAGATTATACTCCCCCGGTCCCCAAATATAAACTTTAGAATTGAGAATTGGTCTGTCCCAAAATATAAGCTTCGTTTCAGTTGGGCCTCAATATTTATTGCTTTTTTCCCAATTTTACCATTGTTGACTGTGTGTGTTTGTGTACTGTATTTTTTCTTAAACCCGTGATTTAGTGTGAATTGCATTAATTAAGAAGACTTCTGCGATTTATATTTTGGATTGAGTCTATAGTTGGACAAAATATATATTACTTACATATTATTGATTTTAACTACTTTTAACTACTTTCTTAGAAGAAAAATAGTTATTCGAAGTTTATATTTTGGGGACGGTGGGAGTATATAATTAGAATTTAGAGTACATAATTTTTACATATTTATTAGAAATTATTGCAGAAAGAGTATTTAATATATTAAAATTAGATAATACTATGTTTATATATATTATATGACCAAATAAAATGTTCTACACAATACCAAACAGCTGTTGGTCGATTGAGGTGGTAAGGGGTCTCACACCCATAAGAAAGAGAATACAAGTTTAAATTTTAAGAAATGCACTTGTTCGGATATTGGAAAACTCTTTACCCTCTAAATCTTGTCAGGGATTATACTCTTGACCAAATAAACAAAATAATATACTGCACATTCCATCTCTACCGACAAGTTTTTTTTTTTTTCGAATTTGCCTACAAGTATTGCATGCATTGACTTTTAGATTCCACTATATTTATGAGTCATTAAATATAATGCGTCTGGGTTGTTAAACGTCATCCATCCGGATATAACGTGTCTGGGTTGTTAAACGTCATTGATAAATCTCAGATCTAATATATTTTATCCCATCTTATTCATTTACTTTGAGGATTATTTCAGGTTAATTTGGATTTATAAGAAATTATTTAGATTATTAGTCAGTTTTAGGAAATAATATAAATATGAATTGACTATGATATTGTTGAGCTTAAATTGTTAATATTTTAATTGCTAGTGATTGGACAATATTTTCAAATATATGATAAAAAAGGATTTTATTTGAATCTTGTAGGACAAGGAAAAGCAGATTAGAAGATCCTACCGGGCAGAATTTTTCATGGAAGGCAAAAAAGAATCCATTGATGAAATTTTATTGCGCTTCGAGAATTTAATGGACTCAAATTCCACCCCAGAACTCCCTCTCACTACCTTAAACTGAACCTAGCCGCCACATAAGGGGGAGATCACGCTGTGACGAGGTACGGAGGGAGGCGCCATCACAAGAATTATCTTCATTCCAATTCTTTCTGGAAGCCGCAGTCACACGCAGACTATCCAGCCATTCCCTCTCTTACGCATAACACCTTCTCTCATCCTCCATTAAAACTTCTCATCCATAATTCAACCACGGGACCCGCAGTCCCCCTCCGTTAATCTCCACCTTTATTCATTATTTCAAAATGTCCAAGAGTTGTTCAAGTTTTTATATTTTATTATTTTTACTATATAAATATATTCTAATTTTCATATTTAGATTGTTTTGCAGTTAAAGGATATGTCAACGGAACTCATGGAGTATTAATACATGGTCTATGGATAACATATAACAAAAAACTTTCGAAAATAATTTGAACTTTTTTATTAATAGATTTTCTTTTAGAATTCAAAAAATTATAAGATAATGCTATATTTTGAGAGTGTTTAAGTGATTAATTTCTTTTAAATTTTATGATATTTATTTATAATGCACTGAATTTTGTATACTTTAAGGACAATTTTTATTTAATAATATCATTTGGTTTCTGTCAATGATTACATTGTGTCTCATATAATAAATATTTACCGTAAAACTAAATAAAAACAAATAACAGAAAATAACTATGTATAATAAGAATTAAAGCCACTTTATTTTACACTAGCTGTGTCCCTTGTAATAGCAAGCGCCACAGCTACTGGTTTCTTTTTTTTAGAAAAAACAATTATCTATGGCACTTCTTTAAAGAAGTACTACAAGAGGAGTATCAGTAAATCCATCTTTTGTTGTAGTGAGGCCACCATATAAATCATTGTTCTCAATTTATCTTTCCCTTTATTATTAACATTTCAAGTTGGCAAAAAAAAAAATCTTTACATTTCAAGCACGTCTATTTTATTCTATGTTTCTGTGTTAAAACTGCGTTTCAAGTCTTTACCATTTCAGTCATAAGATAGTCTTTAATAAAACAAAATCAAGTTTCAATTACCCGTTGTGAAAATTGGTTGAGCATTCACTACTGGAAAAAACCCTTTTTAGACCTCCACATTTATACCGGTTTGGCATATTAGGTCTTAAAAATTTGCGCGGTAGTAGTTTTGTAATTATATTGAACTTCTTAGACCGGTTCTTAAGAAAATCGGTCTTAAAAAATTTATTTAGACCAGTTATAAAAAAAAACCATTCTTAAAGTCTTAAAATTTTACGCATTTAAAATTTTTTAACATTTAAGACCGGTTTATATGTAAACCGGTCTTAAATGTTAAAAATTTTAAATTCAAAATGTGATAACTTTTTAAGGCCGGTTGTGGGAAAAACCGGTCTTAAATGTGTTACATTTAAGACCGGTTTTTGTACAAACCGGTCTTAAATGTGAATTTTCCCTCTTTTATGACCGGTTTTTATTAAAAACCGGTCTTAAATGTAAGATTTTTCACACTTATTTTTCCTCATGCGCCCATATCGCGCGCTCTATGAACCCTTTCTTCTCTCTTTGCCATTTCTCTGTGACCTATAACCGTGCTTGTTCTGAACTCGTCCAAGGCGTCCTGTCCCTCATTTGCTCAAGTCTCCTCTGTCATTACCGCTTCCATTGCTGTGTTCATCATCGCTGTTCTTTGATTATCGTCAGTCTTCTCTGCCGTGACCTCTAATCTCCGCAGCGCAGTGACCATTCTCCTCTAATTTGACTTCCCTTTGTCAGTGCTGTGAATTTGAGGACTTCATTTTAACCTCAGTCGACGCCACCATGAATTCGGGTTGAAGCGCACTCCTTGGTCTTCATTCAGGTTAGTGCTCGATCGATCTGTTATTTAGATGTACGTTGTTTTATAATTAATAATGTTCAATGAAAATTTCTGGTTGTTGCTTTAATTTGAGCACTTAAACGTAATCTGGAAAAAATTAAAGTTCTTGTTGTTGCTTTAATTTGAGCACTTCTCATTGTTTTATAATTAATATGCTCTGACTTTTTGAATTAATACCACTTTATGTTCTGTTTTAGTTGTTTGATTATTGTCAGTGTTATTGGTTTATTAAAACAATACTAGTTTCAAATGGTGCCTGTTAATTTCGTTGAAATATCTAAAACTCTATTGTTGTTGTTTTTTTGTCTATCTTTTTGTTGTTAGATATAGGGTGCTAGAAGTGTTGAGATATATATGGATCATAGTTGGATAGACGCTAAACGGACGAGTGTTGAATATGATAATGGGGTGAGGGGTTTTTTAGACTTCGCTAGTAGACATGCCGATGATGGTAGTGGAAAGTTTTATTGCCCTTGTGTAGTATGTTTGAATGAGAAGCGACTAAGTACTACAGATATATATACACATTTAATTTGGGAAGGATTCTGTAAGAGTTATACAGTGTGGGTATGGCATGGTGAAGAATTAGAAATGCCAAGTTCATCTCAACAGGGGGGAGTGAACTTTGATGATAATGACACGAATACGGATGATCGAATAGAGGATATTATTCGCGATGTAGGAGATGAGAGTTTTGAGCAATTACATGCATATGGTAATATGTGTAGTGATGCTGAGATGCCGTTGTACCCGGGGTGTAAAAAGTAGCAATTGTTGAAAGCAGTATTGAAATTGGTAAGCTTGAAAGCACGACATGGATGGAGAGACAAGAGTTTTTCAGAAACGCTTGAGGCTTTTAAGGACATGCTTCCAGATGATAATGTGTTGCCTTCTCGATACTATGATGCTAAGAAAATATTGTGTCCACTAGGGATGAAATATAAAAAGATCCATGCATGCCCTAATGATTGTATATTGTATAGAAAAGAGCATGAAGAGGAACAACAGTGTCCCATATGTGAAACCCCGAGGTACAAATCAAATAACGCTCCAAGAAAAGTATTGTGGTACCTTCCAATCATACCAAGGTTCAAGCGCTTGTTTGCTAATGAAAACGATGCAACAAATTTGAGATGGCATGTGGATGAGAGGATATCCGATGGAAAGCTTCGACATCCGGCTGATTCTTCTCAATGGAAGAAAATCGATCAATTATTTCCTGCCTTCGGTGAAGAGCCTAGGAACCTTAGGCTTGGGCTTAGCATGGATGACATGAATCCTTTTGGTAGCCTGAGCAGTATACATAGTTCATGGCCTATTTCTGATACAATTAAATGGTTAGCACGTGGTCCTGAGGCTGATGTCATAAGTTGAACTTCATTTGTGATCAATGGTTATACATTTTAGACAAAGTCCCTTGATGATAGGAGCACCGTCCAGAACAGTGGGGTTATGTTAGTGGCTAAATCTATGCACTTCTCTAGTTCAAAAGATAAGAATCCTAGATTGGCAGCAATACCTTATTATGGGGGTGATTGAAGAGTTTTGGGTGGTTGATTATGTTAAAGTTAAACTTCCCATTTTCAAATGCAATTGGGTTGATGTCAACAATGGTCTGATGATTGATCAGTTGGGATTTACATTAGTTGATTTGAATAGTAGAAGTTTTAGAGATGAACCTTTTATTATGGCATATCAAGCGAAACAAGTGTTCTATGTTACTGATCAGGCAAACAAAATGGGGTCTGTAGCTGTCCAAGGAAAAAGGGTCGTTGATATTAATCAGGAAAGTCATTCAATGAATGATCTGCTTGAGACTCCTTCTTTTTCTAGAGGTTTACCAAAATTGAACGAAGAAGATGAAGCAGACAATGAACACGGCACAAGAAATGATCATCATGAAGGGATATGGGAGGATATCCCTTTATAAAACTATATTGAAGGTTAGTTAGCTAAAATAATTATCATGAACTATATTTAAATTATGTATATTGTTATTGGTGTATATATATAACTACTTTTTTTGTTGTCGTCACAGGAAAATGAAGGAAATGAGGTGTACGTCTTAGTGTAGATTCTCTGAAGCCAGGCCAGCTAGTGATCATCAGCCTGAGACGAGTGTGATCATCATTAATGTAATTTAATCTTTGATGTATGTATGTAAGTGAAAAGATAAGGAACTTGGTCAAAATATCATTGTCATGGTTGTTTGATTTCCTTGCATTATGATTCTGTCTATGGTTGAGTTTATTATATGGTTGTTTTCCTTTGCTTCCGTTTCGGCCAGCACTGAGTCGAGTTTTAATATGTTCCAATGAGTTTTAAGATTTATTTATCTCAATGTCGTTGAACTGGCTGCTGCTTGCTTAGTGAAATGTTTTAACAGGGGAAATGACTTACTGGGTATACTTTTAAACGAATTTTTTTAAAAACAAATTCAACTTGTAAGACCGGTTCTATCCAAAACCGGTCTGAAAAGTAAATTTAAGACCGGTTTTGAAAAGAACCAGTCTGAAAATTTGACTTTTCAGACAGGTTTTGGAAAGAACCGGTCTAAAATGTGATACTTTTTAAACCGGTTCTTTATAAAACTGATCAAAAAATTCAAATTTTCAGACCAGTTCTTCATAAGAACTGGTCTAAAATTTTATTAATTAAGACAGATTCCTATTATAACCCGTCTAAAAATATTTATTTTATAAAACCGGTCTTAAAAATTTTTCTTAAGATCGGTTCCATAACCGGTCTAAAACGTAGAAAACTTTTTAAACCGGCTGTATCAAGACCGGATCGAGAATCGATCTAAAATGTATTTTTTAACCGCTCTTAAAAGTGATTTTTCCAGTAGTGATTCTTGAAAAGAGTTTCTGATATTGGATTTTTGCGCGATTCACCCCGTGTACGTGTGTATTTTTTTTCTAGCATAATTAAGGTCCAAAAATATAAATAAGTGAAACCTGGTTACTATTCATGTAAAACTATGTTATTATATAAATTTGTATTATAACCCATTAAAGATTTATCTCAATATATCTATAGATTATACTCCCCCGGTCCCCAAATATAAACTTTAAAATTGAGAATTGGATTGTCCCAAAATATAAGCTTCGTTTCAGTTGTGCCTCAATATTTATTGCTTTTTTCTCAATTTTACCATTGTTGACTGTGTGTGTTTGTGTACTGTATTTTTTCTTAAACCCGTGATTTAGTGTGAATTGCATTAATTAAGAAGACTTATGCGATTTATATTTAGGATTGAGTCTATAGTTGGACAAAATATATATTACTTACATATTATTGATTTTAACGACTTTTAACTACTTTCTTAAAAGAAAATAGTTATTCGAAGTTTATATTTTGCGGACGGAGGGAGTATATAATTAGAATTTAGAGTGCATAATTTCTACATATTTATTATCAATCATTGCAGAAAGAGTATTTAATATATTAAAAATAGATAATACTATGTTTATATATATTATATTACCAAATAAAATGTTCTACACATTACCAAAAAGCTGTTGGTCGATTGAGGTGGTAAGAGGTCTCACACCCATAAGAAAGAGAACACAAGTTTAAATTTTAAGAAATGCACCTATTCGGATATTGGAAAACTCTTAACCCTCTAAATCTTGTCAGGGATTATACTCTTGACCAAATAAAAAAAAAAAAAATATTCTGCACATTCCATCTCTACCGACAAGTTTTTTTTTTTTTTTTTCGAATTTGCCGACAACTATTGCATGCATTGACTTTTAGAGTCCACTATATTTATGAGTCATTAAATATAATGCGTCTGGGTTGTTAAACGTCATCCATCCGGATATAACGTGTCTGGGTTGTTAAACGTCATTGATAAATCTCAGATCTAATATATTTTATCCCATCTTATTCATTTACTTTAAGGATTATTTCAGGTTAATTTGGATTTATAAGATAATATTTAGATTATTAGTCAGTTTTAGGAAATAATATAAATATGAATTGATTATGATATTATTGAGCTTAAATTGTTAATATTTTAATTGCTAGTGATTGGACAATATTTTCAAATATATGATAAAAAAGGAGTTTATTTGATTCTTGTAGGACAAGAAAAATCATATTAAAAGATCCTATGGTGCGGAATTTTTTTTGGAAAGTAAAAAAGAATCCACTGATGAAATTTTATTAGGCTTCAAGAATTTAATGGACTCAAATTTGACCCCAGGACTCCCTCTCACTACCTTAAACTGAACCTAGCCGACACATAAGGGGGAGATCTCAACACCTAGCCGACACATAAGGGGGAGATCACGCTGAGACGATGTACGGAGGGAGGCGCCATCACAAGAATTATCTTCATTCCAATTCTTTCTGGAAGCCGCAGTCACACGCACACTATCCAGCCATTCCCTCTCTTACGCATAACACCTTCTCTCATCCTCCATTAAAACTTCTCATCCATAATTCAACCACGGGACCCGCTGTCCCCCTCCGTTAATCTCCACCTTTATTCATTATTTCAAAATGTCCAAGAGTTGTTCAAGTTTTTATATTTTCTTATTTTTACTATATAAATATATTCTAACTTTCATATTTAGATTGTTTTGCAGTTAAAGGATATGTGAACGGAACTCATGGAGTATTAATACATGGTCTATGGATAACATATAACAAAAAACATTCGAAAATAATTTGAACTTTTTTATTAATAGATTTTCTTTTAGAATTCAAAAAATTATAAGATAATGCTATATTTTGAGAGTGTTTACGTGATTAATTTCTTTTAAATTTTATGATATTTATTTATAATGCACTGAATTTTGTATACTTTAAGTACAATTTTTATTTAATAATATCATTTGGTTTCTATCAATGATTACATTGTGTCTCATATAATAAATATTTACCGTAAAACTAAATAAAAACAAATAACAGAAAATAACTATGTATAATAAGAATTAAAGCCACTTTATTTTACACTAGCTGTGCCCCTTGTAATAGCAAGCGCCACAGCTACTGTTTTCTATTTTTTTAGAAAAAACAATTATCTATGGCACTTCTTTAAAGAAGTACTATAAGAGGGGTATCAGTAAATCCATCTTTTGTTGTTGTGAGGCCAGCATATAAATCATTGTTCTCAATTTATCTATCCCTTTATTATTAACATTTCAAGTTCGCCAAAAAAAAAAATTTACTTTTCAAGAACGTCTATTTTATTCTATGTTTCTGTGTTAAAACTGCGTTTCAAGTCTTTACCATTTCAGTCATAAGGTAGTCTTTAATAAAACAAAATCAAGTTTCAATTACCCATTGAGAAAATTGGTTGAGCATTCTTGAAACGAGTTTCTGATATTGGATTTTTGCGCGATTCACCCCCGTGTACGTGTGTATTTTTTTTCTGGCATAATTAAGGTCCGAAAATATAAATAAGTGAAACCTGGTTACTATTCATGTAAAACTATGTTATTATATAAATTTGTATTATAACCCATTAAAGATTTATCTCAATATATCTATAGATTATACTCCCCCGGTCCCCAAATATAAACTTTAAAATTGAGAATTGGATTGTCCCAAAATATAAGCTTCGTTTCAGTTGTGCCTCAATATTTATTGCTTTTTTCTCAATTTTACCATTGTTGACTGTGTGTGTTTGTGTACTGTATTTTTTCTTAAACCCGTGATTTTGTGTGAATTGCATTAATTAAGAAGACTTATGCGATTTATATTTAGGATTGAGTCTATAGTTGGACAAAATATATATTACTTACATATTATTGATTTTAACGACTTTTAACTACTTTCTTAAAAGAAAATAGTTATTCGAAGTTTATATTTTGCGGACGGAGGGAGTATATAATTAGAATTTAGAGTGCATAATTTCTACATATTTATTATCAATCATTGCAGAAAGAGTATTTAATATATTAAAAATAGATAATACTATGTTTATATATATTATATTACCAAATAAAATGTTCTACACATTACCAAAAAGCTGTTGGTCGATTGAGGTGGTAAGAGGTCTCACACCCATAAGAAAGAGAACACAAGTTTAAATTTTAAGAAATGCACCTGTTCGGATATTGGAAAACTCTTTACCCTCTAAATCTTGTCAGGGATTATACTCTTGACCAAATAAAAAAAAAAAATATTCTGCACATTCCATCTCTACCGACAAGTTTTTTTTTTTTTTTGAATTTGCCGACAAGTATTGCATGCATTGACTTTTAGAGTCCACTATATTTATGAGTCATTAAATATAATGCGTCTGGGTTGTTAAACGTCATCCATCCGGATATAACGTGTCTGGGTTGTTAAACGTCATTGATAAATCTCAGATCTAATATATTTTATCCTATCTTATTCATTTACTTTGAGGATTATTTCAGGTTAATTTGGATTTATAAGAAATTATTTAGATTATTAGTCAGTTTTAGGAAATAATATAAATATGAATTGATTATGATATTGTTGAGCTTAAATTGTTAATATTTTAATTGCTAGTGATTGGACAATATTTTCAAATATATGATAAAAAAGGATTTTATTTGAATCTTGTAGGACAAGGAAAAGCATATTAGAAGATCCTACCGGACAGAATTTTTTATGGAAGGCAAAAAAGAATCCAATGATGAAATTTTATTGCGCTTCGAGAATTTAATGGACTCAAATTCCACCCCAGAACTCCCTCTCACTACCTTAAACTGAACCTAGCCGCCACATAAGGGGGAGATCACGCTGAGACGAGGTACGGAGGGAGGCGCCATCACAAGAATTATCTTCATTCCAATTCTTTCTGGAAGCCGCAGTCACACGCAGACTATCCAGCCATTCCCTCTCTTACGCATAACACCTTCTCTCATCCTCCATTAAAACTTCTCATCCATAATTCAACCACGGGACCCGCTGAATTTTGTATACTTTAAGTACAATTTTTATTTAATAATATCATTTGGTTTCTATCAATGATTATATTGTGTCTCATAATAAATATTTACCGTAAAACTAAATAAAAACAATTAACAGAAAATAACTATGTATAATAAGAATTAAAGCCACTTTATTTTACACTAGCTGTGTCCCTTGTAATAGCAAGCGCCACAGCTACTGTTTTCTTTTTTTTTAGAAAAAACAATTATCTATTGCACTTCTTTAAAGAAGTACTATAAGAGGGGTATCAGTAAATCCATCTTTTGTTGTTGTGAGGCCAGCATATAAATCATTGTTCTCAATTTATCTATCCCTTTATTATTAACATTTCAAGTTGGCCAAAAAAAAAATCTTTACATTTCAAGAACGTCTATTTTATTCTATGTTTCTGTGTTAAAACTGCGTTTCAAGTTTTTACCATTTCAGTCATAAGATAGTCTTTAATAAAACAAAATCAAGTTTCAATTACCCATTGAGAAAATTGGTTGAGCATTCTTGAAAAGAGTTTCTGATATTGGATTTTTGCGCGATTCACCCCCGTGTACGTGTGTATTTTTTTTCTAGCATAATTAAGGTCCGAACATATAAATAAGTGAAACCTGGTTACTATTCATGTAAAACTATTTTATTATATAAATTTGTATTATAACCCATTAAAGATTTATCTCAATATATCTATAGATTATACTCCCCCGGCCCCCAAATATAAACTTTAAAATTGAGAATTGGCCTGTACCAAAATATAAGCTTCGGTTCAGTTGTGCCTCAATATTTATTGCTTTTTTCTCAATTTTACCATTGTTGACTGTGTGTGTTTGTGTACTGTATTTTTACTTAAAACGGTGAATTTGTGTGAATCGCATTAATTAAGAAGACATATAGGATTTATATTTAGGATTGAGGGTATAGTTGGACAAAATATGTAGTACCTACATATTGTTGATTTTATCTTATTTTAACTACTTTCTTGAGCCACTTGCCGTGGTAAACATACTTAAAAAATAAGTTGTTAAAATGACTTGTAATGTTGTGAAAACAGGATTATCAAGTTGTAAACTAAGCAAATTGTTGTGGTGACCTTGATGTGGAAAATGTAGTTCCCTTGATGTGTAAAACCACTTAGAAAACAATTAAACATGTTGTAAACATAAGCATAAAGTGTTGTTAACGTACGGGCTCAGCAAACTTGAAATTAAAATATTCCATAATAACATGTTGTCAAAATAACTGATTAAGTTGTCAAAATAACTCATCATGTTGATAAACGTCTCATTACATGAGCATTACATGAGTGCCTCTCCTATAACAAGGCTTTTCTACAAAATATCCACATATATACAAAACCAACAACAAGTGTGTACTAAAAAATAACATCACAACTGCTACGTGTCTTTCTTCCACTTTACTTGTTGGTTTCCAGCAACAACGGATAGTACCTTTGAGCACAAACATCTTCATTTGAGGACAACAAGCAATCTAGTTATGGAGCATCAAGCAGTCAAAGTAATAAAACTAGTTCCTATATATAAATTGGAAACTAATTAACATCTTATTTTTTATTTCACATAGGTTTCAAAAACTCAACTTTAATTAGATTGAAGAAGAAAGGAGAAGAGGAAGACTTAAAGCGTTGTACAAAAAACACTTTTCAAAGGTAAGTATTCATCACATTGGACCAAGAACCTAGTATCATATCCATATGTAAGCAGAGACAGAAGCATATAAAGGGCTCAAAGCTTTTAAACCAAAAGTCAAATGTACAATACAACAGCCAGGTTCATATTAACACAAACTTCGTATTCACAACTGTCATAGCAATATTTACAACTACAAATGCACATATTAACAATACTTTAACAACACTTTTTTTAACATCATATTAGCATTTTGTAATCAAACAAACTACAAACACATTCAATCAGTCCCACTTAAAACAAGGCCATCCCTTTGTTTTCTTGCCCAAAAACAAAGTATTCCCTCTATTACATTACCCAAAAACGGAGCACAAGTTCTTTATTAACAACTAGGATAGTCATATTAACAACTACAAATGCATGAATTTACAACGCTTTTTTTTGCCATACTAGCGTTTTCACAGTAAAGGAGCACCATCACATTCAACCCACTTAAAATACAACACTCCCTCTGTAACCTTCTCAAAAAACAAAGCAATATAACATAAACACACCCCAACCAAAGTGAAACCCCAACTTCAATGGTCAAGATCATATCTTTACCAAAATCTTAGCATTTCTTATCTACCACCTACCACTTCCTCTACTATTGAGCCCAAGCGCCAACCTTTGACCAACCCCTAAATCTCAATCTACCCAACGTTCAGACTGAAAACAGAAAAAAAAATTCAGTTTGGTGTTCTACTGTTGTACCCGTAGATGGAGGCTGCAGATCCTTTGCCAAGGAAATTAACAACACAATTTATCCCTTTAATGTTGCATCTCCAACATGTTGCGTTTTGCCGTTTCTCTTTCTCCTTAATGACAAAACCCAAGGCTTCCCTCCTCTCCTCCTATGCCTTTCTTTTAGCAATTCCTATGGAGGCAATTATGTAATTGTACTTTGGGAAATAATGTCAGAAAAGTCCCTAGGGACTTTTCTGACCATTGACTTTTCAAAGGGACTTTTGTTGTGTTTTTTCTATTGCTTGGGACCTAGGTGTAATTTTCCCAATAAATAATGAACCCATGATATTGGATAAGATGCACGGACATGCAAACATTATTCCAATGAGCATATATAGAAGAAAGAGAGGAACACACACACATATATATGTGCAAAAAATTGAGCATATCACATGTTCGTATATATGCATATTCAAGAAGAATCGCAGCAGAAAAAAAATGAGGGAGATATAAAAAAATTATATCACATGGGTATTTACAAAGAAATAATCACAGCCGCAGGAACATACAGGCTCTGATGCCAACATAGGAAAATATATTGGGTACTATTTGGTTCAACAAGTGGTTCTTAATTGGCTAAGCAGCTCTGATAAGTAACCCTAGAATGAGGTGTTACAAAGATAATAATGCTAATGAACTTTTGGAATCTGGATGCTTTTTTTCTTAAAAAGTACTTGTCCTTTCTGTTGTTTGTTGTGATGGAAGAGATGGATTCTGAGGAAAAGGGTCCCGGGTAGTTGGGGTTTTATTAGTGTCATAGTTGAGGTTGTTGGGGAATTTTGGGATGATGTAGCAGGTTGATTTGGAGGTTTTAGGGTCTTGAGGCCGAGTTGGGTTCATAGGGCTACTTCAAAGAAGCATGGATGATTGTAGAGGACATTTTCATAGAACTACTAGACTTATATCATAATTTCTCTTGAACAACTTGATGGTTGAAGGTTCGCTTCTGAATTAGCCTGGGAAAAACTATTACTCCCTCCTGTCCTTGTTATAAGACATTTCATGCAAGAGTCTGATAGTAACATAATTACTGTTTTACCAGCAGTCACACATGCACAAGTACGCATAAAAACGATGCATAAAAGGATACTCTAGAATCTAGATGCAAGTTATTGTATTTAATTCTCTTCGTCCGTTGATTTTGTTTACATATGAGCTACAACCCCAAACAATTTCTTCTTGTGAAAGATCGTCAATTTTTCTTCTTCTTTTCTTCTCTTGTCCCCTCTCCGATGAAGCCGGATCAAGCACAATTAATATTTTACTATAGATATCACTTTCTCACATGCACATGCAAATGAAGTTTTAGTTTTTTTAAAAAACTAATTGTCACTTTAGAATTTCAATGGATATAATATAATTGTTATGTACAATTTTATACTTCGTTGATCACAATCACAAGTCAAATTAACTATATCTAACGCTTCGTCCTTCCTTCACTATTAGTTAAGGATATTGTTGCAAGGGGATTGCCCTTGTTTAATTTGGGAGCTGACATCTCCAGCCCTACTACGCGCACTTCATTCAACCTCTTATTGCTCAGAATACTCTATGGATACCATTGTCGTGAACAATGTAATGTCAATGAAAGCACCTTTGTTAAGAGTACCAATTCAAAGAGAGAATCCAATTCTAAAAGACTAGTCTATTGAGTTGGAAAGATCCTTAAACTTATAAACCATACTTCATATGTAAGGCTCCTTGATGTTTGAGAGTCTAATTTGGGGGAGTCACAAGTTTGTTTTATAAGTTCAAGGGGCTTACCAAAATATGAGTCTTTTGGGATTGGACACTTCCTTTAGACTCACACTCACGACGACGGTGTTCCTACTGAGAGGTCCAAGTTGATTAATAGGGCCTCTCATGAAGTCTTCTAATTGATAAGTGCTAAGTGAAGTTCTATGGTGTGGAGTCGCTAGCCGGGACATTAGCTCTCGAATGGGGTACATTGAAGTTTCAGAGTGGAAAGTATGATGTGATTTATAAGTTTAAGAGAATCTCCCACCCAATAGGATGGACTCTTCCTTTGAGATTGTGATCATAATATAAGTTAAAACAAATTAAAGCAAGTAAGATCAAACCTGCACGATCTCCCACTAGTAGGACGAATCTGGTGCCACTATAGGCCACACAGCAATTAACTTGATACCAATAAATTATTTGTTCCCAAGTTTATTTGGAAGATGGATACAATTGAAGACATCCATGAAGGAGAAAAATACATCTTAGATCAGTTATTAGATCATACAAATTAGGATACCATATCAACTATCTCACCCAAAAGGCTAGTCTTTTGGGATAGACACTCCCCCTAGACTTGCGATCATAGCCTAAGCTAAAACAACTTAAAGATCAAACCTACTATCTCACACAAGCAAGACAAACTTGGTGTCACTAGACCGCATAACCATTGACTTGATACCAATAGCTCTAATTATTGGTTAATTCCGAGGTAAATTTGGAAGATAACAACAAGTCTTAGACCACTTATTATATCACACAAAAAAGGAGCAACGGATCAATTAAAGGAGTTCGATTCATTGAAGCACACGTGCGTGAGCACAATTGCGTTATGAATTCTTTGCCAGGCCATCACCTCACTTCAATATCTGGGGCCATCCATCACCACTGTCCCTTGAAAGGAGAAATCAAAATGGAGTTGATAATGAGCTAGATATCAAATGAATAAGACCATTACTCATAAACTCAAGCTGATCAAGAGAGACCATCATACTTGATCGTTTAGTTTTTTAGGTTCACAGTTACTATTAAATTCTTGATGTTAAAAATATATTTTTAACAAATATTCAATAGTTTCTTCAACAGAATATGTGTGTGTGTGTGGACATTATTGACTGTACATAATAAAACAAATTCATAACAAATAATGTAAAAAGCATGCAATAATTAAGTTTTTCTAGAGAAAAAGAAGAATAATTAACCTGATAGTGGCAATAAATGAGTCACGATCATAATTCTTGGGAGCTTTTGGAATGTCGATGCTTATTTTGAGAGTGCTTAACTTCAGAGCGTGCATTGTGCTTGTCTTTAGAGAGTGCATTTTCTGTGCTTTTATTAGGAGATTTCTTTTTGGACTCATTTTGATGGACAGCGTTATTATTAAGCTGTTGGGTTTTATTTGAGGGAGCAACAGAACGAACGCCAATGTCTGGAATACTCGATGAGGTTGTAGTATGTTGTTCCCTTTTATGAGATGCTTTTTCTCGAGGAAACTGATCTGATATACTTAGGGTTGGAATAAGGTCACTTGTAGACTGTTTAGATTGAGTAGGTGCGTCATTTGGAGAAATTGAGGACTGTGTATTATTTTGAGTTTGAGCAGTGTTTTGGTGGAAGAGAGGATTGTTCTGAACGAAAAGGGGACTCGGGCTTTCGTATTCTATTCGGGTCATTTTTAGACTGTTGGGATGGAATACGATTTCCATTATTTCGAGTATATTATAATTATTATTAGTTATTAATTAGGTAATTAATTAAAATATCCAGAGTGTGACCCGTTAGTCAGATTTAGGCCCAATTCATGGTTAGGGTTATTGGCTATTAATGTGATTTTTCTGATGGTGGAAAATACACAATTAAGTTGATAGCCGTCTAAATTGAGCGTAAAAGGAAAAACCTAATCTGCTCTCTGACTAGCGACGGCTCTTAACCCAGTTGCCATCGCTGTGCCCCACAGCCAATCAGAAAGAGACCTGACAATCATGTCCTGTCTTCAATTCTTTTGCAGCTCTCTTTCATCAGGATTCATGAGTTCTCCATTCGATCAAAGCTTAGCAATGGCGAGAAGTAATTCTTATAAGTCTTCCGCTATTGATATAGGAAAATTCATATACTCTAATTTGTGATTTATTTGGGTATTCATGAGTTTTGTCCCACATGTGGTATCAGAGCCACGCTCTCTGATCCTCTGCCTTCTACTCTTTGATCGGGGATGATCTAAGTAAGTATGGAATTAAATTAAGCTTCCCGTAGTAATTTTACACAGATTCCATAACTTGGATTTAAGATCGGATTTCTTAAACAGATGAGTTATATTATTGCTGAAAATTAATTCATCTGAGTTTTATTGTTTATCATGTTAAATCACTTTCAGATTAATGGAATGAGAATTTTTTCCCCTCAATCATCACGGTCCTTAGAGTTCTTGGGGAAATCGAACTGCTTTCTGCCATTATTGAAACAATGAATGGAAAGTTGTTTTGATCGATTAAAGTTTTGATCTTCCGATGTCTTACGAAAATGTGATCCACACTCTTTCACAGATTTGTTAATTGGTTTGATCCATGTTAGACTTTACTCTTGCTTTGTCGATGGCTCTTAGAAGCATTTGATTCATGCTTAAATATGTGATTGTTCTGTGATATGGGTTTCAAGTTTGCATTTGAATTCTGTTAGGTAAAGGGACGAGAGAAGGACGTTGTAGTTCTTCGATGATGCACGTCGCCTCTATCATCGGAAAACAAAAACACATCTGTCTTGCTTTGCATCTTGAATCATTGTTGGATTTTTTTGCATATCTGTTAAATTGTCATGCGCGTGGTGTTTCCAAGTGTTTTAGAGATCATCGTCGTCGCCGTTTTCATAGTGAGAAAGAAAGAATATGAGATCTTGATTTAAAACTCATATTTTGATTTTGATTATCTTGTTTATATGAGAGATTGTTGGCAAGAGGTCACATTCTCACTTGCTTTCTGAGTTCATTGGCATTAAAAATGTCGCCTTGTGGAGCTCTTCTCGCCGGAAAAGTGACCTGGAATCGTGGGCAGCGGCGGACTCATCGAGTTTGTAACCAGGTTGTCCTCGGGTCATTGGGACCCAACTTCTTGGGGAAAGAGGACGAAATGCCGTCGTAGCCACCGAAATCGTCATTGTTTTCGAGTTCTCCGATCTCCGAAAGGATCACCTGAGATTGTGGGTCGCGGCGGCTCTAACCGGGTCATTCTTGGGTTGGCGGGTCGGGTAGGGTTTCGTAAATGGGTAAAGGAGATAATTCGAAACGGCGTCATTAGGTCCCAGTGAAGTGCAGCGTTTCACTTATGCGGATGGGCCTAGCGTGTGCTTTGGACCGTTGAAATAACTGGGCCGGGAGCAAAAACTCCATTTTTTCCTGCTGAAGGGGAAAAGCAATTTTGGGCTGAGTTTAAGTACTCTGGGCCAACGTTATGGGCTCTGTTACATTTTTTTTCTTTAGCTGGGCTATAAAGATCTAATTTCCAGAAAAGGTTTTGCTCACTGTTTAGATTATGTTTTATGTACAATTTTAAACATGTCACATTTAATTGTTTAAATCAAGAAAGGGGTTAACTTTGGCATTTTTTCATATTCTGGAAAATTTGCAAAAATCATTTTGACATGTTACTTAATTGCCTAAATATTTTGATAATTCATTTTGGGCAATTATCTAACTATTCTAATTTTTGCAAAACTTAATTTAAATTGAAATATGCCAAAATTAATTCTTTAAACAATTTTTTGGATACATAAAACAGTGGGAGGGTTTCTAATTAATTATCTAGTGACCTTGCTGATCAAATTAATTAATTAATCTCTCCATCAAGAAGTGCATATATTAGTTTTAATTTGGATGCACATAATAGTGGGAGAATTTATTTATTTTTTCTTGATTATTTAGTCACATTTTGTTGATTAAATCAATCTATTAAATAAATTCTCATTAAAATATTTGTGTATATTTGTAATTTAAATGCACAAGGTTGGTATTTGTGATTAACATGCATCTAGAGGCTTAGCCACAGCATCCTCTGTTGTATGTATAGATAATCACTTTTATGTTTTAAAATATCAACTCTATTTAATGGGTAATATTAATTTAATCAAAGTGGGAGGATTGTATTTAGTCACTTATGTTGATTAAATTAATTGGTTAAATCCTCCATAAAGTTGTGCATATACAGAATTTAAGTGCACATGATTAATATTTATAATTAACTTGCATGCTAGAGCGGTTACAGCGACCTCTTACAACATGCATAAATAATCATATATGGATTTAAAATATTAATCTTCAGAAGTTGATTAAACTAATTAATTAGGATTCCCATTGACATTGTGTATACATATGATATTTAAATTGTATATATTTGATATTAGTGATTAGTATACATATTTTGTTTAAGGAATAGCTACAACATCCTTATACACATATTGTATGCATAAGTAATCATCACATAAGGTTTTACCATATCAAATTATGTTCATATGTATAATTAGTATACACAATGATGTGATGTATTTGTGATGAGTATGTAGAATCGAGGAGTAGCCACAGCATCCTCACTAGGCACATACACTCTATTTTGTTCTAATGAACAAAATGCATCACTGAAAGATTTAAAGACATCAATTGTAATTAAATGTATGGTTATAATTAATCTTTGCCCACAGGTAGATAACTATAATCATAGTTTTAATTAGGGTGAAATGGAGCAACATTATATTCTCTAAGTAGCCCACAGGTATTAGGGGATATAACTGCATTCCAGTTTCACCAATTTGAGATAAATTCATGCTATGCTAATGTCTTTGCCCACAGGTAGACTTTAGTTATACGAATTTATAATTGTATGATTTACATTGGTAAACATACACCTATATGCGATGGTTGCTTGCCTCTTATAGTAATTTTGTAAGCATGATTTAATTTTGACTTTGCAGCATGATTGTTATCTGTTCAATTATTTAGTTTGATATAATTTATTAGAGACAATTAAGCCTATAAAGATAACTCCTGCCATTAGGCTAAAATTGACATTAAGAAAAGTTCTAGTATTTATAATACTAACATGAGAAATGAGATAACATTATTGTCTTAATAAAGTAATCTCATTTAAAAGATGGTTATTATCAGTACATAAAGAATGGAACAAAGTCAATGGTTGTTGATAGGCTGAGGGACATATTTAGAGATTCTCTTAAATGTTATTGCATTGTTTTGTTGACTATTGAATGATTCTCCATCATATGATAAGATGTCTCCATTAATCTTGGTGGAATAGATCCTTTGTTTATTTTCTCATGATTTATTACTCATTTTCATGAATACATGCATGGATAATAAGTATTCATTGTAAATGTGTTTATATAAGTTTTTCTTCCTTTTAGAAAAGCATGAGATTTTAAATAAGGGACATCAAGCTACCAACCCTAAAGCCATAACACAATAGACATATCAAGTTTAATCTGTCTATGATTGGTGGCTTGATTGGAGGCAGTAGTGGATATACATTTGCCATTGGTTTTGTTCTAACAGATGAAATAGTTCATCTTGATTTAGTTGACTCTTCAAATACCTGAACATCTTTTGTTTTATAATTAAGTAGTGTCATTTGACATTTTTAGAGAATATAAAGTAGAAGTGGGTAATTTAATCTGGTAAACAGATTAATATATTGAAGTCAATTAGAAGAGATGGATGACATGATGGGTACATGGTTAAGGATAGTAATTTGGCCTATATGTTTTTCTCTTAAAGAATACACTCAAGACAACTTTATATCTTAGATGAGTTTCCAACAAAATCATGTTTAAACCCTTTTAAAAAAAAATCTGAAAGTTGGAAGCTCAGTTTATATAGAATTGTTTTATAAATGAAAGAGTGTGTATGGAAAACATCCCACAGATTAAGACTGCATATTTTGGTGAAGATGCAGAAAGATCTTGGGAATTATATTGAGCTATCCTTTCCATTTTAGAAGTTGCGTAGTAATTTTGGAATGCCAAATTATTAAGAAATGGTATGATTAGTGGGAGTGATCAAACTCATTCAGGATGATCACACATAACAGATTGTAACCTCTAATCATAATGGAACATTGGTTTTACATGATACTCTTCTCGTTGAGATAAATGTGAAACATAATGAAGTTCTGAAATTCTCAATTGCTCAAGCTTGAGACAAGAAGCATCAACATTAAGGACTCTATCAATTATTAGGAAAAATATCCCGAAACAAGCAAGGGATATTCCAAATTGATAGATGATGCTCTTATTATACAACTTCAATTACAGATTGGGTTAAGACCAAATGACAATTTAAATTTGGCAATTGGTACCAACTATACATCATGTATTTCAAATAATCTGATTAGAGCATAAACAATAAGAGTGACCCTAAATTCCATTAGCATATTTCCATTATAGTAACAAGGAGAGATGTGTGTGAATTAAAAGAAAGGTCACATAAACTATGAGGAGAATTTAGTTAGCAAAATTGAGAAACCGTCCTCACATGCATTTTCACATTAGTGGTGAATAATGTGTTATGATGCAATTTGGATTAGTGAGAAACCGTCCTCACATCATATCCTGTCTTCAATTCTTTTGCAGCTCTCTTTCATCAGGATTCATGAGTTCTCCATTCGATCAAAGCTTAGCAATGGCGAGAGGTAATTCTTATAAGTCTTCCGCTATTGATATAGGAAAATTCATATACTCTAATTTGTGATTTATTTGGGTATTCATGAGTTTTGTCCTACACAAACTTCCTCAGCTGGTGAGATTGGTGTTGTAGGATTTTGGGATGGTGAAGGAGGTTTCTTTGAATGATTACGGCCTTGACGCTGAGGATGGTTTTTCGAGCTCATAGTGCTACTTCAAAGAAGCATGGAGGATTGTAGAGGACATTTGCATAGAACTACTTGACTTATATCATAGTTTCTTTTTAACAACTTGATGGTTGAAGGTTCGCTTCTGAATAAGCCTTGGGAAAACTAACACTCCCTCGGCTCCTTTTTATAAGAGTCTAGTAACCAAATTATGCAGTTTAAGAAATCAATTAAAATTAGTTAAAAGTAATAAATATATCAGAAATACACTTTCCCCCCTTATTTATAAGGGTGCAACTAAGAGAGAAATAGTGTAGTAACGTGAGTATGAAAAAAAATGTAGTATGAGGAAAAGAAGAGGAGAGAGAATAGAGAAAATGTGAGATTAACTAGGGGGGAAATGGTAAAAACACATCAAATGCACAAAAACCCTAAGTAGAATCTTATAAAAAGGACTAAGACGATTCAAATTGTAGGCTTACAAAGAGAACCGGTGGGAGTCAATATAATAGTTTGACTTTGAGAACATGAATAGTTTCTAAATACTAGGTGATAAATAACTAAATTACAATGATTAAAAAATTAGTGAAGTTAGTTACTTGTGGCATTACATTTAGGACTAGAGTAAACTCACCACTAACTTCTAGACGTAGAAACGAAATCTATATGACCTGTTTGGATTAATTTTAGTGTGATAAACATTGCGTTCAGTTAGTTTTTATTCAATTATTGTTTCTGCTGCTAGCTGACAATTTTTTAGCTACAGCTGTTAACAACTTGGCAAAGAATTTCGACTTAACAATTATTGATTCTGTTGTTAACAATTTTTGCATCCCCTGGAGTGGAGAAATCTCTAGACTATTCTAAAATGATTTGAGAGCTTAGCACAAAAAGAAATGTCCTATTTTTGTGGGACGAACTGAAGCCAACTAAATTTAAGCTTCGGAAGTGTTCAGATCCATCGTCCTAGCATGCATATTAAGAGTTAATACATCTGGTTCTTAAAACAAGAGCTAGACAAGGGATTGACTTTGGTCCTAAATATAAGATCTCAATTTCTCAAATTTATAATTTTCCCCCAAAAGTATCTGTATTGGTTGCGCATATTAATTTTTTCTCCCATCTGTATTGGTTGCGCATATTAATTTTTTCTCCCATCTGTATTGGTTGCGCATATTAATTTTTTCTCCCATCTGTATTGGTTGCGATATTATTTTTTTCTCCCGAAATTATTGCTTCTCTGTCCTTCCTAAATCCAGGCCTTATGTTGTTCACCTCCTGGCTTGACAGTCTTGCAGATTTTGACTGTGAATCAATGCACGTGGTGTAATCGGGAATGCTTCTTATTGGATAGGCTAGCTATAATGATTCATCTATATTATCTCTTCAGTACATGCAAAATTAATTGTAAGGCAGTCTGCAATTAAAGAAAAGCTTTAGATTTCTTCAATAAAATGAAGAAAAAAAAAATTGATGAGAAAAATGATAGAAAAATTTGATATACTGCCATTATGTCAAGTTTAAAATCATGCCATGCAGGCGAGGTAGATGTGCGGAACTGGGGAATGTCGGCTGGCTGTGAAAGATGTAAAGTTTAGATGAGTTTGTACCGGTTAGTGAGGGAATTGAATACCATAGTCATGGTAGACGTAATAATTCTTTTTTACAAATATATTACTCTCCAACAGACAATGTACAAAATCTCGCCCATTTGCGTGTAAAACTTTATATGTTTGTGTACTATTATAGAATTATGAAATATATAATGCTCCATTCTTAACTGTTATAACGAAGAACTTTCAGGTATGTCAAGATGAAGTTCGCGCAAAAAACATACAACACTAATACTTAATGGTTAAGTACAAGAACTGTCATGTATTAAGAGGCGGAATCTACAAAAATAAATATGTAAAGGTTATAATAATTGACCATAAGGTATGATCCCTAAATACTTAATGATAAAATGATATCCGTGAAGTATAAGGAGGCAGGATTCTGAAAAATTATATTTGACAATATTTACCAGGTCATCACATAGAACCGTTAACTATTCTTAAAGAATACTTAATGGTCAAAAATGATAATCGTTAAATATAAGAAGGTGGGATACTGAAAAATGTCAAATATAAGGAGGTATGATTATGAAAAAAATTAATTTGACAATACATGATAGTTCTTCACAAAGAAGAGTTAAATATTCTTTAATATAAGAAGGCGGGATTTCTGAAAAAAATTTATTTGATGCAACTCTTCTAACTTCTTTTCAAACATTTTTTAAGCTTTCCTCATGAGTCTCATACTACTTTTCCCATGGGTTTTGCTCTGCCACTACGGATCTTGTCCTACACTACTACCATAGGCCTTCCTTGTGTAAGCTTTCATATTTTTCAATTAAGATTTTTAGTTTCTTTTTATTTTTTTATATAACGAGAGCTTGCTAGTTGATGCTCAAGGTCAGCAATCAGGATCATCTAAGAAGAAGAATCAAAGGCAAAAAACGATATCTAATTTTTGATGATGGTCATTGATTTGAAGTTAAAACATAGAAAAAGATGAAGGAGAAACATATATAGTATGGAAAAAACCATAAGGTAAAATGTTGAAATTTTTTATGGTTGTTTTGTTGCAATGAAAATAATTCTGATTACACTAAATTATATAGACTAAAAACAACCGAAATTTAACTTAAATAAATCAACAGAAATAATAATAAAATCAATAGCAATTTTTTCTCCTAATTTTTGGCAATTAATTCCTTAATTTTGAAAGTACATCTCACGTTCTTAAACTTTAGCAACCCATCTGTATGTTAAAATCTAGTTCGTTGAATCAGGCTTAGAGATTTACACATGTTTTTATATTTTCCAATTTTTATTAAATTCTGGTTTTTCATATTTATATTCAGAGATTTGTTCAAGTTTTTCTATTTGCTTATTTCTTACTATATAAATATATTCTAATTTTCATATTTATATTGTTTTGCAGTTAAAGGATATGTGAATGGAACTCATGGAGTATTAATACATGGTCTATGGATAACATATAACAAAAAAATTCAAAAATAATTTGAATATTTTTATTAATAGATTTTCTTTTAGAATTCAAAAAAATTATAAGATAATGCTATATTTTGAGAGTGTTTAAGTGATTAATTTCTTTTAAATTTTATTATGTTTATTTATAATGTATTGAATTTTGTATACTTTAAAGGGAGAATCCCTCTAAAATACCTTTGAAATATGGAAATCCCTAATTAGTGCTCTGAAATAAAAAATTCCGGATCAGTAACCTGTCAGTACCGATGAAAAATGCGAGCAACGCCAAAAGACGATTTTGCCCTTCAGCCCTCATTCTTGCCTCTTCAGAAATAACAACACGTAGTTCTTAATTAACAACTTCCATTTCTTGTTTCACAACTTCCTAATTTAAGTTTCAAGGCCAATTACAACACCTCTTTTTTATTAACAACACGCGCTCTTGATTAACAACTCCGAATTCTTGATTAACAAATCCGTATTCTTGATTAACAACTCCAGTTTCATCTTTTTACTTTCACAATAACAACACCGGTCTTTTTATTAACAACACTATATTTTACATTAACAACTCCCATTTCTTGTTTCACACCTTCGTAATTTAAGATTCAGGGTCAATAACAACACCTCTTTCTTTATTAACAACATGGTATTTTACATTGATGATACTATATTTTTGAGATGTGAATATGTGGAAGAATAAAGTGGAGTTGTTAATCAAGAATCCAGAGTTGTTAATAACAAGACCGGTGTTGTTATTGTTAAAGTAAAAAGATGAAACTAAAGTTGTTAATTAAGAATACAGAGTTGTTAATTAAGAATACAGAGTTGTTAATCAAGAATCCAGAGTTGTTAACTAAGAACCGCGTGTTGTTATTTCTGAATGGTGAGAATGAGGGCTGAAGGGCAAAATTGTCTTTTGGCACCGCCCGCACTGTTTATCTGTACTGACAGGATACTGATCCGGAATTTTTGATTTCAGAGCACTGATTAGGAATTTCCCTATTTCAAAGGTATTTTAGAGGGATTCTCCCTACTTTAAATACAATTTTTATTTAATAATATTATTTGGCTTCTATCAATGATTACATTGTGTCTTATATAATAAATATTTGCCATAAAACTAAATAAAAACAAATAATAGAAAATAACTATACAAAATAAGAATTAAACCCACTTTATTTTACACTAGATGCGGCCATTGTAATAGCAAGCGCCCAATCTTCTAATTTTTTTTTTTTTTTGAAAAAAACAATTATCTATTGCACTTCTTTAAAGAAGTACTATAAGAGGGGTATCAGTAAATCCATCTTTTGTTGTTGTGAGGCCAGCATATAAATCATTGTTCTCAATTTATCTATCCCTTTATTACTAACATTTCAAGTTGGCCAAAAAAAAAATCTTTACATTTCAAGAACGTCTATTTTATTCTATGTTTCTGTGTTAAAACTGCGTTTCAAGTCTTTACCATTTCAGTCATAAGATAGTCTTTAATAAAACAAAATCAAGTTTCAATTACCCATTGAGAAAATTGGTTGAGCATTCTTGAAAAGAGTTTCTGATATTGGATTTTTGCGCGATTCACCCCCGTGTACGTGTGTATTTTTTTTCTAGCATAATTAAGGTCCGAACATATAAATAAGTGAAACCTGGTTACTATTCATGTAAAACTATTTTATTATATAAATTTGTATTATAACCCATTAAAGATTTATCTCAATATATCTATAGATTATACTCCCCCGGCCCCCAAATATAAACTTTAAAATTGAGAATTGGCCTGTACCAAAATATAAGCTTCGGTTCAGTTGTGCCTCAATATTTATTGCTATTTTCTCAATTTTACCATTGTTGACTGTGTGTGTTTGTGTACTGTATATTTTCTTAAACCCGTGATTTTGTGTGAATTGCATTAATTAAGAAGACTTATGCGATTTATATTTAGGATTGAGTCTATAGTTGGACAAAATATGTAGTACTTACATATTGTTGATTTTAACTTATTTTAACTACTTTCTTGTAAAAAAAAATAGTTATTTGAAGTTTATATTTTGGGGACGGAGGGAGTATATAATTAGAATTTAGAGTACATAATTTTTACATATTTATTATAAATTATTGCAGAAAGAGTATTTAATATATTAAAAATAGATAATACTATGTTTATATATATTATATTACCAAATAAAATGTTCTACACATTACCAAAAAGCTGTTGGTCGATTGAGGTGGTAAGAGGTCTCACACCCATAAGAAAGAGAACACAAGTTTAAATTTTAAGAAATGCACTTGTTCGGATATTGGAAAACTCTTTACCCTCTAAATCTTGTCAGGGATTATACTCTTGACCAAATAAAAAAATATATATTCTGCACATTCCATCTCTACCGACAAGTTTTTTTTTGGCTCGAATTTTCCGACAAGTATTGCATGCATTGACTTTTAGAGTCCACTATATTTATGAGTCATTAAATATAACCTGTCTGGGTTGTTAAACGTCATCCATCCAGATATAACGTGTCTGGGTTGTTAAACATCATTGATAAATCTCAAATCTAATATATTTTATCCCATCTTATTCATTTACTTTGAGGATTATTTCAGGTTAATTTGGATTTATAAGATATTATTTAGATTATTAGTCAGTTTTAGGAAATAATATAAATCTGAGTTGATTATGATATTATTGAGCTTAAATTGTTAATATTTTAATTGCTAGTGATTGGACAATATTTTCAAATATATGGTAAAATAGGATTTTATTTGAATCTTGTAGGACAAGAAAAAGCATATATATTAGAAGATCCTACCGGGCAGAATTTTTCATGGAAGGTAAAAAAGAATCCAATGATAAAATTTTATTGCGCTTCGAGAATTTAATGGACTCAAATTCGACCCCAGAACTCCCTCTCACTACCTTAAACTGAACCTAGCCGCCACATAAGGGGGAGATCACGCTGAGACGAGGTACGGAGGGAGGCGCCATCACAAGAATTATCTTCATTCCAATTCTTTCTGGAAGCTGCAGTCACACGCAAACTATCCAGCCATTCCCTCTCTTACGCGTAACACCTTCTCTCATCCTCCATTAAAACTTCTCATCCATAATTCAACCACGGGACCCGCAGTCCCCCTCCGTTAATCTCCACCTTTATTCATTATTTCAAAATGTCCAAGAGTTGTTCAAGTTTTTATATTTTCTTATTTTTACTATATAAATATATTCTAATTTTCATATTTAGATTGTTTTGCAGTTAAAGGATATGTGAACGGAACTCATGGAGTATTAATACATGGTCTATGGATAACGTATAACAAAAAACATTCGAAAATAATTTGAACTTTTTTATTAATAGATTTTCTTTTAGAATTCAAAAAATTATAAGATAATGCTATATTTTGAGAGTGTTTACGTGATTAATTTCTTTTAAATTTTTTAATATTTATTTATAATGCACTGAATTTTGTATACTTTAAGTACAATTTTTATTTAATAATATCATTTGGTTTCTATCAATGATTACTTTGTTTCTCTTATAATAAATGTTTACCGTAAAACTAAATAAAAACAAATAACAGAAAATAACTATGTATAATAAGAATTAAAGCCACTTTATTTTACACTAGCTGTGTCCCTTGTAATAGCAAGCACCACAGCTACTGTTTTCTTTTTTTTTAAAAAACCAATTATCTATGGCACTTCTTTAAAGAAGTACTACAAGAGGGGTATCAGTAAATCCATCTTTTGTTGTAGTGAGGCCAGCATATAAATCATTGTTCTCAATTTATCTATCCCTTTATATTTAACATTTCAAGTTGGCCAAAAGAAAATCTTTACATTTCAAGAATGTCTATTTTATTCTATGTTTCTGTGTTAAAACTGCGTTTCAAGTCTTTACCATTTCAGTCATAAGATATTCTTTAATAAAACAAAAGCAAGTTTCAATTACCCATTGAGAAAATTGGTTGAACATTCACTACTGGAAAAAACCCTTTTTAGACCGCCGCATTTAGACCGGTTTTGGCAGATAAGGTTTTAAAAATTTACGCGGTGGCAGTTTTGTAATTATATTGAACTTCTTAAACCGGTTCTTAAGAAAACTGGCCTTAAAAAATTTATTTGGACCGGTTATAAAAAATACGGTCTTAAAGCCTTAAAATTTTACGCATTTAAAATTTTTTAACATTTAAGACCGGTTTAAATATAAACTGGTTTTAAATGTTAAATATTTAAGAGCGGTTTTGTATTAAAACCGGTCTAAATTTTTAACATTTAAGACCGGCTTATATATAAACCGGTCTTAAATGTTAAAAATTTTAAATTCAAAATGCGATAACTTTTTAAGGCCAGTTGTGGGAAAAACCAGTTTTAAATGTGTTACATTTAAGACCGGTTTTTGTACAAACCGGTCTTAAATGTGAATTGTCCCTCTTTCAAGACCGGTTTTTAATAAAAACCGGTCTTAAAGGTAAGATTTTTCACACTTGTTTTTCCTCCTGCGCCCAGATCGCGCGCTCTGTGAATCCTTTCTTCTCTCTTTGCCATTTCTCTATGACCTCTGTCCGTGCTTGTTCTGAACTCGTCCATGGCGTCCCGTCCCTCATTTGCTCAAGTTTCCTCCTTCATTACCGCTTCCGTTGCTGTGTTCATCGTCGCTGTTCTTTGATTATCGTCAGTCTTCTCTGCCGCGAGCTCTAATCTCCGCAATGCATTGACCATTCTCCTCTGATTTGACTTCCGTTTGTCAGTGCCGTGAATTTGAGGACTTCATTTTAACCTCAATCGACACCACCATGACTTTGGGTTGAAGCTCACTCCTTGGTCTTCATTCAGGTTAGTGTTCGATCGATCTGTTATTTAGTTGTATGTTGTTTTATAATTAATAATGTTCAATGAAAATTTCTGGTTGTTGCTTTAATTTGAGCACTTAAACGTAATCTGGAAAAAATTAAAGTTCTTGTTGTTGCTTTAATTTGAGCACTTCTCGTTGTTTTATAATTAATATGCTCTGACTTTTTGAATTAATACCACTTTATGTTCTGTTTTAGTTGTTTGACTATTGTCAGTGTTATTGGTTTGTTAAAACAATACTAGTTTCAAATGGTGCCTGTTAATTTCGTTGAAATATCTAAAACTCTATTGTTGTTGTTTTTTTGTCTATCTTTTTGTTGTTGGATATAGGGTGCTAGAAGTGTTGAGATATATATGGATCATAGTTGGATAGACGCTAAACGGACGAGTGTTGAATATGATAATGGGGTGAGGGGATTTTTAGACTTCGTTAGTAGACATGCCGATGATGGTAGTGGAAAGTTTTATTGCCCTTGTGTAGTATGTTTGAATGAGAAGCGACTATGTACTGCAGATATATATACACATTTAATTTGTGAAGGATTTTGTAAGAGTTATACAGTGTGGGTATGGCATGGTGAAGAATTAGAAATGCCAAGTTCATCTCAACAGGGGGGAGTGAACTTTGATGATAATGACACGGATACGGATGATCGAATAGAGGATATTATTTGCGATGTAGGAGAAGAGAGTTTTGAGCAATTACATGCATATGGTAATATGTGTAGTGATGCTGAGACACCGTTGTACCCGGGGTGTAAAAAGTACCAATTGTTGAAAGCAGTATTGAAATTGGTAAGCTTGAAAGCACGACATGAATGGAGAGACAAGAGTTTTTCAAAAACGCTTGAAGCTTTTAAGGACATGCATCCAGATGATAATGTGTTGCCTTCTCGATACTATGATACTAAGAAAATATTGTGTCAACTAGGGATGAAATATAAAAAGATCCATACATGCCCTAATGATTGTATATTGTATAGAAGAGAGCATGAAGAGGAACAACAGTGTCCCATATGTGAAACCCCGAGGTACACATCAAATAACGCTCCTAGAAAAGTATTGTGGTACCTTCCAATCTTACCAAGGTTCAAGCGCTTGTTTGCTAATGAAAACGATGCAACAAATTTGAGATGGCATGTGGATGAGAGGATATCCGATGGAAAGCTTCGACATCCGGCTGATTCTTCTCAATGGAAGAAAATCGATCAATTATTTCCTACCTTCGGTGTAGAGCCTAGGAACCTTAGGCTTAGGCTTACCATGGATGGCATGAATCCTTTTGGTAGCCTGAGCAGTATACATAGTTCATGGCCTATTTCTGATACAATTAAATGGTTAGCACGTGGTCCTGAGGCTGATGTCATAAGTTGGACTTCATTTATGATCAATGGTTATACATTTTACACAAAGTCCCTTGATGATAGGAGCACCGTCCAGAACAGTGGGGTTATGTTAGTGGCTAAATCTATACACTTCTCTAGTTCAAAAGATAAGAATCCTAGATTGGCAGCAATACCTTATTATGGGGTGATTGAAGAGTTTGGGTGGTTGATTATGTTAAAGTTAAACTTCCCATTTTCAAATGCAACTGGGTTGATGTCAACAATGGTGTGATGATTGATCAGTTGGGATTTACATTAGTTGAATTGAATAGTAGAAGTTTTAGAGATGAACCTTTTATTATGGCATATGAAGCGAAACAAGTGTTCTATGTTACTGATCAGGCAAACAAAATGGGGTCTGTAGCTCTCCAAAGAAAAAGGGTCGTTGATATTAATTAGGAAAGTCATTCAATGAATGATCTGCTTGAGACTCCTTCTTTTTCTAGAGGTTTACCAGAATTGAACGAAGAAGATGAAGCAGACAATGAACACGGCACAAGAAATGATCATCATGAAGGGATATGGGAGGATATCCCTTTATAAAACTACATTGAAGGTTAGTTAGCTAAAATAATTATCATGAACTATATTTAAATTATGTATATTGTTATTAGTGTATATATATAACTACTTTTTTGTTGTCGTCACAGGAAAATGAAGGATATGAGGTGTACGTCTTAGTGTAGATTCTCTGAAGCCAGGCCAGCTAGTGATCATCAGCCTGAGACGAGTGTGATCATCATTAATGTAATTTAATATTTGATGTATGTATGTAAGTGAAAAGATAAGGAACTTGGTCAAAATATCATTGTCATGGTTGTTTGGTTTCCTTGCATTATGATTCTGTCTATGGTTGTGAGTTTATTATATGGTTGTTTTCCTTTGCTTCTGTTTTGGCCAGCACTGAGTTGAGTTTTAATATGTTTTAATGAGTTTTAAGATTTATTTATTTCAATGTCGTTGAACTGGCTGCTACTTGCTTAGTGAAATGTTTTAACAGGGGAAATGACTTGCTGGGTATACTTTTAAACGATTTTTTTTAAAAAAAAAATTCAACTTGTAAGACTGGTTCTATCCAAAACCATTCTGAAAAGTAAATTTAAGACCAGTTTTGGAAAGAACCGGTCTGAAAATTTGACTTTTCAAACAGGTTTTGGAAAGAACCGGTCTAAAATGTGATACTTTTTAGACCGGTTCTTTATAAAACCGGTCTAAAAATTCGAATTTTCAGACTGGTTCTTCATAAGAACGGGTCTAAAATTTTATTAATTAAGACCAATTCCTATTATAACCCGTCTAAAAATATTTATTTTTAGACCAGTTTTATAATAACCGGTCTTAAAAAGTTTTCTTAAGATCGGCTCCATAACCGGTCTAAAACGTAGAAATCTTTTTAGACCAGCTGTATCAAGACCGCATCGAGAACCAGTCTAAAATATATTTTTTAACCGGTCTTAAAAGTGATTTTTCTAGTAGTGATTCTTGAAAAGAGTTTCTGATATTGGATTTTTGCGCGATTCACCCCGTGTACGTGTGTATTTTTTTTCTAGCATAATTAAGGTACGAACATATAAATAAGTGAAACCTGGTTACTATTCATGTAAAACTATGTTATTATATAAATTTGTATTATAACCCATTAAAGATATATCTCAATATATCTATAGATTATACTCCCCCGGTCCCCAAATATAAACTTTAAAATTGAGAATTGGTCTGTCCCAAAATATAAGCTTCGTTTCAGTTGTGCCTCAATATTTATTGCTTTTTTCTCAATTTTACCATTGTTGACTGTGTGTGTTTGTGTACTGTATTTTTTCTTAAAACGGTGAATTTGTGTGAATTGCATTAATTAAGAAGACTTATGCGATTTATATTTAGGATTGAGTCTATAGTTGGACAAAATATATATTACTTACATATTATTGATTTTAACTACTTTTAACTACTTTCTTAAAAGAAAATAGTTATTTGAAGTTTATATTTTGGGGACGTTGGGAGTATATAATTAGAATTTAGAGTACATAATTTTTACATATTTATTATAAATTATTGCAGAAAGAGTATTTAATATATTAAAAATAGATAATACTATGTTTATATATATTATATTACCAAATAAAATGTTCTACACATTACCAAAAAGCTGTTGGTCGATTGAGGTGGTAAGAGGTCTCACACCCATAAGAAAGAGAACACAAGTTTAAATTTTAAGAAATGCACTTGTTCGGATATTGGAAAACTCTTTACCCTCTAAATCTTGTCAGGGATTATACTCTTGACCAAATTAAAAAAAATAATATTCTGCACATTCCATCTCTACCGACAAGTTTTTTTTTTTGGTTCGAAATTGCCGACAAGTATTGCATGCATTGACTTTTAGAGTCCACTATATTTATGAGTCATTAAATATAACGCGTCTGGGTTGTTAAACGTCATCCATCCAGATGTAACGTGTAATATCCTAGATTGTAATCAAGGATTAATAACTTCAAAGTGATGTAATTAATGATAAATAAGCACTTTTGAAGTAAATATGGTGTAATGTGATATAAAGGTGCTTAGTGATGGTTTAGTTAGTATTGTGTCAATCAGGGGCAAAATGGTAAATTCACCGACCAATTGGACAGTTACCAAAGAGGAAACTCATTGGTAATTGATATCAATGGCTAAGATTGAATAAGCAAGGGAGTGGGATTATGTGTGTGCATGTTCAAGTAAGCCAAGGAAGATGCCTCAAGATGTTGACATTTGGCTTCATCTTACACCCCTTTGACAAGTCAACAATAGCAACTCATTGTTTTCTCTTCCCTCCCATTCTTTTAGGTCGGCAAATGGGCTAAAGTAGAGACCAAAATCTGATTATTTTCCCTTCATCATCATCATCATCTCATCTCTCCTCTCATCTCCATTTTTGTTCAAAGTTTGAAGAAAAGAGAAAGAAGAAGGCTCAAGTTAGGTGAGGATTTGTTCTTGTATGCTCAACTCACCTCTATTAATATTGTTCAAGGGGTTGAGAGCTTTATTCCTATGGTTTCATATTTTTGATTAGTGGAGTTTGAGAACTTGTGGGGATTTGAAAGTAGGAGAATCAAAGAAATAGCTTTGGAAAGAAGTTGTAGTGAGTATTTGATACCTTTTGGTATAAGTGTTGTGGTCATTGGTTTGGTTTTGGGAATTTTGAATTTTTTCCCTGATTTTTGGTCTAATTTGAATGCTTGAATTGGTTAGGGTGTTGTGTAGAATGTGGTGTTAAATTGTGTCTTTATGCCATGGGAGTTGGTTTGGAATTTTGGAATGAAAGGAATTGCATTGTGGTGGATTGTGTGTATATTGTGTTGACATGTAAAGATTTTGGTGGAACATGTCAATATGGATGGAATTTGATTGTTTTGATGGCTCCAATGGTTTCCTTGGGCAAATTTATGTGGGAATGGTATTTGATATGAATTTGGGAACCATTGGAAGCATTGATGCAAAAATGGAAATGTTGTCCATTGAAAGTTTATTCTGGGCAGTTAGATTGTCTGGATGTTTTGAATAGGCAAATGGTGTCTAAAAATTCTGAAACTTTCCAGATTTAAAGTTCACATCTCAAGCTTCAAAATGGACATAAACTTTGTGTCATTTTGCTTTTTGAGCTGGGAGTTTGAACTGTCCAAAGTTTGGCATCCAAACTGGACCCTGTTTTGGCACAACATTAGGTTTTTGGTAAATCTGGACTTTTGTGGTAATTATTGATAATTTTACATATTTTTCCCATAAAGGGGACTTGAATATATTTTAATGGGCTTTGGAATCACCTTGTTTCAAGTTTTCTAGAGCAAGTTATGAATTTTTGAAGTTTCCTTGGCTGCAGCCAAAATTCTGGCTCCAGCGCAAAACTTTCTGTGTGTGTCCTGGCAGCAGCCAGAAATTCTTGGCTGCAGCCAAAATGTTTCTGTGACATTTTTAGCCATTTTTGACTGCAGCCAGAGAATTCTTGGCTGCAGCCAGAACCCAATTTTCAGCACTTTGTGAGTTTGCAAAGCAATTTCCAACCTAGAACTCTCCAATCCTTTTAGGTTCTCTTTGAGTTTGTTATAACCATTTAGGGGACTCATATGGAACCTATTCTAAGTGTTTGAAAGTAGGAATTTGGGGGTAGGAAATTAATCCACCATTCTTGATTTTGTTATAGGCTTTGATATTTGCCGCCCTCGTGAGCCAACTGCGCCGAAGGACGTCAGGAAAGGACAAGGTAGTGACTTTTCCTTTGTACCATATGTGATTCATTGTATGTGTGTTATATCATTGCTTTGTGATAAATTCGTATGTTGCGACATTGTGAATATGTGTAAACACCATCATGCCAATAGTCCCTGAGTAGCTAACAACGGTTCGGGTTAGGACGGTGTGTCTTCCCGGCAGAGAAAGGGGATGAGGATGAGGTATGATATATGTGATTATGTGAGCCAAAAGGCTATTTGTGAAGGCCGACAGGCCATTTGTGAAAGCCGGATAGCTATATGAGCTATAAGGCTATATGTATACACTGCCACGCCAATAGTCCCTGAGTAGCTAACAACGGTTCGGGTTAGGACGGTGTGCCTTCCCGGTGGAGAAAGGGGATGAGGCTGGAGTGTGATTTGTGCTGCTACTGCTGTATGATGATTTGCTTACATGCTGTGTGCTTATGTGTGGTATAAAATGTTTGTTACTACTGGGATTCTCTTGAATCTCATTCTTTCCTTTAACTAACCTTTCAGACAGGGCGAGTGGCTCTAAGGAGAAGCGTACGACCCGGAGCGGTTAGAACCCTATAGGGACATTTACTTTTGGATGTGTTGGTTAAACCTGTTGGACAGGAATCTTGTAAATTATTTTTGGGCTGTATTTAGTAACAAATTATAGTTGTGTAATCCCCTATATGGGAATTTTAAACCTTCTAGTGAATGAATGGAACCCAGGGGTTGCCGGGATTGCTATTAGATATTCTGATATGAATTAATGTAAATTAACTGCACAGGTGATTATATTCGATAATTGAATTTGAGACCAGAGTAGGAAAGAAATTTTGAAAATTTTGTAAAGTCCCTACCATAAAAGGGAGTTTTAAATGAGTTTTGAACTATTCGACGGTCTCTAAACCAATTTAATTAAGTGATATCGAATTATAATCACACTAATTAAGGCAGGGAGTTACATAACATGTCTGGGTTGTTAAACGTCATTGATAAATCTCAGATCTAATATATTTTATCCCATCTTATTCATTTACTTTGAGGATTATTTCAGGTTAATTTGGATTTATAAGATAATGTTTAGATTATTAGTCAGTTTTAGGAAATAATATAAATATGAATTGATTATGATATTATTGAGCTTAAATTGTTAATATTTTAATTGCTAGTGATTGGACAATATTTTCAAATATATGATAAAACAGGAGTTTATTTGATTCTTGTAGGACAAGAAAAAGCATATTAGAAGATCCTACAGTGCAGAATTTTTATTGGAAAGTAAAAAAGAATCCAATGATGAAATTTTATTTGGCTTCAAGAATTTAATGGACTGAAATTCGACCCCAGAACTCCCTCTCACTACCTTAAACTAAACCTAGCCGCCACATAAGGGGGAGATCACGTTGAGACGAGGTACGGAGGGAGGCACCATCACAAGAATTATCTTCATTCCAATTCTTTCTGGAATCCGCAGTCACACGCAAACTATCCAGCCATTCCCTCTCTTACGCATAACCAAGGAACAAAAAACCGGACCGGTCAATGAACTGGTCATAGAACAGGTTCAAGGGTTAATGGTTCAACCGGGGTCGAACCGATGATCAAACCGGTGGTCGAACTGGTTATATTACAATATTACAATTTATTAGTAACAATATATATTAATATATTCTTAAACTTATATAGATCAAATCAATTGATTATATTAGATTTGATTATTTGAATCATATAAAATTAATTATCTAAAATATTATATATTATTTGTATATAATATATAATTTTTTTTTCTTTTATTCTTTTTATTTTTTAAATTTTTGTAGCCTTGAAATTAAAATTTGTTCTTATAATTTAGTAAAATATTATAGATTGTATGTATATCGGTCTAAATCTATGGTTTTCTTTCTTTTTCAGATTTTTTTTGAACCGGATATCTCATTTTTCAAAAAAAAAAAAAGAGCAAACCGGTTGAATTAGTGACCCACCGGTTTTGGACCGGTTCGACCCTCCCACCTCTGAAACAGCAAATCGGACCGGACTGAGGACCGGTTCACCGGTTTTTCATACCATGCGCATAACACCTTCTCTCATCCTCCATTAAAACTTCTCATCCATAATTCAACCACGGGACCCGCAGTCCCCCTCCGTTAATCTCCACCTTTATTCATTATTTCAAAATGTCCAGGAGTTGTTCAAGTTTTTATATTTTCTTATTTTTACTATATAAATATATTCTAATTTTCATATTTAGATTGTTTTGCACTTAAAGGATATGTGAATGGAACTCATGGAGTATTAATACATGGTCTATGGATAACATATAACAAAAAAATTTCGAAAATAATTTGAACTTTTTTATTAATAGATTTTCTTTTAGAATTCAAAAAATTATAAGATAATGCTATATTTTGAGAGTGTTTATGTGATTAATTTCTTTTAAATTTTTTAATATTTATTTATAATGCACTGAATTTTGTATACTTTAAGTACAATTTTTATTTAATAATATCATTTGGTTTCTATCAATGATTATATTGTGTCTCATATAATAAATATTTACCGTAAAACTAAATAAAAAAAAATAACAGAAAATAACTATGTATAATAAGAATTAAAGCCACTTTATTTTACACTAGCTGTGTCCCTTGTAATAGCAAGCGCCACAGCTACTGTTTTCTTTTTTTTTTTAAAAAACAATTATCTATGGCACTTCTTTATAGAAGTACTACAAGAGGGGTATCAGTAAATCCATCTTTTGTTGTAGTGAGGCCAGCATATAAATTTTTTCTGAATTTATCTATCCCTTTATTTTTAACATTTCAAGTTGGCCACAAAAAAAAAAATCTGTACATTTCAAGATCGTCTATTTTATTCTATGTTTCTGTGTTAAAACTGCGTTACAAATCTTTACCATTTCATTCATAAGATAGTCTTTAATAAAACAAAATCAAGTTTCAATTACCCATTGAGAAAATTTGTTGAGCATTCTTGAAAAAAGTTTCTGATATTGGATTTTTGCGCGATTCACCCCCGTGTACGTGTGTATTTTTTTTCTAGCATAATTAAGGTCCGAACATATAAATAAGTGAAACCTGGTTACTATTCATGTAAAACTATTTTATTATATAAATTTGTATTATAACCCATTAAAGATTTATCTCAATATATCTATAGATTATACTCCCCCGGCCCCCAAATATAAACTTTAAAATTGAGAATTGGCCTGTACCAAAATATCAGCTTCGTTTCAGTTGTCCCTCAATATTTATTGCTTTTTTCTCAATTTTACCTTTGTTGGCTGTGTGTGTTTGTGTACTGTATTTTTCCTTAAAACGGTGAATTTGTGTGAATTGCATTAATTAAGAAGACATATAGGATTTATATTTAGGATTGAGGGTATAGTTGGACAAAATATGTAGTACTTACATATTGTTGATTTTAACTTATTTTAACTACTTTCTTGTAAAAAAAAATAGTTATTTGAAGTTTATATTTTGGGGTCGGAGGGAGTATATAACAAAAATTTAGAGTCATAATTTTTACATATTTATTATAAATTATTGCAGAAAGAGTATTTAATATTTTAAAAATAAGTAATACTATGTTTATATATATTATATTACCAAATAAAATGTTCTACACATTACCAAAAAACTGTTGGTTGATTGAGGTGGTAAGAGGTCTCACACCTATAAGAAAGAGAACACAAGTTTAAATTTCAAGAAATGCACTTGTTCAGATATGTGAAAACTCTTTGCCCGTTAAGTCTTGAATGGGATTATACTCTTGACCAAATAAAAATAATAATATTCTACACATTCCATCTCTACCGACAAGTTTTTTTTTTGTTCGAATTTACCGACAAGTATTGCATGCATTGACTTTTAGAGTCCACTATATTTATGAGTCATTAAATATAATGCATCTGGGTTGTTAAACATCATCCATCCAGATGTAACGTGTCTGGGTTGTTAAACGTCATTGATAAATCCCATATTTAATATATTTTATCCCATATTATTCATTTATTTTGAGGATTATTTCAGATTAATTTGGATTTATTAGATAATATTTGGATTATTAGTCAATTTTGAGAAATAATATAAATCCGAATTGATTTATATGGATGCAATCGTGGTCGTATCTCATAAAGATAAATGCATATAAACGCAAAAGTATTCATGCAATGATCTAATCAAAAGCATAATTTAAATGTGACACAACATGGCTTACCTAACCTAAAATCCTCCCAAGCCAATGAGAGGACTTCTCTAAATAAGAAAAGAAATACATTGAGAGAAACCTCATTTAAACATTCGAGGGGAGTGAGATGAGAAGAGAATGTACATCGAGAGTATTTAGAGAAAGGCAAGGCACGCAGGCCGTATTTAAACATTACAACCCTTTGTAAAATTCTAAAGCCATGTTGTTCACCATACCCAAACAAGTATAAATAATAAACCACAACAAGAATTCATAAAATATGAAAAGCAATAAATGTCGTTATCAGATTATATTGCGTTACGCAAAGGTGGTCACGGCGGGGTCAAGGGGGGCCGCCCTTGCGGGGTTGTAAGGGGCAACGCCCCTAGAGCTTTTGAAAAAGGCACATTCCTTTTAAAAGAAATATTTGAAAATTTTAAAATTTTAAATTTCGGACCCAATTTTTCAAAACAAAAACAACAATGGCCCAGAACGCTTTTGATCCAAATTGTCTTCCCCATAGTTTGGATCCCTATTACCCGAATAGATATCCAAACCTAGACCCGATTTGATTGCCGTCAACTACGATCTCAGGTATCCTACTCAATTTCATGCTTGTTCTAAATGAAAATCACATATATGTCTCAAAACCGAAAACGAAACAATTTCAAGATTCAATTTAAATGAAAATGAAAATCAACGGAATTACAAGATCACATCTTTCTAAATAATTTCATTTTGTATTAACCAAATCACATGCATATTCAAGTGTTTCTTATAAACATACGTACACATCCCATATATATCACATGTATAAGAATCATAAACTCAATTTAAACGCACAATTGATCTGGCTCTGATACCACTGTTAGGATCGGTGAAAATATTTAAAATTCTTCCGCTGTGCCTACCGATCCTAACAATTACATAGCCTTTCGGCTTTCACATCCACAAGCTTTGGAACATTCGAAATCATCACAATTCAATTAAACATACAATGCATCACATATAGTATAAGGGAAAGTGTCACTACCTTGTTCTTTCTGGGTGTGCTCTGGCACAGGTTGCTCGCATTCAGGGTAAATATCGAATCCTATCAATCACAATCAAGGATGACGAGTTATTACCTATTCCAATTCTTTAATAACTCATAATACTTGAGTTGGTTATCACTATGATCATATAATCAAGTCAACCAAGGAGCAAAAGTGGTCATTGCTGTGATATTAACTGATGAACTTGAGTGATAGAAACTGGACCTTGAGTGATAACCAGTTTTTCACTCGAGCATGAACTCAATACTTGAGTGATAGCCTCACACGGACTTGAGTCTTGCAAAGTACAGTACAAGAAGTGTTTACCCAAGAGCGAGGAAAAGTTGAAGTTAGGAGTGCACTCGAGCAATAACTTTGGTACTCGAGTGATGGCACAACACCCGCGAGTACTAAAATTTACTCTTGAAAGATAAGCTGCGAGTAATATCCAGAGACATGAGTTCATAATGCAAAATACACGTGCATTCGAGCGAGAACCTACATCACTCCAAGTAGGAAAATGCACTTTTGCTTTTTTCATGGAAATGTAACTGAAAGGCTAAAAGAAAAGAGAAAATATGATGTTGCACTCGAATGAGACCTCAGTGCACTCGAGTGATGCATTCTCAGAAGCCAAAATGCAATAGAGTTTCCCTTAACAAATTTTTTTTCAAATTTTCAACCAATGTGGCCAATGGCTCCAAAATCAACAACCAACCCTTTTTCCATACAAATTTTCACAAGGAACCCATTGGAAATATCAAAACAACCAAATTCAAATCACACTTACATGTTCCATATTGGCCACAACATATCAACACAATATCACCACACAAGTCTCAACATTGAAATCATTTCCATTCCAAGTTCCAAACCAAATCCATTATTCCAATGACACAATATGACACCAATTCCACCACAACACACTAGGAAATTCATTCATTCCAAAATCACACTAAAATCAGGGCAAAATTCACAAATTCCAAAACTTAACCTATGACCACAATATATATACTAAATAATAGCTATTTCTCACCTCTTTCAATTTTTCTCAAGCTCACAAACAGCTTCTTTCAAAAATCTAAAACCATAGAGATGAAGCTTTCATCAACAAGATCAAAGTTAAATAAGAGTATTTGAGTTAAAGAGGTCATCTACTAAGCCAAACTCTCACCTTTTGCTTTCTCTTTCTTCCTTAAGCTAAACGAAAATGGAGAATTAAGAGAGACGATTAGGTCAGATTTTTGGGGGAAAGAAGGCCTCTTGGCCAACTTTACAAGTGGGAGGGAAGAGAAAATGTGTTGAAAGTTTGACTCCCATCCAATGCTCCACATAATGCCAAGTGTCATGATCTTGTTCCTCCTCCCAACTCCTTCCATGTTCATGAAGCATAGGATCACTCTCATAATCTCTTTAGCAATTAAACACTCCACAATAGATCCAAGTAATTAATAAAATACCTCTACGGTAGCTGACTAATTGGTCGATAACTTTTCTTTTCCCCATTTTGCCCCTGACCATGGCAATTCCTACTGAATCACCACCAAACACATTTTATTATTCTATTTCACTATAAGATGCGCCCTCCCTCTATTTTAACTCAATTTAGATATTAATTCACAAATGAACTTAAATACAGGGTTTAGGTGCTAATTATTATGCGTTCGGATCACAATTCAAATCACATTCTCCAAAAGTGTTTGTTTATCAATAATTACATTTACTTTTGAAATCATTAGCGCTTAATCACATTTTGGGGCATTACAATTATACACATCAAAACACAAGCATAAATATCAATAAATGCAAGTAGGGTAAGTTCATTACCTATTGGACTTGTGTCCTCTTCTTGTCCTATTTTCTTCCAACCATTAAAGTTTCTTCTTTCTTGACTTCTCATGGTCCTCAACACACAGTCATATTATTAGAACCATGATAAATAAGTACCCAATGGTCTACATTTGTCCCATATACTTACTTTTGAAAGAGGCAAGCTTTACCTAAAAGGGAGGTGAATTGGGCGATGTTATAAAATTTTTTATCGTTGCGGTGATTTGAAATCTTCGTACAAGATATCGTGGTAGGTTGGTGGATGTTGAACATAATGATCATGTTTGTTGCTGTTTGACTTTCTCTATGCATTTTGATTCCAATATCCAATGTCCTGTTTCACACTTAAAGTATTTGTTAAATGAAGTTTTATAATAATAACAAGTGAAAACATAATGAATAAATAACATTAAATCACATTCAGATTGAACACTGTGAGTCTGGTCCTTTTTGGCTTCTGACAGAGCATCACTCGGGTACACTATGGTTTTCAATCGAGTACACTTTCAATTCTTCACTGCTTCCCTTGCTTCTGTGTGGTACTTCCTAGTGATTTTGAAAGTGTGTTTTCTCACTTGCGAGTATTGAGACCTCTCACTCGAGTCCAACATGGCTCACTCGAGTGACTATGTATTTTGGACAATGGACTCATGTTTCTAGATAACACTTACATCATATTTTTCAAGAGTGTGATTTGCACTTGCGAGTTATATGGGACCTTACTCAAGTAATGGCTTCTCACTTGAGTACATCACTATTTTTGTGTTTCAGGCTTTGATTCTGGATAGCACTCGCACCATATTTTTTAAGAGTGAGATTTTGTAATGACAAGTGTGGTGGGACCTCCCTCGAGTGACAATCACTCACTCGAGTGCATCAGTGAATATTTGCTTCTGGACAGTCTTTTACTCAGCACTTACAACAATATTAGAGGGAGTGAGTTTTCTTACTCGCGGGTGTTGCATCTTTGCTCGAGTGCCAAAGTCCTCACTCAAATGCATTTCAAATTTTCACTTTTGGCCGACTCTTAGGCAAGCACTTTCTATGCTTCACTCATTAGACTTAAGTAAACTTCTGGCAATCACTCGAGTGCTGTCTATGTGCTTGAGTCAATAGCTATTTCCTGTCACTGACTTGTCTCTCTGTCAAACACTTGTATGTATGTGCCTTCATGCCCAAGTGAAAATCTGGTCGTCACTCGAGTGCTAGGTTCATCACTTGAGTAGTCCTTTAATTTTCAGCTAGAAGATTGCTTATGTAAAATACTTTCAGTCCAACACTCATTGTGCTCGAGTGCAAAACTTCTTCTCACTCGAGTACAAGCTCTATTGCTCGAGTGCATCAGTTAAAAGCACAACATTATCCTCTGAACTTTGTGAAATGCAATTGGTAACATTTTGAATCAATGTTTATACTTCTAAAACATGAGTTTCTTACCAAAACACATAATCACCTTTTGTTATCATCAAAACTTGGATTCTAACATTCTCCCCCTTTTTGATGGTGACAAAACCATATGATAGATTTAAACACTTAAGTGAATTTAAGATCTTTAAAATTACTGTTAAGATTTCTAAAGCTCTTTTAAGATTTCCAAATGCACATTCACTAAAGTTTTGAGTCACTTAACTCATATTTGCACTTCATTTCAAGAACTTCCTGAAAAACTGCCAATGGTCCTAAAAAACTTCCAATGGCTACTTAAGGCAAAGACAAGTAAAAATACCACAAGAATTGAACAATAAACTCTTTAAACAATTTAATGAACATAATCATAAACTTGGAGAATACATTGAAAAACAGAAAATAAAAAAACTACCCAAATGATATCCAAATATTCTAATATAATCCCAAAAACATCAAAATCAAATCAAATCAACCCAGAACCCAAAATACATAAAAAAAACTCACACACTCCCCCTTAATCTAGCCCATATTAGCAACAGACAACTCAAATCATCACATGTTCTTCTCCCTCATTTTGTTAGCATTAGAAGGGCTGAGGGAAAGTGATGTTTGATGGTTGAGGCGAAATATATACCACCACGGCGATAGATAGATCAATAGGATCAGGCACAAATGGTGGAGATGAGGGCTGAGGAGTATATGCTTTATGTAAATTAAACAAGAGACCAATGAACAATTTAAAACTCATGAAAGGTCCCAACTTCAAAATAGGATTTGGTCCTGTGATAAAGTGGGGTTTTTTAAAACTTTTCACAATCTATTTTAATCAGGTCTCATGCCCACATTTTAAAACTATTTGTCCTATTCGGTACCAATTCATTCATATATATCAGAGTACCCCACAAAATTCCCAATGACACTCGGGATTCAATCTTTAACTATAAATGCCTACAGGGTATATTTGCCCATTTTCAACCGGGGATTACAGACAATTATACAATTATACTGCAGTAGTCTACCTTTACATATACAAACGTCCCAACAAGTGATAACCAACATTAACTAATCTCCTAGCCATGAACTCTAACAGTCCTTATATACCAGCTTCTCCTTTTATATGCCTGCCCTAGCTGTAGGTTAGTAATAGAAAGAGTGAAATTCATAGGAATCTCAGTAGCAACAATTTCACTAATATATTGTATAATAAGCAAGCATGTAAGTACTATAAACAACAACATACAATAGCACTCCCAGCAGCAATTCACAATAACAATAACATTCTCAACTGCAGTTTACCATAAGATTCACAGCAACTTCGGCATTGATGCATGACTTGCAAGTCACAAAACGATAGCCTTTGTTGTAATAACAATGATGCCTGATGATTGTCACAATAGCTCCAAAGCTGTATTCAACTACCACAGTGATGTGCGACTCGCAAGTCACAAAACGATAGCTCTCACGGCTGTGGTACAATAACGATCGTAATCACCACCATATATGTAACGTCCCACAGGGAAGTTTCAATCTTATCTATCCACCGATGGTAGGCCGGGGAGTCTCAATCTCCTCTATCCCCCGATGGATGGCCGGGGAGTCTCAATCTCTTCTATCCCCACTAGGATATCCATTTCCACAACATTATGACAGCTTTCGCCGTATTCACTTTCAAGGCGCTACGACAGCTTTCACCATGTCCACTTTCACAACATTACGATAGTATTCAAGTTCATCACAAGTTCACAATGGCATAACAACAGCATTTACATTCATCACAAGTTTACAATAGCATTCACATTCATCATCATTCAATGATAAGACATGCATTATAAATTATATAAGAGAAAGGGTCAGTACCTTATTCTTTCCATTCCCGCTTAGGTACCAGTTTCACACTCTTAGGGAAGATGTCAAGTCCTATACATCATAATCAAGGATGATGAGTTATTCCCTATTCCAATTCTTAAATAACTACAAAATACTTGGGGTTGGTTATCATTTGGGTCCCTTAGGCGGCTATGATAAGCTCAAACGAAAGCCTAAAAGGTTTAGAAACAACTATATCAAAAACCACCTTCAAAGGTTCAAAATGCTGATTTTTGGGGGTTGGCCGTGGCCAAGGATGGTCTGGCCGAGGCCAAAAACAGATTAGAAACATTTGGGCCTCGACAAGAAAAATCCTGTTTCTTGGCTAAACTTCTAAAAATCATAACTAAATCTAGAAATATTGAAATAAGGTGATCCCAAGTCTTATGGAAAGTTATTTAAGTCCTCTATACAGGAAAAATATGAATCACTATTGTCCATAACCACACAAATACAGAATTCAACAAATGCCCACACTGCTCCAAAATTAAGTCCAGTATCAACATCAAACTTTGGAAATACACAACTTCCAGTATACACATCAACATGACAGCCACATTATATCAAATTAAAGCATGGAATGTGTACTATTAGACTAGAAAGTTTCATAATTTTTAGCCATCATTTACTGATTCAAAACTGCCATGCAAACTGACTACCTGTAGAGTTTTCACCGATAGCATTTTCCAGTTTTCACACAAATGTTTCCCAAGGTTCTAAATTCACAACCAATACTACTCCTACGCAATTTTCCACAAGGAATAAAAAAACATCAAAACAAACAAAATCACATCCTATACTCGTGTTCTGTTTTGGACAAAATTTCAACAGAAAACCAGAATTTTCCAAACTTCATATTTAAGTCTTAAATTAACTCCATTTAAACAATAGACACCACAAGACACTATTAGCATCAAAAAAAGCACAAAAAACCCTCTAAGAGCCCAATTCACATGAAAATAGGGCAAATTTCACAAACCAAAATACCCAACCAAACATCACAATGTACATGTCAAAGAGTTGCTATTACTGACCTCTTCCTCTTTCTCTAGTTTGTTCTTTGATTCTCCAACCTCTAGCCTTTCTTGGATTCAGAAAACACCTCCTCTTGAAAATCTAAAACCATAGGAATGAAGCTTACATCAAGAGGAACAGTTTAGAGAAGAGGTTTTGAGCAAAAGGACTCATATGCTAGGTCAAAATCTCACCTTCACCTTGCACTTCTTCCTCTTTCTTCTTTCCACCATGGACGACCTTGTGAGAATTGGAGAGAGAAAAGATGATGAAAGATAATATTTTCCCTCTACACACACATTCTTGACCTAAATGAAGGGGAGAGTGAAGAGAAAAATGGATTTAAAATTACTTTATTGACTTTTCAACTTATTTACTTGGCTTTTACGGTGAGAAGTGTCACAAGCCTATAGCTCTACTATAAAGAAAGTAACCATTTAGTTTCTCTAACTAACTCCATTAGCCATTTAGTCACTTCTCTTACTTTTTTTTATCTATTAGTCAGTTCCTTCTTCGATTGTTGACTAATTGACTGATAAATTTCTTTCTTCCCGTTTTGCCCCTGACTATAGCATTTCCCACTGGATTACCACTTAACACATCTTTTGATTCCATTTCACATGTCATGTATACTTCCCTTATTTTAATTCAATTTAAGCTTTGTCACCATAATTGAGCTTAAATACTGGGTTTGGACATTGACTACTGCTAATTCAGTCATAATTCGCACTTTATTCCCTGAAAGAGTTCATACTCATGCATTACGAATTTTGGGGCATTACACTTCAGGCTAGGATGGCTGATCAACTTTGATATCAACAGAAGCAGTAACCTTGGGATAGGTGTCGGTAAAGAGTACATGGTTCCATGTCTAGGGACGTGAAACAATGGTAGGTATAGAAATTGGAGGCACTTCAGTCTAAGGAGTAGGAAGGTGGGTATGCAAATAAGTTTCCAACTCAGTAATCCTCCCCAACTGATCTTCTTAAGCTTTGAACAACAAATCAAAGTTGGTATTTGCCTCGTCTACCAACTCGAAGACTTAAAATTCCATCTTGTCAACCATTTTCTCATACTCATTTAACAATTCCCATTTCAGGCCAACCACTGCTTGATGGATCACATCGGTTAGATATCTATGAAGTGAGGTACTATGGAATGATGGAGGAGGAGATACATTTTGTATAGATGATTGAGCCTCATCACCTCTCGATGGTATGGTTTTTCTCGATTATGTAGCCTTAGTCTTATTGACTGGAAAAATGATCCCTGTATGTGTCAATTGAGTACGGCCAAACCTTGGAATCTTTACTCTTTCAGTTCCCTCCAAGTACCAAACTTTATTATGCCTAAGAATTAGAGAGACTATTTGGGGATATAGTATTGTAGTGTATCTAGATTAAGAAAATCAAAATCTCCTTATCTCATTAAAATCAATTTACCAACATCCCTTTGTTGGCTAGCTAGAAAGGATACCAACAAGTAGTAATCTCTCTAGGAAAAATAGGTAAAGTTTTTAGACTTGTTGATCATACTTTGGGTATAATGTAATGAACGACATGGTGAGAGTTAGGAATTTCAATAGGTTTGAAAATGAGGGGTCCAACTGGGTCGTCAGGTCTCAATTTTTGGAAGGCTTGATTGGTTGAAAGAGAGGGAGGATTCCTAGGATAAGTTACATAGCCAAGAATTTGGTTGATGATATAGGGGGAAAGCATAATGTGTTGGCCTTTAATATTAGTGGATATACCTTCCTCTATCATCTCTCTGTCTCTAGATACAATGCTGTGAACTTTCATAGTATAATAAAATGTTTGCATAACAGTAGGGGATATGGAAGAGGCACACCCAACCATGGTTCATAAAAATTCAGGAAAGGTAAAAAATTTAGGCCACAATTTACACTCAGATAGTCTAAATCTACATACACCACAGGATAAAAACTTCTAGGAGCAAATTCAATGTCAAATACCTTCTAATTAAGTAGCTTCAATTCCTAGGTGTTGAAACCTTCAGGAGGAACCATTTCTTATTCTTCTTTTCTCGTCAATTCACTTTAAATTATGACTTTGACCACCTCATAATTGGGTCTTTGAATGCTACCCTCTTTGTTTTCTTTGGTAGAAGTTGAACTTCTTTGGCCACTTTAGGCTTAGGATGTTTCTTCTTGGCTGTGTTTGATCTTTTCTTAGTTGTTTTAGCTTTTAGAGGAGATGGTATGGGTGTTGGAGTTGGAGTAGGTGTCACTATCACCGTCAGAGTTTCCAACTCACTGGCTTTGGAATGAGAAGGTGAAGGAGTAGGAAACTTTTGAAAAGTTAAAGGAATCTTTGTTCTAGCCATGATGAGTGATTCAGAACAGACTGAGAGTCAAAAGTGCAAAGAAGAACTTGGAGATAAATTTTTAGAGTGTTCTTCGGTTAGGGGAAGAAAAAAGGGATTTATAATGAAAATCTGACCTTTTAGAGATAATTGAAGAGTTGCAACAGAAAATTGAAGAGATTTGAGGCTTTTAATTGGTGGGTAATACGGGAAGTGAAGAGATGCAACAGACGAGTGAAGAGACACTTTCAAGTGAGATGAAGAAGTGTGTTGTTTGAGCTGTCACATAACTGATATAAGCCCCGACACTCAAGTGATAAACCTAAGTGCTCGATTATTATTCATACTATACTCGAGTGAGAAATTATTATGCTCGAGTACTGTAGGAAAAATTTCTAAAAAAATTTGTAGATGCATACCTGGTCTAAGTATATAGTGATATAATCTTCACCTTTGTACTCAAGTCCTCCAAGATCACTTGGGTAAACCCTTTTTAGAAGCTAATTTATGAATTTGTACATGATGCACTTGAGAGTTCTTACCTCACTCACAAGTGTGTTCTTCATGCACTTGAGTGAACAATTCCCTCACTCGAGTGAGTGTCATCTTACCCATTGGAATTAAGTATCCTTATATTACCTTTATCTCCTATATTAACCTCTGTTTTGCAAGCTAGAAATAGAGCATATGATATAGTCCTGTACTTGAGAGTTCATCCTTGACTCGAGTGCTAGAGTGCCTTACACTCGAGTGACAGCCCTACAAAACAAATTTCTGTGTACACTTATGCCTAAGTCAGTATGATTATCATCAAAACACACATTAAACATAATAATTAATAAGAAAAACTTACAACTCTTTGGGATTAACCATTCCCAATTCTCTCTGTATATATAAAAATTTATCTGTTCCTATTGGCTTTGTGAAAATGTCAGTGAGTTGAAGATGAGTAGGAATGAATTCAACTTTGACATCCTTATTCTGTATGTGATCTCATATAAAGTGATGTTAGATATCTATGTACTTGGTTCTTGAATGTTGCACATGATTCTTAGCCAAATTAATAGTACTTGTATTGTCACAATAAATAGGTATCTCTTTCAAGTATATTCCCAAGTTTTGAAGTTGTTGCTTTAACCATATTACTTGAGAACAACAACTTGCTGTAGCTATGTATTCAGCTTCAGTGGAAGATAAAGACACTGTGTTATGCTCCTTGTTGAACTATGACACTAGAGAACCTCCAAGAAATTAACATTATCCACTGGCACTTTTTCTATCAGTTTTGCATCATCCATGATTTGAGTCAAAATAGGCCATCAAATATCCATTTCCTCCTTTAGGATACCATAGGCCAAGTTCTGTAATGTCTCATTTAGAATATTGTTTCCATATGTGAAACCTTAGGAGCAGATTGGTACCTTCCACATATCCCTACATTGAATTGTATATTTGGCCTACGTGCTATTAGATATAGTAATGAACCAATCATTCCTCTATATTTAGTGATGTTGAAATTAGGGCCTTTAACATCAACATCCAACAGTGTGGTAGAACTCATTGGTGTGTCAGCTTTATTACCATTTTCCATGTCATACTTCTTCAACAGCTCCTTCAAATACTTGGTTTGAGATATAAATATCCCATTCCTTTATTGCTTGATTTTAAGTCTAAGAAAGAAGTTTAACTCTCCCATCATAGACATTTCAAATTCTCCCTGCATAAACTTGAAAAATTCTTGATAAAAAGATTTGTTAGTAAACCCAAACATTATATCATCAATACATATTTGAACTATTAAAAGACTATTTTTGTTAAGTTTGATAAAAAGAGTTGTATCTACTTTTCCTCTAACAAAATTTTGATCAAGAAGAAATTTGCTTAGTCTTTCGTACCAAGCTATGGGTGCTTGTTTTAAACCGTATAAAGCTTTCTTGAGTTTAAAAATATGATCAGGTTTTGTGTCATCTTCAAAACCAGGAGGTTGTTCTATGTATACTTCCTCCTTGATATAGCCATTGCTGTGAATAAAGCACTTGCTTCCAAAGATATGTAGATGAGCAAGACTTGGCTTTCTCCCTTTGTAGAGTTAACAAAGTGTCTTTCCAAGTGACTTGCGAATGTATGCTTGATTTGAAAAATAACATATAGTATTAATTGCATCCACCCCGAATACTTGTGAAATCTCCTTCTTATTAAGCATTACCCTTGCCATTTATGTAAGGACTCTGTTCTTCCTTTCTACTACTTCATTCTGTTGAGGTGTTCTAGGTGTAGAGAAGTTGTAATCTATCCCCTGGTTGTTGTAGAAGTCTTCAAAGAGTTCATTATTGAATTCTCTTCAATGGTTTGTCCTGATGGATACAACAGAAATACCCTTCTTATTTTGGACCTTCTTAGCAAACATAATAAATTCAACAAAATTTTCATATTTTGTATTAATAAATATAGTCCATGTAAACCTAGTAAAGTCATTAACAATTACTAAGGTGTATAAATTTCCTCAAAAAAGTTTTACCTGATCTGGACCTACTAAATCCATGTGAAGTAACTATAAAGGTTTTGATGATGAAATCTCATTCTTTGTTTTAAAAGAAGATTTAGTTTATTTTCCTTTTTGACAAGCATCACAAACTATGTTATCTTTGAATTTAAGTTCAGGAATATCAATAACTAAATCTTTTCTAATAAGTTTGTCAAGTTGATTCATATTGACATGAGCTCGATGCTTATGCCATAACCAACTCTCCTATGATTTGCTAAGAAAACAATTTTCAAAAGAATTTGGACTTAAGTTTATAGTATAGTAATTAACATCTCTTTGAGCTCGGATCTTTGCTTCGATAGATTCTTTGTTAAGTGGTAAATCCTTCCTGTTTACTATCAAGCATTCCTCTGAGTTAAAAATCACCCAGTTGTCTTTGTCGGTGCTTTGACTTATACTTAGGGGGTTGTGGCATAATTCTTCAACATACTATACATCATTAATCTGAACACCATTGGATTCTCCTACTTCACCAATTCCAACAATTCATCCAGATTAATTTCCTCCAAAGATTACTTTTCCTCCTTCTTTAACTTCTAGCATGGTGAACTTATCTCTATCACCAGTCATGTGTCTTGAGCATCCACTATTAATGTACCATTTGTTTGCTCTTGATGCTTTAAGACATACCTAGAGTAATATCATTGATTTTTAGGTACCCACACTTTCTAGGGTCCTTTATGGTTAGTATGCAATATATGTGTTTCTTTTGGAACCCATCTGTATGTGCCAATAGTCTTTCCTTTTCTAAAATGACAAGATGAAGAATAATGCCCTTTTCTATTGCAGTAACTACATGATGCAAATGGATTTGAAGCATGTGCAGAATTTTTAAAATATTTTAGATAAGTCTTGCTACCTTTCTTCATATTCTTTCTGTTTTTATCTTGAATAGAATTATATCTAATTCCATATTTATCATGCCTAACTCTTTGTGACTTCATGATAACTTTGAGAGTTTCACTACCTTTAGTAAATTTTTCCAAGGTATTTATTAAACTAGATATTTTCTTATATTTTTCTTTACAAAATGCATATGATGTAACAGTACTTTCTAACTCTTTCACTCTATTCTTATAACTAACCATTTCTTTAGCTATTTTGATGAATTCAGAATGTAATGCATTATATTCAGATAATAATTCAACATGGGTAGGTTCAAAATCACTAACCTCAGAATCATATTCTTCTTCTTCTTTGGCTACCAAGCATATGTTTGCAACTTCATCGTCATCTCCTTCTTCGTTAGACAAACTATTACCCCATATGGATGATATATATACTTTCTTTCTCTGCTTCTTCTTAACTTTATTTTTAAAGCATTCAACTTTGATGCATGCAGGTTTCCCATATTCATAGCATATGATCTATTGCTCTTTATTTTCTTTCTAGCTTGGTCTTCCATGATAATTCTGGAAATTCTTTTGACCTCTTCTACAGAATTTCTTGAATTTTCTTATGATCATTCCCATATCTTCATTATACGATGAATTAACTTCCTTGGTAACTTTAAGAGCAATACCCTTTTTCTTTTTGTCATCGAACTCTTCTAGTTCCTTCTTAAATTTCAGCTTTCTTCATATTCAAAAAGATTGCCAAAAAGTGTATCTACGGATCTCATTGACCCTTCTTTGACTTCTTTGATAGCTGTTACCTTTACTTCCCATTCTTTTGTGAGAATGTTGAGTATCTTCCTAACTTGAGAGTTTTGATCAAAGGTTTTTCCTAGTGTTGATAGCTAATTTACAAGATGAGTATATCTGAGTTCAACTTCTGAGACGCTTTCACTAGGTTTCATTCAAACTAGATCATACTCTGTGATTAGAGTATTGACTCTGTTTTCTTTGATTCTAGATGTACCTTCATGTGCTATTTCAAGTGCATCCCATTTGTCTTTGACTAGAGTGTAGATTCAGAAATATTCCTTTTGACTTAGAGTACTTTGCATCATTAAAATAGCTTTACTATTCAATGTTACTAACCTCGTGTCATCAACATCAAACTTCTCTGGTTTCTCTTTCACGACTCTATCTTCGATTTTCTTTGTTGGAACATAATCACCGTCTTGCATCACATTCTATAGACTAAATTTATTTGCTATCACGAACACTCTGAACTTTGCTTTCCAAAGTAAAAAATGCTCTACAGTGAAACCACAAGGTCTAGTAATGGAAGCTCTATCCAGAAGAATGTTCTCACCCATTATTGCCATTTACTAGATCCTTCTCAAGCAATTAAGCTTTTCAGAGAACTCCTACTTGGATACCAAATGAAAGAGACAAGCTTTACCTAAGAGCAGGGTGAATTGGGTAATGTTATAAAATTTTTTCTCGTTGCTGTGATTTGAATAAAGATGGAGATATAGTAGAGTTGAGAGAATTTAAACACTGAGAGTTATACTGTAACCCCCTCACCGTAATTATATCTAGATTATGAAATTTAAGTGAAATAGAGACCAATATGACAAAACATCATTTATAATCCCTTATCTTCAAGATGGGGTGTCCAAAAAAGTAGCTCAAAAATATAATTAATTTGATCTCACATTCATATTCAAATACAATTATCTATGCAGTTAAATCACATTCATAAATATCAGAGTGGCCAACTAAAATCCTGGCAACCCCGGGTTACATGTATATATAAAATGGGTGTAAGGTTTTCCAACATAGGGGATAACATATCCAAAAATAATATTCACATCCCAAAATATATACAATAATCCCAAACTAAAATAGATAACCAACAGTCCAAAATATAAAATGTCTCTACATGGTTCTAACCGCTCCTGGTTGCCTGCTTCTCTTTGGAGCCAGTTGCCTTATCTGATGGTTAGTCAAAGGAAAGAATGAGATTCAAAAGAATCCCAGTAGTAACAAATCACTCATACAGTATGTAAACACATAGCATGTAACATCATGTTTAGTAGCAACAAAATGATTCATGGCTCATGCTATAAACGACAGCACTCACGGCTATAATCACAATGCGACAGCTTTCGCTGTAATCACTATACCCGCTTTCGCGGTAAATACTATGTCAGCTTTCGTTGTAATCACTATGTCTGCTTTCACGGTAAACATTATGCAGCAGCATCACAAGGTGTCATAAGGTATCACAAAGCAGCAACAACAACACAATGCATGATAAACATACATACAATGCTTTACACACAATATAAGAGAAAGAGTCACTACCTTGTTCTTTCCTGATGTTCCTTGGCACAGTGGGCTCACGAGTCTAGCAAATGTCAAATCTTATAACCAAATCAGGGACAACCGATCAATCTCTTTTCCAAATACTTATTTCCATAATACTCTAAGTTGGTTATCATTAGAACTTTTTAGGTAGCTATTAAAGGCCAGCACATATACCAAAAGGGTTGGGAGAAACTACCCTAAAGACTCCTTTTTGGGAAACAAAACACTGATTTTTTGCTGACTCACTTGAGTGAAGATGACCTTACTCGTGTGATGAGAGACTTGTACTCTAGTATGAATGGCTCTTACTCACGAGTGTTTGACAGTGAGCAACAACAACGACTAGAAAGTGCTTATAATACTTGAAGATAAGGTTTCGCACTCGAGTGATGACTCCAATTTCACTCGAGTCCCCGAAAGTGCAACACAGGAAGTGCTTGCTCGAGAGCACAGACAGTTTAGAGGTGGAAGCTCACTCGAGCACAACCCTTGGCACTCAGGTAAGAAGACTACAGTTGCGAGTGTCAGAACACTCTCTTGAAAATTGGCCAGTGAGTGACAACCCGAGACGCAGCCCTATAACTCACAATTATCTTGCACTCAAGTGAGTCAGGATTCACTCAAGTGGTATCATATTTCACTAGCAAGTGAGGAAGTGCACTCGTGCTTCCTATATGAAAACTCAGGTAAAACACAACGGAAAAGGGAAATCAGACTGATGCACTTGTGTGGAACCCTCCTCACTCGAGTGATGCTTATCAGATTGCCAAATCGCAGCAACTAATAGAAATTCCTAGATTGGCCAAAACTGATCCCAATGGTTCACAAACTCAACCCAAAGCTCATTCCCTCTTAATCCCATAAGGAACCCATTGGTAGCTTCAAAACACTCAAAAACCTATCCTAACGATAATCTTACTCTTGGGTCTCTATAACACACACAATACCCAATTTCATTCAACTCACTTCCAAAATCCAAAACCATATCCAACACTCAAATAACTTCACAATAAACCAGTTCCAACATCATTCACCATGTAATTCATGCATTCAAAAATTGGCACAAAACGAGGGCAAATTCCAAAATTCATCAAGCTCAACCAAAATCACAATAAATATACCAAAATGATCCAAATGCTCACATCTTCAATTTGCTAAAGCCAAATCTTTGATTCTCAAACTTCTAAATTTGCTCTAACACCCAAATCACTATCTTTTAAAGTTTTGAAACTATTAAGATGTAGTTCTTAACACTATGAACAAGATTAATAAAGAGTGTTGGAGCATATGAGAACCATTACTTACCTAAAATTCAATTTTTTTCTTTCTCTTTCTTCCTTGAGTTGGAGGATAAGGAGAGAGACAATGAGAGATGATGATGATGATAGAGGCAAGTAGATTTTTCCCTTCCTAAAGCTCCCCATGCGATTTGAGGGAGAGAGGAGAGAGAAAGATGAGTTTGAAATATTTACCAAATTCTATGGTCCACGTTAAGCCACTTGTCAACATCTTGCTCACACTTCCTTGAGCTCACATAGGTGCATAGCATATGATTCCGACCTATAGGCAATAAATCTCAACCATTGATCTTTAGCCACCAATGAAATTCCTCTTTGGTAACTGACCAATTGGTCCGTAAATTTCCAATTTCACTATTTTACCCTTAGTTTTCACTACGCTTAATAAATTATCACCAAGTATATTTATATCAAATTCACATCACAGTTCTCCAAAATCATTTAATTACACTAATTACAATCACTTTCTAAGTCATTAGCCCTTAATATCAAATTGGGTCATTACATATACTGGTTCGGCCCACAACTCAGGCCTACATTCAGTCCTTAGAGATCAAGACCTATTGAGATTTCCACTATTCTTCCTAGATTCAGTGGGCTTTAGGAACGCCGCAAAACAACAATCATCCCATCAAGGACTATAAGCAGAAATATTCTAATTTCTCTACCCCTTTCAATAAGTCTTACGTGCAGAATAACCTTCTTAGTATTCTCTACTACTTCTCCTGTAAGGAATCTACCCTCTTAAGGTCCCTTTACCTTGAGATCAAGAAATATGAATGAAATGTGTTTTTAACTCTCCTCATAGAGTAGAATGATAAGCATTGATGTACACTATGAATACAGAGAAAATATGAACAATTAAGGCTTGTTTGTTTGCTTGTATGAATTTTATGTTCGGTGTTCTCTGTCTTGAATGGCTTGTAAAGCTCTGTATTAATAGCACATTGGTTTCTGTCTATTGAATAATAGCTGTTTGTGGAGTAGAGCGTTATATTGAGGAGCATTTGAAATGTCCAGACAAGATACGTGGTAGGTTGGTGGATGTTAATCGTAATGATCATGTCTGCCATTGTTTGACTTTCTTTGTGCATTTTGATTCAAACATGCAATCTCATATTTCACACTTGAAGTATATGTTAAATGAAGTTTGATAATAACAATAAGTAAAAAAATAATGAATAAATAACATTAAATCATATTTTGATTAAATGTTGTGTGTCTGGTCCATTTTGGCTTCTGACAAAGCATCACTTGAGTGCACCTTTAATTCTTTACTACTTCCCTTGCTCATGTATAGCACTTTCTAGTGATTTTGAGAGGGTGCATTTTATCACTTGTGAGTATTAAGACCTCTCACTAGAGTCCAACATGGCTCACTTGAGTGACCATGCATTATGCATAATGGACTCACATCTCTGGATAACACTTATAGCATATTTTTCAAAAGTGTGATTTTGCACTTGTGAGTCATATAGGGCCTCACTCGAGTGAAGGCTTCTTACTGGAGTACATCACTATTTTTGTGTTTTAGGCTTCGCTTCTGGACGGCACTCGTACTATATTTTTCAAGAGTAAGATTTTGTAATAGCGAGTGTGGTGGGTCCTCACTTGAGTGCATCAGTGAATATTTGCTTCTGGACAGTCTTTTGCATAGTACTTGAAGTAATATTAAAGGAAGTGAGTTTTCTCACTCACGGGTATTGCACCTTTGCTTGAGTGCCAAAGTCCTCACTTGGGTGAATTTCCAATTTTCACTTCTGGCTGACTCTCAGGCAAGCACTTTCTATGCTTCACTTGCTGGCCTCGAGTAAACTTCTAGTAATTACTCAGGTAGTGTCTAGGTTCTCGAGTTCAACAACTATTTCCTTTCTCTGACTTGTCTCTCTTTCAAACTCTTACACGAGTGTTCCTTTATGCCTGACTGCAAATCTGGTCCTCACTCGAGTGCTAGGTTCATCACTCGAGTAGTCCTGTAATTTTTAGCTAGAAGACTACTTATATAAAACATTTTCAGTCCAATACTCACTATGTTCTAGTGAAAAACTGCTTCTCACTTGAGTACAAGCTCAATTACTCGAGTGCAACAGTTAAAATCACAACATTATCCTATGAACTTTGTGAAATGCATTTGGTAACATTTTGAATCAAAGTTTATACTTCCAAAACTTGAGTTTCTTACCAAAACACATAATCACCTTTTGTTATCATCAAGACTTAGATTCTAACAACTTTCTCCCTTGGAGTTCACACTTATTACATTTGGCCCCCTTCTTTCAAAAATTCGCATGGTAGCTAAAAGCTTCTAGCATTTTGACCAAAGTTTGAAAAATCATAATTAATTCTAGAGAACTCCAATTAGGGTGGTTCAAATTCATATTCAAAGCTCTTTGAGTCTATTTTATAAGAAAAATATTACTTAGAGCCAATTACAACCACAGAATTCTAGAACTTTTACTAAAGCCTCACTGCCATAAAAGACATTTCAGATTTAATACGTAATTTCAAAAATTCAGATCTCCAAATGTACTGGGCTAAATGGAACCTATTACATATCAAATAAAAGCTTGACATGTCTACTTTTATTTTGGAAAATATCATGGCCATTGGATCACATTTGGTCATTCAAAAACTCACTATAACCAAGCTGCCTCCCAGAAAACGAAATCTAGCAGCACTATGTTCATTTCCAATTTTTGGATTTCAAATCCAATCTTTCTAAAATTATACCAACAACCTATTCCTACAAAATTTTGCCTAAGGAATCTATTGGAGATCTCAAAATTAGCAAAATCATTCTCCTTCTTCATGCCTTGATCTAACAAAAAATTAGGGTTTAAGACAACAATTCACCAATTCATAAATCATATATCAAACTAGTCTCATATGCTTCTTAAACATCATATAACAACATGTATATGATCAAAGCATTATAATGCTACAAAACTCATAACAACTGAAATTAGGGCAGCAAGGGGATTCCACAAAAATTCACCAACCAACATAATACATACTTCAAAATGAAGTCTAAGCTCACCTCTTTCACTTTCTAGGGCTTGTTCCTGGTTTCTCCAACTTTGGCATTTTGTAGACAACACAAAACACGTATGCAAATAGAAAATAGAAACTTATTACTTTTTGTTATGCATTCAAAGATGCAAATATTTACACATACACACGTATACTTACTATAGAATAATCACAACATAGCAGGACAGTTTTCTGGAAGACCTCCAATTAGAGGATTTGTAATATCCCGAATTTTGGGATTGGAGGCTTTGGAATAAGCCTAAATTGAGTGGACTACTAAGCCCCGATTTAGTAGATGTCCCAAATATATTCCCTAATGATTCTAATACCTTTGGGGTATTAAGAAAGTAAAATGGTGAATTTTGGAGAATATAATTATGTTTTCGATAAAATCGCCTATGAGGCAGTGAGCTTATCATAAGGTTTTGGAAGACTAAATGATAATTAAAAATTATGAAATTTTACAGGATGAAATTAGACATCCTAAGCTTTAATTTGATAGGTCATATGACTCAATAAGAGCTATACACAAAAAGATATGAATTTTTGAAGCTAGCCTAGAAAAACTGGAAAGTTTCTGAAACAACATGCAAATAATGAAATTCTTGGAATTTTTTGATTCCAGAAATAAAAATTCTATATTTGTCCTTGAAACTAGACTCAATAAGGGTTCTATAGGCTTTGGAATCACTCCAATTTGATTTTTCTAGAATTAGTTATGATTTTTCAAAGTTTTTGCAGAAATCTACCAGAATTTTGCAAAAATCCGAAAATTGGGAAAATTAATTAATTAAATTAGATATATCATTATAATCATCCTCCTCCTTCTTCAGCTCATTTCTGATGTGAACTTGCTGAACATAGAGAGAGGAAGTGTGAAATTTTAGAGAGAGAAAAGGGGAGGAAAAAGCTTACAAAGGTAAGTGATTTCTTCGGTAAATCGGTTCCTAATACGTATAACTCCACTCCTAAGCTATTCTTCTATGTGATTCAAGGGTTGGAAGCTCAAATTTGGTGTTCAAGAGAGCTAGGGTTTCAGCCATAAGCAGAAAAGCTAGTGGGAGCTTGAGGTAACTTCCAAACCTTCGTATATTGACTATTCTAGCTGCTGTGGGCAATTTAATCGGTGAAATTTCGCCGGATTGCCATTGGTTTTAATTTTTGGAAATGGGTTTCCCTAGGGGTTATGCTGCCCAAATTGATACTAAATGGTAGTTGTAACCTAATGGAATAGTCAATAAAGTGGTTAGGAGTAGAAAGGAACGTGTTTACGGAGCCGAAACCGAAAAACCCCGATTTTCCCTGGAAAACCTATATATTTCGGTCAGCATTGTAAATGGGTCTTAGAGTTGGATTTTTAATGATTTGATGGTTCCATTGGATTCAGGAGGGAAAATTAGGTGGGGTTACAGTTGGGCACTTTTTCAGAAAAGGCCGAGAAAGCATAATTACGGAAACGCCCCTAAAACCCTAAAAGTAGGGCTGCCAAGGGCATTTTCGTAATTTGACATTGAATTTGATAGTTTCGAGTCCGGAAACGGATTTCTTGGGCGAAAATATGTCAGGATAGCCCAGGTTAGAATTTCGAGAAAAGTACAGCCGGACCGGGTATGATGAGGCTGGGTCCCCGGGGGTATTTTAGTAATTTTCAAGATAGACTCATATGACCCCCAGAAACATTATGGAAGTGTCTAAATAGTACATTTGACATTGTAGGATCGAATATGGAGCCCCGAGCTGTTTGCACGTAGATCGAGGCACGCGTTTCGAGGCGGAAACGGGTTAAGGTAGGGGACTTACCTTACTTGCATGTATTTGATATCTTTGCTTGTGTAATGATGTATCTGATTGCTTTACTTGATTGTGTAGAGCATATATGAATAAATGAAGCTCTGTTTCTGTTTTCGTTGTGGCCATAGTCTTGTTGTATGAAACATTGAGCATGCAGAAATGTCATTATGGAGCATACATCTAGATAAAGCTAACATGTCATACACATAGCATCAATCATGCATGCATTATGGTATCTGTTTCCTACTGAGATTCTCTCGAATCTCACCCTCCCCTACTAACAATTTAGACAGGAGAAGACAAAAGATATGTTGAGAGCAAAGAAGAGAACTACACGAGGGGATTGCAGTGGCGGAACAAAGTTAGGAATATGTCTCTGTTTTACTGGGATGGGTTTAGATACCCTAGTAGCCTTGTGCGGCTACCTTAATCGTAAGTATCATGTACAAACCCCTATGGGGAATTTATGTAATCATGCACATATTATCAGTATAGTTATGCTATTTCTGTGTTGCCTACCGAACCGCATATCGTTTTCCGCTAATACTCTGGTAATTGTGAAATTAAAATAAGGGCGTGACAGGATCCACATAGTAAATTGAGGGCCATAAGGTTCTGCTGGATTGATACCAATCAATATCCAATGTGCCCTAAATTATTTTGAAACTTTTTCTTCAACATTCATGTTATGTTAAAAGTTAAACAATTAAAAAACATTCATTGAAGTACTACCACTAAGAACTTACCACATATTGTGTGGTACTAGAAATAGCATATTTGGTATTGTTCATTCAAAACTACTCTAAACCCATGCTACCCAATGAGATAATGGTTGACAAATGAGAATTAGGTCCTGTCTATGTCTAGTAAGATATCATGGTATAAGTGCCCTTATAGAAAACAAATAATGTGATTAAAACTAAAAAAACTAAATGATAAATAATAATGATGATAAATGATGATGATGAAGTACCTAATCAAGATATTGATAACCGAAGCACTAACCCATCCCTGATTACATATTTCATTCAACATATCACCATTAATATGATCAGCTATACCATGAGCAATATAGATGTGTCTATTAAAATGTAATTGTAGACCTCCTTCGCGATTATAAACCACCTTCGCAAATCAAATTAGGTGAAATCGATTCTAATTATTCACTATATGAGGTAATTTGTCTTTTGCTCTATTGGCTAGCTAAGGCTTTGGGCTTTGCTTGTGTTGTTGAATACTTTGAGTTCTTGCCCTGCAATTGAATTTGTTTTCCTTTTGGGATGTCCAACCTGCAAAAATTATGAAATTAAATCATGTAGTTTTACATGGAAGTGAATAGAAAAAGTAGAGGGAATTGTAAATGAACTACCTTTTAACATGGCTCTATTAGTCCTATTGGCCAAGCAACATAGCCACCTACAATATCTTTCACCATTATTTCTTTATCTCGAGAAGGAATCGGTAAGAGTACATCTTCATTCAGGCGAATGTCAACCCTTACTTGAAGTGTGTTCTCAAGCAATGGTGAATTGTGTAGTGTATCATTATCAGTATTGTAGGCAACACTCACATCAGCTACATGGTTAAAAGATTGATCCACATAAAACTTGCATGTGGATTCACCCTAGTTAGTATATTAAGGTACACTAAATTTATAATATAACAAAAATTTAACTAGAGAAGAAATTAATTACTAAAGGAAGAGAGACTTTAGGCATGGAAGTACAACTATCTCTCACATTTAGGCTATCACATGTTGGAACCTTTTATGTTGCCCTACACTACCCTAAATGATCAATTTAAGTCCTCAACTGCTATTTTGTTCTTGCATCAAATGCATTTGTTCATGAAATTGTTCTTGCATTTGATGCTTGAAGCAATTCATCTATTCTGGCAGTAGTAAAAAGTCACTTTCGTTGGATTGGGTGAATTGGGTGATGTGATAAATTTTTTACTAGATGTGGTGATATGAAAATAATTGTAGATAGAGTAGATTTGAGAAGATTAGGACACAGAGAGTTATACTGGTTCAGCCCAAAAACCAGGCCTACGTCCAGTCCTCAGGGATCAAGACCTACTGAGATTTTCACTATTCTTCCAAGATTCAATGGACTCTCAGAATGCCACAAAACAATAATTGTCCTTGAATGGACTACGAGCAAAAATATTCTCACACTAAGAAATTTCTCTCCCCCTTATGACAAGTCTTACGTGCAGAAAAAGAACCTATGACCTTTCTCACTTGCTTACATATACAAGTCTTATAAGCAGCAATGTTCTCTTCCGCTTACACCACTGAAAGTCTTACAAGCAGCAACGTTCTTTACTGCTTGTATCTTATAAGTCTTATGAGTGGAAGGTTTTACTAGGAATTCTCTCAACTGCTTCTCTCGTAAGGATATCTACCCTCTTAAGGTCCCAATACCTTGAGATCAAATGAGAATATAATTTGAAATGTATATAAACTCTCTTACAGAGCAAGTATAATAAACACTGAAGAGCAATATGAATACAGAGAAAATATGAATAACAGAGACTCGTGAATTTGCTTGAGAATTCTTGTACTTCGTTAGATTTGACGATCTTTGGAACTCTGTATTTATAGACGTTCAATTTTGCCCGTTTGAATAATGATCATTGCGGAGTGGGGCATGTTACTGTGGAACGTCATGCGTACGTTTGAAATATTTGAACACGACAGTTACGTGCTTGTAATGATATTGTCTTCTGTTGTTTGACTTTGCGTCTATTTATTTCAAACGTTCATCCTCCTGTATCACACTTATAATACATTCAAAATGTTATTAAATAATAATAATAAGTGATGATAACATAAATATCTATCATTAAACCATATTCGGATTGAACGCTGTAAGACTGGTGCATATTGTCTTCTGGCAGAGTATCACTCGAGCATGGATGGGCTCACTCGAGTGAACTCACAAATTTTCTCCTTGTTCTTCAGTATTTCACTTGCACTTCCACAGGATTTTAGACAGTTAATTTTCTCACTCGCGAGTCACTCGAGCACAACTCCTTCTGCTCGAGTAGGGTCTCACTTAAGCATAACTCCTTCTGCTCGAGTGGCCTTGTTCATTACACTAAGAGACCCGTCTCTGGACAACACTCGCATACCATTTTAGCAAGAGTGAGATTTTGCACTCGCAGGTGATGTGGGACCTCACTCGAGTACACATACTCCTGCTCAAGTGAGAAAAATATTCTCATGTAATATACTCTTGTTATCAGCACTTGCATCAGAATTTGAGAGAGTTAGAATTTTCACTCGCGAGTGCTGATGTGTCACTCGGGCATATGAAGTCTCACTCGGGCATACTTGTGCTTCTCAGACCTTCATGACTCTCGGTCAAACACTTGCAGTCCCTCACTCGCTAGTGCTCGAGTACAAACCAGCTTCATGCTAGAGTATTGGTTACAATGCTCGAGTGTATCAGTAAGGATGACAAGAATTGCTCTCAGCAAAACACTTGCAGTACCTCACTTGCATGTGCTCGAGTGAGAAAGAGACTCATGCTCGAGTGCTATCTCCAGTGCTCGAGTGTATCAGTAAGAATAACAGTAATTTGCTATCGGGTAAACACTTTTTGTCTAACACTCGCATCTGCTCAAGTGCAAAAGGGCTCCATGCTCGAGTATTGGTTACAATGCTCGAGTACATCAGTAAAATCTGACAGCAGGCATTACAAAACTTTGCCATATGCATTTGGTAACTTTGTAAACATTCTTTAGACTTATAAAACCATGCTTTGCATCCAATTAGCTTTTGTTTTCATCAAAACTTAGGATCCAACATTCTCTCCCTTTTTGATGATGACAAAACCTTTGTGGTGGGTTTTTAAAAAGATTAATTAGAATGAAAATTTTTTAAAGTACAACATCAATGTTTCCAAATGCATATTTTCACCAAAGTTTAGATTCAAGTTCATATTGTTGTACTTATCTATATATGTTCCCTGCAGTGCTTCCACTGGACACTTAACAACCAAGATAAGGCATAGTATCATAGAAACAATTAAAACTGAATAGAAAAACTTAAGAACTTGAAAATATAGCCATTAATGATAAATCAAGAAACGTACAATATTAAGCATAAATCATTAACTACCCATAAAGCCCGTATACAACCATAAACATAACATCAAAATAATCCTACCCCAATACACAAAAACTACCCAAACACCCAATTACATCCCATGATAGCTCAGAAAACTATCACACATCCCCCTCCCCCGTTTTGTCAACATCAGAAGGGGGCTGAGGAAAAGTGATATCGGATGATGGGACAAAGGGCACCAAGGCAATGGAAGGGTCAACTGGCACTAGCACAAAGGAAGGAGATGATGGCTGAGGAACTGAGGTTGAGGGTGGTGGTGAAGGCAACCGATCATAGGTTATATCAACATTAGAATCTGGATCGGTGAAGATAACATGTGTCTGTGGATGAGGAGGTGAAGTCGAGGCAGGAGTTGTCTCAGGTGCCACTTCTGAAGATGTAGTCGAGAAGTGAGAACAAAAAAAGATCTCCATATCAGTTATCCTTCTTGACTTATCATCCTGAGTCTTAAACATTAAGTTAAAGTTGGTATTAGCCTTGTCTACCAACTTTAAAACCTGTAACTCTATCTTGTCTACCAACTTCTTATACTCAGTCATTAATTCTTTTTTCAAGCCAGACACAGTTTGATTGATCACTTCAGTCAAATGATTAGAGAGTGATGCATTCAGGAAAGATAGAGGATGAACCTGACCTTGAGCAGACGAATGAGCCTCATCACCTCTTGATAGAGTGGCTTCCCTCTGAGATGTAGCCTTGGTTCGACTCACTGGAAGATTGACACTCATATGAGTCAGTTGAGTCTTGCCAAACCTTGGAATGATCACCCTCTTAGTTCCTTCCAAGTACCATATCTTGTTTTTCATAAGGATTAAGGATACAATCTGAGGATATGGTATAGTCACGGATTTTGATGAAGAAAATTGAAATCTTCTCATCTCACTGAAAATGATCTCCCCTACATTTCTTTGTTGCCCGGCTAGGAAGGAGGCCAATAAATAATAATCCTATTGAGCAAAATGGGTGAAATTTTTGGACTTGTTAACCATGATACGAGAGTATATATAGTGAAGGGCTCTGTGAGAATCAGGCATGTCAGTAGGCTTAAAATTAAGGGGGCCTACTGGGTCATTTGGTCTTAAAAGCCAGAAGGCTTCATTGGCTAAGATAGTGGGTGGATCTGAAGGTGGTGCAACATACCCAAGTAAGTCATTAATAATCTTAGCAGATATCATAATGAATTGACCTCTAACAAGAGTAGATACTGCTTCCTCAATCAATTCTCTAGCCCTAGACATAATGTTATGGGTTTTCATGTTGCAGTAAAAAGTTTTCACAACAGAGGGTGAATATGGAATATGAATATTCAGCCAGGGAGCATAGAATCCAAGATAAGGATATAAATCCAAATGACAATTCTTCTTCAAGTAATCTAAGTCAATATAAACTACAGGACAAAAATGCCTATGTGCAAACTCAGTATCGAATACCTTCTGTTGTAGTGCCTTTAGTTCCTCAACATTGAAACCTTCAGGAGGACTTGTAACTTGTTCTTCCTCTGGAGCCTATGATGTAGAAGGTACCCCTGAAGCAGCCGTACTGGATTGCCCAACATGGTGTGAACTTGAGACACCGGCTTGAGAGCACAACTCCTTCTGCTCGATTGGCCTTGTTCATTACACTAAGAGACCCGTCTCTAGACAACACTCGCATACCATTTTAGCTAGAGTGAGATTTTTCCCTCACAGGTGATGTGGGACCTCACTCGAGCACACATACTCATGCTCGAGTGAGAAGAATATTCTCATGTAATATACTCTTGTTATCAGCACTTGCATCAGAATTTGAGAGAGTTAAATTTTTCACTCGCAAGTGATGATGTGTCACTCGGGCATATGAAGACTCACTCGGGCATACTTGTGCTTCTCTGACCTTCATGACTCTCGGTCAAACACTTGCAGTCCCTCACTCACTTACATGTGCTCGAGTGAGAAAGAGACTCATGCTCAAGTGCTATCTCCAGTGCTCGAGTGCATCAGTAAGAATAAGAGTAATTTGCTCTTGGGCAAATACTTTCTGTCTAACACTCGCATATGCTCGAGTACAAAAGGGCTCCATGCTCGAGTATTGGTTACAATGCTCGAGTACATCAGTAAAATCTGACAGCAGGCATTACAAAACTTTGCCATATGCATTTGGTAACTTTGTAAACATTCTTTAGACTTATAAAACCATGCTTTGCATCCAATTAGCATTTGTTATCATCAAAACTTGGGATCTAATAGTATTATGTTTGTGTGCCTTAAAACTAGTTCCCCGTATACAACCATATACTCAGGTACTCCTAACATTCTGCTCAACAAATCATCTTGACCAACATATCACGCCAACTTTGGATCCTTTTGTGTCATGAATCGCTATCACAAAAAGAATTACAACAATATTAGTTATTATATCATTTAAGTAAAGCTAATTCTTTATTGTACACATAATCCAATACTTACACAATATAATGCAACTCTTCTTGCTTCTTCACTACGTATTTCACCTTTTTTATTAGTGCAACTAGCTACCCATAAAACATGTCATGCTACTTGTGTAATATTTGAATTTGATTCTTCTATCTGAATATCAAAGTTAGTTGAAGTTAAAAGATTAATCATACAAATTAGATACATATGAAATAATCATTAGTTCCTACAATTGTTCTCTCTAACTGTCCATATGATATCGGTCCTTGTGTGTAATGGTATGCTATGTTGGTCACATTTAAACAATTTTTCTTACTTAACTCGTGTTTAGATCCAAATGATTCATAACAATAAATATTAATTACAAATAGATTACAATTAGTAGGTAAATCCTAATATTATATTACCTGGAATTCTTGAGTTGTATGTGTTTTAAAAAACTCATCCCAAATTTTTTGAATGATGATTCCTTCATATAAATCTAACAGTGTAGGAATGATATTCTCATTATCATCCCTCATGACGAATTTTACTAGAACAGCATAAAATTTTCTTATAAGTTTACTAGCTTTTCTTCGCACGTAGTTCTTTTGATCATCACCATCAACCATAAAACAGCTCTGTAACAAAAAAAAACCAAACATAATTTGTTAGATTGTAATTATATGAAATAAAACAACTTGAATAATAAAATAATTAATGTGTTACCTAGACTTCACGCTAGATTTCATCCTCGTACTGTTTCTTCACCTGTCTCAAATCTTGGATTGTAATAGGGACTCTATCTCAGACTATAGTCCTAATGAAATTATTGAAGGAGCTACTCTTCGATCCAATTGGATTTCCCTTTTCATTCCATTCAAGTTCTAACTTAATCCCCTTACTTCTCAATTTGATCAACCTGGCCATAATGGTCCTACTACAGGTTATGTTCTCCATAAATCTTTGTCTTGCAATATTCATGGGGACATCATTATTTTCACGCGGTGAATCCATACTCTTGCAAGTTAACTAAACCAAAAAAAAACATTAGTGCACAATGACAATCATGTCAATGAAAGTAAATTAATTTGAAATATATGAATACATCTAAAACATTAAAGTAAAAAAGTCAAGGCACTCATTATCTTTTTCTTTTTCTTGTTTAATTTAAAATTTTGTTCTTCATTATTCTTGTTAAATTGAGAATTATGTTTCTCTTGAGTCTCTTAGCAGTAAGAATTGATAGATTGACCCACATCCCTTATTTATGATCATGTTTCTTGTATAAAGGTTCATCTCTATCTTCATCTTTAGCTACACCAATATCTTCTGACCCCAAAATCTTAAAGGAAGGATTATCCTTAGCAATATTCAACTATTCATTACTTTTAGTGTCAACTTGTTCTTGATTATTCTTGTTTAATGAGAGTACAATGGGCCAATTCTTTTTAGCAGGATCTAGAATGTAAAACACTTGTTCTTCTTGAGATGCTAAAATAAAAGGATCATCTTTATACCGAACTTTAGAAAAGTTCATTTGAACAAAGCCTAACTCATCTATCCACAATCTATTATTGTTAACCCACTTACATCTGAAGATAGGGACCCTCAACATAGAGTAGTCTAACTCCCATATGCGTTCAATGACACCAAAGTATGACATTAGTGCACAGATAGGGTATATGTCTTTAGTACTGTATCTATGCCAAGAATCAGGAACAAGTTTTACCCCACAATTCTACATCATGCTCCTTGTATCATGGTCTTGTGTATAGAATGTGTAACCATTGATTACATAACCACTCTAAGATAATATATTTAAGCTCAATCCCTTTGACAGCCATATCAATTTTTTAGAAATTGAATTACAATTCCTCTCCATCTCATCATTAATGTGCTTTTTTAACCAACTTGAAAAATTTTGATTGTGTTTTTTTGTTATCAAATCTTCATTCCTATCACCATATAATTGTCAAAGAGCATCCTTGTGCTCTTTAACATACAGTTCAACATTATCAGTGCTATGTAACACATACAAGTAAGCTTACTCCTATTTAGTTATTGATATCCTTATTATGTCCCTCCTACTTGTTCCTTTCCCTAATCTTTTCCCATCATGACGAGACTTTGGGACCCCTACAGAGTCAACATTTGATAGAAAATAAGCACATAGGTTACTTGCTTCTTCAACCACATATCATTCAGCAATACAACCCTCTGGTTGATATGTAACATCCCGAATTTGGTTCAACAAAATTTCTTATATTTAAGGGAATAAAATGGTAAATTAAAGAGCACATGAAATCATAAAATGTAAGGTCAAAATGGTAATTTACCATATTATGGAAGAGGCAATTATTTTCTCTAGATTATTTCCTATTTTCGTAAAAAGAAGAGATAAAGGAAGGGGAAAATAATTTATTGGGAATTTATAGCAATTTTTGGCAAGTGGTCAAAAGAGAGAAAAAATAATTAATGGCATAAGAAATAATATTGCCATAATCAAGGACAAAAGAGTCAATTGCCACTTGATCCTGAGGTTAAAGTTGGAAAATAAATTGGAGGGTTAGGATTTTCTCTTCAAAAGTAAGAAGTAATTATAATAAATGAAAAGCAAGAAAGGAAATATATATACTTGGTCCAATTTAGAAGTGAGAAGCAAGCATTTTTGGCTAAGTGAAAGGAAGATGCAATTAGTCAAAGATTACATGTTAATTGCATTAAAATATTATTATAATTAAAGAGGTGGAGAGGATATTTTAAAAGGCAATTAATCCTCTTCCAAAGCCTCATATTTGTGCAACTAGAGCAATAGAAAAAGGAAGAAACCAATTAGTCAAATATCTCATGCTAATTGACAAATTTAATATTATTATTTGAGGAAAAATTTGGACCACACCTTTTGCCTTTTCTCTAAGGCCAATTTCGGCCAAGTACTTAGGTTGAGGAAGGAGGAAAAATCTAAACCTAATACACTCTCTCTTGCTCTCAAAAATAGTGGCCAAACATAAGAAAAGAAAGAGAAAAGAAGGCAAGTCTCAGGGCAACTCCTCTAGCTCAAATTTCACCTTCTTGATCACTTCTTTAGCTCCAAAGCTCCTTATGAATCTTGTTCTCCTCTTCAAGGGCTTCATTTCTATGGTTTTTGTTTTTGAAGAGGAGGTATTTTGAGGCATCTTGCAAGTGCTAAAGTTAGAAAATCAATGAAAGACCACAAGAAAGAGCAAGAGGTGAGTATGAGCATCATTTTGACATGTGTTTCTTGCTTTTGTTAAGTTTTGGGTGGGTTTTTGACAGCCCTTAATTTGGTCTCTTAGGTATTAGGGTCCATGATACTTTCATCTAATAGATGTGATTATATGTTGATTTGGAAGCAATGAACTAAGTTTGATGATTAAGTTGTGAATTGGTTGCTTGTTGTAGAAAACCCTAAAATTCTGATCTGAACAGGGCATTAAGAAGTAATGAGAATTTGATCATTTTGACATTACCATTGTGTTTAGAATGCATAATTTTTATAGGAATATGAGTGTTCATGATTTTTGAAAATTTGTATGCAAATCTTGAATTTATTGAAGATTAAAGTTAATGTTGTTTGCTTGTTTTACTATTGTGTAATGAATTTCATTGTTCAAACCAAGTCCAAATGTAATGAAACTTTCTAGAACTAAAGTAGACATCATGGGCTTTAATTTGATAAGTATTATAAGCAATTTTGAATAGCAGATTGAAAGTTATGGATTTTTGAAGTTGTGATCTATTTCTAGAATGTAATATGGACAATATAGGAATTCATAGAATTCTGTAATTTTGCGGATTTAGATGGCCGTGGTTCATATTTGTCCTATGTAGAGGACTTGAAGAGGTTTACATATAATTTAAACCACTCCATTTTGAGTTTTTTAGATTTAGTTATGATTTTTCAAATTTGGTTTAAAAATCTGGCAAATTAAAGTGACTCACAAATTTAAGGCCTTTTAGGTAAATTGGAGCAAGTATGAGACCAAATCTTAGATACGTGACCTAAACGCCTATGCAGTCCCATAGGACGTTTAATTTCATGGCTCTCATAATATGAGTATTTATTTAAGGCCATGAAAAGCCAAGAGGAAGCATCTTCAATGGTTAGAAAAGAAAAAGGTACAAGAAGAGGACTCAAGAGACAAGGTAGGGAACTTACCTCTCCTGCATGTATTTGATATTTGTACTTGTGTATTGATGCATGTGATTGCTTTGCTTGATTATGTTAAACATATATGAATGATTGAAGCTCTATTTCTATTTATGCTATGGCCATAAGTATGTTGTCTAAAACATTGAGCACACAGATATGTCATTGTATTAGCATGAGTTTATGTAATACAAGCATGTCATGTGTTAAGCAATTAAGCACTTATCTTGCTTACATGATGGTACTATTTGCTACTGAGATTCTCTCGAATCTCACCCTCCCCCAACCAACCATTTACACGGGTGATCGTAGAAGGCGTGCTAAGAACAGAAAAGAGGATTGCATGCAAAGAAATGCTGTAGTGGAAAGAAGATGGAGGGATGTCTGAGTTTCATTAAACAGGTTTGGGCACCCTAGTAGCCATGTACGGCTACATTATTTGTAATTGTTATATACAATCCTTGTGGGCAATTTCAGTCATCGAGCACTCTTTTTATCAGTATTTTTATGCTATTTCTGTGTGCCCGCTGAATTACGTGGAAAAACTCTTAAAAATATAGAAATAAGACAAGGATGTTACATTTTTGGTATTAGAGCAAGGATTCAGGCCACAGAATTGTTTGCTCATAGTAAATACGGTGGTTCTGCCAACATGATAGTATACTAATATGTTTGATTATACAGTGATAGGAACAACAAAATAAATTACTTCAGCTAGTTCACGAGCCTCTGATAGGAATAGACAAGCCCGGTGGAAATAGTGGAATACCCAGAAGGCAACACATATTACCATACCAGAGAAAGGATGGTATAAGGATGACATGGATGCAGAGGGAGTAGGTCTGAGTATGGCCAAAGTGTGGGGCCTCATCCTAGAACTAAATCACCAATAGGTTGATCAGTGTTCAGCCACAGTTGTAAGAGTTAAGAGTCAGGTAGATAAGACACAAACAGACAAGATAAAGACAGAGTTGGATTATGTTGCCAATCCAGATGTTGGAGTGATATACATGATGCATGATCTATGACGGGTCAAGAGATATGGAAGGACGTCCAGAGTATATATCTGTGGGCTATCTGAAAGCATGACACCTCTATGGATCAGCAAACAGGGTACTCAGATGGTTTAAACCCAGTATAGATTAAGCAGGGTCTTCATGATTTAAAGGACTTGGATGAGATCTATATCTGTACTATGATGCATTTTTTAGATATAGTATGTTTGGCCCTGTAGAAAGTAGAGCATGGTCCAACAGACAACTATATGGATTTCCTAGAACATATCAGGGTATGTGTTCAAGTACATATATTGACACTGATACGTAGTCCATATACAATATTTAGTCAGTCGGCACGACTCTCAAGATAAGGGCAGTCTCAGGGTATCGGTCGATGGGAACAGATATAATCGGTATCTACGTTGTGACACGGGTGCATGAAAGTTAAGCGTGCTCAACCCAGGGAAATGCCATGATAGGTGACCCCTTGAGAAGTTGTTGCACATGTTATGACTTGTTATGAAAAGGGCAAGCACATGTTGTACAAGTAGTTCAGAGGCTGTATGTTGTTACAGGCTTTCCTGACTACTGTAAACGTCTGTGATATGTTATTTCAGAAGTACCTATATACCTAAAACTTTATGAAATGACAAATATGCCCCTGTGTTTATGTGGAATGTACCTCTTCTTTGTTTCTAAGAAGTGAAACATAAAGATGATGAGATTAAGAGGTATAAGTGCTAGGCAAGGTCAAGAAGTTAAACTTAACCCAATGTAGCAAATATTGGGCATACTAATAGAACAACAAGGAGTGGTACATTATATTAGCGGTCAGCTATAAGAGGTACAACAAAAGCAAATCATAGACCATGTGAAGATTAGAAATCCAATATTATCCAGGAACGGTCAATGTTGTGACTCTTTCATACACTATATGATTATCTATATGCTTTATATGTCATGTTTTGTGACATGAGTTGTAGACACAAAGCCTAGTTGGGGCGTAGAACCCTATTAGGACAAAGAAACAACATTTTCGGAATGGCAGTTGATAAGTAAAATATTTGCATATTTATTTTTCCTTATATAATGATTTTATGGATGATATTTGAGCTCAATTTAATGAATTTAGGTGTAATTGATAAATAAATAAGGATTTTGGCATAAAATAGAATTTCTTGAAAATACTAAATCAGACCTTATTTCAATTTTCAGGCAATATCTAGAGCTCTAGATGTCAGATTGGGGCATTCTTTATATGGACAAAAAGCTAAAATAGAGCTCTACAACTTTTATGTTGAGACCAAAACCTAATTCTATATCCAAGAGTTTCAAATTTTGCCCAGAAGTTGAGAATGTGATTTGATCATAATTAGACATGTAAATATTGAAATGAGGAGTTTCCACTTGCATCTCTAGAGCTGCAACTTTCATGAAGATCAGAATATGAAATTCCACCAACCATTTTAGCTACCCTTCCACCTACCATTCCACCTACTATTTCACCTACCATTTCAGCTACTGTTCCACCTACCACTTTACCCACCACTTCATCTTCCATTTCACCTACTCCATTCTTCCCTATATATAGCCATCCTCTCCCTCACATTTGAGAGAGAAAATTTCTTATCCATTACTCTCCTCTCTTCACTTGCACACCATTTGTAACCCCCTACCTAACAAACAATAATTAATATTCAAAATTGAGTAATTAAAATGAAGTAGAGACTAACGAATAGTAAAATTCATTTACAAACCCATCTATACAATAGGGTTTTCACAAATACTTTTCAAAATCCAAACAACCTAGTCTCGTATTCACATTTTGAATATAATTTTCCTGCGCAATTCAATCACATATATATATATATATCAGAGTGCACAATAAAATTCCCGGCCAACCTAGGGTTCCATTCATTACCTTGAGCTTTACAGAGAACATACGCCTATTACAGCCTTTCAAATAAGGGCTACACAATACCTTTCTACAATATATAACCTAAATCCAAAGACGAATACAAATCATACAATACTCCCAATCTATGATAACCAACTACTAACTAGTACTCCTGGCTAGGAGACTAACCCGTCCTCTGTCACTTGTTTCTCCTTCGAACTACTTGCCCTGTCTGAAAGGTTAGTCAATGGAAATAATGAGATTCAAAAGAATCCCAGTAGTAACAAATCATTCATTCCACACATAATCACATAGCATGCAAACATATCATCATGCAGTACGGCAGGACAAATAGCCTCCTGGATCACAGTCAATCCCCTGTAAACTATCGCCCTAACAGGACGGTCCTCCGCCATAGGAAGCCCCCATGCGGCTGCAAGTGAAAGACACACAAATACACAAGCTTCGCAGTATCCGGAGCATCACAAAACAATGATAACACATACATACGCTGCATTTACACATAGTATAAGGGAAGAGTTACTACCTTATTCTTTCCACGTGTACTCTGGCACAAGTAGATCATGACTAGGGCAAATATAGAAGCCTGACAATCAAATCAAGGACATAGGGTTATTCCCTTTTCCAATTTCTTAACTTTAAACACTTAAAGTTGGTTATTATTTAACACCTCTAGGTAGCCACTAGAACCCTAAATACATGCCTAAAGGATTGGGAGAAACTTGACTAAAGATCCCCTTTCAAATACAAAAGCAACAATTTTTAATTGATGTACTCGAGTGATGGATGACTTGCACTCAAGTGAGGATGGCGCACTCGCGTGAGTGCTTGATAGAGAGCAACTCTAGAGATGGAAGTTAACCACTGCACTCGAGCCACAAACTCAGCACTCAAGTGATGGCCTTACACTCACTCGAGTCTTACAGGGAGAAGCACCAAAAGTGACCACCAGAGAGCAAAAAAACCCTGAAGTAGATACTGCACTCAAGTGATGACCTTAAGCACTCGAGTGACATCATAAAACTTGCGAGTGCTAGCACATAGTGCAAAACACATATGCACTCGAGTGAGACACCTCACACTCAAGTGAGAACCCACTTTACTCGTAAGTGAGGAAATGCGCTCTTGCTTTTTGCCATAGAAGTGCAACTAAAAATTGAAGGGCAAAGAGAGAATATGATGCTGCACTCGAGTGAGACCCATGTTTACTCGAGTGAGGCTCTATTAGAAGCTAAAACGCAGCAGATAATAGAATTTTCCCTAACTTCCAACATGTGTTTCCAATGGTTCCAAAATTCTAACCCAAAGTTACTCCTATATAATTTTACACAAGGAACCCATTGGAAACATCAAAACACCCAAAATCACATTCTATATACAAATTCTTGTCTTGCACAGCACATTACCATACATTACACAATTTCACTACTTTTTCTCCCAATGATGCAAATCAATCCCGATGGCATCAAAACACAATATGACACCATTTTTACCATAATACACTATCTATTTCATTCATTCCATAATTACACTAAATCAGGGCAAATTCCACAATTCACAAAAACCAACCAAAAGTCACAATAAATATATCAAAAGAAAGCTCTTACTCACCTCTTCCTCTCTCCCAAGCTTGTTTCTTGATATCTCAATCTTTCTAATTCCTTCAAGATCTCAAACACCTTGTTTACAAATCTAAAACCATTGAGATAAAGCTTTTATCACTATGAACAACATTATAGAACAGTGTTTGAGCATTAGAGGACAACAAACAAACCATATCTCAACTTTTTCCTTTCTCTTTCCTCCCTTGAGCTCAACTAAAATGAAGGCTAGAAGGGAGAAAAAGAGAGAGAAGATGATAGAGAAGTAGAATTTTGGGCTCCCAAATGGCCCTTGATCGACCTAAGGGAAAAGGGGAGAGAGGAAAAGAGTTTTGACCCTTTGACCAAATCCAATGGCTCATATGGTGACACTTGTCACAATCTTGTTCCCCCATCCATGAGCTCACATAACACAAACACATGGAATTCCACCCTTTGATCTCTTACACATTCCATCACAACCATTGATCTTCAAGTTACCAATGAGTTTCCTCTTCGATAACTGACCAATTGACCGATAACTTTCCAATTTTGCCCCTGATTATGGTAATTGCTCTTAAATCACCACAAAACACATTTTTCTCATTCCATCACACCAATCATGTGCCCTCCCCTTCTCTTTAATGCATTTTAAGCTTTATCACACAATTAAGCTTAAATATATGGTTTAGGCACTGATCACAACACATTCAAATCACATCTTATATCATATTCTCCAAAAGTGTCGGTTTTTTTATATCCCAAGTTTTGATGATAACAAAATGACAATTGTATGCAAATCATGTTTTTTATAAGATTAAGAGAAGTTTACAAAGTTACCAAATGCATATAGGAGTGTTTTCTGGTATCTGCTGCGAAATTGAACTGGAGTGCTCGAGCATAAGTTTTGCACTCGAGCATAGATCCCTTCTATGCTCGAGCAGGTGCGAGTGAAAGCCAGAAAGTGTTCACCCGAGAGGCATGCCACTGTTATTTTCATTGATTCACTCGAGCACTGGAGTTTGCACTCGAGCAGAGAAGCCATTCTCACTCGAGCACATGCAAGTGAAGGTCCGCGAGTGCTTGGCTGAGAGCAAGTGTCATCATGCTTCCTTGATTCACTCGAGCAGAGACATCAATGCTCGAGTATGAGCATTCTGTACTCGAGCAAGGTACTGCGAGTGCTTGGCCGAGAGTCATGAAGTGCAAAGAAGTGCAAGTGTGCTCGAGCACCACCTTATATGCTCGAGTGATACATCTGCACCTGCGAGTGAAAATTCTATCCCTCTCCAAATCTGATGCGAGTGCTTGTCTAAAAGGTATAATTCTTTAGAATATTCTTCTCACTCGAGCAAAAGTCTGTGTGCTCGAGTGAGGGCCTACATCACCTGTGAGTGATAAATTTATCTCTCTGAGTTTCTGATGCGATTGTTGGTATTGAGAGCATATTCCTCTATAATATGCGTCTCACTCGAGCAGGAGTGTGTGTGCTCGAGTGAGGGACCACATCACCCGTGAGTACAAAATCTCACTCTTGTCAAAATGGTGTGCGAGTGATGACCCAAGAAGACACTCCCAGCAGAAAATGCAAGATCACTCGAGCAGGGGGAGTTGTGCTTGAGTGAGACCCCACTTCACCCGCGAGTGTGAATTCTGTCTCTCTGAAATTCCTTGCAAGCACAACCCGATAACTGAAGCACAAAGAGGAAAATAGGAAGATCACTCGAGTGAGCCATCCATGCTCGAGTGATGCTCTGCCAGATCATCAAAAATGCCAAGTCTCACAATGTTCAATCCGAATATGGTTTATTGTTATTTATTCATATCATCATTTCTTGTTATCATTGCTTAACATCATTTTTTAAAGTATTATAAGTGTGATGCAGGAGGATGAACGTTTGAAATTAGTTGTTACGGAGAAAGTCAAAAAACGGCAGACAACATGATTACAAACACATTCGCACCTACCGCATTCAGAATATTCAAACATGCGCGTGTCTTTCAATAGTTGCAAAAGTCCCGCTCCTCAAGCGATGATTTCCCAAACGGGCAAAAACTGAAGCAACTATATATACAGAGATTCAGAGATAGTCAAGAATAACAACGTAGTACAAGAAATCACAAGCTTATACACGAGTTTCTGCTATTCATCATTTTCTTTGTATACACATTGATCTTAAGTGTTTATTCATTTGCTCTGTAAGAGAGTCTTCATACAATTCAAATTCTATGTTTATTTGATCTCAAGGTATTGGGACCTTGAGAGGGTAGTTTTCCTTACGAGAGAAGCAGTTGAGAGAATTCCTTGTTGTACCTTCCACTCATAAGCCTTATAAGATACAAGGAGAAGAGAACGTTGCTGCTCGTAAGACTTACAGTGGTGTAAGCAAGAGAGAACGTTGCTGCTCATAAGTCTTGTATACATAAGCAAGTGAGAAGAGTCATAGGTTGTTTTCTTCTGCACGTAAGAATTGTCGTAAGGGGGAGAGATATTTCTTATTGAGAGAACATTTCTGCTCGTAGTCCGTTCAAGGACAGTTGTTGTTTTGTGGCATTCTGAGAGCCCATTGAATCTTGGAGGTATAGTGAAAATCTCAGTAGATCTTGATCTCTAAGGACTGGACATAGGCCTGGTTGTTAGGCCGAACCAGTATAATTCTCTGTGTTCAAATCTTCTCAACTCTACTCTATCTACTATATTTTTCATATCACCACATCAAGCTAAAATTTTTTAACATCACCCAATTCACCCCCCTCTTGGGTGAAGCTTGTCTCTTACATTTGGTATCAGAGCCTAGTCTTCTCCGAAGAGCCTAACAGCTTGAGAAGGATCCGACAAATGGCAACAATGGGTGAAAACATTCTTCCAGACGGAGCTTCAATCACTAGACCTCCTGGTTTTGCTGGAGAACAGTTTTCGTTCTGGAAACCTAAATTCAGAGTGTTCGTGATGGCCAACGAATACGGATTGTGGAATGTTATACAAGATGGTGACTATGTTCCAATGAAGAAAATCGAAGATAGAGCAGTTAAAAAGAGCCCAGATGAATTTGACGAGAATGGCAAAAGGTTAGTGACGTTAAATAGTAAAGCCATTCTTATGATACAGAGTGCTCTTAGTCAAAAAGAATACTTTCGTATATGTACTCTACCAACTGCCAAAGATATGTGGGATGCTCTTGAAATTGCTCACGAAGGTACATCTGGAATCAAAGAAAATAGAATCAATACTTTAATTACAAAATATGATTTATTTCATATGAAATCTGGAGAAAGTATATCAGAGTTTGAACTCAGGTATACTCATCTTGTTAATCAATTATCTGCTCTTGGAAAGTCGTTTGATCAAAATTCCCAGGTAAGAAAGATTCTCAATATTCTTACGAAAGAGTGGGAAGCAAAGGTGACAGCTATCGAAGAAGCTAAGGGAGAATCTATGAGATCCGTAGCTGCTCTCTTTGGAAGTCTTTCTGAATATGAAGGTAAGTTGAGATTCAAAAAGGAACTTGAAGATTTCGATGATAAAAAGAAAAAGGGAGTTGCACTTAAAGCTATTAAAGAAGAAGAATCTTCTGAGAATGAAGATGTCCCTAATGATGATGAAATGGGAATGATCGTGAGAAAATTCAAGAAATTCTACAGAAGAGGTCAAAGGAATTTCAAGAACTATCAAGGTGGACCAAGCAAGAAAGAAAATAAAGAACAACAGATAGTATGCTATGAATGCGGGAAACCAGGACACATCAAATCTGAATGTTTCAAAAATAAAGACAAAAAGAAGCTGAAAAAGAAAGCATATATATCATCTATATGGGGTGATAGTTCGTCAGACGAAGAAAGTGACAACGACGAAGTAGCAAATCTATGCTTGGTAGCTAAAGAAGAAGAATCAGACTCTGAGGTAAGTGATTCTGAACCTTCCTATGATGAATTGTTATCTGAATATAATGCATTGCATACAGAGTTCATCAAAATTGCTAAAGAAATGGTTAGTTATAAGAAGAAAGTAAAAGAATTAGAAAGTACTGTCATATCATCATATGAAATGTGTAAAGAGAAAGATACGAAAATAGAAGATTTGACAAAAATTGTTGAAAAGTTTACCAAAGGGAGTGAAACTCTCAAGGTTATATTAAATTCTCAGAAAGTTTCATTTGATAAATCTGGAATTGGATATAATTCTGTTCATGATAAGAATAAAGGATATAAGAAGAATAGTAGAGCCTATCTTAAATATTTCAGGAATTCTGTGCATACATCAAATCCATTCGCATTATGCAATTATTGTAATAGGAAAGGACATTATACTTCATTGTGTTGTTTCAAGAAGGGACAGGTTGTTGGAACATATAAATGGGTTCTGAAAGGGACACATACATCACATACTAACCACAAAGGACCCAAGAAAGTGCGGGTACCTAAAACTTGATCATCTTATTCTAGGTATGTCTCAAAGCATCTCGAGCAAACAAATGGTATATTGATAGTGGATGTTCGAGACACATGACTGGTGATAAAAATAAGTTCACCATGCTAGAAACTAGAGAAGGAGGAAAAGTGACATTTGGAGGTAATCAATCTGGACGTATTGCTGGAATTGGTGAAGTAGGAAAATCCGATGGTGTTCAAATCAATGGAGTATATTATGTTAAGGGATTATGTCACAGCCTCCTAAGTGTAAGTCAAAGCACTGACAAAGATAACTGGGTAATTTTTGACTCAAAAGAATGCTTGATAATAAGCAAGAAAGATCTACCTCTGAACAAAGAATCTATCAAGGCAAAGATCCGAGCTCAAAGGGACGGTAATTGTTATACTATTGATTTAAATTCAAATTCTTCTAAAAATTATTTTCTTAGTCGATCAGAAGAAAGTTGGTTATGGCATAAGCGTTTGGCTCATGTCAATATGAATCAACTTGACAAACTGATTAGAAAAGATTTAGTTGTTGGCCTTCCCAAACTCAAATTCAAGGATAATATGATTTGTGAAGCATGTCAAAAAGGCAAACAAACTAAATCTTCTTTTAAAACAAAGTATGAGATTTCTACTTCAAAACCTTTACAATTACTTCATATGGACTTAGTAGGACCTGCAAGAGTAAAAAGTTTTGGAGGAAATTTATATACTTTAGTAATTGTCGATGATTTTACACGATTTACTTGGACTATATTTATTGCTTCAAAAGATGAAACCTTTGCTGAATTCATTATGTTTGCCAAAAAGTTTCAAAATGAGAAAGGTATTTCTATTGTTTCTATTAGGACAGATCATGGAGGAGAATTTGATAATCAACTATTTGAAAACTACTGCAACAACGAAGGAATGGATCATAACTTTTCTGCTCCTAGAACCCCTCAACAAAATGGAGTAGTGGAAAGAAAGAACAGAGTACTTACAGAAATGGCGAGAGCATTACTTAATGAAAAAGAAATGTCACAAGTATTCTAGGCAGATGCAATGAGTACTGCATGCTATATCTCAAACCGAGCATATATCCGCAAATCACTTGGAAAGGCGCCATATGAACTTTACAAAGGAAGAAAGCCAAATATTGCTCATCTTCATATCTTCGGGTGTAAGTGTTTCATTCACAACAATAGTAAAGAAAACTTAGGTAAATTTGATTCAAAGTCTGATGAAGGTATATTTCTAGGATATTCTAATAGAAGTAAGGCTTATAGAGTTTTCAATAAAAGAACATGTACTATTGAAGAATCTATTCATGTTGTGTTTGATGAAATTGAATCTCAGAAAAAACTTATTGATGAAGAAGAAATGGATTCAATCAAGAAAAACAAATCTATTTCAAAGCAGGATGATTTTAAAACAAATGATTTTCAAAATTTAGAAGATATCAATGATCATGCTCAACCTATAGCATGGAAACATATGAAGGATCATCCAATTGATCAAGTTATAGGAGAAATTCATGAAGGTGTCAAAACCAGAAATAGAATCCTCAATGAGGTAACTTTTTCTGCTTTTATTTCTGAAATTGAACCTTCTAATATAGAAGAAGCTTTATCTGACAATGATTGGGTGATTGCTATGCAAGAAGAACTAAATCAATTTCAAAGAAATCAAGTTTGGGATTTGGTTCCTCGACCTAAAGATCATACGGTTATAGGGACCAAATGGGTTTTCAAAAACAAACTTGATGAGTCTGCAATCATTGTGAGAAACAAAGCAAGATTAGTTGCAAAAGGCTATAATCAAGAAGAAGGTATTGATTATGAGGAAACATATGCTCCAGTGGCAAGATTGGAAGCAATACGAGTACTCCTAGCTTTTGCTTGCATTAAAGGTTTTAAACTTTATCAAATAGATGTGAAAAGTGCTTTTCTAAATGGATATATTATGGAGGAAGTATATGTAGAACAACCTCCTGGGTTTGAATATGAAACAAGACCTGATCATGTATTAAAACTTAAAAAGGCACTATATGGTTTGAAACAAGCACCTAGAGCTTGGTATGAAAGACTAAGCAAATTCCTTCTTGATCAAAGTTTTGTCAGAGGCAAAGTTGATACAACTCTATTCATCAAACATAACAAAAATGATATTTTAATTGTTCAAATTTATGTTGATGATATTATTTTTGGTGCTACTAACGAATCTATGTGTCAAGAATTTTCTAAGATTATGCAGGGAGAATTTGAAATGTCCATGATGGGAGAATTGAACTTCTTTCTCGGACTTCAAATCAAACAAAAGAAGAATGGTATATTTATATCTCAGACAAAGTACTTGAGAGAATTGTTGAAGAAATATGGATTAGATAATGCTAACGGAGCTGATACTCCAATGAGTTCTATAAAGTATAGAGGAATGATTGGCTCATTACTCTATCTCACAGCAAGCAGGCCAGATATTCAGTTCAGCGTAGGAATGTGTGCAAGGTATCAATCCGCTCCTAAGGTATCACATGCAGAGACAGTAAAAAGAATCTTCAAATATCTAGGAGATACTTCAGAACTTGGTCTTTGGTATCCGAAAAGAGGGAGTATTTAATGACATATTCAGATTCAGATCACGGAGGATATAAAACTGACAGAAAGAGTACCAGTGGTCAATGTCAATTTCTCGGAGGCTCTCTAGTATCATGGTTCAGCAAGAAGCATAACACAGTTTCATTATCTTCAACTGAAGCAGAATATATAGCTGTGGCAAGTTGCTGTTCTCAAGTGTTATGGTTGAAACAACAACTTCAAGATTTGGGAATTTATTTAAAAGAAATTCCAATTTATTGTGATAACACTAGCACGATAAGCTTGGCCAAGAATCCTGTACAACACTCAAGGACTAAACACATAGACATTCGTCATCATTTCATTCGAGATCATGTTCAAAAGAAGGATGTCAAGCACAAGTGTGAATTCTGTCTCTCTGAAATTCCTTGCAAGCACAACCCGATAACTGAAGCACAAAGAGGAAAATAGGAAGATCACTCGACTGAGCCATCCATACTCGAGTGATGCTCTGCCAGATCATCAAAAATGCCAAGTCTCACAACGTTTAATCCGAATATGGTTTATTGTTATTTATTCATATCATCATTACTTGTTATCATTGCTTAACATCATTTTTGAAAGTATTATAAGTGTGATGCAGGAGGATGAACGTTTGAAATTAGTTGTTACGTAGAAAGTCAAAAAACAGCAGACAATATGATTACAAACACATTCGCACCTACCGCATTCAGAATATTCAAACATGCGCGTCTTTCAATAGTTGCAAAGTCCCGCTCCTCAAGTGATGATTTCCCAAACGGGAAAAAACTGAAGCAACTATATATACAGAGATTCAGAGATAGTCAAGAATAACAACGTAGGACAAGAACTCACAAGCTTATACACGAGTCTCTGCTATTCATCATTTTCTTTGTATACACATTGATCTTAAGTGTTTATTCATTTGCTCTGTAAGAGAGTCTTCATACAATTCAAATTCTATGTTTATTTGATCTCAAGGTATTGAGACCTTGAGAGGGTAGTTTTCCTTACGAGAGAAGCAGTTGAGAGAATTCCTTGTTGTACCTTCCACTCATAAGCCTTATAAGATACAAGGAGAAGAAAACGTTGCTGCTCATAAGACTTATAGTGGTGTAAGCAGGAGAGAACGTTGCTGCTCATAAGTCTTGTATACATAAGCAAGTGAGAAGAGTCATAGGTTGTTTTTTTCTGCACGTAAGAATTGTCGTAAGGGGGAGAGAAATTTCTTATTGAGAGAACATTTCTACTCGTAGTCCGTTCAAGGACAGTTGTTGTTTTGTGGCATTCTGAGAGCCCATTGAATCTTGGAGGTATAGTGAAAATCTCAGTAGATCTTGATCTCTGAGGACTGGACGTAGGCCTGGTTGTTAGGCCGAACCAGTATAATTCTCTGTGTTCAAATCTTCTCAACTCTACTCTACCTACTATATTTTTCATATCACCACATCAAGCGAAAAATTTTTAACATCACCCAATTCACCCCCCTCTTGGGTGAAGCTTGTCTCTTACAGGTTTAGTGATAATCACATTCACTTTTGGAGTTGTAATTCCTTAATCAAATTTTGGGATATTACACCATTACGTATCCATTACTCCTCTCTTTTCTCCATATACACCATCATCTTAAAGTTAATTTCATGTACTGTATTTGTTTTTTGCATGCCTCCTGTTTGGAATGTTTTACCTCCTGCATGGAAGGCTTAGGTAGTCCTCCTTTGTGGATGGTTCAGGTTGTGACCTACATGGAAGGTTTTACCTCCTATATGGAAGGCTAGATTTTTCCATTTTCATACATCTTGTGGTTGTATTTTTATGTTTCAGAATTAAATAATTATGTTTATGAAGTTTCCAATTTATTTTATTTTTGTGTTTAATTTCATCATGTGCTAAACTTTTATTTACCTAGGGTGATGACGTAGCTTTCTAATCACGGATGAATATTAACTTATTAAGTCTAGTTTGAATTTCCCCTATGTGATTGAGTTTTAATTATTGTTCTTAATGCTTTCAATTGATTGGTCACCTTTTGAATGATTCCAATATGTATGTTCAGACGGAAAGGAGATGCATGTGTGCAGATCCTATAATTAAAACCATGACTTGCATATGAAATAGGAATATGTTCATGTGAGTTGTGTAGTCTTACTGAGTTCTATAAATCTTAGTGCATAATTAATTGCTTATATTCATATAGGAATATATTGGATTAGCAATTAATTATAGAATTGCTTGACCACGGAAGAGGCTAGTAATTAAAATAAGGAAACTCGACTGTCAATCATGTGGAATATAAAATTTGTTAAGTGAAATATGACCCCTAGGGCTTTTTTCTCATAGTTGCTTTCATATCATTTGCACTCATATTTAATCATCTTTAATTTCATACTCTCAATTACCAACTAATTGATCGACTAAACAGAATTAAAATTACCCATTTTGGTACTTAGTGATCAATCCTCGTGGAAACGATACTCTACTCACTTCAATATTACTTGATTATGACAGTGTATACTTGCACTATTTAATAGACCATTTACACTCATAACAAGTTTTTAGCGCCGTTGCCGAGGATTGTTGTCATTAATATCAATACCAAGTAATTTTAATACTAATTTGGCCTTTATATTATATTTTTTCTTCTTTTTGGTGTCTTGTGTTTCTTTTTAGGCTTTTGCTTAGTACATGACATATCAAAGAAGACTGAACTGCAACCTCTTGATTCTAAGATCAAAAGAACTTGTCGAAGAAATCGAAGAGTTTGAAAGTAGCCTACTTCAATCCTAAGCAATCCGATGGCAAATCCAAAGGGACACTACTACAAAAAACATTTTTAACATCCCTTTTTTAGGCCTTTTAATGTCTGAAAATAAGGGCACGTCTATGTGAGCGACGTAGTAAAAAATGGCAATAACGTCCGTAGATAAAAGGACGTCTAAAGTCTGGACTTTAGACGTCCCCATTTTAAAAAAGGGACATCTAAAGCACTACAGTGACACTTTAGACATCCTCATTTTAAAATGGGGACGTCTAAAGTGTCACTGTAGCTCTTTAGTCGTCCCTATTTTAAATTGGGGACATCTAAAGTGCTTTTTAAAAAAAATCAATTATATTACAAATCTGAACTGAACAATATTTAAAACCAAATTTTACAGATCATCGTCAATAAAATTACAGATCTAGTGTCTGAAATCCAAATCTACACAATAATAACTCCAAAGCTGAAATCTCATAAGGAGAAGATGAAAACAATAAGAGGAATCAGTTGCAAAAAACTTATCTCCTTTTATTATTGAAATTCATTTTCTTGTAATAATGAATAGAGAAGAGCGACAGGGAGAGATGAACCTCATTTTCTCAGTGAAACGTAGCCATGAAGCATGTTTCAAAGTCCTGATCTACAAACCATAACAACATGAGTTAGAAAATAAAATAGAAGGAAAACCCAAAGAAAAAAGAGAAAGAGGATAAAATAATAAACAATTGTAAGAAAGCATAACAGATCTGGAGGTGAAAAAAAGAGAGAGAAAGGAAGAAGCAAGAGTAAAATGAGCATATAAAGAAGAAGAAGCAAGAGTTAAAACGCGTGGTGGTAATAACTTTACTTATGTTTGCGGCGATGAGAAAAGAAAGATGAGTGTAAAAGTAGTATAAGACTGACAAATAAAGACTGTCAGTAAAAATTTGAATTTTTTTTTACGTCCCAATTTAATTTAGGGACGCCTAAAGTTGTTCAGTTTTTTTTTTAATTTTTTTTATTTTAGACGTCCCCAATTAAAATTAGGGACGTCTAAAGTCACACTTTAGACGTCCCCATATACATTAGGGACGTCTAAAGTTTTTTAATTTTTTTTTAATGAAGGGCGTCCCTCATATATATTTAAGGATGCCAAAACATCAGGGACGCCTTTTTGGCGTCTCATATAATTAGGGACGCCCTTTGGCATCCCTAAATATATATGAGGGACGCCCTTCATTTAAAAAAAATTTAAAAACTTTAGACGTCCCCAATGTATATGGGGATGTCTAAAGTGTGACTTTAGATGTCCCTAATTTTAATTGGGGATGTCTAAAGTAAAAAAAAAATTTTTACTTTAGGCGTCCCTAATTCAAATAGGGACATCTAAAATCTGTAAAGTCATATTTTAGACGTCCCTATTTAAATTGGGGACATCTAAAACTATTCAGTTCTTATCCACAATTACAAAAATGCCACCGCCTTTATTTTTTACCTCCCTTTTTTAAAAAGGGACGTCCTTTAGGGACGTAAAATATATATTCTGTAGTAGTGGGAGAAACAACTGATACCAAAACACTCCGTGACTATGCAACACCAATAGTCATGGGGAAAAATTCTGGAATCTGAAAACAGCCAGTAGTAGTTAACGACTTTGAAATCAAGCCTACAGTTATCCAGATCGTGCAACCAAATCAGTTTAAAGGTTTACCAATAGAAGATCCTAATGCACATATAGCAAACCTTCTAAAAATCTATGACACATTCAAGCATAATGGTGTTACGATGATGCTATTAGACTTAGAATTTTCCCTTTATCACTCAGGGATAAGGCTAGGAGTTGGTTACAACCACTACCAATAGGAAGCATAACTACATAGGATATCATGGCACAAAAATTTTTGTTAAAATACTTTCATCAGCAAAAAATGCTAAATTGAGGAATGGAATTGCCTCATTTACCCAGCATGAACAAGTAAGCCTCTATGAAGCATAGGAAAGATACAAGGAGTTGCTAAGGAGTTGTCCTAATTATGGGCTACCAAATTGGTGGTAACTACGAACTTTCTATAGTGGGATGACGCACTGTTATGAGTGTAAATGGTCTATTAGAAAGTGTAAGTGTACACTGTCGTCAACAACTAATATAGAAGTAAGTAGAGTATTGTTCCCTAAAGTTCCTGGTTAACTAGAAGTTAGCATATCTGCAATTCAGCCCATCTAGATCTCCAAGTTCTTTATTGAGGCTTCTTGGTTTTTGATTGTTGTATCAGTCCTAGCCATAAATTGAGATGTATTCATGGTTAATTGAGCCAGTGCATCCTCCAAATTCACTTTCTGGTGTGGTAGATTTGGTTGTTGAAAAGCTTGCTGCTGGTAGTTCTCTTACGGCTTAGATGCATTTTAATTATTCCTCCAACTAAAGTTTGGATGATTAAGGCAACCTGAATTGTAGGTGTTTAAGAATGGGTCATTCCTTTGATTTCCAATAAAATGAGCTTGCTCCAGCATGAATGAGTGTCCTGCTTGACATTGCATGCTAACATGAGGTCCTCTACATTGATCACAAGCTTTAGTAGGAGTGCTGATTACATTTTCTTAGGTTGTCAATGATCCTACTTGCTTGGATATAGATACAACTTGAGAAGAAAAAGTTGTAAGGACATCTAGCTCGTGCACTCCAAGTGTTTTCTTTGAATTACTATGTTCAGAAAGCCATTGATATGTATTGGCGGCCATCTCCTCAAGTAGATTGTAAGCATCATCTATATTTTTTCCCATTATAGATCCTCCAGCTGCAGCATCTACAAGAATTCCTGAGGTATGCGTCATCCCACTATAGCAAGTTTGCAATTACCACCAATTTGGTAACCCATGATGAGGACATCTCCTTGTATCTTTCCCATGCTTCATAAAGGGTTTCTTGTTCATGATAGCTAAATGAGGCAATCTTATTCCTCAATTTAGCAGTTTTTGCTTAAGGAAAGTATTTCTCCAAAAATTTATGCACCATAAGATCCCATGTAGTTATGCTTCCCACTAGTAATGATTGCAACCAGCTCTTAGCCTTATCCATGAGTGAGAAAGGGAAAAATCCAAGTCTAATGGCATCATCAGTTGAATGTGTCACAGATTTCTAGGAAGTTGGCTATAAGTGCATTAGGATCTTCTGTTGGTAAACTACCGAACTGATTTGCTTGCATTATCTGGATAATTACAGGCTTGATTTCAAAGTTGTTAGCCGCTACTGGTGGTCTTTTGATTCTAGAATTTGTACCCATGACTGTTGGTATTGCATAGTCACGGAGTGTTTTGGTATTTGTTGTTTCTCCCTCTGGATTTGCCATCGGATTGATTAAGATTGAAGTATACTGCTTTCTAACTTTTCTTCAATTTATTCGGCGAGTTCTTTCGATCTCAGAATCAAGAGGTTGTAAGTCAATGTCCTTCGATCTGGTCATATACTAAGCAAAAGCCTGAAAAGAAACACAAAAGAGCAATAAGAAAAAAAAATATAAAAACCAAATTAGTATTAAAAGTACTTGGTATTGATATTAATGACTATAATCCCCAACAATGGTGCTAAAAACTTGTTACGAGTGTAAATGGTCTATTAGAAAGTGCAAGTGTACATTGTCGTCAACAAGTAATATAGAAGTGAGTAGAGTATCGTTCCCTTGAGGATTCATCACTAAGTACCAAAATGAGTCATTTTAACTCTATTTAGCCGATCGATTAGTTGGTGATTGAGAGTACAAAATAAAAGATAAGTAAATATAAATGCAAATGATATGAAACAACCATTGAGAAAAAACCCTATGGGTCAAACTTCACTTAACAAATTCTGGATTGAATCACTTATCTATTCTAGCCTAATTTATTCCACATGATTGAATGTCAAGTTTCCCTAATTTAATTACTAGCCTCTTCAAAGGTCAAGCAATTCTATAATTAATTGCTAATCCAATATATTCCTATATGAATTTAAGCAATCAATTATGCATTAAGATTTATGGAACTCAGAAAGACTGCATAACTTATATGAATATATTCATATTTCATATGCAAGTCATGGTTTTAATTATAGGATCTATACACATACACCTCCTTCCGGTCTCAACATGCATATTAAAATCATTCAAAAGATGGCCAGTCAATCAAAAGCATTAAAAATAATAATTAAAACTCAATCATGAAGGAGAAATTCAAACTAGATTTAATAAGTTAAGATTTAATCTGTTATTATTAAGTTACGTCATTACCCTAGGAAAATGGAAATTTAGATAAAATTAAAAAAAATAAAATAAATTGCAAACTTGATAAACATTACATAAAACTTGAATATTCAATTCTAAAACATAAATATACAAACAAAAGATGCATCAAAATAGAGAAAATCTAGCCGTCCCTTTAGGAGGTAAAACCTTTCATGTAGGTGGCAACCTATACCACCCATAAAGGAGGACTATCTAAGCCTTCCATATAGGAGGCATGCAAGAATTAAATACAATACATAAACTATAAGATGGTGTATATGGAGAGGAGACAAAAGTAATGGATATGAAATGGTTGTAAGTGGAAGGAGAAGAGAGTAATAGATATGAAATTGTTGTGTAAAATGTGAAGGAGAGGGTGGCTATATATAGGAAAGAATGGAGTAGTATAGATAAAGTGGTAGATGAAATATGGTAGATGAAGTAGTAGATGAACTGGTAGATGAAATGCAGTAGATGAAAAGGAATATGGAATAGTAGATGGTTCCTACTCTCAATGAACGTTGGAATGATTTATAAGTTTCTGGACTTGCATACTCGAGTAGTTACTTGAGTATTCATTTAAGTTTACTCGAGTACATACTCGAGTATCATCGGGAAAACTTGATGAACTGCAAGTCAACACACAAGAATAAGATTACTCGGGTAGTGCATGGAATAAACTAAATTTCAAACCTTTGGAAATAGTTGTTTACTCAGGTACCTACTCGGGTAAACATCAAATAAACTTTGGGTTACTCGATGCTTTACTCCAGTAATGTTGGCAGGATTTCAAGGCCGAGAGCACTCAAGTTTGATTACCTTGTTACTCGAGTACATACTCGAGTATACTTACTTTTTGTGCATCACTTACTCAGGTAATGACTTGAGGTTTTCCTTCAATCATAACACTGCATACTCGAGTACATACTCGAGTAATCCACTTAAAATAAAACATTAAATACTTGAATACTAGAGTAATGACTCGAGGAAAATGAAATAAAATTAGATCAAGTTATTCGAGCACTACCTTCAGGCTTTGTGCTTACCTCAGTGAGTTACTCGAGTAGCTACTCGAGTAACATTGGCAGTGGTATAAAGTGCCGAGAGCAACACATTTTCTGAAACAGAGTAACTCGAGTACATACTCGAGTATCATTAGCAGGCCGAGAGGAACTTGAAAACTTTTACATGGTTACTCGAGTACCTACTCAAGTAACATTGGCAGGCCGAGAGCAACTTGAAAACTTTTACCTGGTTACTCGAGTACCTACTCGAGTAACATTGGCAGGGCGAGAGCAACTTGAAAACATTTACACTATTACTCGAGTAACGTTGGCAGGTTACTGGAAGGTGCCTCTGGTTACTTCAAGTTTTGTCTCATTACTCGAGTATGTACTTGAGTAATGCCTTAGAAAAACTGCTTCTGATCAAGTTTCTCAACATTTTCCCTTGGTCTTTCCTCATTACTCCAATTCTTACTTCAAGTGATGCTTATCCCTGTTATTACTTTGTTCAAACTTATTTATTAATCAATTCTTTTTCATACCATTCTTTTGTTATCATCAAAACATGAGATCTAACATTCTCCCCCTTTTTTATGATGACAAAACTTGGTGATTTTGAACAAAATTTTGAAAGTAAGTTCTCACATAAACACATCTTGAATTATATGGTAAAATTTGAAAAACCTTGTTAAGTTTATATTCAAAAATGATTTGAAAAATATTGAGATTATAACATATTCACCTTGCATACATAATAAACTTCATTAGTCCAACAATGTATCATAATTTAAAGCTTAAATGGACTTGAAATGAAATCATAACTTAAATAAACTTGCATTAAACTTAAAAGATGTATATTACAAGATAACAAGATAAAACTTAACAATTTCAAAAGAACTAACAAGATCAAACTTAACAAGTTTCAAAAGACTCCCTAGAACCTTTATACACCTAAATACCCAAAGAGACTCAGAGACTTCCACAAAATCACACCCAAGATCTTCTCCCCCTTTTTGTCTTCATCAATCAAGTGGAGGACTAGAAGGCTTGACCATGGAGATGGGCTTCACAGGAAGAACCAAAGAGTCATCTGAACCAGAAGTATCAAATGAGCTAGAGGGGACAGGTTCAGGCAGATTCACTGGAGGGATATGGATGTCATCTCTGGGAGGGATAGGAGAAGGTTAGAAGACAACCATAGTGGTCTCAACCTCTGGAGGGGTATCAATCTCTAGAGTATGATGTTCAGAGGAGGAGGAGGGAGATATTTCCTCAGTGTGGGTAGGTGATGGATTAGGTTTAGGAGCGGTTTCAGGCTGAGGTTTATGAGGGGAATCATCAATGATGATATGTATGGTCTCGTTGGTGTCTAGGTTATCCACTGAATAAAGGATGTCTTTGGCTTGAAGCTCAGGTGGACTAGAGACCGGAGGAATAGAGGGTTCATCCTCAGTGAGAGGAGTATCAGAGGGAGGGTTCTCTGGAGGTGGAGGTGCAGAAGAAGATGGACCGGCAGAAGGTCCAGGACCCAATGAGTCCAATCGTGCCAGAATCAATCTCAGAATCTCACCCTGGGCACGTTGCTCAGCTAGCAACTCCTCATGCCTCTTATCCATTTTCTTAACCAACTCTGCCATTTTGTAGTTCATGTTGGTTATCAATTCAGCATTCGTGTTGGCGATATCCACATGGAATCCTCTGAGCATGTTTTCCATGAAGTGCTGGAGAGTGGCATTGAGGAAGGATGGTGATGATATGGTGGCAGCTGGAGCCGAGGACTGAGTGTCGTCTATCTTGCTAGTCTCAGCCTCAGTCTTCTTCTTCTTCTTTGACCCAGACTCCAGAGGGCCTTTGAGAGGGATGTCAATATTTAGCTTCCCAATTTGATTTCTCCCAACCGGAGTCATCCTCTCAATAGGCTCCTTGCTATCCAAATACCATATCTTATTCTCTTTCAGAATAAGTGACACTATTTGAGGATATGGCATTGGTGTGGTAGCCTTCCCATCTACTCTATACCTCTTCATTTCATAGAAGATATACTCCCCCAAGTCCTTCTGTTCTTTCAAGAGAAGTGAAGCAAACCACCTAAAGTCCCTATCAGAGAAGTGGGTATAATTGTTGGCCTTGTTCACAAGGGACCTAGAATAGATGTACCATAGGACCCTATGATGATCACACATATCACTTGGTTTGAAATTTAGAGGGCCAACTAACTCTCCGGGCTTTAGGATAGAAAATATTTGGTTTGGTTCGAGTTGAGAATAAATATCATCTGGGGGGTTCTCGATCCCTAACCACATGTTTATCCTAGAGGGTGAAATAAGAATCTTTTGCCCTCTCACAATAGTGGTCATCTCTTCCTCAGCTGAGGTTCTGTTAGGCTCATCTAGGATCTCAAGATTACAACAAAAGTGTGTGATCACTTTTGTACAAAAAGGTAATCTAATAGAAAGCCAAGGCATAAAAGGCTCTAAATAGGAACTAAGGTCATGCTTCAATACCTCCTGAAGTAATTTGAGATCCACATAGTGTGTCTTGCACACTTTCCTCCTGGAGAACTGAGTGAGGTACTTTGGAGACTCCACTAGCTTGCTGACATTGAACCCTTTAGGGGGGTCAGTGATCTCCTCTTCTGGCAACTTGGACTTCTTTGAAGATTGTCCCTTCTCCATCTACTCTAGAATGCCAGCCATAGCCTTAGCCACATTCTTGTCATACTTGGGCTTTTTAGAAGGCTTTGGTGTGAAAGAGGGGGTAGAGGAGTCAGAGGGAGTAGGTGAGGGAAACTTAGCACTTTTTCCTCTCCCAGTTGAGGTGCTCTTTTTGGATTGAGCCCTTGTAACAATAGGCTCTTTGATCATAACCCCTTTTGGTTTCGGTTGAACTTGAGGTTGGAGTTGGATTTTGGCCTTTGATCTCGGGGTAAGTTTTCTTCTCTTAGTTGGAGGAGAAGAAAGAGAATCAGGTTGTTGTTGAGATTCAAAGGAATCAGTGGGGCTAAGATTTTTAGTTATCACCATTCTGAATGATTAAAAACTGAAATTCCCTGAAAAAAACAGAGACACAGCCGCCGGTTAGGGCACTGAGAATCTAAGCAAAATAGGAGGTTTTTGGTGATGAAATTTGTTGGGTTTTGACCGAAAAGATGCTAGGAATCTATTGTGAAAAGTTTTTGTAAGAGGGTATAGTGATTTACTCGAGGAGATTTTATGGAAATAACCGTGTTTGTGACAGATAAAAACCTAAAACCCGACGTTACTTGAGGCCTTACTCGAGTAATCTTCAAGTTTACTCAAGGCCTTACTCGAGTGATCATACAGAAAATCTCTAAAATAATTCATTTAAATTGCGTACCTAGCATGAATAATATTGTAATTATCCATGTATGTTCCCTATATCATTTGCAACCAATTTTGAGTAGTTTTGAGTCGTTTTTCTCCAATTTGGAAATCTGGACTTGCAGTTACTCGAGTCCTTACTCGAGTAAGCTTCAAGTTTACTCGAGGCTTGCCTCAGGTAACCTGTCTTTTCAACTTTTGACTCTTCATTTCTTTGTAAATGAACCGTTAGATTTAAATTCCAAGTAACTTGATCCGTTACTTCCAGTTTTGAAGTCCATTACTCGAGTACATACTCGAGTAAAGTGTTACTTTACTTCAAATTGTTCCTCGGGTAATGCTTCTCTGTTAGTCATAACTTCAAGTTGGTACTCCAGTAAATGTGTCCTCTGATAACCTCTATTTTTGTTTCTCAAAACAGAATTTCTACCTTCCTGCAAAACAATTTTCTATACACTTCGATGCTTAAATTAATAATCATCAAAACATTATCAAATGACTTCATCTAATATTATGAGAAACTTAAATAACTTACAACTCATTGGGATTTACCATTCCCAATTCTCTTATAATGTATAGAAATTGATCTTTTGCAAGGGGTTTTGTGAAAATATCAGCTAGTTGAGGATGAGTAGGAATGAATATCACTTTCACATCTTTCTTTTGAACATGATCTCTGATGAAGTGATGTCTGACATCGATATGCTTGGTTCTAGAGTGTTAAACTGGATTCTTTACCAAGCTTATCGTACTGGTATTGTCACAATAGATTGGTATTTCTTTGAGATAAATACCAAGATCTTGTAGCTGTTGTTTTAACCAAATCACTTGTGCACAACAACTTGAGACTGCAACATATTCGGCTTCCATTGATGAAAGAGACACTGTATTTTGTTTCTTGCTAAACCATGATACAAGAGATCCTCCAAGAAATTGTCCTTGTCCACTGGTGCTCTTTCTGTCTGTCTTGTATCCTCCATGATCTGAATCTGAATAAGCAACAAGATATTCACTTCTTCCTTTGGGATACCATAGACCCAATTTGGGTGTGTCAGCAAGGTATCTAAAGATTCGTTTGACCGTTTCAGCATGTGATTCCTTTGGTGCTGATTGATATCTTGCACTTATACCAACACTAAATTGGATGTCTGGTCTGCTTGCCGTGAGATAGATTAATGATCCAATCATTCCTCTATATTTTGTAATGTTGTAGTCTTTCCCTTTGACATCAGCATCAAGCAACGTTGTTGAGCTTATAGGCGTGTCCGTGCCATTTGCTTCATTCATTCCATACTTCTTCAATAGCTCTTTCAAGTATTTTGTTTGAGATATGAAGATTCCATTCTTTCTTTGTTTGATTTGCAAACCAAGAAAGAAATTCAATTCTCCTATCATTGACATCTCAAACTCTCCCTGCATTATCTCAGAAAATTCCTTACACAGAGATTCAATAGTAGCACCGAAAACAATATCATCAACATATATTTGAACAATTAAGATATCATCACATTTTCGTTTTATAAATAGTATTGTATCAACTTTTCCTCGTACAAAACCTTGATCAATAAGAAACTTACTGAGCCTTTCATACCATGCTCTAGGAGCTTGTTTTAAACCATATAAAGCCTTTTTGAGTTTGAAAACATGGTCAGGTTTAGTAACATCCTCAAAACCTGAAGGTTGTTCTACATATACTTCTTCTATGATGTATCCATTTAGAAATGCACTCTTTACATCCATTTGATAGAGTTTGAATCCTTTGATGCATGCAAAGGCTAAGAGTACACGTATAGCTTCCAATCTAGCCACTGGAGCATACGTTTCCTCATAATCAATCCCTTCTTCCTGATTATAGCCTTTGGCCACCAACCTTGCCTTGTTTCTGACAATAATTGCAGATTTATCGAGTTTGTTCTTGAATACCCATTTAGTTCCAATGATCGGATGATCCTTGGGTCGGGGTACCAAATCCCAAACTTGATTTCTCTCAAATTGATTTAGTTCTTCTTGCATTGCTATAATCCAATCATTGTCTGACATGGCTTCATCAATGTTAGAAGGTTTGATCTCAGAAATGAATGCAGAAAAACTTACTTCATTGAAAATTTTATTTCTAGTTTTGATCCCTTCATTCACATCTCCTATGACTTGATCTAAGGGATGACTTCTATTGTATTTCCAGGCTTTAGGTTGACCTAGTGGTTGCTCTTCTTCCTTAGTTTCATCAACTTCTGGAATAAGAGACTTAAAAATAGATTGACCATTTTCTTGATTTAAAACAACTTCCTGTTCTTCATCAATGATTTTGTCAGAGGATTCAAATTCATCAAATACAATATAAATTGATTCTTCAACAACACATGTTCTTTTATTGAAAACTCTATATGCTTTACTTCGGTTAGAATATCCTAGGAAAATTCCTTCATCAGTTTTAGAATCAAATTTTCCTAAGTTATCTTTACCATTATTATGAATGAAACACTTACAACTGAAGATGTATAGATGAGCAATGTTTGGCTTTCTTCCTTTGTACAGCTCGTATGGTGTCTTTCCAAGTTTTGTTCTGATATAGGCTCTATTTGAAATGTAGCATGCTGTACTCATAGCATCAGCCCAAAACACTTGAGACGCGTTCTTTTCATTTAACATTGCTCTAGCCATTTCAGTAAGCACTCTGTTCTTACATTCCACGACTCCATTTTGTTGAGGTGTGTAACCCCCTCAGTAATTATATCCGAAATACACGATTAAAATGAAATAGAGACCAATAATAATCAAATAACATTTACTAACCCATCACATGATGGGGTTTTCAAAAAAATACTTTTGAAATCATTTATAAACTTGGTCTCAAATTCACATTTCGAATACAATTACTCCACGAAGATAAATCACATTTAAATATATCAGAGTACGCAATGTAATAATCCCGGCAATCCCGGGTTCCTTACATTAATTCAAGCCTTACAGGGCATATTCGCCCTTTACAATTTTCCAAATAAGGGATTACACAAATTCTCATATCAAATACATACTCGAATATACATTCCAACCTACACAATTATATATCCAAATATACTTAATCCCAAACATGCATTGATAACCACCTATCACAAGATTACAACCCGAACGAGTCCCGTCACCTTTGATTGCTTACTCCATCCTCGATCCACCTACCCTGTCTAAATTGTTGGTAGGGGAGGGTGAGATTCGAGAGAATCTCAGTAGGGAAACATTATCAATATGCAGGCAAGATAAGTGTTTAATGCATGACATGCTTGCATCACATAACTCATGCACACATACAATGACAAATCTATAAGCTCAATGCTTCGAACGATACACATATGGCCATAGCATATATTGAAACATAGCTTCAAATCATTCATACATGTTCCACATAATCAAGCAAAGCAACAACATGCATCAACACATTAATACATTTATCAGAGCATGCAAGAGAGATAAGTTCCCTACCTCTAGTCTTTTCTCCTCGATTTGCGTGCCAGCAACTCGGGGCTTCACATTCGATCCTACAATGTCAAATGTACTATTTAGACACTTCCATAGTGTTTCTGGGGGTTATATGAGGCTATATTGAAAATTTACTAAAATACCCCCGGGGACCCCGCCCGGCCCCGCCGTACCCGGTCCGGCTGTACTTTTCTTGTAATTTTGACATGGGCTATTCTGACATATTTTCGCCCAAGGAATCCATTTCCGGACTCAGAATTATCAAATTCAATGTCAAATTACGAAATTGCCCTTGGCAGCCCTACTTTTAGGGTTTTAGGGGTGTTTCCGTAATTATGCTTTCTCGGCCTTTTTTGAAAAAGTGCCCAACTGTAACCCCACCTAATTTTCGCTCCTGAACTCAATGGAACCATCAAATCATTGAAAATCCAACTCTAAGACCCATTTCTAGAGCTGGCCGAAATTTATGAGTTCTCCGGGGAAAATCGGGGTTTTACGATTTCGGCTCCGTAAACGCGTTCCTTTCTACTCCTAACCACTTTATTGACTATTCCATTAGGTTACAACTACCATTTAGTATCAATTTGGGCAGCATAACAGCCCCTACAACCCATTTCCATAAATTAAAACCAACGGCAATCCGGCAAAATTTCACCGATTAAATTGCCCACAGCAGCTAGAATAGTCAATATACAAGAGTTTGGAAGTTACCTCAAGCTCCTTCTAGCTTTTCTCAAAGATGGCTGAAAACCCTAACTTTCAAAACACCAAAATTGAGCTTTCCAAACCTTAAAGAATAAAGAGGAGTAGTTTAGAGTCGGAGTTATACGCGCTAGGAGCGAAATCGTCGGAGAAATCGGCTTACCTTGTGATTTTTCTTCTCTTTCTCTCTCTAAACTCTCTCAACTTTCTCACACTATGTTCAGGTTCTGTGCGTGAATGAGCAGCTGAAGATGAAGAGAAGATGTTTTAATTCCATGCTTATGTCATCTTGCCTTTTGATGATGTCATAATTCCCAAAATTGGCATTTTCGGATTTTCTGGCAGATTTTCTGCCCAATCTTTGAAAAATCATAACTAATTCTAGAAAAATTGAAATGAGGTGATTCCAAAGCCAAGTGAAAGATATTTAAGTCCTCTTCATAGGAAAAATATTTTCCAATACTAGAAATCACCACAAAATTCCAGAATTACACAAATGTCATCACTGCCCCAAAACAGAGTCTATTTTCGACCTCAAACTTTGGACAGTCATATCTCCTAGTTCCCAACATGAAATGGCACAAATTATATGTCCATTTTGAAGCTTTGGATGTGAAATTTAATACTGGAAAGTTTCATAATTTTATGACATCATTTGCCTAGTAAAAACGTCCACACGAGAAGACTGCTCAGACAGAATTCACACTGGACAGCATTTCCAGTTTTGCAACCAATGTGTCCAATCCAATTTAAATCAATTCCAATGATTAAATACCACAACATGACACCATTTCCATCACAATATCCCATTCAATTCTTCCCTCTATTCTAAGTCAATTTGGATGTTGATCCACAATTGAACTCAAATACAGGGTTTGGGCGTTGCTCGTAACACAAGCGACTACAATCCACTTTATATTCTCTAAAAGGGTTCATTAATCACTAACCACGTCCACTTTTGTAGTCATTAACCCCTAATCACAATTTGGGATCTTGCTAAACCAGGGCTTAGCAATCCACTAATCTCAGGCTTATTCTCTATCCTTGAGTCTCAAAATTCGGGGTATTACAAGGTGTCCTTGGAGCAGAGAAATTATGATCAATGCCATTAGTATTACAATATTCTTCAAAGGCTTGATTTTCAAATTCTCCACCATGATCGGTCCTAATACCTGCAATGGACATACCTTTCTCATTTTGCACTTTCTTGGCAAAAACAATAAATTCTTCAAAGGTCTCATCCTTTGATGATAGAAAAATAACCCATGTAAATCTAGAGAAGTCATCAACAATGACCAATGAATATAAGTTACCACCAAGACTTTTTACTCTTCCTGGACCAACTAAATCCATATGTAATAATTGTAGTGGTCTATTTGTTAAAATCTCATTTTTCAATTTGAAAGATGATTTAGTTTGTTTACCCTTTTGACATGCATCACAAATCAAGTCATTTTTGAAATTTACTTTGGGTAATCCAAGAACTAAATCCTTTTTGAGTAGTTTGCCTAGTTGATGCATATTGACATGAGCCAATCTCTTATGCCATAGCCAACTTTCATCGGCATTACTCATAAAACAATTTTCAGATTCATTTATACTAATATCTAGAGTATAGTAGTTACCTTCCCTTTTTGCTCTGAGTTTTGCCTTGATATTTTTCTTATCAAGTTGTAAGTCTTCCTTGTTGACAATCAGACATTCCTCTGAATCAAATATTATCCAGTTGTCTTTATCTGCACTTTGACTTACACTCAGCAAATTATGACACAAGCCTTTAACGTAATATACATCTTTGACTTGTATTCCTTTGTCATTTTTTATTTCACCAATTCCTGCTATCTTTCCGGATTGATTTCCTCCAAATTTTACCTTTCCACCTTCCTTAGGTTGCAATGTGGTAAAACTTTTGAAATCTCCGGTCATATGTCTAGAGCATCCACTGTCTATGTACCACTTGTTGTTTTTGGATGCTTTGAGACATATCTGCAATTGAATGACTAAGTCTTAGGTACCCACATCTTTTTGGGTCCTTTTGGGTTAGTACAAATGATTTTCTGAATATATGAACCTTTAGGCATCCATTTGTAGGTTCCTATATTTCCTTTCTTCTTATGAATGCATGAAGAGGTATAATGACCTTTTCTATTACAGTAATTACAGAATGCAAAAGGATTTGATATATGCACAAAATGCTGGAAATAATTCAAATATGACTTACCTCCTACTTTCTTTTTACCTTTCCTTCTATCTGATTTTGGATCATATCCAATACCAGATCGATCATTTACACATCGTTGTTCTTTTAAAATTACACTTAGCATCTCACTTCCTTTGGTAAACTTTTCAAGAGTTTTTGTGAGGTCAATGTTTTTCTTTTTCAACGAAGAACAATTTTTACAATTCTTTTCTGAACTTTCTTTAAGTTCAATTTCAAGAGCTTTGTTTTTCTTTTTGAAAACAATTAATTCTTTAACTACTTTGATGAATTCAGAATGTAAAGCATTATATTTAGAGAGTAATTCATCATAGGTAGGGTCAGAATCATTTACCTCTTCTTTTGTCTCTTCTTGAGCAACAAGACATATATTGGCTACTTCTTCTTCATCACTTTCTTCGTCAGAGGAACTAACTCCCTATATAGCAGATACAAAGGCCTTCTTTTTGTTAAAGAATTTGCCTTTTCTCTTTTCTTTGCTCTTTTGATTCAGTTCTAGACATTCTGATTTGATATGTCCTGGTTTTCCATATTTGTAGCAAATGATATGATCTTTGTTGCTAGTTCCTCCTTTTTGAAAATGTTTAAAGCCTTGACCTTTCTTGTAGAACTTTCTGAATCGTTTTATGATTAAGCCCATTTCATCATCATCAAACTACTCATCCTCATCTTGATTTTCTTCTTTTGCTTTTAGTACTAGACCTTTCTTTCTTTTGCCATCGATGTCATCTAGTTCCCGTTTGAACTTTAATTTGCTTTCATATTCAGAAAGGCTTCCAAATAGAGAAGCAACTGATCTCATTGATTCTCCTTTTGCCTCTTCTATCACAGTGACTTTGGCCTCCCACTCTTTAGAAAGAATATTCAAAATCTTTCGTACTTGGGTATGTTGATCATAGACTTTTCCAAGTGCTGCAAGTTGATTAACAAGATGAGTATATCTAAGTTTGAATTCAGAAATTGACTCACCTGATTTCATTCAAAGTAGATCGAATTCAGTTATCAATGTGTTGATTCGATTCTCCTTTATTCCCGAAGTTCCTTCATGGGCAATTTCCAGAGCTTCCCACATTTCCTTTGCTGTTGGGAGTTTGCAAATTCTGAAATATTCACTCTGACTCAAAGCACTTTGTAACATCAGAATTGCCTTGCTGTTGAGAGTGATAAGTTTCTTGTCATTCTTATCATATTCCGCTAGCGTCTTGGGAATTTTCTGAGAATCTACAATCTTTGTAGGTTGATAGTTTCCACTCTCAATCACATCCCATAGCCCATATTCAGTAGCCATCACGAATACTTTGAACTTTGCTTTCTAGAAAGAAAAGTTTTCGCCACTGAAACCTGGAGGTCTAGTGATGGATGCTCCGTCGGGAAGAATTCCTTCACCCATGATTGCCATTGGAACCTTCTTAGGCTGTTAAACCTTAACAAGAAGATCTATGCTCTGATATCAAATGTTAGAGCAAGCGTTTCACCCAAGAGGGGGGTGAATTGGGTGATACTAAAATTTCGTTGCAAATATAAAAACTTGACGGTGAATATAAAGCAATAGAGAGTAAGGAGAAATATCACTGAAGTGTACACCGGGAGTTATACTGGTTCGGCCACAACCACTTTGACTTACGTCTAGTCCTCAGAGCTTCTCTGAGAGTTTCACTATAACTTCCAAGATTCAGTGGGTTCTTGGCACCACAGTACAAGCAAGTTCCTTCACCTGGACACTCGCTCCCCCTTACAAGTTGTAATCCAATCCCAACTCAAGGTTCCACAACCTTAAGTTATCTCAATAACAAATATTGAGTTTGAATGAAATATCTCTCTCACAGAGTGAATAAGAATCACTGAAGCATAGAATTACAAGTATAATGTAAAACAGAGTAGTGAACTTGATGATACGTTCGTGTGTATGTTCTTGTTATATTTCTCAGTTTGGATGTTCCCATATTTATAGATACATTGGTAATAATTGTTGGAATGTTTTTCTTCATGTCCGTTGGAGCGTGCGCAGCCACTATTGACATTTCCAGTATTTGAAAAACATCCGTTTGTGGTAGGTGGCGGTGGGTGACATTTGAACGTTGCTTTTGACTTTCCATATTTGGTAAAATCTCGTCATTGTTTATCTATGGATATGCTCAAAATACTAATACAATAAAAGGTTAATCATATAGGAAACAAATCAATGAACGTTGGAATGATTTATAAGTTTCTGGACTTGCATACTCGAGTAGTTACTCGAGTATTCATTTAAGTTTACTCGAGTACATACTCGAGTATCATCAGGAAAACTTAATGAACTGCAAGTCAACACACAAGAATAAGATTACTCGGGTAGTGCATGGAATAAACTAAATTTCAAACCTTTGGAAATAGTTGTTTACTCGGGTACCTACTCGGGTAAACATCAAATAAACTTTGGGTTACTCGATGCTTTACTCCAGTAATGTTGGCAGGATTTCAAGGCCGAGAGCACTCAAGTTTGATTACCTTGTTACTCGAGTACATACTCGAGTATACTTACTTTTTGTGCATCACTTACTCGGGTAATGACTTGAGGTTTTCCTTCAATCATAACACTGCATACTCGAGTACATACTCGAGTAATCCACTTAAAATAAAACATTAAATACTTGAATACTAGAGTAATGACTCGAGGAAAATGAAATAAAATTAGATCAAGTTATTCGAGCACTACCTTCAGGTTTTGTGCTTACCTCAGTGAGTTACTCGAGTAGCTACTCGAGTAACATTGGCAGTAGTATAAAGTGCCGAGAGCAACACAGTTTCTAAAACAGAGTAACTCGAGTACATACTCAAGTATCATTGGCAGGCCGAGAGGAACTTGAAAACTTTTACATGGTTACTCGAGTACCTACTAAAGTAACATTGGCAGGCCGAGAGCAACTTGAAAACTTTTACCTGGTTACTCGAGTAACATTGGCAGGGCGAGAGCAACTTGAAAACATTTACACTATTACTCGAGTAACGTTGGCAGGTTACTGGAAGGTGCCTCTGGTTACTTCAAGTTTTGTCTCATTACTCGAGTACGTACTGAGTAATGCCTTAGAAAAACTACTTCTGATCAAGTTTCTCAGTATTTTCCCTTGGTCTTTCCTCATTACTCCAATTCTTACTTCAAGTGATGCTTATCCCTGTTATCACTTTGTTCAAACTTATTTATTAATCAATTCTTTTTCATACCATTCTTTTGTTATCATCAAAACATGAAATCTAACATAATCTACCCAATCTCTGATAGTTAATAGGTAAGTCCAGTTCAAGTTGTGCCAAAGAAAGGTGGAATGATAGTAGTGCCTAATAAGAAAAATGAACTGATTCCACAATGACCGATAACTTGATAGAGAGTGTGCATCGACTACAGAAAGCTTAATAAAGCCGTTAGAAAAGATCACTTCCCTCTACCATTTATAGACCAGATGTTGGACAGACTAATTAGAAAAGCCTATTATTGTTTCCTAGTTGGATAAATAGGATATAATCAAATTACAATTGTACAACAGGATCAAGAGAAAACAATTTTTACATGTCCATATGGTACCTTTTCCTTTAGAAAGATGTTATTTGGTCTATGTAATGCACTAGCAACATTTTAAAGGAGTATGATGGTGATCTTCTCAGACTGGTGGCAAGGTTCATTGAGGTGTTCATGGAAGAGTTTTTAGTTTTTAGAGAATCATTTGATCTTTGTCTTTCAAATCTTGAAAAAGTCTTGTAACTTTGTGTGGAGACAAACTTTGTTCTAAATTGGAAAAAATGCCATTTCATGGCGAAAGAAGGAATCATGATGGGTCACAAGGTATCTGATCGAGGCATTGAAGTGGACTGAGCTAATATTGAAACAATTGAAAAGCTATCACCTCCCTCCTCAATCAAGGGCATTCAGAGTTTTTTACGACATGCGGGCTTCTATAGAAGATTCATCAAGGAGTTCTCAAAAATCACAAAGCTACTTTGCATGCTGTTAGAGAAAAACACTCCCTTTGTGTTTAATGACTAATGCTTATTAGCCTTCCAAATTTTAAAAAAGTTCCTTGACTTCTACACCAGTTATCAGAGCTCCAAATTGGAACCTTCTATTTGAAATGATATGTGATGCAAGTGATTATACAGTAGCTTTTAGGCAAAAGAAGAGATAAGGTCTTTCATGCCATCTATTATGCTAGCAAGACACTCTCAGACACACAGCAAAATTATGTAACAACAAAAACGGAGCTCTAAGCAGTAGTGTTTGCATTCGATAAATTAAGAGAATACTTGATCGAGTCAAAGGTCATTGTCTGGACATACCACTCAACAATCAAATACTTGATTGAGAAGAAAGATTCTAGGCCCAGATTGCTCAGATAGGTACTCTGCTATAAGAATTTGACTTAGAGATTAAGACAAAAAAGGGACCAAGAATCTCATTACAGATCATCTTTCTCAATTAGAGCCACCTAAACAAAAGCGATAATCACTAATCCAGGATAATTTCCCAAATGAGCAACTTTTTATCAGGCAATCACAACCTACCCCTTGGTATGCTGATTTTGTGAATTATTTGGCAAGTGGAGTAATGCCTTATGAACTTTCTAAAGTACAAAAGAAGAAGTTTCTGGTTGATATAAGTTATTATTTTTGGGAGGATCCATTTTATACAAACAATCCCCAGATTGAATTATCAGCCGATATGTTCCTAAAGAAGAAATGGTCAACATCTTAAATCATTGCCATTTATCCCCATATGGTGGTCATTTTAGAGCGAATAGAATAGCTACTAAAGTCCTTTAATTAGGGTTTTATTGGCCCATACTCTTCATGGACGACTACAGAATTGTGGCAACTTATGACAGATGTCAAAGGATGGGAAATATCTCAATGAGTCATGAAGCCCCTTTAACCAACATCTTAGAAGTTGAACTTTTTGATATATAGGGGATCAATTTTATAGGGCCTTTCCCATCCTTATTTAGCAATTAGTTCATTTTAGTAGCTATTGACTATGTCTTCAACTAGGTTGAAACAACTGCTTTTCCTACAAATGATTCATGAGTGGTTGTGAAGTTTCTGAGGAAAAATATTTTTACAAGATTTAGAGTGCCTAGAGCTATAATCAGTAATGGAGGAAGGCATTTTTGCAATCAGTAGCTTTAGTCGGTGTTGGCTAAATATGGAGTAACTTATAAGATTGCAACTCCATATCATCCATAAACTAGCGGGCAAGTGGAAATCTCAAACAAAGAATTGAAATGGATCTTAAAAAAGATAGTGAATTCCAACCGAAAAGACTGGGCATAGAAATTAGATTATGCACTTTAGGCATATAGAACTACTTTCAAGACACCAATTAATACATCTCCATATCAATTGGTCTACGAAAAAGCATGCCATCGTCCAGTGGAAATAGAGCACAAAGCATATTGGGCAATAAAAGCCTTAAATTTTGACTTAAAGGAGGCTGGTGAGAATAGGCTTCTCCAACTCAATGAGCTGGAAGAATTCAGACAACAAGCTTATGAAAATGCCAAGTTATACAAGGAGAAGACAAAAATGTGGCATGACAAAAGAATTTTGAGGAGAGAGTTCACACTAAGACAAAAAATGCTTTTATACAACTTAAGGTTCAAGCTCTTTCCAGGAAAGCTAAGATCTAGATGGTCAGGTCCTTTTACTGTAATTCAGGTATGGCCATATAAAACTATGGAGATTTAAGATGGTGATCAAAAATTCAAAGTGAATGGGCAAAGGCTAAAAGAGTACAATGACAGTGTACTCAACACTTTGAAAACTATCATCACGTTTAAGGAACCAACAGGTAAGCATTCCTTCTAGAATGGAAAACAAAAGAAAAAACATAAATGAAAAAAAAATTGGTTTGGTTTTTTTCGAACAAAAATGTTAAAGAAGGGCGGCTATTTAGGAGGCAACCCAAAACTTCTTTTCCTTGCTCACTTCTCTTTCTCACTCACTGAAACACACTGCACTACATCAGAGATTTTAGTTTTCATCATTTTCATTACAAATTAACATGGAGGAATCTCCTTTAAAGCTTAAGAACATGTTCCCCACTCTTCCCAAAGATGTGCTTAGGAAGATCTATAGCTGTCAACTTGAAAGGATGAAGATATTCAAGCGTTTGGGCCTTCCTGAGGATGTAGTTGGATCATTGAAGCTAAGGTACGTTTAGCAGATGAGATTCATAAGTCAATTATTAAACCTATGCCAGGAATAGGAAGAAGTTCTTAGTCCCAAAAGAGAAGAGCTAAAAGAATGCAGATCTGCCATAAATGTGCAAGGTGGACATGTGATCAGTGCTGTAAGAGCAAAGGTATGGTTTCTATAAATCGAGAAAATAAAATTAAATTCATAAAGGACGAACTAAGTAAGGAGTCATTGGATGATATCATTCAAACTCTTGAGACACATCCGAGCGGTGATGTTCATCATATTCTTCTTGATTTAATGGATATATTCAATAAAGAAAAAGACCCTATTTGCCAGTTTATAAGAAAACTGGATGGGAAGTAAATCCTTGATTCATAGAAAGCATTTAAGCCATTACTGAACGTAAAACCAAAAGAAAATGTGAGCCAAAATCACAACTATTGTTCATAATCATGCTTTTGTCTAATTTGTCTTATCTTTTCAGTTACTTTTGACTTTCCTTCTCATTTTGTTTAAATTTCTTTACGCAATAGCTTACAAGTCATTCATGTCAGAAATTTTTTCAAATTGTTTTTTGAAAAATGCATGATTTGCATGATCTGGTTGTCGTTGTTTTAGTATTATATATATGCACTCTTCCACTTCTAAACACAAATGGTCTGAGAGAAAAGAAGAGAAAAAGGGTATCACACAAAAATGTAGATTTACATTTATTTGCATTTTTGGTAAAACTAATTCATGCAAGGATGGTGAGTTTCTGAATGCAGCAAAAGAACTTAGAATTGCATTAGCCTCCAGAAAGATCAACTTTATATACGAGGGAGGCATCCAGGGCCTAAGGGGAAGCATGGCCGTTTCTGCATCCATCAATGGAAGCAAGGGTTTAAGTGTAAGGATCAAGGAGTTAGAAGATCATATCTTTTCCTTAGGACAAGAGTTACAGGTTTCAAGGTTGCTTCAATGAATAGGACGAATGTTCTACCATGCTTAAGCTTTTTATAGCTCTTCCTAGTGGTTTAGAGACGTTGGATGGGATTTTTCGCATTGCATATTGGGCTAAGTTAAACTTTCACAAAAAGCCATTAGGATTGTTAAATATTAATGGTTTTTATGATGATCTGTTGTCTTTTTTTATCTTACAATGGAAACAGGATTGATACCCCAAGTGACTCATCACCCCATAATTTTTGCACTTACTACTGATCAGCTGCTCAACCAACTGCAAACCTATGAACCTAAACCAGATATATTAGTCAAGCAAATAGGTAGGCAATCGTCAGATAGCAGTCAGAAGCAGAATTCAGATACCACTCTTTGGTTGTAACTCTCCTTAATCTCTTGGTTTTACTCCTAGCATTTTGGTTTAATTTATTATGTGTTAATGTTTGTGAAAACAAAACAAAATTTCTAAACTCTAAAAGACCTTGAGGACAACGTCTAATTTAGGTTGGGGGAGGAGTAGTTAAAAAAAGTAGAAAAAAAATTATTTAGTTAGTTAGTAAAACCATTAGATGCATAGGGTGTGGAAAAAAAATGGCAAAGTAAGGAGTTAGTCTTGACTCCTGAGACACATTTTATTAATTGCATTTTTTTGTTCCTTCTTAAAAAAAGGAAAAAATTAAAAAAAATCATCCTGTTTAAGTGCTTTGAAATGATCATAAGAAGTATATAAGTTTTGAGTATGGATCAATTGAATTTAGAGATTTCATAGCATGAATGAACAACTGATTGTTGCAATTGGTGAAAAAGTTTGAGATTGAATGAGCTGAGTTTGAAAGCCCTAACCATGAGCTTTTGAGCCTGTAATGATTATTTCTCTTGTGTGTGATATTCACCTATTAAGTTGTCACTCTAGATCTTGCTTTAAATCTAGTTGAAATTATATCTAACATGCACATTCAAAAATGATAAAGGCATTCATTTCTTTTTAGCCAGAGCCAAATAGCCAACCTTGCAATTATATAGTTGATAAGCTCCTTTAAGCCTAATTGATTGTTTCTTTGTTCTCAACCTATTAACATGCGTTTTAATGATATATCAAGTGCTTTTACCTCATTCGGAAGATTAGTAGAGCATTTGAAATTTTTGTAAAATGGTCTTTGGATAAGTGTGGGGGTGTATATATCATTAACTTTAGAGTTGTAGAGTTTTATGCAAAATAAAAAGAAAGAGAGAGAAAAAGAATAAAATATATAAAAAAAATATTGAGTATTTGAAATAAAATTATGGGTTGTTGTGATGAGATAAATTTATAAGTTGGCCCATTTTTCAATTGCTTTATTTCTTAAATGTAGCCCTTCATATCATGTTTTACATTCCTTTTACCTTAAACCCATTACAACCCTTAATAAGTTCTTTTGATATGAATTATGCATGTGAATTACATAGTGGAGATTGAGATTTTAGCAAGACTATGGTAGTGCAATTTTTTTTTGTTGAATTTGAGCGAAATACTTACCCTTAAACACTTGAAAGATAGAGAGAGTGAGTTATAATTACGAACTCAGTTCATTCATTTCAAATAAAGTTACCATTTTATATTTTTATTGAGTCATGAATACTAGATCTCTTTATTCTTCAATTGTGTCTTGCTTATGACTTGACAATTTTGATTTTTTTAGAAGCACTTAGTAGTCACTCCTTGTACGAGGACGTCCAAGAGCTAAGCGTGCGAGAATTTGATAAGTAAAATATTTGCATATTTATTTTCCCTTATATGATGATTTTAGGGATGATATTTGAGCTCAATTTAATGAATTTAGGTGTAATTGATAAATAAATAAGGATTTTGGCATAAAATAGAATTTCTTAAAAAAATACTAAATCAGACCCTATTTCAGTTTTCAGGCAATATCTGAAGCTCTAGATGTCAGATTTGGACGTTTTTTATATGGATAAAAAGCTAAAAAAGAGCTCTACAACTTTTATGTTGAGTCCAAAACCCAATCTATTTCCAAGAGTTTCAAATTTTGCTCGGAAGTTGAGAATGTGATTGATCATAACTGGAGCTGTAAATATTGAAATGAGGAGTTTCCACTTGCATCTCTAAGCTAAGATCTAGAGCTGCCACTTTCATGAAGATCAAAATGTGAAATTCCATCAACCATTTCATCTTCCACCTACATTTTCATCTACCGTTCCACCTACTATTTCAACGACCGTTCCACCACCACTTCACCCACTACTTCATCTTCCATTTCACCTACTTCATTTTTCCCTATAAATAGCCATCCTCTTCCTCACATTTGAGACACACAATTTCATATCCATTACTCTCCTCTCTTCTCCACTTATGCTCTATTTCATATCGATTACTGTCCTCTCTTCTCCACAGACACCATCATCTTTGAGTTAATTTCTTGCATTGTATTTGTTTCTTGCATGCCTCCTACATGGAAGGTTTTACCTCCTGCATGGAAGACTTAGGTAGTCCTCCTTTATGGATGGTTTAGGTTGCCACCTACATGGAAGGCTAGATTTTTCCATTTTGATGCATCTTGTGGTTGTATTTTTATGTTTTAAAATTTAATAATTATGTTTATTGCAATGTTTATGAATTTTTCAATTTATTTTATTTTTTTTAAATTTCATCATATGCTAAACTTTCATTTTCCTATGGTGATGTCGTAGCTTACTAATGACGGATTGAATCTTAACTTATTAAATGTAGTTTGAATTTATCCTTCATGATTGAGTTTTAATTATTATTTTTAATGCTTTTGATTGACTGGCCATCTTTTGAATGATTTTAATATGCATGTTGAGACCGGAAGGAGGTGTATGTGTATAGATCCTATAATTAAAACTGTGACTTGCATATGAAATAGGAATATGTTCATGTGAGTTGTGTAGTCTTACTGAGTTCCATAAATCTTAATGCATAATTAATTGCTTAAATTCATATAGGAATATATTGAATTAGCAATTAATTATAGAATTGCTTGACCTTGGAAGTAACTAGGTATTAAATTGGGGAAACTTGACTATCAATCATATGGAATAAATTGGGCTGGAATAGATAAGTGATTTAATCTGAAATTTGTTAAGTGAAATCTGACCCCTAGGGCTTTTTTCTCATAGTTGCTTTCATATCATTTGCACTCATATTTAATCATCTTTTACTTTGTACTCTCAATCATTAAATAATCGATCGACTAAATAGAATTAAAATTACCCATTTTGGTACTTAGTGATCAATTCTCGTGGAAACAATACTCTACTCACTTCAATATTACTTGATTATAATAGTGTACACTTGCACTATTTAATAGACCATTTACACTCATAACGGCAGTCTCTGTGCCGGGATAGTGAAACATTTCCATACAGGCATTCATCTATGCCAGGACAATGAAACATTTATGGCCAGGCAGTGGTCTACGCTGGAACAGGGGATAAATAGGGTTCATACAGTTATATGATCCTGGATAATGCATGCAACCAATGAGGGCAACAAGTAAGGGTCATACAGTCATATGATCCTAAATAATGTATGCATCCAGGCCAGTAAGGGCACAACTGTGTTGTACCCCAATGCCAACAGACAGTTAGGTTTATGGTGTTATAATTCTGTTACTTATATAGTGCATGGTATATTTATTTATCACATTTTCTATGAATAATTGTGTGTTACTATGGAGGCCAAGTAGGATCTAACTAAGGTAGTAAGAAAAGGGTGGGCAAACAGAGCAGCCTCACCTATATTGTATTTGATAGTGTGAAGCACCAGTGTTGATCATCCCAAAACATAATATGCCCTTGATTGTCAACAGTGTTACAGTATGTGTGATGTACAGTATTACACCTTGTGTGGTATACAGTGATATAGCAGTATGGTGTACAGTATTACACCCTGTGTGGTGTACAATGCAATGACATGTATGGTCAATAATCATACAACCCTTGTGGTTTGTGATGACACGTATAAATACCCACTAATATTGGCAATAAGCCCCAATGTACATGTTTGTATAGGGCAGTAATACCTAATGAGTTGTATGTCTTGAGGTTATTAGTCTCGATACGCATTCATCAAAGATGATGAACTGTATGTGCATAGGCCATAAGACCTAATAGACATGTATGTCCTTGGCCGACAGAATGTGATGTATTTGAAAATTGTGATGAGTAAATGCTCAAGATATAAGACTCTGTGTGCAAGATTGTATGGGGCCGCATCCTTAGGCTATAAGATCCTATATGCCACTGATGTTGTAGCGGACTAGTGTGTCCAGATGCCAAAAAACCTTGCAAACCTATGTATCTTTAAGGTTGGTAGATGTATTTAGAATTGTAATGGGTAGTGACCGGAGTATTGGGGGCAGAGACCCTCGAATGTACTATCTTATATGCCAGTTGTTTATGATGCATACCGATTATTGAATGTCATTACGATGAATGCAAATGCTTAATACTATCTGAGATATGTATTAAGAATATAATGATGGTTGTGTTGTATGGTTTGTGAGCATGCACATGAAAGAGATAGATTAAGTGATAAAAAAAGGATTCCCCAAGGTATAGGTGATTCTATACGATGTCCAAATTTCGAGCATAAAATTTATTGAATGGGAGGAGAAATGTAACATCCCAAATTTTGGTCACCAAACTTCCTTATATTTAAGGGAATAAAATGGTGAATTAAAGAGCACAAGAAATCACAAAATGTAAGGTCAAAATGGCAATTTGTCATATTAAGCAAGAGGCAATTATTTTCTCTAGATTATTTGCCCATTTTTGTCCCAAGAAGAGATAAAGGAAGGGGAAAATAATTTATTGTGAATTTATAGCAATTTTTGGCAAGTGGTCAAAAGAGAGGAAAAAGGAATTAATGGCAAGAGAAATAATATTGCCAAAATCAAGGGCAAAAGAGTCAATTGCCATTTGATCCTGAGGTTAAAGTTGGAAAACAAATTGGAGGGTTAGGATTTGCTCTTCAAAAGTAAAAAGTAATTACGAGAAATGAAAAGCAAGAAGGGAAATATATATACTCGGTCCAAATTAGAAATAAAAAGGAAGCACTTTTGGCCAAGTAAAAATAAGATGCAATTAGTCAAAGATCATATGTTAATTTGATTAAAATATTATTATAATTAAGGAGGTGGAGAGGATATTTCAAGAGGCAATTAATCCTCTTCCAAAGCCTCATATTCGTCCAACTAGAGCAAGAGAAAAAGAAAGAAGCCAATTAGTCAAATATCTCATGCTAATTGACAAATTTAATATTATTATTTGAGGAAGAATTTGGACCACACCTTTTACCTTTTCTCTAAGGCCAATTTCGGCCAAGTACTTAGGTTAAAGAAGGAGGAAAAATATGAACCTAATACACTCTCTCTTGCTCTCAAAAATCCTGGCCAAGCTTAAGAAAAGAAAGAGAAAAGAAGGCGAGTCTCAAGGTAACTCTTCTAGCTCAAATCTCACCTTCTTAATCACTTCTTTAGCTCAAAAGCTCTTCATGAATCTTGTTCTCCTCTTCAAAAGCATCATATCTATGGTTTTTCTTTTTGAAGAGGAGGTGTTTTGAGGCATCTTGCAAGAGCTAAAGTTAGAGAATCAAAGAAAGAGCTCAAGAAAGAGCAAGAGGTGAGTATGAGCATCATTTTGACATATGTGTTGCTTGATTTGGTTGAGTTTTTGGTGGGTTGTTTGACAGCTCTAAATTTAGTCTTTTAGGGTTTATTAGGGTCCATGATGCTTTCATCTCATACATGTGATTATATGTTGATTTGGAAGCAATGAATTAAGTTTGATAATTAAGTTGTGAATTGGTTGCTTGTTGTAGAAAACCTTAAAATTCTGGTCTGAACAAGGCATTAAGAAGCAGTGGGAATTTGGTCATTTTGACATTACCATTGTGTTTAGAATGCAAAATTTTGTGGGAATATGAGTGTTCATGATTTTTGGAAATTTGTATGCAAATATGGAATTTATTGAAGTTCAAAAAGTAAATGTTGTTTGCTTGTTTCATTGTGAGGCAGTGTTGTTGTGCAATGTATTTCATTAGCCAAACCAAGTCCAAATGTAATGAAACTTTCAAAGGCTAAAGTACACATCCTGGGCTTTAATTTGATAGATATTATAAGAAATTTGGACCAGTGGAATGAAAGTGATGGATTTTTGAAGTTCTGCCTTGTTTCTAGAATGTAATCTAGAACAATATGGGAATTCATGAAATTCTGTAATTTTGTGGTTTTATATGGTTGTGGTTCATATTTGTCCTATGTAGAGGACTTGAAGAACTTTCCATATAACTTTGAACCACTCCATTTCAAATTTTGTAGATTTAGTTATGATTTTTCAAACTTGGGTTAAAAAACTAACAGATTAAAGTAACTCACAAATTTAAGGCCTTTTAGGTAAATTGGAGCAAGTATGAGACCAAATCATAGATTCATGTCGTAAAGGCCCATGTTGTCCCATTGGAGATTCAATTTAATGGTTCCAATAATATGGATATTTATTTTGGGCCATGAGAAGTCAAGAAGAAGCATCTTCAATGGTTGGAAAAGAAAAAGATACAAGAGGAGGACTCAAGACACAAGGTAGTGAACTTATCTCACCTGCATGTATTTGATATTTGTACTTGTGTATTGATGCAAGTGATTGCTTTACTTGATTATGTGAAACATATATGAATGATTGAAACTCTATTTCTATTTATGCTATCACCATAAGTATATATGTTGTCTGAAACATTGAGCACGCAGATATGTCATTGTGTTAGCATTAGTTTATGTAATGCAAGAATGTCATGCATTAAGTACTTATCTTGCCTACATCATGGTACTGTTTGCTACTAAGATTCTGTCAAATCTCACCCTCCCCCAACCAACCATTTAGACAGGTGATTGCAAGAGGCATGCTGAGAACAGAAAAGATGACTACACGCAGAGAAATGTTGTAGTGGAACAAAGACTGAGGGATGTCTGAGTTTCATTAAACAAGTTTGGACAATTCTAATATGTCATTGTGTGACCTAGTACCATGTTGTTGCACAATCCTAATATATTTAAGACATTGGGCTCAACTGGGCTTAGTAGTTTACTTAATTTAAACTTATTCTTTATATTCTAAGCTCACAATTTAGGATGTTACAATTTCACTCTTTCTGCCTGAATGCAAATGAACAAGAGGGAGCTAAGGTGTAGTTTATTTAAGTGTGGTTTTGTGTATGTGGCTGTCGGGTATTAGAGTGTGAGAGGTTGTGTGTATGTGTGTGTTGAGAGAGAGAGAGAGAGAGAGAGAGAGGTGAGTGTTTCTAATTGGAGGGAGTATGTTTTTATCCTATTAGGCCTACTCATAAGGCTTTCCCCCTCTAATTTGTCTAATCTAAAATCCTTTAAATCTCTTGGGTTCCATAATTTATCTTATTTTTAAGTCTGTATAGTAAAATTATTAATTTTTCCCCTTTTCAAAATCTGTATTGGCATACTATATAATTTTTATAAATGAATCCTTAATATTTTAAAAGGATTCTCTTTCTTAATTAGCTTCTTTAAGCCTTAAAATAATTTTCCTGAAATTTTCAAGCTAAATCATAATCTCTAACTATTTTTCCTTGAATTTTTAGGAAATTAGGCTCTTAAATTCCCAGAAATTAGCTTTAAAATTATTTAGGTCATTTTTGGGGAACTAAGCCTATTTATAATTTCTCTAGCTCCCCATAATAATGTTTCATACTATTTTCTCAATATATCTGGCCCTTAAATAATTTTGGCTCAATTAGGCTTAGTAGTTTAATTAATTTAGACTAATTATTTATATTCTAAGCCCACAATTTAGGATGTTACATTGTGCAATTTGGGCACTATTGGCCATTTACTTGGTCAGTGCAACTTTAAAAGAAAATGAGAATGTTTTTTTTTGGCTTTTTCTCTCTCTCTTCTTTTTCTTTTTTTAATCTCATCCTTTTTTTATTTTTTTTCTATATTTTTATTTAAATAAAATGAAAAAAAGAAAACTAAATATTGCAAATAGCAATAACAACAACTTGAAAAAACGATTAGGCAGTGAAAGCAATGGAGGGAACCAAGCTCTGATACCAAATTGACGCAGGATGAGGGAAAGGGAGCTAGAGGAGAGAATAAGATAGAAGAGACAGAAGGAGATGAGAAAGAATAGAAGAGAGAAAGAGAGAAAAGGGGATGGAGGACAACAAGAAAGGACGGAGAGAAACCAACTGAATAGAGGGAGGAGAGAAATATATAAAGGAGAAAAAATTTAGTAATTCATACTATTCAATCATCACTACTACAAAAAGATTGAAAGGTGGCGCATATTTTGTGGCACTTCTTTAAAGAAGTGCCACAGCTGCCCTTTTTTTTTTTTTTTTTTTTTTTTGGGACCAGCTGTGGCGCCTGGTCCACCAGGCGCCACAGCTGGTGGGGCCAATTGTGGCGCCTGGCAAGGCAGGCACCACAATTGGCCAGCTGTGGCGCCTGGTGGACCAGGCGCCACAGCTGGTTACACCCAAAGGTGGTGCCTGCCTTGCCAGGCGCCACAATTGGGTCCTAAAAAAAAAAAAAATTAAATAGATAAAAAAAAGGGGCAGTTGTGGCACTTCTTTAAAGAAGTGCCACAATTGCTTGAATAATGAATTTTTTCAACTCTCCCGCCAATCAGATTTCCCTCCTTTAACTTTACTTTTTATCTTTTCCCTCTCTTTTTCCTTTTTATTCCCTCTTCCATAGCTCATGTTGACGCCTCTCCCCCGTAAAAGATATCACTTTCTCTTGCACAACAAAAACACACACTCGTCTTCTTCATTAAATTCTCTTGTCCCTTTTTCCATTTTGTTTCGTCTGTCCCCACTTTTGTTCCTAGTTGTTCCCTTTTCTTCATACTCTCTGTCTCTCTTCCTCTTTTGAACCCCACTACAGTTGATCCCTACTGATCCACTCCACAGCTCACATTTGCTCATCCTCGTCACTCAAGCTAGCGTCACCAACGTAAGAAGAAGATTGTTTCATTCTAGCTTGCTTTGTTTAAATTTTTTTAGTAATCTTTTAATTTACTTAATCAGTTGTTGATGTACTGTGTTCACATATCAAGTTCTTGTATTGTGATATTTTTTATGTTAGCTTTGGAGAGTATTAATGTAAGAACATTATTGTTGAGGAAATGACAATAAATATATTGTTGTGTAAGAAAATTATTGTTGGGGAACTTGAATTTTAAATGTGAAAATTATATATATATATATATATAATAGGTTGAAATATAAAATAGAAAGATTGAAAATTTGAGAGATGATAAACATGAAAGCAACTCATTATAAAATAAAGCTTCACAATCAGGAAGCAAAAAAAAGGACCACAGGAAAGAAAAGAAAAAGAAAACGCAAAAAAAAATAAAAAAAAAAAAAATAATAAAGGCCTTTTGTGGCGCCTGGCCAGCCAGGCGCCACAGGAGGGATGCCTCCCAACCAGGCGCCACAAAAGGCCATCCCTCCTGTGGCGCCTGGCCAGCCAGGCGCCACAGGAAGTTAGCCTCCTGTGGCGCCTGACTGGTCAGGCGCCACAGGAGGCTATTTAAAAAAAAAAAAATTTAAATAGCTGTGGCGCTTCCAAGCGCCACAGCTTTTTTTAGTAGCGTTAAGATAGGTGGCATTTCGCAAGCGCCACAGCTAATGCAATTATAAGCGCCACAGATTTGGTTTTTTGTAGTAGTGCATAAAGTGTGCAAAGCAAATGAGTTGATGTACTATTTATAGGCCTTAACCTAACTCTAGGAATTAATGATGAATTATTCTAGAATGCAATTACAACAAATAGGAATTGATAATAAAACATTATAGAATTCTAAATTAAATGCAAATAACATTAATGGTAAAAGATGACAATCAATCAACATTAAAACAAAATATTCCCTAATCATCTTATTAATAATTAAAATCCTTGGTTGTCTTTAAATCTTGTCGAATCTCCCATTATTATTCTCATCTTCCTTTTCGATCTCCATTAGCAGGTATCTTAAAAATGAGTAGCACTGCTTTGTTGACCAAAAAAAAAAAAGTAGCACTGCTTTCAAAATTATTCATTGCATCTGTTAATAAATTTTTCAAACTTTTATTAGCACATGTTATGGGGTGGATTTATTTGGAATACATGGGATTTGAAGAATAAATAGCATTGTTACTAAGATTTTAGAAGGTATATTATTCAGGTAAACAAAAAAAAGAAAAAAAAAGGAGGTTTAGAAAAGTATTGCATATTTTAACAAATTTTAGTACTTTGATTTTCTACAACAAAATAGTGATTTGTGTTAAAAATTTCTCCTAAAAAAGGCGGCAAAAATTTCTTAAAGGAAAAGTACTGGGAAATGAGTTTATATATAAGTTATAGTATAGAATATTTATTTCTTTTTTTTTTCTTTTATCTATAATTTTCCGTATCTGCTAACTGTTAAAATGACGACAGAGATTTAACAAAGGGATAACATTGCATCATTTTTAATATTTAAGTGGCAGTTGAACTCTAGGATCAATGCATCTGAAAAAACCCTCATGCGTAACTTGTGATACTGAGATTGTGAAATTTTTATTTTTGGCCCAGGCGAATAACATTATTACATGCACGATCCTCATGTGGATCCTACTCGTGTCTATTAACTTGATTGTTTTGTAATTTTCAAGTTTTAACTTGCGTTTCAACACATTAGAAAAGATTATCAAAATATTGTCATTTCGTTGATGGAAATGGTTACAAGAAAGAAACCAACAAATGAGATGGTCGTTCAAAGTTTGAATTTAAAAGATTAGGTTAGCAAATCGTCACCCCATTCCATTATTAATATTTTAGATTCCAATTGGCTCCCGAGAGATTATAATTGGCATCATATTGTCACATACATCACCACTTCTAGAGTTGGCCTTAGATTGTTGCACTGATTTACCTGGAGCGCGAATCGATATGAAGGAGGTGGTAGTATTACCTCACAAAATCAAGACCTCGGTTTATAAAAAATGTTAGAGGCACCAACTAACTACTTGAATAGTTGTTAAATCAAATTGTAATTATTGTTTCTTTTACACTTTGAAAAATCCAAAATTTAATATATTTTATCCCACCTTATTCATTTATTTTGGGACTATTTTTCGCTAATTTGAATTTATTAGATAATATTTGGATTGTTAGCTAATTTTAGGAAATAATATAAATATATTTTATCCCACCTTATTAATTTATTTGGATTATTTATCTTAAATTGATAATATTCTGGCTGATATCTTGTAATTGAATAATATTTTCAAATATATGATAAATCACGGTCTCATTTAATTCTTTCAGGTCAAGTAAAAGCATATCAATAAATCCTAGCAGAATTATCAATCCAACCGCTAAAGTTTAATGGGCCAACTCAATTCTAATGGGTTCAATTCTCGCACCCTAAACTTTCTCATTCTCCTATAGAAAAACGATCTAGCCACCAACATCAAATTCACGCTCTCATTGAGAGCCAAAGCTCACGGTTACACGCAGAAAGACGTTTCCCTTCTCCATTGAATTGTCATTCATCTTCAACAACTCTCTCTATTCTGCCACGTTTATCACCTCACCCACAGCATCAATTATTGCCATCTCTCTTTAACTTTGACGCCATTCACGTGACCTATCATTTATTCAACCATAATTCTCATATTTAACTCAGTTACCACACTATTTTCCACCCATTCTTCAACATGTCCGAGAGTTGCTTGGTCTTTGGAAGAGGAAGGGAGTTAATGGCAGCGTGATCTTGCTTGGGAGACAACTTAGGAGGAGTATGAAGGAAGCTAGATCCTGGGACTTGCACTTGAAGACCACAAGGGAGTGTTTTTTCTTTTTATCAATTTATTTCAAGACTTGAGGTTATTTAGTTTTAAATAATTTTAAGTTGTATTAATTGATAACAATCTAGTTTTAGATTGTAGACATATTCATTTTGGATTGGATTGATATTTTGAATTGTTTTGTGTCAAGACAATTGCTGAAATTTTTGTTTGCAAATCTTTGGATTGTCAATTGAATTATTAATTGAGTTTTCATTATTAATTTAATTGTCAATTTGGTTTTTCCCCTTCATTGTTTAATTGGGTTGGTTAATTGTTTAGTTGTTTAATTAGACAATTGTAAACATGATTTTCAAAATTAATTTGAAATTATTTAATATTGGTTTTAATGGGTTTAATTAACTAGCTCGTATTTCGTTATAAATTTTTTTAGTGGAGTAAGTGTTATTGAACTTGAGGGTTTTCCATGTTTCAATTAGGTGATTAAATTTATTAAATCCTTTCTTTTATCAATCTCCCTTTGGTTTAATTAATTAATTTGGGCTAAGAATGATAACTCTATGTAAATCCTAAGTTAGTTGTTCCCTTCACCGTATTTGAAGAAAACCTTTGCTATCTTTTCTTATTTGACTTTCTTATATAGTAGTTTATTTCTTTTCCTTAGGATTTCAACCCCCCTTTAAAAAACCCCCAAAAATTGCATTTGTATTCATTTATGTTAGTCTCATTCTCATATAGGTTTTAGAGTCTTTTACATTCAGGTAGTAGTATTTTGCATTTTAGCTTAAATTCATTCAATGACATATTTCATCACCTAAATTCAACCAAAAGAAAAACCCATAGATCATTCCTTGAGAGAATGACCTAGGTTACCACTATATTGCATTTGTAGTTGGTCCTAGTTTAATTGATTGCTTTAGAAATAAAAGCACATATCAACTTTTCCCCCCTTTTTTTTTATGTGAAACTTTAATGTCGAAAAATGGAATGATCGTTGCCTTACGATTTTGTATTATATTTTATAACGCATTTAAATTTTGAATATTGGCATATTGCAAATCGAGTTACTATTGGATTTCATTAATGAGAACATTAAATCTTTATCTCTACTCTTTATCTATTGTAAATTGGGCACCACTAGTATTGTAGATCTACTGTACCAATGATGCCCAATTTTCACTTTCTTTAATAGAGACGTTAATTTTTTTGTATAGGGAAAAGGGGGAATATATGACATGTTTTTCTCTTTCGTTTATCTTGTTCCCAACCTGCCGCAAAAGATGCTACTGATATTTTGAAAAATTGTTTGAGCCTCTTTGACTTAGTGCCTGAGCCTCTTTTTAAACTCCCAGACTCACGTTACTGAATTTTTTAAATCATACAAATCAACTTAATAAATTGACTAAATTATAATTCATCCTCAAGCTGTTTATGTTGCCGCAAAAAGACGAAGAAGTGGTATCTCCACACGCAGGTGCGTGTTGCTTGTCTCCAGCCATCATTTCCGGCGATGAATCGCCTCTTTGAGCTAGAGACTGTCAAAAAGTCCTGCTGTACGGACAGTTTGGAAGGAGCGGTGAGCCATTTACAGGTTGGGAGAATGGCGTGGGGAGGTTGAAGATGCTGAGGAATGAACCAAGGAGAAAGAGGAGAGGTTGGTCTGAAACTCAATCTTGGTCCTCATGGCTTTGGATTCTTATCAACGTGGTGAGATTTACACTGTCCAAATATAGTTTCAATGGTCTGGATTTTAAATTTTCAACTGATTATTAAATCTAGATAGTCCAGACTAGGAACTCATCACTTGGTGATGAACACCTAAGCTGGATCCTTTTAACAGTAATTATCAACAGTGTTAGTCTTTATTTAACAGTTCTAAGTTTCAGAAACTAAAGGATATAAAGGTGTAAACTTCAAGGGGAGCACATTTTGTGCCATCATTTTGATAAATATAGTAGCACATCACTTAGGCAGTCCAGATTTAATTTAAGTTAATATAATTTTTATATTTTAAGTAACTTTTAATTTAGCATATGAAAAATATAAAATAAAGATAATATTATGATTATCACTCCTAAGAAAAATAAACGTATCATTTAAAAAATATAGATTAAAAATTTTAAAATTGGTGCATTTAGATTAGATTTGAAAGGTCTAAATCTCATTATAGCGATGAGCATTGAGTCATGAGCACAAAATGAGGGGGAAAGGGGAAAAAAGTTTAGAGGCCAGATTCAATTTTAAGATCAGTTTTGTTTTTTGCATTTCTTTTTAGTTGGACAAACTGATGGCCAATGAAAAAGGAATCTTACAAACCACAATTTCAAGCCCACCGTTATGGGAGTTGCTTAATTTCTTTTATGTTTCGCCCTGTTGCCTTTGTCTTTTTGACAATTGTATCAAAATTTGTCGAAGGGTACCTTGTTTTCTGGACAGGGAGCTGGGAAATTGTTGAGCAATTTTTTTTTTTTTCCAGTTAATGTTGCACGAATATTCTTTAAAATTGTTATGATTTTCCCATACTATTTTAAATCCCCAGAATTTTATAATTAAATTAAAAAGAAATCCTAAATTTTTTGTTCTTTGCTTTATCGTTTCATCTGCTGAAAGCCTGTTGCAACCGATGTATTAGGTATTATTTTGCCATATTATATACTCCTTCCTTCTGGTCATAAATATAGGTGGGTAACTAATTCGTATTTTAAGAAAATTATATATGAAAAATGTGTTAATTTCTCTAAAATACTTTTTTTTTTACTGATTCGTATTGGAAATTATTTTTCTTTTGCCAGGAAATTATTTTAATTTATTGCTCGCATGGATATACGATTGATTCTATGAAAGCTTTATTGGGTTCAATGATATGCCATTATCTGGTACGGAGTTAATCTCAGAACTGGTTCGAACCCAGATTTCTCCCCCTTTAAGTTTTTGAAAAATTGAAATGATGTTTCTAAGCTTTATATTATAATGATAAAGGTGCAAAAACTGTTTGTACGTTTTAATATAATTTTAAAAATAACTCTACATTATATCAATATGATCTCATAATTATTTTTTTTAATGAGTCTATTTGGGTTCAGCGCAAAATTTCCTTTTCTATTATCCTGCTAAATTGAATTCTTGTCGTGTTTGTTTGTTGGTAGAATCCTCATTTTACTTTTGATGTAAATTATATTTAAGTTTAATTTTGTATATTGACCAGGCAAATGGTTGTTGCACCAAAGGGTGAGTTGTCTATATTCATAAAGTCAACCTCAACATTTAATAATGAGCTTAACCACTTAGTACAACTATTAACCTCTGAAGGCGTATAATTAAAAGTAACAAACTAATGTTGATAATTATATATTTAATCTCAATTGTAAAGGACAGTGGATGAGGGGAACAAATCATATTAGTCTCAAGGTTTTGATAGAATCATTGTGTCTGGATTTAATTTTTGGGAAGCATTGAACCCAATTAAGCTTTCATAGAATCATCGTATCCATGTGAGCAATAAATTAAAATAATTTCCTGGCAAAAGAAAAATAATTTCCTATGCGAAAAAGTTAAAAAAAAATAGTATTTTAGAGAAATTAACACATTTTTCATATATAATTTTCTTAAAATACGAATTAGTTACCCATCTATATTTATGACCAGAAGGAAGGAGTATATAATATGGCAAACTAATACTTAATACATCGGCTGCAACAGGCTTTCAGCAGACGAAACAATAAAACAAAGTACCAAAAATTTAGGATTTATTTTTTAATTAATTATAAACTTGTGGGGATTTAAAATAGTATGGGAAAATCATAAGAATTTTAAAGAATATTCATGTAACATTCACTGGGGAAAAAAAATTGCTCAACAATTTCCCAGCTCCCTGATCCGGAAAACAAGTTACCCTTTGACAAATACAATTGTCCAAAAGACAGACAACAGGACGAAACATCGAAGAAATTAAGCAACTTCCATAATGGTGGACTTGAAATTCTGGTTTGTAAGATTCCTTTTTCATTGGCCATCAGTTTGTCCCATTTAATTTTCTTTTGCTAAAAAGCCAAAGTGACGGTGACTCTTTCATGTCTTGTAACGAGTCAAACGCACCACTCCACATAAGACTCACATGCTTGTTCACACCAAAAGTGAACATAATATTCATATAAGCTTTTATAGTTTTTTTCACTAACGTTGTTTTGGGGATACTCAATAGTCTGCTAGAGATTATTCATCAGTCAAATGCGCTTTATATGATTACTCCTACTGAAGGTAAATATGAGCTGTACTTTATAATTTGAATTACAAAGCATATCTTATATCAAGGGCTGGATTTTTTAGCAAAAAAAAATATCAAGGGCTGGATACAGTATATGCGTATTAACAATTTTTTTTAACACTTCCATAGGGTCAATTAAGTTTTTAGAATATTGTATTACCTGCCAACAGTAAAATTCATTCATATAAAATAAAGTAATAAACAAAGGCAAGCAGACAAACCAAACTAAACAAAGTTTCATTGGAAGGTGGCAGCTTGCCATGGACTTCGAATGTTTGGTCTGATTAGTGGACACTTTTAATCTTTAATGCTTGCCATTGTATCACAAAAAAAAAAAAAAGCAAAGAAAGAAAGAAAAAGGGAAAATCTCCTATAAAGCTAATTAAACTAGAAAAACTCTAAGTCGGGTTGGTAAATTCAATAAATCTCTAATTGAGTCATTAACCCAATTTTAGATTTCAAAATATGAGTAAAATAACTTTAATGCCCCCTCCTCTCTCCTCATTAAAGAGTTTTATTACTCCCTCCCTTATGTTTCCCAATATGTATATATATCAAAATTAATTTTAACACAACAAAATATGATTCATATATAGTTCAAATATATTAACTATGATCAAAAGAGAAAAAAACTACAATATTTTGAACAAAGAGTTCATTTTATTAACATGAATTTTTTTTTTCAAAAAACTTATAATATATGTCACTATAAAAAAGATATATTTTATTCAATATATTAATTAAGTCTAAATTTTACTGTATTTTTCACACACACATATAGATGTTTTTTGGAAATTTTTATATTGATGTAAACGGGTTTATAAAATTTTGAGTGCATTTTACATCTTTTTTCTAAAATATCGTATCCAAAGAAGTATATGAAATTTACACACTGCTTGTTAAAAACAAATAATTAATATTAAAAATTTATATTAAAGAATTAAAAACTTAAAAATTGAAATATTAACTAAATTACTTTTTTAAAAACTCATATTTATGTGTTCAGGAAAATTATCCTGGTTTAGCTTAATATTGGTAAAAATGACTTTTAATTCAATTCATTTTTGCAAAGTGAGGTTGGTATGGGTTATGCTTTCTTTCTTTCTTTTTTGGTTTTTTCTCACCTGATAAAAATAACAACTTTATTTGAAAAAAAAAAAATCACATTTTTTTTTTATCATTAATATCAATTAATTGATTTTTAATTAAAGATTATTTAATTCATATCAATGATACTCTCATGGCATGGCATCTTGAATTATTCTTGATTATCCTTTTAGAAAACAAAAAAATAAATCATTTGATTTGGCATATATTAATGTTGATATATAGAGCTATAAAATCATAAAGCAATAACACTTTTTTTAAGGAGTTGAAAAGAGAGGCAGGCAAAAAAGAGAGGGAAAAGAGATGAGGAGCATTAAAGTCATTTTACATAAATTTTGAAATCCTAAATTGGGTTAATGACTCAATTAAGGATTTATTGAATTCACCAACTTAATTTAGAATTTCTCTATTTTAGGAAGCTTTATATGGGATTTTCCCTATTTATAAATTTATTGTGTGTGATGGGAACGCCAAAAGAAATTGTGTGTGATCCATATCTAATTTAATATAATATAAAAATAAAAGTCTGATATGAATATAACACAACAAGACATCAATTAATATCTTTATTCAGTCACTTAATGTAATGCTGCAGCATATAAATTCACGTTCTTCTCTCATGATAGAAAGCACACCCCTCTTTTTTAGAAAATTTGAGTGTAATGGGATCTTGAAGTAAACATGAAAAGTCATTATTTCAGTGACGTAGAGATAAAGAATATAAAAGGAATAACTATGCCAAAAAAAGGGCTCAATGGGTGATATTATTATTTAACACATAATTAAGACATGTTTGAGTTAACATTTGAAAAATATGCCACGCAAGTTAAAACAAAATTTCTCTCATATATTTACCTCGTATATCGTAAATCATGTTAAAAGAATAGTTTCTACCACTAATCCAAATATGCACTTAATTGTCCTCATTTCTATAAAAATATCTGAAAATAAAAAAAAAATCCTTATAGAAAATTTAATGGACAGTTGATGATAGGATAATAGGCGAGCCGAAACGTGGCGCTATGCATTAAATCATGAATTCATGATCCCATCAGGTGGGTACAATTCCAAATACGAACATATCACATGCTGATCATGCATGTTACGGACTCAAAACAAACAAGACAACTGGGATCAATTTTGTACGTTTTTTTTTATTGATTATTGATTCTTGTAATTATTCAAGTGAAAACCAAGGTATTAAAAACCGAACCGGTCATTAAACCGGTTAAGGCGGTGGTTTAAGGGTCAGTAGGTCAGACCGGGGGTCAACCCGGTACCAAACCGGTGATAATTAAAATAATTTAATTTAACTTAGATGTATAAAATTATTTGTGTTCTAATAATGCTTTTTTTAATAAAAGTAACGTTTATCATGTTCTATAATATATAGTTATATATATTGATGGAAGGCAAAAAAAAAAAGTTATATATATTGATGGAAAAAAAGTTAAAGTACATATTATTATATTACATTACTATAATACAGAAACGGATGGCTTCCCTCCTTCATATTATATAATATTATGATTATATGTTCTTCTCTTGTAATATGTGCGTGAAGGAGATGACACATCTTATCTGAGACCTGCTTCGAAAAACGTAAAATGATAGAAAGCCAACAACTCCAAGGAAACACCACACCCCTGTCAGAAAAGAAGTCAGACGTTTCTGATTTATTTTTCTTTGCAATTTGAATATGTACCAGTCCTTGAAGCTTTAAAAGTTGAAACCGCCCTCATTTTTTTTGTCCGACTCTCTCTCTCTCTCTCTCTCTCTCTCTCTCTGTGTCTACGAGAAGCTTTAACTACAATACAAAGTACAACCATGGAGTCCTCTCTCTCTTGAATCATTTTTTCCCCTCTTTCTTGAGTTCTTCCTACTTCACTGTAAGTTTTTAGTTTTTTTATGGCATCTCGTTCTTTACTATTTCCCTTCTCCTCTTCTTCCGGAAATTTTCTCCTTCTTCTTCCAAGAGTCTCTGCGTTCCAAGCTTTCGGTAAGGTGAAAAAGTTGAACCGGGTGACCCATCCAGCTCCGCGGGTTGACCGGTTTGCTCCCGGGTTACACCGGTTTATTTCGAGTTGACCGGGTTGAAGATCTACCGAGTCTAGCCATCACCCGGACCGGACCAGTGGCCGGGTCACCGGTTTCCGGTCTAACCCGGCCGGTCCGGTCCGGTTTTGAATACATTGGTGAAAACTCTCATTATTTAAAAATTTTCATTTCATATAAAAACAAAAGTCTGATCATTATTCAAGTAGCTTTCAGGCCAAAAGGGGACGAATATATAAAATGGAAATTTTGGCAGACAATTTTTCTTTTTTCCGGTTTTAGTGCTTGTACGTTCATCAATTTCTGATAATGGGTACATCTATGTGTAAGACAGCAAAGCATTCTTGACGCAGCTGGCTAATTTCCTATTCTGTATGTGAATTTTCTTTTCCAACATGGTAATTAACAGAGCAAAACTGATCTTTGTAGAATTGTGTATGAGAGAAATCAAGGAAAGAAAACCTCACATATAAAACTATAAACACTTGAGAGATTTTGGAGATCTTTGTAATAATGTCTACGAGCAGCAATATTTCTGCTCACCTTCTTCACTTTTCACAGGAGACAATTAAACTATCATGCATGTGATGTGGTCTGTGAAGAGGGAATCTGTTGAGTCAGACTTTGAAACTGCATTGCTCAGAGAATCCAACCTTGAATCAGCTCCAAATGTATATATGAAGAAACAGTCTCCAGAAAATTTAAACCACTAAGTATTCTTCATTCATTAGTCAAAAGTAGGATCCTGGCATGCCACACAACAAAAAAAGAAAAAAGAAAAAGTTTGGAAGAAGTTGAAGTCAAAATTTCAAGGAAACGAGAAGACGGCATAGCAAACACAGATCTTTGATATGAAGAAGCTAGAAAAAAAAAAGCGCGCGAACATCCATATCCCATTTATTTACTCACAACATCATTCTCTCATACAATACATCATATCCACCCATTTCCTCTCTCTCTCTCTCTCTCTCTCTCTCTCTATATATATATATATATTACAATCTGTCTCACCTGATCCCAAAAACTTCAAGAGATAATGAGATTGCATCCATCTCTCATGGGTTGACTTTGAAGTTGCTTCTTTAGTGATTCAGAGGGCCCTACTACTTTTACCTCTCATAAGGAAGTCACGGACTAGAGCTTGTCAGGGAGAGCAGTCAACCCACCACACCTTACAATGACCAAATGTCTGAGACATGGCATTACATCTTTACCTAATTCCCAATCACCGAGATGGAACAAATCCTTCATTTGAAATACCTCTAGTTGGGGGAACCCATTGATGGAACAAATCCGCGTCACCGACATAGAATGTAGTTTTAAAATTCTGAGGTTGGTATGACTCCCCAAAGTGCTCATGACAATGTCATTTAAGTTGGAGTCTGAGATTGTTAGCTTGGTAAGGTTGGAAGGAAAGGCGTTGACAGATGTTGGAATGTTATGAAAGAAATCAATCTTCAGTGCATTCAGATAGATTTTCCCACCCGCATTGTTTTTGCCAGCCATAAAGCAACCCCAATCTCCTAAGTTTTGGGAATGCACCTTTCCCAATTAGAGACTCAAATTTTTTGTTTATGACAACATTAGATAGGGTTTGTAGATTCAACATAGTTTTACTTTGTACATCTGAAAACCACTCAGGCAAAATCATTAGTTCTTTTGCATCAAGATGCCTCAGCAGTCTCTTGAGTTTGCAAATTCCACTACAGAATGATATGCTAAAAGAAAGACGGTCACCTTCCAATTTTAAAGTTTCCAGATTCCAAAGATTGCGTATGGGGTTAATAATCACTAATTGTAATTTCCCAAGAGAGAAGCTATCTATATGTAATCTTAAGTACCTTAGATGCACCAACATGTTTAAATAGATGGGGATCTTATGATGGGAGAAGATTGGACGCCTCCGACCCAACACTGGAACACGCTGAATCTGTCTCACAAGCCCTTTTGACATGCTTGAGAAAATTGGAAGCCTCAGACCCAACACTCGAACAAGCTGAATCTGTCTCACAAGCCCTTTTGACATGCTTGAATCAAGGTCGCGGCTGTGATTGCAATCCAAATAGAGCATAGAACGAGTGGCTGAAAGGTCTTTGTTTTTCAAAAACAAAAAATCAAACATCTTACATTGAATGGAGAGCCTGCGAGGTTTGGTTTGCTCCAAATTAATGTCTGCATCCCTACAAACTTCAAAAACCTTCTCCTTCTTCCCCTCATTCATGCAAAGTTCTCTTAGAAGATCATGGATAAGGCATGTCTTGATTCCCCCATCGCTTCTTCTTCTCCCCACTTGGATTAAGCAACAATCAATGAGCTCATCCAAATAGTCCTCTGCAACGTCTTCTACAATTCTAGAATCACTATGAAGAATAAATCCTTCAGCAACCCATAGGTCGATCAAGCGTCTGACAGGAATCTCGTAGTCTTCAGGAAACATCCCAAAATAGAGAAAGCATGGCTTCAATCTTTGTGGCAATCTATCATAATTGAGTTTTAGTACTATATCATGTACTTGTGTTTATGGTCTAGTGAGATATGAATTGACATGGTCCATGACCTTGGACCAAACTCTGTATGACTTCTTGTTTGCTAGAATTCCAGCAAGCACCACAATGGATATTGGTAAGCCCCCACAACATTTTACCATACACTCACCTAGTAGCTTTAGATCAGATGGCACGTCTTCTCCTTGAAACACCCTCCTTGAGAAAAGCTCCCAACTATCTTCTTCACTAAGAAAAGGAAGATAGTAGGGAGGAGATGAACTAGCACGAGAAGCCACCTCTCCCAAACGGCTAGTTATCAAGATCCTGCTACTTATATTGTCATTTGGGAAAGCAGATTGTATGTCATCCCAATGTTGAGGTTTCCATATATCATCCAACACTATAAGATACCTCTTCCCTTTTAAACACTCTCGCACTTTATCTTTCAGTTCCTCCTCGCTCAAGCTATAAAAACCATCAGATTCAGCTTTGCCTTTACCCTTTGATGTCTTCTTATGCTTGCTACTGCTATTGTTATTGCAATAGCTTGCATTTGCAGACGTTGACATCAAGTATTTAAGAGGGCTAGCAAGAGCTCTCTAGGTCTATAGTCATTAGAAACAGAAACCCAAGCGCAACACTCAAAGTAATTCTTGACATCATCACTATTATAAGTCTTGCGAGCAAGAGTAGTTTTACCTAATCCGCCCATGCCAATGATGGACACCACATGACGATGCGAACCCCCTTGCTTGAGCCGATTGATTACTTCAGCTGTGTCATGCTGAAAACCCACCACGTCATATTCCTCCACGTCCCTTCTTCGCTTGTGGAGTAGTTGTAACTCCTGATCTGTTGAAGATCCTGCAACTTCCTGGGTGTTGTCATATTTTATTTTGTTCCCATGGAGGTAATCGAGTCTGGCGTTATTGTTGTCGATTTTCTTCGCAACATGACGTCGCAGCTTTGCGTGGTTGGCAACATGGAGGATCCTGGACAACCAACTTCTTCTTCGGTAGTTGGCAACGTTCACAACAAAAGTGTCGATGACATCCTCAGCTTCATGTGCGATGTCTTTGATTTGACGTACAATCTCTTGTTCGATTGGCTTCTTCCGCTGGTTTTGTTCGCAGCTCTCAAGGAAGACACTCATCATTCCGAGGTGACTCTCAAGGAACTTCACTTTGTCCTCCACACCACATAGCAAATTGGCTTCGTGTGCCACAAGCCGAGACAAGTTCTCCAGCACGAAACTAACCACGCTATCTGCCATCTAGTCTGCTGTATCAACACAAGAACACAGAAGCAAGTGAAGGAAAATTTGATGCACAATACATTGCCAAGACGGTCAATGATTTAAGTACTAGCTCGTGCATATCAGTATGCCATTTCTACGAGGTTGCCTCAAAGACTAGAGGTCAAGCCTTTATTGTTTTTTATTGTCATCCCCTTCGTTCACTTTGGCCTTTTGAAAAAGAATGGCGTGTGGGGTCTGAAGTGGCAAAAAGCGGTGTGTGGGTCCACCAAACGTTAGGTATAAAGTTTGAGAGAAGACTTTGAGTGACGACTTCCTGTTGCACTTGGTGGGATTCATTTGTGCAAAGTGTGTTTTGAGTATTCAAGTTCTCTGGTAGTAAAGTTTTTTTTTTCCAAATAAAAAGTTATTAAAGTAATTATGTGGTTGAATGGGGTATTGTAAATTATAATTATTAGTACCAGGTGATTATAACCATTAAATTTTTATTCAGAAAAATATATAATTTTTGTGTGATGCATATATTTCCTAGCATCCCTTTTGTAAACCTCAAGCTTTGCTTGCCTTTGTACTCAAAAAAATAAAACAAAAAGAAAAATATATAATTTTATTTAGGAAGAATCTCAATTAATTAAATACAGTTTAAATTTCTAAATTCAAGTTTAGGCCTATGCTTTTTACAAATTCTTGATCAAGCCATATATGAGGATTTTATCTATATAGGGAGCAAACTTAGTTGGATCATAGACAGATCTATCTGTTACGCTCTATATTTAGGAAAACTCATACTTAAATCCAGTTTAAATACCCAAAACGATGTTCGATCAGCACCAAAGCCGATTCTCTCTGTTTTTTTTTTTTTTTTGTGCGAACGGAAAATGATCACACCAACCATTAAACAAAAAGCTAAGGGCCTTAATGATAGTTTCCACTAATGATAAGATAATATATTATATAAAGGATTAAAAAAAACGCGCTTTTGATATTTATCATTTCTTTTACCAGGGAATGCTTGTGTTATCACTCAAAGACTTGTTTTGCTCCGCGTTCAGTTTGGGTCAACTTGATAAAGGAATAGCAATGCCAAGTGGCATTCATCCGAGGCTGGAAATAAAGTATGATTACAAAAGAGATTGTTATGAGCCATCCGATTAAAGATTTTATTCACAATATTAAATTATATACATGTGTGGGGTACGCACCTAAAAATAAAAGGGGTCATCACCTTGATAATGAAGACACATAAGAATTCTTTGTGCGGTATGCACTCGAAATAAATAAAATCAATAACTTATGCGGTGTGAGATATTTACTGTCTAGATGTAGGTTCAACACAGTGCATATTTAATGATTTAGGGTCAACCGCATCCTCCACCACCAAAAAAGAACTGATTATTATGAGTTGATGAATATATATATATATATATATATATATGTGTGTGTGTGTGTGTGTGTGTGTTATATTATCGCCAAAATATTGTATTAAAAGATTTAGATTTAGATATTTTTCAGCGTTTCATCTCAAAATCACTTTAAATTTGCTTGTTTTTTATTTGTCACTGCCGATGTTTTAATTGGATACCTTAAACATGAAGGTTAAAATATTTGAAACCTTAAACACACACACATATATTTAAAATCATGCTTATTCTTTATATGGGTTAAAGGGCAATTTTCCCGGGTAGGAGTAACTGCTATTCCTATTCATAAATGTAAATGATGTTACCATATACATACATTTAAAGGGAGAGCCCAATACTAAAAAATTAGTTTTTAGAAAAGAGTGCCTATTCACTCATAAGCCACATCACACTTGGTTTTACTTAAACATATTGAATTGGAGTAGGTTAAAGCTTAGGGACCATGTTTCAACTAAACCAAAACTATAAAGATTGAGTTGCACCAAGTTAAAGTTTAAGAACAAAGTTACATCTAAATCAAAACTAAGGGATGAAAAAATTAGTTTTCACATATATGGGTCAAATTCTCATCAAATAGAACTAAACTATATATGTTTGATCTGTACTCTTATACTTTCTTCAAATTCTAATCATTATCATTTTACGGGATCCTTACAATATAATATTTACGCTCAATCGTTCTTCAACTTTTTATCTGTAACAAATGTCATAGCTATAATTAACCTTATTGTTCCTGTAGTTACCTATATCATGGTTGTCTCATTAAGGTAAGTCCACTTGAATCCCTCCTTATTTGAAACTCTTAAAACTCACACAGAGAAATAGAGACAGAGAGTTGCTGAGTTTGGATCCGGCATAACAAATAACTAGAAATGGGATTCAGATGAAGTGCACTTCAAGAAATTCATATCCACGTGTATGTTCGATATGATTGAAATCACCAAAGTTGATGTTAAGAATTATGTGGGATTGTATATATTTATGAGATTGAAAATATACATCATCCTACTAAATGGGTCGGTTATATATATATATATATATCAAATTGGCGATTACTTATATATATTAATCAGAGTGGAGAGTTCGAATTTTAGAACAGCAGAAGGGAAAGGCAAAAATGTTTAGAGACTCTCACAGGAATTGGTGGAGTTATATGATCATGACTTTCAGATAGAAAATCAATAGAGAAATGAAATGCAATAAATCATCCGGCTGTAAAGATACAATTATACATCTCATGTTTAATTATGTTCTAACACTTTCGGGAAAGGAAAAGCAACCAAAATCTGGACGGCTCATATTAATTTTGACGCGCCACGTGGCAGTATCACACGGAACCTCCACTACTTTTAGCATTTGGGGCGGCATGCTTGCACTTGGTTCCTTCCTCGGTTATTCCACCTGGTTGATAGTCCAAAGTCTTTGATTCTTTTTTTTCCTTGTTTCTCTCTTGGAAAACAAACAGGCAAATTAAAGATGGGCGGAGATTTCCATGGCATTATACTCAAACACAGTTTTACTGTCCATAATCAGTTCACTTCAAGGTTTCTGTAAGAATTCGAAGGATTAAAATAGAGAGGAAATATGAGCTTTTATATTGGTAAACCAAAAGTTAAAGTCTAGCTAACCTTATAATCAAATATTAAATCTAATAATAAATATAATAACCATGTCCATTCGGATTTTACTGAGTCGACTCTCCCTCCAACTCATATGGTAAATCAGACCGGATTGAGGTCCGATTCACCGATTTTCTCATCGTTTTGTTCATTGGTCTAAAGTTTCTTTTCCCATATATTATTTTCTTTTCACCTATTATTTTTCAAAAATATGATTGCTCAAGTCTAATTTTTTAATACACGAAGAAATTTGTTTTCATTTTAAAATAAAATTGTTAAGTAATGCGAAAAGATAATTTTTTATTATTGAAGTTGAAAATTCTTAGATGATATTATATATTATAATTAATGCAAGGCCTTCCCTACATAATTAGCTCTCTTGTTCTCTTCTCTCTCAACCAAACAAGTGATCAAAACGCTTTTCTTCCCCACCCTCTCCCCTCAGTTGAACCAAACACTAACTTAGGGACCACAATTTTCTCCACATAGCTAGTTTTCGTCTTTTTCAATAGATCTCTGCCTTGTGTGCAAAACGAATTAAACATTTCTTTCCCTGCATGCGTCTTAATTAAATTACGTGACATTTTATATTGATACTAAGAAGTTCAAGAAAATGAAAATATTTAATCATATAAATATCTGTCAAATGTATCAGCCGTAAAATATTTTCAATGTCAATCTGCTATTGATAATCATAACGTAATGACAATATATTCTTATTGTGTTCATCTATATCAATGGTAAATATGTCATATTGTACTCTTACGAAAACCTTTTTTTTTTTTTGTCAAAACCTTAGCATTGAAATGATCACATATTTAAATATGAAAATATAAATTATGAATTTCAATTTTGGTCCTTATACTTTTAATGAGTTTTAATTTTTGTCTTTATACTTAACTGCATCAATTAAAATTTTAAACAGTTTCTTAATTTTACAAAGTTTTTTTAAGTCCTCTCACCCAAATACTAGCAACAAAAGATGCTGACATTTAAATTTTAAACGTTCACAAAACATTCTTAATTACTTTATATTAAGTTTAACAATAATTAGCACAAAAATATCATTTGAGACTACAAGACCAAAATCAGAAGGAGGCATGAGGTTCCGTAATTTCATCAAGTTCAATAATGCCCTCCTTGGAAAAACAGCTTGGCACCTATAACAAAATCCAAATGATCTTAAGGCTGGAGTTCTTAAGGGCCTATACTTTCCAAATGACAATTTTCTTGATGCCAGCAAGGGTTACAGAGCGTCATGGTGTTGGTTTAGCATTATAGCATTGGTAATGGAACCTTTCATGCTAATAGTAAAGAAGTTTTCATTTTTATGTCGTGACTTTCAGGGGAGGGAAGGGAAAGTGGGCGGAGGAAAATATTTTTTGAGTTAAATTAAAAAAATTAGAGAAGTGGGTTTAAAATTTTTTAATTAAGTTTTTTTACTCTTTTATCTTATATATTCTCTTTATTGAAATTTTATTACCCCACTTCTTCAATCTCTTAAAATTCAACTCATAAAAATTTTCCCTCCCCTCCAAATCCCTCACACCAAACCAAGGTATTAAAACCCGGACCGGGTATTGAACCGGTCGGGGTACTGGGTTAAGGGTCAGTGGGTCAGACCGGGACCAAACCGGAGCTAAACCGGGACCAAACCGGTGAGAAATTGAAAATTTTAGACTTATAGTATAAAATTCTAAAGGAAAAATAAAAAAAAAAAAAATTTTTTAAATTAGCAACCCGGACCGGACCGGTTTACCGGCCGGTTCCCAGGCTGGACCGGCCGGTCCGGTCCGGGTTAATGAACATGGCACCAAACAGACCCTGAGGCTCCTTAAAATGGGCATTTATGGATAAAGTTAAATCAATATCTAACTGACTGAGGCTCTAGCTATGGCTCTAGCTATGAAAAGGGCCTTGATGATTGCCCAAGATCTGGTTAACAATAATATTTTTACTCTTTTTTTTCTTTTGTTTTGTTGCGAGTTTGTGTTTGGTCGTGTCTACTATATGTCCTTTTCTCTCTTCCTCTCTGGTTTTTTCCTGGGTAGTCTGTCTGTATTACTGTATTACGTTTTAATTTTCTATTAACTTTGTTGATGTACGTGGTTATTTCTTTAAAGTAATGAAAGTATTCAAAATTGTTAAGAAAAAAGAACTTTATATGAAATTAAAGGACTAATAAAGGTACACTTTTGCATTTATTTTAGAAAAAAATTGAGGACAAAATCCCCCATTAAAAATTTTGTTGGTAAAAAGCATCTAAATCAAAGTACGGTACATTGTAGGTTCAGAATTTATAGAATACCAATACTTACTTTCTGTGTATAAAAATTTATATGGTCCTTTTGACTAATAAAATTTTTAATGATTCATATTAGGAAAAAAAATAAAATTTTTTATGAGAAACTTTTTCCCAATTGACTCTATATTTTATTTTATTTTATTGCTTCCATCAATTACTTTTCACGTTATACACATAAATACCTTGATTGCCCAACAAGAAGTACAACTCAATCTTTCCCATAATCGTCACCCAAATCACTATGGCAAGGGAATTGTCAGGCCTTCCAAACGCAGCCGCATGGCTTGCAACCTTTGTGGTGCTCCTCCTCTTGGGCCGCCACCCCCATCGTCGCCGGCAATACAACTGCCACCAGGCTCTGGTCCATCATTGGCAATCTCAACCTCGTAGGCCCACTCTTCCACCGATCCATCCATGCCCTCCCACAAAAGTACGGCCCCATCATGCACGTCTGGTTCGAATCCAACCCAGTCGTGGTCCGCTCCTCCGCAGAACTTGCCAAAGAGTTCCTCAAAACCCACGATGCCACCCTGGCTGGCCGCCCCAACTTTGCCGCCGGCAATTACACCACCTACAACTACTCCGACATCACATGTGCTCAGTACGGCCCTTGCTGACGACAAAGCTCGCAGAATGTTCCTCACCGAACTCTTCAACCCCAAACGCATCGAATCCTACGAGTACATCATAAGAGAAGAACTAAAGGTTTTTCTAAGAGAACTATACAATTCAGCTAACAAAACCATAGATTAAAATGATTGCCTCTCAACGTTGGGCCTGAACGTGATAAGCAGAGTGGTACTTGGGAAGAAGTACCTGCATGAGAAGAGCGGCCAAAACGGCGTCGTTTCGCCCGAGGAGTTCAAGAAGATGATGGAGGAGTTGTTTTTTGTTAAACGGAGTTTCGAATATCGGAGACTTTATTCCGGGGATCAATTTTTTGGACTTGCAAGGTTATATAAAGAGGATGAAGGCAGTGAGCAAGAAGTTATTCATGGAACAAGTTTTGGATGAACATAACGAAAGAAGAAGAGGGAATCATCCAGATTATGTGGCTTCAGATATGGTGGATTTGCTTTTTCAGCTTGCCAATGATCCTTTTCTCGACGTAAAGCTCGAGAGGAATGGGGTCAAAGCGTTTACCCTGGTAATTTTTTATTTCTTTTTTATTTTTAAATTAAACTTAAATTAGTGATAAAAAGAGCCAGCCCTTTATGTGCTAGGCTAAAGAAAAACAGTTAATGTTTTAGGCTTAGCCTTGCAATGCCGGAAGTCTTTTTAACAACATTTTTCTATTTTTTAACCTATTTTCAAATAAATAAATTTATAATAATAAAAATCCTAATTTAACATATAAATGTTATAAAAAAAAAAGTGTAATGGTACACATTATGTACTGAATCAATACAGTAATTAAGTCATAATCAAAAGTAAACTATTATCCATAAATCACATTTACAAATAATTAATAAGAAGACTTAACGAAATAAAAACACTTCTTATAAATATGTCTTAAAAAGTAAAATAGTTAACATAAGATATGAACAAAACAATCTTTAGAAAATAAGTTAAAAGGAAAAGAAAAAGTAATAATGTTAGTCTCTTCATTCATTTAAACCGCAACTTTATTTTTCAAAAAATTATTGGCTTGTTTGTTTCCGTTTCCGTGTTCTTTTTTTTTTTCCAAAGCGATTTTATAAAATTGTTTTTCAACACAAGTTTTGAAAACACAAAAATGAAAAAATCTATTTGGATATTTGTTTTAAAAAAAATTATTTTTGAAGTGACGCAGTGGCGGCCATCACTGATGGTGTGGTTTGCTCTGGTAGTGTGGTGTCGATAGTTTATTTGTAACATACTCAAAAAAATAATAAACAGAAAAATAAAAATAAGAAAACACCTAAAAACTGTTTTTATTTTTTAGTTTTTTTTACCAGAATTATTTTTTAGTTTCTAAAAACAAATTTTTTTTGTTTTTAAAAACAACTTATTAAAAAAAGTTGTCCAAATAAGTTTTATAACTTTTTATTTTAAAAAAATAAAAACTATTTAAAAAAAAATCAAACAAGGCCAACTTTTATTTTTCTCCTTATACGTTTGTTATATTAAATCAACGGTAGGAGTTGGTTCTTCACTGGTTGAGCGAACAACACTTCATTGTTTGAGTTTCACATATTCTTATGAAATAGTATTTCAGTCAACATTGAAATTTATCGCGACATATCTTATATCATCCAATGGATCGAAGTAGACACTACACATATATACCTACTTTAATAAAAAGGGACCGTGCTCGCAGCAATTTGGAGATGAGAATTTTCTTAATCCTTTTTTTGAGTACTTTTTATAGATGATTTTGTTTTGAATTATGTATAATGCTGTTGTTTTACGTACAGGAAAAACCTCAAAGCAAATGGGATCTATAGTTCTATTCCAAGCTTTCCTTTTGTGGGTTTGGGTAACTATCAAATGCCTGGCTTGAATACATTTTTTTGAATTCCACACCAAATTCACAGTTATATATAACGAATCAGCCCTAAATGTATGAAGAAATGGCCTCCAGAAAATTAAAACCATTAAGTAGTCTTCATTCATTAGTAGAATGTAGGATCTTGGCATGCAACACAGCAAAGTAATTTTGAAAGAAGTTGAAGTAGTCAAAATTTCAAGGAAACGAAAGGGCATCGCAAATACAGATCTTTAATTTTAATTAGAGGAAGCTAGAAGTTTAATTTGAACTTGTCAAAACGAAAGAGACAGAGAATGTGAATCAAGTAAGCCTAATGGTTTCAAGTTTATACAATCCACATCCCATTTATTTACTCATAACATCATTCTCTCATATAACACATCATTTCAACACACTCATATATATATATATATATATATTACATTCTCTCTCACTTGCTCCCAAAACCTCAAGAGATAATGAGATTGCAACCACCTCTCATGGGTTGACTTTGGAGTTGCATCTTCAGTGATTCAGAGGGCCCAACTACTTGTACCTCTCCTAAGGAATTCAGGGACCAGAGCTCATCTGGGAGAGCAGTCAACCTGTTGCAGCTTTGTATGATCAAACGTCTTAAACATGGCATTACATCTTTACCTAATTCCCAGCTATAGAGATCAAACAAACGTTTCATTTGAAACACTTCTAGTTGGGGGAACCCATTACCGCAACAAAGCTCTAACTCAAACCTTGAGCCTTTTGTAAACTCACAACCACATAGCTTCAAAATTCTGATGTTGGTAAGACTCCCCAAAGTGCTCATGACATCGTCATTTAATTTGGTCCCGAAGATTGTTAGCTTGGTAAGGTTGGAAGGAAAGGCATTGACAGATGTTGGAATGTCAGGAAACCCATAAATCTTCAATGCATTCAGATGATTTAGGTTTTGAAGATTTTCCCACACTTGACCAACCCCTTCTTTATGCTTGTCATCATCCTTATAGAAACACAACCCCAATGTCCTAAGCTTTGGGAATACACGTTTCCAATTCAGAGACCCAATGGCTGATGATTTGTTTATGCCAACACAAGATAGGGTCTCTAGTTTCCACATAGTTTTACTTTCTATATCTGAAGGCAACTCAGGCAAAATCATAGGTCCAACCGTATAAAGATGCCTCAGTCTCTTGAGCTTCCAAATTCCACTAGAGAAGGGTATGTATATTCTTCTTCTGTGGAAGTAGGGTGAGTATATTGAATGTTCAGGACGTCCCAATTCGAAAGTTTCTAGATTCCAAAGATTATTGCATATGAATTTAATAATAATCTCTTTGTGGAATGCTCCATAATCATAGCTATTCAGTTCTAATCTTAAGTACCTTAAATGCACTAACACGTCTAAATTGGTGAGGATTTTATGATTGGAGGAACTTGGAAGGATTACATCCAACACCCGAACAAGTTGAATTTGTCTCACAAGCCTTTTTGACATGCTTGAATCAAGGTCATAGCTGGACTTGTGGTCGAAGTAGAGCATAGAACGAGTGGCTGAAAGGTCTTCATTGTTTGAAACAAAACAATCGAACATCGGACATTGAATGGAGAGCCTGCGGGGTCTAGTTTGCTCCAAATTAATGTCTATATCCCTACAAACTTCAAAAAACTTCTCCTTCTTGCCCTCATATATGCAAAGTTCTCTCAGAAGATCATGGATACAACATGTCTTGATTCCCCCATCCCTTCTTCTTCTCCCTACTTGGATTAAGCTACGATCAATGAGCTCATCCAAATAGTCCTCTGCAACGTCTTCTACAATTCTAGAATCGCTATGATGAATGAATCCTTCAGCAACCCATAGGTGGATCAAGCGTCTAACATGAATTTCGTAATCTTCAGGAAACATACCAAAATAGAGAAAACATGGCCTCAATCTTGGAGGCAAGCTATCATAACTGAGTTTAAGTACGATATCATGTACTTGTGTTTCTGGTCGAGTGAGATACGAGTTGACACGACCCATGATCTTGGACCAAACTCGGTATGACTTCTCCTTGTTTGCTAGAATTCCTGCAAGCACCACAATAGATATTGGCAAGCCACCACAACTTTTTACCATACACTCACCTAGTAGCCTTAGATCAGATGGCATGCCTTCTTCTCGAAACACCTTCTTTGAGAAAAGCTCCCAACTTTGTTCTTCATTAAGAAGGGGGAGATAGTAGGGAGGAGATGAGCTGGCATGAGAAGCCACCTCCCCCAAACGGCTAGTAATCAGGATCCTGCTGCTTTTATTGTCATTTGGAAAAGCATATTGTATGTCATCCCAATGTTGAGGATTCCACAAGTCATCCAACACTACAAGATACCTCTTCCCCATCAAACATTGTCGTACCTTATCTCTCAATTCTTCCTCACTCAAATTATAAGCGTCATCAAATTCAGCTTTGCCTCTGTCGCTTGACTTCTTCTTATGCTTTCTAATGCTTTTGTTATTGTAATAAGATGTGTTTGCAGAGATTGTCATCAAGCATTTAAGAAGGGAGTGCAAAAGCTCTCTAGGTCTATAGTCATTAGATACATAAACCCAAGCATGACACTCAAAGTAATTCTCAACATGATGACTATTATAAATCTTGCGAGCAAGAGTAGTTTTACCTAAACCGCCCATACCAATGATGGACACCACATCACGACTCAAATCCCCTTGCTTGAGGCGATTGATTACTTCAGCTGTTTCATGCTGAAATCCCACCACGTCATCTTCTTCCACGTCCCTTCTTCGCTTATGTAGTAACTGTAACTCCTGATGATCTGTTGATGATCCTGCTGCATCCTGGGTGTTGTCATATTTTATTTTGTTCTCATGGAGGTAATTGAGTCTGGCGTTAATGTTGTCGATTTTCTTCGCAACAATACGTCGCAGCTTTGCGTGGCTAGCACCATGGGGGATCCTGGACAATCGAGTTCTTCTTCGGTAGTTGGCGACGTTGACAACAAAAGTGTCGATGACATCCTCAGCTTCATGTGCGATGTCTTTGATTTGACGTACTATCTCTTGTTCGATTGGCTTCTTCTGATGGTTTTGTTCGCAGCTCTCAAGGAAGACACTCATCATTCCGAGGTGACTCTCAAGGAACTTCACTTTGTCCTCCACACCACATAGCAAATTGGCTTCGTGTGCCACAAGCCGAGACAAGTTCTCCAGCACGAAACTTACTACGCTATCTGCCATTAGGTCTGCACGATAAGCACAAGAAAACTGAAACAAATGAAGGAAAATTTGAAGCACAAGACGTTCAATTGCAAGAGGTTCAAGGTTACAAAAGATAAGAAATGAATGGCGAGTGGGATCTGAAAGTGACAAAAGAAGTGCGTGCGTCCGCCAAGTTTTAGCTATGAAGTTTCGGAGAAGACTTTGAGAGAAGACTTAAAAATTTGTTTCGGAGAAGACTTTGAGAGAAGACTTAAAAATTTGTTCAAGTGTTTTATGAGTTTTCAAGTTTTCTGGTGGTAAAATTTCGGATCTGGGGTCCCTGATGCGCGTTTCCTGCTGCGCACCCTACTGTGCAGCAAAAATGGGAGGCTTCCCAGGTGTTTTTTTCTTATTTCTTTTTACCATTAGATTCTACATAAAATGGGTGACAGTTGGATATTTTATGGTAAAAAAATGGAGCCATTTTCAATTTTTTATGATTTTCCAAAGATAATTCAGAAAAATGGTACAATTTTATTTTTCACTCTGAGCACTAAATTTTTAAAAAATCATAAAAAATTGAAAATGACTCCATTTTTTTACCATAAAATATCCAACTGTCACCCATTTTATGTAGAATCTAATGATAAAAAAGAATTAAAAAAAACACTTGGGAAGCCTCCCATTTTTGCTGCACAGCAGGGTGCGCAGCAGGAAACGCACATCAGGGACCCCGGATCCTAAAATTTCTGTCCAAAAAAAAACAATTCATCAAACTAATTGAGAGAGGTTGAGTTTGGTTTTGAAAATTATGATTATTAGTACTAGGTGATTATTGTTGGCGCAGTTGCCCCAAATGAAGTGTGTAATCCAAGTCGCGTCTAATTCACCTATTGGACAACATTTCAAAACCAATTAAATTAGTTAATTTGAAAATTATAATTATTAGTACTAGGTGATTATTGTTGGCGTAGTTCCCGCAAATGAAGTGTATAATCCGAGTCATGTCTAATTCATCCGTTGAACAACATTTCAAAACTCACTAAACTAGTTAATGACACTTGAAACCCATACAAAGGTGCTCAATCTAAAATTTATCAAAAAAATATTTGACAAAAAGGTGTCCAATCCATATTTAACTCGCATATAAGGGGGAATCGCTAGATTTTCACTGCGTTTGCCTCATAATGACCCATTGTTGTGCGCGCAGGCGTACTCTTCCTCTTGGCCTATTTACGAGCCCAAAATTACAAATTATAATATGTACACTTGTGTTCTCCCCTCCCCCTCAAGCAATGTGAGACATTGTTCTATTTGACACACCCATTTTTATCTTATATCTCCAACAATTATAGCCTTTAAATTGTTAATCAGAAAAATATATACTTTTGTATATTCAATCTATAATCTCAACAAATGTGTTCACTGTTTGGGCATATGCTTGTTTCCAAAATAATTATTTCTCTTATATCTCTTTCTTTTTGTCATTTTTAATTTTAAATTTTTGTGAAAAATATTTAGTTCTCAATATAAGAAATACTTACTAATTTGAGTAGATTAAGTAAACAAAATAAATTGGTTAATAGATGAAACAAAATAGGGGCAATCTCTTTAAAAGCCATATGAAATACCCAAATTTAATTTGGGTTATTGGTTATCATGTATATCATTTGGATGTTTTTGGGAAACAATTGTATATATTGGGATTAGTGGTATAGTTTTGTGTAATCCCCAAGTTAAGGGTAATGAATTGTGGGCTTTGTGCCTTTATAAAACCCTTATTAATAAATGGAACCCGAGTGTGTGATGAACCCTTGTCGTGTGAGTTCACAAAATAAAACTAGGTTTGAAAATGTAGTGTAGTAGCTCAATCTAGGTCGTTCTTTTGAAGAGATTAATTTCCAATTTTCTAAGTAGTGAAGTAATAAAAAGCTTTAAAGTGGTAAGAAATCATTTTTGAGAAATTGCATTTATAAACTAATGAAGTAAACTAAGCTAAAACAATATTTTTGTATTTTTCAGTTTTTAAAACAAAGAAGCAAATGGAATTGAATTTAACACTAATAACAAAGTAAATTTAATAAACTAGAATAATGATGAAATGGGATTCCCTTAAGTTGGGGTTTTAGTCTTCCTTGCTTGCTAATGATTTGAATTCCATAATGAGCCAAGAGGATGGAACTAGCTACCACTAGCTCCATACTTGCAATAATCATTTAATTCATTCAACCAAAGCAATTAAATGAATACCATCAATTAATAATGACTCAAGGAGATGAATAATCAACTTCCAATTCTAGCTTGTAATTACCATTACAACAATTCAAAACATTCAGTTTAATCATTTAAATCCAATTAACCAAGTGGGAATAAACAATTCAACCTACTCATAATATGAATCATACAAAGCTTAATTAATCAACTCCTAGCTCAACCACTAAGTTTATTCACTTGGCATAACAATCTAGATCACAATTACATACTTAACCAAATTACATAATCATGAACTAAAAAGAGAGCTTAAAGGAATTCCATTGAAGTTTGAAGCTTAAAGGAGAAATCGCCGGTGACTGAGAACGAAGGCGGTAAGGAAGACAAACACCCACTAGTGTCCGTACCCGGTGTCTCGATGGTGGAAGAGTACGGAGACTGGATACACGCCAAGTCTAAGACTAGATCTCGAAATCAGAGCGCCGACTTGGTCAGGAGAAGTCAGACGAGAACAGATCAGGCGGTCCGATCAAGTGGAAGAGAGGGAGAAAAAGCGCTGGGCTCGAGATTCAGTGCTTTGCAACGGCTAGATTCAGAAACCAAATCGCCGGAAATCCCGAAAAGTAATAGGAGAAAGGAGGTAGATCTGCAGTGGAGGAGGAAGGAAGCTGTCAATCATTCCGTTAAGGAGGGCGGGGTGAAGAAGACTCAGCGTATAGGCAGCCTCATCTCGATGTTTGAGAATGGTGAGCAGAGTGGTACGAAGTTGGTGGCAGATGTGATTGAGGAGGTGGAGAAATCGAAGGAGGAGGAGAAGAAAGGGAGACGGGCGGGTCTCGAAGCTCGATCTGAGGATATGCAGGGCAGCATAAAGGCCGACGTCAGCACCAGGAACGGGAAAGGCAAGGGATTAAGAGAAGATATTGATGCGGGACCCACGAAGAACACGGATCGACGGAATGGACCTAGGGAGTTTGAACACAATGGGCCAAGGTTATTTGTGAAGGAAGGTAAACAAAAAGCAATCACTTGTGGGCCAAAAATTGCAAAGCCCACTTTCAAGAAGAAGCAGGCCGGAAGGAATCATAATCTTGTTTTTGGGTCCATTGATGTAAATGACAAAACCAAACTGAATGAAGTTTTTAAAGAAATGCAAACAAAGGATGGCCCACTAGATATACATTACACAGCGCCTATTCCTCCGCCTGAGATTAATGTGGAAAGTGAGAATCTCGGGAGAATGAATAACGAGATCATATATGAGCCAACAGAATCAATGGGAAATATGCCTGTGTCCGAGCAGACTATTACCTCTGTGGAACCGATGGGTTTGGTGGCAGAAACTAATAATAACCAAAACGCTGGAGGAAATATTATTAGTGAAGGAAGGGAAGTCATGGAGCTGTCTGATTCTGGGCAATAGCAAGGAGGCCAGGTATGCGTTTATTGTTTTCTGATTTAAGTTAATTATGATTGCTCCAAATATTTTATCCTGGAACTGTAGAGGTGCTGCCTCGAAATCTTTTTCTGGTAGAATTAAAGATCTGTTAAAAGGAAAGGATGTTCATGTCCTCATTTTGAGTGAAACTCGTGTCAGTGGTGCTAAAGCAGATAGAATTATTAGAAATCTTGGTTTTAATACGTGGATTAGATTGGAAGCTACTGGTTATGCTGGGGGAATTTGGGTTTTATGGAATGTGGAGGATACCTTAATTCAGTATATCTCTTCCTCTACCCAAGTTATTCATGTTAAAGTGAACTTTTCAAAAGATCCGAATCCGTTTATCTTGTCTTGTGTGTATGCTGAACCGAATAGAACTCTTCGTCAAGGGCTTTGGAGTGAGTTGATAAATTTTAGTGAAAATATGAACCTTCCGTGGATTGTGATGGGTGATTTTAACGCTTATCTCTATAGGGAGAATAAAGTTGGGGGCTCGATTCCTAATGTCAGATCCATGAGACAATTTGAGGACTGTATTTTACAATCGCAGCTCATTGCCATTGATACTGTGGGCAATAAATTCACCTGGGAACGTGGTTTGTTAAAAGAGAAGCTTGATTGGGCTTTTATGAACTCCCAGTGGAATCATTTATTCCCTATTTCCAAGGTGCATCATATGAGTAAATTTGGGTCTGACCATCGGCCAATTTTACTTAGAGCTGTGCCTGTATCGGGTTTATATAGGAAAAATCATGCCTTTTGGTGCCAGGCTGCTTGGTTTTTAGAAGATGATTTTGGTGAAATAGTTAAGCAATCTTGGAGATCGGGTCATTGGAGGGAAAAAATTAATAAATTCACTAAGGAAGCTAGCAATTGGAACAGAAGCAGGTTGGGAAATTTGAACGCTAAGAAGGGAAAACTTTTTCAAAGAATTCAGGGGATTGAAAGAGCTAGAACGAGACGGGATAGTCAGTATCTTGTGCAAGCGGAAAACGAGCTATGGAAGGATTATAATAAGGTGCTTGCTCAGGAAGAGCTCCTATGGTACCAGAAATCCCGGTGCAACTGGCTGAAATGGGGGGATAAAAATAGTAAATTCTTCCATACTAATGCAATCATCCGGAGAAGAAAGAATAGAATTGATGGCCTGAAGCTAAGTGAGGGAGAATGGTTGTTCGATCAAAATGGGTTGAAAAAATTGGCTGGTGATTATTATAAGCAGTTGTTTCAAAGTGAGATGATTACTTCAAGCTCTCTGGTAACTTGCAATCAATTTCCCCAACTTACTAACCAGGAGAGTCATAGCTTAATGAAACATGTGTCTATAGAAGAGATAAAAGAAGCAACTTTTGATTTGGGGGCCCTTAAGGCTCCTGGCCCTGATGGCATTCACGCAGTGTTCTATCAGGAATATTGGCCAATTGTGGGAGAACATATTATCGATCTGGTGACCAACGTCTTTGACAATCCTACTCAAATAACGGAAATAAATGATACAAATATTGTCTTAATTCCAAAAGTGGACAATCCTGAAACGATTATGGACTTCAGACCTATATCTCTGTGCAATGTTAGCTATAAGATCATTACGAAAATTCTGAGTCGTCGGCTAAGGGAATCAATTGATAAACTGGTTGGGAATCACCAATGTAGCTTTATTCGGGGGCGGCAAAGTAGCGACAACATTATCATTGCCCAGGAAGTAATACATTCTATGAGAAAGAAATGTGGTAAGAACGGGTGGATGGCGGTGAAGGTAGATCTTGAAAAGGCTTATGACCGGTTAGAATGGCCATTTATTTATGATACTCTTAGAGCTGTGGGTATTCAGGGGAAGATATGTGACGTCATAATGAATTGTATTTCGAGCCCTCAATTTCAGGTGTTGTGGAATGGGGAGGCCACTGATTCCTTCACTTCCTCCCGTGGTATTAGACAGGGGGACCCTATTTCGCCTTACATCTTTACGTTGTGTATGGAACGCCTCAGCCACATCATTCTGGATACCATCGGAGATGGGTCTTGGAAACCAATTAAGCTCAGCAGGGAGGGGCCTAGCATTTCTCATCTTTTCTTTGCAGACGACCTTATCTTATTTGGAGAGGCTTCAGAGAGACAGGCTGAGGTTATGTTAAAGTGTTTGCAAATCTTTTGTGATGCTTCGGGTCAAAAAATGAATAAGAATAAGACGAGGGTTTGTTTCTCTAACAAAGTTCACTTCTCTAGAGCCTATAATTTGAGCCAGAGAATGGGTGTGCGTTTGACTGGGGATCTAGGTAAATATCTTGGTATTCCTCTTCTTCACAATCGTGCCTCCAAAGTTACATACGCTCCTCTATTAGAGAAGACTCAAAAGAAGCTATCGGGCTGGAAGAGGGGATGTTTAAATTTGGCAGGTAGAGTTACTCTTATTAGAGCGGTTTTATCTTCTCTTCCCTCCTACCATATGCAAACGATGCTTATTCCTAAGGGAGTTCTTGGGGAATTGGAGAAGAAAAGCAGGAGTTTCTTATGGGGGGATCTGGACGATCAGAAAAAACTTCATCCGGTTTCTTGGGATCAGGTTACGGAAGACAGGAGGAATGGGGGCCTTGGCATTCGGGATTTAAAAAAGCAGAATGAAGCTTTTATCATGAAGCTTTGTTGGTTTCTTTTGGAAAATAAGCACAGCTTATGGGTTAAAATTCTCAAGGCTAAATATAAATGGGATTTATATAATAGACCTGTTTTGAAAAGAAATGCTTCATCGACATGGCGGGCAATATGTGCTATTTGGGAGAGATTTCATAAAGGTGTTGGGGTGAAAGTTGGGAATGGTAATTCGGCTTCCTTCTGGTATGACAATTGGTCGGAGATTAATAGGCCTCTGATTGAAATGGTTCCGGGGTTTGAAGCTTTTGTGGATGCTGAGGAGACTATTCACGACTATGTTAATCCTTGGGGTGATTGGGACATCGGGAAGCTCGGGAGATGGTTTCAACCTCACATCATTGAGCGAATTATATGTGCTCATCCGCCCAGTGAGCTGAGAGGAGAGGATAAATTTATCTGGAAACCTTCTTCTGACGGTTGTTTTTCTGTTAGTTCTGCGTATCGTTTTCTTTGTGCAGGTTTGCAGAATTCCCAGGAGCCATTGTGGAGGAGGATCTGGAGATGGGCCGTGCCTGAGAAAATCAAGTCGTTTATGTGGCTGGTAGCGCACGGGAAAGCTCATACTGCGCAGCTCAGAGTCCAAAGAGGATTAGCTGATCAAGCGGGTTGTCCTTTTAATTGTAACCATGATGAGGACACTATGCATCTTCTTAGGGATTGTGTTAACGCGCGGGAAAGGTGGATTTCCGTAATTAACCCGGTATACTGGAACACCTTTAATGCACTACAGGGAAGGGAATGGATTCAATGGAACCTCAGAATGGATATTGGAAGAGACTTTACTAAGAAGATCAGCTGGGCAACCTTATTCGGATATGTTTGTTGGGACATTTGGGTGAACCGATGTAATCATTTATTTGGGGATGAATCAGAAGTGATTAGTCACAATGCAAATTCAAGTCTATTCAGAGCAGCCTGGGATTTGAACTTATCGGCTAGGTGTTCGTTCTATGGGAAGCCTCATTTTCAACAACAAGGTGAGAATACAAGAAGAAATGGAGGCTTTACTTTGGAGACGGATGGATCAGTGCTGGAGTCGGGTCAGAGTGCTTGTGCTGGAGTTATCAAGGGAGAAGATGGTCAATGGATTTGTGGTTACATGTGTAAGCTATCTCAAGTGCCTCCGGTTGTGGCAGAAGTTATTGCTATCACTCAGGGGCTTCAGATTTGCTGGCAAAGAAAGTATGTTAGAGTTGCTATTCTTACGGATTGTATTCAGGCTATTTCTCTTCTCATAAAGGGTTGTGATAGCAACCACCCCTTTAGAGACGTTATTGAGGATGCAAAATTGTGGATGATCAAAGACTGGCAGGTTTTCATTAACCATGTTTACAGGGAACAAAACACATTGGCTGATCACCTAGCGCATTTAGCTCACGATATTCCAGGGAATTTTGTGCTCCTTGATCACCCACCACCTTCCTTTGGTGAGGCGGTCGGTGATGAGGGATGATGGTTTATGGGTTTTCCCATTGCTTTTGTATTGACCTGGTTCTAGGTTGATTGTCTTTCAGTATTGTAATCAAAAAAAAAAAAACTCAAACCATTACCCAACTCAAGAAAATCACCAAGATTTAGCTACTCATAGAGGAAGAGGATGAAGATTGATGATTGAAAGAGACAATAGCCATCGGATTGCAGCAGCAACGTCACTCTTGAATTTTCTTCAAAATCCCTTCGGTCAGCTCATCCTTCACGCCTCTCCATTCCCTTTCTTCATTGCTTTGGTCAACAATGTCGGCTCTCCTTTTTGCTTCATTCCATTCGTCAGTTACCTCCCAGCCGCCCTCTTCACACTCCTTCTATTCCATTCTTATTCTCTGTTGCCTCTCACGCACAGCCCTTTTCTTTTTTTATTCAACCCCTTCGGTCCAGCTTCCAATTGGTTCGGTCAACAAAAACGGCTCTCCTCCTTTAATGTTCGGTCCACTCCCTCACTTAACTCGGTCAGCCCTGCTTCTTTCTCATTTGGTTCAACATCTCCAATTTTCCTTTTTGGTCCACAAACTCGGCTGCAATTAATTCCGGTTCAGCTCTCATATTCAATTGCTTTAGCTCGGTTCAGCTTTCCTTCTTTTATTCCCTTCAATTCAGCTCCTACCTTCGACAACAGCCGCCACCTTCACACCCAAAACAATGGTCCCCACTTCCTTTGCTTCTTCAATTGTCTTTAGGTTAAAATGTGAGTTGTGCCTTGTTTGGATAAAGTGGTGAAAATATGTTTTATGATATGTACAAAATTGCAATAATCAAATAAGGCCCTTACTCATTTAACCTCCTCTTAAAAAAAAATGTGAAAATAAATTCTGTACTTATGATTTCCACTTTTGTCCTTCATTAAGCTCCAAAATAACATCTTTTACCCTTACCACTCAAGTTGTGCCACATCATCACCTACAAAATTATATTCACAAAAGTAATATCTTTTGTTCACAATTAAAGAATAACGGGAATAAAAAATATTAATTAAAAATATAACAATTTAACCACTTTAATTCCCAAATTATTCTTCCATTAAAGTCTCACATTAACACTTGATTATGCCCAAAATATTCAATTAAGTCCCACAAAAGCCTAAGATTAATTAATAAAAAGATATAAATATTGAGCTCTATCAGTGTGTCAGGAATTTGCATTATACTGTGATATTTGTGAATGAAATCAACCGGTACAGGCCATTTAGTATTGAAATGTGAATATGAGACCGTCATGAACAGGTTTTGTAAAAGTTTTTATAAGTCATGATTTTGGAAAGTTTGATTTTGTTTAAGTCCCAAAATCATCTAAGGCCTCTAATTTTACATCAATTACATGTTTATGAACTAAATCTCAGTCTATGAAGAAAGGGGGTTACACTTACCCTCTAAACAAAATGTCAATTGTAACAATGCATGCATTCATTAGGAATTCAAAGAGTACGACGTTGACCACACACAGTGTTGCTTAATCACCTAGGCACCCGGATACAAAAACACAACCTCATCTCACAAGATGTTCAAGGATATACTACCCTCACTCCTTAATATAACATTTAATTGTTTTTTTAAAATATTAAGAAAGCTAAATAAGTTATATTAAAGTATTTATATTTATCATTTTTCTCCAAACTAATTTGCTTGACTTAAAAACTGATATATAACATATATTATGATTAAGTAACTTATTTAACTTTTTTAATCTTTTCAAAAAAAAATTAGTGACTCTTATATTAAGAACCGGAGATAGTATTAGATAAGATAGAAATGAATGGCGAGTGGGATCTGAAAGTGACAAAACAAGTGTGCGAGTCCCCCAAGTGTTAGCTTTAAAGTTTTGAAGAAGACTTAAGGTTGTGTCCTCGTTTACAGAGAAGGACGCTGATTATCTAGCTAGCCCCGTATGGCTCAATGAATTAACCAGGACTACGTTGCGCTAGGCACACCCACTGATATGTTGTTTTGGTCTTTTTACAATGGAATGTGAACACACATGACCCCAGCAGTGTTGTCCAGCTAGTAGACTCTTTGTAATTTACAAGCTTTGCTTGTCTTTGTATCCCCAAAAAAAAGAAAATAAAAGTTGTATACAAGCAATCTTATTTTATGCAATAATTAAACTTTTAAGTTCAACAAATGTACAATTCTCAGCCCAATTTTCTTTAGCCATGTATTTTTTTTTTTTTAAGAAAAAAGAGTTTCACATATACTTACAAAATAGTAGTCCAGTAAACTTATATTGAAATTTGTCACGACATCTCTAATATTATCCTATGGATGGGGTAGAGACAACTGGATGGCAGGGGGTCCTCATTTAATTTGAGTACATTATTATATAACTTGGAGATGAGAATTTTCTCATTCCTGTTTTTTTTTTAATCTTTTTAGTACTTTTTATATTTGAGTTCCATGCCACAATCACAACTATATATCTAAGGATCCCTGTTCCTGTAGTTAACTACCTACACCATTGGCTGTCTCATTAAGGTAAGTCCCTCTTAGATCCCTCCTTTCTTCTGTATCGAATATCTTAGGGCTTGTTTGGTATAAGGGGAGGGGAGAGAAAGTGGGCGGAGGGAAAAAAAATTTTAGATGGATTTAAAAAAATGAAAGAAATGAGGTATAAAGTTTTTAATTAAATTTTCTTACTCTTTAATCTTACATATTATTTATATTAAAATTTTATAACTCCATTTCTCCAATTTTCTTAAATTCAACTCACAAAAATTTTCTCTCCCCTCCCTTCCCCTCCAAATCCCTCATACCTTAGGGTCTGTTTGGTATGAGGGATTTGGAGGGAAGAGAAGAGGAGATGAAGGAAAATTTTTATAAGTTAATTTTAAAGAAATTGGAGAAATAGGTTATTAAATTTTGAAAAAAAGAATATGTAAGATAAAAGAGTAAGAAAAATTAATTAAAAATTCTAACCCCACTTCTCTAATTTTTAAAAATCAACCTCGAAAGAATTTTCCCTCAGCCCGCTTTCCCTCCCCTCCCCTCCCCTCATTCCAAACAGCCCTTTAAAATACTCCTCCGATACTTAATATGAGACATATTTAATTAATTTGATTAAATTAAGGAAATTGGTTAAATTAGTTTATATGACATATATTTTCTAAAACACCCTAGTCACTTTACTTAATTCCTCTTTCCCTCTCCTTGATTATTGATTATTCTAAGGACTATAAGTTTCAATAACTTTGTAACCATCATATTTTATAATGATCTTACATATATCCAGCAAATGATTTGACCTCATAAGGGATTCTCAAAACCTGAAATAAAGAGTCTGAAAGCCATACGTAAACCATCAAAGCAAAAACCATAGACTGTAGCAGAATTGATTACCAGTAATATCTAGGGTTCACATATAGGTTGAGATTATCCTGTAAGAACACAATTGTGAAAAATTATCAACACTGAATGGTCACAAACCAAATTCTTCAGAGGCTGAGGCCCTGGGGATAACAATGTTGGTTTAGGTGAACTTTGACAAATAATTAGCACAGGGAATTCGACCCAGCAACCCTGCTAATGTAGCTCGCCCCTTCGCGGGCTGGTAAAATGCCAGCTCGAGCCCAGCCCGCCAACCTACCTTTTTTATTTAATTATTTCACTCCTTTTTAAAAAAAAAATCTCACTCCCTTTCTCTTTCACCCACTCACATCACACTTCTTTTCTTTTATACATTTTTGTTAGGAAGCCAATTTCATTCTTATTTTCCTTTTTTTTTCCATCTACTCACATCACAAAAACACTAAGCACATCTCTTTTAAATTTAATAATAGTAAAATAAATAAATATAATATGAAAATAAAAATTTCAAATGAAAAGTATAAGGAAGTAGTTAAATAAAACATCAAAAGAAAGGCGATCAGGATATTTAGATTTATTTTATAAGAAAAACTTAAAAAAATAAGCAAGGTGGCCCACTGTAGCCCGTGGGCTGAAGTGGGGCAAGCTGCACCTTGGAGAGCTGCGAGTTCAACCCGTTTTACTAGCTATACAAATAACCCATTTGGACTACAACTTGGACACAATGGTGTCCAATATGTCTAGTGTCATTCAAAATACTAGAAGCCATTGGATAACACAACTTCGGATAGTATTTCATACCACCCAAAAAATCCAGAGGGATCTCGTTCTAAATTTTAAGCTTCATAAACCTCTGGAACCAATTTTAGTACTCATCACAATAGACTCTAAGAGCTAATCACACTATTCAGATTTAATTTGAATGGGTTAGATTGAATTCTTTTTTACTTCAACTTTTTTAAAAAACAAAATATTTTAATGTGTACAGGATCTAATATAAAAATAATCGTTTAACTATCAGTTTTTAAAACATTACTGTTTTATTTAAAAATATTAAACTTGGACCATTAAAATTATGTTTGAACTGTGTAGATCTCACCTCATTGATTAGGTCTTAGTGCTCATCATTATGATGAGCACTAAAACCGGTTCTATAAACTTCTATAGAGTGCCAATAAATTTATATCCTTTATATGACATTTGAAAATTGTCATAATAAACATGAGAATACTAGATACCATCGTATCTTCTTGTACTGTGATATCTACAATAACACAGAACACAAATGCCTAGTCAATAGGAACAACGATGGATTCAAAAAACCAGAAATTTAAGAGAATCAATATACTGATCAGCAATGTAAATAAAACCAAAATGGTGGTGAATCAGATTTCTAAAACCTGAATAAGTCATATATATATATATATATATGGAATTTGAAAAGGATAAGGAGTGGCCAAAAAAGACTTCATCTTTACTAGATAATCAATATTATATAGGACTTGCAAACATCCCCAAGAGTATTATAAAGGAAATTATGAATTATAAACAATGCCTCATTTCATGTACTCAATCTTTACAGAGTACAACAACTATTAAATGAAGATAAAGCATCATATAGAATTGTACTAAGAATGCGCAATAAAATCAAGCAACTTGACACCATTGAAGCATATGATAGCAATAAGTCAAGACTAAAGAACACTATCAAAACAACTAAACATTCATTTTGGATAAACAAAGAAAATTAAATATGTATAACTAAAAAAGGCAAAAGCTATCGTTACTATGATACAAAGACTGAATGCTTAAAGTATAAAGCCGAGAGAGAACACACTCGATCTGCTACAGATTTACCCACTATACAGCAACCATCATCTTCTTCACACGCACATCTAGTTTTGTTTTATTTGGTTTTGTGTTTTGTAAAGATGTAACAAGATTGGTGGGCTTCAGTTGGTTTTGTGTTTTGTAGGGAATAATGACATCTGGGGAATAATCACAATAGACAATCTTGTTTTTGCCTTGTTTTTGCAACTCCAACTTCATTCAGAGTACTTAAATCAATCCTAAAAGTTAGTCCTTCTCAGTTCTCACTCTACCTCTTACCCTCTAGACAAAGTGTCAGTTGTAACAATGCCTACATTCAATAAGTATTCATAATACAACGTTGAACAAACAGTGTTGATTAATGACCACCTAGGCAACCCAATGTATAAGTAACACAACAACAAAGCCTTATACTACTAAGTAGGATCGCTACATGAATTTACAGTATTGTTGTGTTTTATCAATAACTAAATCTTTAGATAAATTGTTTATCAAAGAAGACCTGCTTAATAATTTTGTTGAGTATTCTCTTTTGTCTTCCTCTACCCCTTTTTAAAAAATTCCATATTGCTTGATCATATCCTACCTTCTCGGCACATCCAATAGCATTCTTTGTACATATTCAAACGATTTTCTAACATTTCCTCTTCAATAGAAGTCATTACAACTCTTTCTTATGTATGTTCATTTACAAATATGATCCTTTCTTGTATAACCATGTATCCATCTCACCCCACGTAATATGTTGTTCCTTCACAAAATACTTATTTACGAGTCTTTCAGTATTCCCAAGATTGTAATCACCAAACCGTAATTTCCATTCCTTGAACTCTTCTCTCCACAACGTTATATATATAACTGCACGATTCCAATACAAACATTGTTCAAGTGCCTGGCCAATCAAAATAAGTGACATTTTACACACACAAGAAGCCATTTTTCTTACTACGTGATACTATATTAATAACAATTTCTGTTTTGTGTTCATCTGTTTCAATAGTAAATGTCAAATTCTACTCTTATGACGGCAATTTTGTTGTCAAAACCGTGGCATAGAAATGATCTCATATTCATATCTGATATATAAATTAAAAGCACAAAAACAAGGGGTGCAAATCTGATTTAAACTTGAAATATTAATATATTTAATCACACATCACATATTCATATACATTCATCACTATGGTCAAATACTTTAATTTCTAGAATTTTAAAAACCAATGTGCTTTATTGATATATCAAAGCATTGCTTGTGAATAGAGAAAACCTCTTCAACTCTGTCAATAATAAACTGTCAATAAATTATTAATAACTAACAAATTAAAACACGGTTTCAACTTTCAATGAGGTAAGCTTTTCTTTTTGGATATATAATTGGCTCATCTTAAACTATTAAAGTACAAAGGGTATAAGTCATATTTTAGTTATTTTATTAAAGAAAATTAAACTCTCGTCAAAATGCAAATTATAGAGAGAATTTCCGCCGCTAACTATTAATATAAGACATCATCTTTATCTACAATATAATAAACATACCAAAACAAATAGTTGATGCCTTTAAAGTATTTCAATTTTTTAAAATAACCCTTCATCATTTTTTTTTTTTTTGGCCAATTGATCAAGTTAAATTCATTTTACTTTCTTAATGAAAAATGAACCAAATTAATCATGAAGCCAAGTAATCCTTTATTTATGTTAGGAATATTTTTTAGGCAGACACATTAATTTCTCTTAACATTTTGTGAAGTAAATTATGAATAACGAAGCATAAAATCATTCTAAAAGATTACTTATAAAAGCTAACAAAGGGGTTATTAATATTATTTAATCAGTTCCAGTTTTTACTTGCTTTTCTCCTTTTAAGAAATCATTTCATGTATAATTCTAATGTGCGGACATTTTTTATAGTTTAACATTAGATAACTTACTATGGTATCCTCTATAGCGAGATAATTAAATAATATTTTAATTAGTAACTTAAAATAATAATATTAAGAGAAAGAGAAAATGAAACGATGAATAGGAAAAAAAGAAGACATAAAGCATGCTCATACTAATTCCAAAAGTTAATTATTTTCCCCAAAAAAGAATTTTGAAACTTTGTCTTCTTTTCAGGGCTAACGTAGTTAATATTCATGCCTTCCTCATAAACCAAAAAGACCTCAGTCAATTTTTTTTCTGAAACAATTATATGCTTCCACCGATTTCCATGCTACTAGTGTATATTGATTTCTTACTTCCTGATCATCACCTTCTTTTTCATCTTGTTTTGGTGGAATTATTCTTTAATTTTTTTTCTTCTTCTTCTTCATCTGACACCAGTATATATGGCTAGGTTAAGTGATAGCAGAATTAAAGTGAGGGATGGTGTGAAGGGTATAATATTAATGGTGATAGTTCAGATTTTATATACTTTGACGAATATATTGTACAAAATAGTAGCAAATCATGGAATAAGCATGACTGTTATCGTTGCCTACAGATTTCTCTTTTCAACCTTGTTCATTGTTCCTCTTGCTCTCTTGTTTGAAAGGTTAATAATACTCTTTTGTACAAAACCACTCCGTTTTATGACTGCAAAATACTACTACTATAATATAACGTCTCTCTCTAACCCTACATGCATTAATATATATATATATATATATATATATATATTTGCTGTTGTTTTATATGCTGATAGTTCATATTTTATGCTGTTGTTTAACAAAGGGAAAGCCTCGATGCAATCAATTGGACAGTTCTTTTCCAAGCTTTCCTTAGTGGGTTATTTGGGTATCTTTCTGTTACCCTTATCTACATCAAAAGTTTGGTTTAATTTGAATACATTATTTGATTAGCGCTCTTATATACTTTGATATAATAATGAATTTACATTATTTAAACTACAATGCCAAACTTTTTGAGTTACCACTCATCACTTCATATCTCTAATTTCTAAACTAAACATTATGATATGATCATTTCAGGGGATCCTTGCTACAAAATTTGTTTCTTCATTCCTTGACCTTCGTATCAGTATCATATGCCACGGCTATAATGAACCTTGTTCCTTTAGCTACTTACATCATGGCTGTCTCATTTAGGTAAACTCCACTTAAACCCCTCTTCTCTCTCACTTAATTCTTAAACTTTGAATCAATGCAACTCAATTCTTATAGTTTTAAGTCAGTTAAAACCCAGTCCCTTAACTTTAATTCATTGGAACTCACTCTCAATATGAGTTTTAACTAGTTAAAAGTTTAGTACATAAACTCACTGAAATATATAATATTTTAAATTTAAACTACAGGGTCCGTTGAGTCAAATTTTAGAAACTAAATTGTTATCGAGTTAAAACTATAAATATTGAGTTGCATCAAGTTAAAGTTTAAAGACTGAGTTGCAATTAACGAAGTTAAAACTATAAGAACAAAAATAATAATTTTAATAAGGGTTAATATAACTTTTGGTCCCTGAAGTTTGATCCAATTTTGGTTTTGGTCCCTTAAGTTTGAAATCGGTGGTTTTGGTCCATGAAGTTTCACCCGATTTTGGTTTTGGTCCCTCAAGTTTGAAATCGGTGGTTTTGGTCCTTGAAGTTTCATCCAATTTTGGTTTTGGTCCCTCAAGTGTGAAAAGGACTTGGTTTTTTTTTGGATCGAGTCAGGTTTCAAAAACAGGTCGCCAAGTCCTTTTCAAATTTGAGGGACTAAAACCAAAATCGGGTGAAACTTCAGGGACCAAAACCACCGATATCAAACTTGAGGGACTAAAACCAAAATTGGATGAAACTTCAGAGACCAAAACCACCGATTTCAAATTTGAGGGACCAAAACCAAAATTAGATCAAACTTCAGGGACCAAAAGTTATATTAACCCTTTTAATTTCCTCCATAAAAATTTGCCAGATTGGAGAAGATGAATTTAGGAACAGCAGGAGGGAAGGCAAAGATATTAGGGACCCTCACAGGAATCGGTGGAGCCATGATCCTTACTTTCTGCAAAGGCAAAAGAATCCAAATCTGGACTACTCATGTTAATTTGGTGCGCCACGTGGCAGTATCAAACGGCACCTCCAGCACTACTTCGACCATTTGGGGCTGCATGATTGCTTTTGTTGCCTGCCTTAGTTACTCCTTGTGGTTGATACTCCAGGTCATTATAAGTTGTGTTTTTTTTTTTTCTTTTTTGGGTTTCTTCTTTCTTTCCTCAATATCTTCTTCTTTGTGTAACATTTAAAAGCAATTAAACAGGCAAAGATGGCACGCAGATTTTCATGGCATTACTCAAGGACAGCTTTAATGTCCATCATGAGCTTATTTCAAAGTTTGATCTTTGCATTTTGCGTTGAGAGAGACTGGAATCAGTGGAAGCTAGGCTGGGACCTTAAGCTTCTCACTGGAGCTTATACAGTAATGTCCTTCTCCTTCTTTTGCGACTTGTTAATTACTACCTCTGGTAACAAAATCATATATTAAGGACCAGAGGTAGTAATTAGTTAGACCTAATCATATATATACATACATGACTTGAGTTTGTATTCGAATTGTTATGAGTACCTTGTCGGGAGCCTCACAATTGAAGTGTAGTTTATATAAGTTCAAGGGCTCTCTTATCCTCCCAATAAGTTAGTCTTTTAAGATTAGGTTTGGATTTGTGTTCATTAGCCATATCAACAAAATATAAATCTTTTGAAACTATGGTGAAGTAGAAAAAATGAAAACGTGACAAACCAAGGTTCGAATCCCTATTCAGAGAGGTGCCTACATTTAGTGTCTGATAGTGACTCGAACAAGATTGTCTCCAATAAGAAGATATATATGCCTAGCAAAAACAAAAAGAAAGAAAGAAAGAAGAAAGGATAAAATGGCGAGTCTTGTCACTGTGCTTACCCACTATTTTCGTCCTATATATACACACACACACATGTATATGTAAGTGTCACCTCAAATAATGCCAGGGGGTAAAAATCTGATGATTAATAATGGTGGGTTTGATAAATCTGGTTTTGTTGCTTTTGTAGGGAATATTTTCATCAGGGATAGCATTTTCCATAGTAGCATGGTGTGTGATGAACAAGGGACCTGTGTTTGTGGCTATTTTTAACCCTCTTATGCTTGCCCTAACCGTCCTTGCAGGCCCTATACTACTTGATGAAACTGTCTATATTGGAAGGTGAGTTTAATTAATAGTGTCACTTCTCCATTTTGTTGCTTTCTTTGAAGATATACTGTCATATTCTCAATATATCAAATTAATTAGGATTAGTTATTGTTAATTAATGTGTATATATATGATAAACTGTGGTGGTTACGTTGTGCATGCAGTATAATAGGGATGGTGTTGATTGTGAGTGGATTGTATATTGTGTTATGGGGTAAAAGAAAGGAAGCATCACAAGAGCATTCAAGAGCCTCTTGTCCATCTGAATCCAACCAAATTACATGTCAAACAAACTCATCACCAACGAGTAGTCCTACAGAATAAAATGATTCTTCTTCCAACATTCTATTGTATTATTCCTTCTATTTAATTTGCCTCTCTATCCTTTGCGAATAGTACACATTATATTATATTATATCATTTTCATATTTAAAAAATTAATTATTACTTTCTCCCTCCATTTCTTTTTATAAGAAACAACCGCCACTCATATACTCGATTCCTATTTATAAGAAACATTTAAAGAATGTCTTAATTTTTGTTTGTTACATTCTCATTTTACCCCTATTTAATTACCCATATTTCTCACTCTCTATCACTGGCCATTCTCTTTCTTCTACAATCATATTTATTACTACAAAATTAATTTTCTTATTCTCTCTCTTATAAAATCATCTTTATTATAATAATTTCCTTATTATCTCTCTTATTCCCTATCTCCTCATAAATAAGGGTATTTTTGTCAAAATGATAACAATTTTTACATATTTATTATCCTTAACCGCAACTTTAATCTACATTATTTGGTTAAGTGTTTCTTATAAAAAGAAACGAAGGCATCGAGTAGTTTTCAATATTGAAGTAGATTACATTTAAGCATTCCCAATTTGCCAATTCCCTTAACATTTTTTTTTTGGTGATAAAAAAAAAAAAGAAAATATCACTTAAACTTCAAAATTTTAAATCAGTGATTTCCTACTAAAATAAATATTTACTTGTTATATTCTTATAGACAATAAGATTAATTTAAGATTTTGAAGTTTAATTGGTATTTTTTTGTCTTTTTCTCTATTTTATTTCCTTCCACATCGTTCCAACACTCGACCTTGTTGTATAGAGGAATCGAGATCTTTTATAGTCGACCTAGTAATTATTAATGAATTGAATTTGATCTTTCAAAGTAGAATAGTTTTTTTTTTTTTGTAAAATAAACAAACTTTGTATCTATTTTGTTCAGATTATAAAGACCGCAACATTATCTCCATTATCAAAACCTATGACCTATGTTGAAACGAAAAATGGACAAAATTGAACCTATTTCGAAATATTATATACTATACTATTACTCCTCATTTCTTTTTAGGGAGAATTGCTAAAAAAACATCATTGGTAACTTATTTGTTAAATAAGACCTGGGAAGATAACTGCACACGGAGGAAAGGTTTCTACACACATAGGGAAAATTTTTGCACACACATGGAAGATTTTTTTACACGCATAGGGAAGAATTTTGCACACAAGGAAGATCATCCGCATACCAGGAAAGATATTATGCACACGCGGATGATAATCTGCACGCAAAGATTCCATTTGACAAATAAGTTGCCAATGAGGGATTTTTTTCACAATTTTCCCTTCTTTTTATTAGGTACCTATATAGCTCCTCAGAGAATACTTACTAGTGCAAAACTGTTCTTTAACGTAATTTAACCATATGTATTAATCAATTCACCGTTGTTAATACATCAAAAATTAATTAAAAGTCATGATATAATCGCCAACAATTTTTGTTCGGTTAATAAGAATATGAGACATGCATAACTTCCAAGGTAAATCATGAGTTTAAATCTTACTCTGAATATGAAAAATTTGTTGATGGGTCATCTATGAACACTTTTGTAAGCGCTCTTTGATGACAAAGGCACACCTTAGCCCCTAATGAGCCCCCTAGATCCAATTTACCTAAAATTTCATTGTAAAAATATTATTATATAATTGAATTAAAAATTTTATACTATATTGTTCTATAACAATCTCACCCTACATTTCTATGGGATTAAATTCTACTTGAAATATGATAAGTGATATATTACCTGATAAGCCATTTCTTGGCACATAATATATTCAAGAAAATTAAACACAATATAAAATAATTATCAGTGATTTATGAACCTTGTTTGTTTTTCAATCTTATCCAGCTATATATAATACCAGATTAAAATGCTTTATTAATGATAATGAAATTATTTATTGTAACCTAAAATTTTGTGTATTACGGTTCATGTATTTCAAAAAGGTAAATGTCATATTGTCCACTTATGACAGGAATATTCTAGTGAAAGCCTAAGAATAAAAATTATCATATTTATCTTTCGCATGTAAAGCATTATCAATTAATCCACGATCCTACAAACTAATCATTGATTCATGTCAACTTGCAATACGTCTTGAAACTTAAATAAAATTAATAATATTAAAAAATAGAGATAATGAAAGAAAGGAATATAATATTATATAAAGACAAAGCAAGCTTATAATAACTTCAAAAGTTTAATTACTCTCCCAAAAAGCTTAAAGCCATTATGTCTCGCCTTATCTGCCAGGTTTTCCTGCCTTCCTGATAAACCAAAGAGGCCCCTAATCAATTTTTTTTCCCTTCAAAAATTATATATTCATCGTAATTTCTATGTACTACAAATAAAAAAAATGCTTTTTTCTTAATGGTTGAAATAAATTTAAGAATTCACATATACGTATATATCAGAAGTCAGAGGTTGAAGAAACATCATGGACATCTAAAGAGCGGCTTCTCTAATATTACTGAGTCCTATCTATATATTGATTTCCTCCTTCTTGATCTTCTTCTTTTTCTTCTTGGATCATCTCGAATATGGATAGGTTATTAAGCAATAGAGATAGAGTGAGGGATGATGTTAAGGGAACAGTACTAATGGTGATAGTTCAGATTGTGTATGCAGTGGCGAATATATTGATAAAAATGGCAGCAAATGATGGAATGAGCTTGACTGTTCTTGTTGCCTACAGATTCCTCTTCTCAGCTACCATCCTCGCTCCTATTGCCCTCTTCTTTGAAAGGTCTTCTACGTACTTTTCATAATTCACACACTCTTGAATTCTAATAGGGTTAAGGTGAAAATTTGTCCCCCTAAGTTTTTGCTTAGGAACAATGTAGCCCCATGGAGTTTTTTTGAGTTCAATGTCGTTTTAGAAGTTTCAAATATAACAATGTTGCCCCTACTCCATTAAAAAATTAGCGTTGATTGTTAACATTTTTAACGGTAAAGGGTATGCAGCATTGACCCATTTTAACACTTGTGAGAAAATCTTAAACAAAAAAAATTTTCCGAGGCGACATATGCTCCCAAGTGAAAATTTCTAACCTGGGGGCTAATTTGCACATTAACCCATTCTAATAATGTTGCTATTTTTTATGAACAGGGACAGCCTCCAAAATTTTGATGGCATAGTTCTATTCCATGCTTTTCTTTGTGGCTTATTTGGGTATCTTGCTAAGCTTCTATAGATTGCCATTAACTCTTTTACTTCTTAATTCATGTACTATGAAATATATCCCTCTGTTCCTAGATGTATGAGCTTGATAATTAATTTTTAAATTAATTATTTGCAAAAAAAAAAAAAGTTGGTTTTCTTAGAGTCCCCCTTCTAATCATTTGCAAGGGAAAATGCTCCCTCTCAATGAAAAACTCTTAATACTAATATACCATCAACAGGGAGAGCTGAGTAAACAAATTATAAATTTGGGAGTGAGGTCTTACATTAAAAGCCAAAACAAACTCTTCTACTAGCTTTTACATTTAGGATAGAAAATGAGTGTATATTGTAGTAATATAATGTACTCCCTTCGACCATTAATATAAGACATATTTAGAGAGTTAATTTTGATCCTAAATATAAGACCAAATTTTTAAATTTGTCAATCGTTTTTTTTAATTTACCCTTATTTATGCTTTCTCAACAATAATCAAGGAGGAGAGGGGGAATAAGAATTAAAGAAAGTGACTAGGTACTTTAGAAAATACATATCAATATGTTTATTAATTAACTTAACCAACTTGCTTAATATAATCAAATTAGGTAAACATACATGTCTTAAATTAAGGACTGAATGAGTAATTAAAAAAGAAAATTACCACACTTAATGGTTCAATTTCTAAACAAAATTATCATTTTTCAGGGGATCTTTATTACATAATTTCTATGCCCGATCCTTGGCCATGGTATCCGTAACATATGTCACAGCTATGTTGAACCTTGTTCCAGCCACTACCTACATCTTGGCTGTCTTATTTAGGTGACTCCCACTTAACCCTACTCTACATATATATACCTACTCCTTTTAGTCTATAATATAGGTCGCTTCTAAAAGAATGGCTTGATTTATAATATAAGTTACTTGGAAAGTAATTAATACTTATTTATTAATTTTTTCTCTATAATTAATATTTAAATATTATTTTTCTCTCTTCTTCAATGCCTTATTTAATATAGATAAAATTAGGAATTTCATTCAATTTAAGATGAATTTAATGAGTTAACTATCATTTCTTGATTCTAATAAATTAGTTAAAATAGTTACCAATATTGTGGACCGCAGGGAGTATCATTAGTTAATCAAGAAATTAAGTTGATACTGAAAATCATGTACATCATATATATATATATATTGAATGTCAGGTTGGAGAGGATGAGTTTTAGGACAAAAAGAGGGAAGGCTAAGGTGTTCGGGACATTGACAGGAATCGGTGGAGCCATGATCCTTACTTTCTGTAAAGGTAGAAGAATCCAAATCTGGACGGATCATATTGACCTGCTGCGCCACGTGACATTATCACATTCCTCCTCTGCCTCTTCTCGCTTGTGGGGCTGCCTTCTTGCTCTTGCTACGTGCCTCAGTTACTCCTTGTGGCTGATCATCCAGGTAACATGCCTGCATGCACGTACGTATGTAACCTCGTACCTTAGTTTCTTTTGTTTCTTGTTTCTTCTTCTTCATGTACAACATACTCATATATATATATAAGAGCGGGTTGATTGTTTTTGGAAAGCTGGTAGAAGTTAAATAAGTTACTTAATCATAGCATATATTATGTATTCTCATATTATATATCAGTTTATAAGTCAGGCAAATTATTTTAGAGAAAAACGATTAATATAAATATTTTGGGTTAATATATTTTGGTCACTGAAGTTCGATCCAATTTTGGTTTTGATCTCGGTCTCTCAAGTTTAAAATCAATGGTTTTGGTCATTGAAGTTTGACCCTTGGTCCCTCTAGTTTGAAGTTTTTGGTTTTAGTCTCTCAAGTTTACTCTGTTTATAACTATTGGCCCCTCAAGTTTGAGAAGGACTTGGTGGAAAACCGAACCAAACTATAAAAAACCAGTTCCTTTTCAAATTTGAGGGACCAATTGGGTCAAACTTCAAGTACCAAAACCACCGATTTTAAACTTGAGGGACTAAAACCAAAATTGGATCAAACTTCAAAGACCAAAAGTTATATTAACCAAATATTTTAATATAACTTATTTAACTTCCTTAATTTTTCCAAAGAAAAGTCAGCTGACTCTTATATTAAAAACCGGAGGTCCTACATGTTATTTATCTCTGAAAGTGCAAAGCAAACAGGGGAAGATGACAAAGAGATTTCCATGGCAGCACTCAAGCACAGCATTAACGTGCGCAATGAGCTCATTCCAATCTGTTGTGGCTGCACTTTGCATTGAGAGAGATTGGAATCAATGGAAGCTTGGCTGGAACATCAGGCTCCTCACTGTAGCTTTTACAGTAATGTCCTTAATCTTTCTTATTCTTGTTTGCTACTCCCTCCGGATCTCAATATTGTAGGAGCTAGTTAGAAAATTTACTTTGGTTTTAAATGACCCTCAATAATCCACTTTATCTGTTAAATTTATAATCTTTTTCTTCAAACTATTCTTATTAATTTTACATATTAATTAGGGAGGTTTCCATCAAAGTGTAGTAGCTCCAATGCAAATTATTTAAGAGGGTATTGTAGAAAACCAACACATATTTCTTACAAATAACTAAGTTTTTTAATATGTGCCAGTTATTTATCTAACTCATATATTAAAAAAAGGAAAAAGTATTATAGAACCACAAACAAGTCCCGCATATGCAAGAATTGTGGAAAAACATTAATTAATCAAGTTTTGAGTTGGTGAGAGAGATTAGGCCTTATAATATACTCCCTCCAGTCCTTAATATAAAATGTATTTATCTAATTTGATTAAATTAAGAAAGTTGATTAAGTTGGTTAATATATATATATATGTGTGTGTGTGTGTGTGTGTGTGTGTGTAATTTGTAAAACACTATAGTCATCTTCCTTACTTCTCTTCTTCCATCTTTTTCTTGATTATGGTTAAGGGAACATCAATAAGGGTAAATTAGAAAAATATTGACAAATATGAAAATTATGACTTATATTTAAGACCAAAATCAAATATTCAAATATGTATTATATTAAGGACCGGATGAGTACATATTGAGTGCTCCAAATATATCCTACAATTAAAACTTTATCTACTCTACCAACAGGAGTATGATTAGCTGAAGGGGCCACTTCTTCATAACGTGGCGAATTACTATTCGAATTCTTACTAAGAGAAGTACTCACATTTAGTGTCAAACCATGCCTTGAATAAAATTTATTCTAAATAAAAGTATACATGTGCTTAGTTTAAAAAGACTTTATCTACTTTATTCTATCAGGCGTGCCAAATAAAAGAGGCCTTAAATTATGTATTTTGTAGGGTATATTGACGTCAGGGGTGGCTTATACCCTAATAGCATGGTGTGTGATGAAGAAGGGACCATTCTTTGTGGCCATTTTCAATCCTCTAATGCTCGTGCTAGTCACCCTTGGAGGTTCTTTCATACTTGATGAGCCTCTCTATGTTGGAAGGTGAATTTATTTTTATTTAATTATATATGTCATATTGATGAAGTTAGGGGATCAAATCAATCATAAACAAAAAGATGCATATTAAAGGGGTAAGACGTATCCATATTATCATATTTTCTCAGTGAGACTCCGTATCATAAACTAATTTGTGATTCATCCAACAACTTAAAGTATTTTTTTTCAAGAGTACCCATATCCTAAAATATTTGTAGAGCAATTTTGCCCTTAAAGTATTTTTCTCAATAGCAATAAGCACTCCAAACTTAAGATACTGACTTGCTACAAGAAAAACACTTTAAACTATTGGATGCCTAAAAAATACTAAAAAAATATTTTAAGATACTAAATGTTATCGAAAAATACTTAAATTAAGCGGGAAGATATGACATAAATGAACCATTCTCTTAAACAACCCTATAAGAATTCCAGTATCATTAATAACTTTTCAGTAAAATCTTGTCAAGGACATTTTTCAGTGTAATCAATCAAAGATTAGAATTATGGTGTCATATGTGTGTGTGTGTGTAATTCATTGTGAAAACTATTTTACATGTACTTATACTTTTCCTCAATTTTTAAATTTGGTACCTATATATACTTCTTTTCTTTCTATATTAAATCCTTTAATTTTGTTTTGTTAGCACTATTAATTAGCTCTTAGACTGGGGTTAACAGTGCTAATAGAGTAAAGTTACAGAGGCTAACAATACTAACAAATCTAAATTAAAAGATTTAATAAAAATTAAAAAATGTACCATGCTAAATTAAAAGATGAGAGAAATTAATATGGTTATACAAGTAGAATAGTCTTCCCTAATTAATATATATGTGCATAATTAATTGTGGTAATTAATTTTGCAGTGTAATAGGGATAGTGTTAGTGGTGTTTGGATTGTACATGGTGTTGTGGGGGAAGAATAAGGAAACAAACAGAGAGGCATCATCAGAGCAATCAAGGGCCTCTCTTCCAAGCGATGATGATCAGTCCATCCAAATTTGTGATGAACAACTTCATAGCAATTCCAGTATCGTCCACACAAAAAACCACCTAGATAGGTGATTGTTATATAATGCCTTTGTAATTAAATATAGTAAGTATTATATGGATTAAATTTTTATTTTTCCATTTTTAAAAAATAATTGATTAATTTTTATATTTAATCTTCCAAAATATAATCTTTTATTATCAAAATTAGAATTTTTGTTTTGCTCCCTCCAATGATATATAGACTAGTATCAGTTTCCGTTTTGATATATAATTTAATATTCTTAGAAAAATAATCTCTCTTAACTAACACAAATGTTTACATGGAAGTTTTTTTTTCAAATTAAAAGTAATAATTGTTAAATACAAGCTTGTAGAAAATAAAATATAATTCCAATAGGCAAACGTACCGTCGGAGTCTGGGTGGTGTAGTTGGTTATCACGCTAGTCTCACACACTAGAGGTCCCCGTTCGAACCCGGGCTCAGACATTATTTTCTTTGCTATTTTGATTATAAGCCCAGCCCAAGGTGTGAGAACACTTTTTTTTTTTCTTTGTTTCTTTCGTTTTTGCCATGAGAACACTTTTATTTTCATTATAAGCCCAAGTTGTGAGCACTTTTATTTTCCTTATAAGCCCAAATGTGGGAGCACCGTAGAGAAGGTAGGCAGAGGAGTAGGTAATCATAGGCTCAGAAAGCGGAAGGCTTCATATGGAGATGTTATTCATGATCATCAGGGTAATTGGATACGTGGATTTCAACAGAAGTTAGGACATACTTTCCCAACTGCTGCGGAAATCCATGCAATCCGATATGGCCTCCTTCTATGTAAACAGTTGGGGCTAAAGAAAATCAGGATATTCACTGACTCACTACAGACAGTCCATCTATTATCCACTTATTGTGACTCGGACCATCCATTGTATGATGTGATCTTGGCTACCAGATCTCTTATTTATCGTGATTGGGAGGTAGAAATTTCCCACGCTCACAGGGAAAGCCTTCGTTGTGCGGATTATCTTGCTAGAATGGCACACATGATTCCGCAGGAGCATGAGGAACTTGGGATTTCCCCAATTGAATGTTTTCATTTCTTTGCTTTGGATTGTGGCTTACTAGACCAAGAACATCCTTTAGGACCTAGCCTATAGTGGGTGTCATTTTCAAGCTTTGCTTGCCTTTGTAACAAAAAAAAAAAAGAAAGAAAGCGGAAGGCTCTAAGAAGGTTCAAGGCGTCGGCATTCCTGGCTCATTAGAGTAAGGAGGAAAAAAATTTTCATAAGCAAAACGATGCAGTTTTAACTTAAAAGAGAGATTTGAACCGTTGATACAGAAATAATCAAGATTGTCTGTGATGTATTTAGTATCTTAAAATATTTTTTAAGTAATATGCAGTATTCTAAAATAATTTGTAGTACTTTTAACCCCCTCAAAATATTTTTTCAACCCCGTGTATTAGTAAACTGATTGTAATTTTATCCTTAATATATTTTTTCAACTCCAAAAATTACTTAAAATAGTAGATGCTATTGAAAAATATTTTAGAGTGGGTGGAAATCAATAAATCAGAATCCTAAGTTTTGAGTACTTGTTACTACTAAGAAAAATACATTAACTGTAAAATTGAAGTCAATCTCTTAAAACACTAGGTATAACTGAAAAAATATTTTAAATGGTTAAAAGAGCAAAAAAATATTTTAAAGTAATTTTTGGAACTGAAAAAATATAGTAAGGTTAAAATTGTAGTAAGTCTGCTAGCACATTGGACACAATTGAAAAAACATTTTAATGAGTTAAAAGCAGTAAAAATTATTTTAGGATAAAAAGATAGAATTAAAAAATATTTTAAGATATTAGATATATCACAGATGATCCTGATTATTTCTGTATCAACAGCTCATATCTCTCTTTTAAGTCAAAATTGCGTCGTTTGGTTATGAGAATTTTTTTTCTCATCACCCTGATGAGCGGGGAACGCGGACGCAAGGTTCAAGGTTAGTTGAAGGGTGAAGCGGTGTCAAAGTCAAACTTTGACACACTTAAAGGCCGGCAAGTCCTACGCCTGCAAAGCAAACGACTCTAATAATATAAGCATGTTTGGATAAGAGATTGGATGATTTATAAACTGCTTTTCATATAAATCGAGATAAAATTTTTCTTATATACTTATCTCGTATACTGTAAATCATAATTGAAAAACTATTTTTAAAAACTACAATCACTATTTTAAACATACTCATAATTGTATATATAAATCTTACATATCCTGTGGCAGTTTGTGACATGGCATAGGCATGCCTTGTGGTGTGGGTGTTACCTTTGTTTCATGGCGTTTCCATCATGTTGGTCGCTTTTCTTTTCTTTTTTTCTTTTTTTTTTTGAAGTGATATTTTAGTCTAAAACATTATATTAATGTCCATGGTTTTTAAAAAATAAGAAAATAGTCATAAAAATCAATTCTTGTACATAGCATGTTACTGGACCAGTTTAAGAAACAATCCAAACAGTGATGGAGAGATCAATGGTTTAAATTAAATTGCGGTTGATTTGGTGTCGAACTAAGTCATAATTAAAATATCAATAAGTAAATGGGTACTATTTTGGTTCTATTTATAAGTCCTTTTTAACTAATTTTCACTTATCAAGGAAAGTTAGTTTATTCATTAACTATGAGCTAAATTTTCAATTTCACCTTTATTTATAATTAGTTTTAAAAATCAACATGAATAAATTTCTTTTGTTTAAACAAAATAATTCATTTAAAATGCTTTACTAAAACAAGCAGGAAATTTTGCTTAGAAAGTAGGCGGAAGTTTTTTTAATTTAATGTAACCGTGAAAGTATTAAAATATGAGTGATGTCAGCCTACTTTAACAAGTGGCCAAACGCACATATCCTACGTCAGACTTTTATGTGTTTGTTTGGAATAGCTTATTTTTGTCCAAAACGTGCTTATAATTCGTGATTCACGGTATACGAGGCAAGTATGTGAGAGAAGTTTTTTCTCGGCTTGCGTAATAAGTGCGTTTTTCCTGTACAAAACGCTTTCCCAAACATGCACTATATCATGCATGATTCCACACTAGTATGACTGTACTTTATTCTTTGGTCTTCTTTTACTTGAAAGTTTTCTTTGATGAATAATTTTAATTCGGAAGTGCAAAAAAAGATAAATGTCACCCAAATTTAATAGTGAAATTAAAAAACATAGACCTATGAAGACATCTAATGAAGTGAATGATTGTGGCCTGTTTTTTTACCGGGAATGATAGAGACAGTAAAGCATATACTCCTTCGGTTCTATTTATAAACAACCTTCCCTTTAATGGCATAAAATGAACTGATAGTTAAAATTAATAATTGTGTAAAAAATGTCATTTTTTTTTTATATATGCGCCTATTTATGAAAAGAGTATATGAGCGATAATAGATAAAAAATATGAGAGATAATGAGTATTTAATAAGAGTAAATTAGTAAAAAGAAGCTTATATTTTCAAACAAAAAGTGAAAGTTGCTTATAAAATAGACCAACCTTAAAAGAGAGAAAGTTACTTATAAATAGAACCGGAGGGAATAGTAAACAAACACCAAAGAATATAAGGTAAAAAGCATACGCTAAATAACTCTCTACATGATGATGCTCCCTTTTGAATCTTACAATTAACATCTAAGGATTGTCTTGGACTTGCTTCACATGCTTACCCACTAAGCCAACTTATTACACTTGTCATATTGACTGAAATACCAAAAAATAATTAAATCAAAATTGCATACAAAAGTTTATTAGATGAATTAAATTGAAAGAGTTGGAGATTCAGGTTTGAGTTTGATGAATCCAGCTTGTGTGTGGTGATGCCGAAGAGAGAAAAAGGGAATGGATTAATACCAAGGGGAAGGGGAGCCATTGATTGTCTCTATTATGTGCTTCATTATGGCTTCAGAGATATCTCACAAGCCTCTCTTTTTTTCTTTCTTTTTTTTGCTTGCTATTAATAAGGATGGCATTATTAATCTTTTTTAAATACTTTTGGAACAATATTGCATTTTCGTGAAAAACTTCAAAAGTGAAAATGAATAAAGAAGAAAGTATGTATAGCCATGCCTTTATATAGTCACACATGACATAAGGTCTAATGTAACAAACATTCGTTTGACTAATGTTTAAATATGGCAACATTGCTCATGTTTTAGCACTTTTGGGGCTTCGTTGAATTTTCAAAAAAAAAAATTCTGGATACTCACAATTATTATGCAACAAATTTTAAAGAAAAAAAGGACCTTAACATTTTTTGTCTTTTAAGTTAAGATACAAATTTATCCTGAAAGTTTTCGCTGAGGATTAATGTTGTCCTAAAAGGTTTTTTAAGTTCAATGTTGCCCCAGAAGTATTAAAATGGAGCAATATTGCCCTTTACCGTTAAAAAGTTAACAATTAATATTAATTTTTTAAGGGTCAATATTAGTTTTTTAACTGTATAAGGTAAGATTGCTACGTTTTGAAACTTCTTAGATGACATTAAACTTAAAAAAATTTAAGAGGAAACATTACTCTTAAGCGAATACTTCCGAGTCAAATTTACGTCTTAGTCCTTTTCTTTTTATCATATTTTCTATTTTTTTTGTTCAATACGATTCTCAATCACCTCCTTGTAATTTTTTTTTTTGGGTTAAGGTGCAAAAATACACATGTGATTGTTCTCGAAGTGCACCCAACACCAAATGCTTTTTTTAAGTGCAACAGTGACTATGTGGTTACAAAATATGTGCAAAAATACCCTTTAACCGTTAGTTTGACTTTTTGACCTTGAAAGTGATAACGTGTACGATGACATGGATGCTAGAGTGACATTTTGGAAAAAAAAAACTTGCTGACTGGTAAAGCTTTGCAATTAATATTACCCACATTTCACTATTTTAGTACCACATTCACTGAAGTAGATTCAAATCTGAGTGCAGAGTGCTTAACTCACTCAGTAGAGCTGTTGCCCTAAAAAACATACTGATTGCTCAATTTTTTCCCAACCCTAGATTCCCAATATTATTAAATTAAAATCATTATAATACATATATTATATTATTAATTTTTATTAGGAAAATTTGATTTTCAGCTAGTTTTTTTTTCAGAATGTCACTCCAGCGTCCATGTCATCGTACACGTCATCACTTTCAGGATAAAAAAGTCAAACTAACGGTCAAACAGTCAAACTAACGGTCAAATGGTATTTTTGCACCTATTTTGTAACCACATAGTCACTGTTGCACCTAAAAAAAGCATTTGGTGTTAGGTGCACTTCGAGGACAATCACATGTATATTTTTGCACCTTAACCCTTTTTTTTTTTCCAATTATTACCTTTGAAACTACATGGATCCGATTAAGAATCTGGCAACACTGTAAGGATCTGATTAAAAAACAGGGACCTAATAAAAATTTAGGTGAAATTCTAAGGACTTGTATATTAATTTTTCCAAAATTTAAATATATTAACTAATTTTCTTATTTAAACGATAAGTTCATTCACTGATACAGTTTATTTATGTGGGTATCCCTAGAGTTTGTAAAAGAATGTTCACTTTCACGCCGACTGTATCGGCAGGAAATTTTTATTTTTAATTATTGAGGTTTTTTACGCCAGCACGCCATTATATATATAAAGAGCAAAATAAATTTGATTATTTGAAATGTGTTGTTGAAATTTATAGGAAAAATCCTATATAAAGTTACTTAAAATGAATAAATTCTAAATCAAGTTGTTAAACCCAAAAAATCCCTAATTAAGTTATAGACTCAATTTAGAATTTTAAAATATAGGTAAATTGATTTTATTGCACTCTCCTAATCTTCTCTATCCTCTTAAAAGAGTTTGATTGCTCTTTAACTTGGTTTTTTTAATAAGTGTGTATATCTATTAATATTAATATATAGGAGTAATAAAATAAAACATGATTCATTTAAATCAAAGGAATTTTTATGTTCAAGAAGAAAGATTAAGAATATTTTGAGCCAGAAAAATAAAAAGAAAAGTATAACCCTGATATCAATTAAATGTTTTTATTTAAATATTTTGAATAATTTTTTTTTTGAAAGAACTTGAATTAATGTTTTTGTCAATAAAAAGAAAATCAAACTTCATTAATCACATAATTTTTACTTGTCTGATATAAAGTTTGTTTTTTTAAGTTAATAAATATCTTTTTTGAAAAAAAAACCATTAATGAAAATCTTTGATATGCAATCCGCACAAGTTATTTTTATTAGCATAGTTAAATTTTTTTCTCATTCAATAAAAAATCATGTAAGAAAATAATTTTTTTTATTCTTAGTATCCAACTTGAAATCATTTAATTAATATCGAGGGCTATACTTTTTTTTTCTTGGCTTGAATTATTCATGATGATTCTTCCACAAAACATAAAATTTATTTGATTTAAGTTAATCATATTTTATTTTATTATATTTAATGTTGATATATATCTACACTTATTGAAAAAATAAGTTATAAAGCATTGAAGGACCATACTTACATCACGTTCCTTATATCTATTACGTCAAATTCTCTAATCACACATGACCACGTGTCTTTTTTTTATGTGTTTATAATTAAATTATAATAATTTAAAAATAGGACACATGATTATATGTGATTAGAGAATTTGGCGAAATTGATATAAAGAACTTGACCTAAGTATTTTCCAGCATTGAAACCCTTTTAAGAGGAGAGGGGAAACTATGAGAAGCATGGAAAAAAAAACCGGACCGGACCGGCCGGTCGGACCGGAAAACCGGCCGACCGGTCCTCAGTCCGGTCCGGTCGAACGTTTGTGAGGGAGAAGGAGTGACCCGGTCAAAACCGGGTCGAACCGGTTAAACCCGCCCAAACCCGGTAAAACCGACGGGTTGGGCGGGTTGACCGGTTAATTTTTTTTGTTTGTTGAAGGCCCAAAACGACGTCGTTTTGGGCCAATTGTAGCGGGTTTTTTTACCAAACCCGACCCGCCCAGAAAAATATCCCCAAATCTGAAAATCAAATCGATGAACCGCAGGCCGCAGCAGCGTTGAGTGCGAGCGAGGGAGCGAGGGAGCGACGACGTCGAGTGCGAGCGAGGGAGCGACGACGACGGGGCATTCGAAAACGGAAACGATTGAGCGGCGAGGGATTCTCTCCGTGATTGATCGCAATGATCTGACTCGGTTGCTCGTCTTCTTCACCTCCACAACGTCGACAGCAGGCAAGCATTGAAAGAAAACACTTTCTTCTTCTTCGTATTTACTCTGGTCGATGTCGATCAATGATTTCTGTTCTGTTCTTATTTTTTTTTTTTTGATAATATCTGTTCTGTTCTTATTGAGTGTTAAGATTTTAAAAATTAGTTGAAAATTAGAGAAAACGAAATCGGTCAATGCAGGTGGGCGTATGTTTTATGTTGTTGTGGTTGTGGTTCTGTTCTTCACCGATGAACGATGAAGTTTAATTGTTTAAAAAATTAGTTATGGGTTTTCTTTGAAGAACTTATTATGTATTTTAGCTATTTTTATGTTAGTGATGACTTATAGGCTATGAATGTTGATTATTTTGTTATTGTCAATTAAATTGTAATATTTTAATATGACCGGTTTGACTACCGGTTCGACCACCGGTCCGACCCCGGTTGAACCATTAACCCTTGAACCTGTTCCGCGACCGGTTTATTGACCGGTCCGGTTTTTCGTTCCTTGATGAGAAGGCAGTAAAGTCATTTAATCTAGATTTTGAAATTCTAAATTAAATTGATAACTTAATTAGGAATTTATTAAATTTACCAACCCCATTTAGAATTTCCTTATTTCAAGTAGTTTTATATGGGATTTTCCCAAATTTTTATATTTGCTATTATAATAATTATTGCAGAAGTAGTTATCCGAGGTCTTACCATTTCAGACACATCCATTCAGTTGAATAATTGCATTCATGTGAAACCATCTCAATAATTGTTGACATTTAATTGGAGCATGAAATTAAAATAGTTTTCCCTTTAAATAGATTGAGTAAATTTGAAGTAATAAAATTTATTAAGTACATCACGTAGGCGTATTAAAAGATAAACCTTGTCCCACTTAATTATACAAACCAATTATAAGATTGCTTTCTGTTTAAGCCAGTTTTATATAATTCCTATTCTTATTGTATTGTATTTGTATGATCTGAAATATAATATTTTGTTATTATATGCTGTTGGGTTTAATTATTATCTTTTTCATGGATTTGTTGGGCTTAATTATTACTACGAGTTAGTAGAGTTTACCTACCCATCTAATTTGTAGTCTTTTTAAACGAAAATTAGCTATTTTTACTTTTTATTACTACCTCATAACGAGAAATGGACAAATACATAGATGAATAAGTTAGGTACATAACTGACCCCAAAAAAAAGTTAGGTACGTAACAATGGCATTATTATTTAATGAAACTCGTTATACCAATATTTTCATGTTTTATATCCTAAAAAAATATTTTCACGTTTTTTATAATTAATTCAATCTATATAATTATATTATGTAATTTAATTTGAGGGTACTTAAACTTTATAAATTTTGGTAATTTTGAAAAGGAAAAATCCTAATTAAATCCAGTCGAAATAATAAATTATAAACTCAAATCTACACTTTCAACAAGCTCTTAATTAAGCCTACAGGGTTAATTGGGGATTTTTGAATTTCGTGATTTTGCCTACATGCTCTTTTCTCTTTCAATTTATGTCTTGGCATCTGCATTCATTGTATGAATCTTTCTAAAAGTTAAGTATTTAAGAAAAATTTTGTTTCAACTTATAAAAAAGTGCTTGGAAAAACACTTTTGAGAAGTTTCCAAACAGGCACCTAACCTTGCCATCTTTTACCCAACTCCTTCGAGCAACGGGCAAGTAGACGAGCCTAATTTATAATCTTAAATTTGTTTGTAAGCTTGTTTTTTTTCCTACATACATGGTGGAATTGGCCTCTGCATCATTTTTGGATTCATAACTGAATGTTGACCTCATATTGCGATGAAATGTGCTTTTTTTTTTTTTTTTTGCCCAAGGACAATCAAGCACCCAAAGGGATCAATCTTCATCTTCACCACGGTTAAATACCAAAAATCAGCCTCCAAGAGTAACGAAGAAAGGCTGAAGATCAAGGGAGGCATTTAATTTAACCAATATACACTTGGAAGGGATTTGTTGCCCTTTTCATGTCCTGACAAAACCTAATGCCTCATTCAGTACATTGAAATTGAAGTGATGGAAATGGAAATGGAATTAAAATACATGTTCAATGTCTCTTTGGTTTGCATGAATTGGCCTCCACGTAGAAATGAATTCCATCAAAATAGATTTAATTGAATTCCATACCCAGACTCATGGAAATGAAATGGGTTTCATGGAGGCCATATTTTCAAACAAAAATATTCTCAGTTATGAAACTTATTGACACTTTAACCCCTAACTCAAATGGTCGGCAGTGAGGCAATGGCGAAGATGGCAGTGACTGCAATGGCAAGGATGCGACGATGATGGCATCTTCAACTTATCCTCTTCGTAGATCTCTGGCTTCCTCTTATTTTCGGCTTTCTCTTACTATCACCTTCGACTCCGACTCATCCTCTTCTACACAAAGCTTCTTCTGTAGCAATTGAAAACTGTGACGACTACACTTTATTGGCGGCAGCTCCTAAATTGTCATTCAATTCAATGGGATCTTCCAAATCCTCTCTGGTGACATGTAGATCCTGTTAGCAACATCACCTGCAAATAAGAGTTGATTCGAGTAGTGCCATGACACTATCCTTAATAGCTATTCTACAACCACCGGTCGATAAGAAGCGGCACTCCTTAAGATTAAACTAACCCTTCCTGCAAAATAGAGTGAGTAGAATTATGGAAGATAATAGAACTCAGCAAGGTAGAACACCAAAGAAGAAAAGAGAAATTGCTCGAAAGCTAAACACCGAGTGCTTGGACCTACAGTCTCATACCCTTTTATAGGTTGTGGATGACAAGAGAGCATTAGGCACTTAAACACAATTAAATGTCAATTACAAAATCATTAACCTGCTTAATACATATGAATAGAGAGGTATGAATAGGGAGGTTACTAGCCGTAAGGTCATTAAACACATTAATGTGTTTATGATCTATTAAGGTAGCAATAAATCACACATATAAATATTGTATTTTCATATAAATATTTTTGGTAAAAATGCCCAGTACTGCATTTAATTCACACATAAGGGAGGGGAAATTGCCGGATTTCAACTACGTTTCTGGTGGCCTTTTGTCTTGCGAGTAAGCATAATCTTCCTCTTAGCTCATTTAATAGCCCAATATCACTTGTTAGTACTAAGGCCCCACAATCCTATGCAATGTGGGACTCTTCCTTTAGCACACCTACACATATTATTCACAATAAAATTTATTAGATCTGCAAAAATTGCAAGCTTGATTAGATCAGTGCAAAAATCACAAGCTTCATTAGATATAGGTTTTCGATTTCACCTTCATATAACACAAAACCTTGTTTCAGGTACATCAATGGCATTAAATCTGTAGAAATTGCAAACCTCACGATGTTACCGATCTGATCTCTTTCTCCTTAACCAATGGGGGCAAAATGATAAGGATGGGTTTTGTGATTTGATTTCACATCTCTAAAATGAAATATTCATAATTTTGTAGCTATTGTTGATTATGATGGTCGTTGGTGGTTAGTATGGTCATTAGTGGCTCCGGGAGATAATCATCGAGAGGGGAGGTAGTGGTGTCTATGGGCTTTTTGCCTTTTCTAATAATAAGGGTATTTTGGACTTTTGATAATACAGACATATAAATTTAATTAAAATTATATAAAAATTCTATGTGCATACCAAACATACTTTTAAACCATATTTCTATTTCCATTTTCATGCCCATATCCATTTTCATTTCCATCAAAATCATTTTCAACATACCAAACGAGCCTTAAGGAATCGAGGAAAGGCTTTCTGTCCAATTGGACATATCAATGGGAGAAGCATTAACCCTAAACCTATATAGATCCATACCGAAAAAGGGAGAACTTAGTACAAAATTGGGAAGATGAACAAGAAATGAATAGAGAATTGCAAGTAATCTTTGATGCTTATAGCAGTCAATGATTGGGCTCAACGAAGTAGAGAGATTCTACATTGGTGAAAACAAAAGAGAAATTGATAAAAGCAACAGGTATAGGATTAGAGATTTGAGGAGAAACGAGCAAAGTAGTATTTGGGTTAAAAGATTCTCGCTATAAGGTTAAAAGTATATGAGAATTTGCAATATAAAAATCATTTTTAACTACAGAAGGATATTATTTAACAACATTCATAAATATCTAACGGCTCGTTTGGTACAATGGAATTGGAATTGGAGCCCAATTCCATATATTAAGCATGTTTGCTAGCATGGAATTTGAAACAATTCCATTTCCATATCCATCAAAACATATGCATTTAGCTTCCATGTTGTGACTCAAAGATTTCCAATTCCATGTCCTTATTTCTATTTTTAACCTCTGCCTCTTCCCTTTCAACTTTAATTTCACAGTTTCCCCAACCATCTCCTCTCCCTCGGCCTTCTACTACAAGTGAGGTCCACCAATGACCTGTGCTTGCAAATCCGGCGGTGGCGGTGATCTTCTTTGATGATGAGGGCTAGAGATCGTCTTCAAGCACACAACCTTCCTTCAAGCACAAATCGACCTTGCAACTAGCAACCACAATGGCAAGCCAGAAATCGTCTTTGATGGAGGTGATTGTCTTTGAGGGCCAGAGATCGTCTTCAAGCGTGCAACCTTCCTTCAAGCACAAATCAACCTTGCAACTAGCAACTACAATGGCAAGCCCTATATCGCCTTTAATGGCAGCGATCGTCTTCGAGGGCTAGAGATCATCAACACACAACCTTCTTCCAAGCTTCGATAGTTCCATATCATAATCTTTCTTTTGCTTCAATCTGATCTTCTGAACCATTTCAGATTTACAATAGAAAGAGTTTTGTTGTTATTCATTTTAATAGTTTGATAGACATGATATTTTTTTTTGTTGCTATTAAGATTGAAACAAAATTGTTTTAGGGGGGCTTCGTTCGATTTTTGACGTGGCTGCTTTACAGCTATTTAGGGAGATGTGTTTGATTGTCCATAGATAGTTTTTTTTTTAACTTTTTAATAGAAGGGTATTTTGGTCGTTTTACAGAGAAATTAGGTCTCATTTCCAAGATATACCAAACATACTTTTAAACTTCATTTTCATTTTCATCTCCATCTCTATCAAAACCAATTCTGCATATCAAAAGGTAAGAAAACCTATAAGCCTTATTAAGAATTTATTGAAATTATAAGTTAAATTTGGATTTTGTTATTTCAAATAGATTTAATTAGGATTTCTCCTTTTAAAGAAAAGGGGAAAAAATATAGGAATAAGATCCTTTATATTTCACCAAAAAAAAAAAAACTATAAAATTTATCACACTATCATGCCAACCAAATTTACTTGCTCGGTATCTGATATACATATACATAGTGAGATACAATAGAAATAAAAACAAAATCCATTTTGCAAATAAAATTGTTTTCCATCTTTCCATATTTTAAATAACAATAATAAAAATAGTGGGCAACTCAAAATTTTTGTCAAATAAAAAAATTTTTACAAAATTTAATCCAAAGGAGTTTTAAAATTATTTCATTATGCTTTATTTTTAATTATATGCTGAAATTTTGAAATACAAATATTCTAATAAAAAATTATGCAACACGAGAGAAAAATGCAGACATTTTATAACATGGAATGCTTAAATAGATACACTATTTATTTATTTATTTTTCCATGAGAAGATACAATGTTTATAGCAATGACAACTGCAACCAATAAAATAAAAATAATTAAGCTATAGATTAAGAATTATTAGCAGGCAAGCAGTTCTTTTGGTAGCAATTATACTAACTTAACTAGTATAGTTTCAATTTTGAATTATGCATAAATGTGTTAAGCATTTGTAAAGAATTTTGTCATTATCTGGCTTGATTTGAGTTAATTAAAATCCATCCTATTAACCAACATAGAGATGGTCTAGCAGTGTAAGGCCTTATTAGATTTCTTTAGATTTTAAGTTTGAATCCTAAAGGAGATACTAATATTGGGAGGGAATACTACGAACCCCTAATTGTATGCTATATAATATTATAAAAAATGAATTAATTAGAATTCAACTTAATTTTAAGATATTAAACACATTGGTAAAAAAATCTACCAATAGAGGATTACATTAAAATTAAAATTAAGATTAAAAATCCTATCATTTGAGAATAGACAAGGAAAGAACAAATCCGTAGAAACAGATTGTAATGCTGGGCTGAGTCAGCGTGGGCGGTGGGACAGTTTGATCCGGCATTGTGTCCATTACTTGCAAAATGCGAGCTTTGTTCGTGGAGTCTCATGGAAATGGAAAAAAGTCAAACCCCATTTGGTCATCAGCATTCATTACCATGTGGGTATATTAAATTAAGTGCGTGTTTGTTTAAGTTTATTGCACAGTAAAAATGGGCTTATTACGCAAGCCGAGAAAAAACTCCTCTCACATACTTACCTCGTATACCGTGAATCACGAATTATAAGCACGTTTTGGACAAAAATAAGCTTTTCCAAACACGCACTAACTCCGTCCGAGTAAAAAAAAAAAAAAAACTTTTTCAATGTTTTCAAGTTAAACCCGAGGAATATTAATATAGACTCAAATAATGATATCCCATGTTAATTAATTATTAATAATTCAACTTCTTAAAAAATCATAGCTTTTCTCCCCTGGTTCGTGAACTCGATTTAATGCAGCATTGGAGTCCGGTTATGAGAGAGAGAGAGAGAGAGGAGGGAAAAGGAAAAGAGAATGAGCTGAGACAGAGAAGGGATATCTATTCGGTGAAAGAAAATATATTTTATGATTTTGACCAAAAGGCTCTTGAATCTCTCTTTTTCTCGTTTGATACTGCTTTTAGGTTTCATATCTGTAAGTGGTGATTGTGCTTCAGCCACAGATCTATTCAATCTGGGTATGTTCATCTTCCTACCCCAAGTTTTCTTTTTCTCTTTCTTTTCAACTCAACAGTCTCTACAGGTTTTTGCTTCGAATCTGAACTTTTTTTTCTTTTGCGAACTGGTGTTCTGTTGAGAATGCTCGGCGAGGACACTTGATTTTTGGGTTTTTTTTCTGAGCCTTTTTATCTGAGAAGTGTATTTCTTACCGGAGGCAAATCTAGAATGCGATTGTGGTTTTTTTTATCTAAAGAGAGCTTTTGAGTTTTGAGATTTCTGATTCTGACATTTTCTTCAGATTTGCAGGTAAATAGCGCCTTCTGGTCCTGCCATGGAGATTTTAGCAGCTTAAGTTACATTTACATCTGGGTCTTCAGAGGTAGTATCAGTCTCTCCTAAGTCTCTGCTACTTGATTTTTTTTGGGGGAAAATAGCCTAGAATAGAGAAGATGTGGAAAATATTGTTGATCCGTAATTTGCTTAATTTGACTTGCTTAATAGTAGCTCTAAAATGTTTATTTTTGGGAAATAATTTGTGTGCGCAAGAACAAATCCTATATAAAACCCTAACAGGAATTTAGCTATAGGGTTGCATTTGAAGATAAAAGAATAAGATAACAACATTTAACACTGTTTTGCTTCTGTGTTTGTTACTGTCATCATGCTTATCTTCTATTGAACTGTTTGATGATAATGGGTTATTCCAACATTAACTCCTGAAATTTTATTAACCTCTGTTCTTTGACTCATCGTTTGGGTAAATGAATTTTTAAACGGATTTTCAAGATATTAAAATGTTTATCAGATGAAGTGATGGTAGTTAACCTGGATTCTGAATTATAAGTGATTATATTTGATAAAAAGATGAACAACAGAGTAAGAAAATAATGTTATTTATGTTTGTGTTGAACTGAGTCTCTCTTTTCTGTGGCAGCCATATGTGCATGGTGCTCATATATAGTCCACCAGAAATTCTTAGAACAGATATATAGTAGTTGTCTTTCTGGGACTGTGCTGCAAGATGTCATTCCGAAGCATAGTTCGTGATGTGAGGGATAGTTTTGGGAGCTTATCTAGGCGGAGTTTTGATGTCAGGCTGACTGGCCATCACCGTGGAAAGTCTCACGGATCTTTTCAAGATTTGCATGATCAGCCTCTAGTTATCCAAAGTAGCCGCTGGGCAAGCTTACCCCCAGAATTACTGTATGATGTTATTAGAAGGCTAGAGGAGAGTGAGAACACGTGGCCTGCTCGAAAGAATGTTGTTGCGTGTGCTGCAGTTTGCCGATCTTGGAGAAATATGTGCAAGGAAATTGTGAAAAGCCCAGAATTCTGTGGAAAGCTTACTTTCCCTGTGTCCCTGAAGCAGGTTTGCCTCTTAACTTCTGCATAACTGATTGACCTGTTTTGGTTGACGTATCGGTTACATTTCTGCGGAAGTAATGCTTTTGGTTGAAGCAAAAGCCTGATTCTTTTTTGTTTATTTTGACCTTTCAGCCTGGACCAAGAGATGGAATGATTCAGTGTTTTATCAAAAGAGATAAATCTAACTTAACATACCACCTTTTCCTGTGTCTCAGCCCTGGTAAGCCTTCCTTTCTACACATTTGACGTTAAGTCTTTTATCAAGGTTTTTGACTCAACATGATCATGAACTGCTTTGATTCAAATTCATTCTGTTGCTTCTACCTGATGCCTAAAATGCCATTATTTGGTTTCTGAAGCAATTTTAAGTGTTAGGAAGAGCTCTGAATGTGTCTGATTTCTCTCATGTTTGAGTGTGTGTAACATTCTCTCTTCTATCGGCAATCACTCATGTCACTGAACATGAGAATCAGAGAAGGCTTGAATATACCTGCATTTAATGCTATATTAAATTAAACGGGAAGTAAAGTGGAATTTAATATTTCCTACCATGTTTTATTGCATGACGAACTCATTGCATATTCCTTTTCTTTCCTTTTTTTAATATTTTCTTTGTTTCATATTCTTTCTTGCAGCCTTGTTAGTTGAAAATGGAAAATTTCTCCTATCTGCCAAGAGGACGAGGAGAACAACTTACACAGAGTATGTTATTTCCATGGATGCTGACAACATCTCCAGGTCAAGTAGCACATACATTGGAAAGCTGAGGTTAGTTCACTACTCTTTGAAGTGTTTAGCATCACCAGGCTATTCTGTTGAAAACCCTTTCCTTGACTTCCATAAAAGGAAGTTCTAATGGATTTAACCCCATATATGATAAAACTGGTAATATTGAAAAATCTGTTATTATGCCTTGTGAGTTATGACTCGATGATCTTTCATTTGGATACTATAATGTGTATAAAGGGAAGTTTAGGACATTTTAATTGCTGTTTTCAATAAATTCTTTGCCAATTTTTCTGAGATTTGTTTATTAAGCATAATCATGTTTATTAAGCATTTGTCATTCTGATTTAAAATTGTTGGTTCCTCACATTGATTGAGAGTTTCCTTTTACTTTCATTTGTCAGATCAAATTTTCTTGGTACAAAGTTCATAATATATGATACACAACCACCATATGCTTCGGCCCAAATACCCCCTCCAGGGACCGGGAGGACAAGCCGAAGGTTTTATTCCAAAAAGGTCTCGCCAAAGGTCCCATCTGGTACCTACAACATAGCTCAGGTGACATATGAATTGAATGTGCTGGGGACACGAGGTCCAAGGAGAATGCATTGTATCATGCATTCGATTCCAGTTTCTGCACTCGATACAGATGGCACAGTTCCAGGCCAACCAGAGCTTCTTCCCTGCACACTTGAGGATTCGTTCCGTAGCATTTCCTTCTCGAAGTCTCTGGATCACTCTATCGAGTTCAGTAGCGCTCGATTTTCTGACATAGGGGCATCCTGCAGCAATGACGATGAGGATAACAAGATGAGACCGTTGGTTCTGAAAAACAAACCTCCGAGATGGCATGAACAGCTCCAATGCTGGTGCCTCAACTTCCGCGGACGGGTGACAGTTGCTTCTGTCAAAAACTTCCAGTTGATCGCTGCCACTCAGCCAGCCGCCGGTGCGCCCACACCATCTCAGCCGGCCCCACCAGATCATGATAAGATAATCCTGCAGTTTGGTAAAGTTGGGAAAGATATGTTCACCATGGACTACCGATACCCTCTATCCGCATTCCAGGCTTTTGCTATTTGCTTGAGCAGCTTCGACACCAAACTGGCCTGTGAATAGACAACCAATCAAATCATGAGGCAAAGCCTGATAACAGAGATGGTATCCTTCCCCTTCCCTTTTCTTTTATTTATTTTTATTTTTTCCTTTTTTCTTTTCTTTCCCCCTCATTGTTATCAGAATAGGCCATTGTTGTCACCCTCTGTTGTATTATGACTCCATTGTTGTTGTGATAGTGCAAGCCCTGATGATGATGTAGCAAGCAGGGTTTTAGATCATTCTTGACTCCAAAAAAGTTTCCTTCTTTAATCTCTGGCTCTCTGCGAACAATGTATCGGAAATTGATTTTAGGTTGTGGTTGGTTCCTTTGCAGTCATGATGATGTGAATGAACACTCGTTGAATATTAATGTAGGCTCGCTTGGGACTGTTCCTTTTACTCTTTTTGTGAGTCTTTAACTGACTCGTCAGGAAGTTTCAAATTATGATCAAATAAATAATGCATGGGGGTACGTGTAGGAGAAGTTTAAAGTGTTGAGGTTTTTCTTGGAAATTGCTATGGTTTGGAAATTAATGTTTGGATGGAAATTCATGTAGACTTTCCAATGTTGTGCAGATTAAGTTTTGAATTGGACTGTGTGGACAAAATCTAGGCTGTTTTTATTTATTCGTTTTTTAATATTTTAATATGCTACAATGATCAGTTTTTTTTATACCACTTTGGTCTTATTTATAAGTTCCTTTTAATTAATTCTGACATACTAAGGAGAGTTAGTTAACTCATTAATTATAGGCTAAATTTTCAATTTCGCCCTTATCCTTGATTGGTTTCAAAAGTCAACATGAATAAATTAATTTTGTTTATTGCAATTAATAGGGGTAAAAATGTACAAAACGCATTTACTACTCTGAAATTGGACTTCTAAATAAGATCAATTTTTTTTTATAAAAAAGGACTTATAAATAGGATCAGAGTGGTACACTTCTCTAGTTCTTTTTATAGGTATAAGAGTGTTTACAAGTCATATCATTAATTTTTTATATATAAATGTATGATTATTGTGTATATTTAGCAAGGTATTAAAACTCAGATCGGGTATTGAACCGGTCGGGGTATTGGGTTAAGGGTCAGTGGGTTAGATCAGAGCTCAACCCGGGCCAAACTGGTGAGAAATTGGAGATTTTAAACTTGTTAGTATGAAATTCTAAAGAAAAAAATTAAAAAAATTGATTTTAAAAAAAATAAAAACTAAAAAACTCAGATCGGACCGGACCGGTCTGATGCCCGGTTCGGCGATTCTCGGGCTGGATAGGCCGGTCTGAGTCTGAGAACACGGATATTTAATTTTGGGAATTCAGGCTACCCGACTTAGGTTGCAGGCCAATCGGGTCGGGCTGTATTTTGGCAGCCTGAACCCTAGTATGCCAATCACTTGCTTTTTCATAAAAAAAACCAGCGGGAATTCAATTCAAGCAATGCTCATATGATATTCTAATGCAAATTAAACTTAAAATGCATCCAAGATGCTACTATACAACATCAAAGTTCAATTCACTCCATTTAAGTCTTATCAAATCAAAATAACTATAATACATGGCAAACATAAAAGGGTATGAGGGATATAACAAGAAGCTTATGATCTTCCTCATTCTAATCTTCAATGCAACAAAAAACTTCTAATCTTCCTCTTTTGTCAAAGCCACAGTGTAAGGACCCACTCATTCAGATTTCAGAGTCACACTCATAATGACTCCTTGGAGGCTAGGATGTCAAAGACTGGAGAGGGGAAAGGAAAATCGCTCTTCAATGCTTCACAATCAAGAGTCTCGAGAGGGAAAATAGACTAGGATCACTAGCACCGACGACATTGTGAGAGACAATCGTTTTTGAGACTTCGTCACAGACTTGTAGAGGATGGAGGAGGAATCGATTGGGCGAGGGGGGCCGAGGGAGGAGATCATGGCATCACGTTGATCGTTGGAGCTACAAGTTGAGCTCGACTGTATCTTTAAGAGTAGAGAGATTTTGAGGAGCAGAGGAGGGTTAGGGCTCGGGCGAGAGGAGGAGGAGGGTTATGGACTTAAGGTTTTGGAGTTTAGTCGAGTGAGTGTGGGAGTCAAAAGACAAAAGCAAGTAAAGTTTATTTTTTCAAAAAAAGAAAGCAAATATTTAATCTGGCTAATCTGTCAAACCCGTAGGTTAACCCAATTATCTTGTGGGTTAAACGGGTTGGACCCGTTTAGCCTGAAAACAAATAGGCTTCATTTTCCTTCTCCCGAATCTGATTATTTTTTCGGCCTAACGAGTTCAAACCGCCACCCTGACCCAAATTACTAGCTCTATGTATATTGTTATTTTTTTTAGAAAATGTATATATTAAATTAGGTGCAGTTGAAAATTTATTAAAATTTTAATACAAAGTTAATGATATTTGAAATTTTTCTTAATGAAATGTTGGAAGTGACTTGTAAATAGGACTATACAAGTGTGTGTATATATTACTTTGGTTCTTATTATAAATCACTTGCAACTCATTCTCACATACTAAGCAATACATTAAATATGTTTTAAATTGATAAAATTTTTTAAGTTTGCCTTATTAAATTTTTTTTCCTCTCTATATTTAAAAATCATTCTCACATCTATCCTCTTTCTCTTTCTAACCGAAATGAAATAAGGGAGTAATTGAAAAAAGATCATTAATAATCTTATAAGTGACTTATATTTAGAACTCAAGTTTTCTCATACAAGTGACTTACAAGGACCGGAGTGGTAGCTTCACAATCATGTACGGGCCTTATTATAATGCTCCTCTAACTACATTATCAAATTCAAGAAAAGGTTGTTAAGTCATTAATTTTAACAAAAAATAGAAAAGAGCTCTTAAATTTACCCTTTTTTTTGTTTTGCCAATATTTAAATTTACCTATATTCAACATCATAAATTAAGCATAAGAAATCATAGAAGTTGTAATTAATGAGATTGAAATAGGGGTAATTTTTTTTTTAAAAAAAACATAATTAATATCTCACTTACTCACTTAAATAAAAACTATATTTTTTTAAAAAAATATATCTTATAATAAAGATTATACTATCTCTGATCCCTAATATAACATTTCACTTATAGTGAAAATTGCATTAGTGAGATCATGTATTAAGAACTTGAGTTAATATAAATTAAATTGAGGGTCATGTGAAGAGTTGAGAGGTGAGTCTCTTTTTTGTTTTTTTATTGGCCCATGAAAGGTAAGTCACCCACTGACTCACCCTTTATGGATTATGAAGGATGACGTTTTTTTAATTTTAATATCACACATAGGTGTTAATATAGAATTTTTTAACAATTTAATGTCGTGATCGGATAATTATGCTATTAAAATATCCCAATCAATCTTTCCACACATGTTTGGATCATTTACTTTTTTTAAGGGGATTAATCGTGGCAAAATAACATAATAAATGTGAATATTTCTCCAAGTTAAATTTTTCCAGCTTGTCATTGTCAAAGCTTTTGAAGAGAATCTGAATTCAGTTTTTAGTTTGACAAAGTCTCTTCTTCTTCTTCTTTTTTGCCATAAAACCAAGGTTATGAAATCTGAATCGATCACTGAACCGGTTGGAGTTCTAGGTCAAGGGTTAGTGGGTTAGATTGAAGTCAAATCGGAAGTAAATCGGGGCTAAACTGGTGAGGAAGGGAAGATTTTAGAATTATTTATATGAAAATTTAAATAAAATATCAAAAAGATTTAAAAAACCAGTCAAACCGTGAGAAAACCGATCAAACCATGTAAAACCCGGTCATACCACCGATCCAACGGTTTCATAGTTAGGCCAGCCGGTCCGGTCCGATCTTAACAACACTGCATAACACAAATTTTTCCCATTTGAAATTTGAAACACATGTTCATATATGATTCATTCGATCTGGATAAAACTTTTGCAGCCTTTCTTCTTCATATAATAATCATCACCAACATGTCAATTTATTGAAGTTTGGTCTCTGACGGCAACATGTTATTTTTTAAATAAAAAAATTAATAATATATTTAATTATTAAATAACAAAGATTTAGATTCTAACGGAAGAAATTTTCAGCACAAGTTACCTGTATTGTGTTAGATAGAATTGAAATATTTGTGGTGCACTTGAAATTATGAGGAAACTTTTTTAGAAATATTTTATATAAAAAATATTTAAAATGTCAACAACTAAAGAAAAAGGAAATAAAAATTGGGAGAAAGTTCTCTTTTTAAAAATTTATTGGCAAGAATGAACTAATAAGTTTTTATACACAAAAAATACCAGTGTTTTACAAATTTTGTGCACAATGAGTACCTGTACTTTGATTTAGATCTATATCCCCAATAAATTTTTAATGGGGTTTTTTTTCCAATTTTCCTAAGAAAATTATCATACTCTCTCCGATCCTAATTATAAGACAAAGTTGACTTTTTTGAAGAAATTAAGGAAGCCAATTAAATTACTTTAGAGTATTTATATTTATATTTTTTTCTCCAAACTAATTAATTTGAATAATAAACTAATATATAATCTAAGGATACTAAAAATATAAACACTCTAAAGTAATTTAATTGGCTTCCTTAATTTCTCCAAAAAAATCAACTTTATCTTATAATTAAGACCGGAGGGAGTAATAAAAAACCTAGCCTAATCTACAAAATTATGAGTCGGGCTGAGTCTCTGGGCTCTTACCAAGTGGTTGGTGAGCAATCAAGGAACACATAAAATAATTCAATTCAAAATTTTAATTGGTTAAACAAAAATAATTTAACATTGTTACTAGTACAATGTTTATTGAGAAGGGAAAATGCTGAACATTCCCTCTTCAAAATTTATTACCCTAAATATTAAAATGTCATGTCTTTAATTTATTATCCTTCGTTTTGCACATAATTTTAAAATATGCGGCATGCAACTGAATTAGAGTTACATATGGGTCTTTAAACAAATTTTAGGTACTTTTAGGTATAAATTTTGCAGTGGGAGACTTTTTAAGTAATTTTTCCCTAATGAGACTTGCTTATTCTATTTTTTAGACAAAAATTGAAGAAGATTCTTGAATATTTTGGACTTTTTTTTCCTAATGCACGTGCATCTTCCTGTTGGGCAGGATTCTATTTGAAAAACTATCAAAACATAAAGAGTGAACACTTTTCTCAATGAAGATTTAAACTTTAGTTTGTGGATAAAAAAGTACTTCCTTCGATTCTAATTATAAGATAAAGTTGATTTTTTTGAAGAAATTAAGGAAACCAATTAAATTATTTTAGAGTATTTATATTTTGAGTATCTTTAGATTATATATTAGTTTATTAATCAAATTACTTAGTTTGAAGAAAAAAATATAAATATAAATATTCTAAAGTGATTTAATTGACTTCCTTAATTTCTCCAAAAAAGTTAACTTTATCTTATAATTAGGACCGGAGTGAATAACAATTTTTATAATGATATATAGGCCTATCATAACCTAATCCTTTTATTTCTACTCGAAATTATCCCATTGATAAATATTTTTATCATCAAATTTATTCAGTTGAAAAAAAAATAAATTTGATTATATATGAATTTGAAAAATGCTAAAATAATTATTGGAAAGGAATGTTGATGGAAACCTGAGACAGATTCATAATTGATGTCTCTTGGTTAGGTCGAAGAGTCCGGCGTTTGTGTGTGCCAGGGACTGGCCCGCATGATAGCTCGCAGCATCTTCTTCCTTCATGGATAATGTTTCACGCAATCCTTTTTTTAAATAATAAAATAAAATTCATGGCTCAAGTATCTAGAAGAATTTTTTATATTCCCCTCTAATTTTATATTTTGCAATCTTATCTTATTTAAAATATTATTAGGGAAAAAATAAAAAAATACCACTTAATTTCAAAATTTTTAATTCATTTTATTAATAATAAGAATAATGGAATTGAAAAAAAAAAAAGCAATTGATAATTCAGACTTTTGAAAAATCATTTATTTAGAATTTTAAAATTCAAGTGGTATTTTTTTTATCTTTTATCGTATTCTTATTATGTATATTTTGACTATTTATTTACGCTGTAACGTGTTAGTTGACTTGAAATTTAAAACATTTTTATAATGGTACTTGCATCAAACATACCATATTTAAAGTTTTGGTTGGTTTGCTATTGAGTTGCATTCCATGATTTGAGTGAATTGAACACAATTTATGCTGGCCAAAAAAAAAAAAAGAATTGAACATAATTTACAACTAAGATTTTTACCTTTTTAAATATAGTTACTTCACACTCCAAAAATTTAGGTCTGATGATCTAGATGTTTATTACTACCTTTTCTATTGGCAAAAAAAAAAAAAAGTTACTACCTTTTCATAATTTACAAGTGAATTGCATATGATTTATAATTAAATTTCCCAATTTAGAAATACATTATCCATGATTTACAATTGAATTTCCTAATTGAGAAATGCATTATTCATGATTTACAATTTAAGCTTATATACAGTACTATATTTTGTCAAAAAAGGTTTCTATAATTTAAAAGTGCATTGTTCATAATTTGAAGGTATCTATTATTTCATTTTTAGGGCGTTTTCATCTTAAACATGTTTTTTTTTAAAAAAAATGACTGACAAAATACCAAATTGAAAATATTTATTAATCAAAAGATACCCAAAATATGTTTAAGGATTCAAATATTACATATAATCACAACACTGCAACTCTTCTTCAATCATATGTAATCTATTTTTAACTATATGCAAGGTATTAAAACTCGGATTGGGCATTGAATCGGTCGGGGTACTGGGTTAAGGGTCAGTGAGTAAACCGGAGCTAAACCGGGACCAAATCGGTGAGAAATTAAAAATTTTAGACTTATAGTATGAAATTCTAAAGAAAAAATTAAATTGTTTTTTAAAATGTGAACCCGGACCAGACCGGTTTACTGGCCGGTTCACCGGTTGTCGGGCCTGACGGACCGACCTGGTCCGGGTTCAGGAACATTGACTATATGTAAAGTGTAAGGCATTTGCAAGCAACCGAATATATGCTACACACATTTAAATAAGAGTTGCTTTGCACTCACTTAATGACCTAGGTTTTTCGGTACTTTTGTATAATAAATTTTGCAATTGGAGATTCTTAACAATTATTTATTCTTTTGAGCTAAGGAGTAAAATCCTTCGGTGTAATTCCTTGAATTAGAATTTCTTAAGTGTAAACATGTTTGTGCCGAGGCCCTCGAGAGTGATTTTCCCATTAATAATACATTGAATCACCAAAAAAAAAAAAAGATTTCGGTAAAGATAAGTATGGACATTATGAACAAAATAATTTAGTGTTTTTTCATCATCCTTTTTTTTAAATAATAAAAAGATTATGTTTCAATGGTCAATGATGTTCCACATCCCAAGTGCTGCATCTCTCTAATTATTATGTCTCATTTTCCATCCAATTATAATTATTATAAAATACTAACAGAAGATGGTATATGAATTATGACAGGCTAACAACTTCTCATGTTTTAATTTATTTCTAAGACTTTGAATATAAAATGCAGTAATTGAATTTTCGTCGTCATGTAGATATATGAATAAAAAAAAAAATATCCAAAGGTATTTTGATTATGATAAGTTCTATAATTTGTACATCATATTTTATCATAAAAAATTAATGCTCTAGATATTTTGTTTTTTTAAAAAAGGAGAGTACTTATTTTCAATAAAAAGAGCCATGTAATTGGAATATATGTCTTTTAATAAAAATAAAAATTACCTCAAAATAAAAGTACACATTTTTCTATAAAAAAGATTAATTTTTCCTGAGCTGATTATATTATATATGTTACAACTTACAAGGATGTTCAAATTCAAACTTGCAAGTCACGCACATTTTCGGCTGCATTATAAATGGGCGCATTTTAGGGCTTATAAGTATATTAATTCAGCAAAATTTGAAGTATAAACAATTAAAATATATTATCATTTGCTTATTGATAGTAGGATGATGTACACATTTTTTTAAAAACAAGACTTATTTGGTTCAGCGTTTTCTTAAAAAATAAGTCCTTATTACTCAAGCCGAGATAAAACTCCTCTCACATACTTACCCCGTATACCGTGAATCATGATTTATAAGCACTTATTGCCCAAAAATAAGCTATTCCAAACGAATACCACTTATATTCCTTCCTATTCTTGTCACATGAATTGATTTCAAGTAACTATTCGTAAGGTGTTCTTTTCTTTCTTTTTGTAGTTACAAGGACGTGCACTAACCAACTTGAATTATAAGTGGGATTGAATTTGTGACCTTTCACTTACAGAGGAGTATCCATATTACTAGACTACAAGACTATTGGTTGGTAAAGTTTTTTTTACTGGGCTCTGATTAGGAGATTTAATTTAGGTTTTTTAGCCAATCTTATCCACTTTTTCAGTTATTTAAACTTTGAATGTTTAGTGCATTAAGAATTTTTATTGTTCTTAGAGTTTCAATGGGCGTTGTTTTATAATATATATATATATATATATATTATATTTTTTTGTTATTCTAGCCTTAGTTAAGAATTGTGTTGTAACCAGTGTTATCAAAATCGAACCAAATCGATTGGTTTGGGTTGGAAACCAGCCAACTGATGGTCCAACCGATACGGTTCATTAGATTTGACCGGTTCAATTTTTTAAAATTAAAAAAATGAAATTAATTAGTTTTTTTTTAAAAAAAATTATGCATAATTTTATATAAATAACCCTGAAATTTTCATTTTTACAACTGTCTAACTCTAGTTTAATTTTGATATAATCTACTAATCCTTAACCCAATACTTTAATCAATTCAACTGCAAGTCTAGATTTGATAACATTAGCTGTAACCAGCACAAATTCTTGACATTACCACACTCCAAAAGCTGATATTTGAAATTAGTGAACCCGGGACTTTTTATAACCCATCTTTCATTGACATCCTCACAATGTGAGACTTATGACGTGTCTTGGTGTATGTTTGAAAATATTTATTTTTTGAATATAAGTGTTTATTACGTAAGTCGAGATAAAACTCCTTTTGCATACTTACCTCGTATACCGTAAATAACGATTTATAAACACTTATTATCTAAAAATAAGCTATTCCAAACAAATCCATCATCAAAACTCATGTGAGTCCCTTTCATTGATTTTAGTTCTACACGTGTTATCTCTGGAGTGCTTAATTTTTAGTTGCGGTCCTTCTCTTCAATTCTGTCATTGCGGGTTATTGCCCATTTGGGTTTGCTCTGTCAATAGTCAATACAGAGATCTCTTCACCATGTTACTTTTTGTATTTAATTTCCTTTATTCTTCAATCTAATGGAATATTTGGCTTAGCCTTTTTAGTGGATTTTCTTATGTGGTGTTTGTTTTTGTGTGTGTAATTTCTTTGTACTAACTTTTTTTATAGGATATAACTAACAACTTTTTTTAAAAAAAATTGTCATTAAATTCACATACAGATTCAAAAATATAAACTTAAGGATCAAGGCTCTCTCATGCATCAAATTAATTAATAACTTAATCAAGCCTTTTGAAATTAGAGTTTGATTACATAGATATTTAATCTATATAATCTCTTACATTTATGCATCTCATGTGCAAGTGTTAGTTCACCGAAAAACATTCATGAGTTGGCTTAGGCCAAGTATTGACCCACCTTGCAACCGTTTTTTCGGTTGTTCAACCTAATTTTGTACATTAAAATTAGTGAAAATCTCGTGCCACACGCAATGTGAAAAAATAAATTATTATTATTATTATTTATGATTTATAATTTATAAATTCGATCACTTGTTAGAGCATATATACTTTATATAAATTATAAAATTGATTATAAAAAAGTGTATGAGTTCTTGTAAATTATATTTTTTAAAAATATTTGGTATATAATACTACCTCCGATCCTTAATACAAGACTTACTTCAATGAATAAATTAAATTTTAAAGTGAATTTTATATTAAGAACATGATGTAGTATTATTTAACTAGATTTGAGTATTGTTGTGCTGATGAAAGAAATTGTTCTCGTAAATCGTATTTTCTTTTTTTGTTTTGGTAAAAACGTAAATTGTATTATCTATCTGGTTTAGGAAATTAAAATTAAAATTATACAATTATGATTTTATTTTTTTTATTTTGATACAAAATAAAAATGATATTAAAACATACAAGTTTTATAAGTTATATACAATTGTAGTGAGATTAAAAAGATTATAAACTATTTTTCCTGAATTCATGGTGTTACAGCACGTTGTGCTGAGTTGGTTGGTTGGCTCAACTTGATCACGTGGCATGTGGCCTGATTTGTCAAATAATATATATCTCATATTAATATAAAGACTTCAGTATATTTTGTATGGGTATGTTTGGTATGATGTTTAAATTGTTTATAAGTTATTTTTTACATAAATTAAGATAAAACTCATCTCACATACTTATCTCATATATCTCGTAAAGCATGATTGAAAAACTATTTTTAAACATTCTAATCGTTATTCCAAATAAATACTATGTCTGTTGAAAAAGATATACTCGTAATTTGTATAAAAAATTTATAAAATTTCCTTAAACCCTCGTTATTCATTTCACACATTAAACGAATTTTCCATCAAGAAGATAATTTCTAAAATAAATTATTAAAAAGAGTATACGAGAGAAACTGACTCATTCTTTTATAAATAACTCATTTAACTAATTTTATTAATCTCTACATATTCACCATGACTTTTATATTTGGAATTAGGGTAGTATCATATATTCTGTATGACACTATCTCCTATATTTGATATAAGAGCTATATAGATTTCTTTTAATTCTAAATAGAACTTCAATTCAGTTTACCCAAATTTATAACTTTCACTCTCAAAATATTCCTATTAATTGCATATATAAATAGGGGTTTTATTTAATGTAGTTCCAATGAACATGATTAAGGATAATGCTCTAATGGATCCAAACCTCATTTAATTTAAATAACTAACTTAACTAATTTTTCTAATATTTATAAATTATTCATTAGATCTTAATTAAATGCCACCTAATATTAAGATTTAATTTTTTTTTTTGCCATAGATTTAAACTTTATTAAAACATATCGTATCAAACATCGTGCTTCTAACATTTATTCCATCCAAACTGATGCTGTAGTTTCTGTACAGAATGTTTATTCTATGTCTAATTCTCTATCAGCAATGTATCATTTTCTTAAAAACATATTTTAATACTTATATTATTATAAAATTAAACAACTGCAACGGATTTTTTAAATAAAAAATTATTGGAAGTTTTTTTAAATAAAAAACATATGCACGACCCAATTATTTTATTTTTATTTATCAACTAGGAGTCTAGGACCGCATCATACCGTATCTCAGAATATTTAATGTCAATTTCACTTGCTTTTTTTATAAGAGAAATAAAATAGTTTTTGAGGAACAGTTTCACATTAGCAGTTGATGATTTTTTTTATATATAAATTATATTGATATTGATGATTTTATTTTTATTTTATTTTCGTGTTTTCCGTTTTCTTATTATTTTCGTTTCCTTACATCAGTTCCTTCAACTGGCGACAACCAAAGCGAGGGCTTAGGTCCTTCGCTAGGGTTTGCGAATCTGCCATTGCCCATTGTTATACGTTTTACGCTTGTTACGATTACTTTTTACTTGTACAAGCTTCAAAGTTCGTATTCTGAGCTTTCCCTTTGAACTCGATCCTTCCGAAAGACTCATGTTCTATGTGTTCCCTGTACCTGATTCGAAGTTCAAAGGTAACCTTTTATTCTCCACTTCTAGATTTTTTTAATCTGTGTTCTTGCCCTTTGTAGTTTCCTTACATGGTTTTCTGAAAAGAATCTTTCGTTTATTTGAAGCATGTTTGAATTTGCATCTGGGTGTTTGACAATTCTGAGGTTTTCAGGGAAAAGATTCGTTTGGTAGTTGGGACTATTTCTTCCCCCAAAATCAAGTCAATTACGAAGAAATTGTTTGATCCTGAGCATGGTTTTGCAAATTCTTATGTTCGAGTTTGAAGTGATGGAGGGCATATGATTGGAAGGTAAGATATTTTGTGATTTGGATTTGGCTTTCAGGATTGGAATTCGATCAATCTGTTGATCGGATCCACTGTGAAGTCAATGAATTTGACTAATTGGATATTGAGTATTTAATCGTATGATGAATTTAGATGCCTTCGCATCAGATGCATTTGAGTGAGAAAAAGCCGTTTATGATGGGTTTCTTATGATATGGTGGTTTTGGACTTTTTGGTACAGAATATAGAGGATCTTTGAGGAGGGTTTTCTCTGAAGTTTAACAATGTCGTCTACGGATAGTCAGGGCCCCTCAACGCCATTTTCCTCCTTTGGCCGTTCATTATTTGGTATCCGGCGAGAGCAGGTTCATTCTGTGGAAGTGAGCCATGAATCTGGATCCCATGATACAGGACTTGAATCATTCCAGAAGCTGGTTACGGATAGGTTCCATGAACTTTGTGGGGTCAGTGATGATGAATTGCTCTCTATCCAATGGATGCTGAAGCTCCTGGATGCATTTCTCTGTTGCCAAGAGGAATTCAGAGCTATTCTGCTGAATAAGAAAGAGCAGATCTCGAAACCCCCTCTTGATCGGATCAGTTCTGAGTTCTTTGAGAGTTCAGTGAAGGCACTTGACATTTGTAATGCGAGCCGCGAAGGGCTTGAGAGGATTCGTGTGTGGCAAAAACAATTGGAGATTGTCATGTCTGCATTGGATTCTAAGAAGAGAGCATTAAGTGATGGCATGTTTCGGAGAGCAAGAAAGGCATTGATTGATTTGGCTCTGGCAATGCTTGATGACACTGGGTCCACTTTTTCTCAACGCAACCGATCTTTCGGGCGTCATAACACAAGCAAAGATAAGCATCATCAAGCAGGGCATTCTCGTTCTCTTTCTTGGAGCGTGTCTCGCTCCTGGTCTGCAGCCAAGCAGCTGCAATCCATCGCAAATAACTTGGCCCCACCTCGTGCAAATGAGATTGCTGCAACCAATGGTCTTGCTATCTCTGTGTTTACAATGTACTCTGTTCTGTTGTTTGTCTTGTGGTCTCTTGTAGCAGCGATTCCTTGTCAGGACAGGGGTCTGAATATCCACTTTTCAGTCCCCCGGCAGTTCTCGTGGAGCACTTCCGTAATCTCACTTCACGAACGAATCTTGGAGGAGTCTAAGAAGCGCGACCGCCGGAACTCAAATGGCTTGTTGAAGGAAATATATCAAATGGAGAAATGTACCCAACGCTTGACAGACTTGGTGGATTCAATCCAGCTTCCATTGACAGAGGAGCAGAAACTCGAAGTTGAACAGGTTACAAAGGAGTTGGATTCGATTTATGAATCTTTTAAGGGCGGTTTGGATCCGCTGGAGTGCCAAGTGAGAGAAGTTTTCCGGAAGATCATGACTTGCAGAACCGAGGGGCTGGAATACCTGAGTATGATGAACTTTACAGAATAAAGAAATCGATGAACTTGTTACAGAGGAGGATCAAATGTAAAAATCTGTGAAGTGTACACATTTTGTATTCTGCTTTTTGGAAGGAGGAGTTTACACAAATGCGTTTATACTATAAACTATTTAGCTGCCTTGTATTTATCTCAGTACTTGTGGGAAAGAACATAATGTTCTGGTTGCTTTCTAAATGTCTCATGTCTTTATTTACTCATATAGTTTATGTCTTGCACTTGCACTTGCACTTGTCTTGGTAAATTTGTAATACAGTAAATTTTTACAATGAGGAAAAAGATTACATTCATGAACTTTGAGCCATTCTTTTGTGATGATACTGCTACTAGTATTACTGCTCTAGTGATGCCCTTCTATTACACACAGAAGAGATGGAATGTATTCCTATATTTTGGTTGTGGAAAATGTGATCTTCAATAGTTTGTTTTTGCTTGAAACAGTCAAATGAGATATTATAGGTGAGTCATGGTGCCTTGCTACAAAAGGGAAAATTACATTTTATTTCTTCAATCATTGTCTAATTACAAATTTGATAATCAACTCTATAGTATGTGTTTGATTTTGGTGTTTAATCACAATGGAAGTAATTAGTTGTATATTTCAAGTGGCTAGAACGTTATGTTTTTGGAAATGTATTCTATTCAAAATAATGAGTTGTTGGTAACCAAAAAAATAATGAGTTGTTGGTAACTTGACAATGAGATTAAACGTATCAAATGGTTAGCATTTCATGATCCACAATATGCCTGCCGTAATATTGAATTTATTTGGAACAATAAATATTTTAAGGATGATAAAACTAAGGTTAGGTGTTTTATGGTCAGGTTCCCCTATCACAATTATTATTTTGCTATTGTTAGTTTTTGAAATGTGTGTACACTTGTAATATCCATTTTTGAACACTTGTAAATTTTTGTATTATCTTTTGTAAAAATTTGTAAAGTTTTATATGGACTAATATTGTTTGTTGTTAAAATTAAGCTTTGTAAATTTTTATATGACACTTGTTATTTTATTATTGTTAGTTATTAAAATGTGTGTGTACACACTTGTAGACACTTATGAACATAATGTATATAAGCAACTTGATTAAGTTTTATACTTTTAAGACACTGGCAGGGGTGTGAAGTCTTGAAAAATGGTCAGCTAATTTACCAACTCAATCCTACATTTTGATAGCTATCTCACTCACAAGTAACAATATCATAGCAGTTTTTTGAAAATTAAAATAGAACATAAGTTTATTGAAAATTCTTCTAAATCCAACTGAAAGTATATCTAAGAACTAGTACTTTCTAATAATTTCTTGTTATCACCCTGCAAGGGAAGTTCTTAAAAAACGCATTAGGGTTTATGTTTATAACCGACAAGGCCAGCTATGGCAGATGACTTTAATTATTACTAATGACCACTAATTGGTCATCAAAGTTATCTAAAAAATTATTAACATTTTAGCCTGATTAAGTTGAATTGGGTGCTTTTTTTCTATCTGGCTTTTCAACTATCGTATAAAAAAGACGCAGGTTTTCATTATTCCTTTAATATGGGGTAAGTTCAAGACTGGAATTCTATTTTCTTCATTTTCAAATTCAAGATGCTTGTACAAACATCGCATATACTGTATAATTATTATTGTGAAAGGACATCCGTTTACTTTCTTTTCAATTGAATAAAGTTAAAATTTCTTTCTTTCTTGTTCGGCTCATTTCTTTTCTTTTAAAATAAAGTTAAGGTGTAAATCTGTCCAAAAATATTTATAAAAAAGCAATGTTGTCTTGAAAATTTGTTTGGTCTCAATGTTATCTTGAAAGTCTAAAATTATAGTAATATTACCTTTTTTTAAACTTAAAAATGATCAACTTAACATTTTTTTTATAGGCTGAAGATGCTAGTCTGTGAAAACTTGATCATCAATATTTGAAAGCCATCTCACTCACAAGTAACTATTGTTTTCTAAAAAAATAGACAGCAACTTTATTGAAAATTCTTCAAATCCCATCCGAGAATGTACAACATTTTCTTCTAGCTTCTAAGCCTATTGAACTAACACCACCTAAAAACTTGCAACCGATATTCTACACCTAAGCTTCTGTTACTTGCACACCAAGTAATATAGCAAGCCTCACTAAGCAACACTGCTAACCCTTAATAATCAGGTGCTTTAGCAGAGTCAAGTAGAGACTACTAGCATAAAAGGTGCATCCCTATATCTTGTACAATGAACGAGAAAATATATAAAACAGGCCAAAGTCTCATGAAAAAAATGGCTCTACTCACTATATGCTCTTGTAAAAGAAAAATGGAGCAAAATTTGGATAAAGGTAAGAAAGGGCTCCACCAATTTTTGACGGACTATACCCAATTGAAGGAGTTTTGACCTTCAAATGACTTGAACTTAGCACCTATGAACTTTCTTGATTCCAATATAGGAATCAGTTAAACAGGTTCAGAAATCCTGTGCCAAAAACCTTTGTCAATTTTCAAAATGAACTGAGTTGACTGACGACTTCCATGTAGATTTCTGCATGATTAAGTGAAGAGCTCAGGAAAAGGCCACATTATGAACTTAGCAAAAATGTCGGACTCCAAGAACTCTATATGAGCCGCCCGCCCAATGAGCGTGTTTAAGTTCTTGCCATATGAGGAGGTATTGAAGTTGACGTCACAGCGCATGACCATACCGTGGTCAGCAAGAGCATTGATTTGGTGCAAGCAATTATTTAGCATCTCATGGAAGACTTTCCCTTTTTTAGAGTAATCCAAAGAAGCTGATGGACAATGTTCAATTCTGGCAGAATGGTAAGGGACATAACCATCCTGAAATCGAATTAAGAGGAGGCACAATGAAATACTTTAACAAATAATAGAAAAGGGCAATTAAATATTTGATAAAACGGTGCTATTGAATTTTCAATTTTACCCAAAAGCATATCATCAGAAGCAGTTGATACCTCTTATAAAGGCAATACAAAATGTGTAGAAGCGCATCAAATGCAAATATTTTCAAGTAAAGGACCATTGCAGCAAAGCAGATTGCAATTATGCGTTATTTAAAGTCCTATATCGGCAAAAAAAACAAAAAAAAAAGTTCCCATCAAAGCGAGTTTTCTGCCTGGAATATTTCTTTTAATTCAGTGCAGGTTTCCCTTCTTGATCCATTGGTTTCAGATATATACTCTCATTCAGAAATGACCAAATAGACAGATGCAAGCTCTTGGGATGGAATTCAGAAAAACGTTTGCTAATGAACGGGCCTTGTCAAATTTCAAGCTATGCAAATTCTCATCATAAGGATGCCAAAAAGGTTACCTGAGGTGACGATAAAAGTATTATGTTCCTGAAGTTCGCCAGTGTCTTCTTCTGCAGTAAAACAATAGATGTTATTTAACTCCAGCAGCTAAAGACTAACAAAATGGCACTTATTTCCCTTCATCAAAATACAACAACTAAATTGAACGGCGAGGAAACGATCTGCCACAAAGATTCAAAAGAATAAATAAACCACAAGACTCATAAAGACACCCCCCACAACAACCCAAAAATATTTACTATACATCAAAAGAAAATAAGCATGCATAACAATTCAGTACCTTGGAAAGATTGTAGATGAAGGTTTTTTCAAGATCAGGATCATCTGTCAAAGTCAGCTGATGGATGCATTTTATGTCCTTCAGCTTCTTCAAGAGCCACAACCCTGAATTGAATACAGAATTTGAACTATACATATAACCTAGGTGAGGACCCGATATTGAAACATACGTATATAGGTATCTTAGATATGGCTCCATGATGCTCTCTGCAATTAAAAAGAATAATTCTTTTAATTAATTTATTTGTGATCAACACTATTTTTCTAAGATTCACGCCTGCATACCTGCTAAAGCAGTTCTGATAATGAGATTTCCAATAGAATGTCCAACAAAGCTAAGCTTGATATCTTTCAGGTGTCCATTTCTTGAAAATTTGTCCATCTTCCTTTTGATGAAAGAGACCACCTCCTCTGCAAGTCGTAAACCCATTTCTCTCAAGTCTCCAGATGTTTTGTCTTCATTAGCCTCTGACATAAGGAATTGTGTCTTGGGGTCTATCAGTAGCCATTGGTTCCGAACAAGACGTAAATCCAAATGATGTCCCTGTAAGAGTTCAAGTGATGGTCAAATGATTAATTAATAGAACAATAAAAGAGGATAAGACGAATTCTATGACTACAAACATTAAAGTAGGAATCCCATCGGCTAAAATATTACATATAACAATCAGTAAAAGCCACTAGCATCTTTTGAACACAACGTGATTTATGTTGAAATAATGGGAAATGCAATAACAAATCAGTAAAAAGGCAAGCAAGAATATTGCAAAAAAATAAGCTGGATAGGAAACTACCATGCAAACAACAGTATAAAGGAAAATAAAAAAGCCTGTTGTATTCCATATCTCTATGTGTACTGCTAACTATGAAGGGGATATCCACATGAATAGTCATTGGTTTTGGCGACTGATTGACTTATACTTGAAACTGGAAAGTAAAACTGGCTGAAGTTACCCTTTAATTTCACACATATTCCAGAGAACAGGAATATGTGGGGCATGAACTGAGCAAACAAAAAGATCTAAAGGGAACTGAAAGTAATTTAATAGAGGGAGAGCTCACGTGTAGAAAACATATGCATGAATGCATGAGTATGACTGTCCCAATATAACAACATAAAATGAGGTTTAAGGCACATATATAGAAGAAATTAGGATGGACGGATCCCATCTGTATCAATAACTTTTTTAATAAAATAAAGTGTCTGGCACGATTAATTCAATGTTAAGCTTCTATTAGGACAGCAAAACTCATCTGTAGGACAATCAACAAAGGATCAAAGTTTCTAGTAGCGTTCATGGCTACTTTGTAATAACCATCTCAAGCTTCAAATAAAAGAATAGAGCTGTCCTGATGTCACATGGCTATAGTGGTCAGATACAATGACTAAGATAAGAAAATAGATTATATTCATTAACCTGAAAATTTATCTACAATTATTCAATGGGATATGTCAACATGTTCAGCAGTAAGTGCTCATTTCAAGATGATAAGGCGAATAATAATGCGCCTCAAAGTTTATTGCTAATGGTTAAGGTAAATGATTCGATGATTCGTCATTCTATACTAGAGGTTCACTGTTGTCAAAAGGGTTCATAGAAGTAGTCACACCTATAAATTTTTTTGGACTACTGTGGTTGTGCAACAAGTCATTTGAACATATTTTAAAGGATACATTGTATATGAACCTTTACAAGGTATGGCGTTATATGGACCGTAAGCTCTTCCACGAGCTAAATTGTGGAGTATGATTCTCTTAAAGGCCCACATCAATGTATCAAGGACTTACACTACCCCCCATTCTCTACTTCTCTCCCATGTTTTGTTCTCCCTTCCTCTTCATCTCTCCTCTTCTTTTGCTTGCATGTCATTGCCCAGGTTTAAGAGTCTTGGCGCTAGGATGTGGAGCATGGTGGAATTTTGGAACCTATTGCAGGGGTATCGGACTTGAGTCTCACTTGTTGGACCTTGAAGGAACTAGATTCTGTTCTGAACATCTTAAAGGTTTATATCATTGGCAAATTGGTATAAGAACTTTCTACAACCCTCTATTTCCATTCTCTCCCATAAATTTCTTCTGTTCTCTCCTTTTCCTCTTGCCCATGTGTTGAAGTCAAGTTTAGGAGCCCTCTTTTCACTTCATCTCACCCATGGGTGAGCCCCACATAAGAAATATGGGATCCGGACATGTGATTTATATGGACCTTAGGCTCTTCAATCTTATGCTCTGGCTTTTGAGATATGGCTCTCCGAACACAGAAGCTAGCTGTTAGGCTATGGCACTCCTAAAGATTAACATCCCAGAAAAATGAACCGACTAAAATGCTCCATGTTTATAAATAAATAAATTGGCATTTCCCTCAGGTCAAAATGTGAAGAAAACTTAGTAGTCTTGAACCAGTATTTCGCTCACATGAAAATGTGAAAAAGTTTATTAGCTGATGAGTGAAATCATCCAATGCTAAAATGTCCCCACAGATGATATTTTTCTGCCCCCAGTACCCAGCTGCTACGGTGAGAAAACCTTAGGAATGATGAACCGGCATGATTTAAAAAAACGTCTCTGTAAACCTTGGTAATCTAAAGGAAGGAGGCAAATCCCACACTTTAACCTAGAATTTGGAAACACCATAGAAAAACATAGACAAGATTCTAATATGGATACAAAATTTGATGTCTTTAACATACAAGTTATCCATTCAGGTCCAACATGTTGAGTGGTTGAAGCTATATGCAGAAAATTTAGAGATTTTTCATTTTCAGTTTAATACTAGATAATATACTGTCCCAAAACAAATGAAGGTACAAAGCAGCAAGAAATGTAAGAAGAGATGCCAAAATAAATAAAGGGATGAAGGCAACTGCAAGAACTGAAACATGCCTGAAATCCGTGAACGAAAACAACTACCCTCAAAACTTGCCCATTTTGTTGTGGGCTACTCCCAGACTTGTTTGTGGCTCTAGATCCATTTTCCAAGAAAAGATTTGCTTTTGCCCCCAAAGGACTGAAGTAAGTATTTAAACTTGGAGAACAGTCCATGTTTGCCATTCGTTCTATTATAATAATAGGAACGCGCAAAGGATCCTCAAATATAAACATGTCTTGAAGTGACCGATTGTTGATCTGCATTTGTCACAACCATTTTGCATAAGAGAAGCATACATCACAGTTTCCATTCAGTAGGAAAAGGAAAGATTATAAAGCATTCTAGACAAGCAACGACTCACCCTCATTTGTGCTATACCTCGCCTATGAAGTTCAGCGCGCATTGTTGCAGTCTGAGCGGGCTAAACAGAAAAAGAGAGACACCGGATTCAAAGAAAATGGTTTAGCTAAGCAAGACTCACATGCAGGCAATTTAATGATTAATCTCAAATGTAACAGAGGATAATCAAGTTTATGATTCCTGTACAAAATATATTAGATATTTACATCATCAGTTAACTTCCTCGAATTTAAAGATCTTCCATGCATGCCCCAGCGCATTAGTGCTCCTTCAACTCGATCAGTCACATTCTGATGGGGCATCTCAACTATGGAGTGCACCATCCATATCGACCATTCGGACCTTCGATCAGTAGCCCATGAATGACGTAGAAATTCGAGTATCTTTGTTTTGTTTTCCCTGAGTCACAAGAAAAAAATCACGCTAAGACTTAATTTTCCTAATAAATGCATCACAATATTCATAAACCAAAAAGCAGCTTCATTCAGAAGAAACTAAAACTCTCTTAGCCTGTAGATCAAGCTCAAGCTTGGCTGATAAAAGAAAGGAGACATTAACCTTGACATCAGGAAAGAAATTGAGGAAATAACTTTTCTAAATACAATAGAGATCAGAATAGATGCAGGAACATAGGATTAGAAATATGAGCAACTATAAAGTTGCCACACTTAAGAAGATAATTAGTATACAAGTAATTACTTCACTAATATATGTCAACATACCTATGAAATTTCAGAAATGTATTCCACAGCTGTAAGAGCTGGTTCCCCATAGACTGGTAAGAATTTAACAGATCATCCCAAGATATAGACTGAAACAATTTGTAGGTATGCATATTAATATAACCAGTAGCTTTCTGCTGAAGGAAAGGTTGAACTACTACATAAGCAGTAAGTGTGAAAGATCAATAAAAGGAAGAACCAATAACAAAGTCTCTACACTGCAGATCTTCTACCTCAGCACTGCCTTCTGAACTGGTAGACGGTTGCTGTGAAAGCCTACTATCTGGACTGTCCAAATGTACCAGTGGAGAAGAAATAGAAAATTTTGTATGGTCAATTGTGGAAGCCATTTCAGTAAGATCAATAGCTTGGTTGATTCCCTCGCTTATTCTTCTCAGATCTTCAAGGAGGATATCATGGGCAGCCATAAATGCTTTGATGAGCTTAACCTGTTTTGAGATCTGCCCGTCAGTATAACTTGCTATGGCAATAAAAAAAGGATTTCAAGAAAAAATGTTTAATAAGTTTAGCAAATAATAAAAATCACAAGCTCATGATAACAGCATCTTTATAAAAGAAAGAATACTATTGAATAAAAAAATCAAGCAGAATATAGATCATATGAAATTAACTGTGGTAGCACATGCCTTGTTTGACTTGATAGAATCTTCATCATGAGCGCCTTCAGAAGACCCATAATCACTGGCATAATACAAGTAATCAATTATTAGAGCACCAAAGTATCTAAGAAAGTAAAAGGAACAGACTCTAAATTATTAGGATACAACAGTGACCAGGATTATTATGCAAGCTTCTAAAGTTGAAACTCTGACAAACCTGGGTACCTTCTGTCGGCTTGTGTGATAGCTAGCTTTTTGCAAACTGACATGAACACTTGTATCAACAAGGACAGCATGTGAAACATCAAAATGGACAGGACAATATGAATGCAACCCGAGAAGAGCTTTAGGGGGAATTCTATACTCATGAACTGAAGCAGAGTAAACATCTGGAAACGCCTGCATCTCAGCTCTGCACAATGATGCAAGTAGTTCAAGGGATCACATCTTCCAATTGACAACATTATTAACAAAAATATAAACTCCACTTCAATAAATATCCATGTTTTAAATGTCGTTTGTAAAATATACCAAGACATGGGAACGGTATCATTGACTAACCCGATATCAGATGTAAGAGCTTGCATAAGTTCAAACTTCAAGATAACAGCAGATGATTTTGCCTGAGAAAATAAAATCAATCAGCCAATATATTAGAACTTGAGGGAAGAGACATGTCCATACATACAGCAATTTTAAAGAAACATCAGCGAGCATAATTGGAATTGATACACTTTTATAAACTAATTTTGACACATAATTATGATATACTTAAGTTATTGCTTGTTTATTGCCTAAGTTCATGTTTGTTTGATTTCTTTTCTTTCCTTGCTCTGTGCATTATTTATGTTTTCATTATATTGTACATGCTAAGGGGCCTTTTCCACTTCTTTCAAGAATTTCAATATTCAATTAACTGTGACACTATATTACTATATCGAATTTATAATAATTCAGGACATTTTTAGGCCTTTCGGTCGGCCATGTTGGAAAACTCCAAAAGGCCAAGCAACCACCAAAACATCATATGAAGCCTTAAACATATCCTTTTTTTACTTTTTTGGCGAGAAAAAAATATCATGCTTTCAACAAGCTTCTCTCTATTTTATCTGTTTTTGGGTGTCAGCTACGTGGTTGATTTATACAACATAAAGAAACCCTCTCAACTACCTGCACACACACACACACACACACACATATATATATTATAGGTCGTATCAAACTATCATGGTATAAGACAATTACAGACCTCATATCCAGCAAAAGAAAGGTAGAAGGAGATCATAATGGAAAGATTCACATCCTGCCTTGCATATTTGATTCGAAATGGTGGTGTCGAAAAACTGTTGTCTGCATCATCTATTTTCCAAATCGTACATAAACTGTCATAAACCACTTCAGGAGCTGCAGCAAAAGATCAAGATGGATTCTCAGATTTCACTCTACATTAATCAAAGATAAAAGATAGAAAAGCATCTGATGGACCAAGGTACTTCAAATCAAACACATTGGTGTCACTGGCCTATGATGTCAAAAGCAAATATTAGTTATAGATAGTAGGCTTTAAAAGCTTAAAAAAGTTTTCAAAACATGAAAGGTAAAAATTTTGACTTAAATTCAGATTATGAGAATTTCAAGTCCTTCAAGTTTGGACAGTAAAAATTTATTCATACCCCCCAGGGGCAAAAATATATTGATAATAAAAGAAAATATTGGTTAATAAGCTTGAAATGACACATGGCAATGGCAAGGTGAAGTTTGGTCTATCTTTGACATTAAGAAATGGGAGACTTCGGCTTCAGGTCACATAAAATTGGTAAAAGTCAATATCATTGCATGGTTCATGATCTGGTCTAGACTGAAAAGAAGAAAAGTGATGACAAAGAAACAGCATTATGAGGATCACATCATGACTCATGATACAAGCTTGCCTTCTGAACCCCTAAAATTAAGGTTTTCTGTCGTTTGTTTCCACCTTCCATCTATTCACAGAAAACACACACAAACACACACATAAGAATACCAAACAAGCCATTTATAGAACTCCTATTAAATCAGACGAGTACCTTTTTTGGGGAAAAGGAAGTTTAAGTGACTACTGACACAAGAAGTATGATCATTCTAGAAAACTAACCAAAGTCCCAGAAAGTAGAAATAATGTATGAATACATGTTTTGCATACAATTTTTAAAGGCCTGATTAACCTAGTCAAAATCATATTAAAAATAAAAATTTAGAGAGCACCTGCATTGCGCGAATAAAAAAGCAAAGCAATTCACTCTTTGAGCCTCATCTGTTAAAAAAATTGATTGGCAAGCTCATTGTAAGCTTCAAGCTTGTAGCTAACTACTTGATAATAAAAAGAACTTGTTCATCATATGTTGCACCTAAGAACAAAATTGCATGGAAATCACGAACACACTAATCAAATAGGCATAAGTTCTCAGTGAACCTGAACTTGTAGCTCTATGAATTAATTATGTCTAACTACAGAGAAATAGCTGAAATGAATCACCAATGTCTCAAAAGATTGTCTATACATTCACCTTCATACTGAACTACCCTTGCTGGAATTCCAGGGTAGGAATCATCATCGTCCTCCCATCTCAAAGTAACCTTGATTTTGTACCATCTACATTACATGACTAACATTGAAAAATCAAAAGGAATACAGAAAATATCTGAAACAACATCCATCATAACGCGCCAATTCTGCCGAAACTAGAGCTTACCCTTGTTCGAAAAGGTCCAGATTATGAAACCTATGAATGTAAATGGCAACTTCATGAACAGCATCCATTATAGATACTAGATTTGCTCTTGCAGAGCCACGTTGCTCGACATTGGCCAACCTTTTGGTCGACATATTCCTCTGATCCAGACCCATAAACCATCGTAGTCTCCGAATCCCAAACATGAGTGGCACTAACAGATACTGTGATACTGATACCCAATTCCCAAACTATCATCCCTAGTCGTTTCAGTGGAAGTTGAGCAAAACCCACAACTCCTGAACCAGAATGAACCCAAAACTAACTTTCACACACCCCTTAGTTTCTATGCTCACTAATCCCATCAGAAATAACCAAAACCCAATTTTTTAACGTCAAATTGCAGAGCACATCTGTAATGCAGGTTTTGGGTTGAAGCGATTGAAGCGAAAGAGTTAGGAAAAGTTGGGAAGAAAATGGAGGAAGGATAGAGGAAAGGCGTGGAAAGAACTAAGAACGAAGACGGACTTTTTTGTGCAATCATTCTTGTTCCTCGTTGGCAAATAGCAGGACCCAACCAAGAAAAGAAATTAAAAAAAATCATTTTTTTCTTGTCAAACCCTACAGGAACTGGTGATGATGATGGCATTAATGATAGTTTTTTTATCTTTCTTAAAGTTTTTTAATTAAATTTCCCAAAAAGATAAAAACGGGAACTTTGAAAAGTGCACCTCGAGGGGGAAGAGCATGTCGTGTCAGTATAGTCGCGGCCATGTTCAGCTCATATTGTTGTGACATTTTAACCGTGAAGATCGAAAATCACGGGTCGTGAGTTGTGACTCTTGTCTTCTTCATCATCATTCATCTAATCATCCCTTGTTCGTTGATAGATAGATCCCTTAACAGTACAGGCGAAAAAGTAAGCTTTTTTTACTTTACTATTTGATGCCATGGAAAATTGGCTCAAGGTAAATCCTAGTCCTGATCTATTATGCCCCGTCTGACTCGGTGAAATTTCATAGATTCTTTTTTTTTTTTTTTTTGCCAATGAAATTTCATAGATTCACTCCTAAAAGGAAATGGAAATGGAAATTATATTCCTAATGTTTTGTTGATATTAAAAAAAATTCTTGAAAAGCTAATTTTCCATCAAATTGGGATCCAAGTTCAAACATATTAAAAAAATCCATATTTTTCTGAGAAATTAATTTTGCTGACTAAAATCCCCCTGGCAATACCCCCCTTCAGTTCTTTGACTTTTTTCATTTTTCATTTCCATCAACATGATTCCAACAAGCCAAACGAGGCCTTAGTCTTTACCAGTTTTCCAATGAAAAGTAATACATTTTCTTCTTTTCTCTTCTCTTGTTTTTTGTTTTAATTTTAGTAAAATAGACTTCTTTTCTTATAACTGGAAAATAGACTTTTTATTATCTTTTTTTTTTTTTTGCTCAAAAACTTTTTGTTATCTTTAACAAAGCAAGATAAGAGATCTTTTGAGGTGATAATTTTGTTTATAACAAACAAAACATTGTAAATAGAATCTCAAGATACATCAAATACTAGTTTATAAAATCCATTCTTCCACAATATAGATTCATGTGGGAGAGATGCTACTTAATCAAAGTTCTTAAGTTTATACTAATTACTTTTTAGCCTGAAGTTTATACCAATTACTTAAAATTTAATAAAACCACACTTGATATTCTGTTTGTTTTTCTTAAGAAAAATAATTAACTTATTTATTTATTTTTTTCTCAATAAAATAATTATTTTACTTCACTTGATTATGTCTTTACCTTTTTACTGGCTCAAATTGACTTGACCATACCAAATAAACACCTCAAGAGGCATGAATCCGGATTCTCTCCCTGATGTTTCCCATCCTTTGCCTTTCTCATACTCAAAATGACAATGTTTTGGGGTGTAAATGGGGAGGATGTTCCATTTTTTTTTAAAATAACATTGAAGCCCTTCAAATATTTTTTTTTAGTGGTACCCAATATTCTAAAAAATTTTTTTGTCCATTATGTAATATAAAATAATTTTTCAGAAGCACCCAGTATTTAGCAAGTTATACTATGAAGTATTTTTCCAGTAGCATTATATATCTTAAACTAAATTTTTGTACATCCAACACTCAGTATCTCAATTTTATGGTGCTCATTGCCATTAGAAAAACATTTTAGAGGCTTCTAGTTGCAATTATAAAAATATTTTAGAGTATTGAATGTGATAAAAATAAATTTAAGACATAGAGTGTTAGTGAAAAAATAGTTCAGATTACAGTTTGTCAGATGCTGAGTGCTCTTGAAAAATTATTTTATGCTACATAATGTGAAAAAAAATATTTTAAAATATTGGATACTACTAAAAAATATACTTAAGGGGCTTTAATGTTATTTTAAAAATAAATGGAACATTCTCCCCATTTACACCCAAAATAGTGTCATGAGAGAGGCAAAGGATGGGAGAGAATCCGGATTCCAAGAGGCATTAGTCATTATTTGTCACTACAAAGCCATTTGAAAAGATGATTGACTTGGCACAAGTTTAAAAAAATTGAAAAAGTAAAAAAATAATTCTTCTTACACTTTGTTTTAGCTATTTTGCTTTAAAAAAAAAAAGTAATAGTTACATGTCTATCATAAATAAATCCATAATTAAGCATTATTTTTGTTTGTATGCATGTCATGGCCCCAATAGATTGTATGATTTTTCTCTAATCTACCTTCATTTGACAAAATCACTTATTAGAACATCACAATTCTCATTCATTAGATCAAGAAAATTTTGTTAACTTGTTTTTTGGGTCATCAACTTTAATGCTTTTTTGGTAATGTAAATATTACAATGTATTACTCATTTTCACCCCCAAAAAAAAAGGAAAAAAAAAACAAAACAAAACAAAAATCGCCCTAGTATGAAATTGAAATTAGCCGGTAATATCATGGACACTGAATAACTCATTTTATGAAATAAAATTGGGTTAATTTTTAAATATTATTATTTTTATGTTTGAATAGTTTAGTTTTGCAAACTCTAACGCAAGTTGCCTTTAACATGATGCTCTCTCCTTTCTATTAAGAATTTTTTTGGAACTAAACTATTATGACCTTCTTTATAGTTTAATTTTTTTTATTAAAGTATATTTTATATTAAGGATTAGAGGTAAAATTAGGGTGTTTTTGAAAAAAAAAACTTTATGATACATAATTGTGAATTTGTAGTTGAGTATAGGGGTGAAACCTTGAACCTTAAGAGTTAAAAATAAAGTAAAATGTTTTAATTATTTAATAATACTCTATCTGTATCTCTACTTTATATATAGTTTATAATACTACGTACCTTCGCTTATAAATACAAGATACAATTTGTAGTGCAAAATTGTAATGAAATCTAGATCTTATATTAAAAATAGGAGGTAGCACTTTCTTGGCAAAATTATACATATCAACTAAGTCCATTAAATAAAATTTAAAATTTTAATTTCACTAAAAATACGTATAAACTTTAAAAAATGTCCTTCAAACAAATTAAAACAAAATGTCCTTCAATTAATATAATCCTATCCTAAACTTACATTTAATTTTTACGCCGTTGTCGGCAATTTTAGAATAGGTTTATTAAACAAAATTAATTTTCTCAAAATAACTTATATTTTGAAAAATCTAAACACTTTAAAAACTGTTGTGTAATATGAAATAGAGGGAGTTACAACAAAAGTATCATTGTAGTCCTATTTATAAGTTATTTTTTATAAAAAAATTTGGTCCTATTTATAAGTTCATTTTTAGGATAATAAATGCATTCTGTACTTTTTTACCCCCATTTATTGTAATAAACAAAATGAATTTATTCATGTTGATTTTTGGAACCAATCATAAATAAGGGAAAAATTGGAAATTTAGCCCATAATTAATGAGTTAATCAACTCTCTTTAAGATGTAAGAATTAGTTAAAGAGGATTTATAAATAGGATCAGAGTGATATAATATAATATCCTTTTCTTCCTTCCATGCCAAAAGGGAGACATAGAATGCATGGAATAATTAAAAGTATTTGGAATACTTAAAAATAACTTTTCAATCGTCGAATTGAATGAGATCCTATTGGCCTACTGAATGGCCTGATTTGGCCCTCAATGGGCAATTTTAGAATGCCTAGAATGAGTTAACCAAATGGGAGACATATTTATGTTTGTTTGAAATAACGATTCGAATACTTAAAAGTAACTTTTTAATCGTGATTTACGGTATGTGAGAGGAGTTTTGTCTCGATTTACGTGAAAAATAACTTATAAGCAATCCAAATGACATACCAAACATGGCCAAATGTAAAATTCAAGCAACAAACAATTAATACTTGTTGTTATTTTTAAAATAGTTATTATATATTTAAAAACATATCAATTTATCTATGAAAAATTGCTAAAATTTCACTATTACAAAATTAATTATCCAAAGGTACCTGAACTTTCATATTTGTCTAAAAACTCATTTACAACTTATTTTTAATAGGTGCAACTCTTCTTCAATTGTATGTTGCTTATCTTCAACTAAATGTAAAATGAAAGACATTCGCACATAATTAAAGGTATATCGCACACAGGCGAAGATGAGTTGTATTTGCTCAAGAATTTGAGTTCTTAAATTTCTTAGACAATAAATTTTACAATAAGAGATTTTTCAAAAATTTGGCCATTTAATTATGGCAGGTTGGACCATAGTAAAATCATTAAATGGTGAACTAACCGCCAACTCAATAATTGATGTAACTGGGGAGATTATTTTCATCCTTTAGTAAATCGGATATAACTTATTGTTAAAATTTAAAATTAACTTAATTTTCATTATTGTCAAATTAAAAATAAAATTACATTTCAACCAAAAAAAAACTATATCAAATTATAAATAAAAAATTGATAAAAAATAAATTTAAGAAGAAAATTATTTTTGTCACAATTTAAAGGGAAAAAATTTGTACCTAGCTACATTTAAATATTAAAGCTTGTAATTAAAAAAAAATTCTTAGAAGAGCAATCTCTGACTTAAATATGTTAATACAATAATTATAAAAAAAAAAAAGGTTTGAGGTTTATCATTGTTTAATCATTCCTCCAATGACACATCAAACGGTGTTTAATCATTTTTCTAATTTATTTAATTTTGTCACTGATGGCCTAAAAAAATAAATTACTTTATCTCCTCTTTTAAAATTACGTTACTTTGATCCTTATCTTAGTCAAAATCAGCGTAGACTTCACAAAAACAAGTAAAAAAGGAAAGTAATTGATAAACTACCAATATCCTACAAATAAACGGAAACTAATTAACATGTGGGTAAAAAAGAAAGGAAAGTAATTGATAAACTACAATCCTACAAATAAAAGGAAACTAACTAATTAACATGTTGGCAAAAAAAATAATAATAATAATAAGGAAAGCAATTAATAAAACAAGTTATATGAATCAGAAGTTTCCTAAAACGCTAAGAAGGAGGCAAACCACTCTTATATATATAGTAACCCTTCATTAAACTCAACACTCATAATATTCTTCTTCTTCATCATCGACAAAGAAACCAAAAACCTCACTGATCTCATAATTCTTCTTCTTCATCTCCAATGGCGTCTGATCATCATCATCATCTTCCTCCTTCCACTATCACCATTGAATCTCTCCCAAACCATGTGTTGTCAGAAGTGTTAGCCAAAGTGGGGTCATCATCCATGGATGATCTGTACAAACTCAAATGTTGCTCCAAGAATTTCCTTAATCTCATCGAAGAAGACGACTACATCTACGAGCACATTAACATGCAGAAACTTCCCTACGTTCCATGGTTCATCAAGCCCCAAGAATCTTCCTTCTTGGCCCGTTGCAGACAATGCAGAAACCCAGAAAGCTTGTACAGAGAAGGAATGGCCAAATACTTCAGCTTCAGCTCTAAAATAATGGATCTTGATGATGGTCTTGAAATATTGAAGGAGGCTTCGATGAAGGGTCACGTAGAAGCAAGATATGTGTGTGGGATGATTCTTCTGTGTAGCAAGGTTGAAGAACAGAGGAAACAGGGCTTTGAGTTTCTGAGATTTTTTCTGGGGAAGTTGAGGTGTGTGAGGACATGTAGGAACAAGGTGGAGGCATGTTTAAGGATGATGTGGAAGAACGATATTGTTCGTACGATGTTTAAGGATCATCGTCGTTTGTGTGGTTTCGACATGTGCCTTGGGTTGCAAGAAACCGCAAGATTGGAAAGAGGATGGCCCGTTCTTGATGATGATGAAGAAGAAGATGAAGCTTCATTAATCTCATGCGAGTTATGCAGATGGGATTATGAGTTGCATCAGTTTTCTAAGATATGTTGCTGAATCAAATTAGTGGGTCGTCAATCTTTATTAGAACTTAGAAGGTTTTGATTCACTTTTTGGTATTAATTAATTAATGATATTATTGTTTGTGCTTTGATCGAATATGTTTGGTCTTAGGTGATTATTGGATAAATCTGATATGTGATCCTTTTTTTTTTCCGGTAAGAAAAGAAAACGAGAAACGCTGTTATTTTGTTTTCTTGGAACAAATAAATTCTAGTCATTTTGTATTCTGAGCAGTATTAGAGTAAAAAGCTTGTGTTTTTATGATTTTTTAAGGAATCTCAGACATATTAATAAAAGATCAGTTCTTGGTGGCTCAAATTTATATTCTTGAAGTCAAATTATCAGCTCAAATTTTTGTTGTCCATATTTAAAATTTTTCTTCATGTGCTTGTTCAAATTAAGACCAGAGAATTCGACCGTTAAAGAAAGTGATGAGGAAGCTTAATTATAAAGAAATTGGAATTATGTTTCAGGATATCAACGAGCGCTAAGCACATTGAGACTCTTAATAAGAACTTTAACCGATGAATATTGAACTATTGAAGGATGTTTTAATTAGATTATTTTTTTATATCAGTGGATAGTTAAAAATGAGAAATTGTAAAAAGAACAGAAAAGAAAGCTAATAGATAATTTGATGGTATTTAAATTGGATCATAGAACAGAACCGGATTTTTGTAAAGTTTTAATAATGAATTTGGGCTTTAAGATAAAGGCAACTTCCTAATAGAAATAAATAAACCGTAATATAGGCTTTTAAGGCAATGCCTCTTGTAACTCCCAAAAAAGTTGCTATCTTTAACTCATTTAAACTTTTCAAAAATGGTTTTCTCAAAATATATCTCTTGAATGCATCTGGACTTTGAATTACTTGATGACATGACATACAACCCATAAATTGGATCAGGTTGTTGGGTGCCACATATCCTGTCATATATGACTCAATCACCATGTAGAATGTTATAGAATATAGGAAAGAATTTAGAAGACTAATGAAATATTGAGAAAATTGCAAAAGAATATTATTAGTAATGAATTACAAGTAGAATCTTTAAAGTCACTAAATGAGCAGCAATATCATTTCAGATCAGTCCGGTTACAAATAATTTACTGTCAAGGCTCTCTGAGGGTAAGGTAAAGATTCTATCAACCCCTGCAATACTTGTAAGAAAAATAATTTTAAAAAAAAAAAAAAGGTCGAGTCCAGATCAATCAGCCTCCCCTTTCACTCAGTATCAAGAAGCAGGGGATAATTTACTGGACCATGAGCATAATTACAATAACTTTAACTTATTTCAGCTTTATACTAACAGGGCCCATCTTCTCAGAATCCACCATAACCATGGATCTTCCACAAGCAATGAATCAATAATGACCTTAACCTCTATCCATTGTACTTGCATTATTTGACTTGCAGCTAATTTCTTCTATACAAGTTAAGCTCCAAGTGCCTCTGAAAGATAACCAGCTATGGGATCAAACTCTGAAACTGTTCCCCCTTTTTCCCTAAAGTCATCTTGCTCCATTTGATTACTATCTACAGGCCGCTAAAGCCAATCCATCGGATCACAGGCTACATACAGAGATCAGCACTGGACCAAGTTCACTCTCACAAGGCCATGGAAAACCGATCTGTCCAATGAAAACTGCTGATCAGATCACCACTGGGCTGAATTCACTCTCTGAATCTTTCGTTGTGGTCTACGTTTCTCCACCACAGGAATAAGGTTTTCCATGAGCTGCAGGCAAAGTTACAGGAGATTCAGGTTAGATTCCATTGTCAAGATACTTAAAAGGAAACATATTGCTAAAACTAAAAGCAAAAATCAGAGCCCCATGACCCTAGTATCAGTTGGTTGTAAATGCTGCTTAGGAGGGTGAGGCTTAATTTCCCAGGCGCGTTCACCCCAAAACAACAAAAAAACAAACCCACCAGGGGCATGAGTACAAAAGCCTAACCCATCTCCCTGAAACTCTACCCTTTAATAAACCAAATGGGAAAGATAAAATTAGCACGGTGAGTTTGCCGTTACTCCAGGTATGAGTGTTGAACAGTTTTACTTTAGAGAAATATCCAACCATCAAGAATATGTGTTATGAAGTAAATTTCAGAGTAGGAGAATATTAAAAATGAAAAGCTCAGCTGACAAAACCAAAGGATGTAGACAAGAACCTATTTGATTTCTCAAATATACAAATACAAGGTTCAACGAATCAAAATACTGGCAGGTACAATCACGGGGTTCCTTTCTCATTGAATATGGAAATTATACTCATAAGGTCCAATTCAATAAAAGTCTGATAGAGCTGGAGACTCACGGATTAACAAATCATTCCCTAAGATCTACAGCAGAAGATTCAGGAAAAGGTGTAGGAAAGAGTAACTCATGGCCATAAGGGTAAAGAGGTGGTGTAAGATTGGGTTTAGGTGTAGCTTAGGGTGGGAGGTGTTTGTTAAAACTTTCTGGTCTATAAAAAGCATCTCCGGCCAAAGGGGTCAGGGGATTAGTCCTTTGAAAGTGCAAGTGTGGTTTAGGAGAGTTCTGATCTCTCAAAAGCTAGAGTCACCGCCGTGTCTTGTATCTTGTCATTTGGGTGTCAGTGGGATCAGGGTTTTGGCTAGAATCAATGTCAGCCTTGTGGAACTGATTCAGTGTATTTTGTCCTGGGGATGTCAAAACCCAGAACCCTCTATTTCTTGCTGTTGCTGCTTATTTTGCTTCCAATTTGACAAAGTTTGCACTACCAACTTGGTATCAGAGCATATCCATTAATGGGCGTGAGGAAGAGTGAACATGTGGAACAGGAAGACCGAGAGGTGATAAGATTGAAGGAAGTGTGGAGGAGTTGAATAGGGATATTGGGACCGTTAAAGAGTGGATTTTGGGGATGAAAGAGGCATTAGCCGCTCCTCCTTCAGAGTATCATATCAATAACATTACCATTGCATGATAATTTTGAAACTTTATATGTATGACTTGTACAGCAATGGAACCAAACTGAATTGGCAGCTAGTTCACTGGGTGCACCGACTAGTCCACTGTGGTTCCTATAGCATTAATAATGAACTAGAAAACAAGGGCAAAAACATACAGAGAGCCAGTTCAGATCTAGAATAAAAGTCTGCCATAATATAATTAGTATAGAAGTGAGCTAGTTGACAAGCAAAATACATTCTTAAGAATATGATTACCATTTACTAGAAACAAGATATCTCCTTTTATATCATAGTTACAGCTATAAATAAAAAGGGGGGGGGGGGAATCATTTTCTTTATTTTAAGTGAACTAGATACACTTTGATAACTCCAACATGAAATGGTTTTGACATTCTGACATGCATTTCGGGCCTGCAATTTCAAATTCCAAATATGCACGAAAGGCAGATTACATTTAACACACATTACAATGAGTACTTAAGAAACTAACAGTATGATAATAGCTATAACGAGTATAATCCTAGGAGAATAATCCAAAAGATTGTATTCAAACTGTATTTGTAATTTCCAAGTTTTACTTGGCCGCTTTATATTTAACAAAAAAAAAGGCGCTCAAGGAAGGCACTGCTCAAGGCTAGTGCCCAGTAGAGGTGCTGCCTTCAACAGAACACTTCTAGACAAGTGCTTTTGGTGCTTTTTCCAGCTTCTGGAAGAGCACCTTGACCTTAGGCCCTTTTGTGTGTTTAAAACAAAGAAGTTAACTCATTAGCTTGGTTCATAAATTTAAAAAATACTGATGGGATGAAATAGGAAACTACAAAATCTCTCAATCTTTAGCCTAGCCCGAGACTTAGATTTAAGAATAGGGCAAATAGTTGCAGTTATTCTTATTTTAAAATATTTAGATTATTAGGTTTTAAATAAAGCCACCACCCACAAGCGACCACAGACACGCAAGCACTTTTGGTTACCCATAGAACACACACAATCAACATAAGGCTAAAATTATAACTTTATAAGCGCATATCATATAATCTTGAGTAATGACTTAATGATTCTTACGCTTGAATAGTTAATTTATATGTCATATGTTATTCCAACTTTATATTATCTAGTTTTTGTTTGTAAAGTATATATTTTCCTACTTTAGCATTATGTTTTGCTTGGTCATGTGCCATTCTTCTAACACCACACACATGCAAGGCATTGCATTAGCACCTTGTCCCAGCCTTTTAATTTTGACTACTTTGATCCTAGCCTTTGATTCACATGTGTAATAAAGATTTTTTTTATTCCCAGCAAAGGAAGAGATGATCGACATACCTGCTTGTACCTCTGCTTCTTCTTTTCAGCCTGCATTCAAATCCAAATATTTCAAAAACAATTGCAGAAATCAGATTAACCAGCATAAAAGCTATAAAGGAACGTGAAATTTTCATTTAATTAGTTCAGTCTTTAACTCCAGGAAGAAAGGTTGAAAATTTGTCACACAAAGGCTCCCAAAGAGCCAGCTTAATGGGCACAACTGTATTTAGAAAACATAAACTGTGACTAGCACCTCATCTACGACAGTGTTAAAAAATATGAAATTTTAGTGATGCTCAATCATGGATGAGAAATATGCATTTAATAAATTGCCTCTCTTCTAACAAAACTCCATACAAAATTTTCAAAAGGAAAATAACAAAGCAGCACTTGAAACTGCAGAGAGCCTATGGACAGAGTCTACATAAGACACATGACTGTGAAAATATTTTCAACTTGTACAAGCATACCATATCTCTCAATAGTTGTGCATTCTCAGCCTCCAGTTGTGTTACCATAGTCTCTAGTTCGACAGTGTAAGCCTGTAAAGAACGTTGCTGATCAGCTTTTACAAATCAATTACCACTTGGGAAACAATCTGATAATAAAAAGGGGAAAAAACGGAAGTTCAAACTAACATAAATCAAATCAGGTAAAAAAAAAAACACCTAACATAAATCAAGAAAGCACAAAACACTCAATTCAAGAGGTAGCTCCCCGTTAGGTGATGACTTAACAGAATTATCAATCAAACCATCATATCAACGCAAACGGATGAAGTAACGGCATGCGAACGCAAAAATTTATGTTCCCATTAAAAAAACATCAATTTAATTAAATTTAAATAAGAATCATATCACTTAAGAAAAGACAGGTAAAACAGAGAAGGTGCAGTAACCTGCTTGCGTTCTCTGGACCTAGCTGCAGACTCTCTATTTTTTATCATCCTTCTCTGCTTCTGAAGCGTAGCCTTATCAACAGGTTCCTCCACAACCCTCCGCTTCCCTCTTCCCGCTGATGCAGCAACTCCTACTACTGTCCCGTCAATCCCATTTCCAAAAACTTCCATGGACGACCCTTCCTTAACTTGAACCGACCGCGGCATCGAGAAATGAGCGCCACCGTTGATGGCCGCCGCCGCATCCACACGGAAACTCGCATGGCCAGGTACTACGGTAGGAACCCCTCTGACATCTTCCTCTCTTACAGCGCCAGCCTTGGCCAAGAAATCCTCCAAAGTCATCGCCTCCAAACCCTCCCCTGCACCCATCCGCCTCTGATCACCACCCTCCACCATTCCCTGCCACACCTCCTCCGCGGTCCTAGTGCCCAACTCCGCCGCAGCCGGGTGGAAATTGGGGTCTGTCGCGAGGTGCGCCGGGTTGGGATTGTTATTGGGATCGGATGAAGAAGAAGAGTAAATAGACTTGAAGAGATCGTCCATGCTCATAGAACCCAAGGCCTTGGAAGAGTCGTCGGCGCCAGCGTTTGATTCGTTGTGGTTGTTGGTGTTATTGGTGTTGCTATTGGCGTTGTTAGTGTTGTTCTGGAGATCAGCGAGAATAGAAGAAAGGGAACAAATAGAAGATTGGCGTGGTAGATCCGGATTCGTCGTGACCAACTTCGACGACGCCATGCCGGTGCCGGATTTCTAGGGAACCCTTACAAGTTAACTCCGGAGATTTCTCTATTGTAAAGTTCCACTCTCACTGTATGAGGTTGTATGAGAGTAAAATCGCTGCTATTTCGGGGTTGGGTGTCAGAAAGAGATAAATAGCTCAGAGAAGACGACTCAGGAATAAAAAACAGCTTTGGGGAAAAAACTGTGGGAAATGAAAAAACGAAAGTTGAAGCAAGGTATGAATCGGTGGCCACATATTTATACTGGCAAAAAAGAAAAAAGAAAAAGTGAACTCATATTTATAAAAAGAAAAAAGAAAGTGATGGAGCAGGAATTTTATATTACACTATTGTTAGCATTTTAAAGGTGAAATATTATTATTTTTTTACCATGGAAACATTTATTACTTTAAAGTTATACTATCTTATCTTCGGTACTAAATATAAGATCCAGTTGTTATTTAGATATTAAAGAAATTAAAGAAATTATTTTAAAATATTTATATATATCGTTTTTTCTCTAAATTAATTAGTCAAAACTTATGAATATATCCTATAAATAAGTAATATATTTAGTTTTTTTAATATTTTCAAAAAAAAAAATTAACTAAATCTTATAATTAGAATCAAACCAGCAAATTACATAAAAAAAATCAATAGATAAACTACACGTTTTTAGTGAGTCTCAGTTTCTGAAATAGAAGTTTAGAGAAAAATTATTCTTTTGACTAACGAGAGTGGAATTTGCTGAAAAAAAAAGGACTAGCTAGGGTGGAAAAATATTGCATCAAGATCAACTCTGAGCTAACTTTTTATTAAAATAATAATAAATAAATAATTGTCCTTTAATTGATAATCAATTGATTTAGAAAATTTTTTAACAAAAAATGGAGCTTGCTTTTACCAGATTTATGCATTAAATTAATATTTAAATAATTAAAATTTAATAAGAAACACCGAATTAAATATAAGAATAAGGAAAATATAATAGATTTAGATGAGGGAGATGGTCACATGAAGAAGATGAACCAAAGTTAGAGATAAATACCTAGAGATGTTACTGAATGGAGAGTAGCTGACTGCATCACTCCATCCAGACAGTGGGATATGAGTAAGTTTGATTACCTACTTCCAAGACATGTATGTATAGCTATCAGCCGCGTCAATATACGTCAGCGAATTAGGGAGGGTATACCAGCATGGAGATGGTTTTCTGATGGAATTTTCTCCCTCAGCTCTACCTATAAATACATCGTGGGTACCCCACGCCCCCATAATAAATACAGGTGGAGATGTGTTTGGAAAATGAAGGTCCCTCAAAGGCATCGTACTTTCTTGTGGCTGTGCCTCCATGGTCACTTAATGACAAACATGGTGCAGTTCCATCGTGGTAGTCACCCCTCGGGGACTTGTGAAATATGTCATATTTCACGCGAGTCAATACTACATGTTCTACGAGATTGCCCGGTCACTTCTGAATTCTGGAATAGTTTCTTACCGGAGGATTGGCGTGATCTATTTTTTGGTATGTTTGACAGGAATGATTGGCTTGCATGGTGTATGGAGAGAAATGACGTAATTCAGGGATTCGAGTTTCGTCTTTGGTTTACGGTCTTATGTAGGAATATCTGGTTGGCTCGTAATGATCGCTGCTTTAACAACAATACTTGGAGTACAAAGGCCATTTTAGCTCGTGCTCGGGCATGCTTAGCATGGGGTAATACAGGCCTGTTTAAAAACCATAACGAGGAAGGAAGTCGCCCCCATTGGAAGCCACCTTCGTCTGGGTGGGTGAAGATTAATACTGATGAATCCAGGAGTGACATATTAGGGACGTGCACTTGTGGAGGTATAATGCGAAATCATAATGGTGAGTTTTTACTAGGGTTTATGTATCGGATTGGCCAAGGGACAGTGGTATCTGCTGAAGCTTGGGGTGTATTATGGGCTCTTAAGCTTGCATGGGATAGAGGATACAGACAAATTCTGATTGAGAGTGATTGTACTGAAGTCATGGAACTGATTCATGCCTTGGTGCCTCAAGAACACCCAAATTTTCATCTTATCGAGGAGGCTCGCACGTTGATAGATCGAGACTGGGAAGTGGAAATGTTACATTGTACTCGAGATGTTAATACAGTTGCAGATGCTATGGCAAAAGAAGCTTGGAAGATGGCGATGGATCTCCATATAACTAATTCGCCGCCCGAAGTTATTAAGAGCTTATTACTTAATGATGAAAATAGGTTGAGACAGCATGTTGACTCAGGAGGATAGCTTCTGAGAATTTTTGTAGTTTTTCATGTACTATCAAAAAAAAATGCCAGAATCCTCATTTCCTTTATTGCTTCAAATAGTGTAAGTCATCCCCTATTTATAATAGGGAAAATTTCATTGCTATAAAGATGTGACATAATTTCAGTCTAACTCAAAACTTTTTAAAATTTCATTGTACGCTATTGTTAAAATGAAATTAAGTTTTGTTAGTGAAAAAACAATAATACCCATCTCTTTTTTTTTCATAACATTTACAAGATAAATAAAGGTATTTACAACATAAATAAAGAGATTCGAATGAACCTAGAGAATTAAAAACATTTTGGCATTTACAAGACAAATATGAAAATTCACAACAAATATGAGCATTTACTAGACAAACAAAGATATTTACAAGACAAGTAAATGGATTTAAAAGAACATAGGGAATTAAAAGTATTTTGGTCATTTACAAGACAAATATGAAAATTCACAATATAAATATGGGTATTTGCAAGACAAATAAGATAAGGACATCATTGTCTTTTCATCCCAAAACTTAATTTCATTTTGATTCAAGGAGTGTAGTGAGATTTCAAAACATTTTAGGGGTTGATTGAATTTTTTTCACATTCTTATGGGTTAACTGAAATTCTCCCTTTATAGAGAATAGGACTAAAATATTGAAGATTAGCCTAAAGCGCTACAAATACATAAAAAATAGAATCAAGCAACATAATTATATAATTGGAGGTTATATGGGATAAATACAAGAAACCCTTCTTCAATTTGGGAGTTCTTATGTATGATGACATTAACCACAAGAGATAGAATCCAAATAGATTAAGGGGCTATGAACATCCACATATCATAATATTTATGACACTCCTCTTGATGTTGATAAATATATATTGTGGCTTATTAAAACCCTAGCAAAAAATAAGGGTAAATGTGTATCCAGCATCCCGATTTATTTTTGGAGGTGTAATTAGCACTCTAAAGTATTTAAGGGTGTAATCAGCACCCTAAAGTATTTTTGGAGATTCAATTAGCACTCTAATGTGTTTTTAGATGTACAATCAACATCCTAATATATTAAAAATGGAGCAATTACACCTCTTCACTAATAAAGTACTAACTCTGTTTGCTGACACACTTTTTCCTTTCATCTTTCATTGATCTTCAACATGTTCATCCCTTCTTTTAGCTTTTAAGGGTGCAATTTTGTCTCTAATGTATTAAAAATAGAGTAATTGCACCCCTTTACTAACAAAATATTAACTAAGGTTTGGGGTTTAAGATCAATGAAAGAGGAAAGGAAAGAGTGTATTAGCAAATGAAGTTAGTATTTTGTTAGTGAAGGGGTGTAATTGCTCCATTTTTAATACATTAGGGTACTGATTGTATCTCCAGAAATGATTTATGGTGCTGATTGTACCCTTAAATACTTTAGGGTGCTGATTGCGCCTCTAAAAATAGATCGGGGTGCTGGATGCACCTTTACCCAAAAAACAATAGGACAAAAACTTAGTGAAGGAAAAAGAATGCATAATATATATTGAAGCCGTCTCATTAAAAACCTTACTAAAAAAATCTTGTGGGATAAAACCTTGATTAAGGAAAAAAAATACAACATGATCTTTTCTCCCCTGATGATAATATCACGTATACTTCTCCTTATGACAAAATCACTTTTACTCCCCCATGATAGCGTCATTATGTCATTTTATCTCAATAGAATATAAAGAGAATTTGACTGAAATTCGAGATCCAGAGGGATATAATAAGGCTTTGTACTATTTGACTAACTCTATATTGATTTTTTTAAATATAACTACATATAATATTTAGTATTATAGAATCATATTTAAATATTATCACACCCAATTAAAAATTACACAAAAAATTCAAAACTAAAAACTTAGTTCAAAACTATAATTCCTTCCATTAGTGGCTAAAAAGCAGTAGTTTGAAGACCGGACCCGACCAGTTGGTTTCGGCCAAAACCTGCCAACCGATGGTCCAATTGGTCCGATCTGATTAATTGGATTGGTTCAACCTTTTTAAAATTAAAAAAAATTAAGTTAATTCATTTTTTTATTTTATCAAGATTTCATATAAATAACCCAGAAATATTCATTTCCTCACCGGTCTAGGTCTGGATTAACTTGTGTTTGACTATGATCTGATCTAATCTATTGACCTTTGACCCAGTACCCAAATCGGTTCAATGGCCGGTCTGAAGTCAAAATATTGCTAAAATGCAAACATCTCTATATTGAACACATATTTGACACAATACGCATATATGTGTGTGAGATTATGTTGATAGATATTTAAAAAATGAATCATTTTCACAATATTCGAACATTTTTAGCTACGCATGAGTATATTTTGAATCTGTGTACGTGTATCAACAATATCAGTCCCATGTACTACCGTTGGTGTATAATATAATATCTCATTTATAGGATAATATGTATTACAAGCGAGATCTTATATTAGGGATAAAAGGAAATATAAATTATTTTCTTCTTTTATAGTCACTCATTCTATCTATACATTGCTTACCATGTTATGTGTATGTAATCATCTATGGTACAGCCATAAATGTTACTACCTCCGGTCCTAAATATAGGACATAGTTTGTAGTATAATTTACACTATAAATTATGTCCTATATTTAGGATTGGAGGGAGTAGTATGTTTGGGATTGAATTATGAAGTCTCAAAATCAGTTGAGACAAAAAAATTAAATGTATGGAAAAAAAAAAGTATATTTGTGACGGCGGCAAAAATAAATGAGCTTTTTAAATTTTTTTAAGAAATCACGTTAAAGTTCAAGCAATATTCTATGGCTTATGACTTTATCTTTTGGTTTTTCTTTAAATTTAAACATTTTGAAATTGGTTTTTCAACATCTCATCTAAAATGTTTAGATCAAACTTATTAGATTCTTTTTAGAAGCATATTTAAATATAAGTCATATTATTTTAATTGATTTTTATCTTAACTTCAGTTTATATGATAGTTAGTGAGTGTTTGGGAATTTCCTAAATTTAGGTTTGTGCAACTCGAGACAAAACTTTTTTCACGCACTTACTTCGTAAATCGTAAAAACTATTCTCAAAAGTTAATCCAAATACACACTTAGTTGAAATGAAAATCATCTTATAACCCTTAAATCCAAAAGATCTGCAGCTCATTCATTATAATAGGTACTTGGTATTAGGATTTTAATTTGAAGAGTAAACTTTTTTTTTTTCAAAAAAAATATATATCCAATGGAAGGCAAATCTTAGAATTAAGAGAAACCAGCTATTCTCAGGCTTAACCCTTAACATATCCCAGATCAAATTAAGTCACACATGATCTTTGTAACACATATATTTATCCTATATATCATAAAATTACTTTCAAAAACCAATCCAAACACCCTCAAGGAGGCTCTCTAACAATCATTTCCACAAATTAAAATCATGCCATGTGAGGCTAGCACAATGAGTAGTTTTCTTGCCTCAATGTAATCATAAGAAAAGTTCTTAATTTTACATGGTAAAACCCTCTTATCTCTAATGCAATATTAAAAGATAGATAATAGTAATTTGTCTTTTTTTTTTTTTTGTTTAAGTAAGTCAGATGTATTCCAAAGAAAATGACAATTAGTACATAATAACTCTTTGCCTCACATATAAGCGTGAACAATGATGCAAGAGTCTAGGAAAACATCAAAGTTTACATTTAAATGCTCTACTACAAAATAGGGGTGTTCAAATCCCGGGACGGGACCGGGATCACCCACTCCCAGTTCCCGTCCCGGGGAGTGGCCGGGACTGGGATGTCATTCCTGGTCCCGGTTCTGGGAAATTTTCAGGACAATCGGAACCGGGATAGAGAATTCCCGGTTTTAATAATATAATTATATTAGTTAAATTTTTTATTATATAATATTTAAAGTGATTATTTAACACCTAATAAGGTCATAAAAAGCACACAAATTGAGCTAGAATTGAAGAATAACATATTATTATCACATTCATCATTTTTGTTATTATCTTTATACATTATATAGTTAGAATTTGTATCACGATATATACGATTTAACTCTAACTAAATATGTGATATATATTTTATCAAATGATAACTTAATTTATGGGATAAAAAATACAAAAATAAAATAATAACTTATTTTTTAAGGAAAAAAAAACTGGGACCGGGAATTCCCGGGATCACAAGGTGTGATCCCGGTCCCGGGTTTTTTAGATCCTGGTCCCGGCCGAGACGGAAAATTCCCGGGATAAAATGTCTGGGACAGGGCCGAAACAATCGGGACCGGAATACTTTGAACACCCCTACTACAAAAACCTTGTTAAAAAGAAAATGTGAAAGAAATTTGTCAACAGTGGAATAATATGTTGTACATAGTTAAAAAAGAGTTGACCAAAGATAAGTTATATCTAAATCTTTAAATGAATTTTAGGTACTCTGAGTAATAACTTTTTTAATGAAGAATTTTTCGTCACACTTCTTTATTTTTATTACCAATTATGACTCTTTATTGAGTTAGAAGTTGGGTGTTAGGACAAATATGTCATTATTTATTGGATCCCAATTATACAGATTGATTGACAACGTCAAAGATTCTCATTTCATTATTTGTTTTTTTTTGTTTTTGTCTTGGGGCCAAACTGCCCACGAGATCATTAGCTGTTGAGTTATTATAAGTGAAGGCTGTGAAGTAAGCACGGCGTAAAATTTTTTAAGAAAAATCTGTTCAAAAAAAATTTTTAAGAAAAAATATTAAGCTAGAGTTTGGTTGACACGCGCTAAGTGGGAGAGTAGGAACGAAGATATCTCTTCAAAATGACCTAAATATTTGACTTGGCTTCGTTGGAGATACCTTTTTTATGCCCGTGCCGTCTGGAGGCGACACGCGCTTTAAATAAAATAAAATTTAAAAAAGAAGAAAAAGAAGAAGAGCAATTATTAGTTTTTACTATTACGGCCTACTTCTACTATTTTAAATGTAAAATTTAGTTGATTATTTTTTAAAATGTTTATTTTTAAAAAAAAATTAATTTATCTATTTATAAATTGATATTTTATTTAATTATACATATATAATGCAATTAAATAATTTTTTTAATTTTTTTTAAAAAAAACAATTAAATTTTATATTTAAAATGGAAAATCTTTTAAAAAGATCAGCAAAATACCATAATCCTGAATTAGTACAAAGGAAATGAGAAATTTTGGTTCAGTGCTGTGTCAATATGGAAGAACAGTACGGGTATACGAAAAGACGATTTTGCCCTTCAACCCTCTCTTTCACTACTTTAGAAATAACAGTACGAGGTTCTTAATTAACAACTCTAGATTCTTGATTAACAACTCCAATTTCTTCTTTTTATTTTCTCAATAACAACACCGATGTTGTTATTAACAACACCATATTCTACATTAACAACTCCCATTTCTTGTTTCACAACTTCGTAATTTAAGTTTCAGAGTTAATAACAATACTTCTTTCTTTATTAAAAACATCATATTTTACATTAACAACATTATATTTTTGATATACGAATATGTGAAAGAATAAAGTGGAGTTATTAATCAAGAATCCGGAATTGTTAATTAAAAACCTCATACTGTTATTTCTGAAGTGGAGAGAGGAAGGGCTGAAGGGCAAAATCGTCTTTTCGCATACTCGCACTGTTCATCCGTACTAACACAGTACTGAATCAAGATTTCTCATTTTTGCTGCACTGATCCGGGATTATGGTATTTCACTGGTCTTTTTAAGGGATTTTTCCTATTTAAAATTGGAAGTAGTATTAATTATTTAAAAATAAATTCGTTTCCCCGTCATACCTTGTGTTGACAGGGCAACGAATTAGTCAGATTACAGGTGTCCTTTTGCTGGCTTTATAGTTTATAGTTTATCCAAAAACAAGGACATGGCCGGCTGACCGGCTTCATGCAACTTTCTTTTTTTTTCTTTGGTCAAAGCTTCATGCAACTTTCGGTCCCAAGGGTTTATTAGTAACTTTTTTTTTCTTTTTTTATTTTTAATGCAAATTAACCCATTCTTCTAGATCAAATCCCCGTTAAAATATTTTTCTAAATTACGTGTTTTTTTGTGGGGGTTAAAATTCAATTCTAAATCAAGCTGGTCATACAAATGAATTAGTGAATTATTCTCTTGTCTGAAAAAAAAAAGAGAACTATTCTCTTAACTGGTCCAATTAAGAGTTTTAATTTGGTTAACCAAAGTGAATTCTGAGCATCTAATGATGTTGTTTTCAATTAAAGAAAAAACAGCAGTATATCATATTTATGCTATGGTAACTTTTTTTTATTAACTTATATTATAAACAAATGTTTCATTAAGTCATGAATTAATGCCTTCACCGACTTTGTTTTTTTTAAAAAAAAAAAAATTGGAACCCTTTGGGTCATGGCAAGCTTCTTATTGTTGGTTTGTGTAATTAGCACCATACTTTGTGTTTAATTTCCGAACTAAGCCCATAGCTTTAATTTTCTATTAAAAAAAAAATCTAATACGTAGTATTTAAGTTGAAAAAAAAATAGCATAACCAATATGATTATCCATTTTTCTTAAAGATAAGACATAGTTGATTTTTTTTAAAGATATTAAGAAAATTAATTAAATTACTTTAAAATATTTATATTTATCATTGTTTCTCCAAACTATTTCACCTAATATATAAATTGATATATAATTTAATGATACACAACATATGATATAATTAAATAACTTATTTAGCTTTCTTAATCTCTTAAAAAAAGTTAATTTTATCTTATATTTAGGACCGAAAAGAATATAATTAACTACTGGAAAATGATTAATTGTGGCGAAAAGTTATATTAACTAATTTAACTAACTTTATTAACCCAATCAAATTAGATAATAAATACTAATAGGTCATATGATAGATGGAACATAATCATTTCCACTAATTCATATCATATTGATTTTTTTTTCAACTCATCATGCAAAACCTAAAAAAATTGTATTATTTAATATTCATAACTTCTCATTCGTACATTGACTATATAAAATTTAAAAAAGGTGGTAATTTTCGGACTGAAAATGATTACATATACCTCCAACCACTATTAGGGGTGAGAAAACGGGCCGGTTCGTCACGGGTTCGGGCCTACTGAATTCAAAAAAGTACCGAATTTTATAGGCCCGTTTAAGTAAAGCTAGCGGGCTTAAGGCCCGTTTAAGTTTTTTTTACATGACTTTTTTTTTTCCTTATTCTCCTAAATATTAAAAATACCTAATTTTAAACATAAATATCATCAAAACTAATTTAAAACATAAATATTATCCAAGTTTAATAAAACATAAACATTAAGACTTAAGTCCAAACCATAATTAATGTCCAAAACTAATCAAACAAGTCCATAGCCACAATTAAGCAAGTATACAAGCATCAAATGTAAGGTATTAAAACTCGGACCGGGTATTGAACCGGTCGGGGTGCTGGGTTTAGGGTTAGTGGGTCAGACCGGGGTCAAACTGGAGCTAAACTGGGATTAAACCGGTGAGAAATTGAAGATTTTAGGCTTATAGTATGAAATTATAAAGGAAAAATTTTAAAATTTTTTTTAAAATTGTAACCCAGACCGGACCGGTTTATAGGCCGGTTCACCGGTTTCCAGGCCGGTCCGGTCCGGGTTACACAACACTGGTCAAATGTCAGTAATAATAGAATACTTGATTTGGATTTTGACGTACACATATAAAAAAGGAAAAAAAATAAAAAAAGAGAAGCTTCAAAAAAGGTATGAGTAAGTGTGAGAGCGTTTCTGATCTGAGGGTTAAGTTAGGTTAATTCTGCCCCCTGACTACTACTTGCTACCATATGTCCAGTTAAAAAAAAAGTTAAATGGGCCTAAAAGGGCCGGCCCTACAGGGCTACAGGGTCGGCCCTTTTAAGCCCGCCTCCTTTCCCCCCTAAATCACAAACCTGACCCTTGACGGGCTCGGGCCTAAACAGGTCGGCCCGACGGGCTCGGCCCGATTTCCCGGCTCTAACAACTATGATTCTTTTTATTGGGATGCATGACATAGTTGCATGAGAATCCAAGTTAATTGTTTTATTATTTATATATCCCTTTGGTCCTAAATATAAAATAAAGTTGATTTTTTTAGAAAGATTAAAACAACTAATAAATTACTTTGAAATATTTATATTTATATTTTTTCCTCCAAACTAATTAGTTTGACTAATAAAATACTATATAATCTAAGAATACACAACATATGATATGATTAAGTAACTTATTTAGCTTCTGTAATTTCTCCAAAAAAAGTTAACTCTGTCTTATATTTAGGATCAGAGGGAGTACCAATTTTAGACGGGGACCGGTGGGGATCATCGACCCCAAGTTTTCAATTTTCATTTTGTATTATATAAATTTTATATATTATACTGATTATATATTATACTGATTTTTAAAAATTTATACAAACATAACATACGTAGTTTTGGATCTTAGTCTCAATTGGCTTATGTAATACCCCGAATTCGGGATCAGAGGTTAGTGAATAAGCGCCCTGATTTAGTAGGAGCTCCAAATTTTTCGCCTAAAATTTCTTATATCTTTGGGGAATTAAAGAAAGTGAAATAGTGAATTTTAAAGAATGTGATTATACTTCTATTGAAATTTTCTGTGAGACAGTGAAATTATGAAATTTTACAGGGTGAAAGTAGACATTCCAAGTTTAATTTGATAGGTCATACGAATCATTTGAAGCTATATGCAAAAAGATATGAATTTTTAAAATTAGCCCAACAAATCTGAAAAGTCTCTAGAGTAGCAGTCAAAGAAATGAAATATGGAAATGATATGCTTTCAATTGGCTAAAGTCGATATTTTTCCTTGAAACTAGACTCAATAAGGGTTCCATAGTCTTTGGAATCACTCCAAAATGATGTCTACAAATTTAGTTATGATTTTTCGAAGTTAGGGTAGAAAATCTTCCAGAATTGGCATTATTCCGAAAATTGAAAATAAAACGTGTTAGAAATTGATTAATAGAATTAAAGATGCCAACTGTCATTATCATATGAAGAGGGGATTAGATTATGATTTATGAAGATGAGCACATGTCCAGTTGCATTAAAATAATGCTACATGAACATAGCAATCGTGATTGGTGATGGTAAGGATTATCTTGAGTATAAAGTTGGTCTAGTTGGAAGAAGCAATTGGTTTAGTTGGATCATAAGAGGGGGGATGGTTTTTGAGGCCAACCAAGGGAGAAGAAAACTAGTTCAATGCCAAAGGAAGCTTAATGGAGTAAGTGTGTCATAATGTGAAGGAGGTATGAGTTGTGACAAGTGTTATCATAACATCCCTTGATGAAATCAAATGGTGGAGGATGAAAGGAAGATTTTATGAAGCCATACTCCACCATTCCTCTTGTCAATTCACGTCAAGCAAGAGGGGAAAAAGATGAGTTGAAGTGCAAATTGAACATAAGACCATAATGTATATACACAAAAGTCAAGGAGTTAGTAACTTTGGAATTAAAATAATCATGTAATTCAAAGGAAAATCAGAGAGATATTCTTAAGCTCTTGGCTCATCTTTCTCCACCCACTTTCATGCCTAAACATAAGAGAAAGAGAGAGAAGGTGTCTTGGAGTCTTGAGAAGCTTGAGAGCACAAGGGAGCTTGAAGAAGCAAAATCAAAGGTAATGGTTGTGAAATTCACATGTTCTTGCCTCTAAATTCATGAGCAACTCTTTCTATCCTCTAATCCTTCTTAAAACACACATATAGCAAGAGGAAAATCAAGGGAAAGAAGGAGAGAAGGAGGACAAAATTGGAGTCTAAAGAGAGGAATCAAAGGTAAACTCATAAACCTTACTCTCTTAGTTGAATTCAAGGTTGAGTTGTTGTTGTGATTGGATTATTGGCATTTATTGGTTGAGTTTGTAAATTTGGAAAGTTCTAATCCTAAGGGTTATGCTGCCCAAGTTTTTGAATCATGGTTAGAGTGTGTTCAAATAACTTAATAAGGAATTAGAAGTGAAAACAAGCTTTGGAAACTAAAACACAAAAGAGCAATTTTACCCAGATCTGGAGGAAGGAGCTAGATTTTCATGAAATATATGGTTCCATTGGATTCATTAGGTAAAAATAGGTGGTGTTATAGTTGGTCACTTTTTCGGAAAAGGCCGAAAAAGCGTAATTACGAAAACGCCTCTAAAACTCTAAATTGGGGCTGTCAAGGGTATTTTCATAATTTAACACAGAATTTGGCAATTTCGAGCCCAAAAATGGATTCCTTGGGAGAAAATACGTCTGGATAACCCTAGTTAAAATTTTAGAAAAAGTACGGTCGGATCGGGAGCGGCAGGGCCAAGTCGGGTTCTCGGGGGCATGTTGGTCATTTTTCAATATAAACTTATATAACCCCCCATAAACACTAGTGTCTAAACTATACATTTGACGTTTTAGGACTGAGTAGAGAGCCCGAGGGATTGACACGCAAATTGAGTCACGTTATTCAAGGATTAGGGAAGGTTAATTAAGATAGGGAATTTACCTCTCCTGTATGTATTTGATATTTGTGCTGGTGCATTGATGCATGTTATTTCTTTATTTGATTATGTGAAACATATATGAATAATTGAAGTTCTATTTCTGGTTATGCTATGACCATACATATGTTGTTTGAAACATTGAGCACACAAATATGTCATTGTGTGAACATAAGTTATGTAATACAAGCATGTTATGCATTAAGCACTTATCTTGTATGCATATTGGTATTGTTTTCCTACTGAGATTCTCTTGAATCTCACCCTCCCCTACCAACGATTTAGACAGGTGAAGACAGAAGCTATGCTAAGAGCAAGCAAAGAGAATCCTATAAAGGGAATGTCGTGGTGGAACAAAGACTGGAAGATGTCTCCGTTTTCCTTGAGACAGGTTTAGACACCCATGCAGCGCTGTGAGTCTATATTAATTATAATTATCAAGTACGAACCCCTATGGGGAATTTTCGTAATCGGCACATAATATCAGTATATTTATGTTATTCCTGTGTTGCCCACTGAACTGTGTATCGTTTTCCGCAAATAGTCTGAAATAAGTGAAAATAAGATAAGGGTGTGACAGCTTAACTTATTTTAAATGATACTACCTTCGGTTTTAAATATAAGATTCAGTTAATTTTTTTAGGGAAATTAAGGAAGCTAATTAAATTACTTTAACATATTCACATTTATCATTTTTTCGTCAAATTAATTTATCTGACTTATAAACTAATATATAATTTAATCATTCATAACATATAATATGATTAACTAACTTATTTAGCTTACTTAATCTCCCAAAAAAAGTCAATTAGATATTATATTTAGAACCATATGTAATATTACACTATACGAGGTAAATAGTTAAAGGCAAGTTTTGATCGATTCTAGTGTTTCCCAAACACCCCATAGATTTGTCTAGCTAGTACTGATTGAGGATGGCAGAGGAGGTTGTGGTGTTATTACAAGAGATAATAACAATGGTTGGGTATGTAGTTATAGTTGAAAGTTTTCTACTATACCCTCGGCTATATTGTACATCGAATTGATTGGAACCATATATAGTCTATATATATATATATATATATATATATATATGTTGATATAAAAGACTTTGGAAAGTTGTTAATTATTTGCTTGATTGCATTGAAGCGATTAACTTGGTGAAATTAGGTTATCAGGATCCAGTCATATATCGACAAATCAAAACTCTCTAACTAACCAGATAGCTAGACTATACTTCACTATTACAAACAGGGGTTTTAACGTCCTTATTTTGGCACTTTTAAAGTTAAAAAATAAGGGGACATCTATATGAGGGGTGTGGTATATTTTAGAAAAGACGTCTTTAAAAAGAAGGATGTCTAAAATGGGACTTTAGACGTCCCAAATTTAAAAAAAAAACTTTTAAAGTGAGAACTTTAGACCTCCCAAATAGAGAAAAGGGACATCTAAAGTCACTAAGTAGGGACTTTAGACATCCCTTCTCTCAATAGGGATGTCTAAACTTCTTATTTTAGACGTCTTTTTTTTTTAAAATTTGGAACATCTAAAGTCCTCCGGTAGAGGACTTTAGACGTCACTTTTTGAAAATTGGGACGTCTAAAGTCCTACTTTAGACATCCTTTTTCTCCATTTGACACGTTAAAAGGTTTTTTTTTAAAAAAAATGATTACTTATATTCTTCATTAACCAGCAAATTAAAACTGCAGAAACAGAATTGAAGATGGATTCATAAACCACAAAATGTCCCTTACAAAGTGGTAAGGACATCCAGCACTGTAATCTTTTTACTATATATATATGTACAATAACAATAACTCATACAACATAATATTATATATGTATAACAACAACTAGAAAATGTCAAAATGTTTGTCATCACACAACCTACTATTATGTACAATAACAACAACTCATAAAACCTAATATAACTATAAAGTTTACTGATTTATATGTTGAAGAAGACATCCAGCCAAAAAGTTTCTGATCAAATTAATGTCTTTATGTAGGTAGGTATCTTCATTATAAAAAATCTACAAATTAGAAAATAAGCTTTGATAAAATGAATCAAGTAAATAAATTAATTAGCCATTCAATTATAACACAAAAAATACTATCATTTAAGAATGAAGAAGCAATTATCTATTCAAAATCGTTAATAATTTCACTTTGAATGATGTTATACATATAAAATATAACATAATATCCGCATTCAGTATTGCCAGGTTGTTGAGGGCACTTTAAATCAAAGCCAATTGGTTGTTAAAATCAATAAATATATATCTAAAACAACTGTCAATGAAAGAATTAGAATTGAAATTACTTACTTTCGGAAAATACCACTTTGGGTCTCTACAAACTTTACCCTCGCGTGACCCGCCTAGGATTCTATATGTTTGAGTCGCACTATCATGAAAATCAAAATCAACATAAATTAGAACTATTCATTTTGTTTAAGAATCAATAAAATACAAACAAAATAACTTACGTGTTGAAGGCCGATTTTGTTTCGTTGTCTGGCCTTTTACATAAGGAATCAAACCAATAGACTACGTTGTGGCGAGGACAAAGAACACACAAACTCTAATGGTAACTATAACAACATTTATAGATTAAAATGAAGTTAGATGATAAGGCAATTATTATTTATTAAACATCATAAATAGATAAAATTAAAATACGTACCCTTGAACAATGGGTGCTAAATAACAACGAAGTTTGGTCTATCCCATTGTGAAGCCGATATAGTGAGTCCTTGCTGCCAAATTATTGGTATCCCATGTCATATTTGCAGGACATAAAAATCTATACAAATAATGTCTTTCCATGTCTTTGCAAATGCGGTGGAAGCAGCTATAATAGAATTAAAATAAGAAATGAATTATTGAATATTTGAAACCAAAAAACCATTACATGAATTGAAGGGAAAAATTGAAAAAACAACTCACTAGACTGCAAATTTCACCCATTCTGCATCTATCTCCTCCAACCTGATAAACTCCTTGAGATCTTTATTATCAAATACATCTACGCCTTCCTCCCACATCTTCTTCAAGTCCTCAATCAAAGGCACCAAGTAGACATCAATATCATTCCCTAGCTGTTTTGGTCTAGAAATCATCATAGAAAGCATCATATACTTGCATTTCATACATAGCCAGGGAGGCAAGTTGTATATTATAAGGAGAACTGGCCATACATTATGTGTGCTAGTAAGGGTTCTATACAAATTGATGTCTTCTATACAAAGCCCAAGACAAAGGTTTCTCAACTCGCTGGCAAATTGAAGGAACATTTCATCTATTTTCTTCCATTGTGGAGTGTTAGCTGGGTGGCGAAGATATTTTCCATAAGATATTCTCTCATCATAGTGCCATCTCAACTTCTTCGCTTTTATTGCAGTCGCAAACAAACGTTTAAAATGTGGTATTATTGGAAGATACCACATAACTTTTAAAGGTTATCTTTTAGTTGTCCTGTCGCCACAATCACCATTTTTTTTCACTTTGTATCGTGCAATTTTACACTTAGGACACTCACTAAGACCTTCATACTCATTTATATACAGTACGCAGTCATTATGGCAAGCACGTATCTTTTTATACTCCATACTCATCGTCGACAGGATTTTTTTGGCCTCATACATACGATTTAGAAGTACATTATCGTCTGGAAATATATCACACAATAATTCAAGCAGCAATGTGAAACTACTATTAGTCCACCCACAAGTTGCCTTTAAGTTAACCAAATACAATTTTCCTGTCAGTCGCGTGTACTTACTCCTAGGGTACAACGGTATCTCTGCATCACTCCGCAGGCTGTCATACTCTTACGATTGGGCAAACAATTCTACCTCAACATCATGAATCATTTTCTTCATTCTATCTTCATCTATGACATCCACATCTTTCTTCTTATGCCACGGGCAATCTGTTACTTCCTCACCATGCCATATCCACCTTGTGTATCACAGATTTATTCAATCACAAAATAGTTGATCCTTTATGACATCAACATCCTGTCGACTTTAATTTAAACAATTGACACAAGGACAACAATACTTCCTATTTTTTGCTGGAGCATTCTTCCTAGAGAATTCAATAAACTCTTCCACCCTTTTCTCATATTCTTCACTAGTTCTTAAAGTATTCATCCAATTGTGATCTATTCTGTTACCACATAAATCATTCCCAATAACACTCATGTTTAGAACAATTGTCAACGATATGATGGGATTGCCTTTTTTCAACAAAAAATTCGGCAATATTTTCCCTTAAAAAGTAAGACATCTCAAAATTTCAAGCAACCCTATCTCCACTACACTAATAATAATCATACTACTATATATTAAGGAAACTACATTAATAATCATACTAATCTAATCTTTAAAAAAATAAAGTTATTATTTAAGTTGAACATGAAAAATGATCTTTTTTAAAAATAAGTTATATATGTATATATATATATATATATTTGTTAATTTTTATAAATAATCCTATGTTAAAAGAATTGTATACTTCCTTTTGTCTTATCCATGAAAATGAATACAAAAGAAATCTAAATCTTAAGTACCCAATAAAGTGGGGGGGGGGGGGAGTAAAAAGTAGAAGACGGACAAGGATATTACAATTTCATCTTGGAAGAACATAATATTGATGTTATTAAAACAAAGTAAAAGGTATATCACATGAAGCTGTGAACTAAGAAATATCAATCAAACAGAAAAAAAAACAACAATATAAATGTCATGTATATCATACGGATATACGCTCAAATGCTTTTGGGCCATAACAACATGACAGGGAAATATCAAAGTCATGTTAAAAAAATTCAAGTCAAATAATTGTTGTAGTTTTTCTTGTTATTGTTAAGTGCTTCTATCTCCAAGCAGGATCCTTTCTATGAATCAAACATTCCCACTCAATTTTCAACTTCTCTGTTTTCTCTAATTTGGCGGGTAGGTGCCAAAGGAGACAATATTAATAATTTTATGCTATCAACTTAAAACATCTAGAATCGCGACTTGGTATATGCCGCAGCCTATCCGTCAGATCTAAAATGGAATAAGCAAGACAAAGCATCACAATGTATAAGCTAAAATTACGCACAACAGTAAGTTGCAGGGAGAAAAAGAATAATAAAGATGTCAGCATACCTGTAGCTTGAGCTTCAACCTTGTAAATTGATTTTGCAAGAAGACGACGATGTGTGGAGGGGGTGTGTGTGTTGACGACAATGGGAAGGAATGAGGTGGAAGAGAAAAAACCAAGACACTGTGAAGGAGGGGGTGTGTGTGTCGTCAATGGACGGAGGTGGAGGAAAAAGCAAGAAGGTGTGGAGGAGCAGTGTGTGCCAACGAGGCTACAATGGAAGGGAGGAGAAAAGAGTAAAGTGAAGACGCAACGGTGAAGGAGTTGGTCAAAAGAGTAGAGTAAAGTGAAGAGCTACAGGAGGGAGTCGATCAATAGGAAGGAAGGAGGGGGGAGGACACATGTCAGACAAGTGTGAGACATGCTGCGGGAGATGCCTAAATGGTATTTGGGACACCTAAAGGTGTGTTTAGGCATCCCAAAATCCATTTGGGATGCCTAAACCTGAGACTTTAGATGACCCAAATGAATTTTGGGATGTCTAAAGTAAGTCAAATTTGTTTACTTTTCCATTTTTGGCACAAGCGGGAATTTTTAGATATCCCAATTTAAAATTTGGGACGTCTAAACTCTTCTTTAGGCATCCCAATTCAAATTTGGGATGTCTAATGTTCCCATTTCCTTACTTTATTTATGAAAATGCCATCCACCGCCACTATCTTTTAACATCCCTTTTTGAAAAAGAGATATCTATAAGGGTAGTAGTATCTTCAACCTGTAGTAGTACTTTTATGGTCCTTAATATAAGATATAATTGATTTTTTAAAAAAGTTTAAGGAATATAAATAAGTTAGTTAATCATAAATATGTCGTGTATCATTTGATTATATATTAGTTCATATAAGTTAGATAAATTAATTTAGTATAAAATAGACAAATATCAATACTTTAAACTAATTGATTTAACTTCATTAATCTCTCCAAAAGAGTCAATTATGTCTTATATTAAGGATGGAGAAGCATAAGACATAGAATTGAGAGCAATTCTTGCATCCTTGATTACTCTTCACCTTTCAGGATCTGAAGTGAAAGTTGATAGTGGGAGCTTGCTTTCTTAAGAAGAGACTTTAAGACTTTTGCTTCCTTTGGTATACATAATGCAATGCAGATGTATGTATGAGTGGGAATAGGATTCCATGCTCTGGATTATTTGGTTGGATCTTTGCTATATAGATCATTCCGTTCTATATATGGCATCACAATTGTATCCATACCAAACTAATGGAATCACCTAACAACGGTTAAATTATATTACCAAAATATCCTTCGTTGATTTTTTTTAAAAAAATTATTATTTCATTGTATTGTAATAATTAAAAAACATCTTGAATATATTCAAAAAGGACATTTCGAATAAAAAGCGGAAACATCGTTTACTTTCGTAGAATATAGTACATATAAATATATTTTAATCAAAATAAATGTGTGTGTCTACATATATCTAGAGAATGTCAATATGCTTTTAAAAAACAAATAAAGAAGGAATCGTAAATTTTCAAATGACCAAAATTTCTATGTAATTCTTATGTCATTATATATTTTTTTAATTTAAAATATAATTAGCACATGATTATTTCCCCCAACGCACTTATTATGATTAATTCTCTCATGAAATTTCACTGAACATAAGTATACCATCACTACTGAAAATACTCTATAACAAGTCACATTAATCATAAATCATACATAGTGTGATTAGCTTTAAACTCAGTGCAACATAAAAAATATAAATATTATTGCAAAAGTTATATATGTATTTATAATAAAATTTTTTACTGTATATTAAAAAGTTATATATACATATATTCGGTTACAAAAGAGTTTTAAAAAGTTTATATTTTTTTGCCAACATTTAAAAAGTTATACCTACACAAATGTATATTATATATCACTGTTTCTTTTATGGAAGTGTTTAAAGGCTCATAATTTCATTCTTATACTTATTGTAGAAGTTGTTTTAAGTATTTGTTTGGGAGCACTTAAATTAAAGTAAGTGTTTATATATGCACGTACTTAATATAAAATTTCTCTCACATATTTATTTCGTACTCCCTCCGGTTTTTAATATAAAATATATTTGAGGAGTTGATTTTATCATAAATATAAGATATAGTGTTCTTATTTGTCAATATTTTCCTAATTTACCCCTATTAATACTTTCTTAGCAATAATCAAGCAAAAGAGTGGATGAGGAAATTAAGAAAAATTACTAGGGTATTTTAGAAAATACATATATCACATCAACTAATTTCTTTAATTTAATCCAATTAAGTAAATATGTCTTATATTAAGGACTAGATGTGGAGGAGGTATATCATAAAAATACTTAAACATAAATTAATCCAAATAAATTTTTGGAAACTAAGGGAAAAAGATGTGACAATTCGAATTAAATCTAAATGAAATAATAAAATTCTATTTTGGGCCTGCACTTTCAACATATTCCTAATCAGGCTAAGATATGAGGTCTAATTAAACATTTCCTAAATATCATTAAAATACAGAGTGACCCTATATATGCTTATAAACACTCTTTTCTAACCACTTCTTTTTTCTTTGTGTGAAAAAAAAGGATTAAATTCATTATCCTCATAGCTCACAACATTTCTTTTCCCATTTATGCCCTTTAGAATCGGGTTGGTCTTGAATACAATTGCTTTGTTCTTTGTAATCTGGATGGTTCAGCCAAATATCAGACTCATTACTTTTTCAACAACTTATATATAGTCGCTCTAGTGAAGAACTCGTGTCTGATCCCCTTGTAATATAACTATTATTAGTATGTAGAGAGAATGAAGTCTCTGATATGAATTTTGTGCTGATGAATTTTCTAACAAAAATATGAATATTCTTCATATCTCTTTTGTAATGCTTACAACTAGATAGGGGTATTATGGTCTCTTAACAATATTCAGAAATTCCTAATAAGGTCTATTAGTCTGATTAGGAATTTATTAAAAGTATAGACATAAATAAGAAGTTTGTTATTTCAGTTAGATTTATTTTGGATTTTTCCTATTTAGATTGTGCAATATATATAAAATCAATTCAAATAGGCTTAATCCAATTATTATTATTATTATCCAAACACTAATCACCCTCTTTTAGTTTACGTGTACCACTTTGCTTGGATTCTCATCTAACTTTGCATGCATGAATCTATACTTTTCTTTTTCCACCTCTCTCTCTCTCTCTCTCTGCCCTTGCTTCTATCGTAAGTATTGTGACACGTGTCTAACCATATGAAATCCAATTCTTCATGACATGTAAGTGAAGTAAAGTGGATGCATGTGAACGGATTTCCAATTATTAATATGCCACACAAATATCTTCTTTAATAATCTACCACCCTTCCTCGTGAGTATTAAAAATTAGAAAAATACTTATATATTTCAGGAACGTCACCTCATCTATACTCTAACTAATTAAAATACAACAAATCATCTCATTTTAATCCCACACCGCTGATGAGTCATTTGGAGAAATTCAAATTTTATGATTTTAAAGATGTAAACTTGATGATTTAGAAAAAAAAAATACAATTCCTTCCTTGAGTTGTTATTTTTCAAAATCGTAAAATTTAAATTTCTCTGGATAACTCATAAGCCATGTGAGATTAAAATAAAATGAGTTGTTATATTTTAATTAGTCAAAGTACAAATGAAGTCGCACTCTTGGAGTATGTAAGTATTCCTCTAAAAATTATAATGAAGTAATAAAATTCTAAATTAATTATTAAAAATTTCTTAAATATACCACTCACATAATTTAAATTTATCAGTTATTATTATCAATTATATACAAGACAATAACGAAAAACATGTAACATAGTATTTATCACTCAAATAACACAAATTAAATTAATTTGGATGCTTTTATTGTTGTTTAGCACGAAAAACTACTTTACACGTTATGAAATGTCATTCATAGCTATCAATCATATATGAAAAGTAAAAGTTGTTATCAACTTTATACAAATATAGGCATACTTATCAATTATGATCCAAGGACGAGCTTCGATAATCCCTAGGAAAAAAATAAAATGGTACTATCATTTTAATCCCCACACACACACAAGAATGAACAACAATAATAATGATGGAGATTGAGTGAGACGGCATTACAGTGACTCCCTGATTCTATATATAAGATGAGTTGATTTTTTGTATAGTGATTAAAAAAATTAAATAAGTTATTTAATCATATCATATATTATGAATTATTAGATTATATATCAGTTTATATGTTATGCAAAATAATTTTTAAAAAAATAATAAATATATATTTTAAAATAATTTAATTAAATTTTTTAATATCTAAAAAAATCAACTTTATTTTATATTTAATTTTTTATAACCAGAGTATCAATTACAACGATTTGGTCGGTGTTCCAAATGCCCCCTTCTTTAACTAGGTGGTACAAGATATAATTGAAGGGGAAAATCACAGTCAGGTCCTAAATAAGATAAAAAATAAAAAAATGATCTCTTAAAATCTTAAAATAAAAAAATGATTCTAAAAACTTATTAATGGCGCCATGTTTTCATTTGGAGATTTCAAAGCACCATTTTTTCTTGCTTAGGGCTTAACTGTAATTTTCCCATAGTTGAAGTTATAGCATAAACTCCAAAGTTAGACCTAGGTGTTTGGCAAATATTAAGCACTTGGAAAAATTAAATAACTATTTTTTTAACAGTTTTACAGAGTTTGTAACTCTATTTATAGTTAAAGCCTTACAGGTTTCTCTGTTATTTCCTTCCTTCCTTCCATCCATCCATCTTTCTCTGTTTAAGAAACCATCTCATAAGTTTTTAAGGTTCAGAGATAGATCAGAGAGCTCTTATTAAGAATCCGAAGAAGCAGAAAATCATACTCGAAGCAAGTGTAAGGGCAATGCATTTGAAGAAAAAGAAGATTGAGTTGTACAAGTACTCTATAAAAGATTAAATAATTTAGCACTTTCTAAATATATTATTTTGATGCAAAGACGAAATTAAAAAACTGAAATATATTATATTTATTTATTTATATCATTTCTCACCATCTTCTTGAGTTAAGAGATGCTGGTTTTAGCATTCAATAGTTCCCCTTGGGTAGGAGATGTGCTGAATTCTTAAAAGAAAAGAGAAATAAGAATAAATAACACTATTAGAGAATGAATATGCTAAAAAAAATTTATTTTAATCTAAATCTTCTTGTATGAGGAGCTTATCAAATTGGAAAAAACAATGTAAATCGATTTTTCTTTGATTTTTCAGAAAAAAAAAACTTAATGCTCTAATTTTCCATGAAATTTGAAGGTTGTGGTTTGAATGTGGCTTATGTGATCCATGAAAATTCATTGCATATATAATAACACATATGATATGACTATAATATCCCAAAATATACATTAGGGCCCGTTTGGTACGCTGAAATTGATTTTGATGGAAATGGATATGGATATGAAAATGGAAATGGGGACTAAAAGTATGTTTGGTATGTCATAGAAATGATATCTAATTTTTGTATAAAAATACCAAAATGTCCTTAAATTTTTTTTATTTTTATTTTTTTTAAAGGTAGTGGAGGGTAATAGATGGAAATGTAAGGTATTTTGATGGAATTGATTGGGTGGAATTGAGCCTATTTGGCTTTCACATGGAATTGGAAAATTTTCCAATTCCATCATACCAAACAGGGCCTTAGTATGTATAAATATAAATAAACAAATACTACAAGGTATTTTCTTACAATTTTTTAATTGTTAAAACCCCCGCCACTTCAGGACAACCCAAAATGGAGGAAAGAAGGCCCAAAATATTGGGCCTAATTGCCACTTGTAGGCCCACATTGTTAGGCCTGAGAGTGGCAACTTCGCAATAAAACCTGAAAGGCGTGACCATTTGCTTTTATAAACAGTGAAGTAAAGTCCCGCCAAAACGAAACGGAGTACAAGAAAATTGTCTTCACGGTCTTGAAGAAGCTCTCGATCTTGCAGTCAATGGCGTTCAATCTCCGACCATGCGCCGTCGTCTTTACCATCATCGGCATCTTCTTCCTCGCTAGTGAGGTCAACTCCATCCCTACGAAGGAACTAGATTCCATGCTTAACACTCTACGGATTCGAGGCTATCAACTCTTCTGCAACGCAATCGTCACCTCTGACCTCCAATTCGAGCTTCTCTCCGTCCAAAACAACACCAGAAGCCACCGTAACTACACCATCTTCGCTCCCATCAATTCTTCCCTGTTCGCTCTTGACATGACCCTAACGGCGTCATCTTACATTGACACCCTCCGCTTCCACATGGTCCCTCGCCGTCTCTCTATCACCGATCTCCTCAGGCTCCCGACCGGTACTTCTCTCCCTACCCTCCTATCTCGTCGTTACCTCAGTGTTTCCCAAAGCTCAGGCTCGGTCTCCGTCGGCGGTGTCAATGTCACTTTCCCCGATCTGTTCTACGGACGCCACGTTGCCGTTCATGGCCTTAACGGCATTATCAGTCTTCGATTGAGTGAGGCCACCGGAGTTGTCCCCAATTCTCCAGTTGATTTTCGTAATCGCCGTTCTTCCCGTCCAAGAAGTGGTCCTAGTTCATTGGAGAGTCATTCGGTTATGGCTCCGAGTCCGACCGCACGCCCTCCAGGGGAAAGTATTCCGTCAGTTAATCGGAAAGATCACGCTCCGGCTCGTGAACCTAGTGATGCTAGTAGCCATTTTCATGCTGCATCGCCGTTTGATCAAGCGGTTCATCCTCCGGATGGTCTAATGATTCATGCTCCAGATCACAGTCCCTCTCTCGCTGCTCCAGAAAAATCTAGTTCTCTGTACAATCCCATGATTCATACTCCGGAAGATAGCAATTCTCCTGCTATTACAATTGAAACGCCGGCAAATGTCTATGTTCATCCGCCGATGGTCTCGCCTGCTTTAACTCCAACTTCTGAGTCACCAGAGTATCCTCATTCTTCGATATCTGCGCCACCATTAGAATATTCTGACGCGGAGGTACCCACGGCGATGAGCCCTGATGATGTGTGGCTGCCGAACAAACATGGGGTTGCATTGATCGAAACCTTCAAAGGCGATTCGGATGGACCGATTAAAATTGGGCATTATGAAGACGAAGTGTCGAAGATTATGAAGACGAAGTGCTGAAGATCCCACAGCCGATGATTGGCGCTCAAGAAACGCTCAAGAGATATAAGCCGTTGGATGGCACCCCTCACTGTGTTGATTCAGATGTAGGGCTTGGATTGCAGCGTTACACTCATCGGTGCCCAACATGCCGTTATCTTTGTGAGTGAAAATTTTGGCTTTGATAGGCCACAAAAAATGGTTTTTCCTTCTTAAGGTTGGAAAAGAGAAAGCTTTAGTAGCTGTTTTACAAGCTGTAAACTGTAAAGATTGGTCTTGAAATTGAAATTTCAGGTTCTAGTAGTTGGTTGTCATTTGTCAATCACCACCATCTCCAGAAATCTGGAAAATTTGTTCATATCAAAATATATGTGCTCGATGATTTTAGGCCCACTGACCATAACTTTGTGACTTTAATCTGAAACTTTACATTCAAATATATGAATTTAATATAAAGGCAACCATTATCAAAGTCCAAAAACTGGTCTCGCATTGTGCTCTCCGATCAGTTTAGTGTGACTAACAATGAAGAATTTTACACTTTAATAGTGCTTCAATTTCATTCAGTTATTTAAAAAATTGATAATTATTTATACTTGGGCAATTCCAGTCTGCGTCTGTCTGGCTTAATTCACATTTTGAAATTGAAATGGATCATAAAGACTTGAGGATTTTCCCATTGTTTTCTAATATCCCGACCCTAGAAGCCCACCAATCTTAGAGTACATATATGAAATCACAAGTGGATGGTCCTATTTTGATAATGAGATAGAAATTTCCCTTTTTACATAATGATTGCATGCTCTCATCACACTCATGCCTTTTCCAGGGAAAAAATAGAAAAGAGGGGGAAAAAAGGCGTTGAAATTACAATTCTTCTAATCCTCCCAGCTGCCATAGATCAAGGGGAAATACTGGCCAAGAATTTGACTTGGGAGAAGCTAGATTCCAAGTGTCCAAAGAATGAAGAATTGAGAAAATGGGTTTGATTAGTAAGATCTGAACTATCGATCACCATCACCAGCATCCTCCATATATCCATCACCATCACCATCCCCATCCCCATCATTCAATTCTTGTTCCTCATCTTGAACATGGTCTGCATCTTCTGCAGCATTGTCAAGTGGTACATTATTATCAGCCTCATCGGCTTCCATCACCAGCAGAGGTGCTTCTGCTATCGTTGCTTTCATGGATTTCAGCTTTTCATCGCTGAAGAACGAAGAATACGGTTTGCCAACCTGCAGCACCAAATTGTTAAGTTGTTCCCCAGGTTCAAAGTATTCACTTAGAATCACAATAAAACATCAGTATATTTTAATTAGGATTAATGTACAACAAATTACTTTAGGACAATGCAAAAATACTTCAGGTGCATCACAAATTACTTTAGGACATTGGATACACCTGGGAAAAATACTTGAAGGTGCTGGATGCACCTTACCCCTTTTGATTATATTGCATATACAGATATACTAAGTATCATAATGACTCTACACAGAACATTACCTTGAATAGAGATTCTCTCTTCTCAGCACTTTCCACAAGCTTATTCCATCGCTCGCTCCTCCTCAATGTTGAGGCAGATCCAACCACCTATGAAAAGAACCAAGACTTAGATTATCACATTAAGATGGCATGTAACAAAGGAAACTGAGGCATTGAAGGTACAATACCAAGACCGCCGACTTTGCCCGAGTGATACTGACATTCATTCGCCGATCATCCTCTAAAAATCCTATCCCTTTATCCTTGCTTGCCCTGACACAAGAAAAGATCACGATATCCTTTTCACGCCCCTAAGAGACGAAAAAAAAAATTCAGCCTTTAATCACACATCTGAAATGTCAGCCAAGATGAAAGTTACCCTTCATTCAAACTTTGACTAAATACAAGTAGCAACTCCTTCTATTGAATTATTCTACAACGTAATTTATTAATTATAATTCAATAGTTCAATTCAGGCGTTGAATCTATTCATCTGAAAATGAAATTTCTTAAAGATGAATCATTCAAAAGCCTTTCAAATATGCGCCTTCCCAGGCATCTTGTGTTCCGTGGTCATCTATCAGAATTAATTTGTAACAATTTATAGGTTATATTATGAAATAAAGGATTTTACAGAATCTATTGTAAAAAATTTCAAGGAACAGTTAAATAGTGAGAATTCAGTCTCCCTAAAATCATTCATCAAATTTGCCTTATTCACAATTTGATGAATACCATAGGCAAAAAAAAAATCATTTTCATCACGTGATAAACATTGAGTCGGTTTACCTGGCAACCATCAACAGTACATATGTCCACTACTTGCTCTGCTGGCACTCCTATAGTCTCTTCAAAACGTCTTTGGAAGAGCTTTACTTGTTGACTATAGGGACAAATTATCGCTAGTTTGTTCCCAGACTTCAGCGCATCTGGATATAATGTTACCAGCTTTTGATATAGGAGCAGAACAAATTCAACTTCCTCGACATTTACCCATGAAGAACCACTTCCATGCGGCCGGGCCTCTTGCCCCTCATGTATGTCAAAGAAGCAAAATGGGCCAAAGCAACTGTACTTGTGCCATTCTCGTTCTGTCGATGATCTGATATCTTCCCCATCTTCCAGTGAATCTTCATAGAACTCTCTAGAAGGAAAGCTTCTGATCTGTTGCAAGTCACACATCAGAATACCTACTTTAGCAGTGTCATTATTGGGAGGATAACAGTAGACAAACCCGCAGATGAAATCCTGGAAACCCAAGTTCTACTCCACCACAATTGTATTACTTGTATTACTCTAGTCCCTAATGTAAGACCCAATTAACTAATTTGATAGGAAGTTAGTTAAATTAGTTAATATGACGTGTTTTTTTCTAAAACACCTAAATCATCTTCTTTAATTCCCTTCCTCTCTCTCCTATTTGCTTATTGTTGAGGGAATATCAATAAAACTAATTTAGAGAAAAATTATTGAACATGTAAATGAATCTGTCAACTCCCCAAATTATATTCTACACTAAGAACCGGAGGAGTATAACTTATTGGGGGATGAAAGTATGAGTATTAGGATAGAAAATAGGGGGAATTACACTTAGGTCCCAAGAAAAGAGAGAAATGAAGAAATGGTCCCTATAGATTGCAAAATGAAAAAATGATCCCAAGGAGTTGTCAATACAGGCTCCTAGAGTTGTTAACGAGTTGTTAATACAAGCTCTTAGAGTTGTTAATGGGACAATTTTTTCATTTTACAATCTATAGGGACCATTTCTTCATTTTTTTTCCTTCCTTGGGTCCTAAATGTAATTCTCCCTAGAAAATATCCCCTTGGCAACAATAAAAGAGGAAAAAAAAAAGTCAGCAGGGAATTTAATCTCACTGCCCATATATAATAGGGAACCTTCCAAAATTGGATAACTTGATTGTTCCAACAGTAAATTACAGCAAGATTTCGCTCTTACTGTTTAAAAGGAACGAGGTAGATGAGAAACCTTCCAGACAACTTCACCTTAGAATTTTGTTTTCAGATGGCCATTATATCAAGCTCAAGTATTCATACACACATGAACTGTATCAACAGTCCATTTTCTGAATTTGCCGCTAATGCACTAACCTCAGGATGCATTCGGTACTGAGTCTTCAACATTTTCACAGGATAACCACCCTCCTTCAATCTTTCAAATAAGCTTTTGCCATACCTTTGATTCAAGAAACAAAACAGCACAAATTATATGCGGCGAATGTCTTGATCCGAAAATAACTGAAATGGATAGAGTTGAGTATCACTATCGTTGGGAAAAATAATGCATACCCATAATTCTTTGCTGTCTCTGAAATCACAGTTGCTGGAAGTTGAGCTGGATCACCCACCTGAAAGGAATAAAAAAAAAGTAGCCCCAGGATAAGGAACAACGATTGTTGGATTGCAAAGTTCAGCACTTTTAATTGCCACAAACCATTTTTTATTTATTTCTGTTCATGAAAGAAACTTAGAGAAGACAAAATACAACATGAAAAGAATCTTCCCACTTTTCAGGCACTGTTTAACATACTAATCGTCAAGAGATGAATTATGAATCTCATACTTAATCACTATCTCAAATATTATTAACAATGAAAATATATGAGCAAACAAAAACTGCGCTTAATTGGGAGTTTTTTTCCTTTGGGCATGACACTTGCAAGTTAAAATACTGATAAAAACATCAAATTAAGAGTGGGATTTTCAAAAGCAGCACCAATAAAACGTACCAGGAAAATTTTTTTGCATTGATTGGCCAAGGGAACAAGAGTTGCAGGCTCCACCTATTCAGGGGTAAATGTCATAACTTCATATAAGATTAGAATAACCCACATTTATTTTGTACATAGGCAGACAAATTTCTAAGTGCTAAATATCCCACCAAATTTATCAAATTGGCCCTAAAATTCTAGAACTGACAAAATTTGCACTTGTGGTTTATACACCTGAATATGTTAAAATTGGTATAATGCTTTGTACAAGAAAAAGAACTCAACTATAAATATTTGCCATATCTGTACATTGCAAAATGACCAAAATCTATGATCCATAATCTATATCTATAATTATATAAAGCCTAGACAATTACACACCAGTATGCATAGACAATGTTGGTACACAGATAGGTAATTAAAAAAAGAAAAAAGAAATAAGTTGCAACACTGCATATAATTCAACGTCTTTTACTATCATACAAATTTGTCAAGTTGATGTTTTAAACGTAATTTTCAAATTACTGTCATAAGTGTCCCCCTAATAAACATAATCATTCAAGCTTGTCTCTTACAGTCCCCTTCCACCATTCTCATTGTCTAGGTTAGAAATCTAACATGGTATCACTGAAATTAATACAAGGAAAGAATCATTTAAACTAAATATTGCCAGAAAATAGGAAATGCATTAGGTAAGAGAGACTGCAGAATGACAGATTATCTATTTCCTCTCTTTTTTCCTGCCAAAATCAACTCCGGTTACTAAATGATTCTGAAAGAAAAAAGAGGGAAGCAGCAGGAGGAAGAGTAATTGCCATGTTTCTCTTTGACAAGCCTCCATACATAGGTAGTCCATTCTAAATACCAAACAAACATGGCTGGTGAAATATTCATTGGATTTGTAAGAAATTTGGTCAAGCATTGCCAAATTAAACCGTATGCAAATCTATCAACTGAACAACACGAGAAGTAAATAAATAAGGGTGCGAACTTACAGCTTGCGCTGCTTCATCTATGATCACGACATCAAAGCTACGATTGAGTTTACTGAAAACATGAGAACCACTAAAACTGAGGGTGGAGAAGACCTGCCAAGCATAAAGAAAACATTGAGCAACAGAGTACCATATATCATGGGATTATGGGTAAAAGTGAGTGAAATAGCGGATTAGTTTGTTAGCAGGATTTTAGTAGTTAATTTATTTTTAATTGCAAATAAGAATGAGATGTTACTTATAAATATCTAAATTAGGATTTATTTATTATTGGGTCAATGTTGGTTCAGATTTAGTGGATTCTTTTCTGATTTATTCATTTATTATTTAATGCCTATTTTTATATTACAAATAGGAGAGTAGTTAGTAAGGGTAGGGAAAGTAACTTCTTGAGATTCATTGTAATTTCGGAGATTCTCCTTTGGCTTTATTAGTTGTACGAATTTAAGATCCTTGCTCATATTGTAAAAGAGATTTTCCTTTATCTTCATTAATTTGTCAAGCTAGATTCTGATTTCACATTTTAATAGACTCCCCTTCTTTTTTTGCCTATACCTATCTTGGATCCTATCATTGAGAAAGTTGCATTTCCTTATTTTAAATTCAACAGGATGGCTAAACATACTATTGTGGCCTCATCCAAAATTGCAGCCCGAATACTGTCATCATCAGTTCCTGTAGGACCACTACTCTGTTTATCGGTGGATGATTTGTTAGCAGTAGTCCGCTTTTGTTTCACCTGCAAGCAGAATTTGCAGCATCAAAATTTGAACTATGGCATGAATCAATAAAATTTCTAAAGAAAAGTAATTAATGTTTAAGAGATAAGTCAGAATAAACTATACTGCAATATTACCCCTGACATATCCAACTAAACAATTATTTTCAATGAGACGATGTTCTAAAGGAACAATGATTGGATTAGAGGATTTTCAATGAATAATGGGAGCATATATAGTGCTGAATCAGTAGCATGGAAAGTTAAAGGACAACGGTTTGAGAAATAATCAGTGTTGTCTCTTCATATACATACAAGTTCATCCAGGGCAACTGACTTGATAGAATGATGTGCTTTAAGACCAATTCGCACAACTTTAGGGCAATAAGGACGGTTATCTTCATCATGTACACCTGAGAAAATCCAACAGTAACCAAAATTAATTAACAAAACCTGTATCAGATGCAAGATTCTAATCTAAACAGCCTTCCAAAGAAAAATCAGTGTTAAATGGTTGGTTAGCTGCTTATAATAAATATCATCAATTACAAGGGCTAGCAAACAAAAAAACTACCCATTCAGCCCATATGGTGTAGATTTCTCCCTAGGAAGAATGCCACTGTTGAACTCTCAACCAACAACAACAACAGCCACCCTCAAATAATTTTTTTTAATGTAATAGGAACTAGAGGCTCTTAAAGAACACATCATATCTTAATTATTTAGTAAAATTAACAATGCAGAGAGTGAAAACCTTCAAAACTTTGAGCATTTGTATTCTTTAAGGGCTTGTTTGGTATGAGGGGAGGGGAGGGGAGGAAAAGTGGGCGGAGGGAAAATGTTTTTAAGATAACTTCTGTTGACAAATTACCAAGGGCCAGTTTGTTTAAGATAGAGAAAAAAGTGATTTTGGCTGATCAGATATAAGGGAGTTGTTGGGGTGAAGATGGGAGGATGTTGATATCTAATTGTAATGTGAATGTTGTGGAATTGGGAATTAGTGAATAGGATAAAGAAGATTAGAGGGTTGAAGAAGAAGAAGAAGTAGAAGAGAGTAGGAGAGACAGAGTAGAGCAATCTGAATATTCTCTAGGCTGTCATTAACATTGCAAACTGATTACAATAGGGATAACCTGCCATATATATAGGCAGTAGAGAAGTTTTCATCAAAACACCTATCACCCTAAGGCTCATTAATCATTAGACACAGCTGAGGCCATGTTTGGCTAGGGCCACTCCTAAACGACTAGCTTCACTAATGGTTGATGCCGCTCGTCTAATTAACCAAACTAACTAACTTTCAAAAACATCCAATTACAATATCACATCAGATGTCTTGAAAATAATCTACCTAATATTGAGCTTATCAAAATAAGCCAGAAGAAGATTTATTTTAAACACATCCCCCTACCTTCATCCTAACAACTCCCTTATACTTCACTTTTTTATCTAATCTTAGACAAAAGGGTCCAAAATGTTGCATGCAATATGAGAAAAATAATCGCCAACACCCTTCTACTTAGAAGTTTGTTTAACATGCTGTCAAATAATGGTAATGCAAACACAATTTTCCAATGAAGATATATATATATATATATTTAAAAATGTGAAATATGCATGTAACATAAGAAGCTATAAGGCAGCAAGAAGAAAGATGGGATGAGGTTTATACCTCCATTTAGAACACGCAACACAATCTCATCCAGGGCAGAATTTGATGGAGCACATACTAGCACTCGTACACGATACTTGCGACTTGAGGTTACAGCTTCTGGTTTCTGAAAATATGTAAAAGGAAAATTAGTAAGAGATAATATTGTGAAATGAAAATGTTGAAAGAATTGGGTCATACTCACTAATTCATTTCCAGTGGTAGGGTAGAAACCATCATCGCCATCCTTTGGCATCAAACTGTCCCTGGGATTAATGCCAGTCAACCATGGAGATGACAGTCCCCAATGCTTGTGTCTGCATAAGGACAGTACAGAAAAAAATCATTACAAACCTTCAAGCAGGCAACCATACAAAAGTAATATTCAATAACAGAAGTGCTCATACAGTCATAATAATATACCCAACACTAGTACACTATAAATTAGGAAGGCGAGTGGCTAGAGAAGAGCAAAATACCAAGACCCCGTGGAAACCCAAAACACCCGCTTGGCTTTTGTGATAGGGATTTTGGCAGTATTTTAAGGGGTCTGGGTTTGAGTAGTATGACAGCCGCCTTATCCCAGACCTGTAGTGTGTATTATTTGTTGTTTTTCCTTATTTATGCAATTTACTAATGCATTAACAAAGATTGTATATGATAAATATATAGCATCCATATTATTTTTTGTTGAGTTTCTTCATAGAAAATGACGGCAATGTGCAGGTACCCACTCAAATATCCTAAACTGAATATGAAAATATGTGCATATGCGTGTGCTGCTATAATATATTCCTATATTCTCATGCATATGCAATATCTGAAACCTATCTGAATCTGATAAAACTTCATATTCCTAATACCTGCACTAGAAATACCAGGACCATGAAAAGCACTACAGATATTAAAGCATTAGGTATTGAGTAAAGGACATCCAAAATATCCAATACTAATGTTTATCTTTCACATATAATTTCAAATATATTTTACAAACTTGTAATTATGTTGTGACATAAAGACTTGTACTTATTAATTACTTTAAAAAATATATTAAAAAACAACAATCAAATAAAAAAACGAAACAATAGATTTCTCAATAAGAAAATAACAAAAGGAGTTAACAAGTAATAATTACAAAACAAAACCAACATGCAGAACATGAGGGTCACTCAGGCAAGTATAGCCCAATAATTCACATACTTTTCCTCAATTGGCAATTGCGGTCCCCGCCTCAGCTCAAGTATCCCACTCCTAAGAAGCAAAAGAGATTAATACATCAGCAACGAAATGGATTAACTAAGAGACATCAGGGAAATATATGTGCATACAAATTGCTTAGATCCTTAGGGCATACTTCGTAGAAGAAAAATTTTCCAATTTTTTACTTCCTCCGCTGTACTCCCTCAAATTTCACCGCTACCAAGCACATTCTTGTAATATTATACTCAATATAACAATAAAACACAAACATATAATCATTCATCACAGACTAGCACAAAAATCTAAGAAAAGCCATACTTAGAATGCACTCTTGCTGGAGTTGCATGCAAAATGGTACTTAGAAGTCCTAGTATGGTCTGAGTCTTTCCAGTCCCTGGGGGCCCCTAAAAGAATTTTGTTAGAATCAATTAAAGCATTTAGAGAGGACAACAACCAAATCACCAAAAGACAAATTACATCATAGTAATCCAAACAGATGCTGCAAAAAGATTAAAAGATAATCAATGTCAGAAAGAAAATTAGAGGAAACTGTTCATCATATAAAAACAGAACCTAGTGACATAAGGGAAAAGAACACAAGCTCATATCCTAGTTCCGGAAGTAATCAATTGAATGGTTTGACCCAGCTTTGTATGACGAGAATTTAAAAACTAAAAGAAAATAGAAAGAAAGAAAGAAAAATGTGAGGAACACGATCCCTCACATATGAGAAGGTGATGCTGCAACCCATGAATTAGTTGAGTGATCTCTAGCAGGGGAAGTGCCCATTAAGGACATGGTTTATGCCATGCAGGCCTAGCTCTTGGCTGAACGACCAATCCCAACACTACATGTGCCAAGGTTACAAAGATGTACCCAATTAAAAAAGAAGGTAAAGCTGTTATACATGTAAAGAAAGAGAACAGGACTTACATGATGACAAGCAAATTTAACAGTCAACAAAAATTAATCTCTTTAATACTACCATCTCTTAGATGCAATAGCTGTCTTCCTTTGCAACAAAGGATCATAAATATTCCAATGCACACATGGCATCAAAATATTACAACAACAACAAAGCCTTATCACACTAGATGGGGTCAGCTACATGGATCGAACGGCAATGGCATAAACATATTAGAGTGGAAAAAAATTAAAGATGTAAAAACATCAAAATTAGTTTTGAATCAAAATAAGGGCACATGTCAAGACAAACCTGTATCAAGATAAAGGCATTAGGTGAAAGACCAGCCTGCAACAGAACATAAAAGTTTATTAAGGAAAAGGCAATCAAATATATACATATGTTATGTATACAAAGACATAGGAAAACTTGACCGTGCAATTGTGTCTGAATGTATATAGACACAAATATACAGAGATATGATATCCTCATCTTTTGAATAGAGACTTACTGTTATGGCCTCACGTTGATATTGATTGAAATTACTTTCAACGTGTTCCTTCAAAGGTAATGGGATTTTCCAACCCTGATCTGTGGTACCAGAACTCTGCCTACCAGCTGATAATATCAAATCCTTGTAAGGAAGAGAACTTATGGATCGCACTGCCAAATACTCACGAGCTATCGTGGATAAACTGCATATCTGCGAAAATACCAAATTAGTTTCAGATATACAATAACCTTTATCTTGGGAAAATATAAATTAAACACTGCTACCCTTTTCAACGAATAAGAGAACCTTTTGAAAATTCCCAAGTACACAAATGCACAGAAGTGTGATTACCCTATCAAAATATTATTTCTTACAGCATTTGAGTGAAAGGGAAAAAACAAACACAATTTTATAAGCAGAAGATAACAATCAAAATATTGCAACAACAGCAACAATGACAGCAACAAGCCTTATCCCTACAATTAGAATATTATACCGGTTAAATCTAAAGGAAATGAAAAATGTGAAAATTATTCAGTTCAAGAGTTTCAAACCCACAATTCATCCCTGGAACGGAACTTAGGTCAGCTTCATGAGAATGAAATCCAGAGAGCATGCAAGAACAGCAATCAAAATTGATCTGCCCAACTTATCGAGGAGAATAGAAATAGGTTAAAATAAATTACCTTCAGAAAATACAGCTGCCTTTCTGGTTCGGAAATATGAGAACGCATATTCAACAGCCTTGGGCAAGACGTTACATTATTTGTATCAAAGTGCAAGATCTCTCCAGCTAGATTGAGTCTGACTCGAAGAAGTCGGGCCTCAGAAAATCTACGTACGTGCTCCACCAAAGCAAATGCATACACAGTAGGCAATTTCTTACCACTCAGAAACTGCATCATGACAAAGATAAAATAAATTCATCCATTTGAAGTTGAGGCACATTTTTTATCAGCGAAAAAGTAGATTGAGGAAAAGAGAAAAGATTATGACAACAATGCTTTTTTGTTCCCTCAAACTCAAAGCAACTAGAGCCTCAGTTTCCCTCATACAAATAGTAGACAACAAAATATCAAAATATTGATTTTCATTAATTCTATAAACTCGATACATGCCAAAGGCTAATATTCGACATGACATAACATTTATACAACACATGGATATCTCAGATTTATGGCGCCAGAGCTTCCTAGATCCTTCATTAATGACAATTAGCTTAACAATAAACAAACTGCTTCTAGTTGCAAAAATATTCTCAAAAGACGTAAGAATTAGACTTTTACAAATTCACTAGGAGAAAGATTAACAACTAAAAACAAAAACACACTAGTTCTGAACGGAAACACAATAAACTTAATCCAAGCTGTAGAAGGCAAAATAACAACAATAGAAGAATACATCACAATTGGACCTGCAAAGTTTGAAAGGGTATATTTTCTGATCATCAGTACCTTTTCTTTTGAGAGTAGTAGAAGATCATTCTGCGAAACGGATTCACCCTCCTTGATTTCGCAAGGAAGTTCTATAAAATGAAACCCATCTGCCTCTGTGCAACTCTTTACTACACCAAGCTTCCATTCAATCACTGCAGCTTAAACACAGTTTGTCAGCATCGTAGAGAGTATTCATTTATCAACACTCAAAATTCTAAATGGAAATCAAAGCTTGTAAACAATTTAGCGACTTCCTCGTGCAACTTCAACGATGATGTAAAGAGAAAAGAAAAACTTTTAAGGAGGAGCTTAGAGATGTCGTCATGATAGTCTCAGTATGAATCCAAAACAAGGAATTTACAAAAAACGTGTCAATGGATTTGGGGTAAAAAAAAATTCTAGTACAGCTTACTAACAAAAATTACGTTACCGGAAGAAAGTCTCATATATAAATGTGGCAAGGATGAAAGTTTGTTAACATTCCAAAACCAAAACCAAGCTCCAATAGACCAAAAATATTGCAAACCCAGCAAAATAGAGAAATCTTGAATCAAACAAAAAAAAAGAGAGAGAGATATAGCAGGATAACTAAATAAATGAACGAAAGGTACCCTCTTCGTCATCGTTCTCCTTAATTATCTGAGATTTTGCTTCTTCAAAAATGAGAGGCTCATAAGTAGAGATATATTCATCAACGTCCTTATACTGAGACTTCACTTTGGGCAGTGCAGATGCATCTCCATCCCCACTCTCTACCCCATTGTTCTTCCGCTTCTGAAAAAGCCAACAGTCAAAACTCTCCCTGATTAATAATCGGCCAGAAAGCTTTTTTCTTTTTCTTTTTTGCAGGAGACATGGTGTAGCTAAATAACTACCTTAGATTCCTTGATGAGACGAAAGTAGTCCCAGCTAAGAATAATCTGATAAAAACGGCGTATTACAGATTCCTCCTGAAGCTTTTCTTTGTCCAACGCCATATGGGGAAGAGGGGTTTTGGCGCAGTGAAGCGTTCGGGAATACAGGGTTTAAGAGTGAATCGCCCCAAACACAAGCCTCAAGTGTATAAATAGCACCTTGGCAGAAAAATAAATAAGTATTGTGACAAATAAATAAGGGAAAACTGTTATGCTATAAAAGTATATGTGATAAGAGAGAAGATTGATAGAATTCAGAGAAAGGATTGATAGAATTTCTAGAGAGAAGTTCTCATTCAGTTCAACTGAAACAATCGATTACAACCCTTTATATAGAGTCATAAATCTAACCTTGGTTGCATGACCATGATTATATTTAACCCTGGTTACATGACCATGGTTACTTTATATCTTCTTTATGTCTTTGTCTTCTTTTGCTTTTGCTTTGTGTCATGTCTTCTTTTCTTCTTTATGTCAAGTTGACTGGAAGAGTAATATGAGTCAATGGATATTCACATATTTAATATTCATAACACTCCCCCTTGGATGTCAATTATGAATATGTCTCATTAAAAACTTTAACTAGGAAAAACCCAATGGGATAAAAACCTAGCTAAAGAAAAGAGTACATCATTCATTGATACATCGTCAAGTGCTGCCTCATTAAAAACCTTTCTAGGAAAACCCAGTGGGACAAAACCTAGATAAGGGAAAAAGAGTACAGCGTGTATCGACTCCCCCTCTTGATAATATCAGTTGAAATCTTTGAATCTTTGAAGACCAATATCATGAACAAGTTTTTCAAAGATTGTACCTAAGAGTGACTTGGTGAATAAATCTGCTAGATTTTCACTTGAACTGATTTGTTGGATATCTATTTCACCATCCTTTTGAAGGTCGCGAGTGAAGAAGAATTTTGGTGAAATATGCTTCGTTCTATCGCCCTTGATATAGTCTTCTTTAAGTTGAGCGATACATGCAGCATTATCCTCATAGAGGATTGTTGGGATCATTTTGCCGGAAGATAAATGACAAGTTGTACATATATGATGTATTTCTGACCTCAACCACATACATTCTCGACTTGCTTCATGTATTGCTATAATTTCTGCATGATTAGATGATATGGCTGATATAGTCTGTTTCATAGATCGCCATGAAATAGCTGCACCTCCATATGTTAATAGATAGCCCGTTTATGATTTACCATCATGTGGATCAAACAAAAATCCGGCATCTGCATAACCAACCAGTTCATGCTTGGATACATTTGAGTAGTATAACTCCATGTCTGTAGTACCTCTGAGATAATGAAGAATATGCTTTATTCCATTCCAATGCCTTCGTGTTGGTGAAAAACTATATCTTGCTAATAAATTAACAGCAAATGATATATCAGGACGTGTGTGATTAGCAAGATACATTAGTGCTCCAATAGCACTAAGATATGGTACTTCTTGACCAAGTAGTTCTTCATTACCTTCTTCACTGATTTCTCGGGGTCGGAATGGGTCTTTATCCACCTTCAAAGATCTTACAATCATTGGGGTACATAATGGATGAGATTTATCCATGTAAAATCGTTTTAGGACCTTCTTTGTATAAGTTTCTTGATATACAAAGATCCCTTTCTTGAAGTACTCAATCTGTAATCCAAGACAAAATTTTGTTCTTCCCAAATCCTTCATTTCAAATTCTTTCTTCAAATAATTAATTGTCTTTTGAAGCTTTTCAGGAGTTCCAATGATGTTGATATTATCAACATAAACAGCAATTATAGCAAAATCACTATTAGATCTTTTCATAAAGATGCATGGGCATATCAGATCATTTTTGTATCCTTCTTTCAACAAATATTTATTAAGGCGATTATACCACATGCGCCCTGATTGCTTCAGGCCATACAGGGACTTATTTAACTTAACTGAGTATTGTTCTCGAGAACTTGAATTGGATACTTCTGGCATCTTAAGTCCTTCAGGGACTTTTATATAAATATCATTATCAAGTGATCCATATAAATAGGCAGTCACAATATCCATTAGATATAAATCAAGTCCTGCATCTACTGCTAGACTAATTAAATAACGAAAAGTAGTCGCATCCATTACTGTTGAATACGTTTCTTCAAAATCAATGCTATGTCTTTATGTAACACCTTGGACTACTAGACGTGCCTTATATCTAGTTATTTTACCCTTTTCATTTCTTTTTCGTACAAAGACCCATTTGCATCCAACTGATTTTACATCTTCAGGTGTAAGGACTACAGGTTCAAATACTTTTCGTTTTGCCAATGATTTTAATTCTGCATTAATGGCATCTTTCCATAGGGGTCAATCTTTTCTTTGTTGGCTCTCACTAATGGATTTTGGCTCATGATCCTCATTATCATTCATTACATCATATGCTATATGATAAGCAAAGATGTCATCAACATTGACTTCATTTCTATCCCATCGAATTGCATTCATAACATAATTTATTGAGATCTCATTATTTTCACATATATCAGGTACCTGAGTCTCTTCTGGGACTACAACATTCTCTTCTGGAAATAATATCTCTTTAGGAAATGGCTCTTCTGGAGCTACTAATTTTTCTTCATTATCCTCAACTTGATCATCTATATTTTTGGCTCCTTTTCTTTTTCGAGGATTTTTATCTTTTTGACCGATGGGCCTGCCACGCTTCAGGCGTGTTTTAGATTCATTCATAGTAGGTTGTCCTTCAGGGACATCAATTTTAATAGGAGCATTAGCAGCTGGGATATGTGACTTTGTCATTTTCTTTGGGTCAGTAAATGTTTCTGGCATTTGATTAGCTAAATTCTGTAAATGAATTATCTTTTGAACTTCAAGTTCACATTGTTTTGTACGAGGATCAAAATGAGCCAATGATAATTCATTCCAACTAATTTCTTTACCCAGCTGCTTGTTTTCTCCCCCTAATATTGGGAAAAATGATACATCAAAATGACAATCGGCAAATCGCGCCGTAAATAAATCTCCTGTGGATGGTTCTAAATATTTTATAATTGATGGAGATTCATACCCAACATATATTCCCATATTTCTTTGAGGACCCATCTTGGTGCGTTGTGGCAGTGCTACAGGCACATATACCGCACACCCGAAAGTTCTTATATGGGAAATATTATATTCCTGACCAAAAACCATTTGTAAGGGGGAAACCTTTAAATAACTTGTTGGTCTAATGCGAATTAACATTGCTGCATGCAAAATGGCATGGCCCCAAGCAGAAATTGGTAGATTAGATTTTATAAGTAAAGGTCTTGCAATTAGTTGCAACCTTTTAACCAATGATTCTGTAAGTCCATTTTGCGTGTGAACATAAGCTACAGGATGTTCAACATCAATTCCAAAGGACATACAATATTCATTAAAAGCTTGTGATGTAAATTCACCAGCATTATCAAGACGTATTTTCTTGATTGGATAATCAGAGTAATGTGCTCTTAATCTAATGAATTGAGTAAGTAATCTCGCAAACGTCAGGTTGCGAGAAGATAATAAGTAAACATGCGACCATTTAGTTGATGCATCAATTAAAACCATATAGTACCTAAATGGTCCGCATGGTGGGTGTATTGGCCCACAAATATCTCCCTGTATCCGTTCTAGAAATGTGAGAAACTCACTTTCTACTTTGCTTGGTGAGGGGCGAATAATTAACTTTCCCTTGGAACATGTAGCACATGAGAAATCATGGGATTATGGTATTTGTTTACACTTTAGGGTATGTCCACATGAATTCCCAATTATTTGTCGCATCATGATTGAACCGGGATGGCCTAACCGGTCATGCCAAACAATAAATTCATTGGTAAACTTCTGGTTTACATTATCAAACTGTTGGTTTGAATTGACAAACTTCTGGTTTGCATTAGTGAACTTCTGGTTCTCAATAGTATGTGTTTCAATTGTGCTTATACATGTGTTATACAAACCAGAAGAAAAAATAGGAAAACTTTCTAATATGCATTTTCTATCAGCAACTATATTTGTAATGACAAGATATTCGTGATTATTTTTAGTTGTTGTTTCTAAATGATATCCATTTCTGCGGATATCTTTGAAACTCAATAAGTTTCTTTAGACTTGGTAGAATAAAATGCATTATCAATGCATAATTTTATTCCTTCAAGTAACAAAATATTAGCTCTTCCGGAGCCTTTAATTAAATTTATACTACCAGATATAGTCTGAACATTAGCTTCTCGTATTACCAGGGAAGAAAAATATTTATCATGTCTGAGTATGGTGTGGGTTGTTGCACTATCAACGAGACATAAATCTTCAGGATTGATGCCAATAGGATTCATTCTTCATAAAAACATAAATAAAATTAATACATATGATAGAAACAACTTTAAATAAAATATAACAATTAAAATTATATTAAGAAATCTGCAACATCCAAATAGTTATTATCTATATCGCCATACTCAAAATTCTCGCCCTGATCAACATAATTAACTTCAACATTTGATCTTTTACCAGTATTTTTAATTGATTCTTGGTAAAGATCAACTAGGTGCCTTGGTGTACGACAGGTACGAGACCAATGGCCCTTTCCACCACATCGATAGCATGGATTATCAGTATATTTGTTATGCCTACTGCTTTCCCCTTTTTAGTTTTTATCAGTCTTTTCCCACTTCTGGTAGGAATTTGAACCTCCATGATATCGACCACGACCACGCCCACGGCTGTAGCCACGCCCACGTCCACGTCCACAATAAAATTCATTAGTTACTACATTCACTTCAGGAAATGGAGTTGAGCCTGTTGGACGGGATTCATGATTTTTTAATAAAAGCTCATTATTTTGTTCAGCCACAAGAAGACAAGAAATTAACTCAGAATATTTCTTGAAACATTTTTCATGATATTGCTGCTGCAGGAGCAAATTGGATGCATGAAATGTGGAGAATGTCTTTTCTAACATATCATCATCAGTAACATTTTCTCCACATAATTTCAATTTAGAAGTAATTCTGAACATAGCTGAGTTATATTCGTTTATAGATTTAAAATCTTGCAAGCGCAAATGCATCCAGTCAAAATGAGCTTTTGGAAGAATGATCATCTTCTGGTGATCATACCTTTCTTTTAAATTGTTCCAAAGGACAAGTGGGTCCATTACTGTCAAATATTCAGTTTTTAAATCCTCATGTAAATGGTGACGAAGAAAAATCATGGATCTGGCTTTATCTTGGTTGGATGCCTTATTCCCTTATTTAATCGTGTCTTCTAGACTTTTGGCATTCAGATGAATTTCCGTATCCAACTTCCAAGATAAATAATTTTTCCCAATAATATCAAGAGCTACAATTTCAAGTTTTGCCAGGTTTGTCATTGTTCAAACTAATTTAAAGAAATAAATGAAAATAATTAAAATATGAAATGTAAATATGCAATATAATAACTGTAAATTCATAAAGACAATAAATAATTTATAAGGCAAGATAAGAAAATTAAAACATGTATGGCTTCGGGCCATTTAATCTTATGACTTCAGGCCATGTATGGCTTCGGGCCATTTAATCTCAAGATGAGGAATTAACTATTATTTTTAGGATAAAAGTTGTACATGATTTCTGGCCGTACAATAAGGTAAAAGATAAAAAAATATATATAGCTTCTGGCCATATAATAAGATAAAAAATGTATATAGCTTCTGGCTATATAATAGAAAATCAAATGGATATGGCTTCTGGTCATATTATGAGAAATTAAAACATTATGACTTCTAGTCATAATTTCAAGAATCAGATATGTATGGCTTCTGGCCATAATAATAATAATAATAATAATAATAATAATAATAATATAAAAGAACTTGACAATATATATAAATGATATAAAAATAATGACGATCTCCAATCTTAGCCATGGAACCCGATGTTATATAACAATCGGTAAAAGTATCTCTCTAATTCCATATAGTGGCTTAGATTATCCTAGATCTATAAAATAAAACAAGATATATATAATCATTAAAGAAACCATAAGAAGATCATACTTTCTTTTAGAGCTTCGTGCTGATAACGTGTTATAAAAGTATATGAGATAAGAGAGAAGATTGATAGAATTCAGAGAAAGGATTGATAGAATTTCTAGAGAGAAGTTCTCATTCAGTTCAACTGAAACAATCGATTACAGCCCTTTATATAGAGTCATAAATCTAACCCTGGTTGCATGACCATGGTTATATTTAACCCTGATTACATGACCATGGTTACTTTATATCTTCTTTATGTCTTTGTCTTCTTTTACTTTTGCTTTGTGTCATGTCTTCTTTTCTTCTTTATGTCAAGTTGACTGGAAGAGTAATATGAGTTAATGGACATCCACATATTTAATATTCATAACAAAAACCATTATTTTTCTTCAATTTTTAATTGGGTACATATGTGTTATCTATCCAATATAGAAGCTAACAGTTCTGATAAAACAAAGTTGAAAGAGAGTACAATCAAAGAAAAATCCTAATTAAATCATGCCGAAATACTTAAATCCAGATTCATACCTACACTACTAACAAATCCTTGATAAGGTCAATAGAGCTAATTAAGGATTTTTGAATCTTGTTATATGACCATATCGCCCTTATTCTTTTCTTTTTTCAAAGTACACCTCTTTTCTACAAGCCACATGTTAGCGTATGAAGTTCCCTTTTAAGCCTTATTGATCCCTTCCTCAACCTATCGACAATCAGCGTATTTGTTTCGGCTTTTTTAGGGGAAAATCGGACTTCAACGGTGTATAATTAGACTTGAATAATATTTTGATTAAAAGTGAGTGTTTGTTTCAGCGATTGGATTTAAGGTGAAAAAAGTCATAAGTTGGAAAAAGTCATAAGCCTCAAAATGAAGCTTATTGGAGCTTATGTGCCTATATGTGTATAAAAAAATATTGATAGGAGTATTTTCATATTTTTGAGGATCAATGAGGTACTCAAAATCACTTCTAATCACAAAACTTCTTTTATGAAAAATGTTCTAAATAATTTTCTCTTTCTTTAGATATTAATCTTCTGCTAATTAGAGAATACTTTAGGATAAGAGTTTAAGCAAATTTTGAGTTTTGTTAATATATGACTGTAGAAATGTAGAAAATAATTAATAATTAATTTTAATCAATTTAGATTTATTATTTAATTGTTTTATGATTTTATAATCAATTTTTTTTATAAACATGTCATAAATTACTTTCTATATAGTGTTTTTACCCATTAAATTTAGTTTAAATAATTTATTTGAATTATTGGAGGTATTATTGAGATTTTAATCGGTTTATTTTGTTAGATTTTGAGCTATGTGAAAATATAAGTTAGGATTTAATATTTAAATTAGAGTTTGATATAATTTATAAGATTTAAGCTTGAGGTGCACAGTAGAAAAAACTTTTGGAGTGTACCAATTTAAATTAGAGTTTGATATAATTTTATTAAAATTGTACCATTACCAAATTTTCAAAGTTAATTTTTGAGAAAATTGTGAAAAAATCCCTCTGTGTGTAGATATCTTCCTAGGTCCCATTGATAATTAAGTTGCCAATGATGACTTTTTTCACAATTATCCCTTCATTTTTTCATTTTTCATAATTTTTTCAATTCTTTTCTCTTAATTAATACAAAAGTCACTTATGCAAAAGTCAAACCAAACATCCTAACTTTTACATAAGTTACTTTAAGTTACTTATCCAATCGATAATTCAAACACTCATTATTTTACCCAATCTAACTTTTTTCCAATCTTAAGATTCCATAAGTTTAAGTAAAAATAAGTTACTTATTCAATCGTCAAAACAAACACACCCAATGACACTGATATTTTACTAATTGCAATCTTCTATTTTTCATGTACATAATATTTTACTCTTCACAATTCAACCTATTGCCTATTTGCCTACAAGCAAACCGCGAGAGATTATTTCAAAGAGTTGGGCTTCACACTTAGTTGGGAACATAGCACCAACAGAATCCATGAAAATTGTTGCTACCATTTTTGAAGTGCTGAAACTCATATAGGATGATAACTTGTAAAAGAAGATTGTAAAATAACAAAACTAAAGAAGACAGAAAGGCTCTGAATTCTAACTAAAGGAACCAAGACAATAGCATATGCAGGAAAAAAAGGCAAAGCTTGGATTCCAGCAGTTTCGTTTCTTATATTAGTTAGATGATGCTGATAAAAAAGAATTGAAGAGCAATTTGATCATTTAACAATATTCAAAAATCTCTAATTAGATTTTTTGGCTTGATTAAGAATTTGTTAAAAATGTAGGTTTGAATCTGGATTTGAATATTTTAGTTGAATGTAATTGGGATTCTCCCTAAAATCAAAGATCAATTATTTATTTAATAGTGAAAATCATACATGTGCCAAATTAAAAATTAAAGAAAAATATAGGTGCTAGCAAATGTGTTTTCACAATAAATAAATAAATAACTAAACGAGCGCTCGAAAAACTATTATATACATAATCTCTTGAATGGCATATAGTACCTGTTTGGTTCACTCGAAGGAGATTGTTTTAATGTTACCTTACTTAGGTATCTTGGAGTAGAGCCGGGAAAACGGGCCGAGCCCATCGGGCCGGCCCTTTTAGGCCCTGGCCCTTCAAGGGTCGGGCTTGTAAATTGTAGCATTAAAAGGAAGTCGGGCCTAAAAGGGCCGGCCCTGTAGGGCCTCGGGCTTAAAAGGGCCGGCCCTGGAGGGCCTCGGGCCGGCCCTTTAGGCCCGTTTATTTTTTTATTTGAAAAGGAACCATGTCACATTTTTGAATTACCTTATTGAATCTATATGTCACTTTGTTCTCATATTGTATAGAGTATGATTTTTGAGTACATTGTTTTGTCTAATTGAATTATATTGTGATTTTTGAGTATATTGTTCTGCCTATTTAGACTAAAATCATATTATATACTATTCTGCCTGACAGAGTATGATTTGTTATGGAGGTTGTGATTATTTGACTATTTGAACCTACTGCTCAAAGTGAAACACAATCAAATGTCCTTGAAATTGATGATAGTGGCGAAGAAGGTGAAAATGATAGTCATCATACTCATGTTGTTTAGATGTTAGAGTATTTAGCTTCTTGCCTTCTTATACTTTGGCCTTTGTGTGAGTTATTTATGGACATGATTTTACCTTTGATTATACATTAGTAACTGTGTTTGTTTGTTGCAAGAGACATGTTATTTAAACCTTAATGTTGACAACATTTATGTATTAAATTAGAACTTTAATCGTTGTTATTTACTAATTATATTTCTCTGGGGAAAATATGCAGGAAAAATAGTTAAATATTGTGAAAAGGATTTCCAGGCCCTGGCCCTGATGCTCTCGGGCCGGGCTTTGAAAAACTGCAATTTTCCTGACCCCGAGCCCTTTAGGGCCGGCCCTGTTAGGCCCTGGCCCGTCAAGGGCCAGCCCTGTAGGGCCGGGCCGGCCCTGATTCCCAGCTCTATCTTGGAGTGGAGGGGAGGAGAGGGAATGGATTTTTAATAATTCTTTATTTGATTGAATGGGTAGGGGTATTGACTAACTTACTATTATGCCCTTATGTGTTACTGCAGTTCATTACTTTTATATTTCTACACTATATAAATTAATTTATGCCTTGATTTAAATTACATAATTTATTAAAATTCACTCAAATCTCATATATATGTTGTCAATGATGTATATAAGAAGCAGATACCAGATAATAATATAAAAAAAATTATGTATATGAAAGCTAATATAATGAAAATTTATTTTTATATCTAGTTGTTATAAAAATATATTTTAAAAAAGGGAAAATTCCGGGAAAAAATACCTTCAAAAGTTGAAAATCTCAAATAAGTGATTTCTTATTAAATTGAGTTGTCGATTGCTAATCAAGTGTAAGCAATATCTAAAATATTGTAAAAAATAAAACTGATTTGGGATTTTGATATTTTGAAGATATTTTTTAAAAAAGGGGCGGGGGGATTCCATATAAAGCTATTTAAAATAGGACAATTCTAAATCAAGTTGGTAAATTTAAGAAATCCCTAATTGAGTCATCAACCTAATTTAAGATTTCAAAATGTGAGTAAAATGACTTTAATGTCCTATTCTCTCTCCTCTTTAAGAAGTTTCATTACTTTGTAACTTATGTTTTTCTATCTATATATATATCAACATTAATATTTAATAAAATAAAATATGATTCATCTATATTTTAAATATATTAATTATCATCGAAAGAACAAAAGCTTACAATATTTTTAAGCAAGGAGTTCATTTTATTAACACGAACAAATTTTATTTTAAAAAATATATATATGTCACAATAAAAAAATATCTTTTAAATAAATTAATTAATTATAAATTCTACTATATTTGTTTCATATATAAATTTTTTCTTGGAAAGTTCTATATTTCAATAAGCATTTTATGAAATTTTAAGTGTATTTAATATTTTTATCTAAAATATCCTTAGACGTATATCAAAGTTTCTTGCCTTTCTAATATAAATGAATAATTCATATTAAAAAAGTGCAATATTAACTGAATTATTTTTAAGAAATTCACATTTATGCATTAGGAAAAATTATTTAGAGTTTGTTTATATTAATGTTTGTAAAAGTGGTTTTTATTTCAATTGATTTTTGCAAACTGAAGTTGGCAAGCATTATCCTTTCCTTTTTCTTTTGTCTCATTTGATAAAAATAACTACATTATTTTTTTAAGAAAACTCAAATTTTTTATTTTTTTATCTTTAATATCAATTGAATGATTTTTAGTTGAAAATATCAAATTTTTTAATTGATTTTTAATATCAATTAAATGATTTTTAGTTGGTATGTATCATGGTTCTTTTTTTTTTTGGCTTAAATTATTGTTTATGATTCTTTTAGAGAATAAAAAATTCCTTGGATTTAGAAAACTTATCTTTTGTTTGATTATATATTAATATTAATATATATAGAGCAATAAAGCCATATAGCAATAAAACTCTTTTAAGACGGGAGAGAAGAAAGGGGAGGTCATTAAAGTTATTTTACTTATATTTTAAAATCCTAAATTGAGTTAATGACTTAATTAAGGATTTGTTGAATTTACCAACCTAATTTAAAATTTTTCTATTTTAAATAGCTTTATATGGGATTTTCCCAAAAAAAAATCCCTAAAAATAAGGAATGTGACAAATTTCATCTTAGCTCATCGAATTATTACATGACTAATATGCAAGTATCAAGAATACATGCAAAAGTCAATAATATTCAAAGCCATATGTTTTTGACAAGGTCATGATAATATTTTGCGCCTAAAGATAAGTGTTCACACTGATAAGTCATCCATATGTACATGAACAGCTCAAATACTATTCAGCATGTGACAAAGCATACAAAAACTTATCACAACTTCACATTTCTTGGCCCTTGTGGATTTTCTTAAGCTTATGCATGCATATGTACATGAACACTAGAAATTGAAAGTTATTGAAATGTATCAAAGGATCAAAACCGAGTTCCTTTTCCGAATCTTCTTGACTCGACAAGTATACTACAGGACTGCAAGTGAATGATCTAGAGTAAAACCGCAAATATTTGATGATATTTGAATGGCCCAACAATGGTAAAGATATTTAATGAGCTTCTCATCAGATTGAAACAAATCTCGAAGGAAATCTTGTATTCCAATGACGCAAGGCTCCTCTCTTAAATTTTGCTAAAATATACTACATGATTGTAAATTTGCACTGTCTATAAATATAGGGTGTATTTGGTCTGGCAAAAAAAAAATATAGGGTATATTTGGATTTACGTTTGAATTGGTTTTTATAAATAAGTGATTTATGTTTGTATTGGATTTTATAAATAAGTGAGGATAATTTTATCATTTTTTATTCAAATAAGTGGGACCACTTGAGACATATCAAAGTTTTTTGGGTAAATATATCTTTTGGTATCTGAAGTTTGGCCCGATTTTAGTTTTGGTCCCTCAAATTTACTCCGTTTATCACAGTTAGTCCCTCGAATTTGAAGAGGACTTGGTGGCACTTTTAACGGTGTTAATTCATCCGACGTGGCACTAACGCCGTTAAATTCGTCTTGTTTTGGTTCCTGAAGTTTGCCTCAATTTTGGTTTTGGTCTCTCAAGTTTGAAATCGGTAGTTTTGGTCTCTCAAGTTTGAAATCGGTAGTTTTGGTCTCTCAAATTTGCTCTACTTATAACTATTGGTCTCTTAAGTTAAAAAAAGACTTGATGGTTAGGTTATGAAACCCAGATTGGACTGATGGGTTTCACTCGAAAACCGGCAAACCAGTCGATAAACTAGTCTAGTTCGGGAATCAATCCGATTCATCTGTTTTTAAAAAAAAATTGATTATTTTTATTTTCTTTATAATTTCATATTAATAACTCTTAAATTTTCACTTTCTAATCGATTTTGTCCCAGTTTAGCTACGGTTTGACTTTGATTTGATTTACTGACACTTAACCCAGTACCCTGGCCAGTTCAGTGACAGGTCTGAGTTTAGTTACCTTACTTGGTGGCGCCTTTGACAGTATTAATTCTTTCAATATAGCGCTAACAATATTAAAATAACTTATGTGTCATGCCTTTTAGGATAGTTGATATGACAAACATACTACTCCCTCCGGTTATAATTATAAGACAAAGTTGAATTTTTTGAAGAAATTAAGGAAGCCAATTAAATCACTTTAGAGTATTTTTATTTTTATTTTTTTCTTCAAACTAATTAATTTGACTAATAAACTGATATATAATCTAAAGATACTAAAAATATAAATACTCTAAAGTGATTTAATTGGCTTCCTTAATTTTTCCAAAAAAGTCAACTTTGTCTTATAATTAGGACCGGAGGGAGTATAATATATTATATTGTGCTAGAAAAAAAAGGAAAAAATGGCATCAAAATGAAACGTACGAGCATAAAAGGCATGACACATAAGTTATTTCTGGCTTATGTGTTTTGTTTTGATGCCCTTTTGTCCTTTTTTTTTCAGCACAATATAATATATTACAGTATATTTGTCATATCAACTGTCCTAAAAGGCATGACACATAAGTTATTTTAACGATGTTAGCGCCACGTCAGACGAATTAAAGTCGTCAAAGGCGCCACCAAGTCCTTTTCAAACTCAAGGGACCAATAGTTATAAACGAAATAAGCTTGGGGCACAAAAATCACCGATTTTAAACTTGAGGGACTAACGGTAATAAATGGAGTAAACTTGAGGGTCAAAACTATCAATTTCAAACTTAAAAAACTAAAACTAAAATCGGATCAAACTTCAGGAATTAAAAGTTATATTTACACAAGTTCTTTTTAATACCATTGAAGCAGTGATCCTATGAGTCACTCCTTAGGTAACATTCAGTCAATCAGCTGTCCGATTTTTGAAACCAAATTAAATGGCTTCTAGGTTCTAGCCATAGCTGTAATGATGCAACCAAATTTCATTCCAAGAACCATCTATGCACACACATTCAATTATTCATACCTTGACGATAGTCAAAAACAAGAAAATCTTAGGAGCATCTATGCACACACATATTCATCGCATATTTAATGAATCCCCGCCAATGCCAAGACAGATAAAACAACTTCATTTCAAGCAAAATTGTACATAATCAACACAAGAAGCAAAAAGTAGAAAAACCCAATTCGTTATTGGCGCTCTAAAAAAAATCAAATCTTTACTCAGAGTGAATCAGGAGGTCACGAAGCAAGAAGCACGTGCTAATGAAAAGGGTTCAAAGTTCTTTCCTTTCTATAAAAACCATTGCATATTGCCCAAAGAAATACTACAAATAAAAGGAATAAACAAAACAGAGTATTGTTGTGGCAGCCATGGAAGTTTCAGTTCAAATAAGGGAGAAGAAGAAAATAGGAACTCTGGGGAGTTACAAGAAACAAGGTGGAAGAACAAGAATGAAAGGCTTTTACTTACCTGAATGAGCAGGTGGTGGCGGTGGTAGGGGTGAGCAAAAAGTCCAACCCGAGTTTGTTCGATCCGGTCTGGTCCAATCCAAATAAGCAAAATAATAAAATCGGACTGGACTGGACCAGACTAACTGGTCGGGTTGGATCAGATTCCGGACCAGGGGACCAAACCACTTGGACTGGTCCGGTCTAGTCCAGGTTAATTTTTTAAAAAATATTTTTATAATTTAGATGTTACTTTTTATTTAATGTTATTAGAGTTTTTTTAAGGATTTATAATTGAGTTTTGTTTTTTATGATGATTTTTATATGATTATAGGTATTTTTATCATCTTAATTATATTTATCATGTTTAAATCTTCTTTTTTCAACATATTCTTTTTATTGTAGTTGAATGTTGTTGAATATTCTTATATGTTTATGATGTTTTAACTTTTGGTGACATGTTTTATATTATTATAGGTATTTTTGTGGTCCTAATTGTATTTAATAGGTTCAAAGGAAAATCTCATTTAAATACAACTGAAATGCTAGAATTTGGATTCAAGTATACACTTTCAACAAATTCTTGATAAGGATGAAAAAATCTTTGAATTTTGTTAATTTACTTCAATGCTCCTAAATTTTTACTAGCCACTTTCCTCCTTCCTAAATTCAGAATCCCGTTTTATCATTATTCACACCCGCTCTCTCTCTACATGGAACACCCCATACCAAGAATATATTCGAAACCTTCAAATGCAGTAATAGTGGCCATTCCTATACATATAATCAGACACATATACTAATATAAAATGTAGGACACAGTATAGACGGCTTCCTTGAGAATATGTTGAATCCTAATGAACACAAAAATTAAAAACAGCGCGGTTCCTAAATTTAATGAAATTTCAAAATCGAAATCATAACTGTACACATGTAATGCCATTTATTATGTTTATGTTTTGGTTTTATGTCTAGGTATATCTTCCATCTCTCTGAGGCAACAATAGCAGTATATGGGCTTGAACAATTCTATTTTATGCTTCGTGCATCGGTGATTAGATTATGACGAATAATGGAGCCTACACATTATAAAGAAGCTTTCAAAAATTCATTAAATTTATGACTTTGCTAGAACGGCCATTTTTATTTATCGGTAGGCCTCGGATTTTTTGTCCCCTTGGGATGGTAGGGGTGTTTCATGATTAGATAAAAGTGTGTGTGTGAGGGAGGAAGGGGAAGAAAGACGGATCCCTAAACACCTGTTTGGGACAAGGAATATTTTAGGAGGGAAGGAACTTAGAAAAGGGAAAGGAAGATTGGGAGGGAACTTTAAAAAATTGACCTGTTTGGTAAACATGGAAAGGAACCTAGGTTAAGGGAAGATGGGATATTTGGTTGGAAGAAAAGAGAGTGGTTTAAGTAAGAAGATTATGTGAAAAATCTAAAACACCACTAACTTCAAGTTCAAACTTAACATCATAGTTCAAACTTAATAACTAAGATCAAACTTAACAACCCCAGTTCGAACTCGACCTCGTCTTCATTGTTCATCGTCTTCCTCGTGGCACTGTTCATCATCTTCCTCGTCTAGACTCGTCACACCATTCTTCACTTTTCATTCAATTCGAACACTGACTGGACCCATTATACCATTTTTCATTCAGCACCAATACCTTCCTTTACCACCTTCACTCTCTCTCCACCGTCTTCATCGTCCTCTCTCTCTCTCTGGCATCACTCCCTCTTCTTCCTCCCACCACTGTCACAAAAGAGAAAATGGATACCGAGAAACAGAGCAATTAAAGAAAGAGGGCGAGAGAGAAAGACTGAGAAAGCTCCGCACGATTGTATTTTGGGGTGGCATTTTGGTCAAATCGCATATGCCTTCCTAGGATGTTTTCATCGTCCCACTATTTTTGGACGGATCTGAGGTTCCCATATTTAAGGGAACATGGCAGGAGGCGGGAATTGAAATTTGATTCGAGTTGGAGCACCAAACATGTTTTGGTTGAGGGAAATGTCGAATCTTCCCTCCTCTCACCTTCAATTCCATTGTAATATATATATATATATATATTGAAAAAAAAAAGTGGGGAGGGGGCAAACTGTTGGTAAAGAAAAGAAAAAAAAGCATGTGGGGCCCGTTGGAAAAAAAAAGTCAGGGAGGGTATTATTAATACCCTTTCCCTTCATCACTTTCGTTATGCTTCACGAGCAAGCGAGCAGAGCGAACATAATTTTAACAGGTAAGGTTCTGAATTTATCAGATAATTTTGGTACTTAAAATCACTTTTTCTTAACAAACTTCCTTCATAAAAGTTGTTCTACGTATTTTGATCTTCCTATTGGTGGCAATATTATACTGATTAGCGAGAATTTTGGGGTTAGGATTTTTGGAGAATTTTGAGTTTTTACAAAAGATGGGTATAGATATGTAGAGAATAAATAATAGTTGATTTTAATCGGTTTAAATTTACCATTTGGTTGTTTTATGATTTTTTTTAATTAATTTATTCTTAAATAAATAATAAATTATGCTTTAGAAACTTTTTTTTTACAGATTAAATTTGGATTAAACAATTTATTTGGGTTATTGGAAGTATTGTTGAAATTTTAATCGGTTTAGTTTTGCAGATTTTGAATTATGTGAAATTATAAAATTATTATTTGATATTAGAGTTAGAAAATTATGGTTATTAAATATTTTATTGTGAAATAGAGTTAAGAAATTTTAGAAATTTTGATTTAAAAGGAATTTCAAGAATAGAGAAATTGTTATTATTTTTAAGAAATTTGAGCCAATTATGGGGATTATTATTTGCTATTTTGTAATAGTTAATAATTATTGTAAATTATATTAACATGTAAATATATTTATTGTAGAGTGAATTTGAATTTGGCTTGTTGGAGTTAAATTCTCAAGTTTAGTTGTGTCAAGAACTTGAGATAACCACTTTCCAATTTATCATGTATGCTTGTTGAAATGATTATATGTGTATGTTGGTATTTTTAATTGTTATGAATATGTTATAGTAATTTATATATGAAAACTGTACAATGACATTATTAATCATATTTTTAGTTAAGTGGGCCTGAATGATTTATTTGAATGATTGATGATGCATAGCATTAAATATGAAATATATAAATAAATTATTGATATTGAAGATTGTGATATTGAGATGTTGGATATGGTGAGTTGTGATTGAGGAAAGATTTGATTCTTTTATACCACGTGGTATAGCCGCCACCGTGTGCACAGTGGATGGCTTTGGCATTCTCAGGGCCCTTGGTATCACCCTTTCCTTTAGTCGGGTTAAGGGTCATCTTAAGGGCAGGTGACACCTTTCCATTTTTGACGGAAAGGGAATCCATGATTCGATATGAGTTCTGTAGCCTTTGGCCAGGTTACACCTTATTATTGGAGAGCTTGGTGCAGTCTTGTCAAAGAGACTAATCCTATTATATGTTATAGCTTATGGGTTCTGTCAGCGGTTAAGGAGGTTATAAGGATGATTGAGGGAGTTTTATGCATATTGAATTGTTTTGAAATAATAATGTTTTGGGAATATTAAACTTTATGTTATATGAATATATATATATATATATATTTTGCCCGCTTAATTATCTTATAATCATTCCCTGCATACTTGTTAAAATGGAATTGTGGTTACTGAGTCCATATAACTCACCCTATCGATATTTAAAATTTTTCATGTGAGAGTTCAAGTGGTGCTACCAAGGGGAAGGTGAACAAGACTTGATTTGATACTAATTGTATGTCTCGTTTAGTTACATGAGCATAATGTATATTGCCAAACATAAGGCCTTTGTGGTATACGTTGCATATGTCGAATACTTCGCTGCATATTGGATTTTGTACTGTGGGCGGAGCCCCATAATATGTTGTATTATGTAATATTTAATGTTTTACTTGGTTTGGAGATTAATTATATGGTAATTAAGAGAGGTTGTTACATTCCGCGTAACAAACAGGTGCTAATTGTGAGTTAAAGGAAAAGGGAAAGTAAATATTCAGGGATACTGAGGTAAATTTGCAAAATTCAGAAACTCATAATTAGTCCTTTAAGCCTGATTAGGAATTTGCTGAAAGTGTAGGATTGAATCCGGATTCTATTATTTCAGTTAGATTTAAATGGGATTTTCCTTAGGTTCAAATTTTGCTTCCAAATAGTAAAAAACAAAAATAAAAAAATATATTAAATTTAGGTCCTGAACTACCTGGACCAGTCCAAGTAGTCCATCAGACCCAATCTGGTCCAGACCGGCCTCAGGTTGGTGCTAGACTAGACTAGACCACGGGATGCCTTGTGCAGCCCGAGATCCTCTTCAGACTAGACCTCAGGTTGATGTCAAACCCGATCCAATCCAATTCATGCTCATCCCTAGGTGGTGGCAAGCCGAGCAACATGCGATGATGTTGGAGGAGGAGAGGCGCAAAGTGAAGAAGCCAACTAAGGAGCACACAATCAATTGCATCTGATGAGAGGAAAAAAAGGGGTTTTAGTTAGAGGGGTAATATCAAAGAATTGCCATAGGTAATTTGGTCATGATGGGATACAAATTTTCTCACCTCTCCTACAAAAAAACCCCAAATTTAGAAGGTTGAAAAAGGAGAAAAGGGGAACATTGCAAGACAAAATTTTTTTCCACTCCTTACCTCCCCCTCCTTCCAGCCAAATAGAGTTTTTCTTTAGGAAAATTGTAATGAAGTCTCAAACAAGATAAAATATAATCCAAAAGGGCTTTTAAAGTCTCCAATTTATAGCATGCATAGTCTCATAAGACATTTGGATAATATATTTCAATTATGCAAAGGCGAAAATACCCTTACTGAACCAAAGAAAAAGGCGGACAACCCAATTCTTATCCCTCTCTCCCTGATAGCCTCAATTGCTCTTCTTTCTCATTGATAGCCTCTTTCGTTGGCCCACCAAAGCTCGTTGCCGTCATTTGTTGTTTGTCGCCGTCAAGCAAAAGTCGTCGTGACCTGAGTAAACGTCGTCGAGAAGATGTCGTCTCTGTTTGTTACTCTGGTTTTGCAAATTTTGTTTGATCCACAGAAAGCCCTAGTCTGTTATCGGTGCCTCTTTGAAATAGTGAAAGACGCGGCCTTCCTTCCCACTTAGACGGGTCTTCGAACCATAAGAAGCCACAAATCCTCAACATTGACCCAGCGTTCGACCGCATTTTCCTGCAGCCATGGTACGACATCTTTTGTGTTTGTAATTTTTTTAGTGCGCACAATGAGTCCTTCTGCAATATTGTTGAATAACAAATATAGAAACAAGAAAAGAGTAAGATTGCCCAACATGAATATCAAATTGGGTATTATTCGAGTAAACTGTATAAAAATCCTCTGTTTCAGCCAGTAGTAGATTCTCTGTATCCCAAAGTTAAAACTAGTTGATATCCCCGCATGCCCAAATTCTGTAAATCTTGCCTGCCAAATTTGTTTGTGCTCTTGATCAGGTTTCAAATTGCTCAACCCACAAAATGGAAAAATCATATAGCATAATATATGGCTAGAAATTGACATATTAATAAGCTACTAAGCACTATTTCTTTACAAAAAAGAAACAGGGTTTATTCATTATGTTATGGTAGGAATATAATGTTTTTCAAGGGAGGCTTCACTGTTAAATGCTACTTTTAGTTTTGTAGATGAGCACTGAAAATCTGAATAATACTTCTTACCCAATGATAGCTTTATAAAAGAAAAATAATTCCTGCAGTAGATTTCTGCAAGTTATCCAACTTTGACCATGCGCAGTTATGTGCTACTATTATATAAACAAACAAAGTGTCAGAAGCCCTATTAATTTCTCAATGGTAAAGCAATGGGTTTTATTGCTATGACTTTTATTTGAACTCTTACTAGTTTCTTATTCTATGCACATTAGCGTTTGTACTAGAGGATTTTCTTATTGTGGTTTGACTTAGTACATGATAAACATGGAAAAACAGTGGCAATCTTTTCGGAAAATGGGATGAAGGTATGCATTATGTTTCTAGAGACTTTGACGTGAAGGGAAAAGGTTATGACTCTTTGTCCGAAGCACGAGTCCTGTAGAAGCAGAGCAAGCTTCCAAAGTTTCTTGCTAGATATAATCTCACCCGCTTACATTAAATGAACTTATACCGAGATTGAGTGCATGTTTGACATTACGTATGAAAGGCTTATAAATGCTTATGCATATAAGTCGAGACAACACTCCTTTCACATACTTATCTCATATACTATAAATCACGATTAAAAAGTTACTTTTGAAGACTTTAATTACTGTTCCAAACAAGCATTGAAGGTCTGCTTTTTCATTTTCATTTGACACATTAAATTGGGTTGAGCAGATAAGCCGGTGGTGTTGGGTCATGGACTTGGTCAAAAATAATTTTGGTAACTTAGATTCAGTGGACCTTATGCATATTTGAATGGCGTGCAAGCTTGGAAGATGCAAGAGAGCGGTTGGAAACCTCATGGTTTGCCTTAGACATACATGGTGACAAAGTGATGTATTTGGTACAAGGGTGAAGTCAAAGAAAGAGAACAAAATAGACAAATAAGTTTGATTGTAATAAGGATTTGTAGAATGCATTCATGAAATGTATTTTGTAACTTAATTAATTTATTAGTGACTCATTGTAACTTAATTTACTTGATATTAGCTCGTCCAAAATTTTTGTACATGACTAGGTATTGTTATTCGTCTATTGACAAGTCCATGTGTTTGTGTTGACAAGTTAGGCAGCTAATAGTGACAACTCTTTTATTTGTCCAAACAATATGTTCACATAATCAATATAAAATTATAATAACAAAGGTAGTTTATAAACTGAATTCTACTATAAAACAAGTCTATGAGATTGCCCTAACAAGTCTATGGGCATCTAATGACAAGTTTATGTTCCTGTGTTGACAAGTTCATATCCATCTACTAATAACTGTGTTTACATCAGAATACAAATTTACATCCAGCTTTCATTTACATCTTTAAATGCATCTACAAGGTACTTCATCATCTTGGAGTCCCACAAATATAGTTGTATCAAATGTCAGTGTGAACTTCATAACAATTATGTTACTCTCTTTTCCTATAATTGATGATATCATTGTTTTAAACTTTTTATAACTTGTGTTTTCCATATTGCCCCGTTTGGTATAGTAGAAGAGTTTTTTTTTTAATAGAAGTGGAAGTGAAATTGGAAGTGCTTTATAAAACATGTTTGGTATGAAGGTGGAAGTGATATATAATTTTTAATTAAAATGTGTGCTTATAATATGAAAATACGGAAATGCCTTGCAACAAAAAAAAATTCCCCTTGGGTGTCTGTCCGATCAACCGAGCATCACCATCATCGGAAACACACCTATGAACGCCTTCCATAGCAACAGTACCAGACACAATGCTTCATCTTCATTTGCAAATCGACAGAACTAAACCATAAGAACAAGAAAAATCGAAGCACCAAAAACAAAGTTGAAAAGCATAACAAAAAATCGAAGCACACATATAACACAGACCTATCGGGGCATCCGTCGAGCCATTTGAACAGATTGGAATGTTCCTCCGGGTGCTAATTAGCTTGATATTCGCCATTGTCGGGTCCCATCAAGCTCAATGGACCGACCACAGAAACCCGAGGATGTTTCAATGGTAATCTCAAATAATCCAAATACTGACCCTCGAGCGCAGAAGCTATTGAAAATACAACCCCATCTCATGATATTCTCAAGTGAACTCTCCTTCACGAACTCAGAATCAGGATCGGATTCTCTGTAATTGTGAGCGATAGAAGGAATATGCTCCTCCTTAAATGATGGTGTGCTGAGAAAATCAGAGAATTCTATTATCCTTGACCCCGAACAGCCTGCATATTTTGCCAGCAAAAGTTGGAAATTAAGGACAAAAGAGCACTCACGGAGTAAAACGCAATTCTAGGAATTCCCAAATGAAAGGAAAGTTTGAGAGTCTAGCCGAGGAAGAAGTTGGAGATGATGGCCACCGGCGACGAAGGGTGGGACTTGAACCGCTGGATGATTGGATCTTGAAGCTTGGAGAGAGCATTGATCATGGAGCAATTTCCGACATTCTCGAGCTCTCTGACATTTTCGAAGCCATCCAAACGAGAAGTCGAAAACGAAAGCAGAGGAAGGAGAAGGGTCAGTCGTTGCTGTTGCTGTCGCTTTATACATCCACCAGAGGGTTCGCCATCACGCTATTGGTAGATGACTATCACCACTGTTGCTGGTGAAAGGCCACCATCGCTTTCGCTGAGGATGCCCATCATTGCTAGTGGAGGAAGAAGGAAGAGAAGAAGGGTAAGGTTGGAAATAGAACGACGAAACTGGCACTAGAACTCAGTCCATGAGTTTAGGTTTGGAAGTCACTTCCATCGATTTTGATGGAAGTGGCTTCCATCAGGAAGTGAACTCTGTCATACCAAACACATTAATATTGACTTTCACTTCCTACCTCCCTATTTCCATGATACCAAACGGGCCCTAATGGTTTTTGATCTTACTGTACCCCCAATATATGTTATATCACTAGTTCTATTATTTACAAATTGTCTCCTATATGAAAGAAACATAGGATTGAATGGCTTGCAAATTCATCCTTCGATTGAGGCTTATATTGATACAACAAAAGCAACCATGTTAAGAATCCTCATGAGGCTATTACCCTGCATATGTCCTATAATATAAAATTGAGAATGTTGCATCTATGCACATTGAAAGAACTAACAGAGAGAAATAAATAAGGCCATCATTTATTGTCTAGGATTACCCTTTTTCCTCATTCATGGGCTTGATCCAAGAGACATGAGTACTCCATTTGTTCAAAACATTTTTGCAAGGATGAAAGAGGCTTATTGAAATAAACAAGAAGACATACTTTTGTTAGATCCTTTCCAATATTATCCTTATTCATTGATCAAAGACTGACGCCTTTCTCCTTTTCAATAGGGTCAGACAATTTCTTACGTCATTTAACATAGGGATAGCCGGTCCCAACTGATCTTATTGATTGATCTACGTCCTCCTCTGATCTATCAAATTAAGTCCTTCATCGTCCAAAGAGAAAGATGAAACCCCATAATCAGTCCCATTACTTTTAAAAGAACTGGATGAAAGCGGCTATTGATGAGAGAGGAAAGCAATTGGGGCTATCGGGGGGAGAGAAATGAGAATTGGGTTGTCCTCCTTTTTCTTTGGTTTAGTAAGGGTATTTCCGTCTATTCACAATTGGAATATATTACCCACATGTCCTATAGGACTTTACTACAAATTGAAAATTTCAAAGGATATTTGAGTTTTATTTTGTCTTACATGGGACTTCAATTCAATTTTCCCTTTTTTTTTAAACCCTTACCTAACCTTAAGAAATCCCCAACCACATAAAGATTTAGGGTCTATTTGGTTCAATGAAAGGGAGGGAAGGGTAGAATTTTAATGGAGGGGAAGAGAGAGAATGAGAGAGGAGGGATTTTAATATTACCTCGTTTGGATTGATGGGAGGGGAGGGGAGGAGAGGGGAGGGATTTTAATGTTATTTTGTTTGGTTGATGAGAGGAGGGGGTAAAATATTTTCATATGGACAACTTTATCTTTATTTCATTTAAGTCATTTTTTGAATTTTGTAGAATGTTTAATAATTATATAGAATTATAATTTTATAATTATTAAATTGAATAATTATAACTTTCATGGGCATAATAGTCACACCATACCAAAATATTAAAGTGAGGATGATGAAGAAGAAGAAAGTCAGAAGGGTATCATAGGAATATTAAAAACTTTCATAGACATAATAGTCATAACATGCCAAAATATTACCCCTCCCCTCCAAATCCCCCCATTTTGGGAGGGGAGAGTTATAAGGGGAGGGAAGGGGAAATTTCAAAAAAAAATTTCCTCCTCTTCTTAAATTTTTATGTTGCCAAATAAGGGAATGAGAGCAAAATCCCTCCCCTTCCCTCCCATACCCTTAAACCAAACAAATCCTTAAGCTTTATTTGGTTGGACGAGAAGGAAGTGGAAAAGAGGTTTTTTATTTAGTTAAGAAGGTGAACTAATTAAATATTGTCAAATATGTCATAGTATTTTATTTATATATCAAATTTATTATTTTCTAATTTATAAAGCGTAAAAAATCTGTTACCATACTTATATATGATTAAAAAAACTTATATACATTTTGTCACCCGTTTCCATTTCGATATACACAGAGTAATAGAGACCAAGTTCCACAGGCATACAGAAGAGTACATATATACTGATAAAAGTATTTATTTACAGTCCAAAGTCAACCCTACAGAATGCGACAATATACACCACTATTACAAAATATCCAAAAGTATTTTAGACATAGACTATCTATAACCACGAACTTTGTATTTGCCTTGAGGCACATGCCAGTCACTTCCCTTCGTCTACACTCTTGCCTTTTGATCCACTGGCGCCCGCTGAGATGTTTGGTTTAGAAAAATGGGTGAGATTCTGAAGAATCCCAATAGAAACATGCTATTGTTCATAGAAAATGCGAAAAGTAAATATGATATATGCCATGTATGCACCAATTAATGAACAATATAAACATATCATCTGCATGTATACATGATAGGGCCCAGCCCCACTAATCTGCACCGGTTGGTCTTCCGCTAACTCCAGTGTAAGTGCCTCTAGCACTACTAGCTCCTCTCTGGGCAAAACATGTTGATTAATAAAGCTCATTTACAAAAAATGGCATCCACAAAATCATAAAACTATGGCATGATGTATGAAGGATAATGTACCTACCTCGAAGTTCTATCGACCCCTTTTTGTGCGCCTCGTGAAACGTGTTGACTTTCGGCTCCCGATTCGGTCCTAAAATATTAAATGTACAAGAAATAGGTTATAATCTATCCAAGTATCATTTTTGACACTTCCATAGTGTTTCTTGTGGTTATATTAGCCTATAGTAAAAATTTACCAAAATGCCCCCGAGACCCCCGCCGTACCCGGCCGATGGCACGTTTTCTCAAAATTTTGACTAGGGTTATCCTGATATATTTTCGTCCAAGGAATCCATTTCCGGACTCAAAATTACCAAATTCAATGTCAAATTATGAAATTTCCCTTGGCAGCCCTACTTTTAGGGTTTTAGGGGCGTTTATGTAATTATGCTTTCTCAGCCTTTTCTGAAAAAGTGCCCAACTGTAACCCCACCTATTTTTGGCCACTGAATCCAATGGAATCATCAAATCATTTAAAGTCCAACTCCTACCCCTAGATCTGGCTCTGACCAAAATTATGGAGTCCTCCGGGCACAATCGATGTTTTGTGATTTCGACTCCGTAAACGCATTCCTTTCTACTTCTAATCACTTTATTAACCATCTAATCAAGTTATAACAATCATTTGAACTAAAATTGGGCAGCATAACCCTTAGGCACACCCTTTTCCAAAATTTAAAACCAATGGCAATCAGGCAAAATTTCACCGATTAAATTGCCCACAGCAGCCAGAATAGACAATATACGAAGGTTTGGAAGTTACCTCAAGATCCCACAAGTTTTTCCCAAATATTGCTGAAAACCCTAAGTGATCAACAACAGATTTTGAGCTTCCAAACCTTAAAGAACAAAGAGGAGTAGCTTAGGATCGGAGTTACACGCGTTAGGAGCTAAATCGTCGGAGAAATCGGCTTACCTTATGATTTTTCTTCTCCTTTCTCTCTCTACAAGTCCAAACGTTCTCACTCTTCATTCAGCTGCTGTGTGCGACGGAAATGGGCTGAGGATGAAGATGCACATGTGTTTTATAATATATATAACATTATACTTTAATTGTTTAACAATTTCCAAAACTTTCAAAAATCACTTTTATGTAAATAAACCCTATGTATGTGTAACCAAGCTCATTAATCCCAACCAATATTTTCTTCCTCTTGCAACATGTAGGAGACACCTAGGGGTCACTTCCTTTGGTCTCAATTGGCTACACAACTTGTTCTGGTTACGTATACACGTAAAGTCTCAATTTTGGTCAAAATTGCGTTTTTGCTCAAATTTTTCATAAATTTATATTAAATTGACCAAAATATTCTAAATATATTTTCCCCCTTTATTTCCATTAATTAATTGAAATTAAATTCAATTAATTAAAAATAATTTATTTTGTGCTATTTTGGCAAAATTACGATTTTGTCATCATCTTTCTAATCCAATTTCTTCTCTTATCTTTCCTTGGCCAATTTTCATCTATTTTCGGACCAAATATTTTCTCTAATATTCCTTCATTTTTGGACCTTAATATTGGGCTTTTTAAATTATCCAAATTAATTCCATAATTATTTTTGCCCAATTTCCATGAAATTGAACATTTATGAAACTCATAAATTCCAAATTCATGAATATTCACCATTTTATTGAATTTCTCAAATAATTACAATATATTTGGTGAATATAAAATTTGGGGTGTTACACATTTGAAATGATGATTTTATTAATTTTAATATGTTAACTCATCAAATTTAATATGTTTTAAAATTTAAATCTAAATCCTAAATTAAATTAGGTTAAATCACACTTTAGTCTTTTAAATTTTACATGAGATATACTTTTGATCTCTTAACTTTATAAAATATACATTTGATATTATATTTCTAACACTTTGATATTGCTAGTGGAAAACAGGGACGCAGCAAACTCAAGTAATAATTGTGTAGCTAATAAAGCATATTTAAGTTTTAATTTTTTAATATAATATATTTAGATTATTAAACTCAAATGAACTAACAAATTGCTGCAAATGAATTCAAGGTTTCAATATTTAGATTATTAAACTAATATATTTAGATATTTAGATTATTAAACTAAATTGTTTAATACAATCGAGGTTTCGATATTGACTACTTCATTAGGTTTTTAGATATTTTTCAATTTACAAATATTTTGAATTTAAGATTAATAACATTTAACTACGCATTCATCAATTAAATTTACACAGTTATCACTTGAGTTAGCTGCGCCAGCATTTTCCGTTAGCAATATTAACGGTGTTAGAATTATAGGATCAAAATTATAATTTATAAAGTTAAAGGACTAAAAGTATACTTTAGCTATTAAATTATGATACCAGGATAACAAAGATGATCATGTTATAATCTAGACATCATATTTTATTGAGATAGTTGTAGTCATGTTAAAAGCAAACAAACTTAACTAAAGATTATTCCAGATATACACACAACACACACTTATGATCATGTTATAACATTAAAAACATATTTAATTAGAAAATAATTCATTAAACTTATCTAAAGTGATGCATCATATAAAAAAAATATATAAATAGACACCTACCTAAAAGAAGGTTTGGATGGTAAGGAGAGCTACTTGTGACAACAACGGGTGGAGGAGGAGAGGGGAAGCAAACAACGCCACAAAGGAGAAAGACAACCGATTTGAATGCAAAGATATAATGAGTTTAATAATATTTAATAAGATAAGATTTGGTTAGAAAGATTTTATTATATATGTATTTATTAGATAAATTTTCTAATTTATTTGGCTTATCCGAATAATAATCAAATGGTTTTTATAATTATATGGATAAACTTAGGATAATAAAAAGTTCGCATGGTTATTTTATTCTGACAAAAAATATAATATTTTTCACCCATCGAAAAAACTCCAAATTTAAATAGCTTGGAAGGAATGGAGGAGAGTACTAAAAGATAAAGGGGCTATTTGATTTTATTCTTAAAAGCTGTTTTTTGTTTTTAAAAAGGGTTTATATCAATATTGGTCCTTTTACTTTGTTTTAATTTTGTTTTAATGCCTACAGTTTAAAACTATAGGTTTTGGTCCCTATAGTTATTTTGTATCTAAAACGTTAGTGCTTATAATTTAATAAGAACTTGAAACTGGGTTTAATGGTGTTCAATGTTCTTACGTGGCATTAGCACCGTTAAATTGCTTACGTAGACAGCTGAGGTGGGAAAAAGAAATTAAATATTCATATTTCGTTATTGCTGGGGAACACAAGTCTAGTTCAATTAAAATTAGCACTCGGACTGTAGGGAGAACCTTGCAATCGGAAAGTGCCGCTGATGGAGGATTGGGTTTCTTCTGACCGTTCCAAGAAATCGAAGAAAGAGGTACGAGTGTGTTTGGATTAATTTTTGGAGAATAGATTATGAGGATAATAGATTTTGGAGAATAGATTCTAGAGAAAAAATGGAGAATAGCTTCTGAAGAATAGATTTTGAGCAGAATAGTTTCTGGAGAATAAATTATGAATAGAATAATGATTTAGGAAAATTGTGAAAAAATCCCTCATTACCAATTTATTTGCCAAATGGGACTTTCGTGTGCAGATTAACTAATTTTTCTAATATAATCAAATTAGATAAATAGGTTTTATAAGATAAAAGGGAGTATTAAAATTTTAAAATTCTTAAAAAAAAAAGGATTAAAGAAAAATTGGTGAAATTCAAAAAAAAAAAACAGAGAGAGAGAGAGTGTGGTGTGGGGTCCACATTAATAAAAAGGACCAATTAGAGTGAGATGGTGGGGTCCACATATGGAAAAAAAGCAAAAAAAATTAGTGTGTGTTTGGATGCAATTAAAAAAATTGCTTTTGAGGCCAAACCATGGTTTGGAAAATATTCATCCAAACACTCACAATTTTTGAATAATCCATTTTCCATGTCAAACCATGGTTTGGGAGGCCCAAATCTTGGTTTGGGAACAATCCATTTTTTCTTACTTTTTCAACTTTGTGGGTCCCACCCTCTCATTCTCATTGGTTCTTTTTATGTTTGTGGGCCCCACAGCACACACTCTCTCTCATCTTTTTTATTTTTTTGAATTTCAACGTTTTTTCTCTTTTTTTTTTTAGAATTTTAAAATTTTAATACTCCCTCTTATCCTATTTAAGACTTATTTATCTAATTTAATTATATTAAAAAAAATTATTTAAATTAATTAACATTACATATAGACAAAATTATTTCATTTTTGGTATTAATTATGAAATTTAATGTTAAATAATGGGTTAAGATGTATCATTTTTAATACCGTTAGATGTTTTCTTCTCTTATAATTTAACTCCGTTAGGTCAAATTTAACGGTTTTGTTAAATTTACATCCTTATTAATTGTTCATTGTTATTTTCCATCTTCCAAAATTTATTTGTACCAGACGTTCTTCAGGAAAAACTTGGCTGTTAAATTTGATATTAATCCTTAAATAATACATAAAATATAATCTTATTCTTTATATGTAATTATCACAAAAGTTAATGTCCTTTTATGTAATTTGACCATGAAAAAAGCTATTCTGATCAAAACATCCAAACACTCTCATTTTATCAAAATCACTTTTTTCTCATAATCTATTCTCCAAAAACTATTCTCCATTTTTTCTCCAGAAGCTATTAAAAAAAGCTAATCCAAACACACTCAGATTTTCCCAAAACCATGGTTTTGAGATCCAAACCATGGTTTGAGCTCAAAATCTTGGTTTGGGAAAATTTGAGGTGTTTGGATGATTTTTGTAAAACCATGGTTTGAGCTCAAAACCATGATTTGAGAAAATTTTAAAGTGTTTGGATGATTTTTTTCTAAACCATGGTTTGGGCTCAAAACAGCTTTTTTAGGTGTATCCAAACACACTCGTAAAAGAGGATTAACTGATAAGATAGTGGACGCTAGTTTAAGGCTGAGGAACAGAGAAGAACGCCGCAGCAAACTAGCCAAAAATAAAGGACTGAATTAAACAGAAATGTTAACAACTGATTTTATTTCTGATTTTCAGCAACCCTTCACCCCACAAACTACTCAACAATGATTCCATGCTCTGCTAGATGAGATCGAGGCTGACTCCGTTATTTTCTCAACTAAGGTTTGAATCACGTCTCCAACAGAAAATTGTTCCAATGAAGAGATTAGTCAGAGAGGCGAGTCCATAAGAGTAAAAATCTGTAATGTCTCTACAAACTTCATAAAGGGATTTTCTTTTGGGATTTGAAAGTGCTGGCTTTAATGGAGTTGCTTGTCGGAGCTCCGACATGGAGGATGGCCCGTTATTCTCAGACCTTCTTGACCAATGCAAAGAAAAAAAATGGTGACTGAAGAACAAACAGCCCAAAAAAAAATATACACAACAATCGCCAAAAATTTTAACAAAAATAACGACCACAATGGGAAGAAATCAGAGCAGCGGAGTGAAATAAAGATGAGGAAGAGGAACAGGTTCTACTAACCTCTACTACTCCAAATCACAAATGAGGGCAACGAGTTTAGAGATGTCACAAGGAAGAAATTGTTCCTTAGCTTTGAACGGAGTGAACCTATAACCACAATGCGACCACAACAGGTTCGGAGACAATCGCCGGAAACTCGAACTACTCCGGTGGTGGCCAACTCAGACTTCTCCGGCGAGTCCGCTTTGACCTAACCCCGGCTCCGTTTTTCTCCTCCGATGCTTTCTGGTTCGTCCTTTCACTTTTTTTTTTTTGGCTCAAAGGTGCTTGGATTAACTTTTGGGAAAATGACCCAAAAAGAACTTTAAATATACCAAAAGATCAAAAGGTGTTAGAAAATTTGGAAATTTCTCAGGGATGCTAGCATTTATAAGGGATTTATAATTTTAGGGAAAAATTATCATTTTACCCTTATCTATATTTTTATTAAAATAATAAAAAAACTTCCGCCGGTCGGCCGCCACCACGGCAGGCCGCCCGGCCGGCCTCGACGGCAGGCAGGCGCCGCCGGCAGGGGCCCCGACCAGGGAATAAATATTCCGTCTTGACGGAATATTCCCCCAAGCTTTGAGAAAAAAATTCCAAAGTTTGGTAGGGGTGGGGGTTCGAACCCCCCACCTTGGTGCATGACCACTGGGCTAAAGAAGCCTATCAATATTTGTAGTGCAAAAAATATATATATAGTAAACTTTTATTTTTAACTAAACCAACTAACAAGTTTAGATAAGAAATTGACAGATTGATAAAAGAAATTAATAACTACATATAAGAATTTCATAATTTTCGTTTTTTAACAACTTTATAAAAGAATTTCACTAGTTTAGATAATAAATCCCAATTTGTTAATTCGTCATATGAACTTAGGAATTCTTTATCTAAACTAGTGAATGGTCTGAGAGAGTATGTGGATTTTTTTGCTTAAAAAATGAAAATTGTGAAATTCTTATATGAAATTGTTAATTTTTTTTATCAGTCTGCCAATTCCTTATCTAAACTTGTTAGTTTGTTTAGTTAAAAATAAAAGTTTAATATATATATATTTTTTACACTACAAATATTGATAGGAATATGTATATATATATATCAGAATCAACAAGGAATTCAAAATGTGTCGAAGTAGGAATATGATACGAGCCCCGAAGAAAAAGGAATGCAATTGAAAAAAAATAAGTAATGCAACATCTAACTTGCAAGCTATTTATGAATTATGATAAGGAAGAGTGATAAACTTTATTAAGAGTCCAAGATGACTCCAAAACCGAATTCATAGAAGCACCAAAACACAATTAACCACTTGAATCAAATTGATGCATATATTAAAGTAGATTAAGTCTTCAAATAAAAAAGAACTATATGTAAAGCCCTGACTAACTAAAAGACTTGCCCATCTTGTACTGAAAGACTTGCTCATCTTGTACTAGCTCAGTCTTCCTTTAAACATTGTATTTAAAGCTAAAGGATTTTTTGTTTGGACAGAAGTACGAAATAGGATTAATACAAACGTGCTTCAGGTTTAAATATCAAGAAAGAAGAGAGATGTGAGACAGATTTAAAGAGAAACAAAATTGAATTCATACGTGGATAATAAACAAAATCAAATTCATAGTGTCTAGTTGTTCTCATCTAGATGCATTTTCTTTTTTAAATTAGTTAGTTGCCTTGTGCAATTGTCCCACTATTGTGTATTTTATGTTCAAATTTGGGTGCATATTCAGTTTCCTAATCTAGAATCTAGGTATGTTTTCATATTACTATTACAATTTGGGTGTATTTCTTGTAGGTAATCTTTCACTTCATTCAAATTATTACTATTACTATTACACAGCAGATCTTCTGCGATCGAAACAACACGAGCAATTGTAAGTAACAAAAGATTAAGAAAGCAAAACCTTAATCGTGCAGGGAATTCAAAGAAAAATATTATCTAACAAGAGCAATTTACCTTTTGCATATCGGACATGAGGGTTACATACTCCCCATTACCTAGATCTAGAGAGCTACGAATCCATTCTAGGAACTAAGTCCAGTGAAGTTCATTTTCCTTTTCAACCAACCCAAACGCAAGCAGATACAATGAATCGTTTCCATCGAAACCCACTGCTGTAAGCAAAATTCCCCCTGATTCCCCTTTCAAGAATATGCCATCCACCCCAATTAAAGGCCTACATCCTTCTTTCTATCCAACCTACAAACCCATTAAAGAATGTACATGATTGTTAGCAAAAACAGATTAAAATTTCAAGTTAATTGTCAACTGAAATCTTTAAACACAAGTGCAAGTTCAATTTATCTTCGAAGCATTAAAACATAAGTACATTCTTTTGAAAACCCTTCTTCCATGTTCTAAAGCTTCTGTGCTCAACTCAACACTTACATCTGAACCAGGGTTTGATATTTTCAATTCATTGCAATAGGCTTCTAAGTTGGCAAATTCATTTTTGAAACTACCCTCCATCTCTTTCATGATCTTCCTCTTCGCTATCTTACATTTATGTATACTAACATTCACTTTTAAATCCCTTTGCACCTCCTTCTTCATATCAGTTGTCTTGAATTTAGGCGCTTCTTGCACTTTCTCCTTGCAGTACTCTGCCAACCACATGGTTGAAGCTCTTAGGTTGTCATACACATGAGCACAATTATGCTTATCATACAAAGACTTAACTTGAAACCCTATACTTAACCCATACGTTGATGCATATAGTGAAAATAAGCATCTATCTTCACATATCACTTTCATGGTCTTTTTATCACTTCTTACTATTTTTAAGTTCACTCTACGACTTATTGCATATTTATCTACAGCCCTCTTTAACTCTTTTTTGTCCCCGTATGTCATTCCTACTATAAAAAAGGGCCTAGTACCTGAGGCTTCGGCCTCTTGAAGAGCTGTTACCTCTTGTGCAGGCTCATGGTCTAATTCAGGCTCCAATTCCTCATCATCATCACTAATCCCACTGTCCACACTCAACTCCCCAATTTCGAAATCATCCAACACACTCTCATCTGTAACGCTACCTGAACTTTGCCCTAAATAGGATACACCATCACTAGCATTATCATCATCTAACCTATTATCACTACTGTCATCTCCCTTTATACTTGTCAACGTTTGTTTCCCTTTGTAAATTCCACTACCATAACTATCTTCCCCTTCCTCACCCAAGTATTCAATGTCATCAAAATCATCTAACACTTCCAGATCGTTAATCACATCTTGCTCAACCACAGAGCTATGCCCACCCCTTAAACGTGCCTTACTCTCTTCCTAACCCTTCTTTTCCAATTCATAAACCTCACAAGCTTTTGTTACTGACCTGTCACCATTTCCTTCGATGCTCTCTTCTTCTATTCTTACTTTTTCCTTCTTGTTCGATTCCATCGTCACTGCATACAATGCAATCATTTAATTAAATCACAACCCTAAATGCTTTACACACATCAAAACAAAAGATTAGGGGTCCCAAATGCTACTTACCCAGGACTTCTTTACTCAATTATTTGCCCCAAAACGAAGCCCTAAACTCACCTTCAATATCGCCGTCGTCGCTGCTCGCACTCAGTTGTCGCTGCTCCAACTCGGTTGTCACTGCTCTCACTCGGTCGTCTACCTCCGATTCATTCACGATTGACAAAGGCGCTTGGAATTTTGGCTCCTCGAAGCTTTCCGCCGCAGGTGCTTGAGTGCTTCGATAGTTTGTGTTTCTCATTTGTTTCACAATACCCACATGCTGCGTTTTTGGCCCAATGGTTGCACTGCGTTTTTGCCATGTTTTAATTGACTTTTCTCATTAAACCCAGTCATCAGCACAGTCAGCAGCCCTGTCACGTGCCACATCAGCAAAGTTAGTCAGCAAAGAGGAGTTAACGGTCAGCGTTTCCCATCTAACACCAACTGTGACTTTTGCACCATTTTTATAACCACGGGGGCACTTTTGCACCAAAAAAAGCATTTTGAAAGGAGAGAGAAAGATTTGAGTTTCTGAATGCATGTACAAGATCGGAGAGAAACTCACCAACATCCTCCTTCTCCGATCGCCGCCAGCCTCCTTCAATCGGAAGATGGAAGTCGAGAGTTGAGAGAAATGGGAACAGAGATAAATGACAGAAGGACGAAGAAAAAAACTCACCACCAGCCTCCTCCGATCGCCGCGAACCACCACCACCCAGCTGGAAGGAGGAAAGTCGAGATTTGAAGAAAAGAGAAAAATGGGAATGGCGAAAGGAAGAAGAGAAGAAAAGGAACGAGAAAAAGAATGAAAGAGAATATGAAAAGAGTAAAATAAAAACAGCTTTTTCACAATCGAGGGTTTTAAGTCCAAAACCATGTTTTGGGAGAAAAAAGTGATTCTGAAGTTTTTTTTATGTGTTTCGGTAGTTTTTCCTCAAACCATGGTTTTATCCGGAAAAAGTGCTTTTACAAAAGTTGCATTTTGTTTTTATTTTTTTTCCTTTTCCTTTTCCTTTTTCATAAATCCATATAAGCTAATATTATGTTTGGGTAACTTTGAAACTATATTATGATTTGAGGAGCCTTTTTCAGTGAGTCGAGACAAAATTTCTCTAATATGTTTATCTCATAAATTATAAAAATTATTTTTTAAAAATTAATCCAAATGTGCAAATATGTCATTCTGCCTATTTAGCTTCCACTTAAGTGAGATTATCAATGTTGGTGCCAAATAAGCAAACTTAACACCGTTAACTCTAACTCCAAGTCCTTATTAAATTATATTCCCTCCGGTCCTAATTATAGGATAATATTTAGAAGTTGATCTTAGTCCTAATTATAAGACAAAATTTTAATTTTTATCAATTTCTTCCCAAAAATGCCTCCATTGCTTTAGATAATGGTTGGATTGTCTCGTCCGACGTGCGGTACCATGAAGTATCAAACATACACAAAATAAAATACCATGAAAGTAAACACAAAAAGGTGGAGAGAGAATACTGATTTAGATAATGGTTGGATTACCTCATGGTAGACTCATGTAGTATTCCTAAATCACCCCTATTAAATAAGGGTATTTTTGGAAAATAAATCAAATTAACTAATTTAACTACTATCCTTGATTTCTCCAAAGTTAGGTAAATATGTCTTATAATTAGGACAAGAGAGAGTAAGAAATAACGTTTTTAAACGGAAAGAAATTTCATGGACAAAAGGCTGATTTCGGTAAAAATAATAATAATAACAACAAGGGATCGAAACCGAAATCAATAGAAACAGTATTAACCCTTTTAAAAAAAAAACCTATTTGATAAATTATTTTCACTTTTTTGTTTTTGAAGACAAAAAATTCAGGAGTTTGTTTTTAAAAACTGAAAACTATCTCCTTTTCCATTCTGAAAAATCGAAAGACCTAGCACCCGGCTTTTTTCTTCTGAGCTTGCGCGACAGTCGACGGCCACGGGAGATCTTCACTTGCTCGCTGTCTTCTCCGCTGGCTCGTCTTCTCAACTTATTGGTTGCCATCTCCATTCTCTCCTTCCTGCCTCCTCAGACCTCAATCGGTGAGTACTCAGCCTGTTGATTAATTTAGTGGGTTTTTGAACCAAAACTTGATCTGTCTAGGGGATTTTTGTGTATAGAATTTATTTACTTCCCCCCTTGTGCTCAAGTGTTGTGTCCGTTTGAATCTCACCCTTCAAGGGAAACAGATCCATGGGTTGATTGCTAAAATGGGTTTGAGTTCGGATTTGCATTTTGGGAATTTATTGATTTATATGTATTCAGAGTTTGGGGAAGTGGGAGCTGCATATGATGTGTTCAATGGAATGTCTGAGAGAGATGTGGTGTCCTGGCCACCGATCGACTTACTAGCATCACTTGAATTGTTCCTATTCAGTGTTGTGTCAACCCTTCGTTTTCAATGATGGCTTTGTTACTATGTTTTGCTTTGCTTTTTGGAAGCTTTCCCCACTAAAAACTTGAAAATCCATTTCTTCTTGTACTCATTTTGCTGTTATTTGAATGTTCATTGACATTCTTCAGAAGTCCGTGGAATCATCTTCTGATATATTGTCGCCATTTACTCCATTGTTTCCTTTCTGGATAGTTAGCTATCAAGCTTGAAGTTTAACCCTATCCTTTACTTCCAATTATTGTTGGCCTCCGGCTACTTTGCATGCAGAAATTGCCTCTGTTTGAATGTCTGAAGATGTGCAATTTTGATATGAGAGAACTACTTTTTTTACGATGTATTGGGTGCTTGGTGAAGTTGGAGACATTTTATGTTTTGCCACTTAAATGGCCCACTCTATTATAGTATGCTTTACATAACAAATCCAGTGGGCATGAGGTAATTCAATTTTGCTCATACCCAATTATCAAATGTACTATGAAGTTCCGGCTTTGTAATTTTTTTCCCACTTCCAAAACCCTATTCATCAACCCCTGGTTTAACCACTATATCGTGTATCCAACCAGATTTTTTTTTTGTTCCAGACTTGCTTTATTTGCTTTCATTGTACGTTTCCCCTCCCCCACCCCTTTCTCAAACAGACCCTTAATAAAATGTTATCTTTCCTCCTTATTTTTTGTCCTCTCTCTCTCTCTCTACGGTAGCAAAAACTTTTATAATAAAATTGCAATTTTGGATTTCAAAAGTCTGTATTCAAAGATAAAAACGAAATACAGCCTGCAACTTTATTAAAAAGATTTTAGGTTGCTTTTTATTGAGATGGTGGGTTGTAATCTGGGAAAAAAAAGAAAGAAACGGGATGGGTTTTGGATGGATTCGTGAAGCTGCAAGATTACAGATTGGGCCATATTCTGGTTTGGATAATGTAAGGTGTAGTTTTATTTTTATCTATTGTTACTTATGAACACACTCTTACAGACTTATACATTTTTTTTTCCTTTTGTTAAGTTAGGGCTTTTGGTGATAAAATTATGTTTTGAGCTTTTGCTTGTTCTCTCTGGTCTGTGTATTTGTTATTTTTCAAATTTTTCCTATAGAAACATGGGCACCAAAGCAGTATGGGATGTAGATTCAACTGAGATTTTTATCAACACATGCATTGAGCAAATATATAAAAAACAACGCCAAGGGATGTCATTTACAAAGACAGGTTGGAAGAATATTCTCTCGACATTTAATGAGAAGACTGGGAAAGTATATGAGAAGAAACAATTGAAGAATAGGTTAGATATCTTAAGGAAAGATTTGAAGATTTGGGATGCCTTAAACAAAGAGACTGGTGTGAGCCGACACCCTACAAAGAATAATGTCGTTGCATCAAATGAGTGGTGGCAGCAGAAATTACAGGTACAAGATTATTATATTAACTTATAAGTTTCATTATTTTTGTTTCTAGGCTTTGATTTTGGTTAATTAATTGATTTTTGAAAACAATCTATGTGAAATCAGTTGAAAGGAGGATTTGTTTTTTTTGTTCTTATTTTCTTTTTAGGGAGAAATTATTCCAATTTCAACGCCTGTTGATGCATGTAGCCAGAAATAGTTCTTCATATATATGTGTTCACACTTCACACTGATTATTTCTATCTTCTGTGTGCCCGTGCCCAGTTGATGATTCGCACTTCCTTTTTTTACTATATATGCACAGAACCAACTTTGTTTCACTTTTACATGTAAAAGCGTTGAGATCATTATAGCTATAGATAGTGTGTATGTATTATTTTTGTTTATAGGCTTTGATTTTGGTTACTTGTGTGCATGTAGGAGAATTCATCATATAAAAAGTTTAGGTACACAAGCTTGAAGTTTGAAAAGGAGTTAAGAATTATATTCAAGGATGTGATGGCATCTAAAGATCATATTCTTGCACCCTCTCCTGCACAACCTCAGGCACATGAGGAGGATCAGGATGACGTGGACCAACCCATCATGGATGAAGAAGAAGGCTCAAGGGACAGCGAAGAAGAAGGCTCAAGGGACAGCGAAGAAGAGCTTTTTGGTCCTACTCCAAGAGCTAGCATAGGAGTGACAGATGAGCTAGCAAGCATTGATTTAACAACAATCACTCCACCAACTGTTCCTAGTGAATCTGGAAGCCATGGGAAGAGGAAGAGAGGTGATGGGTCAGTTAAGAACAAAAAGCAGAAAATTTCAGCTTCAAAACAAATAAAGGATGCAGTACGTGTAATAGCTAATGCATATAAGGATAGAGTAGTGGCGTTAAATGAAATCAAAGATGTGAGCATTAAGAAGGTTATGACTGAACTGCTTGGCCTTGAGGAAGTCACATGTGATGTGAACTTTCGAGTCCGATGTATAAAGCTTCTGATGGACAAGACTTGTCGGGAAACTTTCGTAGCACTAAAAGGAAACCATGTCTACTTGATAGAATGGTTGCGGTTTATGGTTGACAACCCATAAATATACTTGAACTATATCTCTAGACAGTTGAATTATGATCTAGTATTGTATAGTTTTAATTATTGTATGTTAGTTTATGTAACTGATGACATTATGTGACCTATCTTTTATAACTCGTTTAATCTGTTTCCATGTTTAATATAGTAGTTTTTTGTTTCCTTCATGATGCTCACACCTGAATTTAACCACACTCATAGGTTACTTAATCAATAGCAAATAAGAATAACCAAAACTTGTTCAAGGGGATGGAGGAAGATGAACAGTCTCAAGTATTATATCTTATAAACGAAGAGTTAATAGAGTATGAAGAGTTAAGTGTGTAGTTGTGTTAACATTTGATGCATTATGTGTGCAAAAACTGCGTAAAACTAGTAAGCAGACATGTCATTTATGGGTGTAAGCAATATTGGCAACTCATGGTTCACAATGTCATGATATGTTTATAGTGGAAAAACATGTCTTCTACAATTGATGTAATAAATTGGTTGAACATGGGCTACGAAATTTTAAGAACGTAGGAGTTGAAAAAATGGTTGCCATGTTTCTGATTACTATCGGATACGAAGTAGGCAATAGGATGGTACAAGAAATATTTCAACATTCGGGGGAAACTGTAAGTAGGCTTTTGCTCATAGTATTAGAGGCTTGCCTTGGTCTAGCGAGGGAAAATATCCAACCATGCGATCCCGAATTTTGTGGATGTCACCCAAAAATAAAAAACGATCACCGATATTTCCCATATTTCAAGGATGCAATAAGAGCAATTGATGAAACTCACATAAGGTGTGTGGTAAGTGGACCCAGCTAAGATAAATATATCAGGAGAAAAAGATATCCAACACAGAATGTCATGATTGTATGTGAATGGAATATATGCTTTATGTTCATGCTGGTGAGATGGGAAGGTACTGCACATGATGATCGTTTGTTTCACTTTGCTATCTCAAATCCATCCATGAATTTCCGCCATCCACCTGAAGGTATATTTTCATATATTTCAATTAAATTACTTTGTCTTCATTTCACATTTGCATTAATCTCACACCTTCAAAATGATAAAATGATTTTACCGTTTATTAGGGAAATATTATTTGGTCGATGTTGGATATCCAACACCAGTTGGGTATCTTAGTCCATACAGATATGAATGTTATTACCTCCTAGAATTCAGATGTCAATTGAGATTTGAAAATTATAAAGAAATCTTCAATTATTATCATTCACGCTTGATGTGTACTATAGAAAGAACTTTAGGAGTATGAAAGAATAGGTTTAAAATCTTATAAAGAATGCGTAAATACAACTATCCACACTCAAATCTGCATAGTTTGTGCAACAATGGTTATACATAATTTTATTAGGAAATTTTTTTAAACTGATGTGAATTTCATACTAGTTGAAAATGAGAATATAGGTGATGTGGATAATAATAGTCAAGATTAAGAGCCATCATCAACAAATTATGCTATGCTATCTTCATCCCAAATAAATCATCTTCATGACACAATTATTTGATCTTATTAGTTATGTAATAATATTTAATAAAAAACTTTAAATTTGTATGATTTTTAATTTATATGCATTTTTATTCATTAACTATATTTAATTATGTATTTTAGCATTGCCAAATTTTCCAAGTTAACATTTTTCACTTTTTTTTTAATTTCGATTTTAATTTTTCTCTTATAATTATCACAAAAGCCATTTATGCTATGCCCAATCCAAACAAGTTTCAGTTTAGAAAAGCCACTTATACTATTATCGATCTAAATATAAATCATATTACACAATATGATTTTAATTCAATTTTAAGTTTGTAAAAGACATGTTACAAAAAAGCCATTTTTATACCGCTGCTCTAAATACGCTCTCTATAGGTTGAGAGTGCTTTTGGCTTAAAAGCTACTATCTTCTTATGGCTAATCCAAACAATGTCAATTCTTCAATCGTGGTTTCATCATGCGTTTTAGTTCCCAATCATGGCTTTTTACTATGTCAATGTTGTGCCAAACACAAGTACAGTTAGTGTGTGGTTTATGATTAAAAAAAGAACTCAAATACAAAAAAAAAAGCAGAAAATAATGACATATATACTTTATGATTTTATAGCGCTGGTCATTCATGAAGATTTTATTGTTATTTCATATAATTAAAGGTGTTCTATGGTATACTGATCATATAATATTGGGTTATGAGGTGATTTTGCTTCGGAAGATTTTTGGAGGCGATTTTGAACCAAAAGTTTAAAAAATGGAGCAACTTTTCCTTGACCGTTATCTCCTTAATATTGATCATTAGTTGATCAAATATTCTGAGTTGACAGTCCACACTCCACATGTTATCCATAGTATTTTTTTTGAAGTGCAAATTTGCCCCGAAAATTTTAAATCTAACTTTGAAAAAAAATGAAGTAGATGACAGATGGACTTCTGGGGCAAATTTGCATCATAACAAAAATGATATGGATGACATGTGAACTGTCATCTTAACATATTTGGTCAATTAACAGTCAAAATTAATGGTGATAACGGTCAGGGCAAAATTACTCCATTTTAAAAAAATTTAGGATAAAATTACCCCTTAACTCTATAATATTTCAACACTAAAGTTGTGGATCAAATTCCACCTTAACTGTCCATCTTTCAAAAATACCCTTACTGCCCCGTTTTTTTTATTGGAGTGATATGTTTGTATCTTTTTGTGGTTCTTACATGTCATTCATCCTAATATATAAGCATTTAATGTTTATCAAAAAAAAAAAAAAAAAAAAATATATATATATATATAAGCATTTAATTTGGATTGGAAGTTATAGAGATATTGGTGGAAATAAGGGTACAAAGACTTGGATCTGAAAAGAATTCAAGTATAACTAGAAATTATGAGGACCAAACAAACAAGGCACTCCAATATTCCAAGCTTTATAACATAACGCCTCAATATTTATTTGAAGGTCCTTATTGAAAATTTCTTTGGCAAGTGTATATTTGGATTAGCTTTTAGAGAATAATTTTTATGATTTATAATATAAATATTTAAGAGATGTTTTATTTCAGTTTATGAAAAAGGGCTTCTGACATTAATCTCACGAGGGGCTATGATGTGAAGAATTCAATCACTCATGGGCCTGAGACTTCATAGTTCCTTGGATCAGGCCCATAAGTAAGGCCTATTCGTAGAGAACACTTTTATTTTCATTTTATTTTGCCTGAAGAACACAATTTTATTTACTGATAGGCTAGTTGTCAAAACATGGGGGATGCATTTAATGTTAAAACGCTACCCTCTTAAAGAAATATAATGTCTTAATTATCATGATTATAAAAAAAAAATGGACGTATTTCTATGGAATTTAAATAAATATATGACAGATTCAAGACTCAGTTCAAAAGAAAATAATAATCTGAACTATTTATGAAAGATACGATCAATTTGTTGGAAACTTTATATTTTAGGTTACGATTGATATTAATAATAATCAGAACACAATGCTAATAACAGGATTATTAAGGCCTTTAATGATAGTTATAACTGGCTTGGGGTATTTGTCTGTGTTTTTTCTTCTTCTCATAGTAGGGAGGCTAGTTCTTTTGTTGCTTGGTCAGTGTGTATGTGAACCAATGTTATGTAACCCGGAGCGGACCGGCCGGTCCAGCCCGGTCCGGTCCGGGTTACCCTTTTTTAAAAAAAATTAAATTTTTTTTTAGAATTTCATATTATAAGTATAAAATTTATAATTTCTCACCGGTTTAGTCTCGGTTTAGCTCCGGTTTGGCCCCGGTCTGACCCACTGACCCTTAACCCAGTACCCCGACCCGTTCAATACCCGATCCGGATTTTAATACCTTGATGTGAACACTATTTTTTACCAAGTTGGAGATGTGTTTCTCTCCTTGAGAATAGTCTTCTCTCAAGAAAATTTATCAGGAATTATTCTTACAGGTAAATTCCCAACAAACATATTTAGTAACCATTTGGGTTGCTAAAAGTTTAATGGATGGGTCTTACCCTTTGGATTGGATATTTCGGCCTATGTCATAGAAGCAACATGAAGTTTCTTTTGATTTTGTTTTAGGTTATAGCTATATTGAAGTCCTTGTAGGTGTTTGTGGCTTTAGATATGCTTTATGTTATTTTGTCCTTTATTTTGTTGGCTGTCTTGTTTCTAGTGTCTAAGACATTGTAATTTCTTTATGCTTTTAATATTATCTTTTCTTTGTTGAAAAAAGAGATCAGACCGTTGGCAACCAAAAAAAAAAAAAAAAAAAAAAATCAGAACAGATCAATCAATCAATTAAATATATAAAATAAGTAAACTTGTGGCCGTGGGGCTCGTGCAGCTAGAATTTATTTAACCATGATAATAACCATGAAATTTAGTATTTGAAAGATGTTATCAATTTAAATTATGTTTTTATTTTTCTCATGTTCAAACTAAAATGTTGACATTTAGTAATGAAGAATATGGAAATGTTATTAACTATAAGTCTCTTGTCAAGGTTTTTCCCCACGAATTAGTTTCTCTTTTCTTTCTGCCAACAACACGAATTTACTTTCATGCACATAATACTTTAATATTTTTTGATTCTATAACCATAGTTTTTTCTTAAAAAAAATTATTCCACTCCAATTTAATCACAATCTTATCGTTGATTTAGATATTTAACAAAATATCTACACTCTGTGAGAAGATACTCTCATTGTCCTCTTTCTCATTATCTTCTCATAATCTTATCTCCACCCTTAGATCATGAAATGAATGGCCTAAATTTAATATTTTATAAAATTATTATTATTATATTTTATAAATTAAAATTTATTTATTTTTTATGGATTGCAATTATAAATGGTATAGATTAAATTTTAAGAGTTTAAATTTACTTATTTATGTTTATAGAAATAATTTTATAAAAGATTAAATCTGAACCATATATTGTTTTAATCTAACGATAGATATGAGATTATGAGAAGAAAATGAGAAAGGAGACAATGAGAGAAACCCAACCCTTATACTCTATATTTTATTGGGAAACCAGTTGACTTGTGATATGTAACAATGTTATTACGTCTTATTTTTCATACAGCCAGTAGTGACTCAAAAGTGGGTTAACCAAATATTGCCTGCTTGCAAAACTATGAAAATTCTCTTACAATATGAATGAAAAAGAAATTAAGGTAATAATTCAAATGAAAAATATGCGGTTGTAAGATTTATTTCCCAAATTACTTGAAATTTATTTAAGCACCCAAGTACAACCTATTCTTATTGGATACAACTCTTTCTTAATTGTGTATAACGTATCTTCAAATACGTACATACGAAACACAACTATCCAAACATAACTAAAAATGTGTTGCATGCTGCTGAAGAAGAGTTATATCCGTTAAAGATGAAGTGCACTCACTCAAGCAAAAGAATTCTAAGGTATGTCTTTGAGTATTCCCTCCATTCCTTTTTATGAGATAGGATTTTTAAGTACGTCATATTTCTTTTTATAAAAGGGATTAGGGGATGTTTGAAAAGTCCTTAATTACAAAAATTCAGAGTACAAAAAACCGGACCGGACCGGCCGGTTCGACTGGTTGGACCGGGAACCAGTCCTTGGTCCGGTTCGGTTTGATCAGTAAACCGATCAGACCGGTTGAACCGGTTGGACCGGTCAGAACCAGTTAAAACTGGTGGTCCAACCGGTTGACCCGGTTTTTTTTTTTAAAATTTATAAAATTTTTATTTTATGTTTTTTGAGGGCAAAATGGAAATTTGAAGACTAAAATGAAGAGAAAAATAGATAAAGAAAGAACAAATCTAAAAAAATGAAGAAAAAAATGAAAAAAATTATTTAAAAAGATATAATAATTATAGGAAATGAGATATCTTTGCATAAGTATAGGTATTATAACTAATACTAATAGATTTTAAACATTTTTTTTTCTAAAAATCTTTATTTTTATCTATAGAAGTTTAAAAATATATTAATATATATTATCACTAATAAATTATAATATTTTAATATGACCGGTTCAACTATCGGTTAGACCTCGGTTGACCCATTAACCCTTGAACCTGTACTGTAACCGGTTCATTACCCGATCCAGTTTTTCGTTTCTTGCAAAAATTACTCACACCACTATTGCACTTAATTCCTGTGTTTGAGACTAAAGCACTCAATATAATATATTCTCTTTCTTTCTTCTACATAAATGGGGGTATATTTAAAAATATTAATTTTTTACATATTTATTACACCTAACTAATTTTAACTACTTGATCGAATAACACAATTTGGTTCACTGTATCTTATAAAAAGTAACGGAGGGAGGAAAAAGTTTTGCATTGAGAGATTTTTCAACAAATTTTTCTGACTTCCAAAAGTATAACATAGAGTTGTTGAGTCTGTGCAATACTCATAAATATTCACTAATAATGGTAAAATCCTTGTGGAAACGAGGAGGAATATTGAGGCCATTGCATCATTAATTAATGAACAAGTACGTTTACTTGCTCAGTCTTTTTCATCCTTCTATTCTATTTGTCAAACTCAACACGCCTTCAACAATTATATCTCGATTTTTAATACAAGGTTCAGTTAATTTTCATAAAGAGATTAAGGAAACTGAATAAATAATTTTAAAATATTTATATTTATTATTTTTATACCAAAATAATTTTTCTAACTTATAAAATAATATATAATATATATTATGATTAAATTATTTATTTAATTTCCTTAATCTGTTTAAAAAAAATTAATTGACTCTTGGATTAAGAAGCGGAGGGAGTACTATATTCTACAGTTTGGCCAAAAAAACGCATCAACAAAAAAAAACCAACGGAAAATATTATCAATACATATTTATGTAAAAAACTAAAAAATGACAAACCCTTGCGGACATAATAAAAATTAATAAAATAATTAATCAGCTAAACAGTAAATAAATGGGAGAATTACACTCAGGTCCTAAAGAAAAAGTAAAATAAAAAAATAGTCCTATGGAGTTATCAATACAGGCTCCTAGAATTATTAACTAGTTGTTAATATAAGTTTCTGGAGATAGGACCATTTTTTTATTTTGTAATCTTTAATGACCATTTTTTTATTTATTTTCTTTCTTAGGACATAAGTGTAGCTCTCCCTAAATAAATTAAGATTCAAATACTAAAAATTAAGATTCGTTGACCCGTGTAGGGTCTTGTCTATATAAAGGACGCGTCTCGGCATGATCGTTATTCACAAGCGTCTCATAACAAAGACCAAATGAAGCAGAATTCAACGATGGCGAAAACTGCAGTAACTTCATGCCAAAGTGACAACAACAGCCGGAAAGAGCCGTATACGGCCGAGAAGGCGCTCTCTGAATGGGAGATAAACGCCGTAATGCAACTCGTTCAACTCAGCGGCGCCGATTCTCATCATTCCGACCATCATCAGACAGATGGTAACAGCTTCTCCTTCTTCAGCTTCAACAAAGCATCAGTTAATGTAATAGCATCTTCCTCTTACTCCTCGTTGCCACCGCCACCGCTGCCGGTGGCTGCCGCCTCAGTATTAGCAGAAGAAGATCATCATGATGGTGGTGGTGGTGGTCGGAGCAATTTAGGAGAGAGAAGGAAGAACAAGAGGCACAGATCCGTTGCAGAGTTATACAGGGTTACGGACGAGATCGTTGAAGAAGAAGATGAAGAAGGAGATGCTGATCAGAAACGACGATGGAAGGTTCAAATTTCTAGAAGAAACTGATTGAAGGTGAAGCAGTTGATTCATATGGACTTGGATCAGCACACAACAGTACATGTGAGTATATTAGATGTGAGTTTTTGTGAAGATCCATCTCTTGCTTTTAATTTGCCTCTTCCAAACTGACATTTCATTACAATAATAATCTTTCTTAATCTTTATTAGCCTAATTTGAGGAGCTTAATTAATTGTACTCAGAATTGCTTGGTTTGAATTTGAGGATTACACTGATCACTTGTTGTTGAAAACTTTCTTGGGCTTTCACAGAACCATAATTTTGATGTTTTTTTTTATGCCAGCAATTTTGATGGGTTTTAATGTGAAACTAAACCGCCTATTATTATATCACATGTTCGTGAAATGCATACAAATTCACAATGACTGTGAAATGCATATATAAATCATATTAGAATAAAATTTTGCAAGCGAAATCTTGTTTAAGTTTGAACTGTAGGATCTGCAGGAAACTTGTACAGAGGTTGGCCACATTGTTCCTTCAATTCGAACCTTATGATGAGGGAGTACTTTTTGGTTTTCATTATTAATGGTTTTTTATTACCTGTTGAAGGAGAAAAACTAATTAAGGCATGACTTGGATATTTAGACCAGATCAACAAATATAATGCACTACTCTTGTCATTTGTTTGAGCTAGCTGATGAATATTCTGAAAATCCAAAACTAGTTCAAGTTTGAACTACATACCTCTAATTACAGTCATATTTTTGGTATACGACGTTGTATGATATTCAATCGACGCATGAATAATTACATTCACATGATAAAAGAAACTAAAATTCAATTACCCCAAACTCTCATCAGTACGCAGTAAACCAAATGATCAAGTTACTCGCTTGCAGGTACGTCCAGTGATATTCAATTTGTGTACAAGGGCTTATTATGTTTCATTAACGGAGCATTTTATTTCCTTTTTTATTTAATTCTTTACTTTGAAATGATATTGTTAACACTTAAGGTTTAAAAATATATATACTTCTTCTGGTCTCAAATATAGGACAGAGTTGATCTTTTTTAAAAAGATTAAGGAAGCTAAATAAGTTACCTAATTATATTATATGTTGTGTATCATTGGATTAGATATCGGTTTATAAATTAGACAAAACAGTTTTGATAAAAAATAATAAATATAAATATTTTAAAGTGATAAGTGGAAATCAGAATTAATAGAAAACTGTGAGGTGGTTTTGTTAAAAAAACAAAAAAACAAAAGAAGACTGAGGTGGGTCTCATAATTATAAGCAGAAAGGTACCATATATACTACTGTTAATTAGAGTCAATGTACATGCAACATGTATACACCCTCACAGTATAATAACTCAATTCTCAGGCTCAACAACACATTGTGTCTCAAACCAAAAAGCACAGTTTAATTTAGAGAGGTTCATCTATAAATATATATAGATCAGTACATGCTAATGCTTTCCCAAATCATGGTTTATACCTAGAAGTAGCCCTTTCTTTCTTGTTTTGGCTTTTGTTTTTATTTGTTACGATAGACCTACAAGCTTGATTTTAATCTGGTTGGGAACCCAGCAGCTTCATTTTATTAAAGGGAGAAGATATTTGTTTCTTTGGCTCTCTCTCTCTCTCTATATATATATATATATATGATATCAACAACTTAGCAGCATACTAATCAGTATATTTTATTCTGTTATATTTTTGGTGTATAGTACAGTAAACTAGTTATCCAAAATTTTCAAGGTTGCTCAGCATATTCAACAGCTGCTGTGTGTGTGTGTGTGTGAAGAGCAATATTGGGAGATGAATGAAAGAATTAATGAATATATATAGAGAAACAACCAGAGATGTTTTGTTCCTATGAGAGATCAAGAGGTATTAATGCGATGATATTCAAAAATTAGTTACGGATCACACGGGCAAAATAGAAAAAAAAGCATTAATTAAACTAAATGTGACTTATATTCTAAAAGTGTTTTATATTGTGGACCGGTGAGAGTACTACTATATATTTGCATCATTTTTTTGTCCTCCCAGCTTGCTGGTGACCGTCTTTAGTCCTTATCCAAGTGGGAATGGTAGGGAACTAGGGATTAGATTATTGAGACTGAGAGCGTGAGAGACTGAAATCGACTTTTGAGTAAAAAAGAGAGACTGAAATTGACTAATCAAGCCAGTGAGGTCAGGGGAGGACTGAGGAGTGGACGCCTGAACGGTGGACTGGACTGAATGGTGGAGTATTGGATTGGGCCTTGGCTCTTAGTCTTTTAACTTTGGGAAAATCACTGTCAGGTCCCAAGGAAGCAAAATATTGTCAGAAAAGTCCTAGGAAAAACTGAAATATCTGAAAAGTCCCTAGGGACTTTTCTGATATTATTTTCGAATGTAAAATGACATACATGTCCTAATGGAAATTTAAACTCTTCTTCTTCATTCGAAAGAGAGCAAAGCCCTAAATTGCGTTCTAGAGAGGCATTTGAAAAACGAACTTCTTCCATCTCCGTTGTCGTTCGGTGCCGTGCGGTGCGTGTCAGTCGTTGTGCCGTCATTTGCTGAGCGTGTCCGTCGCTGGGGGTCCAGCCGTTTGCCCTGCCTCACCGTCAGTGCTCCCTTCGTTCGCCGTGTGTGTCCGTTGCTGGCCGGCGTCGTGTGGCCGTGTGTCGGTGCTCGTCTTGCAGTCAGCTGCGGCTGCCTCTCCATTGGTGGTGTCTGGCGCCCAGAGTCGTCCGGCGTTCCTCCACTTCGAGACTCCATCGGTGCTCCAATTGAAGGCGCCATTCCCGCCGGTGAGTGAAAGAAATCACTGTTTCTCATTAATTTTTTTGTTGGATTTAGGATTTAGGACTTCCACTCAAAATGTGTAATTTTCTTCTAACAAAAATGGCATGATCTACATTTAACTCCATATTGTAGGTAGTAATTGGTTTTGGTTTTTTTATAGATGCTTGTTCATATGGCATTAATCTATACCTCTTCAATGTTAACTTGTTTATATTGCGCCTTTACTGTTTATAGTCTCTGCAGCTTTATTGTGCACCGTTTGTTTACTTCCACTCATTATACTGAGTTGTTTTGTGATAAAACTGAACTGTGTGGACTTGGGTTAGAGTTTTGGTGTAGTGACTTGAATTTGTTGTCAAAATGTGGATGTTTGCTGAACGGTATATTCCAAAGCTTTGCATCCATCGCTGAAATTCTGTACACTTTGTTGAGTTTGGTGAAATTTCTGATATGAGCTTACTTGTCCAAATTTGCATTTGACATACATATTGACTGCTAAGGTAAGTTGTGTGACTTTAGGTGCATGTACTGAAATTTCAAAATTTTGGGCAATGTTGGAGGTGAATCTGATTTGTGACTGTGGAATTTACTGGTTATAAGCTATGCAAAGCAGTAGTCTCTTGGTGGCACCAAACTAGTGTTGTGTTGGAGTCATTTTAGATCATTGTTGTTGATATTGAGTTTTAATTTGCACATGAAAATAGTTTGAATTAGTGGACTGTACTCTGTGTTAAAGCTCTTGTTACTGAGTTTTGGAAGGATTGGATTAATTATTATGTTTCTGGTTAAGTAAAAAATGGCGAACAAAAGAAAAAGGGAAGATAAAGAAGAAGAGAGGCAGCCAAAAGTGTCAGCGTATGTATTGTTCACGTAAGAGTATTACTAGAACAAGAAGAAAAAGAATGAGCCGAAAAGGCCTTTTAAAGAAGAGAGTAAGTCGGTAAAAGAAGCTTGGAACGCTTTGAAAGATAATGAGAAGGAGACATATAAGGAGAGGGCAAAGAAATTAAGGAGAGGGGAAAAAGGGAAAAAATATGTGGTTCTATTCCTTACTCGGTGTGCCCCTAATCAATTTATAGAGGTGTGCAAAAGTGTGAAGAACAGAGAAGAGCGGATGGAACGGTTAAAGAGAGTTGGATTTGATAAGTTGGTCAACATATGTTGCTCACAAATCCCCCGAGACTTATGTGGGCAGTTTATGGGTGCATTTGTCCCTCCAACCAACAATGTTTCCATTCGAGGGAGGTCACTTCACATTCGCCCAGAAGATGTAACAGAATTTATGGGGTTACCGTGTGTGGGGGGGACATTGAAAGAAATGCGATGAATGAAGACAAAGATTTTCAACAATTAAAAACATTGTATGGGATAGTGCCATATAAGACAATTGGGAAATGGCTGATTGAAAGAGAAGATGATGCAGATTTTGAATTTCTCTTTATTATGTATGCATTGGGCACGTTGTTGTGTCCTGGAGCCAGTGTTAAGGTGAGTGACCGAGTGTTAAAGGTGATGGTGGCTACAAAGCCAGCTTTTGGAGACAATGATTGGGCTACCTTTGTGTTGAGTGAACTATCAAATTCAGTTGGATAATACAAGAAAAAAGTCAACAAAGGGAAAGCTTCAGGAAAAATCAATGTTGGAGGATGTATATATTTTCTTATGGTAAGTGCAACATAAGTTTTCATTGTATAATGATTCCTAAAGTTCTGCATTAAATGTTGACATTTACTTATGTTAAGTTGTTATTCACATTGTATGCAGGTTTTTTGCTTACAAAAATTTCCCCTCGGTGAACTACAAGCCTCTGAAAATGACGAAGCAGTTGGATATTGGAATGATAAAAACGTCAAGAAGAGAGTGCAAATAGAGAGGCACAGCAACCAAGGGTTGCTACATTCCGTGGGGCAAGTAGTTGGGGGTCTGGCCTTGGAATTGCATCAGCAGAATATTATAACACACCCGGTAAGTGATGAACTTTGATGTGAGGTTCAGATACTTTGCATATTATTGTAGGTTCATATACTTTGCATATTATTGTCACTAATATTTCCCTTCTAATTTGTAGGAATTGGAGAGAACATATGAAAGAATTATGTCAAGGATGGTGTTAATTGTCCAAGAGGAACTGGTTTCCCTTGAGGCAAGGTTGTTCGGGGGGAGAAATGGATGTAGAGGCAGAAATTGATGAACAGTCATCATCAGAAAATGACGATGAACAACCCTCCTCGGGAAGTGAAGCTGAAAAGGCTGCCATAGGAAAAGGAGATGATGAAGTTTGGACCATAAATGAAGAAGATGGGTCAGAGGAAGATAATGAAGGTGAAGCTAATAGGTCAGGTAATGAGGGGAAAGATGAGTGTTCTGAAGATGTACGAAAAGGGGAGGAAGAAGTACAATTGAGAAAATCGACAAGGGTAAAAAAACTTGCTCTTGTCTCTCCCTGGGTGACAACCATGACTAAAAAAAGAACGAAAGATGACAAGCACAAGGAAGCTTTATTCCAGCTGTGCACAACGAGACCCAACAAAGAGGATGCACAAGAGTAAGTAATTAAATGTCTACTATCTATAGCGAGTTGAAGAACAAAAACTGACTGCAAAATGCTTGTTTGTGTAATAGGCCGTTTGTAGAAATCTATGACTATTTCGTCACACGAAGTGAGCTATATTGTCTCCGTGAAAGGGGGTGGATTAATAATAGGGTATGTTACATATACATTGACAAGAACTGATACTTTGTTACTTTAGTACGATATTCACTAACTTTTCAGCTATTTTTTCTCAGTTTATGTCAATGGTCGCAAAGACATTAGTGGGGGATCAATTACAAAACTCTAGTCGCGTCAGTAGACACATCTTTTCGTCAGAGTTGATGGAAAAAATGTCGTCTGACCTGAAGAAGTGGTCCTGGCAAGCGCATGAATATGAGATCCTTCCTGAGCATATTGGATACAACATTGGGGATTGCGACTTAATCTTTGCTCCTACATTGCGGCTTGATCACTGGTTCTGTTATGTGTTGGATACCAAGACATTGCGTTTCTTTGTCCTTGACTCACTGGTTGACCAGCTCACATATTCAAGATTGCAAAAGAAGGAAGAAGATGCACTTTTAGAGGATGAGAAGACAAGTAAGAAAAAGAGATTGAGCCAAAAGCAACAAGAAGAATTGCGTGGCAAGGAGCGGTTGGCAAGCCAGTGTGTAAGCACTCCAACTTAAGTTTATGCTTTATTTTGTAAATGTTGTTCTTGCTGTGTTGTGTAATGTCAACATTATTTGCTTCATGCAGAGAGATTGCATCATTAGTGTACTTCACAGGGTTAAACCAGAATTATTTGGCAAAGGAAGAGAAATACCTAAAGACATCAACTGGCCAAAAGTGCATGTCCAAGCTGACATGTTAGTATTACCTTTTTTTTGTTGCTCAATACTTTGAAATGGTTGGTTGTGTTTCATATTGTTCGTTCCTTTCTGTTTGCAGCGATTCGTGTGGCGTCTATGTTCTTTCATGGTTATTCGGTTGGGATGGCTTGGCACAGGACAAAGGGGGGTATATGATGCCTAAGTTGTCTCCTGAACAAATTCGGCAGATTAAGGTCGATTCGTTATGGTGGCTTGTGACACATGACGGGAACATACATGCCAAAAAGGTGCTGTCCATTGCAGGTGGCAAGAAACAAATGCAGGGGAATAGAGACAAGTAGCATTTGTGATGTTATTATGTACATATGTTGCTATTTTGTGGGTCCTTTGAGAACCTTATGTCTTTGTGTGACTCTTTGTAATTGTAGGAAGGGCAATCATGCAATGCTTTTTTGTTTACTGCCATGTTTAGGTGACAAGGACATATTTACAACTTCTTACGGCTATTACACAACTGCATATGCCTTCTTGTACAAGTTGTAACATTTAAGTAATAGGGCGTTATTACAATGGTGATTTTTACAAGTCTTCAAGCGTTTATTCACAACAGGTTATGTGGGTTTAACAACCTCCAACACGTTTTTCCTGCAGACGATGTTTTCTTACGTTATGACTAATGTGTTGTTTACAAGTCGTGAAGTGTGTATTAACAATCTGATGAGTTTGTTTTACAACTTCAAGGTGTGGCGATTTGCTTTTGCTTCGCCACAGCAAAACAACAGCAAAATGACATCAAAAATGGCCTATTCTGACCTCGTTTGCTGTTGGTACACCCCAGTGAACCAGCAGCGATAACACCTGATTTCTGTTTTATAACGCTTGAAGCGCTGATTTACAACCCTTAAAGCGTTCATTAACAACCCTTTGAGTTCAATTAACAACCTCCCCCTCGTTTTGCTCTGACAACGTTATCTGACGTTAAGTGTTGGCAAATGAGCTATTTACAACCCTTAAAGCGTTCATTAACAACCCTTTGAGTTCAATTAACAACCTCCTCCTCGTTTATCTCTAACTACGTTATCTGAAGTCAAGTGTTGGCAAATGAGCTATTTACAACCCTTAAAGCGTTCATTAACAACCTATTGAGTGCAATTAACAACCTCCTCCCATCGTTTCTCTCTGACAACGTTCTCTGACGTCAAGTGTTGGCAAATGAGCTATTTACAACCCTTAAAGCGTTCATTAACAACCCTTTGAGTTCAATTAAAAACCACCCCCTCATTTTGCTCTGACAACGTTCTCTGTCGTAAAGTGTTGGCAAATGAGCTATTTACAACTCTTAAAGCGTTCATTAACAACCGATTGAGTTCAATTAACAACCTCCCCCTAGTTTCTCTCTGACTACGTTCTCTGACGTTAAGTATTGGCAAATAAGCTATTTACAACCCTTAAAGCGTTCATTAACAACCCTTTGAGTTCAATTAACAACCTCCCCCTCGTTTTGCTCTGACAACATTCTCTGACGTAAAGTGTTGGCAAATGAGCTATTTACAACCCTTAAAGCGTTCATTAACAACCCTTTGAGTTCAATTAACAACCTCCCCCTCGTTTTGCTCTGACAACGTTATCTGACGTTAAGTGTTGGCAAATGAGCTATTTACAACCCTTAAAGCGTTCATTAACAACCTATTGAGTTCAATTAACAACCTCCCCCTCGTTTCTCTCTGACAATGTTATCTGACGTCAAGTGTTGGCAAATGAACTATTTACAACCCTTAAAGCGTTTATTAACAACCCTTTGAGTTCAATTAACAACCTCCTCCCATCATTTTCTCACCTTAACTGTTACCAGTTGAGCTATTTACAACCTGTAAAGGGTTCATTAACAACCCTTTCAGTTCCTTTCACAACCTCATCGCGTGATTGTAGCAGTACTTCTAATGCAAATTTTCATAAGAGCTGAATTATAGCATATTTTATCAAGTGGTTGACAAGTTGTTAGCCTATTGTATGAAGTAAGTTAGACACATGCACAAGTGAATGGTAAGTCTCCCATGACTTTATAAAGTGCACACCTCACCACTGTCACCTAAGGAACCCATGATTTTGACCACTTATAATGCCTAATTTATTTAAATTCCTGCTGCAAAAATTTGACAGCAACTGATGCAAATTTTCACAACTCCTAATGTATGTTTTCACAACATAATGAGTTTTTTCACAACTAATGCAACTGATGCAAATTTAAACAAATAATGCAACCTAATTTTCCAACTTTCTGACAGTGCATGTCACAACTTAGTAGCATATCAGATCCACATATCAATTTACATTGAAATATTAAGTTGTATGAGTAAGTGGGTATTTTCGCCTACTCATTTAACTTAATATCATATTATTTGTGTTTAAGTACACCAACATCCGGACCCGTTCAAAAACCAATACGGGTCACAGGAAGGCACCAGTTAATGGTATATATATACATAATCCAAAATAAGTAGCTAACAAAAGAAAGTACATAATCCATCGTTTTAGGTTGGATTTGGATTTTTGCAAGTCCTCACGGAGTGCCCAACCTCATGACATCGCCCACAATGATAAAGCTTCTTGTTTTGAAACTGAGATTCCCTTCTTTTTCTTTTTGGCCTCCCTGCTGGCCTTGTAGTTGTTGGCGGATCCAAGAATGTTTGTGTGAGCAAATGTGTGACAGTCGGAGAATCAGCTCGTGGACAATCATGTGTTGCAACTGGTCTCATGGTGTTTGTATATATTTTCTCCTGTGCTTCTAGTTTCAGCCAATCATGTACAAATGTGTACACATTACCATTGAGTACCTTAATAGCTGCACTTGCATGGCCACAAGGTATTCCACTCATTTGCCATGCTAAACATATGCATTTTCTTTGAGCAAGATCTACATTGACATAAATTGTCGATTCACCACATCTAGTTCGCACCGAAAAGTTATGGTCTCCATAATATTCTGCATCCATATTTTCCGCATAGGTAACATGCTGTAGCACTTTCTCTTCAACATTGGGTCCAACTCCATTTTTCCAATTGGCCATTGCCATCTTGCTTGCAAGCAATTTCCGTGCCAATTTGTCTCGATGCTCATGAATTAGTATTGACACGCTATGCTTCCTCTCTTTCAACATCCATGCATTAAATGACTCCGCAATATTCGTGGTTATGTTATCCTACCTATTGAAAGGAAACTTTCTTAGAGCCCATTTGTCAACATCCCCATTGCTCTCCACCCATTGTGCCAATTGTGGATTGAACAATCTTAATTTTCCCATTGCACTTATGAAGTCCTCATCCAACCTTGCATAGGCAATTGCATCAAGAAGCTTAAGTGCAGTCTCTTTGCTATTCGCCAATGTACGTGCTTGACCTCTATTGATTTCAAGAACTCTGCACTATAATTTTCCTTCACATGCCTGTAGCAATAGCCATGTCGCTCGCTGCCAAATATTTCTTTAACAGCATCGATAATTGCATTATTGCGATCTGACACTATGGTTATCATGATTGATCCTATTATTTCTTTCAAATTAATTAGAAACCAAAGCCATTCATCATATGTTTCACCGCTGACAATGGAATATGCTAAGGGAAACATTTGGTTGTCTGCATCGTATGCACAAGCTGACAACATTGTTCCCTTATAAGGGCCACTTAGATGACAGCTATCTATATAAACAATGGGCCGACAACCACCTATAAAACCTTTAACCGAGCAACCATAAGCAATAAATACCCGCTGAAATCTATTGTTAGATGAGCCTTCCCATTTTGCAACTGTGTCTGGATCACTTTCAATCAATCTATCACATATCCAAGGAATTGCTTGATAAGAGTCTTCTACTCGTCCATTTAATTCCTTTAATGCTCTTTCTTTTGCCCTATATGCTTGAGGGTAGTTCAGTCGCACCCCATACTCTCTGTACAAGTCTGCTCGAATTTCATTGGAAGTCTAATCGATATTGGACCTTAAATCATCCATTACGATTGATGATGTCAAGCTCGACCTGTGTGGATGCCAGATAATTAGGCTGTCCTGTGCATGGTGAATGTGTTCACTTTTGTATGTTCGGATCGTTAGAAACTCCGTATCTTGATGTTCTCCTGATGAATAAGCACCCATGTACCACGGACAACCACTAACCTTGCACTTCACAATTATCTTCTGTTTATTATTCTTCACAAATTGGTATGAAAACTTGTGTGAAATGCTGTATTTGTATAATGTCTGACGAAGGCTTATAACATTCAGAAATATCTGTCCTTCTCCAATAATTAAATCCTTCCATTTGGTATGATTCATTCCCAGTATGGGTGTTGGCACCAATTGAGTACAACATTCCAACGATGGGACATCTTGACTTTCATTTAACAAAGGCAGTGGGGACTTACACAATCCTCCAGCACCTATAAACATTTGATCAATCCTGCAATAAATGACAAGTTAGACTTCTCTTTTGCATAATTAAGTTACAACAAATTACTTTTCTTAAGATAACTCGACTTACACTTCATGCTCTTCCATTTGACCATTCAATGTTGGGACTGTATTCTCATCATCACCATCGTCTTCAATGTACACATGACCATATTGTTCATTATATTTCATAAAATGATCCACCCCTTCATCGTCTACAAGATCCACAAATGTTGATGTATCAATAGAAACTTTGAATTTCACTTGAATTTCATTACTTTCATTTCCCGTTATAGATGATATAATTCGTAGCAACTCCTCATATGTTGTACTTTCCTGTACACATCTTGTTCTTACCATACCACCAACATATTGCATTTCATCTGCTCCGACATTTAAAAACTTCCCCCCACATGAATGAAACACAATGGATTCTTCCCAGAACTAGTTACCATCTTTCATGATAATCTACACCATGAAGTTCGTATTAACAACTTCCAAAGCTATATTAACAACTGTATATGCACATATTAACAACACTTCTTTTACAATCATATAATCAAACAAAGCACAATCACATTCAATGACTCCCACTTTAAACAAAGACATACCTTTGTTAGGTTTCCAAACAATAGGCCTTTCTCTCTATTACATTGCCTTAAAACTTAAAAACATAGCACAGTTTTTGTATTAACAACTAAAACTATTATATTCACAACTACTATTGCATGAATTAACAACTACTTGAGCTATTTACATATCACCCTTTTCACATCAACCCACCACCATGAGAATCAACTATTCCCATGTCAAACGTCCAACTTTCTCTGTTTTGTTTCCCAATAACAGAGCATTATGACACCTAAACCCATTTGCTGTATTAACAACTACTTCAGTTATATTAACAACACCAACTGCACGAATTAACAACAATTAAATTTCTTCCCATATCACAATTTTCACAACACCCCACCAACCTGAAAATCAGTCATTCCCACTTTAAAGGTATCATTTCCTCTGTCACCTCCCCAAAAAACAGAGCACTATGACATTAACACTACCCAACCTCATTCAAACCCCAACTACAATGCTCAAGCTCATAACTTTACCTAAATCATGTCATTACTCATCTACCTCCTACCACTTTGTCCACTATTGGCCCCAAGCACCAACCTTTCACCATCATTCAATTTCACTTTATCCAAATATCACACAGAACCAAAAACAAAAAATTCAGTTTTGTGTTCTACCTCTGTACCAGTACATGGAGCTTGCAAATTTGATCCTTTACCAAGAACTTCAACATTACACTTGATCCCTTCAATGTTGGAGTTCACACTAGTCCCTTTCCTGTCGTTTCTGTGTCTCTGAAAAAAAAACTTGCACCTTCCCTCCTCTTTCTGAAGCTTCCACTTTTACATTAACAAGAGGGGCATTTGTGTCAATTTACATTGGAAAATAATATCAGAAAAGTCCCTAGGGACTTTTCAGATATTTCAGTTTTTCCTGGGACTTTTCTGACAATATTTTGCTTCCTTGGGACCTGACAGTGATTTTTCATTTAACTTTTGCCTCTTAGTTTATATATATATATATATATATATATAAATATGGGTCGGCTCGCCAACCCGATGGTCCAACCCGTCACGGGTTGAGACCTTATGAGTTCGGGTCTAAAAGAACCGCTTTCAAATGGTTTTAGATTTTCATAACCCAACCCGTCATGGGTTGGGACCACATGGGTTTGGCCTACGGTCTCAACCCATATTACCAGCTCTAAGTGAGCCTATGTATTTATTGTGTGTATAAAATCAGTAGAGAAGGATGAAAGACAAACTTGTGGGGTACTTTTATTACAATAATATATTTCTATTTAAATATTACTTTTATTAAAAATTTTATATTTAAATATGAATATTTTTGTAATTTTAACTCAACTATGTTTTAGATATTTAGTAATTATTGATTTTGTTGTCATTAATTGGATGATAGTATGATGCTATGATGTCAATTTGTTAAAGAAATTGTAAAGAATGTTGGATAGGTATATGATTATTTTGCTATTAAATCAAGATATTAAATTGATATTTAATATTTGGATGGTATGATGAAAGTTTAAATTTTTTAATTTCTTTCCGATCTGACCCCGAGTTAACTCCAATATGACATACTGCCTTGACCATTCCAAAAGCCAGTCCAGGTTTTAATAGCTTGATCCCCATATAGGGCATGGCTTGTATAATGCTAATGTTATGAAAATATTCTGTATAGTATTTATACACAAGGCAAGTATTCTCAAAATTTGTTGAAGCATCCACAGGTTTTTCTCCTAGGAACAAATTAAGCCGCCTCTTGAATGTTTGGTGTAGAATGATGCCATTTGTTTAAAAAAAATAAAGTAACGACATCATTATCTTTTCACCTACAAAATTTAATTTCATATTGGTTTATGAGGTGCAATGAAGTTTTAGAATTCTTTGGGGTTGACTGAAATAAAATAGCTACAGTGGGTATTGACTGAAATTTTCCCCAAAAATATTAATAACATTATTGTTGTCAAACAAAATATGAACAATCTGAAAGTAAATACTCAAATACGACTGAAAAAAAAAACTCAAACACATTAGTCGGATCACGTAGCCTAATGACACAAAGCTTATCTCTCAAGCTTATTGAAGGTTTGAATGCTCTATAAATATAAGGGTTAAGGGGCAAAAATGCCCTGGAAGTACTTGCTCAGGGGCTATGGGTGTCTGGAAGTTCTTGAGGGGACATTTTTTCCCTGAAAGTTTAAAAATGGGGCAATTTTGCCCTTCAGTTAACTTACCAAATGGTCAACATTTGTTGACCAAGGTCTACATGCTTACGTGGCATCCACCTCACTCTTTTTCCACGTTATATTTTAAAGGGGCAAAAATACCCCGAAAGTTTCCACTAAGGGGCATTGGGTGTCTGGAAGATTTCTAGGGGCAATTTTGCTCTGGAAGTTTTAAAAATGGGGCAATTTCGCCCCTTCATTAACATACTCAAATGATCAACATTTGTTGACTAAATTCTGTAGAGGTGGTATGCCTACGTGGCATCCACCTCACCTTTTTTCCATGTGATACTTTTCATAAGAATAAATTAAAAAAAAAATCAAGGTTGCTGGTTGTGCAACTCTTCAGTCTGTTCCTCTTATTCATCCATAAATTTTCATCCAAAAAACTTAGAAGATATATCGATCTCCCTTACTAAAATCTCAAAGCGACCTAGGGGTTACATCTACCAGTAACGATTTTGAGCTTCCAGTGGCAGGGAGTGATGGGCTTAGTTTGGTTGGTAAGCTTGGTCTTCTCCAACGATTTGACTTCTGAGTTTAGAGAGAAAGGAGAGTCAACAAAATGGAACCCAAATAAACCCTCAAACACAAGGTTAATTGCAGTCAACTTTCACCGATTTGTAAAGTTTAATTCTCCATTGCATTTGGGGAGCACTAAGGAAAAGTCTGAAGAAGGTTAACTTTACTACATCTGAAGAATTTGGTCAACAAACGTTGATCGTTTGGGTATGTTAACGAAGGGGCGAAATTGCCCGATTTTTAAAACTTCTAGGGCAAAATTGCCCCTCTAGAAAACTTCCAGACGCCCAGTGCCCCTCAGTGGAAACTTTCGGGGCATTTTTGCCCCTTAAAAATATGACGTGGATGGTGAGGTGGATGTTACGTAGGCATACCACCTGTGTAGACTTTGGTTAACAAACATTGACCGTTTGGTAAGTTAATTGAAGGGTAAAATTGCCTCATTTTTAAATTTCTGGGGGCAAAAATGCCCCCTCGAGACTTCCAAACACCCATAGCCCCTGGGCAAAAACTTTCAGGGCATTTTTGCCCCTTAACCCTAAATATAATGAGTATGTAAGTTATAATAAAAAAATTAAACATAAAAAAAAAAGATAAGTAATCAATGTTGTGGGATCAAATTTCACCTTCACTATCTATCTTTCAAAAATACTCTAACTGCCCCATTTTATTATATGTATATTTTAGTAGTTCTTATTTTTCATACATCTTTTCATTTAAGCGTTTGGATCCAAAGTTGTTGAGATATGGATGGAATAATCATATAAAGACTTGGTTCAAAAATAGAAGGGTAAAGGTGCTAAAATGACTATGAATTTTGGTGAAAAGAGCAACTGTAACCATGAACTAATTTTTGAAGCAAAAGTAACTATAAACATTATAAAAGAGGGTAAAAGTAACCATGACGTTAACGGACGTTACCGTCCATTAATGTGAACTTTTTAGCAAAATATTAAGATGCTAAAATAGCCATTAACTAATACCAAAAGTGAAAAAATAACCATAAGCTTTTTCTTGGATGCAAAAGTAACTTCTTGAACATTAATTCATAATTTTTTTTGGCTTTTGTGTTATGAGTGTTTTATTAATTTGGGGATTAAAATGACAAAAGTAAAAAAAAAAAAAAATTAATGTTCAAAAATTCACCTATTTTATAATTAATGTTAGAGATTTTATCATGGTTATCTGACTCAAACCAGACCAGAAACAGGCCAACCGGTCAGTAGATCCGGGTCAAGTTTTTAATTTTTGTTTAATTTTTCCTTTAGAATTTCATAGCATAAGCCTAAAATTTTCCATTTCTCACCGGTTTGATCCCGGTTTAGCTCCAGTCTGACCCACTAACCCTTGACCCAGTACCCCGGCCGGTTCACTAACATGTCTAGGTTTAATTATCTTGGATTTTATCTTTTGGAGTTAGGTGATAATTTTCTTTCGTTTTGTCATTCTTGCCAAAATAAAAAAGGTCGACTTCTTGAATGTTAATTTATAAGTTTTGTCATTTTAATCCCCAAATTGATAAAACACTCATAACATAAAAGCAAAAAAAAAAATTATGAATTAATGTTCAGGAAGTTACTTTTGCATCCAAGAAAAAATTTATGGTTACTTTTACACTTTTGGTATTAGTTAATGGCTATTTTAGCACTTTAACATTTAGCTAAAAAGTTCACATTAACGGACGTTAACGTCATGGTTACTTTTGCCATCTTTTATAATGTTTATGGTTACTTTTGCTTCAAAAATTAGTTCATAGTTACAGTTGCTCTTTTCACAAAAGTTTATGGTCACTTTAGCACCTTTACCTAAAATAGAATTCAAGTATAAGTAGCAATGATAAGTACCAAGAAGAGAAGGGGCTCTAACATTCAAAGCTTTATAACACAACTCCTCAATTCATGAAGGTCCAATATGAAAAATGATTATTTGAAATTTATAGCACTATTCACAGTCGATTATATGATGTGAAAAATGCAATTATTCAATCAATAACTTTATTGATTGAGGTGGTAAGGGTTACCACTACAATTATAAGAAAGAGAACACAAATTTCAGTTTTGAGAAGTGTATTTATTGGGAGAGGCGAAAACACTTTGTATTCTAAATCTTAAAATGAATTATATCCTATGCCTCACCTAAAACATGAGGGGTGCATTTAATGTTAGCATGTTACCATCTTAAAGAAATATAATTTCTTAACTATCACAGTTATAATAAACAGAATTAGTTAATAATAATCTGAATTAGCTATGAATAATATGATTTGTTGTAAATTTTATATATTAGGTTAATATTGGTATTAGTATTAATTATATAAAACCAGTCAATTAATTAAATATATAAAATAAGTAAACTTGTGGGGCTTTTTTGGGACGAAAACTTGTGGGTTGGGCAGAACTTATTTAACCACATGGGATATACGAGTAATCGAACAAGCGACGTTTTAGTCAGTTTTTGAGTAACCAACCAAGAGGACCAAAACTTACTTAACAATGATGATAAACATAAAATATAATATTTTAAAAATTGATAAAGTGGAATTACTTTTTTTTTTTTTCATGTACAAACTAAAATTTTGACATTCAGTAATGAAGAATTATGTTATGCTATTTAACATATGTTATGTGATGAAAAAGAAGGGTATTATTGTCTTTTTATTGATAAAACTTAATTTCATTTTGATCCAAGAGGGTGTTATGAAATTTCTGAATCTCTTATAGGTTCATTGAAATACAATTGTTTGCATGAGGTCAAAGTGATATTTTCCCATTAAAAATCTTAAAATAATAGAGAGAGAAGACTGGTGGGATCTATACTGCAAAAATTAACAAAAGTTAAATTTCATTGAAGGCATTCCTATATTTGCTCCTAAATAAATTATTTATATCTACCTTTTACACCAAAAATATATATTCTTATGAATATTCATAACAAAATTATTCATTACTAAATTTGTACCTCCGCATTTATCAAAACATCTACATTCTACTTACTTTATAGGAAAGCCAGTTGACTTGTGGTTTGTGAAAAGCATTCATCAGGATTTTCTCAAATGTTGTGTATTTATTTATTTAACAATGTTATTATTTACTTTTCAAAAGCAACACGTTAATTATTATTCCTATTATATTTCAAAGCAACACTTCTCCAAATAATTATCCAACCAGTAGCGACACAAAAAGTGGCTTCACCAAATATTGTCTCTTGCAAAACCATGAAATTTCTCTTACAAAGAATGAATGGAAAGAAAATTAAGATGATAACGCAATGAAAAAATTGCTAAAAAATCTCTCCTCATAAGATTTTTCCCCAAAATGTTTGAAATTTATTTAAATACCCATGTAACACCTATCTTTAGTAGAAATAACTTGTATATAATTGAAAATATGTCGCATAAAGAGTTGTATTATTGGTCAAAGATGACCAGACGAGGCGTACTCATAAAATATATTTGAGTAATAAATTCTATAATAAAATTTATTTTTAGCAACTTTTCCTGAATTCGGAAAACTATAACAAAAAGCTGAGTCTACTCAATATTTACAGTATTCACTAATTATGGTAAAATCCTTGTGGAAGGAGAAGGGATGAGACCATTGAATCCTTAACGAACAAGTAGGTTTACTTCACATTATAACTTGCTCCGTCTTGCATTCTTATTTGTCAAACTCAACACGTTACCGTGTGCCTCCGACAACATATTAATTCTACACTTCGGCCCAAAAAAAGAAAAAACATATATATTTAAAATTGATAATACCCTACGAATTGAACATAATAAAAATTAATAAAATAATTAATCAGCCACACACTACTAGTAATAAATTAAGATTTGTTGACACGTGTATGATCTTTCCCTATATATGACTATTAAAGGACGCGTCTAGGCCTTTACAATCGTTGTTCAGAATTCTCTCTCCTTAGAAGCAAAACCAACGAGGAAGAATTCAACCATGACGAAACCCACATGTGAAAGTCCCAATAGCAGCCGGAAACAGCCGTATAGGGCGGAGGAGGCGCTGTCTGAGTCGGAGATAAACGCCGTGATGCAACTCATTCAACTCAGCAGCGCCGATTCTTATTCCGATCATCACCAGGAAGATGATAATAGCAGCAACAATATCTCCTCCTTCTTCAGCTCCAGCAGAGTCAATAGCAGCGAATCAGTTGATGCCGCATCTTCCTCCTACTCCTCCTCGTCACCGGCGCCGGTGGCTGCAGTATTATTAACGGAAGCAGAAAAAGGAGAATTAGCACAAGAAGATCGCCGCGGCAATGATCGGAGCAATTTCGGAGAGAGAAGGAACAAGAGGTACCGATCTATTGTAGAGGTATATAGGGTTACGGAATTACGGACGACACTGTGTTGAAATCCATTGTTACGAAGACGAAGAAGAAGTACATGTGAATATTATATGTGAGTTTTGTGAAGATCGATAATCTCTTACTTTTAATTTTTCTCTTCTAAACTACTGACATTTCATCATTACAAGAATAATGTTTTTCAATCGTTATGAACTAGATCTAATTTTGAGGAGCTTAATTGTATTCAGATGATTGCTTGGTTTGAATTGCAAGATTTTCCTGATCACATTCTATTCAGCATATATATATATATATATCTATCGCTATATCTATCTATCTATCTATCTATCTTGGCTTGAGTTTGAAATCAAACCAACTTAGCGCGTGCATACGTGTTGTTCAAAACTTTTCTTTGGCTTTCACCAAAACCATAATTGTGATGGGGTTTAATGTGAAACTAATAAACACCCTCTTATCATGTGTCATGTTTGTGATATTCATATATACAACTTCAAAATGATTGTGAAATTCATATATACCTCATCATATTTGAGTTCTGAGAGCCAAAACTTGTTTAAGTTTGTATTATAATGAATGATTAAGTACCACATCAAATGATTGAAAGATGAATTAAATGTATATAATGTTAAGGAAAGTCCTATCAAATTAGTTTAAACTATTTTGATATAAAGATAAACCTAAGATATTTATATGTACACACACACACCTAATAATTAATAATTAATTGATACTCCCTCTGTTCTTTAATATAAGACATATTTATCTAATTTGATTAGATTAAGGAAGTATTGGTTAAGTTAGTTAATATAACATGTATTTTTTAAAATATCATACTTATATTCATTAATTTCCTCCTCCCTTTTCCTCCTTGATTATTGTTGAGGGAGCATTAATAAGGATAAATTAGGAAAAGATTGATAAATATGAAAATTTTATCTTATATTTAGGACCAATATCAATACCCCAAATATGTCTTATACTGGAAAATACTTATGTCAAGTTTCTTATATCTATTTCTTCAAATTCTCCAATCACATGTGGTCATATGTCCTATTTTGAATTATTATCATTTAATTATAAACTCAAATGAAAAAAATAGAACACCTAGTTATGCATGATTAGAGAATTTGATATAATAGATATAAGGAATTTGATGTAAGTATGATCCTCTTATATTAAGGACCGGCCGGAGGAAGTAATTCGTTTGTAATTTCAACAGTTTGAACAGTCGTAGGATCTGAAACAGGTTTTTGTTCCTTTTCAATTCGGACCTTATGAGGGACTAATTTCTGGTTTTCATTATTAATGATTTTTAATTACTTGTTGAAGGAGAAAAACTAATCAAGCATGACTCAGGTAGACCAGAACCAAATATAATGCAACTCTTGTTTGTTTGAGCTAGCTGATATATGTGTGTATATATTCTGAAAATCCAACACTAAGACTTCAAGTTTGAACCACATCTAAATACAGTCATATTTTTGGCATATGACGCTGTATGATTTTCATAAGACGCAAGAACAATCATATTCACATGATAAAAGAAAATAAAATTCAATTCCCAAACTCTCTGTAAGCAGTAAACCAAAGGATCAAGTTACTCCTTTGCAGGTACAGTGATATTCAATTTGTGTACAAAGAGTTTATTATGATTCATGAATGGCATACCTTTTTTTGTCCCTTTCTTATTTATTCACTTTTAAAGGATACTGTTAAGGGTTAAAGTTCAAATATATAACATGAAGTTATAATAAAATCAAATCATATGAAAAATAAAAATAATATTGAGTATACAAAATGAACATCACGCCCTTGCGACTTTTTAATACTCAATAGGAAATAACATGCATGCATACAAGTCATAGTCCGATTATTTAACTATCTGAGATTACAAAGAAGCATTGATCAAAAGTGATGAGTGGAAAGCAGAGGATTAAGCAGAAAGGTACGTCGCATATGTTATATTCTAAAATTAATTAGAGTCAATATGTACATACAATATATATACACCCACACAGTATATGAACTCAATTCTCAGGGTCAACAACACATTGTATGTTTCAAATAAAAGAACACAGTTCAGAGAGGTTCATACACACACAGACACATTAGTATGTGTGTTAATGCTTTCCCAAATCATGCATGCTTATAGCTAAAAGTAGCCTTCTCTTTCTTCTTCTTCTATTGGTTTACTATGTTTTTATTTGTTACAAATATAGTACCACTCCGTACCCATATATAAGTTGTTTGTACCCAAAAAGTTTTGTTCAAAATATAAGTAACTTGTAGGATATCAAGTACCTGCTTGGATTATCGGTGAAGAAGTAATTTTTTTTTTCCAATCTGACTTTTGAAAAAGTTAGATAGGATAAAAATCAGATTGTAAATATGATTTGTGTTTGGATTGGTGGTGACAGAAGTGACTTTTTTTCTAACCTTAAACTTATTTGAATTAGTATTTGAAAAGTCCATTTAGATGAAAAATGATTAAAAATGGTATGAATCCTGTTGAATATTACACACACACACATTATTTTTATATATTGTGATAATTGAAGTAAAAAAATATAAATAAAATTTGATAAAATAAAAAAGTTCAATTATTATTGGAAAAAAAAAGAAAAATACATTAAAGTACTTAATTAAAAATGGATAAATTTGTATTTAAATTAGAATGCATACATGAAATGAATCATTATTGGATCATATACCCCTAACCTAGATATATATACAATCTAGATAGTGAATTCCAAACTGAGATGTAAATGTATTTTGGAGGTTTGTGTTGATTTGTCAAACAACTTTGTTAGAGGGAACATATTAATGTGACATCATACTCATCCTTAGTTGTGCTTGCGGAGTTAGACTTGGCATTCTGGTCAGCCGTACTGAGAAGCAGCTTCTCAACCCCCCAGAGGCACCTGGATTTAGCTTCTATTAGAAGCTGCTTTTTTTTGAAGCCCAGTGCCTCTAGTCGCGAACCCAAACGGAGGGAAGATAAGCCAACTGGGCTTTTGGGAGCTCTTGGCAGCTAATTGAGCTTTTTTTTTTTTTTTTACCCTATTGTGTTCCCAAACAGACCCTAAATGAGGTTTTGCCAATTTTACCCTTGTTGAATATTGGTTGGGCATATGGGAAAGAGAGAAGAGAGAAACATGTGTAAATGTAAAGTGATAAAGGGATGAGAGAGAAAAGGTGCACCCTTTCATAAATAAGGGCAAATATGAAAAAATTTATCCATTTAATGTTTTTCTTAATTTGCGAGAATGGATTACAAGCAACTTATATATGGGTGCTGAGCGGTACCACTTAGTGCCTATTTATAAGTTACTTGTAACCAAAAGGTTTTGTTCAGAATATAATTTACTTATAGGGTAATAAATGAAGTTTTGTCCATTTTACCCCTATTGTAGTATATTAATAAATGCAAAGAGAGAAAAGGATGTGAGAGAAAACACGCACAATTTCATAAATAAGGGCAAATTTAAAAAAAAATTGTCCATTTAATACTTTTTCTTGGTTTGCGAGATTAGTTATAAGTGACTTATAAATAGACACTAAATGGTAAACTAGTCATCCAAAATTTTTAAGGTTGATCAACATATTTGACAGCTGCGTGTGTGTGTGTGTATAAAGAGCAATTGGGAGATGAATGAAAGAATTAATGAATATATATCGAAGAAACAATAAGAGATTTTTTGTTCCTAGCTATAAGAGATGAAAAGGTTTGATGCGATGATCTTCAAAAATTAGTTACTGAGGCTAGAGATTCAATAAATAACTCTTATATATATTCCTCAATAACAGTGAAGTTTATTTACATATTGAGTGGTAGAGCTTTCTTATTAAATTGAGCTTTAGTGAAAGTAAAAGTAGGAAGGAAAAGTTAATTAGAAATTGTACTTTAATTTAAAGAAAAGCGATGTAGAGAGAGAACGAACAAGAGAAACTAATTAAAATCAATTTTTATATAGGCCTTGGCCTGTATAATCCTAATCTTATGCAAATGTCCTGAATAGTATTTACACACAAGTAGGCCTAATTAAGAAAGGCTTTGAAGATCTCTGGTATACATATATACTACTTCATGGACCCATTTATAGACAGTCTATCACGTTTATATAATTATTATTAAAAAAGTTTACTATTTTTTTGTATTCTTTAAACAATAAGAACGCGACGATATTTTATTTTGACTGCCACTCCAAAAAATACTGTACTTATCAAATGGATAGGTTTTGTTGACTTGGAAAAACCGATCTAAGTAACGATGTCTACAAGTTTAATTTCCCAACAACTTTTTGATTGAAAAAAAAATATTGGTTTCCAAAGAGAATAAGCATTCTTTCACGCTGCTTAACTATATATTTTGATGCTTCAGAAAGTTCTGCAAAGTTCTGTTAATAACATTTAAAAATTCCAATTATTATTATAATGAGGAGAAAATTTAGGTCAAGTTACTAATGTCCAGTAGATTGAGTTCATACGTATGTAAATTTATATATATGCGTATTTTGACAAATAACAATAGTAAAATAACAAGTGTCTATATTTCATAGGTAAGTGAATATACAAGTGTACGCATTCTAATAACTATCCATAATAAAATAACAAGTGTGTACATTTCATAGGTAAATTTACATGTGCCCGTTCGCATTTTAAGAAATTTTGATATGAGCTTCTGCACAAATTCAACAATTTAGGAGGCACAAATCTTCTAAGACAGAAATAAGTGCAAATAAAAAATTCATCAAGTATGTTAACAGATATTATTTCTTACCACCTTTAAGCAACTAGCTTAGATTCCTTGATCAGACAAAATTAATCCGAACTAAAAATAAATTAAGAGAAGCATCATGATGTCTGTAAGAGTTACATTGGAAGTGGCAAATTCTGCGTTGTTCATCATGATGCTCCCTTAGGCAATTTTTAGTAGGGAAAATGATAAAAAAAACTTTCAAAATAATAAAAGACAAAATGGTATTTTAAATATTCACAATATCATAAAGGTATGAGTATCTGATTTGTTCTTTCTAAAATTAAAATGGAATGACATAAATACCCTTATGTATATGTTTTCTAAACATATTACTCCGCCGGTCACCGGCAACCTCCCCTGTCGGCCCTAGAACTCCGGTGGTCGACCAACAATGCTTTTCAATATATAATATGCAAACAACTATATATCATACAACTCCTTATCTTTGACTTATGCTTATTCATAAGTTTTAGGGAAAATTACGCTCAAGCTCCAATGAAGAAGGGAAATGAAAAAATAGTTCTTTAAAATTGCAAAATGAAAAAAATGGTCCTATGTAGTTGTCAATGCCCGCTCCTAGAGTTGTCAATAACCCATTGGTGGAGTTGTCAATGAGACCATTTTTTCATTTTGCAATTTCAAGGAATCATTTTTTTCATTTCCCTTTCCTTGGGTCTTGAGTGTAAATTTCCCTAAGTTTTATCTGTCTTTTCTCAAATTTTGTCTTTTTATTTATTTAACAATGTTATTGTTTCTTACTTTTCAAGCAACCATTAATTATTCTTACTATTATGTTTCAAAGCAACATTTCTCCAAATTAATATCCAACAAGTAGAGACATAAAAGTAGCTTAATCAGATATTGCGTGCTTGCAAAACCGAGAAAATTCTCTTACAAAGAATCGCGTAAAACTAATAAGCAAACATGTCATTTATAGGTGCAAGAAATATTGACAACTTATGATTCATAATGTCATTACATGTTTACAGTGGAAATACATGCATGTCTTCTAACACTGATGCAATAAATTGGTTGAACATAGGTTATAGAATTCTAAGAACATAGAAGTTGAAGAAATGCTTGCCATGTTTTTGCTTACTATTGGACACGCAGTAGGCAATAGGATGGCATAAGAAATATTTCAATATTCGGGGGGAACCATAAGTAGGCTTCTGCTCACAGTATTAGAGGCTTGCCTTAGTCTACAGAGGGAAAATATCAAACCATGTGATCCCAAATTTCGTAGATGTCACCCAAAAATAAAAAAAGATCACCGATATTTCCCATATTTCAAGAATGCAATAGGAGCAATTGATGGAACTCACATAAGGTGTGTGGTAAGTGGACCCAACTGAGATAAATATATCAGGAGAAAGAGATATCCAACACAGAATGTCATGACTATATGTGAATGGAATATGTGCTTTATGTTCATGCTGGTGAGATGGGAGAGTACTACACAAGATGCTCATATGTTTCACTTTGCTATCTCAAATCCATCCATGAATTTCTCCCATCCACTTGAAGGTATATTTTCGTGTATTTCAATTAAATTACTTTGTCTTCATTTCACATTTGCATTAATCTCACACCTTCAAAATGATTTTATCATTTATTAGAGCAATATTATTTGGTCGATGCTGGATATCCAACACCAATTGGGTATCTTAGTCCATACAGATATGAATGTTATCACCTCCTGGAATTCAAACGTCAACCGGGATTTAGAAATCATAAAAAGACCTTCAATTATTATCATTCAAGCTTGATGTGCATTATAGAAAAAACTTTAGGAATGTGGAAGAATAGGTTTGAAATCTTATAAAGAATGCGCAAATACAACTATCCAACACAGGTCCGTATAGTCTGTGCAACAATGGCTATATATAATTTTTTTAGGAGAAATTCCCAAACTAATGTGGATTTCATACAAGTTGAAAATGAGAATATATGTGATGTGGGTAATAATAGTCAAGATCAAGAGCTATCGTTGATAAATTATGCTATACTATCTTCATCCCAAAAAAATAATCGTCATGACACAATTATTTGATTCGATTAGTTATATAATATTATTTGATCAAAAACTTTAAATTTGTATGATTTCTAATTTATATGCATTTTTATTCATTAACTATATTTAATTATGTATTTTAGCACTGCCAAATTTTTCAAGTTAACATTTTTCACTTTTTTTGTAATTTTGATTTTATTTTATTTTCTTATAATTATCACAAAAGCCACTTATGCTACTGTCAATCCAAACAAATTTTAATTTTAGAAAAGCCACTTATGCTATTACCAGTCTAAATATAAATCACATTACACAATCTGATTTTAATCCTATCTTAAGTTTACAAAAGACATATTACAAAAAAGCCATTGTTATTACCGCTATTCCAAATATACTCTTTATAGGTTCAGAGCGCTTTTGGCTTAAAGGCTACTATCTTCTTACTGCTAATTAAAACAACGTCAATTCTTCAATCGTGGTTTCATCATGCGTTTTGGTTCCCAATCATGGCTAAATTTACAATGTTTTGCCAAACACAAGTATAGTTAGTGTGTGGTTTATGATAAAAAAAAAAAACTCAAATACAAAATAAGAAAAGAAAAGAAAATAATAACATATATACTTTATGATTTTATAGCTAGCGCTGGTCATTCATGAAGATTTTATTGTTATTTCATATAATTAAAGGTGTTCTATGGCATAATGATCATATAATATTGAGTTAAGGTGCAATTTTGCCTCTGAAGATTTTGGGGGGGGCAATTTTGTCCCCAAAAGTTTAAAAAATGGAACAACTTTTCCTTGACCGTTATCTCCTTAATTTTGATCGTTAGTTGATCAAATATTTTGAGTTGACAGTTTACATGTCATCCACGGTATTTTTGTTAAGGTGCAAATTTACCCCTAAAGTTTTAAATCTAACTTGAAAAAAATGAAGTATATGGCAGATGGACTTTTAGGATAAATTTGCATCTTAACAAAAATGATGTGGATGATATATGGACTGCCATCTCATCATATTTGGTCAATTAACAGTTAAAATTAACAGAAATAACGGCCTGGGCAAAATTGCTCTATTTTAAAATTTTTCGGACAAAATTGCCCCTTAACCTATAATATTTCAACACGAAAGTTCTAGATCAAATTCCACCTTAACTATCCATCTTTCAAAAATACCCGAACTGGCCCATTTTATCATACGTACGTATCTTTTTTTTTTTTTTTGAGTGATATGTATGTATCTTTTTGTGGTTCATACATGTCATTCATCCTAATATATAAGCATTTAATTTGGATTGGAAGTTATAGAGATATTGGTGGAAATAAGCGTATAAAGACTTAGATCTGAAAAGAAGTCAAGTATAACCAGAAATTATAAGCACCAAATAAATAAGGGATTCCAACGTTCAAAGCTTTAGAACATGACGCCTCTATTTATTTGAAGGTCTTTATGGAAAATTTCTTTGGTAGGTGTACATTTGAATTAGCTTTTAAAGAATAGTTTTTATAATTTATGGGATAAATATTTAAAGAAGGTTTTATTTTAATTTATAGAAAATGGCTTTTGAATCCATAGTTTTATGATTTCCTAGACATGCGCCTAGAGAAAAACACTGACATTAATCTCACGAGGGGCTATGGTGTGAAGAATTCAATCACTCATGGGCCTGAGACTTCATAGTTCTTTGGATTAGGCCCATAAGTATGGCCTATTCGTAGAGAACACTTTTATTTCATTTTATTCGGCCAGAAGAACACAATTTTATTTCCTGATAGGCTAGTTGTAAAAACATGGGGGATACATTTAATGTTAAAATGCTACCCTCTTAAAGAAATATAATGTCTTAATTATCATGATTATAAAAAAAAGGACATATTTGTATGGAATCTATTATATCTATAGATAGTGCGTAGTAACCGTGATGATTCAACCAATTCTGTTAACTACACCTACTGATCTCCCTTTGCTGCCTAAATTCATTTAACGGTGTGAGATAACCTAACTCTAAATGCAGCAAACCATTTTCAAAAACGGACACAGTTAAATTGATTAATATTAGGATTTAAAACTGATTCCTATCATAATCCCATAAAAGGCATATTAGAATTTAAAACTAATTCATATCATAATCCCATAAAAGGGGACTTTAATGAAATTTGCCTGGTCCTTTCACATTCCATTATTCGGAGGCTCACATCTTTAACAAACCAAATAATTTTAATTTAATAATTTAATTTAACAAGCCCTGTCATATGCCATCAATCTATCTATCTATTACATTACTAAAAAACTTGTAGAAACAGGCAACATAATAGGGGCATTAATACAAAAAAATGAAGTTACATCTATCTATCTATCTATTATATATTATATTACTAGAAAACTTGTAGAAACAGGCAACATAATAGGGGCATTAATACAAAAAAATGAAGTTACATTTTAAATTTGAATGTCCTTAAATGAGTTTTTTCAACCAAGCCCTTTCACATTTCATTGCTTAGCGGCCCATCTTCCACTGCAATTTATTTAAATTCCTATTAGTCATTGGGTATAATATAGTGGCGTTTAATGAAAAGAAATAATTGGGGTATTAATAAATTTCACAAAGGGGCATTAATTTATTGTAAAAAAAAGGTTACATTTTGAATTTAAATGTCGTTAAATGAGTTATTTTTACCAAACCCTTTGACATTCCTTTCTATACTACAATGGGTATAAAAGAATGACCCACCTAGCATACACAAGCTTGCACATTTGGTATACATACTACAAACTCCGAATATCCAAATATGACAAGCATTTAGCATGATTTTATTTCCCAAATCAATGATAGCAAAGACACTTGGGTTATTGTTGCATGTGTGCTTAGGAAGCTGGTTGGTCGCAAAAGCACTCCTCCGTATCATGCGTGGAAAGTCGGATTGATTCTGGTGGATCAACAGGTTTAACAAATATGTAGACCCGCTTATTATGCATTCACTTGTACAATATCATGTACAAAATTTTATGTGGAATCTATAGGGAACTACAATTGAAGGTTTTGTTACTTAAAACCGCTTGAGGGAACGTTACATGAAAGAGCTTCAAGAGGGTGAAGTTTACCAGTTCCAAAACTTTGAGGTGCTAGACAATAATGACCAATATAAGGTGACTCGAAACCCTTGGAAGATCAAATTTCACAACAAGACATTTTTCCAGGAATCTGATTTGCACATTTCAATGGAGGCATTCAACTTTGTCCCTATTAAAAACATTGCAAATTACACAGCAGTTAATGAAGAACTAATTGGTAAGTGCTACTCATAAAGATATTATTAGCATATAAAGTTTCCAAGAGAAAATTTTGGTGTATATTTTCTTTATTGATATCGAGTCTTACATTATTTGAAAACCTTCTTTCCAGATGTCATAGGGTTCTTTGAAGCATTTGGTGATTTGGAAGATCAACAAAGAGAGTTTGAGACTTTCAAATGACTGAACCTGACTGTTGCAGATAAAGAGTAATGTCCATACCATGTCATTTAATTTTCCACTATTATTATATTCACTACAACACTCCATAAATTCCTTCCATGCATACATATAGCAAGGCGCTTATCGCATTGATAAAGTATATGCAATAGCTGATATAAAAGAAATTAGATTGAAAACCGGTGGACTTTTTATGCAGTGATGTTACTATCAATGTAGTACTATTTCAAAACTCAGCAACAAACACATTTAACAACCTCAACACTAAAATGGAGCCACCGATTGTAGTTGTTATCAGGTTTGCAAAGCTAAAAAAAAGGGTAAAAACTTGAGTCAGCTATAGAAGATCAATGTACAAATTCTCTTGGACGTAACAATTATTTTCATTTGATAGCATACGGCCATATTACTAATGTCTTGGAAGCAACAAGAGTTTTGCTCAATCCAAAAATCCCTGAGGTTAGGAGACTATTGGATAGGTGAGCATCGTTTTCAGAATCAAGCAACAATAATTATATTTGACACTTGTAAGCTTTAGGCATCTTGCTTATTTGTCCAATTCGATGTCATGAGCAGCTTGAACGAGAACCCACGCGCTAATCAAAGTTTCTACCACGTCAGCAACATTGTGAAACCCAATGTCAACAACGAGGACATGTTGTCATTTTCAACCAGGATACCCCTTGGTGATTTATGCAATATTATAGATCTAGGGCTTGTTAAATTAAATTATTAAATTAAAATTATTTGGTTTGTTAAAGATGTGAGTCTCCGAATCAATGAAATGTGAAAGGACCAGGAAAATTTCATTAAAGTCCCCTTTTATGGGATTATGATAGGAATCAGTTTTAAATTCTAATATGCCTTTTATGGGATTGTGATAGGAATCAGTTTTAAATCCTAATATTAATCAATTTAACTGTGTCCGTTTTTGAAAATGGTTTGCTGCATTTGGAGCTGGGTTATCTCACACCGTTAAATGAATTTAGGCAGCAAAGGGAGATCAGTAGGTGTAGTTAACAGAATTGGCTGAATCATCACCGTTACTACACACTATCTATAGATATAATAGATTCATATTTATGTAAAAAATGATAAACCCTTATGGGCATAATAAAAATTAATAAAATAATTAATCAGCTAAACACTAAATAAATTAAGATTCGTTGACACGTGTAGGATCTTGTCTATATAAAGGACGCGTCTAGGCATGATCGTTATCCACAATCGTCTCAAAGCAAAGACCAAATGAAGCAGAATTCAACCATGGCGAAACCTGCAGTAACTGCATGCCAAAGTAACAACAACAGCCCGAAACAGCAGTATACGGCCGAGGAGGCGCTCTCTGAATCTGAGATAAACGCCGTAATGCAACTCGTTCAACTCAGCGGCGCCGATCCTCATCATTCCGACCATCATCAGGCAGATGAAAACAGCTTCTCCTTCTTCAGCTTCAACAAAGCATCAGTTAATGTAATAGCATCTTCCTCTTACTCCTTGTTGCCACCACCACCGCTGCCGGTGGCTGCCGCCTCAGTATTAGCAGAAGAAGATCATCATGATGGTGGTGGTGGTGGTCGGAGGAATTTAGTAGAGTGAAGGAAGAACAAGAGGTACAGATCCATTGCAGATTTATATAGGGTTACGGACTAGATCGTTGAAGAAGAAGATGAAGAAGGAGATGCTGATCAGAAACGACGATGGAAGGTTCAAATTTCTTGAAGAAACTGATTGAAGGTGAAGCAGTTGATTCATACGGACTTGGATCAGCACACAACAGTACATGTGAGTATATTAGATGTGAGTTTTTGTGAAGATCCATCTCTTGCTTTTAATTTGCCTCTTCCAAACTGACATTTCATTACAATAATAATCTTTCTTAGTCGTTATTAGCCTAATTTGAGGAGCTTAATTAATTGTACTCAGAATTGCTTGGTTTGAATTTGAAGATTATACTGATCACTTGTTGTTGAAAACTTTCTTGGGCTTTCACAGAACCATAATTTTGATGATTTTTTTATGCCGGCAATTTTGATGGGTTTTAATGTGAAACTAAACCGCCTATTATTATATCACATGTTTGTGATATGCATACAAATTCACAATGACTGTGAAATGCATATATAAATCATATTAGAATAAAATTCTGCAAGCGAAATCTTGTTTAAGTTTGAACTGTAGGATCTGCAGGAAACTTCTATATAGAGGCTGGCCACATTGTTCCTTCAATTTGAACCTTATGAGGGAGTACCTTTTGGTTTTCATTATTAATGGTTTTTTATTACCTGTTGAAGGAGAAAAACTAATTAAGGCATGACTTGGATATTTAGACCAGATCAACAAATATAATGCACTACTCTTGTTATTTGTTTGAGCTAGCTGATGAATATTCTGAAAATCCAACACTAGTTCAAGTTTGAACTACATACCTCTAATTACAGTCATATTTTTGGTATACGACGTTGTATGATATTCAATCGACGCATGAATAATTATATTCACATGATAAAAGAAAGTAAAATTCAATTATCCCAAACTCTCATCAGTACGCATTAAACCAAATGATCAATTTACTCGCTTGCAGGTACGTAGGGTGATATTCAATTTGTGTATGATTCATTAGCCGAGCATTTTATTTCCTATTTTATTTAATTCTTTACTTTTAAATGATATTGTTAACACTTAAGGTTCAAAAATAAATATACCTTTTCCGGTCTTAAATATAAGACAGAGTTGATTTTTTTTGGAGAGATTAATGAAGCTAAATAAGTTACTTAATTATATAATATGTTGTGCATCATTGAATTATATATCAGTTTATAAGTTAAACAAAATGGTTTTAAAAAATAAATGATAAATATAAATATTTTAAAATAACGAGTGAAAATCAGAATTAATAGAAAACTGTGAGGTGGTTTGCTAAAAAGAAAAAACAAAAGAAGACTGTGAGGTGGGTCTTATAATTATAAGCAGAAAGGTAGCATATATACTACAGTTAATTAGAGTCAATAGCATATATACTACAGTTAATTAGAGTCAATGTACATGCAACATGTATACACCCTCACAGTATAATAACTCAATTCTCAGGCTCAACAACACATTGTGTCTCAAACCAAAAAACACAGTTTAATTTAGAGAGGTTCATATATAAATATATATAGATCAATACATGCTAATGCTTTCCGAAATCATGTTTTATACCTAGAAGTAGCCTTTTCCTTCTTGTTTTAGCTTTTGTTTTTATTTGTTACGATAGACCTACAAGCTTAATTTTAATCTGGGAACCCAGAAGTTTCATTTTATTAAAGGGAGAAGATATTCGTTTCTTTAGCTCTCTCTCTCTCTCTCTATATATATATATAGAGAGAGAGAGAGCTATATATATATATATATATGATATCAACAACTTAGCAGCATTCTAATTAATATCTTTTTTTCTTTTATATTTTTGGTGTATAGTACAGTAAACTAGTTATCCAAAATTTTCAAGGTTGATCAGCATATTCAACAGCTGCTGTGTGTGTGTGTGTGTATGAAAAGATCAATATTGGGAGATGAATGAAAAAATTAATGAATATATATAGAAGAAACAACCAGAGATGTTTTGTTCCTATGAGAGATCGAGAGGTATAATGCGATGATATTCAAAACTTAGTTACGGATCATGAGAGAGATTCAATAAATAATTTGTATATATACTCTTCAATAACATTGAAGTTTACATATTGAGAGGTATAACTTTCTCATTTTTAGTTTTAGTGCAAGCAAAAGTAGGGAGGAAAATTAAGTTAATTAAAAATTGTCCTTTAAACAAAGAGATCTAGAGAGGGAGAGAGAGAATTAGAGAAACTAATTCAACTCAATCCCTATATGGTATTAAAATCCGTCAGACACTTGTCTGGTACGGTTGATGGGAAGTCCAAAGGGATTTTTGACCCAGAGCAAACTGTTATAAATCAGTATGACTCGGCCATGACCCGGGTAAACCGCCGGGTTGGACGGGTTACCTGGGGCACTTCATTTTGGTCAAAAAAGGCCGGAATTAGAGAAAGAAGAAAAAAGTTCACCGGATCGGAGAAAGAAAGAAGAAGAAAAGAGAGAGAAGGAAAATATGATATGAGATGCCAAAAGCACTTACTATAGAAGAGAACTCCTAAGAAATCATTGTAAAAGATGAAATGATAAATTCAAACTGTACCGAAGGAAAAGAAAAGACGGCCTTAAGCCCCTAGCATTTCCTCAAGCCTTTTCTCTGACATAAAGTGTGACCTGATAGCTTATTTCTCCCCGTCTATAATATAGATCACTTAAATTACATCTCAAAAAATAAAAAATTATAATTAAGTTATTTAATATATTCTAAAATATATAAAAAAATTCACTTCTATAGTTCTACCTTTTTTTTTTTTGCCAATCACTTCTACCCTTCTTGAGAAATATGTTTAGTTGTATTGTAAATGTTATTTTAGAGAGAGGGGTTATATTAAGTGAACAAAGTTAGAAAGTGAGTATTAATTGTAGGGATAAAATAGATAAAAAGAGCATTAATTAAATTAGAGATGACTTATATTATGAATCATATCTCCTTTTTAAAAACATTCTATATTATGGACAGGTGAGAGTACTACTATTTGCACCGTTTTTTGGTCCCCCCAGCTTGCTGGTGACCGTCTGATGTCCTTATCCACTTGGGAATAAAAAAATAATTACATTGTATATTCTCTTAGCAGCTTATCACTCCATGAGTGAGTCTATGTATTTATTTGTGTGTGTATAAAATTAGTAGAAAAGGATGAAAGACAAACTTGTGGGGTTCTGTTATCACAATAATATATGTCTATTTAAATATAAATTTAAAGAATAATTTTTACAATTTACGAAGTAAGTATTTAAGAAGAGTTTTGTTTTTGCTTATGGAAAAAGATTTCTAAAACCACAGTTTTTTGATTTCCCAAACATGCGTTTAGAGAAAAACACTGACATTAATCTCATCAGGGGCTATGATGTGAAGAATTCAATCACTCATGGGCCTGAGACTTCATAGTTCTTTGGATCTGGCCCATAGTATGGCCTATTCGTAGAGAACACTATTATTTCATTTTATTTTGCCAGAAGAACACAATTTTATTTACTGATAGGCTAGTTGTAAAAACACGGGGGATGCATTTAATGTTAAAATGTTACCCTCTTAAAGAAATATAATGTCTTAGTTGTCATGATTATAAAAAAAATGGATATATTTGTATGGAATTTAAATAAATATGTGCCAGATTCAAGACTCAGGTCAAAAGAAAATGATAATCTGAACTAGTTATGAAAGATATGATCAATTTGTTGGAAACTTTATATTTTAGGTTACTATTGGTATTAGTAATAATCTGAACACAAGCTAATAACAGGATTATTAAGGCCTTTAATGATAGTGTTGTAACTGGCTTGGGGTATTTGTTTGTGTTTTTTCTTCTTCTCATGGCAGGGAGGCTAGTTCCTTTGTTGATCGGGGATCTTAATGGCTAAATTTTAGATGGTCAATTATGGATTATCAGCTCTAGGTCAGATAGGCAAGTGCTGGGGCAGTGTGTATGTGAACATTATTTATTACCAAGTTGGAGATGTGATTCTCTTTGTGAGAATATAATAGTCTTCTCTCAAGAAAATTTATCAGGAATCATTCTTACAGGTAGATTCCCAGCAAACACATTTAGTAGCCATTTAGGTTGCTAAAACTTTAATGGATGGGTCTTACCCTTTGGATTGGGTACTTCGGCCTATGTCATAGATGCAGCATGAAGTTTCTTTTGATTTGGCTTTAGGTTCTAGCTATATTGAAGTCATTTTGGGTGTTTGTGGCTTTAGATATGCTTTATGTTATTTTGTCCTTTATTTTGTTGGCTGTTTTGTTTCTAGTGTCTAAGACATTGTAATTTCTTTATGCTTTTAATATAATCTTTTCTTTGTTGGGAAAAAAAAAGATCAGATCGTTGGCCAAAAAAAAAAAAAATCAGAACAGATCATTCAATTAATTAAATATATAAAATAAGTAAACTTGTGGCCATGGGGCTTGTGCAGAATTTATTTAACCATTATAATAACCATGAAATTTAGAATTTGAAAAATGTTATAAATTAAAATTATTATTTTATTTATCTCATGTTTGTTAAGGAAATATTCTATCATTATTATTAGATCAATTAGCATAATTAGAAGGATTAATTGACTATTACGATCCTTTCAATAGGAGCAATTAATACCTAGGCTCCTCACTTTTTGTATAGATATTGTACCTTCATGTGAATAGAAATACACACAATTCAAATACTTTTCTTTCTTGGTATCAGAGCTTAATTGATCTCTGAAATTTGTTTTTCCGCTGCGCATTGTTCATTACCGTCAACACTGGTTGTGTACTGTTCAGCGACTGCTGTTTTGACACTATTCGATACTGTGCATCACTGTTTCAGTACTGTTCCGCACTGTTTGATATTGTTTCATACTGTTTGGTACTGTTTCACATTGTTTCAGGTATTGTTTGAAACTGTTCATTTTGTTGTGACCTAATTTGGAGATTTTCTTGTCGATTGGACTTATATATTGTTGTTATTCGCCTCTGGATTAAATGGCTAACTCTAAGATTCCTGAAATGTTACCTATTTCTGCTAAGATCAATTTCTCACAATTAAATTGAACTAATTATAGTGATTAGAGCACCACTGTTAAGATATATATTATGGGTATTGAGAAAGAAGGACATTTAACTGATGACCCTTAGTGACAAAAACAAACTAGTTGCTTGGAAACGGGCTAATGCTAGAATCTTGTTTCAAATCAGAAATTCTATTGAATCCCGAATCTATCTTTGGTGAGCCACTGCACTATTGTTAAGGAAATAATGAATTATCTCAAATTTATATTCTCTGGTAAAGGAAGCTCACTTGAATTCACAAAGTTTGTAAAGGTTTTTATCGCTCTCAACAGCAGGGTCGTCCGTTGAAGGACTTGTTTTTTGGATTGTAAACGGTTTTATGAGGAAATGAAAGTCCTTATGTCTCTACAAGAAGATCTTGAGACTCGCATTAAGAATCTAGAACTACAGGCCATCATTGGTTTTCTCGAAGCCCTGATCCCTCTTATGAGACCATCTGCTCTCAAATCCTGTCTAGTCAGGAGCTCCCATCCCTAGAAGATGTGTTTGCATGAGTCCTTCACTCTGATGGTGTGACCCATCCATCTGTGGATCCCAATGCGAGTGCTTTAGCCAATCGGGGTCCCTTTACAATAGGAATTCTGGCTCTGAACAGGGTTCCAGTGCCCCGAACATGACTTTTGGCGATATTATTTGTCATTATTATAAGGAACCTAGCCATATCAAGAAAAATTGTCGAAAGTTGTAGACTAAACAACAACATGATCAGCAACGTAGTTCTGCTCACATTACCCAAACCTCTGATCCGTCTACCCATGGTTTACCATCAGCCACGACCTTATTTACAGGTACTCTGCCCTCTGGTCTTGCTACCACTTCCTTGAAGTGGGTCATTGATTCTGGTGCTACCGACCACATGACAGGTAACCATCGTTTATTTTTGTCGTATGCCGCCTATGCTAACCCATCTTTTATCTTCATTGCCAATGGTTCCTCCGTTTGTGTAGGTGGATCAGGCACTATTAACCCCACCCCCTCTATTTCATTATCTTTTGTTCTTGATATTCCCAATCTCACCTTTAATCTATCTCCTTGTAAACTGACTCGTCATTTGAACTGTTTCATCTCATTATTTCCTGACTATTGTTTGATCCAGGATCTGTCAATGAAGCATATTATTGGTAAAGGCTATGAATCTAGTGGACACTACATTTTGGATAATCAGGTGTCATGTTCCGTTGCATGTTCTGGTGGGTCGTCTCCCTTTAAAGTTAATTGTCGTCTAGGTCATGTGTCAATTTCGTCTCTAAAGAGGTTGTATCCTCAATTTTCTGCTGTGTCTACTTTGGATTGTGAGTCGTGTCAGTTTGCCAAACATCATCGTGTTCATTTGGCACCTCGAGTCAATAAACGGGCTGCGTCCCCCTTTGCGTTAGTACATTCTGATGTTTAGGGTCCTTGTTCAGTTTTATTTCAAACTGGTTATTGATATATCCCGATTTTATCATAATATTGAATATCATATTTAGGGATTTTATCATTAATTTTTGGGTTAAATAACATTTATTATGATTAAATTGAATTAAAGATGATTGTGTGAAAATAAATCTTAAAAACATATATTTGTTATAATCTTGTAATTACTTTTTAAAATTTGAATTTTGAATAAAGATATTACAAGATATTGATCTAAATTGTAGGTCACATTGGAAAAGGAGGAGCTGAGGGACCAAAAAGTAAAGATTTTTAAGGACTGAAGCAGAAAATAAGATTCTATGTGTGGCTCCAAGAGAATTCTGACAGGAAAAGGGCATTTTCTGTAATATTAGCTGTCACTTTCAGGAGGAAAGATATCAGAAACAATTACAGAAAAGGACCCCGGAATTAAACAATACCAGTTGGATCCCAAAATACGCACATCACCGTGAAACTGATTCATTTGGCCATCAGAGGAAATTACAGAAGAGTACCCTGAATTTCCAAAACTCCAGTTTGGTCCCAATATCCGAGAATCAGCGCCTTTTAACCTCTGGAACTGATTTTTTTTCCACGGATTCTCATACAGGATATTTAGAAAAATCAGATCTAAATATAATCCTCAGAAGATTTTATCCTTTGAGAAATTTGACCTAGATTCAAATAGAAAAGGAAATTAATAAAGGGGATCGAAAAGGGGAGGGACGCGCACAGCCACAGCGAACTACAACAGCGGCAGATCTGAAGGAGAGCACAGAGGAGACTCACGCACGCGCAGAGGAGTGAGCCAGCCGCAGCACCACAGACGCAAACGGAGACACCACAGACACGAACAGCAGGCAGAGACGAGACTCACAGGCACGAGCACACAGCGTGGACGAAATTGAGAGACGAGATCAGAGGAGCAGCCGCAGACGAGAATCGCTACCTACACCAGCACTACCGTCGATTCTTCAACAGCGTCTCCTCCTTCTCTAATCTTTTCTTTCCATCTTAATTTATGGGTTCTTGGTGGCTGCAACTCCTTGAAGCGGTGATGAATTTGATGATGAGAGGCTAAATTCCTTCTTGCTTCTTGGAGATGGAAGATTGGTTTGAGCTCCAGAGACACATTCAGGGGAGTTAATTGTTTTAATCTTTTTATTTAATTATGTAACGAATTTCCTGAGTTAGGATTTTATGTTATATGGTTAATTTACTGAGATTGCGAGTTGTTTATCTTAGTATTGATTGAATAATTGTGATTTAGATTGGTTTATGTGGTTTGAGATTTAAATTTCTATATTTCCTTTTGGTTTAATGTGGTTGTTTATTCTTTCATAGTTTGAATGAATATTATGACTGCTTAGATCTTGTTTGAATATTTCAGTTGAATGTTCATTGTATAGAGGAACAAGTTGCATGAATCCAATCCCTAATTGCACACTAAGTGGTATTTAATAGTGTATTAAGAGGTAATTATCTAGCTAGAGTTCTAGGGGTAATCACCAATTAATATACTAGACTTAACGAATTGTTAAGGTTTAATTTTTGACTTAGTGAGTGGTTTAACTCCCAATTCAATTTGAGCAAGGATAACCTATATTCCATTTTTCCAAGAAGCATTTATCATTAATTTGTTTAAATCACAATTTCATTATTTCAACAATTTCTCAAAAACCCAAAAAAATAGTAGTCTAGGTTATTTTCAATTATTAAAAAGAAAAAAAAATCAATTTAAAACCCATCTTAATATTTTTGTCACTTAGTTTAGCTTAGGAATTAAATAAAAGGCTCCTCAAGAGAATACGACCCGAGTTGTGCCCTTCACTGCATAATTTGGTTTATTTTGATTTAACGTGAGGCGACTAAAGGCTTTAAATCAATGGCGCCGTTGCCGGGGAGTCAATTTATTTGACTCCTTGTTTAACTAAGTGTCAATTTTTTTTTAAAAAAAAAATTCTTTGGGTTAATCTTTTGTGTGCCTTTTAGTTAGTTAGTTAGTTAGTTATAGTTTCTTGCATTCATTCATCATATAGGTTTTAGATTGCATTTGCATCACATATCATACATTTTGCATATTGTGGTTGAATTTTGTGTGCATGCCCCGAGGTAAAAAAGTTGTACCTAGTGATCTTGATCTTGACATAACTTTAAAACAGCTTAGGGAACAACTGAAAAAGAATAAAGCAAAAGGAACAAGGGGTATTAGTAAAAATCCCTTAGGACATCACATATCTGCTGAACCTAGTGCTTTTAGGGAACTTCATTCTGAAATAGGTGATCAATTTACTCAAACTTTAGATATGGAACGCCATAATGAGGATGAAGAGGAAAATAATGGTATTCCACATAGAAGAGGTGAGGATGAAGGAGAAAATAATGGGGTTCCACATAGAAGAACAATTAGGGAAGTCACCACTTCTGGTATTGATTTAAATCATCTTGCTAATGCTGGACCTAACATGAATGCTGATTTTGAGATTAAAGGTTTATTGATCAATTCACTACCTAAGTTTCATGGTTTGTCTGCAGAGGATCCATATCTACATCTAAGGGAGCTCTACTTGAATTGTTCGAGTATGAAGCCAGTTGGAGCTTCTGTGGAAGACGTCATGTGGAAAGTCTTTTACCACTCATTGGAAGGCAAGGCAAAGGAATGGTACATGAGCTTACCAAGACATGTAGCTGATGCATATCAAAGTTGGCAAAACTTGCAAAAAGCTTTTCTTGAGAAGTACTTTCCTGCATCTCAAACTTCTGCTATGAGAAAGGAGATCAATTCAATCCTCCAAGATCCAGATGAGACTTTGTATGAGTATTGGAACCATTTTCAAGATCTTTTGGCTCGGTGCCCACATCACCAGATTCCTGATGAGCAGCTGGCTCAAACTTTCTATAACGGTTTGAAAGAGAAAGATCAAGACAAGATTGACGCAGCCGCTGGTGGTGCTATCATTGATTTCACTGCTCCTGAAGCTTGGGGATTGATCAAGAAGATGGCCCTAGCTAAGCAAACCTATGGGGAACCAAGAAGGAATTCTAGAGGAGTTTATCATGTTAACTCTTCACCTCTACACATTCCTCAGCTTGACACCTTCACCGCTCAAATTTCTGCTTTGATGACAAAGTTAGATCGAATTGCTTCTAAACCATCCATTCAAGAAGAAGTAAATTCAGTAGGCAAGGAATTGACAGCCCCAAGTTGTGATCTTTGTAGCTCATCTATGCACATCTCTTGCAATTGTCCATCTCGTTATGAACAGGCCTCTGCCATGTATCAAGGGCGCCCTAACAATCCCAAATGGGACCCCTACTCAAATACATATAATGAAGGGTGAAGGCAAAATCCTAAATTTAGTTGGAGAGACAATGATAATAGAAGACAAAATCTTTTTCAACAAGGAAATATTGGAGCTGGTATCTCTTCTAACCAGTTTCAAGAATCTTCAAAGATGGTCATTCTACTCCAAGATAACACGCTTTCCCAACCAAAGAGTGATGAGACCAACCAACTGTTGAAGAGTATGGCTGCTCAACTTACTAATATGGACAATCGGATGAAGGAAGATAAGGCTTTAAATGATAGTCAATTCTCCTCTATTGCCACAATCCTACAGCAAATGCAAGGTGATAGAGCAAGTAACAACAACCAAATGGCAAATATATGCAAGAAGTTGGAAGAGTTAGAAATGAAGAATAACACGGTGCAATCTCACTTGACTCAAGTCTCCAACACTCTTAATGACTTGCAAGCTAAGAATGGAAGTGGTCTACCTTCTACCACTGTGATCAATCCTAAATCTATCAATGCCATTGAGTTAAGAAGTGGCAAGATAGTGCATTTCCCAGGAAATAGTAAAGACCGTGTGGATGAAGAGATAGAAGCTGAGAGTCCACCCTTAAGCCCTATGAAAGTAGGTGATTCTGAAAGCATCAAAGAGAAAGAGAACTTAGAGAAGAAGAATGGCAAGGAAATTGAGCAACCTCAAGTGGAGGAGCAACCACTTCTGGAAGAGGTCAATGAGAAAGCTCAATACACACATGAGAAGGGCGAATCAAGCATGCAAGGAGCCTTAATGCAAAATGGTAAGGAGGTAAAAATTTCTGATATTCCTTTTCCTAAAGCTTACCTTAGAAGTAAGAAATTGCATGATGATAAAACTGAAAAAGAAATGTTTGAGTTCTTTAGCAAGTTAGAAGTGAATATGCCTTTTCTCAAGATGATTAGAAGTATGCCTGCATATTGTAAGTTTCTTAAAGATCTTTGCACAAACAAGAGAAAATTCAGGCCTAATGAAAGAGTCCAATTGAGTTCTAATGTGTCAGCCATCTTTAAGCCCCAACTTCCCATTAAATACCAAGACCCTGGTGCCTATACTATTCCTTGTACGGTAGGACCTGTTAACATAACTGCTGCTTTGCTAGAGTTAGGGGCTGCAATTAATGTGATGCCTAAGTCTGTTTATACTGCTCTAGGAATCAAGGCTATTAAACCTACTAGTGTTGTGTTACAACTAGCTGATAGGTCAATTAGGCATCTAGATGGCATCTTAGAGGACATCTTAATCAAAGTTAAAGATCTTGTGTTCCCTGCTGACTTTTATGTTCTAGATGTGTCTAATGAATTAGCTTGTGATTCGACTCTCATTCTAGGCAGACCCTTCCTTAGAACAGCAAATACCATCATAGATATGAAGGAAGGTGCTATAACCATGGAGGTTGGGAATCATAAAATCTGTTTTAATATGTATGAGGCTATGAAACATCCTTATGAGGATTATTCCTTGTTAGGTGTTAATGCTATTGATTTGGCCATTGAGGATGCTAGAGATGATTATGAATTGAACTTGCATGATGATTATTGTTTCCATATGCATGCTGAACATGATTCTTTTGAGCTTGATGATGATATAGCTGCTTATGATGCATATTTTTCATCTCTCCCGTCTATACATTCCCTTTCTGATGCTTGTGTTAGTGACGTGACATGCCCTGATTTTGATATTAGTTGCAATCCTCCTGCTTCACCCGGTTACACATTTTCTTTTGATGATGCTAACCCCATTTTTGCAAGTGATTCTGTTTTGGAAAAAGGTTTGCTTCTTGAGTGTGCATATACTTATAATAAGGTGGAAGCTGAGAATGTAGCTGGAAGTGACTGTAATAGCTCTCTTGACCAGGAAGATGAAGAGGGTTTCCTTTTAGCTGTTTCACCATCTCATACATTTGAACCGAAACAGAAGCAACCTGTGTCTAAGAATAATGGGCTTAAAGAGACTTATTCTCTTCCCACTGCTCCTAAATCTATTATTTCTCCTCATACCTTAAAATACTTGCAGGATATTCTCTCTAGCTGTGATGCAGGTATGAAAAATGATAAATCCAAGTCTGTTGCTGCTATTAGTCAACCTCAAGTTGACTCAACACTTGGGAAGGTCAAGGAGCAAGAGAGGAATGCAAAGAAGCTTAATGCACACCAACCACCTGAGGTTACAAAGGGAAGTTCTCTTTACTCCCTTCAACTCCTTAAACTAATCCCTTCTACTGTTCAACCCCCCTCCCTTGAATTGAAACCTTTGCCTCCTAATCTTAAGTATGCATTCCTTGAGCATGATGATAAACTGCCTGTAATTATTTCTAATGCGTTGTCTTATGATGAAGAGGCTAGATTGCTTTGTGTGCTTAGGAAAAATAAGGGAGCCATTGGTTGGACATTAGCTGATATACCAGGGATTAATCCATCTATATGTACTCATAGAATTTTGTTGAATGAGGGTTCTAAACCTGTTAGACAATCCCAAAGGAGACTTAATCCATTGATCTTAGATGTTGTAAAGAAAGAGGTTACTAAGTTACTTAGTGCCTGGATTATATATCCTATTTCTGATAGTGAGTGGGTTAATCCTGTTCATGTGGTTCCAAAGAAGAGTGAGCTTACTGTTGTTAAGAATGAGCAAAATGAATTGATTCCCACTAGAGTACAAAATGCCTGGAGGGTGTGTATTGATTTTAGAAAACTAAATGATGCCACTAGGAAGGACCATTTCCCTCTACCCTTTATTGACCAAATGCTAGAGAGATTAGTGGGAAAGAGTAATTACTGCTTCTTAGATGGGTTTTCTGGGTACTTTCAAATCCCTATAGCTCCTGAGGATCAAGAGAAAACCACCTTTACTTGCCCTTTTGGCACTTTTGCTTATAGGAGGATGCCTTTCGGTCTTTGTAATGCCCCTGGTACTTTTCAACGTTGCATGATATCAATCTTTTATGATTTCCTTGAGCATTGCATGGATGTTTTTATGGATGACTTTACTGTTTATGGTGACTCATTTGATGCTTGCTTGTCTAGTCTTGATCATGTCTTAGCACGATGCATTGAGAAGAAACTTGTTTTGAATTATGAAAAATGTCATTTTATGGTCACTCAAGGCATAGTGCTTGGACATTTGATTTCTCAAAAAGGTATTGAAGTTGACAAGGCAAAAATTGAGGTGATTTCATCATTGCCCTACCCATCTTCACTTAAGGACCTTCGATCATTTTTAGGGCATGTTGGTTTCTACCGACGTTTTATAAAAGATTTCAGGAAAATTGTATTGCCTTTGTCAAAGTTACTACAAAAAGATGTGGATTTTATTTTTGATGACAAGTGCAAGCTAGCATTTGATGAGTTGAGATATAGATTAGTCACTCCTTCTATTTTGGCTCCTCCTAACTGGGACCTTGCATTTGAGCTGTCTTGTGATGCGTCTAATAGTGCTGTTGGAGCAATGCTTGGCCAAAGAGATAGTAAGGTCTCTAAGGTCATAGCTTATGCCTCCAAAACATTAGATAGTGCTCAGATTAATTACACAACTACTGAGAAAGAGTTGTTCGCCATTGTATTCGCCTTGGATAAATTTAGATCATATATAATCAACTCTAAAGTTGTTGTCTTCTCAGATCATGCAGCTGTCAGGTATTTGTTCAAAAAGCCACAGTCTAAGCCAAGACTGCTTCGCTGGGCTCTTCTTATGCAGGAATTTGATATTGAGATCAAGGATCGAGCTGGAGCAGAGAATCATGTAGCGGATCACCTCAGTCGGCTTCCTAATGATACAAGGGGAGTTGATTGTTCTGCTTTAGTTTGTGATGATTTTCCTGATATTGCTTTATGTGTTATGGAATTAAAAGAACCATGGTTTGCTGACTTGGTTAATTATTTAGTCTTAGGATTAATTCCTGCATATTTGTCTCCGTTTCAGGTACAGAAATTAAAGCGAGAAGCCCAATACTATGTCTGGGATGAACCACACCTGTGGAGAATGTGCAGCGATCAAATAATTCGAAGATGTCTACCTGAGGAAGAATTCCAATCCATCCTTTCTGCTTGCCATTCAATGATATGTGGTGGACACTTTAGTGCTAACAAGACCTCTAGGAAAGTGTTAGAGGCTGGGTTTTATTGGCCTACCCTGTTTAAGGATGCGTATTCATATTGTAAGGCATGTGATAAATGCCAACGGTTTGGGGGGTTAGGTAAGCGGCACGAGATGCCACAACAACCCATGCTCTTTTGTGAGATATTTGATGTATGGGGCATAGACTTCATGGGCCCTTTTCCACCATCATCTGGGTTTACTTACATCTTGTTAGCTGTAGATTACCTTTCTAGGTGGGTAGAAGCCATTCCTACTAGGAAAGATGACGCCCAAACAGTCTCCAAGTTTCTCAAGACTAACATCTTTTGTAGATTTGGAGTGCCAAGGGCTATAGTAAGTGATAGAGGTACCCATTTTTGTAATAGGGTTGTCAATAACCTATTTGCTAAACTTGGAGTTACCCACAAAACGTCCACTGCTTATCATCCACAGACGAATGTGCAAGCAGAAACATCCAACCGAGAGGTCAAGCAGATTTTGGAAAAGATTGTCAAGCCTTCAAGGAAAGATTGGAGCTCAAGGTTGGAAGAAGCACTATGGGCATACAGAACTGCATTCAAGACACCAATAGGGATGTCTCCTTACCGGCTTATCTATGGAAAAGCATGTCACATTCCGGTAGAGTTGGAGCATAAGACTTATTGGGCAGTGAAAACGTGCAATATGGATATGGAAGAATCCGGCTTAGAGAGGAAGCTGCAACTACAGGAATTGGAGGAGATGCGATTAGAAGCTTATGAAAGCTCCCGCATCTACAAGGAGAAAACCAAGCAGCTACATGACCAAAAGATTATGAGAAAACACTTCAAAGTTGGTGACAAGGTTCTACGCTTCAAAGCTCGATTTGCACTTAAACCTGGAAAACTTAACACCAGGTGGGAAGGACCATACATAGTCACCAAGGTGCATGATTTTGGAACAATAGAGCTTCTGGATGAGGTTAGCGGATCAGAATTCAAAGTCAATGGTCATCTCCTCAAGCTCTATCATGATAGCACCGAGCCGCCTTAAGGCCAGGTTGTCCCTTTCCTCTCTTAATCTCTTATATCATATATATAATTGCTTGTGAAATTTGTTGAACATGAATGCTTGAGATAAGTGTGGGGGATGGACATTCCCAGTAGTGATAGTAGGATTAGTAGTTTAGTTTTTAAGTTCAATAAAACCCCCTATGTTTCCTTGGATCTCTCATCATATGCCATCCTCATTCTCTCTTACATTCAAGATTAATTAGATTGTTGCATTGTATTCCTTGAATACATTGAGGACAATGTATTGAGTAAGTGTGGGGGAGAGTGTGTTTTGAAAAAACAAAAAAAACCGTACTTGAATTTTTCGTACTTGAATGTCTTGAAAAATGAAAGTTTGTCCAAAGTCATTAATACATTTGAGAGTTGAGCTTGATTATGGTTAATTGCAATGTTTTGATTAGTTATTGTTTTTAACTCTAGCATTGGAAATAGCTGAGTAAATGCGTTGTGGTTAGTTTGTTATACAATTTGGTGTTTTGGTAAGCATTTGAGAAAAACCCTTGTTGGAAGGTTATTTGAGCCTAAATCTTTTTTCTTTATATGTGTGCATGCTTTCTTAGCTTTTCATCTTCTAGAACTTGTCTCAACTCTGTGTCAAAGCTGTATTTACATTAATGTGATGGAAAGGATAGAGGCATTCGATTCTAAACCCTTTTGACCTAAACACAAGCCTTTCAAATCATCCATTGTTTACCCCTTTGAGCCATTCATTAAGTTGTTGTGTGCATGTATATCATTCACGTATCTTTGCATCCGATCTTGTTATAAGTAAATTGTCATCACTCCTAGTTTCTATGAATGTTGAATTGCCATACATATAGCTATTGAGGAAAAAGAAAAAAAAAGAAAAGGAAAAAAAAGGAAAAAATTGTGGAAAAAAATGCAAAAAAAAAAAATGAAACCAAAAAAAAAAAGAAAAAAAAAGAGCAAAAAAAAAAAACAAAGAAGAGAAAGGAAAAAAAAAAAAAGAGAAAAGAAAAATCCTTCAAATAAGGCAATTCTAGGAAATCTCTATAAATGACAATATGCACTTCAAGTGGTAAATTGGATGCTAAGTGATGAGTTATTAGCTTATATACGTGCATGACACTTGTTTCTTTCTCAATTATTTCATGTGGCCTTCTTCATCATTACAACCCATGAAAGTCCTCTTGATTCATTACATTATTGTTATTAACGGTAGAGATGTTAGAGTTGTTACAAGCCTATGGTAAGGTGATAGTTAGGTGAGCTAGAGTGACATAACCCTAATGATAAGAGTTGAGCGTAAACACTAATATCCTAGAGAGTTCTCTTATGCTTATTTCAATTACATTTGATTGTGTAGTGGACTAATCCCTTTGCATTGCTTTGTACTATGACTTATGCTAGTTGTGGAGCTTAATTAATCGATTTATTGCTTTTCATTCCATGAGATAGCTCGTTTTTAAATTGTATTGATGTTCATCTTGGATGGCTTTAAATTGATAATATTTGTTCAGGAGTACAAAGGTTCAAGTGTGGGGGAATTTGATATATCCCGATTTTATCATAATATTGAATATCATATTTAGGGATTTTATCATTAATTTTTGGGTTAAATAACATTTATTATGATTAAATTGAATTAAAGATGATTGTGTGAAAATAAATCTTAAAAACATATATTTGTTATAATCTTGTAATTACTTTTTAAAATTTGAATTTTGAATAAAGATATTACAAGATATTGATCTAAATTGTAGGTCACATTGGAAAAGGAGGAGCTGAGGGACCAAAAAGTAAAGATTTTTAAGGACTGAAGCAGAAAATAAGATTCTATGTGTGGCTCCAAGAGAATTCTGACAGGAAAAGGGCATTTTCTGTAATATTAGCTGTCACTTTCAGGAGGAAAGATATCAGAAACAATTACAGAAAAGGACCCCGGAATTAAACAATACCAGTTGGATCCCAAAATACGCACATCACCGTGAAACTGATTCATTTGGCCATCAGAGGAAATTACAGAAGAGTACCCTGAATTTCCAAAACTCCAGTTTGGTCCCAATATCCGAGAATCAGCGCCTTTTAACCTCTGGAACTGATTTTTTTTCCACGGATTCTCATACAGGATATTTAGAAAAATCAGATCTAAATATAATCCTCAGAAGATTTTATCCTTTGAGAAATTTGACCTAGATTCAAATAGAAAAGGAAATTAATAAAGGGGATCGAAAAGGGGAGGGACGCGCACAGCCACAGCGAACTACAACAGCGGCAGATCTGAAGGAGAGCACAGAGGAGACTCACGCACGCGCAGAGGAGTGAGCCAGCCGCAGCACCACAGACGCAAACGGAGACACCACAGACACGAACAGCAGGCAGAGACGAGACTCACAGGCACGAGCACACAGCGTGGACGAAATTGAGAGACGAGATCAGAGGAGCAGCCGCAGACGAGAATCGCTACCTACACCAGCACTACCGTCGATTCTTCAACAGCGTCTCCTCCTTCTCTAATCTTTTCTTTCCATCTTAATTTATGGGTTCTTGGTGGCTGCAACTCCTTGAAGCGGTGATGAATTTGATGATGAGAGGCTAAATTCCTTCTTGCTTCTTGGAGATGGAAGATTGGTTTGAGCTCCAGAGACACATTCAGGGGAGTTAATTGTTTTAATCTTTTTATTTAATTATGTAACGAATTTCCTGAGTTAGGATTTTATGTTATATGGTTAATTTACTGAGATTGCGAGTTGTTTATCTTAGTATTGATTGAATAATTGTGATTTAGATTGGTTTATGTGGTTTGAGATTTAAATTTCTATATTTCCTTTTGGTTTAATGTGGTTGTTTATTCTTTCATAGTTTGAATGAATATTATGACTGCTTAGATCTTGTTTGAATATTTCAGTTGAATGTTCATTGTATAGAGGAACAAGTTGCATGAATCCAATCCCTAATTGCACACTAAGTGGTATTTAATAGTGTATTAAGAGGTAATTATCTAGCTAGAGTTCTAGGGGTAATCACCAATTAATATACTAGACTTAACGAGTTGTTAAGGTTTAATTTTTGACTTAGTGAGTGGTTTAACTCCCAATTCAATTTGAGCAAGGATAACCTATATTCCATTTTTTCAAGAAGCATTTATCATTAATTTGTTTAAATCACAATTTCATTATTTCAACAATTTCTCAAAAACCCAAAAAAAAAGTAGTATAGGTTATTTTCAATTATTAAAAAGAAAAAAAAAATCAATTTAAAACCCATCTTAATATTTTTGTCACTTAGTTTAGCTTAGGAATTAAATAAAAGGCTCCTCAAGAGAATACGACCCGAGTTGTGCCCTTCACTGCATAATTTGGTTTATTTTGATTTAACCTGAGGCGACTAAAGGCTTTAAATCAGTTATCGTTATTTTGTCACTTTTGTTGATAATTTTTCCAGGACAACTTGGCTTTATTTAATGAAACAGCTCTATAAATTGTTTACTCATTTTCAAAATTTTCGCGCTGAAATTCAAACTCAGTTCAATACTCCTGTCAAAATCCTTCAAACTGATAATGTGAAGGAATATTTTTCTGCCCCTTTTACTGATTACATGCATGCTATGATATTCTTCACCAATCCTCATATGTCGATACCCTTGCTTAAAATGGTGTTGTTGAAAGAAAGAATCGTCATCTTTAGAAACTGCTCGAGCTCTTATGTTTCATTCTAGTATTTCTACACTGTTTTAGGCTGATGCCGTATTTACTGCATGTTTTCTCATCAATTGCATGCCTTCGGCTATTCTCAGTGGTGACATTCCCTATTCTGTTTTGTTCCCCACCACTAAGCTCTTCCCTGTTGATTCAAAAATCTTTGGCTACATTTGTTTTATTCGGGATGTTCGTCCGAGTGTTAGTAAACTCTATCCCAAGTCTTTAAAGTGTGTCTTCCTTGGTTATTCTCGCGTTCAGAAAGATTATCGGTGTTACGCTCCTGATATTCGTCGTTATCTTGTGTCCACTGATGTCACCTTCCATGAGTCCTCTTCTTTCTTCAAGTCTTCTATCTTATTTGAGTTTCCCTCGGTCATTGATACGACGGATGATTTCTTGGTTTATCTTGTCCTACCAGTTCAGGCTGCTATTCCGATTCTTGATATCATCACTGAGATTGATCTAGCCAATTTTGTGCCTCTGTCAGTAGATGCTTTGCAGTCGGATTCTGTTATTGTGACCCTAGACCCTCCCATTCCTGCCCTTGATACAGTTATGCCTAATTTTGCCATTGACCCGTCCAATGACCTCCCTATTACCCTCAGGAAAGGTATCCGCCCCCATTGTCCTCCCAAATGCTATGTTGATTACACGTATTCTATATCAAACTTTGTGTCTTACCAACAATTGTCCCCTATTTCCTCTTCCCTTGTGGCCACCCTTGATTCCATTACCACCCTTATCACCCTTCACTAAGCCTTAGCCCATCCTGGTTGGCGTACTGCAATAGAATAAGAAATGATGGCTCTTGAAAAGGCTGGTATCTGGACTCCTGTTGATCTGCTTTGTGGAAAGAAGGCCATTGGGTGTACATGAGTATTTGTAGTTAAGACTAAGGCTGATGGTTCCTTGGAACGGATAAAAGCTAGGCTTGTTGCCAAAGGGTATGTTCAAACTTATGGCATTAATCTCCCTGGTCACTAAACTCACTTTCGTTCATCTTCTTGTCTCTCTAGCTGCCATCTATCATTAGGATTTGCATCAGTTGGATATTAAGAATGCTTTTTTGAATGGTGACCTTCTTGAAGAAATTTATATGAAGCAACCTCCTGGTTTTGTTGCTCAGGGGGAGTGTGGGAAAATTCTGCTATCTCAGAAAATTGTTGTACAGTTTGAAACAAAGTCCACATGCCTGGTTAGATAGATTTTATAATGTGGTTCAGAAGTTCGGATTGAGCCAAAGCAAAAGCGATCATTCTGTGTTCTATCAGAAGACTGATGCAAGTATGATTCTTCTTGTTATATATGTTGATGACATTATGATTACATGGAGTAACACTTCTGAAATTTTAGAGCTTAAAGTCTTTTTCTTGTAGTTTACTTGAAAAAGTAGTTTACTTGCTCAGGCTTTTTCATTCTTCTACTCTATTTGTCAAACTCAACACGTTACAATATGCATTCAACAATATTACCTCGGTGCTTAATATAAGATTCAGTTAACTTTTATGGAGAGATTAAGAAAGCTGAATAAATAATTTTATGGTATTTATATTTATCATTTTTATACCAAACTAATTTGTCTAACTTATAAAATAATGTATAATCTAATAATGTATAACATATGCTATTATTAAGTTATTTATTTAGTTTTCTTAATCTGTCAAAAAAAAGTCAATTGACTCTTGTATTAAGGAGGGAAGGGAGTCCGGAGTACTATATTCTACACTTTGGCCAAAAAACTCTTCAACAAAAAAAAAACCAACGGAAAATATTATCAATACATATTTATGTAAAAAAATGATAAACCCTTACAGACATAATAAAAATTAATAAAATAATTAATGGGAAAATTATATTTAGGTCTCGGATAAGAGAAAATATGAAAAAAATGGTCATTTAAAATCTTAAAATTGTATTTAAATCCCATGTGGCTTTTTTACAATAAATTCCAATTTCACTAACAAGTACATGGGTGTTCATTGACAAGATATATGTGCGTTTACATTAATAAGTCTATGAGTGTTTGACAATTGTAAACTATTGCAAAAAACAATCTCATGGGACTTAAATGTAATTTTAAAATTTTAAAGGACCATTTTATCATATTTTCTCTTATCCAGGACTAAATGCAATTTTCCCTTAATTAATAAGCTAAACACTAAATAAATTAAGAATCGTCGACACGTGTAGGATCTCGCCAATATGGAGGACGCGTCTGGGCATGATCGTTATTCACAATCGTCTCAAAGCAAAAACCAAATGAAGCAGAATTCAACCATGGCGAAACCTGCAGTAGCTGCATGCCAAAGTGACAACAACAGCCGGGAACAGCCGTATACGGCGCCGGAGGAGGCGCTCTCTGAATCGGAGATAAACGCCGTAAAGCAACTCGTTCAACTCAGCGGCGCCGATTCTCATCATTCCGACCATCATAGAGATCATCATCATCATCAGGAAGATGATAACGGCTTCTCCTTCTTCAGCTTCAACAAAGCATCAGTTAATGTAATAGCATCTTCCTCTTACTCCTCGTTGCCACCGCCGGTGGCTGCTGCCGCAGTATTAGCAAGAAGAAGATCATCATGATGGTGGTGGTGGTGGTCGGAGGAATTTTGGAGAGAGAAGGAAGAACAAGAGGTACAGATCCATTATAGAGTTATATAGGGTTACGGACGAGATCGTTGAAGAAGATGTAGAAGGAGATGCTGATCAGAAATAACCGAAATTTCTGTAAGAAACTGATTGAAGGTAAACCAATTGATTGATTCATATGGACTTGGATGAGCACACAGTACATGTGAGTTTTGTGAAGATCGATAATCTCTTGCTTTTTACTTGTCTCTTCGAAACTAACATTTCATTACAAGAATCTTTCTCAGTCCTTAATTATTAACTTGATCTAATATTTGAGGAGCTTAATTATTTGTATTCAGAATTGCTTGGTTTGAATTTGAAGATTATACTCATCAACTTCTTCTATTTATCATATATCTTTGGCTTGAGTTGAAATCAAACCAGCGTGCGTGCGTGCTGTTCAAAACTTTTCTTCGGCTTTCACCGAAACCATATATAATTTTGATGGGTTTTAGCGTGAAACTGATTAAACATCCTCTTATCATGTTTGTGATATACATACTATACAAATTCACAATGACTGTGAAATGAATATATATCGTCATATTTGAATTCTGTGAGAGAAAACTAATTGAAGGAGAGAAACTAATTAAGGCATGACTCAGATTTATAGACCAGATCAACAAATATAATGCACTCTTGTTATTTGTTTGAGCTGGCTGATGATATATTCTGAAAATCCAACACTACTTCAAGTTTGAACTACATACTTCTAAATACAGTCATATTTTTGGTTTACGACGTTGTATGATTTTCAAAGGACGCATGAATAATTATATTCACATGATAAAAGAAAATAAAATTCAATTCCCAAACTCTCATCGGTATGCAGTAAACCAAATATCAAGTTAACTCACTTGCAGGTGCGTACAGTGATATTCAATTTGTGTACAAGGGTTTATATTATGATTCATGAACGGAATATTTTATTTCCTTTTCTTTTTAATTCTTTACTTTTAAATGATATTTTTAACGTTTAAAGTTCAACTATATATGAATATATATATATATATATATATATATTTTAATGTATAACTGTGGAGAATGTGTAACAAAATATAGGATATTATAGGTTATTAATTAATCTGTTGTGTAGGTTAGTTTTCTTGTATAGGCGGTGTGGGCCTTAAGGCTCTTTAATGCTCATACACGTGCATATATAAATATAGGCCTAGGGACATAGTATTGTATAGATTCTACCCATATTGATTAATAAAGATTAATTTGTTTATGGGCTAACCGTTTTGTTAATCTGACTCACCTTTGATTTTCAATTTGGGCTCGTCTCTCCGTATCAAGAATCGACCAGTACGATATCAAGAAACAGTAAGAAATCGCGATGGGAGAACCTAAAGATGGAGCAAACTCGCTGGCGACCAATGTTGATTTCACACATGCATCCTTTGTTTTTACATCCGTCTGACACTTAAGGGGCATCGATCATGCCACTGATTCTCACGGGAAACGAGAATTATTCTATATGTGGAGCAAAGCTATGAAGATCGCACTCCGGGGCAAATTGAAGCTCGGATTTATCGACGGTTCTTGCATGAAAGAGACATATGGTAAGGCACTAGAGGGTCAGTGGGAGCGTTGCAACGCCGTTGTGTTGTCTTGGATCTTGAATTCGCTGTCCAGAGAACTTGCGAATGGTGTTGTCTACTAAAATGATGAGTATCTGGTCTGGGTCGATCTAAAGGAAAGGTTCAACAAAGTTACAGGATCTCATAACTTTGTTATGCATCGCAGGATCAATTCGTTGTAGCAAGGTGAGATGTCAATTGCTGCATATTATTCTAGATTAAAAGAGTTGTGGGAAGAACAGTCTTCCCTTGTTGCCGTAGGTCCTGCTTACAATTGTTGCAGGTGTGGGGCATCCAAAATTCAGGGTGATTTGGTATAACAACAAAAGTTACTTCAATTCTTAGTGGGTTTGTATGATACCTATCATGTTGCAAGAAGTCAGATACTTCTAATGTCTCTTCTCCCCGTTGTGAATCAAGCCTTCGCCATGGTTGTATAGGAAGAGGCTTAGAGGGCTCTTGCTGGCCCAGGCAAAATTGGACCAACCAAAGGTATAGCCATGGCAGCAAGGGATAGGGAGAGAAAGAGGAAGAGATAGAGGTGGCTCTCCTTTGGATTGTTCTCACTGTAAGAAGAGAGGACACACAAAAGATAATTGTTATCAACTCATAGGCTTACCCCCTGATTTCAAAGGACTGAAAGGAAGGCAAATTCAAGAGGGAGGAACCAATTAGCAGGCTATAGAGAGCATGAAAGACACAAAAAAGGCCATGAATTCGGTGAGTATGATCTCACCATCTCTCATACAATAGCAATATGACAGATTGCTTGAGCTCTTGAAGAAGGATGCCGAGGATAGAGCACATGCTCTAATAGGTACATGTTTGATTGACTCTTCTTCTCGTGGAATAGTATGCCTGACATGGGTTATGGATTTGGGAGTAATCACACATCTTGTTAGTGATTATCTTTATTCGACAATTAGAAAGCTTATACATAACCAATTAAAACCATTAAAATTCCAAATGAGGATAGGGTGCATGTGACTCACATAGGCATTGTTAAATTCTCTAATGGCATCACATTATATGGTGTTTTATATGAGCCTATGCTTAATTAATTTGATTTCTGTATCCAAATTGACTGAGGAACAATGATGTGTTGTGGCTTTTTTCCCTAATGTTTGCTTGATACAGGGCCTTCAGGGTGGTGAAGAGGACTAGTAAGTTGATTGAAGGACTATATGTGCTATAATGCACTCAGAATGATGTAGTAAATTTGGACAATGATTGTTCTAGAGAAAATAAACATGTGAATGTATCTTTGTCACATTGTAGACTTGGGCATGCGCTTGTTTCTGTATTGCGACATTTACATATATTGGATGATAAGATTGTTTGTTTGAATAAAAGTTATGATGTCTGTTTTTAGTATAAACAAACCAAACTTCCCTTTGCCCCCAGGTGCATTAAAACAAAGGTGATTCTTGAATTTTGCATATGGATGTATGGGGACTGTATAAGACCCCCACACATTCGGGTTTTAGATATTGAGCAACTTGGCTTGATTTAATGAGACAGAAATCTAACACGGCTGGACATATTCAAAACTTTATTACATATGTACAAAATCAATTTTCTACTAATGTTAGAAGAGTGCGTAGTTATAACGGTTCAGAATTTGTTAATAATGCCTTGGGAGATTTCTTTTTGAAAATGGGAATTCATCATGAAACATCATGTTTATATACACCGAAGGAGAAAATGGTATAGTTGAGAGGAAACATATAACTCTAATATAGGTTTCTAGGAGTTTAATGATTCAATTTCACATTCCTATAAAATATTAGGGGGGAGTGTGTGAAAGCTACAACTCATATAATCAATCGGCTTCCATCTAGAACTTTAAGATTTAAGACTCTTTATGAGCTTGTTCATAGCACCATGGCTGATTACTCTAACTTTACAGTTTTTGGATGTCTTGCATATGCAACAGATTTGACTAACACTGATAAGCTTCAACTGAAATCGATCCCTTATGTGTTTTTGGGATACCTAAGTAACCAAAAGGGTTTTATCCTATATAATCTTAAGAGTAAAGAACTGTTTGTGAGTATACCTGTCAGGTTTATTGAAGACATGTTTCCTTTTAAAGATGAGAAGAGTTATCAGGCGGGGGAGTGTGTAAAGTTGCTGCTAGTGATATATTTTAGTCAGATACTGAACCAGAACATCAACAAACTGAGAACAATAATGAGACAACAACACATAATGATACACCAGAAGGACAACATGACAGTGATAATGAGTTTGATGTGGTCAAGAAGTTGAGAAAAGCCAACCAAGGCCAGTTAGAGAGAGGAGACCTCCCATTTGGTCACAAGACTATGTATGTAGCATGATTTCACAAGACAACTTAGGTAGTTCTGCACCTTCATTAAATTAGAAGTTAAAGAGGCACAATAAGTATCCTATTGAGAACTATATATCATATGAGACTGTCTCTCCATCATATTTATGTTTTCTAGTCTTTATAGATTTTAGTGCTGAACCCATATCTTACAATGAAGCTATAAAGGATAGTAGATGGGTTAATGCAATGAAATTAGAGATAAGTGCCTTGGACGCTAATAATACTTGGGATGTTATATCTCTTCCCAAGGGTAAAAAGGCGATTCGTTGTAAATGCGTTTATAAGGTTAAGTATAATTCAGATGGTTCTATTGACAAATATAAAGCTACATTAGTAGCCAAGGGTTACACTCAATAAGAGGGGATAAATTTTCATGAAACATTTTCACCAATAATTAAGATGATAACTATTAGTGTTGTGATCAAAATGGCTACTGTGTTTGGATGGAATCTTTTCCAAATGGATGTACATAATGCCTTCTTACAGGGAGATTTAAATGAAGAAGCTTATATGTCTATGCCACAGGGATTTGAGAAAGCAGGGGATGGCATGGTATGCAGGCTTAAGAAGTCCTTCTGTGGACTTAAACAAGCTTCGCCTCAAAGGAACTATAAATTGACCATGGCCTTATTAAGTGGTGGATTTCATCAAAGTAGACATGATTACTCATTATTTATTAAAAGATATGATGATGTTTTTGTTCTAATTCTTATCTATGTAGATGATTTGCTTATCACAGGTAATTCGGAGAGTAAGATTGGTGAAGTAAAGGAGTTCCTTCACAGTTCAAAATCAAGGACTTGGGTGAGATGAAATACTTCTTAGGAATAGGGGTAGCTAGATCGCATAAGGGAATTATCCTTTCACAACGCAAATATGCTTTAAATCTTCTCTATGAGTGGATGCAAGCCAAATATGTCCAATGCAATAGCCAAATTTTAGGATGAGTGGATGCAAGCCTTTGTCTCTACCAATGAAGCCAAACTTGAGACTCTTGGCATTTGAAGAGGGTCGAGATCAAAAGGAGGATTTGTTGAGTAACCTAGAATGCTAACAGAAGTTGGTAGGAAGGCTTTTTTATCTAACAATCAGTCGCCCTGACATCTCCTTTCCTACGCAGGTTGTAAGTCAATTTATGCAAATGCCTACTAAGGCACACATGGCTATTGCATTGGACATTGGGACATACTTAAAGCGAAGTGTTGGTGCAGGGATACTCTTGTGTTCGAATGATAGTCTTACCTTATCATGCTTCTGTGATGCGGATTGGGGAGCTTGTGGAACAACAAGGTGTTTGGTCATAGATTATTTGCCCAAACTAGGAGACTTGCTCATAAAGTGGAAGAGTAAGAAGCAGGAGACTGTCTCACATTCCTCCACTGAAACAGAGTATAGATGTAATAACCCAAATTTTAGGATTGGAGGCTTAGGAATAAGCCTAAATTACTACTAATCCTTGGTTTAGCAGGTGTCCCAAATCTATTCTATAATATTTCTTATATCTTTAGGGCATTAAAGAAAATAAAATGGTGAATTTTGAGGAAAGTGATTATGCTTCCAGTGAAATTTCCTGCGAGTTAGTGAGCTTGTCATGAGGTTTTGGAAGACTTAATGATGAGAAATAATATTTTATAGAGTTATGCATTTTTTAAGTTTGTCCAGCGAAATTGATCATTTTCTAGAATAGCATGCAAAGATTAAAAATATGGGAATTTTGTGTTTCCATTTAGCAAAATTCTATATTTTTCCTTGAAACTAGACTCAATAAGAGTTTTATAGGCTTTGGAATCACCTCAAAACGATGTTTACAAATTTAGTTATGATTTTTCAAATTTTGGGTAGAAAATCTGCCAGAATTGACACTATTACGAAAATTGGAAAATAAAATGTGTTGGTAATTGTGGAATAAAGAAATATGAGGGAAAAATAATTATTTGGCTCATAAACATGCCAAGTGACATCATCTTAAACCAAACAATTAAATATGAATTTGTGAAAAGAGAGCACATGTGAAATTAGATTAAAATACTATTAAGTGTACATGTAGTTTAATGTTAATGTGAGAAGCCCAATTGGGTCATTAAAGGGGACCCTTATGCGTTTTTATGGGCCAACTTGAAGGGAGGAAATAGTTCTCATGCAATAGAAAGCTTATGATACAAATTAATGAAGAGATAAGGCCAAGCAAAAAGTGTCATAAAAATATAATTAAATAAATATATTTGTAAGAGAGAATGAGATATTAATAACTCCATCATCTCATCTTCCTATCCTCATTTACGATGGTATCATGGACAAGAGAAAGAGAAAGTGTCATATAGGATAAACTCAAGTACAAGTTGGTGTCATAAATTATAATTTTGGCATAAAGCTAATTGAGGAAAATATGAGAGGTATTTTAAAAACTCTTGCTTCATCTTTCCTATCCCATTTGGACGACAAGAGCAAGAAAGAGAGAGGGAGAGGAAGCTTAAGAAAACTTGGAGAAGGAGGAGCTCAAGGAAGGAGATCAAAGGTAAGGCTTGTCCTTTCAAGTGCCTAAGCCTTCCCACTTGTATAATCTCTCTTCTAACCTCTTATTCTCCATGGAAACCATTGTTTATCAAGCTAATCTCAAGGTTAAAGAGAGAGGAAGGTGACCCCTAGAGAGAGAAACTTCAAAAATCAAGAGGTAACTTCCAAAATCTCAAATCCTTTGGTGTATTGATGTGTTATTGTGATTCTTGGCTTGATTTGTGAATTGTTGTTGGATTTTGTAAATTTGGGAAGGGAAACCCTAAGGGGTTATGCTGCCCAAATTTAGTCTAATCATGGTTAGAATGTGATTAAGTAGTTAAATAAGTGATTAGAGGTATAAAGAATGTAGTTTATGGATTGAAATCAAGAAATTCTATTTTTCTCTAATTTTTACGGAATTTCTTCCATATCTGTCTTGGGATGTGTTTGGACTGGATTTTGGTGTTTTTGATGATTCCATTATGTTTAGAATGGAAAATTGTATAGGATTCATGTTGGGTATGAAGTGAGAAAAGCCATAGAAAGTGAAATGACAAAAAATAACCTTAAAATCCTTACTGCAAAGGGCAATTTCATCTTTTGGCAATGAATTTGGTAATTCTGAGTTCGGAAATAAATTCTTTGGGCGAGAATATGTCAGGATAGCCCATGTCAAAATTTTGGGAAAAATACAAACGGACCAGATATGACGGGGCGGGGCGCAGGCATTTTGGTTATTTTTCAATATAGACTCATATAACCCCCAGAAACACTATGGAAGTGTCTAAATTGTACATTTGACGTTTTAGGACTGAGTAGAGAGCCTGAGGGATTGGCACGCAAATCGAGGCACGTTATTCGAGGACTAGGTAAGGGCGATTAAGGTAGGGAACTTACCTCTTCTACATGTATTTGATATTTGTGTTGGTTCATTGATGCATGTTATTGCTTTGCTTGATTATGTGAAACATATATGAATGATTGAAGCTCTGTTCCTAATTATGTTATGGCCATAAGTATTTTGTTTGAAACATTGAGCACGCAGATATATCATAGTGTGAGCATGAGTGCTGATAGAGCAGTGTATTACATATTCTTCTTGGCAATATTTATCTTGATAGCTCTTGACGATGATCCTGATAGCAACATTCTCAACACAATGTTATTTGTGCCATTATCATTGTTGCTAGAGGCAAAGGATGGTTATGATCTCCTTTGTAGGTGTTGATCAATGTTGCCCTGTTTCCAGCACCCTGCATGTTTAGTGTGCGTTTGGAATGGTTTATTTTTGTCCAAAACGTGCTTATAATTCGTGATTCACGGTATACGAGGTAAGTATGTGAGAGGAATTTTTTCTCGGCTTGCGTAATAAGTGCGTTTTTCCTGTACAAAACGCTCACACAAACACACACTTAATATGTTATAAAAAAGGAATCCAATATACTAGGCGCAAAGTTAACTTACATTTTTCCCGCCGGCCCTACATCACAAGAAACGTGTAAAATGGGTAAAACATATGCATTTAAGGTTAGCATGCACGTTACCCTCTTAAAAAAAATATAATTTATTAATTATCAAGGTTATGAAAATAATAATCTGAATTAGTTATGACTAATATATATAATTTTTTGTAAATTTTATTGTTTACATTAATACCAGTATTAGTATTAATTATATCAAATAAATAACTTAATATTATATATATATATATATATATATAATAAGTAACTTGTGGGGTAGTTGCAGAATTTATTTTACCTTTAACATCACCTTGAGAATTAATATTTGAAAAATGGTTAAATTATACATAACTCCATATATTTTAAAGTTTAAATTTAGCACCTAACTTTTTATTTTTAATTATTAACACCTTGTCATTAATTAGCCATTATCTTTGCAACGAAAATTACCACGTCAGATTAACAGATGACAAGTGGTATCCTACATGGTATCCTATGTACATTACTAATTCTATAAAACCCCTTGAACTTTGACAAGTTATAGATAACCCCCTAAACTTTGATCAGTTATAAATAATTCCCCTGATATTTCAAAATTTCAATTTAACTCCTTTAAAATTTTGATCTATAATAGTAAACCACTTGTCATTATTTTTATCATTTTAATAAATTTATTAATATTTTCACTATGATTTGTCAATTAAAATAGCTTTTTTGTATGGCAAAAACTAGAAATATTACATTTATTTATTTGTTGAGATAATTGACCATTAATAGTTTAAATATTACAATTGTACATGCTATAGGATAACGTGTTTGCCCTCATTAATTCTTTATTATTAATGCATACTTCTCTTGAATCAGAGGTTCAATATTTATTTTTATTTTCTAAAATATTATTCTTCTAATTTTTACCATAAAAAAGCTATTATTATTGACAAATCATAGTAAAAATATTGATAAATTTTTCAAAATGATACAAATAACAGCATAGGGTTTAATATTATAAATCAAAATTTTAAAAGAGTTAAACAAATGTTAGAGGGTTATTTGTAACTAATCAAAGTTCAGAGGGGTTATCTGTAATTGGTCAAAGTTCAGGGATATTATGAAATTAATAATTTACATAGGATGCCTCATGTCATTTTTAATCTGACGTAACAATTTCTATTAAAAAGAAAATGATTAGTTAATGACAGGGGGTTAATAATAAAAATATAAAAGGTTAGGGGGATTAAGTTTAGACTTTGAAATATCATGGGGTTATACACAACTAACCCAAAGTTTAGGGAGTTTTGTATAATTTAGCCTTGAAAAATTGATAAAGTAAAACTATTGTTTTTTTTTTTTTTTATGTTTTGACAAATAAAATTTTGACATTATGTAGCGAAGAATTATTGTAATGTTATTAACTCTAATCAAGTTTTCCCCAAGAATTTGGTTTCTTTTTTCTTTTTGCCAACAACAGGAATTTACTTTCATGCATAGAATACTGTAATATTTCTTATACATCTATATTCCATATATTTTTATAGGAAAGCCGGCTAACTTGTGAAAAGCATTTATCTGTCTTTTTCTCAATTTTTGTGCATTTATTTATGGGAGAATTGGAAATAAATACCTTTTGGGTAAATTAATTGTTGAATGCTACCCAACGTGCAAGCAAACTTCCGTGTATGCAAAAGATCTTCTGTTGTATGTAATCTTTCATGTGTGTACAAATCTTCTATATGAACGTGCAAATCATCTTCCGTTGTGTGAAAAATATCATCCGTTGTATTCAAAACATCTTCCGTTAAAATACAACCGATTTTTCATGGTAGTATTTAACAATTAATTTATCCAACAAGTATTTATGGGCGATTTTTCCTTTATTTATTTACCAATATTATTACCTTTTATTTTTCAAAAGCAACACGTTAATTATTATTCCCATTATATTTCAAAGTAACACTTCTCCAAATTATTATCCAACCAGCTGTAGTGACACTAAAAGTGGCTTAACCAAATACTGCCTCTTGCAAAAAAAAAAAAAAATGAAAATTCTCTTACAAAGAATGAATGGAAAAGAAATTAAGGTGTAATTTAATGAAAAAATTGCCAAAAAAAACTCTCTTCGTGAGATTTATTTACCAAAGAATTTGAAATTTGTTTAAATACCCATGTAACACCTATCTTTAGTAGATCTAACACTTTTTTTCGTTGGGTATAACATACTTTAATTATGTGCAAAATAGAAAATACTCTCGTATATAGCTGAAAATATGTCGCATAAAGAGTTGTATATGTTGAAGATGGTTAGATGGGGCGTACTCATTAGATATCTTTGAGTAATAAATTCTATAATAAAATTTATTTTTAGCAACTTTTCCTAAATTCGGAAAACTATAACAAAAAGTTGAGTCTACTCAATATTCATAATCTTCACTATGGTAAAATCCTTGTGGAAGAAGGAGGGATGAGATCATTGAATCCTTAACGAACAAGTAGGTTTACTTCACATTATAACTTGCTCAGTCTCGCATTCTTATTTGTCAAAGTTGTGTTTGGAAACACTTATTTTTAGATAATAAGTTCTTATCACGCAAGTCGAGATAAAACTCCTCTCACGTACTTACCTCGTATACCATGAATCACGATTTATAAATATTTATTATCTAAACATAAGCTATTCTAAACAAACACAAACTCAAACTCAACACGTTACCGTGTGCCTCCGACAACATATTAACTCTACCCTTGGTGACCCTACAAATTGAAGATAATAAAAATTAATAAAATAATTAATCAGCCAGACACTAAGAGTAATAAATTAAAATTTGTTGACACGTGTATGCTCTTTCCCTATATATGTATTAAAGGACGCGTCCAGGCCTTTAAAATCGTGGAATTCTCTCTCCTTAGAAGCAAAACCAACGAGGAAAAATTCAACCATGGCGAAACCCGTACCTGCTGTGCGCTAGGTGCTGCGTACCCTGCTGCGCGGCAAAAATGGGATGCTTCCCAAATGTTTTTTGCTTATTCCTTTTTATCATTATATTCTACATAAAATGAGTGACATTTTGATATTTTGTGGGCAAAAAATGGACTTATTTTCAATTTTTTATAATTTTTCAAAGATATTTCAGAAAAATGGTACAGTTTTATTTTTTACTTTGAATGATGAATATTTGAAAAATCATAAAAAATTGAAAACAACTCCATTTTTTGCCATAAAATATCAAAATGTCACTCATTTTATGTAGAATATAATGGTAGAAAGGAACAAGGAAAAAACATTTGGGAAGCATCCCATTTTTGCCGCGCAGCAGGGTGCGCAGCACCTAGCGCACAGCAGGCACCCGGGATCCGAAACCGACATGTGAAAGTCACAATAGCAGCCGGAAACAGCGGTATACGGCGGAGGAGGCGCTGTCTGAATCCGAGATAAACGCCGTGATGCAACTCATTCAACTCAGCAGCGCCGATTCTTATTCCGATCATCACCAGCAAGATGATAATAGCAGCAATAACAGCTTCTCCTTCTTCAGCTCCAGCAAAGTCAATAGCGGCGAATCAGTTGATGAGGCATCTTCCTCCTACTCCTCCTCGTCACCGACGCCGGTGGCTGCAGTATTATTAACGGAAGAAGAAAAAGGAGAATTAGCACAAGAAGATCGCCGCGGCAATGATCGGAGCAATTTCGGAGAGAGAAGGAACAAGAGGTACCGATCTATTGTAGAGGTATATAGGGTTACGGAATTACGGACGACACTATGTTGAAATCCGTTGTTACGAAGACGAAGAAGAAGAAGTACATGTGAATATTACATGTGAGTTTTGTGAAGATCGATAATCTCTTGCTTTTAATTTTTCTCTTCTAAACTAGTGACATTTCATCATTACAGGAATAATGTTTTTTAGTCGTTATGAACTACATCTAATTTTGAGGAGCTTAATTATGTTCAGATCATTGCTTGGTTTGAATTACAAGAATATACTGATCACATTCTATTCAGCATATATATATCTTGGCTTGAGTTTGAAATCAAACCAACTTAGCGCGTGCATACGTGTTGTTCAAAACTTTGCTTTGGCTTTCAACAAAACCATAATTTTGATGGGTTTTAGTGTGAAACAAATAACCAGCCTCTTATCATATGTCATGTTTGTGATATCCATACATACAAATTCACAGTGATTGTGAAATGCATATATATCTCATCATATTTGAATTCTGATCGAGAGCCAAAACTTGTTTAAGTTTGTATTAGAATGAACGATTAAGTCCCACATCAAATGATTAAAAGATGAATTAAAGGTATATAATGTTAAGACAAGTCCTATCAAATTAGTTTAAGCTATTTTGATATAAAAACAAACTTAAGATATACATATAAACACCTGATAATTAATTAATTGATACTCCCTCCATTCCTTAATATAAGACATATTTACCTAATTTGATTAGATTAATGTAGTAATGATTAACTTAGTTAATATAACATGTATTTTCTAAAATACCATAGTTATATTCGTTAATGCCCTCCTTTTTTTTCCTCTTTAATTATTGTTGAGGGAGCATCAATAGGGATAAATTAGGAAAAGAATGATAAATATAAAAATTTTGTCTTTTATTTAGGATTAAGATCAACACCCCAAATATGTCATATATTGGAAAATAGTTATGTCAAGTTCTTTATATCTATTTTGTCAAATTCTCTAATCACATGTAGCCACATGTCCTATTTTTTACTCCCTCCGGTCCTAATTATAAGATAAAGTTGACTTTTTTGGAGAAATTAAGGAAGCCAATTAAATTACTTTAGAGTATTTTTATTTTTATTTTTTTCTTCAAACTAATTAATATGACTAATAAACTAATATATAATCTTAGGATACTAAAAATATAAACACTCTAAAGTAATTTAATTGATTTCATTAATTTCTCTAAAAAAGTCAACTTTGTCTTATAATTAGGGCCGGAGGGAGTAATTATTATCATTTAAATATAAACTCAGATGAAAAAAATAGGACATAGTCGTGCATGATTAGAGAACTTGATATAATAAATGTAAAGAACTTGTTGTAAGTATAGTCCTCTTATATTAAGGATAGGAGGAAGTAATTCATTCGTAATTTAACTATATGAGATTACAAAAAAGCATTGATCAAAAGTGATGAGTGGAAAGCAGAGAACTAAGCAGAAAGGTACATCATCGCATATGTTATATACTACAATTAATTAGAGTCAATGAACATGCAATATAGATACACCCACACAGTATATGAACTCAATTCTCAGGGTCAACAACACATTGTATGTTTCAAATAAAAAAACACAGTTCAGAGATATATATATATATATATATATATATCAGTAGGGATGCTAATGCTTTACCAAATCATGCTTATACCTAAAAGTAGCCTTCACTTTCTTCTTCTTTTTTTGGTTTATGTTTTTATTTGTTACAATAGACTTACAAGCTTAATTTTAATCCAGAATCCCAGCAGCTTCCTTTTATTAGAGGGCGAATTGAAGAAATTCGTTCTTTTTGGCTGTTTACACACACATATATTTATATGATATCAACAACTCAGCAACTTATAATTAATATATTTATAGTATAGAAAGACAGTACCACTTAGTACCCATATATCAGTTATTTGCACCCAACAAGTTTTATTCAAAATATAAGTAACTTTGTAGGGTATTAAATGAGGTTTTGCCAATTTTACCCCTGTTGAATATTGGCTGGGCACATGGAAAAGAGAAGAAGAGAGAAAGAGGTGTAAATGCAAAGTAATAAAGGGATGAGAGAGAGAAAGTGCATCATTTTATAAATAAGGGCAAACATTATAAAAATTATCCATTCATTGCTTTTCTTAGTTTGCGAGAATGAGTTACAAATGACTTATATGTGGGCATTGAGTGGTAAAGTCACTTGTAACAAAAAAAAATTGTTCAAAATATAATTCAATTGTAGGGTTATAAACGAGGATTTGTCAATTTTATCCCTATTGTCTTATATTAATAAATGCAAAGAGAAAAAAAAAGGTGTGGGAGAAAATGTGCACCATTTCGTAAATAAGGGCAAATTTGGAAAAAAAAAAAATTGTCCATTTAATATTTTTTCTTGATTTACGAGATGAGTTACTAGTGACTTATAAATAAGAACTGAGTGGTAAACTAGTTATTCGAACTTTTCAAGGTTGATCAGCATATCTGACAGCTGCTGCGTGTATGTGTGTGTGTGTAAAGAGCAGTTGGAAGATAATGAAAGAATTAATGAATATATATATAGAAGAAACAATAAGAGATTTTTTGTTCCTATAAGAGATCAAAAGGTTTGATGCGATGATCTTCAAAAATTAGTTACTGAGGCTAGAGATTCAATAAATAACTCTTATATATACTCCTCAATAACAGTGAAGTTTATTTACATATTGAGCAGTGGTAGAGCTTTCTTATAATTTTGAGTTTTAGTGAAAGTAAAAGTAGGAAGGAAAAGTTAATTAGAAATTATATACTTTAAACAAAAGCGATGTAGAGAGAGAACAAACTAGAGAAACTAATTAAACTCAATTCTTATCTCGGCTTGGCCTGTATAATCCTAATATTATGCAAATGACCTGAATAGTATTTACACACAAGGAGGCCTAAGAAAGGTTTTGAAGATCTCTGGTATACATATATACTACTTCATGGACCATTTATAGATAGTCTATCACGTTTATATAATTATTATTAAAAATTTTACTATTTTTTTTGTATTTTTTAAACAATAAGAACACGATGATATTTTTTTTGAGTACAAAGGCAAGCAATGCTTGATGATTACAAAGACCGATAGCTTGATGTCGCATACAGGTCCTGTGAAGATGCACCAATCTCCTGATGGAAGAGATCTATACATTCCAAAAGGGGTATCCCAATCTCTACGTATTCCTGTCTGTTCATGTGAGCTTCCTGTGCCAGGTAATCAGCACATCTAAGGCTTTCCCTGAAAACATGGACAATTTCTAAGTCCCAATCCATATAGATAAGTGCTTTGGTAGCCACTATGACATCATACAGTGGGTGTTCAACCCCACAATCTACCGATAGTAGATGCATAGCCTGTATAAAGTCTGTAAAAAGCCTGATCTTCTTCAACCCCATCTATTTACATAATTGAAGACCACTATGGATTGCATGGATTTCCGTAGCAGTTAAGAAATTGTAACCTAACTTCTGTTGAAATCCACGTATCCAGTTGCCTTGATGATCATGTATAACACCTCCACATGCTGCATGTCCACCATCAAGTCTGGAACCGTCCACTTCTACGCGCACAACACATGGATCTGGAGATAGCTAGCGCCCTTGACTTCTCTCCGGCACCTGGAAGATTAGATGATGAAATTTGCCATTCTGCACGCCCTCCGAAATATGATACATGCACCGATGAATTATCCCTTTCAAGTCTTTTGCTCTGCCTTTAAACCCCTTGTTGCAACGGTTCTTCCATAAGAGCCAACATATAAAACTAAACACTCTATGCTAGGGGTGAGCATGGTGCCCAGTAGCCCGGTGCGCCCATCCTGGCCCTGTAAAAAATTGCCCAGCCCAGCCCTAAAAAAGTGACCCGAAAAAATTTTGGGCAGCTTTGGGCGGGCTAATAACCAGGCAGGGCCGGGCATCGGGCAAGCGGTGCCGCCCTGCCCATTTGGCCCTGCCCTGAAAATTATTTTTATTTATTTAAAATATAAAATTTCATATCAATTAAATATTATTTCATATATATATTTTTATTTAAAATATATATGATCTAATCTATATAATACTCTTCTGATCCTCTCTTTTTTGCCCTAACCACTAAACACTATTTATAAGTAGATTTCTTCGTTTCTTCTTTACTTTGTGCTGTATTAAATTATAGTTGCTTTTTATTTTCTTTCCAGATGCTTCATCATTTGATCAACTTTTGGGACATTGAATTGATGCAAACTACTTTGACTTCATGGCTTTAATTACAATCATTTTGTTTTCTTATTTATAATGAATTATGGATGTTGTTTAATTTTTAAAGTATGGATATTTGTTAAGACATATGGTATTTTTTAAATTTCAAGACTCAAGTTGTAGACTTATTTTGAAATATCCCAAGATGTGAAATCATAAAATGTATTTGAAGTTTATATTACTTAGGGCGAAGTTAAGATATATATGGTATTAGTAACTACAGGAATGTTTATAAAATTTATAAGGAATTATTTTTTTCATAAATGGACAAGATAAGGCATTATCACTTGAGCAAGGAAGCCCACCCTGCCCAGCCCACCCTTGCCCAGCCCAAAATTGTTAGGGCTTTGAGCGGGCAGGGCCGGGCATCGGGCTGCAAAATGTAGCCCGTTCATCCTTTGGGCAGGGCATCGGGTAGGGGTTTCGCCCTGCCCAGCCCTGCCCATGCCCACCCCTACTCTATGCCATGGCCATCTAGCCACCTTCCTATTATCCGGGCTGAATTGAAGATTCCACTTGAGCCATTCCTGTAGATTACCAGAAAAAAATGTAGTATAATATATATGGTTAGTTATAGAAAACCACACTCTCTTTGCATGCTCACAATCCCTCAAAATATGAAGAATGATCTCCTCACTATCACAGTCAAAAGGGCAAGTGTTTGGGACACTCGGGTTATGATGCGCTCTTAACTCGTTAGTAGGGAGCCTCTCATGGAATACTTGCCACATAAAAAGTTTGACCCTTTCCGGAACTTCCCAGCGCCATAACTCCGCCAGTGAGACTGATGTCTATGCTCTTACTAGTGATAAATACTGTCATAAGCTGACTGAACACTAAAATTCCCATCGGATGAGTTCCTCCAACGGATTCCATCATCCTCAGATGCTGTAGGGGGTTAACCATCATGATTATATCCACGGCCCAATTGGAAAGGAAAGTTTCCCATTTAGCTCTGTCCCACTGTCTTGACTGAGTAACAAAAGAGTACGCCCGAGCCTCTATGTCAACCAAGTGCACATTTCTCTCGATGATATACTTTAAAGGTCTATCTAGAGGGGTCCAACACTCCTGCCAAGCCTTAGTATCTCTTCCGCTTCTTAGGTATCTACCAACTCCCCTCTTAAAATCATCCCATACTACCACTATACCGCTCTACACGGCCGATTGGTTGCGCCATTTTTTAACTTGGGGAAATGTAGCCATCCCACATGAATATTTCTAATGTAAACATCTAACCCACAAAGCTTCCGGTTGTGTTACCATTCTCCAACACAATTTCATGAGAAAAGCTTTGTTCTGGCATTGTAGATCTTTTATTCCTAAGCCTCCCTCATTCTTTCTTCTTTTTAAGACATCCCATGCTACCAGATGCATTTTCCTAGAATCTTCATACTGATTCCAAAAGAAATCCCTGCTCAGGTTTTCAATCATTGCTAACACCCCTTTCGGGATCATAGTAGATTGCATCTGGTACTGGGGGATTGCTGATAAAACTGATTTAATAAGGACCATTCTACCTGCCATACTCAGGTAATGACCTTTCCAGCTTGACAAATTCGATCTCACCTTCTGAATAAGTGGAGCAAAGGTCATCTTTACCATATGCTTGTGTAGAATCGGAACCCCCAAGTATTTCTGAAGGTCCGCAGTTAATCCAATCCCCACCGTCCGGCTCATCTCATATGCCCTATTAGAGTGGATATTCCTGGACACGAACATCTTAAATTTATTCAAGTTGATCCTGTGCCCCGAAACTTGACAAAATCGTTCCATTACTTTCTTTATTTTTTCCATCTTCTCAATGTTAGCTTCACAAAATAACACAAGATCATCTGCAAAGAAGAGATGTGAAATCTGTGGGCCAGTGTTACTCATTTTTAAAGGCCTCTAATTTCCCAATTCAACTTCCTGATGGATCAGTTGGCCTATAAGTTCCATGCATAATACAAATAGGTACGGGCTCAAGGGATCTCCTTGTCTCACTCCCCTCAATAGCTTGAACCTCTCCAAAGCTACTCCATTCCATATAACACTCATGGAAGCTATTTAGACAAAATGTATAATCAGCTTAACAAACTCTGCTCCCAAGCCTAAGTTGTGAAGTGTAAATTCCAGGAACTGCTAGTCAAGCCTGTCATACTCCTTTTCCATGTCTATCTTCAAAGCAATATACCCCTTCTTACCCCTCTTGGTTCTCATAGAATGAATTGCCTCCTGAGCTATAATGATATTGTCCACCCCTTGCCTACCTGCTATGAAGCTGCACTAATTTTCTGCTACCAAGTAATTCATGACGCCTTTAAACCTAGTAGCAATAACCTTACTGAGAATCTTGAAAGTAACATTACATAAGGAGATAGGCCTAAAATCCTTCAAAGAGGTAGGATGGTCAATCTTTGGTATTAGGACAATATTCGTCTTGTTTATAGCTTGAATATCCTCTGGGATAGAGAAAATTCTACTTACCAAGTCACATATCTTCTACCCAACCAAATTCCACTACGTTTGGAAGAAGTGAGGATGCAAACCATCAGGTCTCAGAGCCTTAAACGCTCCCATCTCGAAAGTTGCATTCTTAATCTCAACTAGGGAGACCTGCCTCTGTAGAAGTTCTAGCTGTCGTGCTTCCAATGATGGAAAATTTTCCCTCCAGGGCGAAAAGGATTGTGACAAATTCTCTGCCGTAAATAACTTTCGGAAATAGTCTAGCACCATACCCCTCAATCGCCTCTCATTCGAAACCCAGTTACCATCATCATCTTGGAGAGCCTCAATTCTGTTCCTCTTCCTCCTAGCTATGACACTTGCATGAAAATACTTTGAGTTTCTAGCACCACCACTAAGCCACTTGCATCTTGATTTTTGAAACCAAATCATTTCCTCCTGCAATGCAATTTTCTAATATGTATCCTAGAGCTGTTTCTCTAGCCTGTAAAGGCCCTTTTGACTACCTTTACTGCGCCTTGCACGGTCAATACCTTCCAATATTCTGATGATTTCTCTCTTCTTTTTTGCTACATTCCCCACCATTCTATCATTCCACTCCGATGCCACCTTTATAAACTACTTCTGACCTTGTAGCCAGTCATTCCCCTACCATGCTTCTTTAACCACATCATTGAAGCCTTCTTCAACACTCCATGCGGCTTGATATAGAAACCTATTTTCCCCTTTACTATGCAGTGTGACCGTAACAACAACTACATGATGATCCGATTTGAACCTGAGATTATAGTAAGCTTTGGCTTGGGGATTTTTAATATCCCAATCGAAATTATAGAACACCCAGTCCAGCCTCTCTCTCACCCCAGATTTCTCCCAAGTGAATTTGTCCCCCACTACCGGAATTTCAATCAGATTGCAGCCATGAATACAATTTTGAAAATCCTACATAGAACTATATATAGGACTCGCCCCCCTCTTTATCCTGGGGACTTAAAATGGCGTTAAAATCCCCCAAGACCAACCAAGGATTGTCCACTGACTGATTAATTGAACACAAAGCTGACCATAACTCTCTTCTCTTTGAAACAATAATGTCACCATAAATAAAAGTTACAAGCATGGGGTCATGGCCATTTTTATCTGAGATTCCACAAGCAACAGTTGGGTGTTTGAAGAAACATACTCAAGCTGGCAATCCCAACTATTCCATAGAACCTAGATACCCCCTGCATATCCCATAGCTTCAATTCTCAACCAATCAGAAAATCCCAGGTTCCTCACTACCTTCTCAGCTCTATTACCACTGACCCTTGTTTCAACTAACCCCATTACATTAATACCATATTTCTTAACCACATCCTTAAACACCCGAGGAAAAGCTCGGCCTCCCGCACCGCGACAATCCCAAGCAGAGACAATCATAAATACTATGTGAACAGAAAAAGAAGTCAGCGAAAGGGTTACTTATCTGGTGGTTTTGCTCCCATCATGACCACCACCTCTAATTGGGATACTGAGCGCATCTCAGAACCTCACTTGTGTTGGCCTTGGTCTCCATTGACACCCTCAACAGGAACCATCGCCAGCGATGAAGCTTCTGTGGAATCATTAGGTTCCTAGTTCTCAGCTTCCTGGACTTTCACCTATTTTTGCTGGCTTCCTTTCTCGCGTTTCTGGTCTTTACTTGCAATAATGTCCGATCCATAGGTTGTGTCCGGCGGCCCATAATTAGCCATGCTCCCTTTTATTAATTTATGAATTCTTTGGCCCACTTTCTTGCTTGCCCAATTCTCATTCTTTTCTCCCAAGCCCATATTTGTTTTTAAGCCCATACCCAACCTCATGGCCCCACCTGTTTCTCCCTTTATCATGTGTATATCCTTTCCTTTCCTCGAAATCTCAGTCCATCTTTTATCCACCGCGTGATCTCTTTTCTTCAGCTTTGAAGGACTTTCTCTGAGCAACGGCCTGTCTAACTGGGAACCTTGCACCCTACCTTCTACTATGCAAACCTCACTATTCGTCACCTCTTTCCCTTCCCTTTGTTTAGGATTCAAAATCGGCTTGGGATCCTCCCCCTCGTCTGTATCCGTACATGCTAGAATGGCAAATATGGACTGGGATACACTTCCTTCCGCCATACCTTCTGAAACTTTGACCCTACCGTCGACTCTCCTCAAAAACCGCACATTGGCTAGTCTGTGAACAAGCATCCAAGGAACAAACTGCTCCTCCTTCGCCGGAAGCTTATTTCCCGACAACGATCGTGATACCTCGGTAATTTCTGATAGCTATTTTTTCCCCTATGATTTCTCCATATTCCTGAACTCTATCGAAGATTCTATTTCTGGTCTTATTTTCCAAGGACACTGTTCCTTTTTGTGGCCATATCTGCCATAGGTGAAACAAATTAGATCCAATCCTTCATACTCTATATTGAAGAGCGCCGATGCTGAAATGATTCTTGGGACTAATTTTTTTTGCAGATCCAATTCCACACAAATCCTGGCGTATCTTCCCCTGTGGATCTTCACTTCCGCATCCTTTGAATTTTTTATTGTATTAATATCCACCTTTAGAGTTTTGCCAATCATATCCCCTAACCTCCACATACATTCTTTATTGTAGCACAGCCGCGGCACATTTGGGATTCTGACCCAAGTTGCTACTCTTCCTAATGGATTGTGGAAAGGGTCAAGCCGTGGAGACCACCTTTGCACTAAGATGGTATGTTGAGCAATCATCCACGGTCCATCCAAAAGGATTTTCTTGTAATGTTGCCCCCAGTTTTCAGGATCCTTCAACCGCACAACATAATAGTTGTTGGGTAAGTCAATTAACTTGAAACTGCTAATCTGACAAACTCTGCTCAGGTGTTGCTTTAATCTGTAAAAGTTTATCTTAGTGCCCAGTATTGTAATGATCAGCTAGTTATTTCAGGGCCTTGCCCATCTGTTATATTCCTCATACGACATGTGCAATGTTGGATAAATCTCCATTAGCTGCTTCAATTCATCTGACGGTTCGGGTAAATCCCACGACTTTTCCATTAAATCAGAGATCAGGGGATCACCTTCTATTCTCAAGCTACCATGAGCCACACCGTTATAATCTGTTCCCTTGAAACGTAGCAACAAGTCCTTATAAGACAAACTACTGTTAACTGATCTGCTTGGTGTTATATTCTTTAGCATTTGCTCCTCTGTTTTTTCCTCAGCTTTATCCATACTGGCACTCATATCCGAAATCGCAATACTTCCCTCCGCTGCACTCATACCCCTTCCAGTAATCGCACTAGCCTCCAAAGCTTTGACCGGCGACATTTCCCAGCCGCCAGGAACCTCCATCAGGGCAAAAAACTCTAAAAGGCACGTATTCCAATAGATTGGCTCTCACTCCACTCTCTCTAACTTCGACGATATTTTATTTTGACTTCCACTCCAAAAAAAAATCCTGTACTTATCAAATGGATAGGATTTGTTGACTTGGAAAAGCCGATTTAAGTAACTATGTCTAAGTTTAATTTCCGACCAACTTTTTGATTTAAAAAAAAATATATTGATTTCCAAAGAGAATAAGCATTCTTAATTCACGCTGCTTAGTATATATTTTGATGCTTCAGTAAGTTCTGACAAAGTTCCTTTAATAACATTTAAGAGTTCCAATTATTATTATAATGAGGAGAAAATTTAGGTTAAGTTACTAATGTCCAGTAGATTGAGTTCATACCTATGTAAATTTACAAGAATATATACGTATTTTAATAATTAATAGTAAAATAACAAGTGTCTATATCTTATAGGCCAGGTAAGTAAATATAAAAGTGTTCACATTCTAATAACTATCCATAACAAAGTAACAAGTGTCTACATTTCATAGGTAAATTTACTCGTGCCCATTTGCATTTTAAGAAATTTTGATATGAGGTTCTGCACAAATTCAACAATATTTAAGCGGCAAAAATTTTCTAAAACAGAAATAAGTGCAAATAAAAAATTCATCAAGTATGTTAACAGTTATTATTTCTTACCACCTTTAAGCAACTAGCTTAGATTCCTTGATCAGACAAAATCAGTCCGAACTAAAAATAAATTAATAGAAGCATCCAGTATGATGTCTGTAAGAGTTACATTGGAAGTGGCAAATTTTGCATTGTTCATCATGACGCTCCCTTAGGTAATTTTTAGCAGGGAAAATTATAAAAAGAACCTTTAAAAATAATAAAAGACAAAATGATATTTTAAATATTCACAACAATAGAAATGTAAGAGTATCAGATTTATTCCTTTTTAAATTAAAATGGAATGACATAAATGCCCCTATGTATATTTTTTCTAAAAAATATTACTCTGCCGGTCGCCAGTGACCTCCCCTGTCAGCACTGGAACTCCAGTGGACGGCCAGCAATGCTATTCAATATATAATATGCAAACAACTATATATACTTTATCTTTCACTTATGCTTATTCATAAGTTTTATCTGTCTTTTCTCAAATTTTGTGTATTTATTTATTTAACAATGTTATTACCTCTTACTTTTCAAGCAACCATTAATTATTTTTACTATTATGTTTCAAAGTAACATTTCTCCAAATTATTATTCAACACGTAGAGACACAAAAGTAGCTTAATCACATATTGCCTGCTTGCAAAACCAAGAAAATTCTCTTACAAATAATGAATGAAAAAGGAAATTATGATTGGAAAAAATTGCTGAAAAATCTCTTGTGGCAATATTTACTACCGATCAAGGTCTTGATCAATAATCGGCTAGTGCAACTTATTTTTAACATGTTTTGATCAATAAAGACATGTGTACAACCTATTTTTAACCAGTACAACTTTTTTTGAATGATATATAACCTATCTTCAATAATTTGGAAAACAAAAAATGCCTGTATATAGCTGAAAATAAGAAGAGTTGCATTTAGTATCTATGAGTTATAAATTTTGTAATATGTAATTGTTCACTAACTTTTTCTAATTTTGAGAATCGAAGTACACAACAAAAAGTTGAGTGCATTCAATACTCATAATATTCATTAATTATGGTGAATCAATACTTGTGGAAGAAGGAGGAATGAGACCATTGAAGTACGCTTACTTAGCTTGCTCCGTCTTGCATTCTTATTTCTAAAACTCAACACGTTACCGTGTGCCGTCGATAACATATTCCACACTTTGGCCAAAAAAAAAAACGGAAACATATAATATTATCAATACATATTTATTTTAAATTGATAAGACATGAAGGATAAAATAAAAATTAATAAAAAAATGAGAAATTACACCAAGGTCCCACTCAAGGAAAATCAAATCAGAAAAATCTCCTAGCTTGTTAATGATGTGACTTTTTTCCTTGTCATTAACTGAAACTTTTTTTTTTTAAATATTAGGACCTTATTGTGATTTTCTCTAAAAAAGTTAAGGGACAATTACAATGAAGTGCCACATAAGAGAAAAAATGAAAAAATGGTCCCTGAAGTTGTTAATGATAAGTCGAGGAGCGTCCATTAACAAGTCAAGGAGCTTACACTGACAACTTCAAGGACCATTTCTTCATTTTTTATCTTGTGTGGGACTTCATTGTAATTGCCCCAAGAATTAATCAGCTAACCACAATAATTTACTCTATAATGTATTGACACGTAGGATCTTGCCTTGTATATATAAATATACGCACACATCTAAAGAACGCGTCTAAGCCTTTGTCTGTCCTTGGAAGCAAAACCAATGACGAAGAATTCAACAATACCGAAACCCACACCTGCAGTTGCATGCGAGAGTCACAATAGCAGCCGGAAACAGCCGTATACGGCTGAGAAGGCACTCTCTGAATCGGAGTTAAACGCTGTTATACAACTCATTCAACTCAGCAGCAGCGCCGATTCTTATTTCGATCATCATACAGACCACCACCAGGAAGATGATAATAGCAGCAATAGCAGCTTCTCGTTCAGTTCAAGCAAATCAATTGACGCAGCATCTTCCTCCAACTCCTCGTCGTCGTCGGTGGCTGCAGTATTTTTAAGGGAGGCAGAAAAAGGAGAATTAGCACAAGAAGATCATAGCGACCACGGCGGCGGCGTTGATCGGAGCAATTTCGGAGAGAGAAGAAACAAAAGGTACAGATCGATTATAGAGTTATATAGGGTTACGAACGAGACTGTGTTGAAGAAGAATTGAAGGAGATGTAGCAGAACGCGCAATGATCAGAATCGACTGTGATCGAAGCTTCAAATTTCTGGAAGAAATTGATTCATATGGAGTTGGATCAGCACACAGTACATATGAATATTAGATGTGAGTTTTGTGAAGATCGACAGGCTCTTGCTTTTAATTTGTCTCTTCCAAACTGACATTTCATTACAAGATTGGAAAATATTAATAATAATAATCCTTTTTCAGTCGTTATTAGATCTAATATGAGCAGCTTGTATTCAAAATTGATTGGTTTGAATTACAAGGTGATAGTGAGATCACATTATATTTAGCATGTTGGCTTGAGTTTGAAATCAAACCAACTTAGCGCTTCGTGTTAATTTAGTTTCACATTCAAAAATTTTATTGTTCGGCTTTTACCAATCACATAGTTTTGATGGTTTTAATAATATGTGAAAATAATAAACACCCACTTAACGCGTGCATATATAATATATTTGAATTCCACAAATGAAAACTTGTTTATGCCCCATTTGATATAGTGCAAGAGTTTTTGTAGAGGTGGAAGTGGAAATAGAACTAGAATTGCAGAACCACGAAGTGAACAACTTCTAAGTCGATGGCGGAATGTTTCAGATCTAAGGTTGTGCTGGTTTGTGCCGCCACCTCTAGTGGAAGAGTAGTGTGATCACCGCTGTGGTGAATTGAGGGCGTCAACTGTGTCCTCTGCTACCCTTTAATTTTGGGCTCTTCCTTTTTTTTTTTCTTTGGTGGTTCTTTTGATCATTAAATTATATATGAAATAAATGATATTTTGATATCTTATAGATAAAAAATGAAATTGTTTTCAACTTTTGATGATATTTCAAATATTTAGGATTCCACTTCCTTACTATCAAAGGGGGCATTAATCTTGAACGGTAGGATCTGGAAACTTAATCAAAAGAGTTTTGGGTTTTCATTAATGGCGAAGAAACCCTTTTCCCTTGTTTATACTTATTGAAGAAGAGAGAAACTAATTAAAGCATAACTAAGATAGACGAGAACCAAATATAATGCACTATTCTTGCTTAAGGCTTTAAGCTAGCTAGCTGATATTATATTTTCTGAAAATCCAACTTCAAGGTTTGAATTATACCTCTAGAAATACAATCATATTCTTGTTATACGACCATATGTATGCTTTTTTACCCCTTTTCAAATGCATGAATCTGATTAAAAAAAATCAATTCCCAAACTCAATCTATGCAGTAAACCAAAGGATCAAGTTACTTGTTTGCAGGTACAGTGTGATATATTCAAGGATTGATTATGATTCATTAATGGATACCCATTTTTTCCTTTCTTTTTTCTTCTCTTTAAAGTGAAAATATTTTTTTTTTTTAATGTAAGATTCTTTTTACCTGAATAATTTTTTAAAGTAAGATGAAGTTATAATAAAATAAAATGGCATGAAAAATATATATAAAAAAATGAATTTCACACCATCTTGCGACTTTTTTATATTCAGAATAAAAACATGAATGCATGTCATAGTCTGATTATTTAACGATCTTATATTAGAAGTTTGGAAAAGGAAGACTTTTGATCAAAAGTGAATTAGCGGAAAGCAGAAAAAATAGAAAACTGTGAGGTGAGTCTCATAATTATAAGTGGAAAAGTAGCATATCTACGTACGAAAATTAATTACAGTCAATGAACATGCAATACACACCATCACAGTATTATGAACTCAATCATATTATTCTCACCCTCAACAGACATATACTGCCCCCTCCAATTCTTTATACAAGACTTAGTTAATTTTTTTTAGAGGTATTAAGAAATTTATGTATTATTAATTATATATAAATTTATAAGTCAGATAAATTAATTTGAAGAAAAATAATAAATATAAATATTTAAAAATAATATATTTAATTTCCTTAATCTTTTTAAAAAAATTAATTAGGTCTTATATTAAGATCACAATGTAATGTTATTGATTGGGTTTCAAACCACAAAAAGCACAGTATAGAGGTTCACACATTTACACGTATAGATCGGTATGCTTATTGACTTAGAAGCCTTTATCATTTTCTATTGGTTTTTGTTTTTGTTAGCTATACGAACCCTAGCAGCTTCAAAAGTCCGCCGGGTTATCAGCGGGCAGAAGATATTTGTTGCTTTGGCTGTTTACTACCACGACTTAATTAGCAGCGTACTGATATGTTTTATTATTTTATATACATAAGGATAAGATCTTTAGTCCGTAAGTCTTTATAGTTTTCACCTTCCATTATACTTAATTTTTTTTCAATATAATATAAAACTTATACAAATAGTGAGTAAAACTTATTTACCTTAATACTCTCTCTATCTTGTTAGGGGTGCAGATTTTTTTAAATACTAAGAAAACTCCTAAATCATGGCTTTAGAAGCCCTTTTTAGCAAGTCGATACAAAACTCCTCTTGCATACTTATCTCATAAATTGTAAAAATACTTCTAAAAAACTCAAACAAACTAGCATTAAGGCATTAAGACGGGAATTGGTGGTTCTTGCCTCCTTAAGGTAGATAGAGGTGAGCATGTAGAAAAGAGTAAGTGTTTGTTTAGGATTACATTTGGACCCCTCAAAAATATTTATTTACGTAAATCGAGATAAAACTCTTCTCATATATTTATCTTAAATACCGTAAATAACGATTGAAAAAATTGTTTTTAAAGATTTCAATCGTCATTCTAAACAAATACTAAGGTGACAGTTTGATTGACGAATGGAGTACAAAAAAATTGCCTTCTTAGTATTTGAAAAGGAAGCTCCCGGCCTTCGGCCTTCCATTATTTTTTATTTTTTTCAATAAAAATTGAAACTCATTGAAATAATTAATAAGACTTATTTACCTAATTAATATACTCTGCATTTTTTCTCCTTTACCTAAATCAGTTGTAGCTTTCCCTTTGTTTTTTTTGGTAGGTTGAGGCATCCACCATCGGTGGCCACCCGAAAAGGCTTTAAGATGTATTTGGTTTGAGGGGTGGGGTTGTGTACCTTATTTGGTTTGTTAGAAGAGCGGAAAGCATATCTTTTGCAACAACATCCAAAAATGAAGGGAGGGAAAGGGATGTGAGCCAAAATTTTGATTTCCATCCCACTCAAAAATTCAAACCAAATGAGAAAATGAGGATCCCTCCCCTCAAACCAAACTCACCCTTAATGCTGGCCACGAGACCCTCTTCATATATACAACTAGGGCACCCCTGACTAGATGCTCTAGGAACCCAATTAAATGCCAACTTTGTTGAGCTTTATAGCTCATTCCCTTTGTTTTTTGAAATCATGTTATTAAGATCATGGGTTAAAAGGGCCAAGCCTACAAGAACATTGGGTTTGGATGTCTACAATATTACTTTTGTCGGTTCTAAATATAAGATTTAGTTGATTTTTTTTAGAGACTAAAAAAACTAAATAAATTATTTAATCATATCACATATTGTGTATGATTAAATTATTTATTACTTTTAAGTAATTTAATTAATATACTTAATCTCTCCAAAAAAAATTAATTGGATCTTATATTGAAGACCCGAGGTAGAAATAAATCGTGATAGACTGTTAGCGCATCCAGCTCCTGGCGTCTGTATTGTGTGTGCGTATTATATCCACCAATATTATTCATAAAACCCCATAAGACCCACTCTCATCGAGTTCATATATACCGTCAACTCATTATCATGCTATATGGTCAATGCGGTGGTCTTTAATGAAGCCGAGAAGAGTATCCTATATTTCATTGATTGAAAATTATGCAAATGTATTTCAAGTATCATTAGTGTAATTATTTAATTTAACTGAAATCCAAGTTTATTAAACAAGTTATACAATGTCTGAATCCACCTGAAATCTCTACATGATAATATAAAACTAGTTTTGAATAAATCCTGGTCACTCCAAAAACATAAAAAGGAAAATAAAAAAAAAGGGGGAAAACTTGCCTTTTTCCACAGGGATCTTTGTGGCCAAAAAAATAAAGAAAAATCCATATTATATCCTGTGTGAGATCAACAATGAAATAAAGAAAGTCCATCTCACTTTTTCTAAAGCACGAGAAATTTCCATGCGAGTTCCTACCTAAATTCAACAATTTAATGGGCAAAAATTTTCTAGAGCAGAAACAAGTGTCAGAAATTGATCAAGCATTTTAAAATAAACAATTTATTTCCACTTCAACCTTTATATCTCAAATGCCAGAAGTCCACCAGAAATTGAGAATTTCTACCTTGAGTCCCTCATATTCCGTAGCAAGTCACTGGATTCAATTTTTTTTTGAGATACAAAAGCAAGCAAAGCTTGAAGGAATTACAAAATCAAGGGCTGGACCCCAAAGATTGATCAAGTGGCTGCAAGCCATGTTCTAACACAAAAAGACAGACACATTCCGCCGGAGGTGATCCTAATTCTGTATAAATCTGGTGGCTATAGTGAGCCGATCGTGCAAGGTAGTCCGCACAGCGAGTATTCTGCCTATGTGCATGGGAAATCTTCAAGTTCCAATCTGCATAGATAAGGAAATTGGTATCCAAGATGACGTCGTGCAACGGATGATCATTCCCACATTGAGTTGACAATAAGTGAATGGCCTAAAGAGAATCACTGAACAATTTGATTTTCTTGAAACCCAACTGTTTACAAAGCTGTAGACCACGATGGATTGTATGGATTTCCGCAGCAGTTGAGAAAGAGAGACCTAGCTTCTGTTGAAATCCACAAATCCAGTTGCCTTGGTAATCGCGGATGACTCCTCCACAGGTTGATTGACCATCACTAGCAGTTGAACCATCAACATCGATTCTAATATAACCCTCTTCTGGGGGAAGCCAGTAGAGTAGACCTCTCACCGGAGCTTGGAAGATCTGGTGATGAAAGCGACCCGTCTCCACACCTTCCGAGAGGTGAAAGATGCATTTATGAACCAGCTCCTTTGGATTAGTGGCTTTACCTTCAAATGCCTGACAACACCGATTCTTCCAGAGGAACCAGCATGTGGTACTGAAAACTTGTTGCCATGACCATCTAGCCACTCTTTTGTTTCCTGGGGAATGCTGTAGATTCCAATTAAGCCAATCCTGCAAATTACCAGAAGCAAACATAGTAGAGTATAAATGGTTAGTTAAAGAAAGCCAAACTCTCTGGGCCTGCTCACAGTCTCTCAGAACATGAATGATGGATTCCTCACTCTCACACTGAAAGGGACAAGTGTTTAAGGTACTCGGATTAAATCTCGCTCTAATCTCATTTGTCGGCAACCTCTCATGGAAAACTTGCCACATAAAGTGTTTGACTCTTTCAGGAACACCCCAGTGCCAAAGATGCCGCCAGGAAGAGCAATGAGCTAGGGATTGTTGGTGGTAAATAACATCGTAGGCAGATTTCACACTGAAATTACCATCAGGAGTATTGCGCCAACAAACAAAGTCATCAACAGTGCCCATAGGAGGGGGGAGCATCATGATTTTATCAACCACCCAATTAGGAAGGAAAGCCTCCCAATGCGCCCTGTCCCAATGTCCATATGGGGAGGTGAAGGAGCAAACAGGAGCTTCCATATCAAGAAGGTGAAAATTCCTATCCACAAAATATTTCAGAGGTTTATCCAGTGGGGACCAGCAGTCCTGCCAAGCATATGTGTTCCTACCACTTCTGAGCTTCTTGCCAAGACCTCTTTGGAAATCCTCCCAGACCGTTACAATTCCACTCCACACGGCCGATTGACTACGCCACTTTTACACATGAGGAACCAAGGATAAGCCACAAGAGTATTTGGTGCGAAGACATTTCACCCACAGAGCATCCGGTTTTGTGACAAGGCTCCAACACAATTTCATGAGTAAAGCTTTGTTCTGGCAGCGAAGGTCTTTAAATCCTAGTCCTCCTTCATGCTTCCTCCTTTTTAGAACGTCCCAAGCTATCAGATGCATTTTTCTGGATTCGTCATGTTGATTCCAAAAAAAAAACTCTGCTTAATTTCTCAATTTCAGAAAGGACTCCTTTCGGAACCAAGGTAGATTGCATCTGGTACTGAGGAATGGCTGAAAGAACCGACTTGATGAGCACCGACCGGCCTGCCATACTCAGATATTTGCCCTTCCAGCTGGACAACTTAGATCTCACCTTTTGAAGAAGCAGGGCAAAGGTCATCTTGACCATGCGTTTATGGAGAAGGGGAACGCCCAAATATTTCCCAAGGTCAGTAGTGAGTCCAACCCCCACAATTTGGCTCATCTCAAGAGCTCTATTAAAGTGGACATTCTTGGACACAAACATTTTAGACTTACTCAGATTAATCCTGTGTCCGGAAACCCTACAAAACAATTCCATAACATTTCTAATTTCCTCCATTTGGTCAATTGAGGCCTCACCAAAAAGGAGGAGGTCGTCGGCGAAGAAAAGATGAGAAATACGGGGTCCAGAGGCACTCAAATGAAGGGGTCTCCAATTCCCCAAATGTACCTCGTGGTGGATAAGTTGGCCAAGAAGCTCCATACATAAGACAAAAAGATAAGGGCTCAGGGGATCACCCTGCCTCACACCTCTAGAAGGGATGAAGGGTTCCGATGGAATCCCATTCCAGTTGATGCTCATGGAGGCAGAGGAAACACAGCTCATAATCAACTTAACGAAAGTCTGCACTTAAACCAAGGCTATGAAGGGTGAATTCTAAGAAACGCCAATCCAGCCTGTCAAAAGCCTTTTCCATGTCAACTTTCACAGCTATAAAGCCTTTTTTCCCTCTCTTATTCCTCATGGGTCACTGGATTCAATTTTACATTTTCAAAATATACCATCAGATTTTGTTTTCCAACTTAGATTTCAAACCTAGATTTGCGCAACCCGAGACAAAACTCCTCACATACACTTACCCCGAAAATCATAAAAGCTATTCTCAAAAGTTAATCCAAACAAACACTTAATAACCAATTGAGGAGGAAAAAATATTCCAGAGGTTTGAAAACTCTTAATTTAATATGTGATCTAAAATCTTTCCTTGTTACAGTTTGCAGTTTAAGAATTTCCTCTGAATCACTCTAAACTCACTCATCCAAAATTTCCAATGTGTTTTCTTGTGATCTCTTTTACCTCAAAGTCATTAAAGCCATGAGAGTGCAAGTGAGAATCTGAGTGAACATGAACAAAAAGGAAGGAAGGGAGTAAAATGATGGCCACTCATCAAACATTGAGTCCATCAAAACCACATTGCTTGTCAGTCAGAGATTGCTTCCTTGGACTTATCACAACAGCACAGTTCACAGATGCCTGCAACACAGTTTGAGTTCATATCATCATTCATCTATTGCTGCAAGTGCAACATCACAGCTAATTCATCATCGTATTATTCTAATAATATTACTGATCCCTCATTGAATTTTCTTATTGAAAAATAAAGAGTTAATGTTGGTGTCGCTCATTACAATTTGATTGAATTAGAGTTTGGGTCCTTATAATTTCATGTCATTGATCTTGATGCTTATAGTTTCATAAAAATTTGGTATGAGTTTACCAATTGGTCCCTATACTTTTAATCAATTTTGCTTTTAGTCTCTATGATTAGACTTAGAGCAAGTCCTTATGAAACTATAAATGCCAAAACTAACAATTTGAAACCACAAGGATTAAAATCAAATCAAACCTTAATCTAATTGTGAGGACCAATAATGATATCAAACCAAAAATAAATATGCAAGACTTATTGATCAAGAAATTACATCCCATGAAACTTAATAATAAATTTGAACTCTTTGAAAACTTTGGGATGATTTTAATCTTCAAAACAGTTTTTATTTTTGACAACTTTTAACTTACAGTTTTTAATATATGAATGAATCCTAAATATATATTTTTTCCTGTAATGAGTCAATGTAGATCATTGTTCATGGGATAAGGACACAGGACATGGGGAGGACCCATGTGCCCCCACAAAACAGTAAAGTCACATGCTGAAAACTTTTTTATTGGCCTAAAACGAAAAGAGAAACAGCAGCATTACTTGACATTTTTAAGTCTTTCCTCAAGTTAATTTGTTCTGGCTCACAGTTTTTTCCCAGGGTAAAATATTAAAGTAATTACAATATAGAATCGCTAAGACCCCAACCCTGAAAAGTTAAAAGAAGTAAAGTGAAAAGAAAGAAAAAACTAGGAAAAATCTTGTATAAAGGTGGTTGAATTACCCAAATTCTAAGTTAGGTCACTGAATTTAATAAATTATATATCAAGTTATGCGTCATAATTAGGAATTTAAAATTTGGGTCAAATTACCTCCATATCCTTTATCTATTAAAACAACAAAATTGAATAAAATATATGCCATCAAACTATGAAAGCTCTGTTATAAGTTTGTTGATGTTATCTCAATAAAATAATTATGCACAACATTTTTTTTATACAATATTCGGTTTTATATAATAATGTATTAGAATAAATTGAAATTTATTGTGACGGTTGATCTACGTATCCACGTAGAGATCTATTACCTTCTTTCGATACTTATATTTTTATTCAAAAATTTATAACTCGAGTTTAAATTTTAATTCCAATATATATATATATATCCTGAATATATAATCCATGATTATTTTTTCATAAAAAGGAAAAATCTCATATAAAGATATTTGTGAAACATTGTAGTACACAAGAATTCACCTCTTTCAATCAATTATATATACTCCTACTTTCCTGTAAAACTGAATATTATATAAAAAAAAGAATATTGGATATAATTAATATCTGAAAATAAGTTGGAGCACAAACCTAGGTTTTCTTAAAAAACATCCAAACACTCATAGGTTTTCAAATAATCTATTTTCAACATAGATTAGTCTCATTTTCATATAGGTTTTCGAGTCAATTGCATTAGTGCATTTAGTTAGTTTAATTGCATTTAGGTAGTAGTGTCTTACATTATAGTTTATGACCATTCCATTGCATCTTTTGTCATTTAAAAATTAATCCTAAAGAAAATCTATAGCTTGCTCATTGGGAATATGACCTAAGTTGACCATAAATTGCATAATTAATTAGGTCATAGTTTAATTGATTGCTTTAGTGATAGAAACACTCATCAATTTTGCATTAAATTTTGATCCAATAACCGTGAAGGGGAAAAGGACGGCAGCAAACAGAAAAAGAAAAGAAGAAAAGTCAGGTATCCGAAGGATAAAACCAGGGTTGTGGGACCCGGACCGGACCGGCCGGTCCGGCCCGGAACCCGCCGGACCGGTCACTAGACCGGTCCGGTTCCCGGTCCGGTCCGGGTCCCAAATTAAAAAAAAAAAAAAAATTTTTTTTACTTTTTCCTTTAGAAAATCATACTATAAGTCTAAAATTTTCAATTACTCACCGGTTTGGTCCCGGTTTGGCTCCGGTTTAGCCCCGGTTTGACCCACTGACCCTTAACCCAGTACCCCGACCGGTTCAATACCCGGTCCGGTCTTTAATACCTTGGATAAAACACAAACTCTTGTGAAAAAACACGCACCTACCTTTTTATAAATAGTACATGAGGAGTGACCGTTGAAAAATTTGTCAAAAACTCTAAACCTCTTGTCCCATCCTTTATAGACAGAGTCTATCGCGTTTATATAATTAATGTTACTTTTTTGTTTTTTTTCAAACAATAAGAACACCAGGATATTTTATTTTGACTACCACACCCAAAAAAATCAAGTGTCTATATTTTATAGGTAGTTAAATTTATAATTGCATATCGGTATTTTAGCAATTAACAATAACAAAATAATAATATTTGTCTAAATTTCATATGTGAATTTATAAATGCACATATTCATTTTAACAATTAATAATAATAAAATAACTATTTCAAAGGTGGATTTACACATGGACATACGCATCTTAAAAAATTCCTATGTGACATCCTGCTTAAATTCAAGAAGAATTTAAGGGGCAAAAATTTTCTATAGCAGAAATAAGTGTAAAAAAAAAAATTTATCAGGTATGTTAAAAAATATCATTTCTTACCGCCTTTAAGTAACTAGCTTAGATTCCTTGATCAGACAAAATTAGTCCTAGCTAAGAATAACCTGATAGAAGCAGCGTATTACATATTCTTCTTGGCAATATTTATCTTGATAGCTCTTGACGATGATCCTGATAGCAACATTCTCAACATTCAATGTTATTTGTGCCATTATCATTGTTGCTAGAGGCAAAGGATGGTTATGATCTCCTTCGTAGGTTGTGATCAATGTTGCCCTATTTCCAGCACCCTGCATGTTTAATATGTTATAAAAAAGGAATCCAATATATTAGGCCCAAAGTTAACTAACATTCTTCCCGCCGGCCCTACATCACAAGAAACGTGTAAAATGGGTAAAACATATGCATTTAAGGTTAGCAGGAATGTTACCCTCTTAAAAATAATATAATTTATTAATTATCAAGGTTATGAAAGTAATAAACTGAATTAGTTATGAATAATATATATAATTTTTTGTAAATTTTATATTTTACATTAATACTAATATTAGTATTAATATTTTTGGTTGAATAATATTAGTATTAATTATCAAATAAATAACTTAATATTATATATATATATATATATATATATATATAATAAGTAACTTGTGGGGTTGTTGCAGAATTTATTTCACCTTTAACATCACCTTGAGAATTAATATTTGAAAAATGGTTAAATTATATATAACCTTTGACATTTTAAAGTTTAAATTTAACCCTTTGACTTTTTATTTTTTATTATTAACACCTTGCCGTTAATTGGCCATTACCTTTTCAATGGAAATTACCACGTCAGATTAACAGATGACATGTGGCATCTTACATGGCATCCTATGTAAATTACTATTTTTATAAAAACTCTCTAAACTTTAACCAGTTACAGATAACCCCCTAAATTTTTAATAGTTATAAATAATCCCTGACATTTCAAAATTTCAATTTAACTCCTTTAAAATCTTAATCTATAATATTAAACCGCATGCCTTTATTTTTATCATTTTAATAAATTTATTAATATTTTTACTATGATTTATCAATAAAAATAGCTTTTTTGTATGGCAAACACTAGAAGAATAAAACTTAAAAAAATACAAAAAATTAAAATGTCATCATTTATATAACATTTACATATTTTATTGGGATAAATGAGCATTGATAGTTTAAAGATTATATTTATGCATGTTAGAGGATAACGCTTTTGCCCTCATTGATTCTTTATTATTAATGCATATTTTTCTTGAATTAGAGGTTCAACATTTATTTTTATTTTTAAAATATTATTCTTCTAGTTTTTGCCATAAAAAAGTTATTTTAAACAAATCATAGTAAAAATATTAATAAATTTATTAATGATAAAAATAACCATTTGGGGTTTAATATTATAAATGAAAATTTTAAAGGAGTTAAATTGAAATTTTAAATGTTAGAGGGTTATTTGTAACCAATCAAAGTTCAGGAGGTTATCTGTAATTGATCAAAATTTAGGAGTTTTATGAAATTAATAATTTACATAAAATACCACATGTCATCTGTTAATTTGACTTGATAATTTCCGTTAAAAAGATAACGATAAGTTAACAACATGGGGTTAATAATAAAAATATAAAAGGTCAGGGGGATTAAGTTTAGACTTTGAAATGTCGGGGGTTATATGCAACTAACCTAAAGTTTAGAGGGTTTGGTATAATTTAGACTTGAAATTAAAAATTGATAAAGTAAAACTATTGTTTTTTTTTATGTTTAGACTAATAAAATTTTGACATTTGTAGCGAAGAATTATGATAATGTTATTAACTCTAATCAAGTTTTCCCCAAGAATTTAGTTTCTTTTTTCTTTTTGCGAACAACAGGCATTTACTTGCATGCATAGAATACTTTAATATTTCTTATACATCTATATTCCATATATTTTATAGGAAAGCCAGTTAACTTGTGAAAGCATTTATGTGTCTTTTTCTCAAATTTTATGCATTTATTTATTTAACAATTTTATTACCTTTTACTTTTCAAAAGAAGCACGTTAATTATTATTTCCATTATACTTCAAAGTAACACTTCTCCAAATTATTATCCAACCAGCTGTGGTGACACTAAAAGTGGCTTAACCAAATACTGCCTCTTGCCAATAAACATGAAAATTCTCTTACAAAGAATGAATGGAAAAGAAATTAAGGTGCAATTCAATGAAAAAATTGCTAAAAAATCTCTCATGAGATTTATTTCCCAAAGAATTTGAAATTTATTTAAATACCCATGTAACACCTATCTTTAGTAGGTCTAACTCTTTTTTCAGTTGTGTATAACATATCTTTAATTATGTGTAAAATAGAAAATACTCATATTGAAAATATGTCGCATAAAGAGTTGTATATGTCGAAGATGGCCAAATGGGGCGTAATCATTAGATATCTTTGAGTAATAAATTCTATAATAAAATTTATTTTTAGCAAATCTTCCTAAAATTCGGAAAACTATAACAAAAAGTTGCGTCTACTCAATATTCATATTCATAATATTCTCTAATTATGGTAAAATCCTTGTGGAAGAAGGAGGGATGAGATTATTGAATCCTTAACGAACAAGTAGGTTTACTGCACATTATAACTTGCTCATCAGTCTTGCATTCTTATTTGTCAAACTCAACACGTTACCGTGTGCCTCCAACAACATATTAATTCTACGCTTCGGCCCAAAAAAGCAAAACATATACATTTAAAATCGATAATACCCTACGAATTGAACATTAATAAAATAATTAATCGGCCAGACACTACTAGTAATAAATTAAGATTTGTTGACACGTGTATGATCTTTCCCTATATATGTATTAAAGGACGCGTCTGGGTCTTTGAAATCGTTATTCAGAATCGTCTCTCCTTTGAAGCAAAAGCAACGAGTAAGAAAGAATTCAAGCATGGCGAAACCCACATGTGAAAGTCACAATAGAAGCCGGAAACAGCCGTATACGGCGGAGGAGGCGCTGTCTGAATCGGAGATAAACGCAGTGATACAACTAATACAACTCAGCAGCGCCGATTCTTATTCCTATCATCACCAGGAAGATGATAATAGCAGCAATAACAGCTTCTCCTTCTTCAGCTCCAGCAAAGTCAATAGAGGCGAATCAGTTGAAGCGGCATCTTCCTCATACTCATCGTCGTCACCGGCGCCGGTGGCTGCAGTATTATTAAGGAAAGCAGAAAAAGGAGAATTAGCACAAGAAGATCATGATGCTGGTGGCCGCCGCGGCAATGATCGGAGCAATTTCGGAGAGAGAAGGAACAAGAGGTACCGATCTATTGTAGAGGTATATAGGGTTACGGAATTACGGACGACACTGTGTTGAAATCCGTTGTTACGAAGACGAAGAAGAAGTACAAGTGAGTTTTGTGAAGATCGATAATCTCTTGCTTTTAATTTTTCTCTTCTAAACTACTGACATTTCATGATTACAAGAATAATGTTTTTCAGTCGTTATGAACTAGATCTAATTTTGAGGAGCTTAATTGTATTCAGATCATTGCTTGGTTTGAATTGCAAGATTATCTATATATCTTGGCTTGAGTTTGAAAACAAACCAACTTAGCGCTTGCATACGTGTTGTTCAAAACTTTTCTTTGGCTTTCACCAAAACCATAATTGTGATGGGTTTTAATGTGAAACTAACAAACACCCGCTTATCATATGTCATGTTTGTGATATCCACATATACAAATTCACAATGATTGTGAAATGCATACATATCTCACCATATTTGAATTCTGAGAGCCAAAACTTGTTTAAGTTTGTATAGAATGAACGATTAAGTCCCACGTCAAATGATTGAAAGATGAATTAAAGGCATATAATGTTAAGTGAAGTCCTATTAAATTTATTTAAGCTATTTTGATATAAAGACAAACCTAAGGTGTATATATACACACACACCAAATAATTAATCATTAATTGATACTCCCTCTTTCCATAATATATAAGACATATTTACTTAATTTGATTAGACGAAGGAAGTATTGGTTAAGTTAGTTAATATGATATGTATTTTCTAAAATACCATGTTCATATGCCTTAATTCTCTCCTCCTTGATTATTGTTGAGGGAATAAATATGGTAAATTAGGAAAAAAATTGATAAGTATAACAATTTTATCTTATATTTAGGATTAAGATTAACACCCCAAATATGTCTCATATTGGAAAATACTTATGCCAAGTTCATTATATCCATTTCAACAAATTATCTAATCATATGTGGTCATCTATCTTATTTTTAAATTATTATCATTTAACTATAGACTCAAATAAAAAAAAAAAATAGGACACATAGTCATGCATGATTGGAGAATTTGATGTATTGGATGTAAGGAACTTGATATAAGTATAGTTTTCTTATATTAAGGACAGGAAGAAGTAATTAATTGGTAATTTCAACAGTTTGAACTGTCGTAGGATCTGAAACTGGTTTTTGTTCCTTTCCAATTCGAACCTTATGAGGGACTACTTTTTGGTTTTCATTATTAATGATTTTTAATTACTGGTTGAAGGTGAAAAACTAATCAAGGCATGACTCAGGTAGACCAGAATCAAGTGTTTATTTTGATTAGTAGTAGAAGTAGCTTTTCCAACGTGATTTACGGTATACGAGATTTACGGTATACGAGGTAAGTTTGTGAGAGGAGTTTTATTTCAACTTCCGTGAACATGCTTTTCTACTGCTTTCTCAAGCAGGCCCCAAATATAATGCAACTCTTGTTTGTTTGAGATAGCTGATATATGTGTATATATTCTGAAAATCCAACACTAGCTACGACTTCAAGTTTGAACTACATCTAAATACAGTCATATTTTTGGCATATGACGCTGTATGATTTTCAAAAGACGCATGAATCATTATATTCACATGATAAAAGAAAATAATATTCAATTCCCAAACTCTCTGTAATGCAGTAAACCAAAGGATCAAGTTACTCGTTTGCAGTTACAGTGATATTCCATTTGTGTACAAACAGTTTATTATGATTCATGAATGGCATACCTTTTTTTTTCTTTCTTATTTATTCACTTTTAAAGGATATTGTTAAGGGTTAAAGTTCAAATATATAACATGAAGTTATAATAAAATCAAATCATATGAAAAATAAAAACTATTTTGAGTATACAAAATGAACATCACGCTCTTGCGACTTTTTTATACTCAGAATAGGAAATAACATGCATGCATATATGTCATAGTCCGATTATTTAACTGTCTGAGATTACAAAGAAGCATTGATCAAAAGTGATGAGAGGAAAGCAGAGAATTAAGCGGAAAGGTACGTCGCATATATTGTATATTAAAATTAATTAGAGTCTATGTACATGCAATATATATACATGCACCCTCAGTCCCTCACAGTATATGAACTCAATTCTCAGGGTCAACAACACATTGTATGTTTCAAATAAAAAACACAGTTTAGAGAGTTTCATATATATATATATATATATATATATCGGTATGTGCTAATGCTTTCCCAAATCATGCTTATATCTAAACGTAGGCTTCTCTTTCTTCTTCTTCTTTTGGCTTATGTTTTTATTTGTTACAATAAACCTACAAGCTTAATTTTAATCCAGAATCCCAGCAGCTTCCTTTTATTAGATGGCGAATTGAAGATATTCGTTCTTTTTGGCTGTTTACACAGATACATATTTATGTGATATCAACAACTCAGCAACTTGTAGTTAATATCTTTGTAGTATAGAAAGACAGTACCACTCAATACCCATATATAAGTCATTGGTAACTTATAGGATATTAAATGAGGTTTTGCCAACTTTACCCTTGTTGAATATTGGTTGGCCAGATGCGAAAGAGAGAAGAGAAAAAGAGGTGTAAATGCAAAGTGATAAAGGGATGAGAGAGAAAATGTGCAACCTTTCATAAAAAAAAGGCAAACATAAAAAAATGTATTCATTAAATGCTTTTCTTAATTTGCAAGAATGGATTATAAGTAACTTATATATGGGTGCTAAGTGGTACCACTTAGTGCCTATTTATAAGTCACTTGTGACCAAAAAATTTTGTTCAAAATATAATTCACTTATAGGACAATAAATGAAGTTTTGTCCATTTTACCCCATTGTCTTATATTAATAAATGCAGAGAGAAAAAGAGATGTGAGAGAAAATGTGCACCATTTCATAAATAAGGGTAAATTTAAAAAAAAAAAAAAAGCATTGACTATTAAATACTTTTTCTTGGTTTGCGATGAGTTACAAGTAACTTAGCTTATAAATAGGTAACTGAGCTATCCAAACTTTTCAAGGTTGATCAGCATATTTGACAGCTGCGGCGTGTGTGTGTGTGTGTGTATAAAGATCAATTGGAAGATGAATGAAAGAATTAATGAATATATATAGAAGAAATAATAAGAGAATTTCTATTCCTATAAGAGATCAAAAGGTATGATGCGATGATCTTCAAAAATTAGTTACTGAGGCTAGAGATTCAATAAATAACTCTTATATATACTCCTCAATAACAGTGAAGTTTATTTTCAATTTTACATATTGATTGGTAGAGCTTTCTTATTATTTTGAGTTTTAGTGAAAGTAAAAGTAGGAAGGAAAAGTTAATTAGATATTGTACTTTAAACAAAAGCGATGTAGAGAGAGAACGAACTAGAGAAACGAATTAAACTCAATTCTTATACATATAGGGCTTGGCCTGTATAATCCTAATAATTTTATGCAAATGTCCTGAATAGTATTTACACACAAGTAGGCCTAAGAAAGGTTTTGAAGATCTCTGGTATATAAATACTCCCTCCGATCCTATTTATAAGCAACTTTCTCTCTATAGGATTGGTCCCTTTTATAAACAATTTTCACTTTTTGTCTGAAAATGTAAGCTTTTTTTTTCCTATTTTACCCTTATTAAATACTCATTCTCTGTCATATATATCTTATACTCATTATCTCTCATACTTTTTATCTATTCTCCCTCCTATACTCTTTTCATAAATAGGGGCATATATGGCAAAGAAAAAAAGGGATTTTTGGCACACTTATTGATTTTAACTATTAGTTCGTTTTGGGCAATCAAGGAGAAAATGTTTATAAATAGGACCGAAGAGAGTATACTATTTCTTGGACCATTTATAGACAGTGTAAATATAGAGGATTTCACTGAGAAAAGAAAACAATTACGTAGAATTTTTTTTTTTAAAAAAAAAAGACTTCTTATGGCGCTTCTTTGAAAAAATGTTATAGGAAGTTCCGAAGTTACACTATTTCCTATGGCGCTTCCTATGGAAATGTCATAGGAAGTGGGGCACGTCCCCAAGGAAGCGCTATCAGAAGGTATCTTTTATTTTTTTAAAAAAAAAAAGCTATGGCGCTTCTTTAGATTCAAGAAGTGTCATAACTTTCTCTTATAGCGTTGAAACCTATAGCATTTTCTAAACATCATAGTATTCTTAAAAATAAGTGCTATATATTATATTTTTTTGTAGTAGTGAGTCTATCACATTTATATAATTATTAAAAAATTTTAATATTTCTATGTATTTTTTAAACAATAAGAACACGAGGATATTCTATTTGGACTGCCACTCCAAAAAGTCCTGTACTTATCAAATGGATAGGTTTTGTTGACTTGAAAAAACCGATCTAACTAACGATGTCTAAAAGTTTCCGACCAACTTTTTGATTGGAAAAAAAAAATTTATTGATTTCCAAAGAGAATAAGCATTCTTAATTCACGCTGCTTGCTATATATTTTGATGCTTCAGAAAGTTCTGACAAAGTTCTTTGAATAACATTTAAAAATTCCAATTATTATTACAATGAGGAGAAGATTTATGTTAAGTTACTAGTGTCCCGTAGATTGAGTTCATACCTATGTAAATTTACAAGGGTATATACACGTATTTTAACAATTAATAATAATAATAAAATAACAAGTGTCTATATTTTATAGGTAAGTGAATTTATAAGTGTCCACATTCTAATAACTATATATCCATAACAAAATAACAAATATCCAAATTTCATGTGAATTTTATAAGTACACATACTCATTTTTACAACTAATACTGACGAAATAACAAGTTTACATCTCATTATTTCTTACCGCCTTTAAGCAACTAGCTTAGATTCCTTGATCAGACGAAATTAGTCCAAACTAAAAATAAATTAATAGAAGCATCCAGTATGATGTCCGTAAGAGTTACTTCGGAAGTGGCAAATTTTACATTGTTCATCATTATGCCCTTAGGTAATTTTTAGTAGGGAAAATGATAAAAAAAAAAAAAAAAGCTTTAAAAATAATGAAAGACATGATGATATTTTAAATATTCACTATACCATAAAGGTATGAATGCCTGATTTATTCTTTTTGAAATTAAAACGGAATGACATAAATGCCCATATATATATTTTTTCTAAAAAATATTACTCCACCAATGCCGGCCAACAATACTTCTCAATATATAATATGCAAACAACTATATATCATTTAACTCTTTAGCTTTGACTCAAGCTTGCTTATTCGTAAGTTTTATCTGCCTTTTCTCAAATTTTGTGTATTTATTTATTTAACAATGTTATAACTTCTTCCTTTTCAAGCAGCCATTAATTATTATTACTATTATGTTTCAAAGTAAGGTTTCTCCAAATTATTATCCAACCAGTAGTGACACAAAAGTAGCTTAATCAGATATTGCCTGCTTGCAGAACCAACAAAATTCTCTTACAAAGAATGAATGTAAAAGGAAATTTTGATTGGAAAAAATTGCTGAAAAATCTCTGGTGGCAAGATTTACTACCGTGTGCCTTCAAATAACATATTCCACACTTTGTCCCAAAAAAACAACAGACGGAAACATATAATATTATCAATACATATTTATTTAAAATTGATAAGACCTGAAGGACAAAATAAAAATTAATTAAAAAATGAGAAAATTACACCAAAGTCCCACTCAAAAAATCAAATAAGAAAAGTCTCCTAACTTATTAATAGTTCTTATTAATAGTGTGACTCTTTTCGATATGAAACTTTCTTTTATTTTAATATTAGGGCCTTATTGGGATTTCCCTAAAAGAATTAATCAGCTAACCACAAATAAATTACTCTAAAATATATTGACACGTGTAGGATCTTGCCTTATATATATCTATATATATTAAAGGACACGTCTAAGCCTTTGTCGCTCCTTCGAAGCAAAACCAATGGCGAAGAATTCAACAATACCGAAACCCATACCTGCAGTTGCATGCGAGAATCACAATAGCAGCCGGAAACAGCCGTATACGGCTGAGAAGGCACTCTCTGAATCGGAGATAAACGCTGTTATACAGCTCATTCAACTCAGCAGCAGCAGCGCCGATTCTTATTCCGATCATCATACAGATCACCACCAGGAAGATGATAATAGCAGTAATAGCCGCTTCTCGTTCAGTTTCAGCAAATCAATTGACGCAGCATCTTCCTCCAGCTCGTCGTCGTCGTCGGTGGCTGCAGTATTATTAAGGGAAGCAGAAAAAGGAGTATTAGCACAAGAAGATCGTAGCGACCACGGCGACGGCGTTGATCGAAGCAATTTCGGAGAGAGAAGAAACAAAAGGTACAGATCTATTATAGAGTTATATAGGGTTACGGACGAGACTGTGTTGAAGAAGAATTGAAGGAGATGTAGCAGAACGCGTAATGATCAGAATCGACTGTGATCGAAGCTTCAAATTTCTGGAAGAAATTGATTCATATGGAGTTGGATCAGCACACAGTACATATGAATATTAGATGTGAGTTTTGTGAAGATCGACAGTCTCTTGCTTTTAATTTGTCTCTTCCAAACTGACATTTCATTACAAGATTGGAAAATATTAATAATAATAATCCTTTTTCAGTCGTTATTAGATCTAATATGAGCAGCTTGTATTCAAAATTGATTGGTTTGAATTACAAGGTGATAGTGAGATCACATTATATTTAGCATGCTGGCTTGGGTTTGAAATCAAACCAACTTAGCGCTTCGTGTTAATTTAGTTTCACATTCAAAAATTTTATTGTTCGGCTTTTACCAATCACATAGTTTTGATGGTTTTAATAATGTGAAACTAATAAACACCCACTTAACGCGTGCATATATAATATATTTGAATTCCACAAATGAAAATTTGTTTATGCCCCCATTTGATACAGTGCAAGAGTTTTTGTGAAAGTGGAAGTGGAAATAGAATTAGAATTGCAAAACCACGAAGTGAACAACTTCTGTTTCAGATAAGTCAATGGCGGAATGATTTGGATGTCAGGTTGCGCTGGTTTGTGCCACTGCCTCCGGTGGAGGAGTGTCATTGCCGCTGTCATGGATTGAGGGTGTCAGCCGTGCCCTCTGCTACCCCTCAATTTTGTGCTCTTCCCAAATATCTTTTTTTTTATGATTCTTTTTATAGTTAAATTATATATGAAATGAGTGACATTTTGATATCTTATTGATAACAAATGAAGTTGTCTTCAATTTTTTACGATGTTTCAAATATTTAAGATTCCTCTTCCTTACTATCAAAGGGGGCAGTAATCTTGAACTGTAGGATCTGGAAACTTAACCAAAAGAGTTTTGGGTGTTCATTAATGGCGAAGAAACCCTTTTCCCTTGTTTTTACTTATTGAAGGACAGAGAAACTAATTAAGGCATAACTAAGATAGACGAGAACCAAATATAATGCACTCTTCTTGCTCAAGGCTTTAAGCTAGCTAGCTGATATTATATTTTCTGAAAATCCAACTTCAAGGTTTGAATTATACCTCTAGAAATACAATCATATTCTTGTTATACGACCATATGTATGCTTTTTTAGCCCTTTTCAAATGCATGAATCTGATAAAAAAAATCAATTCCCAAACTCAATATATGCAGTAAACCAAAGGGTCAAGTTACTTATTTGCAGGTACAGTGTGATATATTCAAGAGTTGATTATGATTCATTAATGGACACCCATTTTTTCCTTTCTTTTTTCTTCTCTTTAAAGTGCAAATATATATTTTTTTTAATGTAAGATTTATTTTACCTGAATAATTTTTTAAAGTAAGATGAAGTTATAATAAAATAAAATGATATGAAAATATATATATATATATATATAAATGAATTTCACACCATCTTGCGACTTTTTTATATTCAGAATAAAAACATGAATGCATGTCATAGTCTGATTATTTAACGATCTTATATTAGAAGTTTGGAAAAGGATGACTTTTGATCAAAAGTGAATTAGTGGAAAGCAGAAAAAATAGAAAACTGTGAGGTGAGTCTCATAATTATAAGTGGAAAAGTAGCATATCTACGTACGAAAATTAATTAGAGTCAATGAACATGCAATACACACCATCACAGTATTATGAACTCAATCATATTATTCTCACCCTCAACAGACATATACTGCCCCCTCAATTTTTTATACAAGACTTAGTTTATTTTTTTTGATGTATTAAGAAATTTATGTGTTATTAATTATATATAAATTTATGAGTCAGATAAATTGATTTAGAGAAAAATAATAAATATAAATATTTTAAAATAATATATCTAATTTCTTTAATTTTTTAAAAAAATTAACTAGATGTTATATTAAGATCAGAATATAATGTTATTGATTGGGTTTCAAACCACAAAAAGCACAGTTTAGAGGTTCACACATGTACACAAATAGATCGGTATGCTTATTGACTTAGAGGCCTTTTTCATTTTCTATTGGTTTTTGTTTTTGTTAGCTATACGAACCCTAGAAGCTTCAAAAGTCCGCCGGGTCCCATTTATTATCAGCGGGCAGAAGATATTTGTTGCTTTGGCTGTTTACGACCACGACTTAATTAGCAGCGTACTGATATGTTTTATTATTTTATATACATAAGGATAAGATCTTTAGTCTGTAAGCCTTTATGGTTTTCACCTTCCATTATACTTAATTTTTTTTCAATATAATATAAAACTTATACAAATAGTGAATAAAACTTATTTACCTTAATGATCTCTCGGTCTTAATTGTTAGGGGTGTAGATTTTTTTAAATACTAAGAAAACTCCTAAATCATGGCTTTAGAAGCCCTTTTTAGCAAATCGATACAAAACTCCTCTTACATACTTACTTCATAAAATATAAAAGTATTTCTAAAACACTCAAACAAACGGGCATTAAGACTGGAATTGGTGGTTCTTGCTTCCTAAAGGTAGATAGAGGTGAGCATGTAGAACAAAGTAAGTGTTTGTTTGGGATCACGTTTGGAACTCTTAAAAGTACTTCTAAAAAACTCAAACAAATGGGCATTAAGACTGGAATTGGTGGTTCTTGCTTCCTTAAGGTAGATAGAGGTGAGCATGTAGAACAAAGTAAGTGTTTGTTTGGGATCACCTTTGGAACTCTCAAAAGTGTTTATTTACATAAATCGAAATAAAACTCTTCTCGTATATTTATCTTAAATACCGTAAATAATGATTGAAAAAACTGTTTTTAAATATTTCAATCGTTATTCTAAACAAATACTAAGGTGATAGTTTGATTGATGAATGGAGTACAAAAAAAAAATTGCCTTCTTCGTATTTGAAAAGGAAGCTCCTGGCCTTCGGCCTTCCATTAGTTTTTATTTTTTTCAATAAAAATTGAAACTCATTGAAATAATTAATAAGACTTATTTACCTAATTAATATACTCTGCATTTTTTCTCCTTTACCTAAATCAGTTGTAGCGCTTTCCCTTTGTTTTTTTTTTGGTAGGTCGGGGCATCCACCATCGGTGGTCACGCGAAGAGGCTTTAGGGTGTGTTTGGTTTGAGGGGTGGAGTTGTATACCTTATTTGGTTTGTTAGAGGAGTGAAAAGCATATCTTTTGCAATAAGAGCCAAAAATGAAGGGAGGGAAAGGAATGAGAGTCAAAATTTTGACTTCTATCCCACTCAAAAATTCAAACCAAATGAGATAATGATGATCCCTCTCCTCAAACCAAACACACCCTTAATGCTGGCCACGAGACTCTCTTCATATATATAGCTAGGGCACCCCTGACTAGATGCTCTAGGAACCCAATTAAATGCCAACTTTGTTGGGCTTTATAGCTCATTCCCTTTGTTTTTTGAAATCATGTTATTAAGATCATGGGTTAAAAGGGCCAAGCCTACAAGAACATTGGGTTTGGATGCCTACAATATTACTATTGTCGGTTCTAAATATAAGACTTAGTTAATTTTTTTTAGAGACTAAAAAAACTAAATAAATTATTTAATCATATCACTTATTGTGTACGATTAAATTATTTATCATTTTATAAGTCAAATAAACTAATTTAAAGAAAAACAAAAAATATAAATACTTTTAAGTAATTTAATTAACATATTTAATCTCTCCAAAAAAATTTAACCGAGTCTTATATTGAAGACCTGAGGTAGATATAAATCGTGATAGGCTGTTAGCGCATCCAGCTCCTGGCGTCTGTATTGGGTGTGTGTGTGTGTGTGTATTATATCCACCAATATTATTCATAAAACCCCATAAGACCCACTCTCATCGAGTTCATATCTACCGTCAACTCATTATCATACTATATGGTCAATGCGGGGGTCTTTAATGAAGCCGAGAAGAGTATCCTATATTTCATTGATTGAAAATTATGCAAATGTATTTCAAGTATCATTAGTGTAATTATTTAATTTAACTGAAATCCAAGTTTATTAAACAAGTTATACAATGTCTGAATCCACCTGAAATCTCTACATGATAATATAAAACTAGTTTTGAATAAATCCTGGTCACTCCAAAAACATAAAAAGGAAAATAAAAAAAGGGGGGGGGACTTGCCTTTTTCCAAAGGGATCTTTGTGGCCAAAAAAATAAAGAAAAATCCATATTATATCCTGTGTAAGATCAACAAGGAAATAAAGAAAGAGTCCATCTCACTTTTTCTAATGCTCTGTTTGGTTGGAGGGGAGGGGATGGAAGGGGATGAAAATTGAACCCCTCCCCTTGTTTAGTTTGAAAAATTGAAGAAAGGGGTTCCAAAGGAGGGGCTCTCAATCCCTCCCATCCCCTCATTTTTGTTCCTCCCAAATTGGGAGGTTTTGGAGGGGATGGAAAATCAGCCCCTCCCATTCCATCCCCTCCCTTTAAACCAAACAGGCCCTAAAGTGCGAGAAATTTCCATGCGAGTTCCTACCTAAATTCAACAATTTAATGGGCAAAAATTTTCTAGAGCAGAAACAAGTGTCAGAAATTGATCAAGCATTTTAAAATAAACAATTTATTTCCACTTCAACCTTTATATCTCAAATGCCAGAAGTACACAAGAGAAATTGAGAATTTCTACCTTAAGTCCCTCATATTCCATAGCAAGTCACTGGATTCAATTTTACATTTTCAAAATATACCATCAGATTTTGTTCTCCAACTTAATAACCAATTGAGGAGGAAAAATATTCCAGAGGTTTGAAAAATCTTAATTTAATATGTGATCTAAAATCTTTCCTTGTTACAATTTGCAGTTTAAGAAGTTCCTCTGAATCACTCTAAACTCACTCATCCAAAATTTCCAATGTGTTTTCTTGTGATCTCTTTTACCTCAAATTCATTAAAGCCATGAGAGTGCAAGTGAGAATCTGAGTGAACATGAACAAAAAGGAAGGAAGGAAGTAAAATGATGGCCACTCATCAAACATTGAGTCCATCAAAACCACATTGCTTGTCAGTCAGAGATTGCTTCCTTGGACTTATCACAACAGCACAGTTCACAGATGCCTGCAACACAGTTTGAGTTCATATCATCATTCATCTATTGCTGCAAGTGCAACATCACAGCTAATTCATCATTGTATTATTCTAATAATATTACTGATCACTCATTGAATTTTCTTATTGAAAAATAAAGAGTTAATGTTGGTGTTGCTCATTACAATTTGATTGAATTCGAGTTTGGATCCTTATAGTTTCATGTCATTGATCTTGATACTTATAGTTTCATAAAAATTTGGTATGAGTTTACCAATTGGTCCCTATACTTTTAATCAATTTTGCTTTTAGTCTCTATGATTAGACTTAGAGCAAGTCCTTATGAAACTATAAATGCCAAAACTAACAATTTGAAACCACAAGGATTAAAATCAAATCAAACCTTAATCTAATTGTGAGGACCAATAATGATATCAAACCAAAAATAAATATGCAAGACTTATTGATCAAGAAATTACATCCCATGAAACTTAATAATAAATTTGAACTCTTTGAAAACTTTGGGATGATTTTAATCTTCAAAACAGTTTTTATTTTTGACAACTTTTAACTTACAGTTTTTAATATATGAATGAATCCTAAATATATATTTTTTCCTGTAATGAGTCAATGTAGATCATTGTTCATGGGATAAGGACACAGGACATGGGGATGACCCATGTGCCCCCACAAAACAGTAAAGTCACATGCTGAAAACTTTTTTATTGGCCTAAAACGAAAAGAGAAACAGCAGCATTACTTGACATTTTTAAGTCTTTCCTCAAGTTAATTTGTTCTGGCTCACAGGTTTTTCCCCAGGGTAAAATATTAAAGTAATTACAATATAGAATCACTAAGACCCCAACCCTGAAAAGTTAAAAGAAGTAAAGTTAAAAGAAGTAAAGTGAAAAGGAAGAAAAAACTAGGAAAAATCTTGTATAAAGGCGGTTGAATTACCCAAATTATAAGTTACGTCACTGAATTTAATAAATTATATATTAAGTTATGCGTCATAATTAGGAATTTAAAATTTGGGTCAAATTACCTCCATATCCTTTATCTATTAAAACAACAAAATTGAATAAAATATATACCATCAAACTATGAAAGCTCTGTCACAAGTTTGTTGATGTTATCTCAATAAAATAATTATGCACAATATTTTTTTATACAATATTCGGTTTTATATAATAATGTATTAGAATAAATTGAAATCTATTGTGACGGTTCGATCTACGTATCCACGTAGAGATCTATTACCTTCTTTCGATACTTATATTTTTATTCAAAAATTTATAACTCGAGTTTAAATTTTGATTCCTGTATATACATATCTTGAATATATAATCCATGATTATTTTTTCATAAAAAGGGAAAATCTCGTATAAAGATATTTGTGAAACATTGTAATACACAAGAATTCACCTCTTTCAATCAATTATATATACTCCTACTTTCCTGTAAAACTGAATATTCTATAAAAAAAAAAAAGAATATTGGGTATAATTAATATCTGAAAATAAGTTGGAGCACAAACCTAGGTTTTCTTAAAAAACATCCAAACACTCGTAAGCTTTCAAATAATCTATTTTGAACCCAAACCATGGTCTTGGACCCCCAAAACCATGGTTTGGGCATAATCCTTTTTTTTTTTTTGCTTTTTGCATTTTGTGGGCCCCACCCTCACTCTCATTGATTTTTTTTGTTTGTGAGTCCCGCGTCACACTCCCTCTCACTATCATTGGTTCTTTTTCTATTTGTGGGTCCCACATCATACACTCTCTCTCCATAATTTCCCATAATTTATTCTCTAAAATTTATTCTCCTCATAATCTATTCTTAAAAAGCTAATCCAAACACATACAGTACTTCCCAAAGAATTAATTGATAGAGTAAATAATAGGATTATATTTTCAATTTTTCTGTTTTAATAATTGAGGGGTATGGAGGTAATTTGACCTAAATTTTAAATCCTTGATTATGACGTATAACGTAATATATAATTTGTTAAGTTTAACGACCCAAATTAGAATAATTTAACTGTCTTTATAGATATATATATATATATATATGATAAAAACTAACAGAGTGAACAATATAGTGAATAAACTACTAAACATAGTTTCTAAAGAAATTAAAAGGGTTGGGGTAGCTTCTTGGTTCCATCATTCCCTAGGTTATTGAGTCCAGCTATGAACTCTAGGTGGGTCCAAGCATTTTGTCATTATCCTTTTAAGCTCTGGACCATCATTCCCCTCAAAGAGCCTCTTAGCTGTTTATGGAGTGAGATTATTCAAGGGCATTAAATATAGGCCAACAAAAAACAACGACATTTTTTATGTTTGTTTCTTTCATGTTGGGGTGCACAAGCCAGGATGTTCCCATCGCCTTCCTACACATTTTTGGTTGCATCTAAAGTTAACATATTCTAGGACACTTTAAATAGATAAAGTTCCTTTCTTTCTTTGTTTTTTTTCCTTTTTTCTTTTTGGGGGGATGATTAGTAGATAAAGCTTAGTTTAGGAATAACAAAAACTTTTCCTAATAATACTTTAAAATTTGGTAAGTTGCTTTTTGTAATATTTTTTCTGTTATACATTGCCATCACTTATGTTTTAAAATAAGCACTCCGAAAGAAACTTTTGAATATGACCAATAAAAATTTCAATTGGGATGACATGCTAATATCCCTATTTTTTATTTAATATCAATTATTTATTTTGTTCTTCTAAACACCCACACTAGTTTTGATAATCAATTATCAATAAAAAAAAGTCACAAGCTTTTATTATACTTTTTACTATAGAAGATTGTACTTTTCATTTCTTTCAAAACAGTAAACAGCTTTTACAAAAAGCCACAAAATTGATTCTCAAACAGTCAAACCAGACCTCAATATTTGGATTGAAGAACTTTACGTGTATCTGTATCTTTTAAGTATTTCTCGGTCAATCAAATAGAACACTAACACTAAGTCACTTAAATATTAAAAAGTTTCTTAGTAGTATAAATTGTTTGACTAAAAATTTCTCCCATCGGAATACTTAAACTAAAATTATCTCCTTTTTTTTTTCAAAATATCTGTAACGACCCAACTTAATTATTTCAGACTATAGACAATATCAACAAAAAAAAGATAGAAAAAGAATTTTAAAATTATAAAATCCTAAATTAAATTTATTATCAAGAATTAATAAGAGATTGATGAAACTTGATTAATAATTTATAGCTCATTTTTTAAAAAATACATAATTTAAAATTTTATAAATTCAAATTTCTTTTTTGTCTTTTAGCAGATGCATAGAAACGATATATATATATATATATATATATATATATTTTTTTTTTTTTTTTTTTTTTTTTTTTGCCATATAGAAACGATACTGCTGGAATGTCTCTCCGCACTATAAAATAAACAGACAAAAGCACGAGAGAGCGTAAAAATCAAGCCCTCTCAATTCCTACCATTACCATGAGAACCTTTTTGTAAGTTGAAATCAAAATATTAAAAAACTATAATTAACTTCAAATGTTTAAATTATTATAAATTTTATATCACATTTTAAACGGTGGTTATAAATTCATTCAAAATTACATGTTTTTAAAATATATTAATAAAAATAATTTTCTGACACTAAGATGAAGAAGGTGCATCAAATTTCTACCATTTTGTTCTTGAAAAGTGGTGGGTTTCGCAGATTCAGATACAGAAAACAGCAAGAATCCACACAAAATCCCTGAGAATGATAAGCTTAATTTGCAAGCAGAATGGAAATTGAAGCTTAATCAGGCAAGTTCAATTCTAACTATGCCAATATTGCAGGAAGATTAGAGAGTAAATGCCCTGAAACCAACGCAGAAAAACGAAATTTGAAAGCGAAACGGAATGCCCAGGAAAAACTCGCAGTGAATCACATTTTTGTATGTTACAAAAGAAGATAAAGAGGGGGAGAGAGAACCTGAACGCTTGGAGAATCGATGTTCATGATCCGGATCTTAGCTCCTATATCACCAAAGATCCGTAACTCGACCCGGTCATTGACGGAAGCGTCTTGGATTAAATTGGCTGCGTCGGCCTGTAGCAAATTGACCCGATCGACGGCGATTGTGGCCTGTACTTGCCTCACACTGTGCGCTTCCTGGTAAAATCCAGGCACGGAAGCTTTGCCCAAGGGGATTCCCCTGTACATGACGGTGAATCTGGACTCGCCGTACTTGATCCCGACCTTGTTAGGGTTCACAGCGGTGAATAGCAGCATAATGCTGAGGGAGAGAGAGGCGGTGGTGGTGGCGGTGGCGATTGAGCCGTCCTTAGGTGCGGCGAAGGAGGGAGGAGGGTTGGCTGTGATGCCCATGGATTGGACAGTGACTTGCTGAAGCTCGAATTGGGGCTTCTTGGGCCTGACGGCGAGGATGATGACGAGGACGACGGCGAGGGCGAGGAGAGCGAGGAAGGAGAAGAGGAGGAAGAGGCAGCAGCAGCAGCCTCTGAAGGAGGCGGAGGAGGAGGAGGAGGAGCGGTAAGACGGCGTGGGATAGTAGCTGCGGTGATTAATTGAAGAAGCTCCTCTTTGGTCTGAGTTTGTAGTCATTTTCTGAGCTGTTTCTCTCTTCTTCTATCTCTCTCTCTCTCTGATCAATGTCAGGGTTGGCTACTTAGAATCTACCATTGCAGTGAATTTGTAGTTTCGAATGGGGGGGAGAGAGATTGAGAGGGAGAGAGACAACAGATATTGGAAGAATGGAGGTGGTCGTGGCCTCGTGGGTGAGTGGGTGACTGACGTTCTTGCTTGATCCGGTAAAATTAAAATTGAATATGCCAAATGAATTAAGATTTCATAAAATTCTTTCTTCATTTAATAAGTAGATGCGCAACATGCAGAATTTATTCTTTTGTAACATTAAAGGAACTAATTATATTATTTTAAAATATTTATATTTATTATTTTTTTAAATTAATTTTTCTGCTTTATAAATTAATATATAATTTAATCACATCTAACATATGATATGGTTAAGTAACTTATTTTATTTACTTAACATTTCCTAAAAAAGTAAAATATGTCTTATATTTAGGACCAAGATAATATTATATATCCAGATGATGAGAGAAGCTTGATAATTTATAAAGAACTTACATTTGACATATAATTTTGGGTTAATATAATCTCTAATCCCTCAAATTTACCCTCATTTTTATTTTGGTCCCTCAAATTTTAAATAAAAGGTTTTAGTCTTTCTATGGGCGAAATGGTTAAAGATTTATTAAATTATAGGGATTAATGTTTTAGAAGGAATAAAACTTACATGAGTAAAAATATGATTTGAAACTCAAAAACTCAACCAAAATAAGAACAAACTAAGATGATCAAAGATTAGAGCATGTTTGTTTTAGCGATCATATTGCTTATAAGTTGTTTTTCACGTAGATCGAGACATAAGTCCTCTCACATACTTACCTCGTATACCGTAAGTTATGATTGAAAAGTTACTTTTAAGCATTTCAATCGCTCATCCAAACGAGCACTATATTAACCTTATTATTATTTTATGTTTCATTATACTGTTATAAATTATCTGTCCAAGGAAAAAAGAAAATTGTTAAAATAGAAGACTATGAAATTTACTTGGAGGAAGGCTTGTGGTAAATTTATGATACTTTTAAATGAGCAAATTTAGGTGAATAAAAATATTAGGCTTCATACTATTAGCCTTCAAATAATTAGGCCTTAAAGAACGTGCCACACGAGCCATTAAAGAATTTGTTCGAAATATATACCAACAGTATACATAGGAAGTAGGCTTTAGTGCGTTTAGTGGGAGTTCGGCCCAACAAGCGCATGCGCTTGCACTAAACCACGGCGCAAATTGGCTGTTATGTACCCGTACACAGGCTCACACAAAAACTAATTAGGGTATTTTTGGTTCAATCTCATTACATCCAGCAATGCAATGTAATGTGATGCAATGATAGTATAATGCAATATTAATTACAGGGTTAGTGTTTGGTTTGATTTTTAAATAAAGTGTAATGAGCTATTATTTTAATAATTATTTAAAATTAATATATCACACAAAGTCTATTTTACCTTTAATATGGTGGTCAAGGAGGACGTACTAGTGGCGAGCGGCGGCAATCGTGGAGGTGGCGGCGACGGGGTTTGGCGGAAGAGGAGGAGGTCATGGTCATGATGGCAAAGGCGGTGGCGGCGGCAACAACAGTGGAGGAGGAAGAGGTAGTGGCGGCAATAATGGTGGGGGTGGTGGAGGAGGAGGTAGTGGTAGAGGCAATAGTGGGGGTGGCAAAGGAGGTGGTGGGGGCGATGGAGGAGGAGGAGGAGGTGTGGCGGCGGCGATGGGTGGAGGAGGTGCCTACGACGGCGGGTGGAGATGATGGCTCGTCGGCGGCGAAGTAGGAGGAGGAGGTAGTGGCCGTGGCGGAGGGTGGAGGCGGAGGTGGTGGTGGCTGCAGCGGTGGTAGAGGAGGAGGAGGTGGTGGTGGCGGTGGCGGTGACGACAGAGGAGGTGGTGGCTCCAGCTGCCGGTGGAGGCAGTTGTGGTGGAAAAGGAAGAGGTGGCGGCTACAGAGGAGGAGGAGGAGGAGGAGGCGGTGGTGGTGGTGGCGGCTGCGGCAACTGGTGGTGGTGGAGGGGTAGTGGCAGTGGTGGTTGTAGCAAGTGAAATGAGACAAGTAAAACAAAGACGCATGAAACTAAGAAATAAATTGAATTTTCTTAACCATGCAATAGGTTGGTAATGAGGATTCATATGGGTGGAGGTATGAATATGGATTATCAATTTTTTGGTAGTCATCATTACCATGGTAAACCTTATTACCATGCTAAAGAGCAATCAAACACTCTTCTCTTGGTAGGGATGTTCAAATCCCGGGACGGGACCGGAATCACCTATTCCCGGTTCCCGTCCCAGGGGGTGGCCGAGATTGGGATGTCATTCCCAGTCTTGGTCTTAATTCGGGAATTCCCGATTTTAATAATATAATTATATTAGTTAAAATTTTTATAATATAGTATTTAAAGTGATTATTTAACACCTAATAAGATCATAAAAATCATACAAATTGAGTTAGAATTGAAGAATAACATATTATTATTAATATTATTATCACATTCATCATTTTTGTTATTATCTTTATACATTATATAATTAGGATTTGTATTATGATATATACGATTTAACTCTAACTAAATATGTTATATACATTTTATTAAATGATAACTTAATTTATGGGGTAAAAAATACAAAAATAAAATAATAACTTATTTTTTAAGGAAAAAAAAACCGGGACCGGGAATTCCCGAGATCACAAGGTGTGATCCCGGTCCTGATCCCGGCCGGGACGGGAAATTCTCGGGATAAAATATCCGGGACCGGGCCGGGACAACCAGGACTGGGTTACTTTGAACACCCCTATCTCTTGGTAATGTAATCATGATTACCATTGCAGGTATGTAATGGGGTTGAACCAAACAAGTTCTAATTAGTGATAACAGAAGTGACTTTTTTTTTAATTTGACTTTTACAAACTTAAAATAAAATAAAAGTCAGATTGTAAATATGATTTATATTTGAATTGATAGTCGTAAAAGTAGTTTTTTTTTAAAACTGAAACTGGTTTGGATGATCAGTTAAAAAGTAAGTTTAGATGAAAAATTACTGAAAATGAAATAAATTTGCAGAGTACTGGTATTCTATGTGTATAAAAAATTATCAAGTCATTCTTGCCCATTAAATTTTTAACAAGAGAACTTCCCTAATTTTTCCTCAAATTTATTATTTAATATTTTACCTTTTGGATACATTTATAAATATCAAATTATTGGGGTTATTGGAATAATTTTATCTTTTCTTATAGGTATTGTTTTCTCACTCCACAGTGCACCTAAAAGCACCAAGTTTTAACTTTGATGCACTGTGGCTTTTGATGCAAAAGGCCATTAGCCTTCATTGTGAACCTAAACGGTAATTCCTTCCTTGTGATTTTTCTCTACCAATCGCAGTTTAAGCCTTGGTACCGCTTTCTCAAATAAGCTCTTACTACTTTAAATTTGTTAGTAAATATATGTTAGGGAATATATTGTAATTAATATAGAATCAATTAGTATCCCCATCAATCAGGGATTGTGATTATTAAATCATCATTAAGAGCCATTATCACTGAGGCTCTCCCCTCTTGTATAAATATATTTTGTTGTACATGAATAGATACAACTTTTAGATTATATTTGTCGTATTTAGAATGTGAGTTGTGTCGGTTTGATAAACATCATCACGTTCATTTGGCACCTTAAGTCAATAAACGAGTTGCGTCTCCCTTGATTTAGTTCATTCTGATGTTTGGGGTCCATGTCATGTTGAGTTTAAGCTTGAATTTAAGTACTTTTGTTACTTTTGTTGATGATTTCTCTCGTACCACTTGGCTTTATTTAGTGAAAAATCGTTCTAAGTTATTATCTTACTTTTGCATCTTTTATGCTGAAATTCAAACTCAATTTGGTGTATCTGTGAAAACCTTGAGGAGTGACAATGCTAAAGAATATTTCTCTACCAAATGTCAAAACTATATGCTACAGCATGACATGCTTCATCAGTCCTCCTGTGCAAATACACCGGCTCAAAATGGCACTGTAGAATATAAGAATCAGCACTTATTAGAGGTCGCCCGGGCTCTAATGTTTCAAATGAATGTTCCCAAGCCTTTTTGGGCTTAATGCTGTGTCTACTGCATGTTTTTTTATCAATCATATGCCCTCTTCTGTCTTTAATGGTGACACTCTGTGCACAACTTTGTTTTCTTCCAACCCCTTGTTTCCTATTTATCCAAAAATCTTTGGGTGTGTCTACTTTGTTCGAGATGTTCGTCCCACTATTTTTTTTTACTTTTTCCCAAATCTCTCAAGTGTGTCTTCTTGGGTATTCTAGGGTTCATAAAGGTTATTGGTGATTTTCTCCCACTCTTCGTCATTATCTTGTGTCTATAGATGTCACCTTCCATGAGTCACTCCATTCTTTTCTTCCTCTTCTCTACCTTAGTCCTCTGACAAGGCAGGTGATCTTGATGATCTCTAAGTGTATCAGGTTCACTTACCACTAGTGCAAGCGTCTATTCCGACACCTGCTAAACCACCTCTCCATCATGTTTATCAAAAATTTCCCAAGGAAAGTAATGCAATCGACCATGTTCATGGCTCACCAGTGCTCGCTTCGGTGTCTAACCCGGAACAAGTTCTTCCCCACTTCCGCCACTGCACCTAAACTAGAATTAGTACCCGGTACTCCTGATGCTCCTGATACATCTGATGACTTGCTCTTTTGCTTAATGTAAAGGAAAACTTATTTATACATATTCTATTTCTTCTTTTGTTTCCTATAACCACCTGTCTCATCCATCTTGTTCCTTTATAGCATCCTTAGATTCTATCATTGTTCCCACTACTCTCCACCAAGCCTTAGCCCATCCCAGTTGGAGTGCTACGATGGAAGAAGAAATGATGACCCTTGATAAGGTAGGTACCTAGACTCTCGTTGATTTATCTCCTGGAAAGAAAGCCGATGGCACTCTAAAGCGTTTGAAAGCTTGACTAATTGCCAAATGATATGTTTAGACCTATGGAATTGACTATTTGGAAACCTTCTCCCTTATGGCAAATTTGTCCTCTGTTCGCGTCTTCATTTCTATGGCAATCACTTATGGTTGGGATCTTCATCTGTTGGATGTTAAAAATGCTTTCTTGAATGATGATCTTCTTGAGGTATGGAGCAACCACCTGGTTTTGTTGCTCAAAGGGTGTGTGGGAAGGTATGTCACCTCCAAAAAGTCTTTATGTGGTTTGAAGCAAAGCCCTCGTACTTGGTTTGACAGATTTAGCTCTGTGATTAAGAAGTTTGGTCTGAATCAAAGCAACTTTGACCATTCTATGTTTTATCAGCTAACGGATGCAAGTATGGTTCTCTTAGTGGTGTATGTTGATGACATTATTATTACCGAAGGCAATACTTCGAGAATCTCACCACTCAAGGCCTTTCTTAATTCTCATTTCCAAACAAAAGATCTACTCCCGCTAAAATACTTTCTTGGAATCGAGTTTATGATAAGCAAAAAAGGCATCCTCCTGACAAAAAGAAAATATGTTCTTGATTTGCTAAAAGAAACTAGGAAACTTGGAGCAGCACCAAGTAACTTTCCCATGATTCCTAATCATTTTTTGGACATTGATGACATCATACCGTTGATGAACTACCTGAGGATTTAAGAAAAATTGTTGATCCTGAGAAAATCAAACCATTTGCATATCTTGAGAGATATTGTAAACTGATTGAGAAATTGAACTATCTCATGATAACTCACCCTGATGTGACCTTTCCAGTTAAGTGTACTTAGCAAATTCATGACAGCACCAACTGTTGCTCAATGGGAAGCATTAAAGTATGTCTTACATTACTTGAAGGGCTCATGTAGCTGTGGTATACTCTATACGAATCATGGTCACATCAAGATTGAATGCTTTTTTGATACAAATCATGTGGGGTCAAAGGCTACCAAGAGATCCATCACAGGATATTACGTGTTTGTGGGTGAAAATTTAGTATCTTGGAGAAGCAAGAAGCAGGATATGATTTCTCGGTCTAGTGCAAAAATTGGGTATAAGGCCATGGCTCAGTCAGTATAGGAAATTGAGTGGATTCACCAGTTAATGAAGGAAGTTGGTCTTGCCACATCATCACCTGCGAAACTATGGTGTGATAATAAAACAACTTTCATAGCGTCCAAATCTGTGCTTCATAAAAGTGTAAAACACATTAAGATTAACTGTCACTTTTTATGTGATAAAATTAAGGAGAACTTCATTTCTACAGGGCATGTGAGGTCTAACGACCAATTGGGCAATCTTCTGACCAAGACTTTAAATAGAACTCGTGTTGACTACCTTTATAACAAGTTAGACTTGAATAATATCTACTTGCTAGGAAATATAAGTTATGGAATATATTGTAATTAATACAGAATCAATTAGTGTCCCCATCAATCAAGGATTATGATTAGAAAATCATCATTAAGACCACTTGTATAAATATGCCCCGTCCGCACATGAATAGATACAACTTTCAGATTACATTTCCCATTGTCTGTTTACAAAATTCATCACCACAAGATAGTTTTTTCCCTGACACAACGATTTAATCATCAACTTGTGAAAGATCAGATGGAATGGCATGTCCAGATTACACACCAACGTTGATTAAGGGCACAAACCCACAGGCATTTTGCGCATTACTCTATTTCTCCAAATCAATGCCACTCATCGATACTAAGCTCTAAAGCAGAAACTACTAAGCTAATAATGGATGAAGATGTGGAAAAAAGACATATATCACTTGGCCTACCAGAAACAACCAGTAACACTACTACATCAGATCAATATTTTCATGGAATCATTGAAAATTCTGGAACCAGCCGACACATCACTTCTGGTCCACATTATCAGCATCCGCCAAAGTGTCTGCACTGAAATTACCAGCTTCTGCCTTGCTTGTTTCATCAACCCTTCTACCAGAATCATCACCAACTAGAACATCATCCATGATATCGTCCTCTCCGACATTTATGTCCTCAACATCATCATCATCTACTTCATTGTCACCTCCCCCAGGAATCTTTCTTTTCTTTGGACCATGCTCCAACCTATGAGTATCCAATTCTTTGTCCATGGTTTCCTGTAAATCCTGGTCACTGTTTACTTTCCTCGTTTTCCTTGCATTCTGCCATCTCTCCAACTCCTTCTCAACATTAGCAATATATTGCTCCCCAATCTGTTTCTGATACTCAGATAGTTCCTCTCTTCTAGCATTCTTCCATTCAAGAAATGCCTGCAAGTTCACAGTAAGGATCAATATACTAGCATGACATTGTGTGTTCGTTGGTGTGTGATTTCACAGGTCAAGAAAAAATTCTCAAGTTCTATCTCTAATTCGGTGCCACTTAAGGTAAACTATAGATGACATATAGGCTTGAGTACAGGCCCGCTAAAATAATATACTAACAAGATAAAACCACAAGTGAAGAACTAAAATTGGAGTATGCCCCTTCCAAATATCCACCTTACCTCGGGAAAAGATATCCTACAAATTTTTGAAATATGAAAGGGCTAATCTGAGGCGGCTTTCAATAGTTAACCACATAATGCGCAAGATTAAAGACCAAAAAAATCAGCGTGAGCATAAATTTAAATTCAAACTTCCAATGGTCCCACCTCTTCTTTGCGCTTTTCTAAGGCCTCTTCATTTTCTTCCAAGGGCTTGTTGGGCAAATAGTATATTGGAGGTTCTGTTTTAGTCCTGTAAAACAAATAGAAAACATGCCTTAAACACAAGTCAAAAATGAAAGAAATAAAATTTTCATGTCTACTGAAATCCAGCCATCAAGCTGTTTCAACACTACAATGCACATGAAAAGAAACTTTAAGAAACTTATCTTCGTCTCAATAAAATGTGAATATGGACACTTTGGACGAAAATTAAAAATAACCTGCAGATAAATAGATAATGGCATGATGTTAGGTAAAGATGTCCAGTTGTTAAAGTGACTAGCAATTGTCATCAGAAGATTCATGTCTTGTAAGTTTACAGTTGAAGGGACAAACCTTATAAAATTGCATAGCCTCTTGTGATGCTCACTCCACCGAAGAAACAGCAACTCCAGTTTCTTTTCTTCTGTCTTAGCAGCCACACGTGCTCTAAGAGTCTGACAAGAAATAGGTCAAATAGGAACATAAAATGTTAAGAACTGTTGGCAGCCTGGTCATTAATTCAAAATGGACAGGAAATAATATTTATTTGAAGGCCCACCAAGTCTCTCCTCCGCTTTTCAGCAATTTGTTCACGTTCTTCTTTCCTAAGCCTTTCACTCTCTTCACGCGCTCTTTGCTCAGCCTACGAAAAATGTCTCAAACTATGAGATAGCTACAAATTTCTAGATGATGTCGTGAGAGAGAGAAATGACAAAGAGCAAGACAGGTTCAGCTGTTCAGTGGTCAGTGCCAGTAGTTAAGGTGAATCTACCACTTAACAATGTTATTGCAAAACTATTCCATGCAAATTTACATCAATTAAGAGAATTATGAGATATTATAAGTAAAATTGTTCAGCAAACTCATTTACATATGGCTCACTAACATGACACGCCATGGCTATCAATGCAACATGTCAAATGGGCGTTTCCAAGCGTACTACACATTAGAAAATGTCAAGTGGGTATTTCTATGAGCCTCCGAGCACACCCCATCAACAAAATAATCAAGTTGTTTAAGTGAAATCTTTATCACTAGTCTCATGTGATCACACTGATTACCATAGGGGTCCACGTCAATTCATTAACAATTGTTCTATAGTCCATAATTCTACATAACCTTAGCTTATGACGGTGAATTGACTGAATTCATCTCAATGCACCTATAGGTTAAAGATAAAGGAGGATTTAAGTGCTTCATCTTCTAAACCAACTAAAGGAGAGAAGCTTCACATAGTAATAAACATGCACTTGACTTACTCTTTGCAGAGAGTTAGATCTTCGCATGTATGCTTCTGTTCCTGAAAGTTGCATATCTTCTTTTCTAAATTTCTGCGACAGTTGAGGATAAAAGCAAAATCATGAAAAGAAGAGCCAGTGTGTTGATGATAAAAGGATCAGATAAACCAACTAACAGAGAGAAAACGGCAAATATATAAATAATGTACGATGCAGATCATTTTGTTAGATGCAATTGGTATCATTGCAGTTGAGCTCGTATTAGATCAACGGAAGAAGGACAAAATACACTTGCTAAATCCAAGAACCATGACCACCAATATCCAACAAACATCTCTTGGATGTTTGTCCCGTAAGTGCATTTGAGCTAGGCATGTTTCGAATGTCGAGAGACAACATGAAGATAGCAGTAAATCAACTCCTAGATTGAGCTCACGATACAGTAGTATGAATGTATCTGGAAAGTTAGTGAGCGATTAGTTTTTCATACCTCCAAAGTACCCAAGAGCTGACCCAGCATTCTTTTATTTCTATTAACCAGTCGTGGATCCTCATCCTTTGGCAATACCCTTGGAACAGGTTCTGCAGCAGGAATCTCAGAGTCCTTAAGGACAAGAAAGGTCTATGGCATTAGATACATAACCCCAAATAAACCCTTCATTTGAAAGGAAATTCATGTGCATTTACCATCTTTGAAGTTATTTGATTGCTGTCTCTTCTAGACCATCCACTTTTCTGGAAATTGGATGGATTCCTTTCGCTCTGAGCAGCTGCATCAATCCCATTAACATCATCCCTACCTGAGTAATCCTTCTTAGCTTCCTGTCCTGCATCCGCATCCTCAAGCAACTCCCCATCTTCCACCTTCATTTCCAAATGAAGACATTAGATTATGCTCCAATCTCCAGCTTCTTTCATGGGGGAGGGGGTGTTTATGGGTTGTGACACATTTTTTCGTTTGTTGTTAAAGACACATCACATAAACTCAATACTCAGCCAATATCCATGGACTTCTCACTAAACTATCGACGACTGATATGTCAGATAGAAACCAAGTTAATAACTGAAAGAAAAAAGAGACCAATTTACAGCATCAAATTCTAAAATGATGATAAAGTAAAGTCAAAAGAATATGTTCACCTTGACAACGGCTGACGAAAGTCGACGTTTTGCAGGAGGTTGATCTTCTGATTCATTCCGATCACTCTGAAATAAAATTATGTAATTACTATCCTAAAATCCATTTTCTAATCATCAAGCTAAGCACTAGTTATCATTCCAAAAGTTTTTTCCACCGAAAGGGCTGACAAATTTCGCAAAGCCAAGGTCGTTACAGTGAAGAAAAATACGGAAGAAAACAAAGCTAAAATCCAAGAAAAAGAAATTAGGGCCATTTTCATAGAACTCTAAACAGCGGAAATAGGGGGGGAAAGAGAAAATGAAGGAGAAATCCCATACAGGTCGAACAAAGCCTCGCTGACGAGCTCCATTGGCAGCAAGGTTGCGGGGGCCAGCACCTGCTAGCCCACCTCGGCGAATCCCTCGAGGATCTCGAAGCCGCTCTGTAATCTGCAAGGATCGCAAACGGGAGATAACATCAAAACCAGAATCGACCACGCAGAAATAGAGACATAGTGAAAATGAAGGGAAGTGACCTCGCGCTGCTGGCGTTGAAGTTCATCGATCTCTTTGCGCAGCTCGTCCTCCGTCTTCTCCACGGCTGTGCTCCCCATTGAAGCCGCCGATTCAAGAAAGCTAAGGAAGCAGTGACACACTATTACCAACGGACGAAACGTGCGCTATAAACCCTTGGCGACTAGAGGGTTCTTCGGAAGTAGCATTTGGTGGGGAGTGGGAGCTAATAAGTATTTTATCTAAATAAAAAAGGGAAATTCATTTAAAGCTCCCAAGGACCAAAAAAAAAACCATAAAAAAGACGCAATCCAAATTGCTATAGAGACTTTTTTGTGATTAATTAGGAATATGAAATGATTATGTTGACCTTAATAATTTAACAACCAGTTTTGTTTATTTTCACAACTTAATGAGTCAATTTGACAACTTCTTTTTCATACATGTATGAGATTACAAGCTTCACAAGTCCTAACTTTTACAAACATGACAACTTTAAACACTGGTTTTACCTATTTTCACAACTTGATGAATCATTTTGACAATTTCTTTTTCATACCTGCATGAGATTATAAGTTTTACGTCCCAACTTTTCACAAATGCATATGACAATTTTAACAATTGGTTTTGCCTATTTTCTCGACTTGATGAGTTATTTTGACAACTTCTTTTTTATACCTACGTGAGATTACAAGTTTCACAAGTCACAACTTTCACAACTATATATAACAATTTTAACAACTGATTTTGCCTATTTTCATAACTTGATAAGTCATTTTGACAACTTATTTTTCATACCTAAGTGAGCTTACAAGTTTCACGTCTCAACTTTTCACAAATGCATATAACAATTTTAACAACTGTTTTGCCTATTTTCACAAATTGATGAGTCATTTTGACAACTTTTTTATAACTGAGTGAGATTACAAGTTTCACAAGTTCCAACTTTTACAACTGCATGTGACAAGTTTAACAATTGGTTTTGCTTATTTTCACAACTTGATGAGTCATTTTGACAACTTTTTTTCCGTACCTTGATGAGTCGTTTCCCTCCCCGAAGGAGTTTTGAAATTTCACAATTACATGTGCCAATTTTAGCAAGAGCTTACGCCTGTTTCGCCAAGTCCTAATGCACATATTCACAACTGAATGACTTATTTTGACAAACTGATTTTAACATATCAGAATTTCACATGTCCCGCATGTCACAATCTACAACATACACTTGGTATTAACAACTGCAACAGCCATATTAACAACTATAATTGCACGTATTAACAGCATTTTTTTAATCTCATATCAGCGTTTTGTAAGGAAACAAACCTTCATCATATTCAAAAATTCCAACTTAAAACAGAGCAATCCCTCTGTTTCTTTGCCAAAAACCAGAGCACAATTTTATTCACATTACATAACCACAATGAAACCCCAACTTCAATGGTTAAGATTATATCTTTAGCAAAATCTTAGCATTACTTACCTAGTTCTTAACCCATAGTCCACTAATCTCTCATATTTTCTTGTCTTTCATTTTCTCTTTCTTCTCTGTGTTTCAGTTTCAGATCTTACCATGGCTTTTGCTGCTCTTCAAGTGTTCATCGTCCTGGCCCTTTTGGCTACTTCTTGCTTTGCTCAAGCCCCCGGAGCTACCCCCACCAGAAGCCATCGCACATGCTCCAAGTACCCCACTTGCTGCCTCTCCACGACTTGCAACACTATAGCTTTCTCTGTTTTCTCTTTTTCAATTTAGTCATTGGGGGCATTTTAATCATTTCATATTCCCAATTAATCACAAAATTGGGAATTTGAATTGAGGCTTTTTTATGAGTTTTTTTGAATTCTTGGGACCTGTCAGTGATTTTCCCAATAAAAAATTCAAATAATATTAGTACAAAATAATATGGAAAAATAACACGAAGGCCCAATTAAGGGAAATAATATCATAAAAGTTTGTCAATGACAATTGAAAGAGGAACAATTAACAAGTGGAGGAGCCACGATTAACAAGTTTTCCTTAATTGGGAACTTAAAATCATTTTCCCAAATAATATTGAATCATTGTTGGGCGTTGCATTGCATCCCAATGACACACTAAACACGTCTTTCAAGCGTAAGAGTTAGTTTAATTTTTATAAATTATAGCAAAAAAACGTTACTAAATCATGAACATAATTAATTGTATTTAATCAAATTCATATCATATCATCTTTTTAGTGTAAACTCTAACGATGAATAACAGATATTTGATGTCACGTCATTACTGGTAAAACAGACACTTCGAAGGGAGAGTAGTTTTCAAGAAATTGTGAAAAGCCTCCAATTTATTTGCTGTTAACCATAAAAAAAAATAACAATATTCTGTTGTCAAATAGTGATAACCCTTAATTAAGGTGGGAAAATACTAATCCTTGACGTTTGTATGCATAGGATTAGTAAATATAGTATATAGAGTATTATTGATGATTTGTTTGACTTTTATACATTGTTTGAACAAGTCAGTCACATCTCGTGGTCTCTTTAAAATACATTAACTATAGATATTGGGTTTGGAAACACGTTTTGGGGTAAATAAGTCCTTATTACGTAAGTCGAGATAAAACTCCTCTCACATACTTGCCTCGTATACCGTGAATTACGATTTATAAGCACTTATTGTCCAAAAATAAGCTATTCCAAACGAGCACTTAGTGATAGTAGAAGTTTTTTTTTTTTACCTGACTTTTATAAAAGTTAGATTATAAATGTAATTTATATTTGGATTGACGGTAATAGAAATAATTTTTTTTAGAAAAACTAGATTTTTGAGCTTTATTTTAAAAGCTGCTTTTCAAAAAAAAAAAAACTCAATTACTAGCACGCCAACTCAAACACCCTAATTTTTCAAAAACTAATTCCACCGTACTTTTTTTCAAAAGAAGTCACGTTTGGTATATCAATCAAATTCCAAAAATAATCATTTTCAAGCAACACCCACTTTTTCATTTCAAAGGGAGAGCAGCGTTTCCTGAATTTGTGAAGAGCTTACAATCCATTTCCTATTGGCCGTTTCATAATACATCTCCGCAGGTTACAACGTTTCCTGCATTTGTTAAAAGCTTACAAACCACTTTTTATTAGTCTTTTCACACCTCGTCGTGTCTTTAAAATACATTCCAACTATGGATAACATGTAATTAATTGTCTCAACGATACTAATTATATAGAAATCAAATTCCAAAAATAATCATTTTCATTTTTCAAGCAACACCCACTTTTCCGTTTTAAAGGGAGAGCAGTGTTTCATGAATCTGTGAAATGCTTACAATCTATTTCCTATGTTTAAATTATTTTTTGAAAAATAATTTTTACGATTTATGAGATAAGTATATGAGAATAGTTCTATTTCGACTTATAAAAAATGGCTTCTAAAACCATAATTTCAGAATTACCCAAACACTCACTTAATTGTTTCTCAATACATTTCCCTAGGTTACAACGTTTCCTGAATTTGTGAAAAGCTTATAATCTATTTTTTATTAGTCTTTTCTCAATACACTTGCGCAAGCTACAATATTATGTTGTTCTACCGTGATAATACTTGGACGGAAAAAATACAAATCCTTGATATGTTTGTGCTCATAGTCCTTTTTTTTTTTGGGCCAAATGTGTTCATAGTATAGTGAAGGGAGGGGGTGAGTGATGTGTCTTTGGTAGTGCTGGGAAAACGGGCCGGCCCGTGACGGGCTCGGGCCTAAACGGGCCGGCCCGTTTAGGCCCGAGTTTAAATCCGTACCTGTTTGAAGAGGGCCGGCCCGACGGGCTTTAGGCCCGTTTATGTTTTTTCTTTTCTTTTTTTTTTGCCATTCCTTTTTAATTTCTTATTCTTATAAAAACTAAAATACCTAATTTAAAATATAAATATCATCAACACTAATTTAAAACATAAATATTATCCAAGTTTAATAGAATACAAACACTAAAACTTAAGTCCAAACCATAATTAATATTCATAACCAATTAAATAAGTTCACAGCCACAATCAAACAAGCCTACAAGCTTCAAATGTCAATAATAATATAACACCTGATTTAGATTTTGGCGTATACATGCAAAAAAAGGAAAAAGAAAATCAAAGAAGAGAAGCTTCAAATGAGGTTTGAGTCAGTGTGAGAGCATTTCTGATATGAGGGTTAGGTTAGGTTAACTCTACTCTCTGACCAATGCTTGCTGCCCATTGCCTTGTGCCCATTTTTTTTTAAAAAAAAAAATTTAAACAGGCCTAAAAGGGCCGGCCCTACAGGGTCGGCCCTTTTAGGTCCACTTCCATTTTCAGCCTCTAAATCATAGGCCTGGCCCTTGACGTGCTCGGGCCTAAACGGGCCGGCCCGAATTCCCGGCTCTAGTCTTTGGTGCTGCCCCGTCAATAAGGGGGTCTTACCATGTGTTTTTTTCATGTTCCTTTTTACCATTAGATTCTATATAAAATGAGTGATATTTTAATACATCATGGACAAAAAATGAAGTTGTTTTCAATTTTTTATAATTTTTCAAAGATTCAGTGCTTAAAGTGAAAAAAAAAACCTTTTTTCTCAAACATCTTTGAAAAATTGAAAACAGCTCCATTTCCCCCCATAATTTATCAAAATGTCACTCATTTTATATAGAATCTAATGATAAAAAGAAACATAAAAAAAAAACACATGGGAAGGCCCCCATATTAGCGGGGTAGCAGGGAGCAACAACAAAGGCGCATCACCCACCCCCTCCCATTAGTGAAGATAGTGGTATGGAGCATATTATTGATTTCTTTGGATGAAATATAGCTTTTAAGAAGAGTTGTTGGGGAATCAAGGGCCCAAGCCCAGTAGAGTTGATTCACTTACGAAATTGTTGGTGGACTGGTTGTCCAAAAATAGCCCAATCCAGTCCTTGTCGTTGTTGTAAGGATGAAGGATGCTTGCATTGTGAACATTTTTTTGGGGACGTTGAAGATGAAACCACAAAAAAATTAAAAATTAAATAAACTCCCAATCTTTGTTAAGGAATAATTCCTTTGTTTTTTAAAGGTTAAAGTCTAGTTCACCCCAAATTTTTATGTAGCAGATGTGGGTATGCTAAGGTTTTAAGGATCAATTTTACTTGGAAAGTGCTAAAAAAAAAAAGCAATGTAAATTCTAACCATTAAAAATATTAATTACTGACTTTAGTTTTTTAAAGTTAAGGCAATTTTACTGCTATTTTATTACTTTTAGGGCATATTTGATAAAAATAGGGAAAATTAATCTTCTAATCCTTGAACTTTTGACTCAGTTGTTATTCAGTCTCTCAACTATGACTCGGTGTAACTCAGTCTTTGAATATTTAACTCACTTATGACTCAGTCCATGAATTTTTGACTCACTTATGACTCAGTTTCTTATCTTTTCACTTTTTATATTTTTTCCCTTTTTATATATAACTTAGTCATAGGTGGCAAAAATTAATTCCACCCCAGCGCCACATGATTTTTTTAAAATAAAATTTGCCCCTTCCCTCTCCGATGGCCTTTCCGAATTCTTGGTCTGGTTCTTCCTCCCTTTATTAAAAAAAAAAAAAACCATTTGGTGTTGAGATGGAATTAATTTTTGCCACCTATAACCTATGACTTAGTTATAGATGAAAAGGGTAGTAATAATATAAAGAGTGAAAAGATAAGTAACTGAGTCAAAAATTCAGAGACTCCTAGGTACTACACATAAATGTGTGAGCTTGCAACAACCTACTCTTTTTTTTTAGAGGAGTAGAGGTATCATCCAGGACATCATCAATCTATTAGCATCTAAAGTTGGGTTTTCTCTCACACCGGTGGAAAACTCATTTTTTAGATTGGGTAAAAATAACTTTTTATACTAATTTTAGATAATGTATTAATGTCTTGATACAATCAGTCTAAAAAGTCTGTTATTTTTTAGACTAGTTAATCAATCGGTCTTAAAAATCACTTTTTAGACCGATTGTGTTAAAAACCGGTCTAAAAAGTCTCACCTTTTAAACCGGTCGCTATGAACAACCGGTTTAAAAGGTATGACCTTTTAAACCGGTTTTTAACAAAGCTTGTCTAAAAAGTGATTTTAAACCTCATTCATAATAATAGTCTAAAAAGTTCTCTCTCTTTTTTTTAATACAATCATCGTGTTTGTACATTTCCCACATGATACTCCCTCCTCTAAACCACTATCCAAGCCAGCACTGAACATATATAAAAAAACTGATGTATTCTTTTTATTTTTAACTGAAACACTACAACAATAATCACTACTATAGAATATAGATAATGCTACCCTAAAAGATGTCCCTTTTTAAAATAGAGACGTCTAAAACATAGGCGGTGACATTTTTGTAATTATGTGTGGGAACTTGGTAGCTTTAGACGTCGCAAATTGAATTTGGGACATCTAAAGTTAAAAAAAAAATTTAATATTTTTTTTTACACTTTAGAGTCCCAAATTCCATTTGGGACGTCTAAAGTGGTACTTTAGACGTCCCAAATTCAATTTGGGACCTCTAAAGTGATGTCTAAAATAAATAAAAAAATTTTACACTTTAGATGTCCCAAATTCCATTTGGGACGTCTAAAGTGGTACTTTAGACATCTCAAATTCAATTTGGGACATCTAAAGTGATGTCTAAAATAAAAAAAAAAAATTTACACTTTAGATGTCCCAAATTCCATTTGGGACATCTAAAGTGTACAAAAAAAAAAATTTAATTTTTTTTTAACTTTAGACGTCCCAAATTCGATTTGGGACGTCTAAAGTAAAAAAAAAAATTTTACACTTTAGACGTCCCAAATGGAATTTGGGACGCCTAAAGTAATTCAAAAATTTTCCCGCGATCTGTATTGAATATAAGGGACGCTCGTGCCTTATATTAAATAAAGGGAAGCTTTCCTTCCCCCCCCCTCTCTCTCTCTCTCCCACAGCAGTTTTCAATTTCTTTGATAAGAGTTGCAGAGAAAGACCCACATTCTATATATTCAAATAGCTTTTTCCTTCGGTGTTTTCGCCATTGTCCCCCCTCTCATTATGCCCTTCTGTGCATAGCTTTTTCCTTCAGTGTTTTCGCCATCGTCCCCCTCTCATCATGCCATTCGATGCCTCTATTTGCGACGGTAACTCTCTCTTTATCACTTCTCAAATCTTACATGCTTGTATATTTATTATTATTATTATTATTATTATTATTATTATTATTATTATTATTATTATTATATAAGTTCCTCTCTTTTTTCACAATCAGATCTGGTACAGTGCATCTGGGTAAAAAATGTATTTTTTGAATTTTAAAGTTTGACTAAAAGAAGTTTGAACAAAGCTAGCAAAGTGGTGGAAGTGTGGTGATGCTAAAAAAGAAAATTCCAGAGCCAAAAAGAGAATGGAGAAAGCTAGCATTTATGTTCAACAAAACTATTACAGAGGATTCTCGTCTGGAACTTGTGTTTGCTTTCGTAATTGATGACCTCAACATCTACAGGAAATTTGAAATTCAAATGACTTTAGAAATCCCAAATTGTGATTTGGGAGGTCTAAAGTCCTACATAGGGGGACTTTAGATGTCCCAATTTTAGATTTGGGACGTCTAAAGTCCTCCCTTTAGACGTCCCATTTTTTTCGGACGTCTTTTCTTAAAACATATTACGCCCTTTACATAGACGTCCCCCCAATTTTTGGACGTTAAAAATGCCAAAATAGGGACATTAAAACCCCTTTTTGTAGTAGTGAATGACAGAATCTCACAAGTTTTGCAGAAAATCAGCGGGAAGAAAACCTCCTTAATATATACAGAATCTCACAAGGTTTAAAGAATGTATGATGGTAAGTATCTTTTCCTACATCATCAATAAGAATTTTTTTTCTTACTTTAAATTAACACAACATCATAGCATACGATCAACTAGAGTATCATTAATGTGAAATAAAAATAATAATGAAAAGCGGACAGATAAACTGAAGAGGCTATAAAACATCCTCCTCTTTAATGTTGAAACAATGGCGTAGGCTGCTACTAGGACATGTACCAAGCGGAGTGGAATGCAGCTTAAATCTAGAAGACAGAAGAAAACTTCAATATGCATTTTATAAAATGACAAAAAGATGAAGGGAAAACCCTTTGATGGAAAAATGTAATCAAATGATTACCCAAAAACAAAGAGCGTAACAAAACAAAGAACATTAAGGGTCTGTTTGGTGTGAGGGATTTGGAGGGGAGGGGAGGGGAGGGGAAATTTTTATGAGTTAAATTTTAAAACATTGAAGAAGTGAGGTAATAAAATTTTAATAAAGAAAATATATAAGATAAAAGAGTAAGAAAAATTAATTACAAATTTTTAACCCCACTTCTCTAATTTTTTTAAATTCAACTCAAAAAAATTTTTCTTCCTCCCATTTTGCCTCCCCTCCCCTCCCCTCCCCTTAGACCAAACAGACCCTAAGGGTATGTTTTGATTCGATTCATCATCATTCAATTCATACCTGGGCAACTATTAGTCTCAAGGTAGTTCTTTTGCTAGTCTCCTGCACATGCCCAACCAGCAAAATTTCATCCAATATGATATATGCCTGCCATATGCATCAAATTAATTAAACATGACCACACTCATGTACATGTGTATGCACGATTCTGAACAAGAATAAAAAATACATACATGAAAAGAGATCAATTGAGGTCAGATATTATTCCTTATGGAAGCTAAACATTAAATCCTGCTCGCACAACTTATAAGAAACAAGCACACTCTTTAGCTTTTTACATGCACTTGGGCAATGTATTAATTAGAATTTGAAAATTGGGAGATACTCACACTACCAAAGTAACGGCCCAGTGTCTCAACATAATGGTGAATCATGGAGAGGGTCTCCAATTCATTATTATCCTGATCAATGCAGAAGCTGAAGTATAGGCTCGCATATATACATATACTTGAACCAAGGGAATTGCTTACTGTTAGATATGCTTAGTTTTGATGATGTCAAATATAAATGCTAAATATTGATAGCAAAATGTTTAATATATTTATCTCCTATATTGACTAACTACTGTGTTTAATATGAAATATCTTATAGATTAGTTAAGCAAAGATTAGAAGATATCAAGTTACATAATGGAGAAAGATTGAGAAGATATTGAAGATAGAAGTTATTAAATATAAGGATAAATTAAGAAAAGAAAAGAGTTATTAAGTTTGATTATTGGGAATGATAAAAAAAGGATGAAAAGAAAGAAAAACTTGCAAGATCTAATGGGAATATTAAGATTCAAGCTCTTAGAAGTGATATTAGAGATTTATACGGTGAAATGGAAGTTGGAATTACTCAATCGGAAGTTAAAAGTGGCTAGGTCTTTCAAAATATTGGTTTTTTTTTCAAATAACAGCATTTTATTTGAATAATGAGATTATTATTCGAATAATAGCTGTATTATTTGAATAGAATCAGTGTTATTCGAATAAAGCATCAACCTCTGTTTCATTCAGCATTCGCAAGGTTCAGTAATTTGGTCATATCTCCCAAACCACAACTTGGATTGAGGTAAAACCAGCGGTATATGAAACTAGACTCTCAATACGTCATTTTGATATCAAGATCAAGTTAAAAGAAGCTCAGATGAAGAAGATATGAATTTTGGAAGATGACATTCAAATCACCGTCATATTTCAAAACAGGTTCAGTATTTTGGATATAACTCTCAAACTACACATTGAATTGAGATGAAACCAATGTCATATGAAACTAGACTTAAAAATCTTTCTATGGATATGTTATGTATCATATTTGAAGTTATATTCAAAGAGATATGCCTTTTGGAATTTGGTGATCGAAATCAAGCTCCGTTCCAGACCAGTCGATATATATTAGATCATAACTTTTGGTATACAAATTATTTGTGATTGATTCCAGTTGCTGTGCAAAGTAGACTTAAAGAGCTTTGGAGTTATATAGAAAGAATTATGAATCTGAAGTTTATTCAAATAAAGTTACATGAAGATTCATTATCAAAGTGCATTATTTGAATACAGAAAGTTGTATTCAAATAGTGTGACTTATTTTGTGAGAGAAGTTATTCGAATAAGCAATTGACAATTCAAATACATTTCAAAATTGAAGGATTATTCAAATAGAGGCAAATGTATTTGAATAAAAGATATTCATTATAAAAGGCTCTTATTCGAATGACAATTGGTGTATCCGAATAGCTTTCCCTGTTTTGTAAGAAGACTATTCGAATAGCAATAAGTCTATTCGAATAATATCACAAGTTTTTTTTAAGAAGCTATTCGAATAGGGAATTGGTTATTCGAATACATTTCAACTTTGAGGGATTATTCGAATAAGGAACGAAGTATTCAAATACAGATTACTCATTATCAAAAAGCCACCCAGCTTTTCAAATGTGCAAAACGGTCAAGGGAATTAGAACAAAGGCCACCCTTTTCTTGTGATGATGATGATATTCATTCATACACCTCATATACTACACACTACACTCAAACAAGAAGATATCAGGTTCAAAAAATTGTCAACACAGAAAACCAAAAACACTAACCACATAATGCAACCAAAACAAAAGTAAAACCACTATAACAGAACTTAAAATGGTATAAATCCAAACTCAAATTCTCTAACATATTTAAATGAGGCAAGGAGTGAAGAGCTGGTTAGAACAAAAATTAGAACAATAACTCAAGAAGAAACACTAACCTGATTGAAGACTAAGGAGTGAGCTTTTAGCCAAAGTCACTGCAGTGACAGGGGTTCAAATGATGCGCTCAAATTCACGACACCGACTAAGGGAAGTCAAGGTAGAGGAGTGTGGTCACGGTGGAGGAGGAGCCTAATGATGATAACAGAACTACGACAATGGCACAAAACAGTGGCGGTGGCAACGATAGAGGAGCAATGAGAGAAACAAGAGTGGGGTGAGACGGTGGAGTTCAAAACAAGTGACAAATCAGAGCCCACATGTAGAGTAATGGCGACAAGAAGAGAGGATTAAGAGAGCGCGAGATTCAATTTTGGGGCGAGGAAGAAAAGGGTTCTGAGAAAGATTTAAATTTGGGACAAATCTTTTAAGACGGGTTTCAATCAAAATAAGGTCTAAAAGTATATCTTTTGGACTGGTTATTTCAAACATCAGGTCTTAAAAGGAAGAAAAATATATTATTTTTTATTTCCGCTTATTTTAGACCGGTTATAAGAAACAACCGGTCTAAAATGTTTTATCTTTTAGACCGGTTGCTAGTGACAACCAATCTAAAAAGTTTTAAAATTTTTTAATTTTAATTATTTTTATCTTATTAGACCGGTTGTTTAGATAACCTATCTAAATAATATATTTTAGACCGTATATTTTAGGAACCGATCTCAGAAATTCTTTATAATTACAAAACTACCACCGGTCATACTTTTTAGACCTTATCCACAATAACCGGTCTAAATAGGTTATTTTGTACTAGTGTCAGTTTCTCACCTAGACTTGGACACATTGGAGCTGATCTTCTTGCAGCAAAAGCTTATAAGGGAGTGTGCCTGTTGGGGTGGGTTTCACAACTATCACTCTCTTTTACCAGAATTCTGACTTCTGGTGCTTCAGGGATCAGTGAGATAGGTGTTGATACTTCATCCTCTAATCATAGAATGGGTGTTGGATAGTCTTTTATTTCAGCCTTGTTGTTTCTTGTTTTCCACTTCCATTTATTTGGATGTTATCTTGTACTGTTGGAATTTATTTGGCTGGACCAAAAAATGCTTGAATTTGTGTGAATACATAAAATATCTTAATCCCACTTACAAGTGAATCATAGAAAATGTTTTATATAATACACGAAGATTCTCTCCATCAAAAAACTCATACTTCTGAAAAAAACAAGGAAAGAAGGATACATAGTCTACATATGAGGGGATGAAATATTTATGATTTTTTAGCCATTAAAATGATTTCTTTTATATTTATAAAAAAAATGATTTCTTTTATATTTGTCAAACTCATGCTTAACTCAATTGGAAGTTTAGCATGACGCAACTAACAAACGGGAAAAAAACAAAATGAAGATAACATGATCAAATAGCATGGATATCCTTATTTAAAATACTACCCAAGTTGACTTTTAAAAGTCAAGACAATTTTTTTGATATAAAATGAAAGGCGGCTTTTCGAGAGACATTATCTAGGGAAATTTTCAGAAAAATAATTAAAATTGTTTTTTAAAAAACAAGTTAGTAACTCCAATTTTAATAAGGTAAAATTAAAATAAAGGACCTAGAAAAAATAATATTTATTATAAAAGATAATAAAAATTGTAATTACTTAAAAGGACCGAATATCCTAATATAAATTCAAAATTACTAAATTGTTCCTAACCAAACCTCCTATATTATCTCTTGTATTCATAATTAAAAAAAATAACTAAAATTAAAACTAAAACCGCCCATATGATAGATTGCTTATATTATCAAGTTACTCGATTTATATTATCAATGTTATAATCAATTAAGATCTTTTTATAAAAATAAAAGCTAAACTCATTTCCTATTGTTAAGGATATAATAGATTACTTGTATTTTTTTAATTTTATTAACAGTAAATGAATTTTTTAACTGCATAAATTTCTTCTAAAACAAAAATAAATCATATAAACTTTCTTGTATAAATGTTAAATTATAAAAGACCTTGAGTTTTATTAAAATTATATAATTCTATTTTAATTAAAATTTCTATTGATTTTCAAAACATTATCATTTTTACAAAATTAAAGAATGTGTAAGTGTAAGTTGTGAAAAATAAAAATTGAGAAAACTATTGTTTAATTTAGTGAAATTTAAAATTTTGTATTAGTTTTAAAAATAAAATGTGAGAGAGAATGTAAAATGGAATGTAGAAGATTTTTTTTAGGGGCATTTTAGTATTTTAAATTTCACATTTTTGCATTTGGTCCTTCTAAATAATTACAATTTTTATAGTCCTTCTCCATAAATATCTTTTCTCCCATGTCCTTGATTCTAATTTTCCATTTTAATAAACCCATGTCATTTCTCATATTTACTAGCATTTTGAAACTTTTGCATTTTTATTGCACTATCTCTCAGTTTTTTAAAAAAGAAAAAGCCGTTAAAAGCAGCCTCAGCAAATCCACACATTCCCAACTAATCCAAAAGATGATCAGGGAAAGGTCATCCCAAAATGAGGGTTTTTTTTTTAATTTTTTTTTATTTGTTTGAATTAAGTTGGTAGATATGGGTAAGGTGTTAGGCACCCCACAACACATATTCATAGGAATAGTTACCCTAAGTTAATTATTTAAAAATAAATATGGCCTTTAATTTCATGATAATTACCCAAAAAGAGAGAGAATATTTACAAAAATAAATTAAATGAAAAATAAAGGAAAAAATGAACATTTATTTACAAAAATAAAATAAAAAATATATATATTTATTTATAAAGTTGGACTTGACCATGAATGAAAATCTAGGGCCTACATACCCTTTAGAGGGATCAAAGCCCACGTAGTTCGGAGTATAAATGCGTGTCACTTTGTTGGTTTTTTTTAGAAGAAAATGCTTATTTGATTTATTTGAGAAAAATATTTTTTTATGTTTGGTTTGTATTTTTTATTTTTTTTTAAAAAAAATATTGTCTTTATTTTCTCATATGAAGCCAAATTCATTTATTTTAAGAAAATAACCTCCTTTTTTTTATTTTAAAACTTTTTATTTGCAAAAGGAAAAAAAGGAACATTAAGCTAACAAGGAATTGCATTCTCATCATATCATTCATTGTAGAAAGTCCAAGAAAGCTAGAAAATCAATAAAAACATGGTGAGAGTGTGTACCTTTTATGCTTTGAATCCCGCTACAACAAAAGATAGGGTGACAAAACCACATAATAAAAATAAAGCAAGTACAATCACATTACCTATATTTATTAAGTATGACACCTAGCATCATAAGAAGACAAAGCAATACATACCTTTTGATCCAAATGCCACGTGTCCCACAACAATATGTGAGATGTAACACCTCAAATTTTATATTCAAAAAAAAAAATATATTATAATTAATTGAGAAATTCAATAAAATGGTGAATATTTATGAAATTTGAATATTTTGAATTTTGAAATATTCATGTTCATAAGGAAATGGGAAAATTAATTCAAGAAATGAATTAAATTACAAAGGTAATTGCAAAATCATAATTTTGTCAATTTAGCCCAAGATTAATTATTTTCCAATTAATTGGAGTTAATTCCAATTAATCAAGGAAAATAAAGGAAAATGCATAATGAGATTATTCTTGGAGGAATGAATCAAGAATTGTGAAATTTAGGGGGGATTATACATAATTCAATTATGTGAATTATGGAATTGTGAAAAACAATTTTTCCTTCCCTTTTTCTCATTATTTTCGTCCAACCATGAAGCATGAGGAAAAAAAAATATTAAGTTCATGATCACATACTACAAGAAGAGAGTCATGATGGTAAGCATGGTCAATGATGATAAAGATGGAGTGTACACAACATGAATAATGGTGTAATGCATGATGGGAGAAGCTTGAGTGAAGGAATGAGAAACATGATTGCATAGAAAATTGTAAGTATGAACATAGAAAAAAAAGAATGGGTTACTTGGAGCAAAAAGGGGGAAAAGCACGAATTGAGGAGCAAGAAAGGAAGGTAATTGATTCAATTTAATGGCAAGTCAATGAAGAAATCATGAAGGAAGAGAAGGGTTTGTGACAAGTGTCACATTGAGAGCTCTTGATTAAATCAAGGGCCAGGAAGAAGGAAAACTTAATTAATAAAACACTTGTTCCCTCCTCTTTCAAGACACATTCGGCCATAACACAAGGAAGAGAGAGAGAGTGTGAGCTTGTAAAGTTCTTGAAGATTAGAAAGAAGGAGGAAGAAGAGGTTAAGGTAAGTAAGGTTTCTTTAGTTTTTCTTATAGTATTTCCTTAGAATCCTTCACTAAACTCTTGTTTCTTATGAATCCATGGTGGTGAAGTCACACTTTGAGATCAAAAAGAGAGGAAGGAGGTGCCTAGAGTATGAGAATCCAAGAAGTTAAGAGATAATTATACCAATCTCAACTTTATGTTAGTATGAAGTTTTTTTTTGGTAATACAACTGGGTCAACACCCACTACTAGTCAAAAACTCTTCTCGAGAAACAACGTCCATGATAGTCTTCTCTCAAGATATCCTCAACCTCCAATGGCGGTCTCATCCATTCTTGCCTAACGTCCACCAAGTCGACACTCAGGGTAGCAAGCCTATCAGCACACCAGTTTCCTTCTCTATATATATGTTTTACAGTAACTAGCCATTCTCTTTGAAGCATACACCTGATTTCCTTCAATAATCTATAACAATCGTTGATAATCTTGTTTTGTTAGATTGCCTTGATCATAGCCAACGTATTTGATTCTATTTTGATTTTCCTGAATCCAAGCTCCCAACATAGCTTTAAACCTTCCAGTATGGCTCTTGCTTCTATTTCCACTGTTACACAATGGTTAAGCCTCATGGAAAATCCTCGGATCCACTCTCCTTCATCTCCTCTGATTACACCCCTACAGCCTGCAACTCCATTATCAGACCAGCTTCCATCAGTGTTGAGCTTGCACCAACCCTTCGTTGGAGTTTTCCAACTGACCATTTCTATTCTTTCCTGGACCGGCATCATTTTTTCCCCATCCCACTTCTCGCAATAGTGCTCCAGCAGGCTCGTTATCCTATCTACGGCATTAAAAGGCACCTCAAATTCAGGCTCATGTTTGGCTACATTTCTCCATCTCCATAAAAACCAAAATCCAATAGCAAAGATCTTTGGCCAATCTGACTTATCAGCGTAGACTCTACTGAACATAATGTTGTTTTTGAACCATGTGGACCAGCTGTCAAAGAAGAATTTGTTCCATTGATTACAGGGCACTAGTCCCTTCCAGATCTTTTCCGCCACCGTGCAATTTCTCAAGACGTGTAGTTGCGTTTCTGGGTTCAAGGTACACATTCCACAATGGCCGTTAGACCCATCCCACTTACCGGTAACCATATTAATGGCAAGACGATTATGGGCTACAATCCAGATAAATACGCGAACTCTTTCCGGGACTTGTAGTTTCCATATTCTTTTCCATTTGAATTGATTTTGCACCTTAGGTAAGTCAAGCAACTTTTTATACATACTAACAGTAGTAAACTCCCCATTAGCAGATAGTTGCCATATCAAACCATTTTGGTCTTCATTGTCTTCCTTCTGTTCAAGATTCAGATTGACAGTATCCCAAATTTTTTCTAATTCCTTCCAAAGCTTGGAGTCACATCCTTTGGCGGAGATTTTTTCTTGAAGTCTCTAGCCCCTACTATATTTCCCCATTAACACTTGAACCCATAGACTCTCAAGTTATGTTCTCATTCTCCAGATAAGCTTACATAGAAAGGCATCATTCATTATGCCCAGGGATTTAATTCCCATACCACCCTCAGTCTTTGGTCTACATAGTTGTCGCCACGCTACAACATGTCATTTTTTCACTCCATTTTTGTCTCCCCATATAAAGTTTCTCTGAGCACATTCTATTTCCTCAATTATTCCCATAGGAATCTTGTCATATTGCATAGGAAATAATGCTATAGAACTAGTGATCAACTTCACCAGAGTAACACGCCCTGCTAGAGAAAGGCTCGAAGCCTGCTTGCCATTTAATCTCTTTCAAACTCTATCCACAACAGTTCTGTATTTATCCTTCCTTCTGCGAGGGAATGAAATGTTAGCTCTTAGGTATCTTCCAACTTCTTGCACCTATTTGAACTGGCTTTTATTGCAGATTTCCCTCCTGAGGTGTTGTTTAACATTGGGGGAAAAATAAATATAGGATTTCTCCTGACTTACAGTGTGCCCTGACATCAATCCGAATTCTTGTAAACAATTAAGAATATTATCTATTTGTTCCCCTAACGCTTCAACAAACAGGACAAGGCCATCCGCAAACATCATATGCGATATCATAGGCCCTTTCCTGCCTACACTAATACCTCTCTACTTTTTCTCCCTTACACTATCAAGAATCATGTGGGTAAGTTTTTCTATGCCAAGCACGAAAAGATAAGGAGAAAAAGGATCCCCTTGCCTTAGTCCTCTTGAAGTAGCAAAACCTTCCAATTTTTCTCCATTCCACAAAATATTTGTGTTACCTGTATTGACACAACCCATAATTATGTGCCTTAGGTGGTCCAGGCAATTAATCTCCTCTAAGACTTTCTCTATATATTTCCAACTAATTCGGTCATATGCTTTTTGGAGGTCCACTTTGATTGCCATGTAGCCTCTCTTTCCTCTTTTCTTCCTCATGGAGTGAATTAATTCATTGACAATGATGATATTATCATGAATATTTCTCCCTGGTACAAACTTACTTGATATGGAGACACAATCTTTGTCATTATCCTTTGTAATCTCTTCACTAGGATTTTTGAAAGACACTTGTAGACAACATTACACAAAGATATTGGTCTCAGTTGTGTGACCTTTTCTAGGTGGTCCACTTAGGAATCAATGTTATAAGTGTATTATTCACATCTTTAATTTCCTCTGGCTTGTTCCACATTGCCTTAACAGACTTGATCACACTTTCTCCCACAATATCTCAATTCCTTTGGAAGAATATAGCGGGATACCCATCTGGCCCCGGGGATTTTAATCCTCCAATCTCAAACATAGCTTTCTTGATTTCTTCTTCGGATATATGAGTTGCAACTTAGTCCCACTCTTCTCTGCTAGTGTTAGGCCACGAATGGAAGGTATTATACCAGCTTCTATTGTTGTTGGTAATTGTTGTTTGGTTTTTATGATTTTTGGGTTGAGTTGTAAAATTAGAAAAGCCATAACCCTAAGGGGATATGCTGCCCAAAATCCTTTAAATCATGATTAAGAAGTGTTTAAGTGAGTTAATCAAGAATTAGAAGTGGAACAGTACAAGTTTTGGAAGCCAAAACACAAAACCCCATTTTTTTTATGTTTTCCTTAATATTTTTGGCCAGAACCATAACTGGTATTAGGAGTTGGATTTTCATGAAATAAATGGTTCCATTGGACTCAGTGGGTAAAAATAGATGGGGTTACAGTTGGGGATTTTTTCGATAGAGGCCGAAAAAGCATAATTACGAAAACGCCACTAAAATCCCTAAATAGGGGCTTCAAGGGTATTTTCATAATTTGACAATAAATTTGGTGATTTTGAGCCTGGAAATGGATTCCTTGAGTGAAAATAAGTTAGAATAGCCTTAATCAAAATTTGGAAAAACGTGCCATCAAGCCGAGTCCGGCTAGGCCAGAGTCCCGGGGGTATTTTGGTAAATTTTCACCATAGACTAATATAGCTACAAGAAACACTATGGTAGAGTCTAAAATGATACTTGGATAGGTTATAACCTATTTCTTGTACATTTAATATTTTAGGACCGAGTTAAAAGACGGAACGACACATTTTACGAGACACCGTTAAACAAAGGATTATAAAGCTTTAAGGTAGGGACATTATCCTTCATACATCATGCCATAGTTATATGATTGTGTGGATGACATGGTTGTAAATGTACTTTATTAATCAACATGATTTGCCCAGAGAGGGGCTAATAGTGCTAGAGCACTTACATTGGAGTTGGTGAAAACCCAACTGGTGTAGATTAGTGGGGCTAGGCCCTACTCATGTATATATGCAGATAATATGTTTATATTGTTCATTAATTGGTGCATACATGGCATATATCATATTTTCTTTTCACATTTTCTATGGACGATAGCATGTCTCTACTGAAATTCTTCAGAATCTCACCTTATTTTTAAATAAACATCTCTGCGAGTGCCAGTGGATCGAAAGGCAAAGGCGTAGACGCCGAGAAGTAATTGGCTCGTGTCTCGAGGTGAGGACAAGATCGTAATTATAATTCGTTTATGTTTAGATATTTTGGCGAAATTTGTAAATATTAGGTTTCTGTTGTATTTTTTGTATTCCGTCGTCGAACGATATTGGTATTGTAAACGAATATTTTTATCAGTATAATTGTACTTTTTTATATGCCCATTGAATTCCGTCTCTATTACTCTTCGAATATCGAAATGGAAACAGGTGTTGACATAAGATAACTCAATGAGACAATGGAAAGCAAGTGCACCAAACTCTTGATCTTAGATTTGACGAGTCTAACATTGCAAACATGTATTAAAGTATGGGATTGATGCAGTATTGGGTCATTGAGATAAGAGCAACCATAAAAGAGCATGGTGGAGGGAGAATTAGTCAAATACATAATTTGTATCAGTGGTTGAACATGATCACAAATAAAAGAAGAGCATGCGAACTTTATCACAATCAAAGAGCATTGAACAAAATAAGATGGCCTCTTATGTCAACTACTCTTCCCCATGAGAATTATATGTATGAGCAATAAAAAATGAGAAACTATAATTAGTCATCTACCTTACCTCTCTTCACTCTCAAAATTCTTGTCTGTCATGTTTTAACCCTTGTACTCCTATTTATAGTCTCAAGGTAAGGTTTGTTTTTCATAAATGCTCTTTCTTTTTTAAATTTTCATTTTTGATTTATGTATTTTATGTTAAAAACTATCTAACTTGACCTAATCACCATCAATGGAGATTTTTTTTTTAAATTTTCGTTTTTTATTTTTTATTTTTAATTTTTTGTATTTTCTATCAATAAAACTTTTTAACTTAACCTAATCATAATCAATGAAAGATTTTATTTTTATTTTTTTTTATTTTTTATTTATTTTTCCCACAAGTAATTTCCTAATTTAAACTTATCAATATAAATGAGAGATTTTTTTTATTTTATATATTTATTAATTATTTTCTTATATTTTCCCTACAAGCAACTTCTTAATTTAAACCTATGAATGTGAGATACTTTTTTATATATATATTTTTTATTTTCCTTTAATGAACGACAATGGCAATTTGGACACCAATCATCATCAATGAGAGAATTTTTTTTTAATTTTCATTTTTATTTTTGTTCCTTTTAATGATGATTACTAATTTGGACACAGATTATCATCAGTGGGAGGATTTTTTTAATTTATTTTTTAATTTTCTCTTTAATGATGATTACCAATTTAGACACTAATCTTTATCAATGAGAGGAATTTATTTTATTTTTATTTTTTATTAGTTTTTTAATTTTTGAGTGAGACCCAGACAAAATAGGATGTTCACAACAAATATTTTAATTTAGGAAGGGGAAAATAATTAAAATGTTTTCTAACTTATGGTAAATTTGGAAGTACAATTTTTATCCCAGGATAGAAATTCTCTTCTCCTCGTTACTTTCTAATGATTGTGGCATTCTTTACCTTATTTGAGAGTAATCCAATTCCTTAAGAATTTAAATAATTTATACTCCCTCTCGTCTTAAAAGTAGATACTAGTATAGTGGTCTGTTTTAGTCCTAAATATATATAAAACTTCAATATAATCCTCCCAGATCATTAAATTTGTTCCAAGTTATTCATATTGATAATTAAACTTTATTTTGATATTTGCCAATATCCATATATATATACTTGTAACTCTTTAAAAATTTAAATTTTGATCTTAAAATGAAAAGAAAAGGAGGGAGGGGAAGGAAATTATTATAATTTTTAAGATGAAGAAGATGTTCAAAAGCACATTGTTTAGATTTTTATTATTTTATTTTAGTTAAAAATAAGATGCAAGCGATTTTTCAAAATTTATTCTGTTAACTTTTCTCATATATTTGGAAAAAAAAATTATTATCTTCCTAAATATTTGCACACCCATTACACGCATAGCCAAAATATAAATGAAAGATATATACATATATGACCAACAAATTGTTGGTTGATGTGGTAAGAGGCCTCACCCTCGTAAGGAGGAAAACACAAATTCAAATCCTGAAAAACGTACTTGTTGGAAAATGTGAGAACCTTTTACTCTCTAAGCTTTAAGGGGAAACCCTTGATCAAATTAAAAAAAGATACATATATGAGTACTAAATTGTCTAAATTAATATTGAACTTCTTTAACTACTTATGCAAGGTTAATGCTTTGAATCTTGATGGGAAAAATTATATTGGAAAAGTTACTCAAATTTGAGCTCAAAACCTCAATAATGTTTAATCTTAAAATAGTGGCTAATACAAAATACTATGCAATTATACAAAAATACTATTTTTGTATCTTACAATGATTTTGATTTTCTATGCAATTAGATAATGTTATGATTAAAAATTTTGAATTGTTTTTTATTGTTTAAATGACTAAACAAAAATATGAAAAAATGACACTTTAAGAGTTTATAAATTAATGGATAACCAAGATTTTCTTTAAAAAAATAAATATGTCCAATAAATTAAACTGCTATCTTTTTTTTTTTTTTGGCTGTGAATTAAACTGCTATCTGTATCACCTTTTAAAAGTTACAATATATATTCCCTAAGGTTATAATTTGATAATCTCAATGTTACAATGGTGTTTGTTTTTATTGTAGGTAGTAATAGATCCAAGACATATTTTTGTACCATCTAGAAGATCAACTTATAACGTCAACAGATATGAGTGATAAAAGTATTTATAATAACATGTGTTTTTTAATATTTCTTCATATGAACTTTCGTTTTTACAATTTTAAATTATGAATCTCGTAAACTCCGAGTCCTCATCAAGTGTTATTTTCTCAGAAAATATTTAGGTCACCAATGAAGTACATCTACAAAATAAAAATTATAGCTTCATTCATATAAATAAACTTCTCCCAGAAGAATTATATAGTGACAGTAGTAATTCAAATTTTTAACATCACAGAAAAATTACATATTATAAATCTTCATTCAAAATAAAGATTCAAAAGAGATATTTATACACACACCAAAAAGAGAGAGATCAAAAATGATATTTTGTGAGTTGTGACTATAAAACTTTTCCCTCATAAAATCACAACTTATTGTTTTCTTATATGTATATATGATTATATAATTATAGAAAACCTAAGGTCATACTAACTTTTCAATTAGACTTGTGCTGGAGAAGAGAAAAGTGTGAAGCAAGATATATTAAAGTCTCCCCCCCCCCTCCTCACACTCTCTTCCCCCACATAAAATTTATTCATATACACACACAACACCCAACAACAAGTTTTGTCTCACTAGGTGGTGCCTGCTACATAAATTGCAGAGTATCATTATGTTTACATTAACAATCAAATCTTTAGATAAATTAATGAGAAAATTCCAAAAAAAATACCATTTGAACTTCAAAATCCCGTTGACAAGAAACGTAATAGAATTGACAAAAAGAGTAATGGGATTGACAACGAAAGTTCTTGTCAAATCATTGATTTGGGATTTTGAAGTTCAAATAGTATTTTTCTAGAATTTTCCCTAAATTAATTGTTAACCAAAAAAATTGTTCAATAACTTTATTGAACATTCTTTTCTACTTCTTCATCAGCATATGTGAGGACCTTTCTTTTTCTGCTATGAACCTAGAGCATCCTCAAGTCAGAACTTGAGCCTAGTCTCTTTTGAGATAAAAGTGTTAAGGTTAAAGCCTTTCCAACAAATGCGTTTTCTAATATTCGAATCTTTGTTTTTCTTCTTACGGGATTGAGACCACTTACCACATCTTAACTAACAACTTGTTGGTTTCGAGGACCTTCTTTAATTTATGTGTATATTGTGTGTGTGTTTGTGTAATACTAAGATAGTCCATCAAAAGCGGAAAGTCGTGGGTTAGTAGTGGAAGTAAGGTTGCATGTGCATGGGAGCATGCACGCATGCATGCTTGCCTGCCAGCAATTGACGCCGCAGCCACTTCTCGTGGTGCTCACTTTGTGCTGTGTGCACTCTATATAATATTAATACTACTATTTTATGTTATTTTTATTTATTTTGTATTTTTTAAGGCTCTACTTGATTACTACATGATACATCATTTCGTTTGGTTTAGATCAATATTTGCAAAATGTGGCTCTTATACTAATTAACTGTATTTTGCGAACTGAAGTTGGCTGTGTGAAAGTTAGTTAGTGTCATATATATGTGTGTGTGTTTGGATATGCTTTTATTAAAAAGTTAGTTTGACATGTATATATCTTACATTGCGAGAGATATCTTTTCTTGTATTCTATCATTTCTTTGAGAGATTCTCTATTTGAGAAATCTAACTAAAGGGCTTGTTCAAGATTGAGAAAATTGTAATCACAAGACTTTTGAGGATATAGAAAATCTCAAATAATTAATCAGAAGCTTGAGGACTGAATAATGTAATCAAAATGATTTGATTCAATAATCAGGATAAATAATTATTGTGCATTTTCCTTTCTTCATCTTTCTCAACTCTCTATATTATTCATCCCTGCTTTTTAGTGCTTATTGATGTATTATTGTCGGATTTGACCTTTAAAAAGTAAAAATTTTACAAAACCAAATTCACTCTCTTGAACCAGCAACAAATTCTAACGACTATAGTATTTTAGATATTTTGTAGAGTGACTAATATAATATTTAGAATTTATGTAAAAAATTAAAGTAATCATCAATATTAAGAACCAGAAGTATAGCTTAGTATGTGTTTGGATTGGCTTTTGAGAATAGCTTTTACGATTTACGAGGTAAGTGTGTGAGAGAAGTTTTATCTCGGGTTGCGCAAACCTAGGTTTGAAACCTATGTTTGGGATCTTCCCAAACACTCACTTAGAGACACCACTTTATGGGTGTATATATATATATATATTAAAAGATCCAAATCTATGCTCCTGATGATTACTGTACAAGTGGGTTAACATAATCACGTGGGCACATCCAATTGATAGCCAAGGATTCCATCTCCTATATTTCCTTTTCCTAGATGGTTCAACAATAATTCACCTCAGTTTAGTAGTTTTAATTATAATATTAGTTAGTGTGGACCTTGGTCTATCGTCAATTTTTATAAATAAATTATAAATGTTATTTTAAATTATTTTAAAATGATGTCATCTTTCTTTTCATTCTTTAAATATCCACTAATTATCTATATTCATTAATCATTTTTGAATTTGTGTTAATAAATAATACCCATTTGCTCCTTAATATAAGGCATATTTGGAGAGTTGATATTGGTCTTAAATATAAGTCATATATAGTTTTTATATTTATCACTCTTTTTCTAATTTGTCTTTATTGATACTCTTTCAACAAAAAGTAAGAAAGAAAGGAAATGAGGGAATTAAAGAAGATAAATAAGGTATTTTAGAAAATATACACATCATATTAACTAACTTCCTTAATTTAATTAATCAAATTAGATAAATATATCTTATATTAAGAATTGAAGGGAGTACGATTAAATTTAAAATTAAACTAATGTTTATTTGTACTCCTTTTAGTTCAAAATGTACACTTATTATAGATTAAGAAAGCTATTAAATAAAATATCTGTTTATTTTGTTTTATCTTCTTGCAAAAACACTAGTGTAAATAGTTTAAAAATAAACAATACTCCCTCCATTTCTTTTTATAAGACACAACGGCCACACATACACCGTTTTTTTTTTCATTAAAAAATTTTAGAAAATGTCTTACTTTTTTATTTCTTACTTTCCCATTTTATCTTTATTTAATTATCCTATTTAATGTCAATATAATAAATTTTCATAGCCCTAAAGGCCTATTACTTCTACCATATTTATTTTCTTATTTTCTCTCTTCTATAATCCTCTTTATTATAATAATTTCCTTATTTTCTCTCTTGTTCCCCATGTCCCAATAAATAAAGGTATTTTAGTTAAAAAGAGCTATAATTTTAACATATTTATTGTTCTTAACTGACGTTTTGAATCGTGAAATTAGGTTAAATGTTTCTTATAATATTGAATAGAGGGAATACTTCATTAAAAGCATATAAAGTCATAACCAATAAGCTGTTGGTTGAGGTTGTAAGCGACTTCACCCCTATAAAGATGAAAATACATGTTTGAATTATAAGAAGTATACTTGTTCAGAAAGGCGAAAACCCTCTACGCTAAATCTTAATTAAAAGGAGAAACTCTTGACAAATAAAATAAAAATTCTAGAGTCATAGTCATAGATAGTTCAAACAAATTCTGAAACTTCAAAATGACAAATAGTGCAAGAGAGTAATTTTCAACATAAAGATCTAATGTTATAATGTTAAGCACTTTTTAGCGATAATTAACGCAACTTTTTATTAACGGCGATTATCCTTTAATTACATAAAAACTCAGATTAATTATATAAATATTTGAACAAAATAAAAAAAATCACAAACAATGCAATATATTAATTAAAACTTATAGTAGCATACCACTTAATACCCATATATAAGTCACTTGTACTCAAAAAGTGTTGTTTAAAATATAAGTCATTAGTAATGTATTAATGTGGTTTTACCAATTTTACCGGTATTGACTATTGGCATGGCACATGGAAAAAAGAGAAGTGAGAGATGTAAATACAAAGTGATAAAGGGATGAGAGAGAAAAAGTGCACCCTTTGAAAAATAAAGGTAAAAATAAAAAAAATTATCCATTTAATGTTTTTTTTAGTTTGCGAAAATACGTTACAAGTGATTTATACATGAATATTAAGCGGTAGCATATAATACAATATTTGTCACCATGTGAGGCAAACAATTATTCAGTGTTAATTTATAGATACCACTCTATACCCATATATAAATCACTTGTATCAAAAAAGTTTTATTCAAAATATAAGTCATTTGTAAGGTATTAAATAGGGTTTTGCCAATTTTACCCTATTGACTATTGGTTGAGCACTTGAGCACATAGGATAAAAAGGTGTAAATGCAAAGTGATAAAGGGATGTGAGGGAAAAAAAAAGTGTACCCTTTCATAAATAAGGGTAAATATAAAAAAAATTATTTATTTAATATTCTTCTTAATTTACGAGAATAAGTTACAACATACAAATGACTATGCATGATTACCAAGTGACATACTACAATATTAAAACAGTAATGAACCTCGGGATGTTAAGAAAATAATACAAGGGACATAGGAGTTGACAAAATCAAGATCTGATCCCAATAATGAATAACAAAATTTAATGATTTATCCAGCTCCTTATGTGAGATTTCGAGTGGATCGGAGCACATATTCCATGGTTAAAAAAATTATTATATAATATACTTTGTCTATGTCATGCATAGGAGTGGGCATGGGCAGGATTGGGCAGGGCAAGATCCTTGCCCGATGCCCTACCTAAAGGATGAACGGACTGTATTTTGTAGTCCGATGCCCGGCCCTGCCTGCTAAAAGCCCTAACCATCTTGGGCTGGGCAAAGGTGGGCTGGGCAGGGTGAGCTTCCCTGCCCAAGTGATAACGCCTTATCTTGTCCACTTATGAAAAAAATAATTCCTTATGAATTTCATAAACATTCCTGTAGTTACTAATACCATATATGTCTTAACTTCGCCCTAAGTAATATAAATTTCAAATATATTCGATGATTTCACATCTTGTGATATTTCAAAATAAGTCTACAACTTGAGTCTTGAAATTTAAAAAATACCATATGTCTTAACAAATATCCATACTTTAAAAATTAAACAACATTCATAATCCATTATAAATAAGAAAACAAAATGATTGTAATTAAAGTGGTGAAGTCAAAGTAGTTTGCATCAATTCAATGTCCCAAAAGTTGATCAAATGATGAAGTATCTGGAAAGAAAATAAAAAGCAACTATAATTTAATACATCACAAAGAAAGGAAGAAATCTACTTGTAAATAGTGTTTAGTGGTTAGGGCAAAAAAAGGATCAGAAGAGTATTATACAATAGACAATATATATTTTAAATAAAAATATATATATGAAATAATATTTAATTGATATGAAATTTTATATTTTAAATAAATGAAAATAATTTTCAGGGCAGGGCAGCACCCATTGCCCGATGCTCGGCCCTGCCCGGTTATTAGCTCGCCCAAAGCTGCCCAAAATCTTTTCGGGCCACTTTTTTAGGGCTGAGCTGGGCTGGGCAATTTTTTACAGGGCCAGGGTGGGCACACCGGGCTACTGGGCACCATGCTCACCCTTAGTCATGCATATAATCACCAATTCATCATCAAATACATTTATGTACATAATATACATACGCCTCCCATGATCTGTGGTGTAAAATAAAAAAGTCAATTAAATGAACATATCAAAACAAATTCTCTTTTCTTTTTGATAGGTAAACAAGTTCTCATATACTTGTGATTAAGAAAAAATTGGCCTTAGATGCATGAGATGCACGTGCTTTCGTTCAAAAGTTAAGATTTTAATCATCAAATCTTCAACTTTGAATATAATTAATTAAGTGCACACAAAGAGTTCTCCAGGTAGACATATATATGGTTGAATGATGTATTTATCATTGAGTTTCATAAGAATAAGTGTGTGTGTGTAGAAAAATGGTTGAAGGTAAAATATCAAATTATTTATGTATTTTTTTCAATATTGTGTTTTTGTCAAATCCTTTCTAAAAGTAAATTTTACTGTCTAAATACTAATAAGAGGGTATATTATTAATATATTTCAATGTTTTTTTTTATCAATTGAAGTAACTACTATGAATTTATTGCATTATTCATAAGTTACAGATGCGACTTCCTATAATTTTGACACACACACTCAGATGATATTGTCTACTACATGTGTAAGTGGATAAGTGATTGTAAATGTTATTTATAGTTAACTTCAATTTTCAAAATCATGTGAAAATTCAATATATATAGGTCAAAATTAAAGCAAAATCATCAAAGAAAGTATAAGAAGGGAAATGAAAATAAAAAATTGAGCCAAGCTATCACTTGAATTGGTTTTGCTAACTATCATATGTAGGGGTGTGCAACTTTTTCCCGTCCCGATCTTTCCGTCTCAATCCCAAGTAAATCGGGACGGGAAAAGTTCGTGATCGGGAAATTTTTTTCGGGATCGGGATCGGGAATGAGACTTCCTGATCCCGAAAAATTATATATATATATATTATGTATAATTTTTTAGAATATTTAAAAAAGCAAGACCAAATGTAAAATAAAATGTGAAAATCCCTAACACCCTTTAGGTAATATCTATTCTTTTAGTTAATTTAGTTAATTTCATTTACTATTTATGAAATAATTCTAATTTTTTGTTCTTGTCTTTGTGCTTTTTGTAGCTAAATCGACAACTTTAAATATTTATTGGACTAATGATATATTTGTATTAGACTAATTTGGTATAATATGATATTAGACAAATTATATATTTATACTAGACTAAAGAAAATAAAACAAAAAATTTAATATAAAATTTTTTTTTTAACTAGACTAAAGAAAATAAAACAAAAAAATTAATATAAAATTTTTTTTTTTTTAAAAAAAGAAATCCAGGATCGGGATTGGGAATGAAAATCATTCTTGAACCCTTTTTGGGATCGGGATCGGGAATGACATTTCTCGATCCCGATCCCGAACACCCCTAACCATATGTTTAAAAAGTTGTCAAAAGCGTACGACAAAAAAATTGAGAATAACTATTTTTTTAAAAAAAATCAAGTTATTTATTATTTTCAAAGGGCTATACGTGTGCTATCTATGAAAAGTTTACTTGCAAGGACTAAGGAGGATTAATTGCAAGCTTCTAAGCTGTACGTCCCCACCCTAAGGTTAATTATCACATGAAAAATTATATAATAATAATAGTGGCATTATTATATTAGCGCTAAGACGGCTTAATTAACGGATCAAATAGCATATATATGTTATTGTAAATAAATTAATCATGTCAAACAGCTGGAGTTGTGCTTTTGTAGTTCACTTTTTTAATTAGTCTAGGGTGTGTGTTTGGATTAGCCAAGCGAAGAATATATTTTAAATAAAATTGATTTACAAAAGTGTTCTTTTAAAGTTATGATTTATAAAGTTAATTATTAGAAGTTCCTTTGGATAATTTTTTATTGTGATTCTCATTAAATAAAATCGAGCATGAGAGCATCCAAACATTATAAACGAAAAAAACCCCTTGGGAAAGCTAACAGGCAAGTTAGCAGAATTTTAAATATATCTATATAATTTATTTTATTTTAATTTAAATTATACAAAATTTTCCTAAACTTTGACCTACCTGTAACTAACCTCTTGTACCTTTAAAATGTGACAAAGAAGCATCCTAAACTTTCACATTTATGTAGAGGACACCCTATTAATATGTTAATTAATCAAATATCTTCTTAAACTTCATTTTTTTTGTACAAGTAATAACCATTTCAAACTTTAAGTTATGTATATATAGTTAATCTAAAGTCTTAGTTATATGTAAATAAATTTTTGGTACATAGTATGTTATTTTAGTGAAACAATTGATAAATTATTGTAGAGAGGTTGCTTAAAAGTTTAAGGGGATAAATTTCTTAGTATTGAAAGTCGGATTTGGATTCTCTCAGAATCGTTTTTCTCCTTTTCTTCTCAAAATCTCATCTCTATCATCAGATTTAAAAAACAGATGGGTCATATTTAATATTTTATAAAAATATTATGTTGAACCTAAATAAATAAACTTAAACTTTTAAAACATGATCTACACAATTTATAACCACAATACAAACAAAATTAATTAAAAAAATAATTTATAAAACACTTAATCATAATTTTAGAAAATATTAAATTTGAACCATTCAGTTTTACATCTAATGATGAAGATGAGATTCTGAGAAAAAAATGAGAAAAATGATTCTGAGGATATTTGCTCCCATTGAAAGTCAGGTCCCACAACCCAAATTTGATACAAGCAAAGGTCCAATTTTTTCTCGAAAGTTTTGATATAGGAGTTGTGAGCCTGTGAGTATTTAGAAGTATCTTTTGGATCAATTTCTCCTTAGAAATATTAAAAAAGAGCAATGTTGCCTCTTACAGTTAAAATATTAATAGTCAATGTTAGTTTTTTAACGATTACGATGGATTTGCTCTATTTTTAACACTTTTAGTGAAAAATTCATCCAGGGAAAACTTCCACATACGCATAGCTCATTTCTAAAAATTTTCAGGGAAAATTAAACCTTAACCCAATGTGAGATTGTTATATTTAAGTTAGGCTAGCTCTAGTTTATTTAATATTAAAAACCTTTTGTTATGAAACTAGACGGCAAGATCGCAAAAGGCGTCTTTATAACAGGATATAGAGTACACGTAATTGAATAAATGTAGGGGGTGATTGTTGTAAATTGAAGTGAGATATGATAGAATGTGTGCCCACATGGCGTAGATATAATAATACTTTGTTGAAGATTGAAACTTAGTAATATATCGACCAGTTAATTAAATAGTTTAAAGGGTTAATTAAGAAGAGGGAAGTAAAGTCAAAGGTAGCTTAATTAATTAGATGCGTCTCATAGCTTTTGTGTGTAAGATTACGTCTTGTTTCGAGATGAGGGAATTGACTTTGGTGCCTCAAAAGTTGTATTTATATCCACTGAGATTAGATCACCAAACTGTACACAGAAATTAATTCTGCAAATGAGAAGAGAGAAAGGAGAAGAAGTTGCAGAGATGGGAATTGATCTCTCTTTGAAGATTAATGCTAAACAAAAAGAGATAGAAGAAGAAGAAGAGAGAGAAGAGAAGAGAGAAAGAATAATATTATTTGATGATGGTGAGAAGGGAAAGAAGGATAATAGAGAAGAAGCAGCAACTGAGCAGATCACAGAAGGTAAAATTGAAGAAGACGATGCATCAGTTGAACAAAACTTAGCTTCCAGCACAAAGGTACATAATATCAAAGTTTTTTGTGTTATGTACAAACTTTATTGATTTATTACATATGATAGAAGAGAAGAGAAATTAAATATAACAAGCAAGTAAAAAGTTAGAATTTGAGCTTCATATATGCATAATTATACATACACTTTTTGTGTTACTATATCTAAAGGAATAAACATCATTGTAAATTAAGGATCTGGTATAACAAATCCGTGATTTAGCAATAGACTAGGTGGTCGGATGTAAAAAATTTCATGTCAACCATGTCTCAGAATGATAAATATTCACCCTTAATTTAACCCTTTTTGTGATGCTGGTTATACATAGTTCTTGTTAATTAATCTGGGGAAATGAATGATAACTCTCCCCCCCCTATAAGTTCTACATCGAGGAGGCTCACAAGTAAAATATGATTTATATTTTCAGGTGCTCTCCCTCCTAGCATAGTTTTTTAAGATTGGGCTCCCCTTCGGACTTATATATGTTCATAGTGAATATGCTTTCGTTGAGTGTTTAAACTCTCTGTATCCACGGAAAGGGTTACCCACAAGGAATCTGACTAGCAAGAGGTTGCGTGAATTACCATGGATATATATATATATATACATATATATGTTGTTGATCGAACCGTTAGAGTATTTTTTTTTAACTATAATTATATTTTATTGCTTGTGTGTGAAGGTATAAAAAGGGTAAATATTTATACTATGAATTAATTTGCAGGAGCTAAGGGGGTTAAAAATGGAGATGAATCGTATGAAAGAGGAAAACAAAGTACTAAGGAGGGTAGTGGAGAAAACCATGAAAGACTATTACGATCTCCAATTCAAATTCGCAGCCATCCATAATAATCCTCTCAACAACAATATTAAGCTCATGAACAAGGTAATTAATTAAGTAATACATCTTATTCAATATTCACAATATTCTTCATTGAATTTTAAAATAATTATAGATCTCATGATGATCTTTATATATATATAGGATCCTCAAATCTGTCTCTCACTTCAAGGCAATAGTAATAATAATATGGCAAACACGAGCACGATGAGAAGTGAAGAAGAAGGACCACCACCAGCACCGACAAACACTGATATTAGTGAGAATGATTTGGGATTATCACTGAGGTTGCGCACTACTCCTAGTGCATCAGAAGATGAAGATGATGGAGGCAATTTTAATAATAATAATAATAATAATAATCACAAACAAGATTTGGCTTCTTCTTCTATGTTGAATCGGATTCATCATCAACATGAACTTGTTGCTGCGCCGTCTCCTCCAAATAGAAAGGCTAGGGTTTGTGTTAGAGCAAGATGTGACACTGCCACTGTGAGTTTCTAATTTTAATTTGGGAAAAATTAGTCTTTTTGTCATAATAGTAATTCTGACTCGATTATAACTTAGTCCCTAAACTTTTACACTGTGTAACTCAATCCTTATAATTTTGATTTATAACTCAATCATTAAATTTTGACTTGATGCAACTTAGTCTATCTATATAGTACAACCATTTAAAAGTTTAGTCCTTATATTTCAAAAAAAATAAAATTAATTATATATTTCAAGAATAATTAAGTTTAGAGACTACAGTTATAAATGGTTAAAACTATAGGGATTGAGTTATGATAGGTTAAAGTTAGAGGTTAAGTTTCAACTAAGTTCAAAGTATAGAGACTTAGTTACGCTGAGAAAATTTTACAATCTAGTTACAACCGAGTTAAAACTATAGAGAATCAAAAGATTAGTTCCTACAGTTTTCACTAATCATACTTTAACATCCATAATTATATATGATTATTTTATGAAATGGTTAAATTAAGAAATTAATTAATCTCTTGTTGTGGTGTGTGTATGTATATAGATGAATGATGGGTGCCAGTGGAGAAAATATGGGCAAAAGATTGCTAAAGGAAACCCATGTCCTCGTGCTTATTATCGATGTACCGTAGCTCTTGGATGCCCTGTAAGAAAACAGGTAAGTCATTGCCTTACAGTTTTAATAATTTTTTGCAAAACTATATACTCCATCTGTTACTTTTTAAAAACAATTTTTATCTTTATTGCGTAAAATGAATTAGTGGTTAAGATTAGTTAACAATAATAAATGTGTCAAAAATGTCACATTTCTTCTAAATATGCCCCTATTTATGAAAAGAGCTTAGGAGAGAGAATGACTAACAAACATGAGAGAGTATGAATATAAAATATGAAAGAGAATATGTAATAAATGAGTAAATGAAAGAGAATTAGTGGTGAGTAGGGCTAATCAATATAAAGATGTGTATTTAATAGAGGTAAAAAAGGAAAAAGTAGTTTAAATTTTGAGACACCGGTAGAAAGTTGCTTATAAAAATGACCAACCTTAAGAGAGAGAAAGTTGTTTATAAAAAGGACAAAGGGGGTATTAATTAATAATGCACAAGTTATGATCACAACATCAGTAACATATATGAACTTCTGATTTAATAATAATAATAATCCAATTCAGTGTTTTCAAAATAGTCTTAAACAATTAATTAGTTTGTTAGTATTCCATGCATATATAGCAGTCTCTTTAAGCGGATGCATGCATATATATATATATATATATATGTTAAGGAAAAGAATGACTATTATAACACAACAGAAACATATTAACTAGTTTGTGTTGAATTGTAATTAATTTTATAAGACATTATTTGCAGGTACAAAGATGTATAGAGGACAAGTCAATCCTAATAACAACGTACGAAGGAACACATAATCATCCTCTACCTGTAGGAGCAACAGCCATGGCTTCTACTGCTTCCACGTCAGCAGCTTCCTTCATGTTACTTCACTCTTCTTCCTCATCACAACCCTCCACCATTACTCCTACCTCTGCTTCTTCTTCTTCCTCCTCTACTTTCATCCCTTTCAATAACAACACTACTAGTTATATCAGAACCCTAAACCCTAATAATAATAATAATAATCTTCCTCCTTCTAAACGTGCCCGTTTCTTTGATCTCACAAACAAAACTGCATTTCCTTAGTTAGTTAGTACCAAACATATCACTACTGAACAGTTTTCTCAGCCCTAGAGATATCGCAGAGTTTGGGACCTCTGATATATGTGCCTCACTCTAAAATCCTTTATATAATGTTCCAACTTCTCAAATATAATGTTTTGTCCTTGTTTCGTTAATTTTGGTCACTAAATTTTATATAAAATGAGTGATATTTTGATCTCAGGATACCTCCAACCTCACCCCCATGGTATCAAAGCCTATTTAACAAGTGGGCTATGAATTGTCGAAATCATGGTCGGAGGTTTTCACTACATGAGAGTGTGGACAAAGTGTTAACTTTTACTCTGACATGATCAGGACGGCTAGCCACCGTTGCCGGTTGCACAGTTGAGAGGCTAATTCACCAAATAGCCTTTGAGGTATTGGAGGGTGTTTATTAGAGCTGTAATACGATATCAAAATGTCATCTGTTTTATATAGAATCTAATGATAAAAAGGAAAAAAAAATATATTTGAAAGATCTAGGCATTTAATAAAGAGTATTATTGGGAGGCACATGAGAGGCCCCGAACCTGCGGTCCCATGAGGTTGATGACATAGATGAAGAAGAAAAATGTATGAGCTGATCCTAAGTTTAGGGTAGCTGTTGCGGCAGCCATATATTCTCTCATCAATAATAAAGACAGCCATCCTAGTACCATAGCTTCTTCGTCCTCGTTTGGCCCTATAGGAATATAATTAATAATCTCTCAACTAAGCATATTCATAGATATATATATATATCAGGTTTAATAAAATTTGAGTGAATATAGAAGAAAGAGTGGTAAACAGTTAGGATCGGAATTTGTACAGTTTAAGAAATTTTTAGTCATTCTGTTTTCGTCTCAGAAGATCTCCGTCATTCTTTTAAGCGGGATGAAGTAATTAAACTGTGTTGAGATCTTATAAACAAGACTGAAACTTTTTGAACTTTAACCTAATTATATGCATACTTTATATATAGATGGAGTGATTAATTATTTTGTTTTACATTCCTTTTCAGTTTCTCTCTTGCAATATAATTAGTCTTGATTTCTTATGCATGCTTATAATGGTGGTTGAAGCGAAATGAAACAAAAATTTCTATGATTACTTGAATGGAATGGTACTATGGCTATAGTACCAAATATAACAGCTAATTTGGAGGTTTAATTTATGTCCTAAATATAAAATCCCAATCCATTTTCTTCTCCCTATTTATCATTTTTTTCAAACTATATATCCTTATAATTAATTACACATGTTAAGCAATTTTGTACATACATCAAGGGCCAATATAATTTTAAGGGAGAATTTCATTAAAGGACTGCATAACCAAATTTATTTCAGTCAATAACCAAAACAATATAAAATTTCACTGCATGACCAATGACCAAAATGAAAAAAAAAATTTATAGGTAAAAAGACAATAATTCCCTTTATTTTATTTTTTTATTTAAAAGAAAAGGTTTGATCGTTGATAAGGCTCGGGCGGTGGCTGCTACCACATCAGAGCAGCAACCGTCAGAGACAACCGACCGTCGAAGTTCGGGCACCAAAAATTAATATGTTATTCATAGAAAGATTCCACTTGTTCATAAAGAGTTGTATGGGTGATCATGATCTAATCTTACTCTTCATGAATTAACAAATCTACAACTCCTGGATATTAGAGCTACATAACTCACTACTACAAAATATTGTTTTTACGACCCTAAAGGACGTCCCTTTTTAAAAAAGGACGTAAAAAATAAAGGCGGTGGCATTTTTGTAATTCTAAGTGAGATTTGAATAGTTTTAGACGTCCCCAATTCAAAAAGGGACGTCTAAAGTTAAATTTTTTTTTTTAAAAAAAATCAGGAACGCCTTTTGGTCACTTTAGACTTCTCCAATTTAATTGGGGACGTCTAAAGTAAAATTTTTTTTTTTAAATCAGGGATGCCCTAATGTTATCAGGGACGCCTTTGATTATTAAAAAAAAAAAAACTTTAGACGTCCCCAATTAAATTGGGGATGTCTAAAGTGGACTTTAGACGTCCCTTTTTAAATTGGGGAAGTTTAAAGTTAAAAAATAAAATAAAAAAAGATTAACTAAACAACTTTAGGCGTCCCTAAATTAAATTGGGGACGCCAAAAATAATTCAAATATGTACTGACAGTCTTTATTTATCAGTTTTATAGATCCACACTCTTATTTCTCATCAACGCAACCACTACCACCACACATTTAACTTTTACTTCTTCTTCTTTATATGTTGTTTTTAAACTTATTTCTTCTTTTCTCTCTCTTTTTTTCACCAGATTTGTAATGCTTACCACCACGCATTTAACTCTTGCTTCTTCTTCTTTATATACTATTTTTAAACTTGCTTCTTCTTTACTCTCTCTCTTTTTCACCAGATCTGTTATGTTTCTTACTATTTTATCTTCTTTCTCTTTTTTCTTTGGATTTCCCTTCTATTTTATCTTCTAACTCGTGTTGTTATGGTTTGTAGATCGAGACTCCAAAACATGCTTCATGGCCACGTTCCCACTGAGAAAATGAGGTACATCTCTCCCTGTTGCTCTTCTCTATTTATTATTACGAGAAAATGAATTTTAATAATAGAAGGAGATAAGTTTTTCGCAACTGATTCATCTTATTGTTATCATCTTCTGTTTATGAGATTTCAGCTCTAGAATTATTATTGTATAGATTTTGGATTTGGAGTTCAGATACTAGATCTGTAATTTTATTGACAATGATATGTAATTTCTGATTTTAAATACTGTTTAGTTCAGATCTGTAATATAAATAATTTTTTTTAAAAAAAAAAAGCACTTTAGACATCCCCATTTTAAACTGGGGACATCTAAAGTGGGTTTAGAAGTCCCCAGTTTAAAATGGGGACGTTTCTAAAGTGCTACATGACACTTTAGACGTCCCCATTTTAAAATGGGGACGTCTAAAGTGTCATGTAGCACTTTAGAAACGTTCCTATTTTAAACTAGGGATGTCTAAAGTCCAGACTTTAGACGTCATTTAATTTACGGACGTTATTGTCATTTTTTACTACGTCTCTCACATAGACGTCTCCTTATTTTCAGACATTAAAAAGCTTAAATAAAGGATGTTAAAAACGTTTTTTGCAATAGTGACTCATTTATAAATAAGAAAATGAATTGTTTGTAAAATGTGGGTTGCTTTTCAATAATGATCTTGGTCCACTTCCTTTCCCAAGCTCGTTTCAAAGACCACAATACTGCCCATAACTAAGAGTTTTACGTCTCTACGGTGCCGTACCTTCCATATTCTACGCCAAATACGTACCACTACCCCGTGCATTTTCCCGCAAATACTCCTTTTAGTCATCATTTATTACATTTAAAATTGCCCTATGATAGAAATCATCTTAATATGTGCAATTAAAAAAAATAATTTTAAATTTTAGAGACTAAAATGAATTGAGATATTTCATTTAGAAAAAAAGCCTCTAACTGCCACATATGTTGAGAAAAAAAAGGGGATAATTAATTAAATGCCCTTTTTTATTTGATAAGAGCATAAAAAGTTTTTACTTCTTTCAATAAATATACTTTTCAGAATTTAAACTTGTTCTTATTTAAATGCCCTTATATTTTGAATAGATATTACCATTGACAATTGGAATATTAACTTCTTGTTATGTTAATAAATAAATATATTAGCTTAATTAAGCATAACTAATCAATAACAAAATATTTATATTGCACAAAATTTAGCATATTTTTCCCAAAAAATCAACGGTAAAGCTATAATAAATATTTTTGTAAACCATTAAATTAAAGAATATTTACAATTTTTATTTTTTTGAATGGAAGATTATTTACAATTTTATTTAAAAATACACGAAAGCAATGGTTATTGTTGTCATGAAAAATGTAAAAATGTATTACTACTATATATATATATATATATAGAGTTAAGTCAACATCTTCCCATCCCTAAATCACATTTAAAGTCAGAGTAGCCTGTACGGAATTCAAATTTAGGCTTTAAATAGTGTGGTTTGCAACAACTTTTATAAATAGTAGAGTATATTGATTAAAGAATAAAACATTTAAAGTTTCTCTTAAAAATACATTTATTTAAAATGCAGGCCAACTAATTATTTCCTAATATCTTATCTCTTGATTCCCAATGACAAGTCTGATGCAATGCAAGTAGGAGAGAGACGACGCACAAAAGAACACAAAGTTTCACAAATTATTTATATTTATTAACTAATATAAAAAATTGATGCCGACAAATAAAATACTACTCCCCGGTGCGGACCAAAAAACAAATTCTCTATTTTTTTTTACTCTTATTAAATACATATCTTTATATTAATTAACCTCCCCCACTATTAATTTTCTTTCATTTAATCGTTTGTTACTTATTATTTTTTTTATATTTTATACTCATTCTCTCTCATATTTTTAATTATTCTCTCTTACATGCTCTTTTCATACATATTTAAAAAAAATATGACATTTTTAATATATTTATTATTTTTAACTAACCTTATCAGTTCGTTTTACTTAATAAAAAAAATTTTATGAAAATGATAGGAGGGAGTAATTAAATAACCAACTTGGCATGGTCTGAGTTAACACGTTTCCTCTTCTTTCTTGTTTTGAATAGAAAAAAAAAACACAGCTAGTCTTACAATAAAAAGGAATTCTTTCTTTCTTTTTTTTTTTTTGTCAAACAAGGAAAAGGAGTTCATACATACCCTCTCAAATTAAATCAAAAAGTACATGAGCTAGCCATTCGAACTCTTGGCTTGATGGTTAGTGTGTATTTAGATTAGCTTTTGAGAATAACTTTTATGATTTACGAGGTAAGTATGTGAGAAGAGTTTTGTCTCGACTTGCAAAAAATAGCTTCTGAAATCACAGTTTAAGTGTTTCTCAAACACTCTTTTAGAGTCCTTTAGCTGCTCCCTCAACACGAGTTGAATACTGCGACGATGATGACTCAGGGAAAAATACACGAGTTAATTGGGAGGTTTTGCTTCATTCTAAACGAATGATGGTAATTTATTTTGTTTTTTAAATTTATAATTTTTAGGGTTTAAATGCATTCAACCCATTGAAATACTTTCTTATGCTCATCCAGCATCCCAAAATATTTTGGAATGTATTCAACATTTTAAAGTATTTTTTGAATTGCGTTTAACAATCTAAAGTATTCAAAAAATAGTTTTGAATGCTAGACGCACATGAAAATAGTACGTTAGGTGATAGATACACAGAATAATACTTTAAGGTATTGGATGCACATAAAAAACACTTCAGAATGCTAGATGTCCTACAAAATACTGAATACACATTAGCAAATACTCTAGGGTGCTAGATGTACCTTATCCCTAACTGATTTTTTTTTTTTCAATACATAACCCTAGCTAATTTTTATCTAAACTGTTTTTATTGATTACAAATATTAAAACTATTTTCATCCATTAGTAAATTTTTATGCACATGATTAAACCAGGCATTTTAAAAAAAAAAGTTGTATGCATATTTTATAAATAACCATTTTATATTTTTTTAATGTCTACATGTTAATTATCTAATTCTTTTATATATATATATATATATATATTTATATTTATATTTATATTTATATTTATATTTATATTTATATTTATATTTAACATTGGAGATGAAGAGAGTAATTTTTTTTGTTTTTTTTTTTAAAAAAAAGACATGTCGGTTGCCGCCCAACGAACTCACCATCATCAAAGGGGGTCCATAGTGAAATTTACAATGATCTATCAACAAAGTGATAGATAAAGCAACACATCCACTTTAAAAACGCGTTAATTAAAAAAATTTAAAAACTTGTGCATTTACAGTTGTATTTTTATTTTTTTGGGATACTATTTAAAGTTGTGATTCTTATGACGGCAGTAATAAACTTTTTTTTGCTCATAATAATATAATAAACTTTCAACATCATATAACACCTTCGAAAAAAAAAATCATATAACACACAGAAAAGCATTATTCTGGATCAAGCCGAGTAGAACCATAAAAACAACAAAGCTCTACCATCAAGTATTTAACACTGTTGTATTCTCAGAGCTCAAACTCGATACCTCTGATTAAGCCCTTACAATTAAACCATGTACTTGGTGGTAAAAAAGCATTTAGTTATGTATATATGTGTATACATAATATAAAAATTGTGATGAGTTTAGGCAACCCCTTCCTTAATTTATTTATTTGTTTGTTTTCTAGATATTATTAAGGGTTAAGGGGCAATTTTGCCCCGAGGTTTTTCAGGGGTAATTTTATCCCAAAAATGGAGCAATTTTACCTTGACTGTTATCCAGTTCATTTTAACAGTTAGTTGACCAACTATACTCAACTGACAATTCACATGTCTTTTTTGTTAATATGCCAGGTTATTGAACCCGGACCGGACCGGCCGGTCCGGCCGGTAAACTGGTCCAATTCCCGGTCCGGTCCGGGTTGGTATTTTTAAAAAAAAAATTTTTTTTTTTAATTTTTCTTTTAGAATTTCATACTATAAGTCTAAAATTTTCAATTTCTCACCGGTTTGGTCCCGGTTTAGCTCCGGTTTAGTCCCGGTCTGACCCACTGACCCTTAACCCAATACCCCGACCGGTTCAATGCCCGGTCCGAATTTTAATACCTTGTTAATATGTGAATTTGCCCCCGGAAGTCCATGTGATCGACAGTTGACCAAATTCACTTCATTTTTTTTAAGAGTTAGATTTAAAACTTCAAGGCAAATTTGCATATTAACAACAATGACGTGAATGACATGTGGACTACCAGCTTAACATATTTAGTCAACTAATTGTCAAAATTTATTGGGATAACAATCAGGGCAAAATTACTCCATTTTTTACACTTTCAAGGTAAAATTGCCCCCTAAGAAACTTCCATATATTATCCCTTAACCCTATTATCAAAGATTTATCCTCAACTTCATTGAATGGTTTGAAGAACAGGGAAAAAGTTTACCTCCCAAAGAATTTTCTTAAAAAAAAGAAAAGAAAAGAAAAGAGGCTTAAGGTTTAGATCCATGGAGCAAGCCAAGAAAATTAAAGCTTCTATTTTACGAGCTTGTTTGAATTAGCTTTTTAAAAGTTCTTGCCCCGTTAGTTGAGAATGAAATTCATCTCATATGTTTATTTTATATATGGTAAAAATAGTTCTAAAAAGTTAATTCGAACACTAAATCATAGATGAGGGTAATTGTTCTTTTCTATCTGGTCATGATATGCTACACCTTAGCTATTAATTTTATAAATGTATGACTATATATTGTTCATATGCCAAACATTGCATTTCACCTTAAACTTTGTATTACTCTAATTAGTAATAGGGAAAATTCCAACTAAATAGCTTCGAGATTTGAAATTTTTCAAATCAGTTATTCCTACTAAAATGTATTGTCATTTGCTTATCAAGTGTAGTAAGCAGCGCACTAATGAAGTAAACATAATTGATTTGATAGTTTGATATTTTTAGGATATTATTCTGGAATTTTCCCTTAATATTACTCAGAAAAGGAAGGTATATTAAGAAATTGATTATCTTACTCAAACTCACTTAAAATATGAAAATATGTTGAATAGAGTAGTTTCATCTGTACAGGTCTCTCTCTTTTTTTAAATTAGAGGGATATGCACAAATTTGAGATTATAAGTGAAATTGAACCCCTAACCTTTTACTTACCTAAAAAATTTAGAGTTTGTTTGGGAACACGTCCGGGGAATAAAAAAAGCCTAGTTGCTTCACAAATCACCACAAAAGCTCATTTGACACAAAATAGCTCCGTTTGGGATTAGGGTAGATGGCACTGGGCTTATAAAAAAAAGTAGCTTCTCAAAGAAGTTGATTTCTGCTGCTTCTCACCAGTGAAGAAGCTCCTTCATGGTATGTGGGACCCTATATTTCTTTGGTGATTTGATATATATGGAGAATAATTGTGAATGGCGACGTGCTATATTTCAAGCTGTTGGTTTCTTCACACTTGCTGGTCAAACAGGGAGATATATTTTAACATTAGTTTAAAAATACAAATAATCAAAATGTCTAAAATATCTTCATTTGTGAGAATATATTGCATTAGAAAATTTTATATTTAATTTGAAGTTATTCAATTTTTTTTTCTTTTCATTAAAGGTTCAACTATTTTTTTTGATGTTTTAAAATAATATCTTCATTGGTGAGAATATATTACATTAGATGATCCAATAATGAGACATTTCATTTCATGTATGTATTCTAATTTAAATATAATTTATTCTTTTTTAATTAAGTACTTTCGTGTATTTTTATTTTTAATAATACTTTCACCTTTTTTATTTTATCAATTTTTTTTTATTTTTTCACTTCAATATATTATCACAATATATATATATATATATATATAAGTTATATATATATATGTATGTAGTATTCAATAAGATTCATACCTTTTTCAGTCATTTCCCATCGAAATGGCATTTTCAAATACTAATCCAAACAGGTTTAAGGTTTGAAAAAAAGTCACTTCTGCTACCACCAATCTGGACACAAATCACATCTACAATCTAACTTTTTTTCTACTTGACTTTTTCAAAAGCCCATATGCAAAAAAAGCTCTTTCTTCACCACTAACCCAATCAGGCACTTAATGTTACTAGACTATAAAGCTGTTAGCTAGCTATATCAAATCTCTTTGCTTCTCTGTTGTTTTAGAAGCACTGGCATTTTGGGAAGAGAAGTAGCTATTTTTAACTCTCGTCCATTTGGAACATTTCATCCAAACACATATTATTGGTCCTTCTAAATTAGGTGTTGCAAAGTTTAGTTAGTATCAATATTGTGTGTGTTTGGATCCGTGTTATGTGATGGTAACTGGGTAGTGAGCAGAAAAAACGTACGATGAAAGAAAATAAACATGTTAGGGATAGCTTTTTTATGATCTTACTTTTGGTTCTATCATGCAATAAGTTTGAAGCGGCTTGTTTAGAGGAGAGAGACTTGAGAGAGAGAGAGACTTTTTTAGTGGTCCTATCTACAGCCCTTTCCGACACCTCTGTGGTACTTTTCCTGCATCGCACTTTGATGCTTTTCGGCATCGTTTCGGCGCTTAACTGCCTAGTCCTCATCGCCTTTCTCTCAGGTCCTTTCTTTCTCTTCTTCCTCATTGATTTTTGGCTAGTTTTGCCTGCCTTCTTGCTCTACCGACTTCAACCTCCACCACCGTCTTTCACTTTCCTTCCATCGCCTGCCTTCCTGCTCCACTAACTCCAAACTCTGCTACCGCCACTACAAAAAAACACTGAATTTCTAACGGAATTTGCTACGGAATTAGAGTTTCCGACGGAATTTGTGTCACAAAAAATTTTCTACGGAATTCAGATTTCGTCAGAATTTATTTCTGTCGGAATTTCCAACGGAAATCTACGACGCAATTTGATACGGAATTGATTCTGTCGCAAATTCCGACAGAATATTCCGTTGGAATCCCTCGCAACTTCCGACGGAATTCATTTCCTTTGCAAATTTTTTTTAATTTTAGAAATCCACTTGGCAACTCCGGCAATCGCCCCCTCATCGCTGGCGGCGGCGCGTGGTAGCTTTGACGGCATCCACCTTGTCGTCAGCCCCCAAATCCGCCATGTGATGCAACCTCCCTCCGCCATGTGTCACAACCTCCTTTCGCCACATGTCGCAACCTCATATTTCTTGGAAATGTAACTCAACTTTCCCCTCCTTTAGTTCGAACCCATGACCTCATCCGTATGCGCGCGATGCCTTACCGGATGAGCTCGACTGCTTTAGTGTTCTATTATTACACACAATTATATATATAATCTTATGAGTATATATTTTTTAATTTCTAAAATTAAATTTTTATTAACATTAATTAATAACTAATAAGTAATAAGTAATTATTAACTAATATTTTATTTACTAATATTAATTAATAACTAATACATTTTATTTTTTATATGACTATTTTGCCCCTAAAAGGACCAAAACCTATGATTAAAAATTAAAAATATTTTAGAAATTATAAAATAATAATAATTAAATTAAAAATATTAATTAAAAATAATAAATTTTATAAAAATAATTTTTTAAAATTAAATTAAATTTTAAAATATTAAATAATTAAAAAATAATTTTTAAAGGTCAAAGGAGCAAAAATGCCCATGTACATTTACACTTGGAGCACCTAACACCATGTACAAATTAAAGGTTCAAAAATGCCTATTGGATCAGAAATTTGTTGCAAAAATGCTACAGCCGTTTAAAGAAGCTAACGTCCGTGTGATAGTTGAGAAAACTGGCAACAATTGCTGAGTCAGAGCTTCACGTGGCAGGTGAGATTGATGAATGGTGTAGGTGATGGAGTTAAAGGCCACACCTCCGTCTGTGTTTTGACATCCGTTTGTGTTTCGAGCTCCATTAAAAGCACGATCCAGGTGCGACGGGAAGAATTAAAGGCGAAGAAGAAGGAGAGGAGAGAATCAAGACTTAAGGAGAGGAAGGAAATGGTTTCATCATCATCTTCAACATCTGGAAGAAGTAGAAGACGGGTGGCGTTAGTGAGGCAACCAAGTCGCGAAGACGAATACGAAGGGCCGCAGCGTACTGCCATCACGGATTCATGTCCCCCCGTTGGACGGCATGGACAGGAGGGAATCCTGGGAGAAGGTTTTATGGCTATCCGAACTATAACCAGGTAACATGATTGAGGCATGGGTTGATTATCGAAGCGACAAGGAAGCGTTTATCCAGTGTTCTGTTTATTTTTTCTGCAAATGAACACAAAAACAGTATTTTTCTGCAAATGAGCACGATAACAGTGACAGCAAGCATTTATCTGCTGTTATGTTTTTTTCCTGGAATGAACACGATGACAGTATTTTTCTGCAAATGAGCACAATAACAGTGAGAGAAAGGCTTTATCTGCTGTTCTGTTTTTTTCTGTAATGAACATGATGACAATAATTTTTTGCAAATGAAGACGATAACAGTGACAACAAGCCTTACTGAAAATGCTGAATTCTGAAATTTAAATTTTGACAGGATGATGGTTGTGGCTTCTTTGCTCGGCATGATATTGAATTTGGTGAGAGGGCCAATGTTGTGATAAAGCAGCTTCTTGATGATATTGACAAGTTGTATGATGAGAATAAACGAATTTGAGGAGGTGACATTGCTGGATTTGTTGAAGAACTTGAATCCATCCATGGTGAATTAAGGAGGTTGAGGCAGAATTACAGGTTAAGGGAAAGGGAAGTGATAAAAGGGGAAAGGTAGTTCAAAATTGTTGTGGTCATATTGATGGTGACTTAGGTGTGGCTAATGTTTTTTACTTAGAATGGATGAAATGAGAGAATGGAGTCAATATATATATATATATATATGTACTTGAATGGAAGCGACAAATGTAATTATTGTATTTTGTTTGTATTTGAATGGAAATGGAAGCAACATAGTTTTCCAGTATTGTCTATGCCTTTTAATTATATCTGATGGAAGAAACCAGACAAATAGTTTTATAGCTCGTGCTATAAGCAACAATAACTGAACCTGCTTCTATAATAAAGCAATAGATTATAATAGGAAATTTGAAATAAAGTATGAATGAAGAGATTACAAGTTGTCATATACATCAAAAGCATCCTAACCTGAAATTTCTATCAAAATAGACAGAATTACATCTGGGTTGGCATCTTAGCTATTTGATTTACATCAAATTGGACAGTATATATAATATATCATATCAACCTAATTACAAAATGACGACAAAAAGGAACAAAAATACAAAATACAGAAATGCCCATTATGGCATACAAAAGACACTTGGAGTTTTGTGGTTATATTGTCAAGTGAGATTCCTTTGAATTGGCCCTTGATTTGGTAATTCAGATGTGAATTTGATCCGTCGAGATCCCTCATCACCTATAGAACTTACACCCCTAGACTTTCGCATTTGTCTCTCATTAGGGATTGGGAACTTGGTTTGTGGGTCAGTATAATGTAGGAAATATTCCTCAGCAGTCCCATGGTCAATAACAATCTCTGACCTTAATCCAGGCTGCAGAAATTAAAATAATCAATTTCATAATCTCTAAACTTGTTTTTTTTCATATATTGCAGAAATTAAAATAATCAATTTCATATATTGCAAAGTATAATACAGAAATCAGTATGGCAGGATGCATAGGTAATTTCAAAATGCAGTCATTCACAGAGACCAACCAAAGATGGTATCATCATTAACACTTAAAAATGGCAAGGAAACTTCCTCATCAAATGCTACTATAAACTAGGGGTGTGCAAGTATTTCCTGTCCCGGTCTTCCTGTCCCGATCCCGAGCAAATCGGGACGGGATTTTCCCGTCCCGAAAATTTCGAGACGGGAAAAGTTCGGGATCGGGAAATTTTTTTTTTGGGATCGGGATCGGGAATGGGACTTCCCGATCCCGACTTTTTCCCGATCCCGAAAAAATATATATATATATATATTATGTATAATTTTTTTAAAATATTTAAGAAAGCAAGACCAAATGCAAAATAAAATGTGAAAATTCCTAACACCCTCAAGGTAATATCTATTCTTTTAGTTAATTTAGTTAATTTTATTTACTATTTATTAAATAATTCTAATTTTTTATTCTTATCTTTGTGCTTTTTGTAGCTAAATCAACAACTTTAAGTATATATTGGACTAATGATATATTTCTATTGGACTAATTTGGTACAATATGATATTAGATAAATTATATATTTATCCTAGACTAAAGAAAATAAAACAAAAAAATTAATATAGGAATTTAAAAAAAAAATAAAAGAAATTCGGGATCGGGAAATTCCCGATCCAGATCCCGAACATTTCCCGTCCCGTCGGGACGAGAAATTTTCGGGATCGGGATTGGGATCGGGAATGAAAATCATTCCCAAACCCTTCTCTGGATCGGGATCGGGATCGGGAATGGCATTTCCCGATCCCGATCCCGATCCCGAACACCCCTACTATAAACGCAGAGACTCACCAAAAGTAATGGATAGGACTAAAAACATGAATTAAGTCACAGGAACTTGTGCAAACCTGAAAAATATTACATTAACACCTTGCAAGTTGCGACAATAAATAGATCAAAGAGTAATCTCATTCCCAGAAGTATGCTCACAAGAAAGGAAAATATAAAAAATGCGTACTACCTTATGCATTTTCTCCAATTAGAAAATTTGTAAACAGAAGAAAGGGTATGATTAGCATAGCTGTTCAGGGACTACAATTTGACACACAAAAGTTAGTAAGAGTGCAATTCACATGCACTGGGAGGGAGAAAAAAAGGCACCTTTTATTGCCCTTGGAATGGAATAAATACATAAGAAAACAATGCATAAAGTCTAACTATGCCAAAGTGTTATATGTTTTTCCCCATCACATCTAAATGTTGTATCTGACACATTCACACACATAAAACTCCTTTTTAGAAGTTTACACGCTCATGGCTTACTACAACCGGTCACTTGAGCAAAGAGCATACAAAAGTCAGACAAACTAGTAGCTTTTTCATGAATAAAATCTACTGCCTTGTATAAAGGCTAAGTTTTAATACAAGAACCTAATTAAGCATTGCAATCAGGAAGACGTCAATGGTATGTGGCTTCCTAATAAATTATATGTTTTATCAGTCAATCAATATCTTGCATATACTCACATTAAACACACATCTACCAGTTTGCTCATTAAACCGTATCCCCATGCCACATTCATTTCTTACCTTGTACACGGGTGTAACCCTTGGGGTAGATTGGGATGGTTGTGAGGGACTGGGTGGCTGGGCACTCATAACAGTTTGATGTTGACTGTGTGAAATAGGAGGTTGTGCACTTTTCTTACTTTTCTTACGTGTTCGTTCACTTAGGGTTGATGAAGGTGTCTAAAAAACAAAATATTAGTAAATAGAAAAACAGCCTAGAAATATAAAGAAAGCAGAAGGATAAATTACCTCTTTGCATGTGGATCTATAGTGGCCCTCTTTTTTGCAGTGACTGCACCTTAGTATTCGACCTCGTTTGCTTAATTTGTCTGGTTCATGGCACTCTTCTTGTGTTTAGACAAACACTGCTCTCTTCTTCCTTCTTTCAGCTTCTTCAGTCCGCTTTCTCTTCTTCGGGGGTCTCCCAGGTAGGGTAACAACATGTGGAGGCAACATTGGAAGGAACGTTTATGTGTCCCAAAATTGCTTACCCCTTACTGGTTCAAGCTTCATCATGTAACTAGCTAAATAAGTCTCCTTATAGTAGTAGTGAGAGATGTGTGTGGTGGGATCTATTTTTGCATGGTACATTGCGCATATTGCATGTTGGCAAGGGATACCAGTTAAATCCCATGCCCGACACATACACATGCCCCTACTAATACATACAATATGTCTATCCTGTCTCTCACTGACCTCATAACCCTCATCACCATTGAAAATCACTCTACATTGAACTGCTAAGAACCTATTTGACTTAAACAACTCCATACACCTCGGGCTGTAATCACTCTTCCACTTAGAAACGTGATTTGCACTTTTAGCCCATCTACCCATCATCTTTGCCTTAATGCCATCAAACATCCTAATGACAGGCAGGAATCTATACTCATGAATCCATGAGTTTAAACTCTCACTAATGTTATTATCTACCATCCAACACTTACATCTAGTTGTAAAGAACGCTCTTACCCACTTCATTGGATTGTAAGTCAATGCCGCAGTGGCCGCATCTTTACTGATGCCCTCAAGAGACTTTAGGTTGTCAGTAAACTCTTCCTTGAATGTGCTCCATGCACAAGAAAAAAAATTCTTCTTCAACTCATTTCCCCTCCATTTTTTACTCCAATTCACATAAATATGTCTTGCACAGAATCTATGCTCGACTTCAGGCAACACATCAGACACGACCTGAGCTAATCCCTGACAATAATCCAAAAATACAACAAGCCAAAAATGAACTACATGATTTTATCATGAACAATAACTAACACATCAATTACTGATGAACTACATGATTTATTACCTTCTGCATATCTGACATGATGGTAACAGTAGATCCATCTCGTAGGTCCAAAGAGATCCGCAACCATTGAAGAAACCACCCCCAGTTAACATCATTTTCCTTTCCAACTAAAGCAAATGCTAATGGATACAAACAATCATTGGCATCTACACCTACGGCAGTAAGCAATATGCCTCTTGTCTTGCCTTTAAGAAATGTGCCGTCAACTCCAATCAATGGCCTGCACCCTTCTTTCCACCCAACCCGTGTCAATGAGAACAACACAATGGTAGTAAGCATAATATATACATTAAACAGTGAACTTTAAATTGAAAATGATGCAACTTGTAATTTAAAGTACCTTCGAAGCATGGTAACAAACATACATCCTTCTAAAGACCCTTACGCCTTGCTCAAGTGCCTCATTGCTGACCTCCACGCTCACATCTGAGCCAGGATTTGAGATCCTCAGTTCATTGCAATAAGCCTCCAACTTTGCAAACTCGTCTTTAAAACCCCCTTCCATCTCTTGCATTATCTTCCTCTTTGCTCTCTTGCACTTGTATATATTCACATTGACATTTAGTTCACATTGCACCTCTGTCTTCATCTCACTAACCTTATACTCAGGATTTTCTTGAACCTTATCCTTAAATTTTTCAGCTAGCCAGCGAACCGATGCCCTTGGGTTTTCATACACCCTAGCACATCTATGCCTTAAATCCAATGTTTTTATCATATACCCCACTTATTGTCTATCCCTTGAAGCATATAAAACAAAATGGCAACCCTCTTCGCACACTGCTTTTATCAATCTTTTATCACTCTTTGCTATTTTTAGCTTAACCCCTTTACTTATTGCATATCTGTCCAAGGCCCTTTTTAGCTCTAATTTGTCTACATAAGTCATGCCCACCATGAAGAAGGGCCTTTTACTCCACTCCTCCACATCACCATCCCCTCTTACTTCTTCTTAAGCCCCATCATCATTATTTGCGGCCAAATCATCCTTATCATCCTCACTCTCACTACTATAGTATAATTCAAAAGCTGATTCAACACTCTCCACAGTGTCAGAGTTATCACTATCACCCATGTAGCTCTCATCCTCACTATCACAATACTGTGATCCATGAACTACATGCTCAGTAACACAAACACGTATTGGGTTCCCAGTTTCAACATTCAAGTCATCGTCTACATCTATGTCATCTAACCCATCTAACACTTCTATGTCCTCTATTACTTCTTGTCCCTCACCTATAAAATTTGTTTCATTTTGCACTCTCTCTTGTAACATTAACTCACTTTGAGGTTCATTTTCCCCTCTGCATCCGACAGCATTGTCATTCTTAACTACAGAGTTGTGACCAATGTCCATATTTTCATTCGCATTTTCCCATCTCTCAAGTGTGAACAGCGAAATTTTGCTTACCTTCATCTGTGCTGTCAATTTCTTCTCTTCCGCTATTTGCTGTTTCACATCACCGTAACTCTCTCCATTTAATGCCATGGTCTGCGACAAAATAGACAATAAATTAACCGAGGGCTTTGATGCCATTTCACTATACACACTTAAGAAAAAACAGAATCTTTCCAAGCTTACCTATTCGAGTGGTCCCTCCGCTCCTTGTCCCGATTAGATTCCCTTCACATGGCGTTGTCCACTTTTGATCTTTTAGCTTACTGTCACTTTCTCGATTTCCCACTCTCTCACACTATATTCCCTCAATTCCGTACTTGCTTCATTTTCCCTTCCTCCCTGTTGCGATTCGCCCTTGCTCGATGGCTCATGATTTCGTTCCCTTGCTTTCGCCCTCAATTCTGTTTCAGGACTCTGTTTTCCTGTTACCAATTCGTATGCTTAAGTGTTTGTAAAACAGTGTTCATATACAACAATACCCACACAGCCTTTGCCAACTCAGTGGCCACGTCAACATCTTTAATCCTTTTTTTCAAAACCCAGTCAACGTTCGCTTCTTTAAACAGCTGTAGCATTTTTGCAACAAATTTCTGATCCAATAGGCATTTTTGAACCTTTAATTTGTACATGGTGTTAGGTGCTCCAAGTGTAAATGTACATGGGCATTTTTGCTCCTTTGCCCATTTTTAAAATTTTTCAGAAATTGAATTCTGTCAGAAATATGAAAGGAATTGAATTCCATCAGAAATTGCGACGGAATTCAATTCTGTCGGAAATTCCCTCTCAATTTCTGACGAAATCTAATTCCGTCGGAAAATTCCATCAAAAATTCTTGACGGAATTTTCCGTCGGAAATTCTATGGCAAAAGTCAAAATTTCAAACAGAATATTTTTTGCCACGGAAAAAATTCCGTCGGGATTTGCAACAGAATTCAAATTCTGTCAGAAATTCTATGTTTTTTTATAGTGGGCTTTTTAGTTTCCTTCCATCATATGCCTTTCTGCTCTACCAACTTCAACCTCTCTGCCACCGCTTTTCAGTTTCCTTCCATCGCCTGCCTTTCTGCTCCACCAACTTCAACCTCTGCCATGGCCTTTTAAGTTTCCTTCCATCCCCTTTATTGTCTTCTTCAACACCTCTAATTTTTCTTCACCTTTTTGTTCAACAGCCTCACCCACCCTCCCCTTCTTTTCTTGAGCCCTATTTCCCTCATCTCTATTCCACCCCCTTATTTCTTGTTTCCCTTTCTATCGCCTCCCGTCCTTTCTTCTCTACTGCCTTATCCTTCCATCACCTTTTTTTCCTTTCTCTTGACCACTGCCTTATCCCATTTCATTGCTCCTCTTAGTCATGGAATGGGCAGTGCCTTAATTATTCTTTTGTATTTCAGGCTGCTCGTTAGTCTCTTTCATGCTTCAGTATTGTTTCTACTTGTGTGTTATTGCAGGTTTATTGCTTGAGGCCACAACTTTTCCATTTGCGTTACCTAAAGCTTGGGATTGTTCGCTTCATCTGGACCCGTCCGTTCGTTTGCCTCACCTCTCTTCCTACAGGAAGCTTTAAACCACGATGGTTCACTTGGGTGGCCCATATCCTCTGGGAGATGTGCTACAACACCCTCCTGTTCGCTCTTGCTCAACTCTTCCGGGCTCCATCTGTGTTATTGGAAGTCTTAGTGGCTCTCTTTTTTATGGCTTTAAACCTTCTTATGTATTGAGGTTATTTATTGCTATGTTTTCTTTTTGTTTTTCAATGTGTTGTTTTTCATTGCAGTTTGTTTGTTTTTTTGGTTTGTTGTTTTGGGCTGCTTGGTTTGCTTTTGTTTCTGATGTAATGCAGCCCAAGTGTGTTGCAATCATTCTACTATGTGTTTAATAAAGTTTGTCTTTTTACCCAAAAAAAAGGCTCATCGTCACAATCGTGAAGAGTTAAGAGAAAAAAACAAAAGGATTAATATAATCTTTAGTCCTTGTTTCAAACCATAAGTTTTGGTCCTTTAAGTTTCATTTTATTTAAAACATTAGTCCTTATAGCTTAATAAAAACCTGGATCATTTTACCCTTACAGGGACCAAAACCTAAGGTTTGAAACTTGAGGAACCAAAACTAAAATGAGGTAAACTTGGGGAACCAAAAATTATATTAACCCAATAGAGAGGGACAAAAACAAGAAGAAGAAAGAGAACTTTCTTTAAAAAAAAAATAAAAAAAAGTGGGTTTCTCCTGCTTTAATAAAAAATGATAAAGTTATTCTCATTTAAGTTTGTAAAAACTAATCAAAACATACATTTTTTTTTACTTTTATTCAAAATTAAGTTTGTAAAAGTGAAATGAAATAAACATCATTTTTATCGCCACTAATCTAGATACACACATTATTTTGTAATAAGTGAAATAAACATAAAATTAGTTTGAGTAAGTTGTATATATGTCAAGCAGGGCTCGCCTAATTCATGTGTTTATTATTTTCGTTGCAATATGATATTATTATATTATTGTTGTTGTTGAAAGCAATTAGGGCGTGGAAATGAGAAAATATCTTCTTTGATTGCCACTTGGTGAGAAAGGTCCAATTTCCATCAACGTCTACTAATATAAAATATAAAGCATATGATAAGTCATTTTATTCATAAGATATAAGCCTGCAAGCGTGAAATACAATTTCTCAAACTTCTCTAATTAATATTACTCATTTTTTAAATCCATACCTTGATTTAGTTTTGGAGAACTCAGCTTATAAATTTTTTAAAAATAGTTTAGTAATGATTTTTATTTTAATTCTATCTCTCTCTGTTTTTCCCCCCAAAAAAAACACATTATGACCCTAACGCTAATATTACGTGTTGGGTGGGGCAAGACAGCTTGTTTAGCACGCCAAAGGAAGGGAGCTATACTGAAAAAATTTCAACTAAAAAATCCCGCAATTCACTTTTTTTCATGGATACTAGACCCAATTGATTTTTTTTTTTTTAAAGATTTGCAATACTAATTCAGCGTTTTACTAGTGTTAACATTTATCATTTTACTCTAAATTAATTTATATAATTTATAAATTGATATACAATTCTAACGATATACAACATCTATTATAATTATTAAATAATTTATTTATCCTCATTAATCTCTCTTAAAAATAGTTAATTATGTCTTATAGTAAGTATCAGAGAGTATTTCTTAGATAATTGATTTATTAGCACAAAATGGTTAGGAAATTAGGTGTATAATCAAATTTTTTAATCATTTAGTTGAATTAATTTTTGAATAATAATTTTTATGATTTATGAGATAATTACGTAAAAAAAACTTTATTAAAAAATTGTTTTTGAAACTGCGGCAAGGAACCGTACATATCACCAACACACATCTCCCGCCATTTTGAGGATAGAAACCACGGCCGGAAGTATGAGGTGTCATCGAGTCAAGAGGTTTTTGGTATATGGTCAAATATTTAAAATGATTTAGATGACTTATATTTTAATCTGCGCATTCAACAGAGCCTTAATTTAAACAAAATTAGCCCAAAACAAAACAAGTTGAGGTGGCCATGGTCCTCTGACCAAAAAAAAAAAAAGTAAAAGAAAAAAGGAGCCATTGTCCAATAAATTGATATGCAACATACGACGCAATCCTTTGGAGATTCCTTAAACAGCCGGACGATTCCATTAGAAATATAAGATAGTTCCAACCAGCTAGCTAGCCAGTCCTTTAACAGCTGTACCATATTAATTTCATGAGATGGGTTATATTTAAAAGTACTATAAAAAAAAAATAAGCATAAAATTTTAAAGGATTAATATAATATTTTGTCTTCTTAAATTTGTTCTTAGCTTCTCAAATTGCAAATTATAAATTTTGATTTGCAAGTTTTATTCTATTTAAAATATTGATTTATACTCTTTCGGTCTTTTTTTATAAAGAATGACTACTAAAATCATATGATTCAGAATATTAGTTAAAAGTAACAAATGTATAATATATACACATTTTTCTTTTCATTTATAATCTTGTTTATAAACAAAATACATGAGAGATAATGAGTGAAAATTTATTATAGAGAGATAATGAGTAACATATATTTAATGGGTCTGACAAAAAAAAGCATATATTTAATGGGGTAAAAAGGGAAAAAGATCAGTTTAAATTTTTAAATAAAAATGATTTGTTTTTTATATCAAGAACCACTCCTACAAGAGAGAACGTCCCTTATAAAAAAAAGAATCGGAGTATAAAAAAATCTGACCAACATATAGGACAAAAATATTGTATTAACCCAAAATTTCACTTATAAAAGATTAAAGGGTCAAGTTGGAAATTTGTTCTAAAAATTTTTATTAAAGAGCAATATTAACTCAAAAGTTTTTTAACGTTCAACGTTACCCCTTATTATTAAAAAGTTAATAATCAACATTAATTTTTTATTATCAAAGTTTTTTAACAGTATAGGGTAATATTGCAATATTTTGAAACTTCTAGGGCCACATTAAACTAGACAAAAATTCTAGTGCAAGATTACTTTTTAGCGAAAATACCCAAGACAAATTTACACAATAACCCAATATTAAAAGTTGATGATTCATTTTTGAGTTAAGATACAAATTTACCTCGAAAGTTTTTGAGGAGGTGCAATGTTATCCAAGAAAATTTTTAGGTTCAATGTTATTACGGAAGTGTTAAAATGAAGCAATGTTATCTTCTAATCTTAAAAAAATTAATAATTAATATCAATTTTTTAATAATTAATATTGATTTTTTAACTGTATGAATAATATTATTAGGCCTTAAAATTTTTATGATGTTATTGACCTGAAAAAAAACTTACGTCATACCTGAGCGAAAACTATTGATACAAATTTTTCCTTTAACTCTTTCATTTCTCATAGTCGTTTTTGTCGTGCTAATAAAATAAAATAAGCATTTTTATTGTAAAAGCTGGTAAATGGAAGATTGTACATGACAAAAAAGTGGGAGTGGGTGACAGAAGATTCTGATCCCGAGTACTCCCAACTAATTAATCTTCCCTCATCGTCCCGTGTCTGCGCTTGTCGCCACGTGGCGGCCCATCGTTCTCCTCATTCTCTTTCTTTCTTCTTCCTCCTTTCTTCCTTTCAATCCAATCACTTCATGCAACCTGCCAAACAAGCAGCTCGCTGCTCTCACTCCAGCCGTCGCCGATGCTCTTCCTGGTTTTCGCTTCCAAACTCACATCTTATTAATCATTCACAGCTTCAACAAAATGTACGCCTCCAAGCGCACGCGCTTGAAGCCCAAGCTCGAGCGCCGAAACGCCAGGAAGAATATCGATTATCAAGTTCCTGATTCCTTAGCTTCCTCTTTCGACGGTTCCTCCTCGCCGGATTTTCAATCTACTTCATCCCTCGATCTTTCCGCTTCCCTCGAGAAACAAACCAGCATTCGTGTTCAGGGCGTCGACGGTGAATTCGAATTGATTTTCCGCAGCCTCGGGCTTTCTGGCCCGGACGACTTCTCCATTCCTCTTGATGACTGGGAAGCCCAAAAGCATCGCTATAATTTGAGTGCTAAATCGTCGGAAAAGAAGGTGGAGGATGAGAAATCGGTGAAACTTGAATCTAGGGTTTCGATTAAAAGTGATATTGAAGTGCCTCGTGATGAAGGGCAGCTCCGGAAGAGTTTTGTTCCTTCTGATTCGAAGCCTCTTGGCGGTGGGGGAATCAAGGGTGCCAGGCCTCCCGTCCTCTCAACGCCGCCGGTGAAGCTGCCTCCTATGGTTGATGACGGTAGATCTACTTGGGATTTAGTGAGGTCTTTATCAGGTGATGTTATTGATAATGAATTACCCATTCGTGATGGGGGAATCAGTTCTCCTGGTGAAGAAGACGAAGGGCGTGACCAGGAAAATGAAGGTTGTGATCAAGGAATTGGTGGTGAGGAAGAACCACATAGTGCGAGACATGGGGAAAGCAATCTTCTTTCAGATTCTTGGTCATCTACGTCCCGCGAGGACGAAGAAAGTGATGCCGTTGGTCTTAAGGTTTCTGACGATTACAGTGTCTCTCCACATGGTTCAGTTAGACGCATTTTTAAGTCTTGGCAAAAGGGTGAGATTTTGGGGAAGGGATCATTTGGAACGGTGTACGAAGGCTTCACAGAGTGAGTTCCTTTATTTCCTTGTTTTTCCATTAACTCTTTCATTAGTTCTTCGTTGACATTGATGAATATTTGGAAATAACTTGATGTTTAAACAAAAGCTTGATTGTCAGTTGAATAAGCTTAAACGATGATTTTGGAATCCCCCTTTCCCCACCCGAGTTGTCTGTTTGAAGAAAGTAACAGAATCATGGTAGTAAGTACAGTAATAGTACAGGTTATATAATGAGTTGAAATTATTGCAAGGAGTTATTTGCTTGTTCATCTAATAAAACTCTTTGTATCTGAAATCTTCATTACCAAAACCTGATAAAAGCAGAAGGCATCTATTATCAAGTTTGTTGTAGACAAACCGTTTCGTCGGTTATCCATTCTTCTTGGTTTATGTTTTGCTTTGTTTTGACAGAGGTAACATATGCATTTTTCTTTTTCTGCAGTGATGGATTCTTTTTTGCCGTAAAGGAAGTGTCTTTGCTAGATCAAGGAGCCCAAGGAAAACAGAGTATTTTCCAACTTCAGCAGGTGGGAGGCTGAGCTTTTCTCATCAAAGCTTATGGCTTATTCTATATTTATCCCATCTTTTCACTGGAATATTTGATTAAATGGAATATTTTTACGGCCTGTCTTTCAGGAAATATATCTTTTGAGTCAAATTGAACATGAGAACATTGTTCGATATCTTGGCACTGACAAGGTATGCTGTTCTATAATTGGAAGTCTCTTTTATTCCCCTGTAATATGATATTCTTGGATGAAGAGACGTCCATGTTCATGAATGTGGCAACTTAATTAAGCAATTTATAAATCTCCAATGTTCTTCTTGGTTGCCACCGGGTTGCTTCAAGTAGATAACTTCTTCCTTTTTTGTATTTAAATGTTAAGATATTAAATTAAATTACTTTTCTTTTGGACCTGAACTCTCATAACACAAATTTGAAACAATCTTCCTCATCTGAGGCCCTAGAAGTAGCATAGACTTACCTTTATCAATGTTTTGTAAGAATCTTGAAGTAGTGAGCTGCCTTTATCATGTTTTGAACTCCCCTTATGTTTCTTCCTTTCATTTTGCCTCATTTCTTCTGTTTGGGTTGCAAACCTTCATGATTTAATAGCAGTTAACTGACTGGCTATTTGAGGCCTTTGTTCCCCTAATTTTTACCTTGAAATGTTCAACTGAAATAACTTGATGTTTGTTGGACCATATCTATGAATTGCTTTCAGCGACGAGTGACTTCTTTTCCTACTTTCTTGATGGATAGGGTTTATTAGCACCGGTCTCTCTTTCCAGTTGTCTGCTCCCTGAATTATTTTACGTCTAGCTCTATCATTTTATAGCATTTGCATTTCAAGTGTTCTCATTTCTCTAGTTTTCTGTTACTAATTACTTTCCTTTCTTAGGATAAAAATATGCTATACATCTTCCTTGAGCTTGTAACCAAAGGGTCATTGGCAAAACTCTATCAAAATTACCGTCTAAGGGACTCTCAAGTTTCTTCATACACGCGGCAAATTTTAAGTGGTTTAAAGTATCTTCATGATCGTAACGTGGTTCACAGGTAATATGATTGAACATTCTATATTGATGCCTCTCAACAATACGATATAGGTTAGGTAGGAAGTGTAGATGGCTTGGTTATTGATATTTTCATTGATGCACAAAAGGTTTAAGGGGATTTTGTTTGGTGCCTAATGTGCTAGGGAGAGATGTCCGTAAAAATTTTGGGGGAATTAAAGTGGTTCTTTACTTCTTTGCACCCTCTCATGTTGGTATATCAAATTGTGGAATTTCATATTTGGTGGAACTGGATAATAAGTGATAATTTTTGTGGTGGATGACTTTTAGGGACATCAAGTGCGCTAATATATTGGTTGATGCAAATGGGTCAGTAAAGCTCGCTGATTTTGGGCTAGCCAAGGTACCCTTGATCATTGAAATAAAATTTCCATTCAGCTCCTTGCTTTTTTAACTCGAGGAAAAAAAGGATGGTCTTATCAATGCTAATTCAAAATGCTGCTTGAATAAACATCATATTGATCTTTTTATATTAACAGGCAACCACTATGAATGATGTTAAATCAAGCAAAGGTTCCCCATATTGGATGGCCCCTGAGGTTAGCTCCTGCCCTTGCCTAATTTGTTTGATATCATAATATAATTCCTGCAAATGGATGAACTAGAATGAGTTGATTTGGCCATCTAGCTCAATTATTAGTCTGGTATGCATTTATGAAAATGTTTTGATTTGCTGAGAAAAAGTAAATAGAGAATCTCTAAATTATTCATCTTAACCATATTGTTCTATTAATTTTCTTATACCAGAGTTCACATTCACTATCTTGAGATCATTATATTTCCACTCCTTTGTAATTTACTGGAATTTTTTTTAATACTGCTACATAAATTTCCATGCTACATGAGCTTGCATCTGACTGGTATAAGCTAAATTGTTTGATTGTAGGTTGTAAATCTAAGAAGCCGTGGTTATGGCCTAGCTGCTGATATATGGAGCTTGGGATGCACAGTTTTGGAAATGTTGTCTCGCCAGCCTCCATACTCTGATTTGGAAGGGGTATGTCTAACATCTCTCTATATGATCTCTTGTTTATCCTAAAGCTTGGTTATTTTCTCTTTTTCATTTAGCCATCTGTTACTGTCTGGGTTTTCTCCTCCTTTCCCTCTACTTTCCTACTCTTGCAAATTTCCTTCAGAATTTTAGTTGGCTATTCATATTTAAGACCTTCAAGTTAGACAGGCTATGTTTCTCTTTAAACTTGGATGACTAGTGATGTATATATTTTTTTTCTTTATTACGATAGATGCAAGCTTTATTTCGGATTGGCAGAGGTGAACCCCCACCTGTTCCTGAATCTTTATCAAAAGATGCCCGAGATTTCATTCTCAAGTGCCTGCATGTTGACCCTAATAAAAGGCCAACTGCAGTCCAGTTATTGGATCATCCCTTTTTAAAGAGGCCATTTCTATCTCCTATGAGCCCTGCTTCTCCGCATATCAACAACTTACGGTTTTGAAGGCACTTTATCTCTGGATCAGCAATCTGGCATTTGTGTATCACCACCAAGAGGATCTACCCATTCGCACGCCCATTTTGGTAAGCTTCCATTGATTCCTAGCTATAACTGGCTATACTAGAATCACTCTATTACAGTAGATTGAATGGAGAGGATGGAAATGGAAGACTGAATTAGACCACCCCTTGATTTTATTTTAAATTAATCCCTTCTTCACCTTCTATTATCTATCCTCCATCATTCTTTTCGAGCATACCATCAGGCCAGTGAAATACACATGAAAGATGAATACAATGCAAGGTATGCAGATATCTTTACCTAACTGGGCCTTTCAATATTCAGTTAGTTTGGCTATAATCTTGCCTACCATGTTGGTCTCTCTGGTGAAGGCAGAATCAAAGAGGTGGGGCTTTTGTGAGATTTAGAGTTCCAATGCTCCACGAATATCTCAGTTTGCCGCAGAATGAAAAGCAACAACTTCATGTCAGGGTGGGGACCAGACACTCTTCAAGGAGAGGATAGACTTGTTCATCCTCAACTGAATGCTCTGTGGCAGAGTATGGTTACACCAAGAGAATTACGGCCACCCATCTTGTACGTAATTTGGTGAAGAGTCTTTTTCCCCCATTTTGATCTGTGGGTTTCATGCAATAAATTCAATCAGTAAACCAAGTGCATGTTTGGCAGAGCGGTATGGCTCATAGACGCACGATAACAGTGGAAAAAAGCACTTCAAGAAATTTTGGACGTTTGGGTTCACGGTAGGCATGATCGTGCTTTTATGAAAAAGCCACGGTAATTTATAAGCTGAAATTTGATACTGTAATGATAATCGTGGAGAGAGAAAGCAGTGATTATGGAAGAAAAGGAGCTCTTTGGCAAATGAGAGTTGGGAGAGTGGGAGTACTCTTGATACATGGTACTACTCTGATCCTATTTATAAGTCTATTTTGATAAATTTTTTTTTTTATTATAAGTCTAATTTTAGAGTAATAAATGCATTTTTTTAAAACTTTTTTGGCCCCTATTGATTGCAATAAATAAAAAAAATTTCTATTTTTTTTTTTTGAAAAACAGCTTTTTGAGAGGAAGCTCAAAAGTCTAGCTTTTCCAAAAGAAGTCACTTCTGCTACTATCAATCCAAACACAAATCACATTTATAATCTGATTTTTATCCTATCTAACTTTTATAAAAGTCATATGAATTTTTTTTTTTGTCACCGCTAATCCTAACAGCTCCCAAGTCATTCATGATAGTTGACTCGATTTATTTACATTTGTAGGTCAATAGTCAATTTGCCGAAGGTTCAGATCAAGAACTCGTGTGTGATTGCTTTTGCATATGATTTATGCAGTCTCAAATCAGGTGCAGGTTGTGACCTGTATTTAAACTAAAGTCAGTGACAGCTGTCAAAGCCAACATGTTAGCCAAAAGGAAGAGTTGGCCAACGTCAACGGAGTAACAGTTACTTCACTTATGATTCAGTGCACAGAAGACGCAATAATATTTTTGGGCATCTGTTTTACAGGCTTTGTTTATAGCTATAGTGCTCATTTGGAATAGCTTATTTTTAGGCAATAAGTATTTATAAATCGTGATTCACGGTATACGAGGTAAGTATGTGAGAAGAGTTTTATCTCGGTTTACGTAATAAGGATTTATTTACCCTTAAAACATGTTTCCAAATACAGGCATAGACATGTAATGTGGCTTTATAATGATGAAGAGTTGGACCCACCAAGTGACTCGCATAGATTTCAAAATAGGTGGCTTTACTGATGCAATCGACCTGCATTAAATTTTCTGCAGTTTAGTCTAATTCTCTCTGCAGTTGATCTTTGTTGTGTGTAGTTAATCTTATTCTAAATATAAGATTTATTTATTATATTTATTAATATTTTCCTAATTTACCCTTATTAATGTTTTCTTAATTATAATTAAGTAAAAGAGAAATAAGGAATTAAAGAATATGGTTAGAATATTTTAAGAAAAACACGTTATATTAACTATATTAATTTTTTTAATTTATTTAAATTAGGTAAATAAATTTTATATTAAAAATAAAAAGGATTAGTTATTTTTAAATCTCAATCTTCCCATCTAAAGTTAACTTGGCTACTCAGCACAACCGTTGTACTTGTTGTTTTTGGTTTTATTCTGCAAATTGTACGTCACTTGCATATGGCAACCATATTATCTTCGAACATGAAAGGATGTAAATAATAGTCATGATTAAAGTCAAACTTGACTTTATGAGGTATAAAACATCAACTACCAGTTGAAATCAAAATACTTGAATAATAATAAAGAAATACTTGCTACATAGATATTAACACAGCTTCATTTGTTCTCTGCATTCACCGAACACGGCTGAAGTCAAGTAGATTAACAAATTGAGCAGGGAACGAACCCCTGTATGAATCTGAGACCGCAACTGCTGTATCTGAAAGATCACTCTTCATCTCTGAAATTTTGGATCCTACATATTCTTTGAACTTGGAGACTGAATCAACCAGCATAAAAAGTTCTTGAGCACACCTCTGAATTTCTTCTTCATTCTCTTTGATCGCTTCTTGCAACTTCAATTTCGAGGCCTTCACAGACATGAGAGTTAATTAGATGTAATGGAGAAATATCACATAAATTAGGATAGACTTAACCAAAGAAATAACATGCATTATTGCAGGAGGTGAAACCTCAGTTCATCTTCATTCTGAACTTTTGTAGTTTAGATTTTAGAATCATAATTCAGGGAGGGGTCATGAGTGGGCTGTTTGAACGTGAATTGTGCCTTGCTGTAAGGTAAACAAAATTCTAATTTGGTTTGATGGCTATTGAATCAATCAAACTACAGATCCGTAGTCTGTATGTATTTGGATACACACACATATTTGTAATTTAAGTGTGTCAAGTGTCAACATGTAGACATTAAAGCGCAACCTTGATTTTTTCGGGTTTTTTTTCCCCCAAAGTTTGGCACAAAACACAAGATGGATAGGCATTGGACTTAGAGACTATGTTGTTGATAATTGATTTCATGTTCCTGGTCCTTGGGCATATGGTCAAAATCTCCCCCATAAGCCTTAAACTTGTGTGTTTTTTCTCCCTGTTTTCCCGCTCCTACACCAATTGCCAAAAACTGAAGCTGGCATGGAATTTATTCAACAAGGATAAAAAGCTACGTGCCCAGATACTCTTCCACATGTGGAAAAACATGGACAAGAAACTAGGCAAAAAAAAGAAACAGCAAAAATAAAGACCGGAACAACTAAGCTTAAACAACTAACACCCATTCATATGTTTACTGCATTCTATTCAATAAGAGAATGTGATATGAATAATAGAAGAGAGGAGAGTTTAGTTAGGAAGTTATTCGGATAGTTATATTCGATGAGTTGCTGGGCTAACCACTTTCTCTACAGAGGGTGAAGAGAGCAATTATGTTGGTTAATGAAGATTCTTTTCATCTAAATCACTCTTTCTCTCTCTTTCATCTCTCTTCTTTTTTCATATTTTCATATCAAATGGTATCGCTAACCAATGTACCAAGGAGTGAGGAGAACAAGTATGTTGGTTGATGGAGGTTCTTTTCACATAAATCTCTCTCTCCTTTTTCGCATCCTAAAGGGTGAACGTTGTGGACTTTATTCTAAATTGTGAGTATTGCTTGACACTTTAAATTGATTGGAAGTATAAAACACAAGAGAGCACTATGCACAACAGTTACAGAGATCCTGGTCCAGCAAGGTGATATGAATTCTTGGCCTTTCACTTGATTTAAATAATATAGACAACAAACAAGGCATCACCTTTAGAACCTCAGCTGCCTCTTGTTCCACCATGTCCAGGTCGTGAGCCTCTTGGTCAACATCCTCCAACGTTTTCTTTGCTTCAGCAGCACATCTATATATGTAATCCTCTGTTTCTTTCTTTAACTTGTTCAGTTGAGCTTCCACCTGATGGGGAAATCATCATGCAGCAGCAGCAGCAGAAGGTCAGACTACAGTACTTGCACAGCAAGATGGTATTTCTAGTACCCTTCTAGAACCAACAAAGAATGCAAGAGCAAAACAAAAATTTTGCCAAAAAAAAGCAGGACAGCAGCATTGTGCATCAATTGAATTGGCTATCCTATAGTGTATTCTACTTCAGAAAGTTCATGTTTTCTCCCAACCAGTGTACTGCTTGGTATGAAGGAAAAGTATATCTTGCCAGGCAACCATAAATCTGTGAGGGTGCGCGCGCGTGTTTTGACCTCTACTTGAGTTACAACTTAGACAGGCAAAGCCACCAACTTAGACCGCAAAGCCACCTTTATAAAGAATGCAACAACACTACCTTTCCACTAATCTCCATAATTCCCCTTCCTGCCCGCCAGGACTACCAGCCCAATTTAAATCTGGCCCTGCTCAATGGCAACTTGCTTTTATTTATATATACTGTTCTTGGATGTTCTAAAATTCCAATAAAAGAACAGCAACGCATATATTCTCTCTACCTTACTAATCCCATTTGGAATGCCATCACATGCAAACCAATTTTATTTCAAGGACTTCACAGTTTTATATCTTGTTAAGGCCGTCCATCAATATCACATATCCAGCTCAAATAGTCGATCTGTTATATTAATCATGATTATACTACCATAAGTTGGAATCTTAACTTGCAATACTAGAATACTATTTACATGGCCAAGGAGTAAAGTTACACTATACAGTATGACATAGGAGCCATTAAAATGGAATTTAAAATTAATAGCACTGTCTAAAGTTATAAAAACGATCCACTTACTTCATCGATTTTGGACAGCAGATCGTCATTGTTATTTCTTTTCTTCTCAATTCTAGCAGCATTTTCGCTGCACTTCTGTTGAAGGGACATAGACTCTTCAAGTTTTTTCATAGAACTTTTCTTTATGTCATTAGCAAAGGAGTTCAAAGCAGGCTTTAGTGTCAACTTGGGATTAATACCCATTATCTCAGCAGATGTAGAGCCCTTGGCATTCAACTGATACTGAATACCACTGTCAATCTTCAACCTGGAAAAACAAGTGTGAGCGAGAGGGCATTTTGAGTGGACTTTACAGAAACATAACATCAGGATGATAGAAAGAACATTCACAACAAAAAGCAGAGAAAAGTCATTTCATTTTAATAAAACTGTCATTGGATGTTGAGGTTAAGGAGCCCCATTTTTCTTTTGTTTAAGACAGCATTCAAATTAAAATTATGCTTATACTCATATACAAACGGGAAATGACTTGCATGTGGGTGCAGATACAAGCTCTAAAATAATCTTAGAAAATGAACATGTACAAGCTCTAAAATAACCTTAGAAAATGAATATGTAACTTAATATTAGCAGAATTAACCTCCTTAAGGCTTGGTTGCAGTCCAATGCTAGTGCCTCCAGGTCATTGACTTTGTGCCCGAGAGAAGTCTCAAGATCCCACGACCTCTCCTCCCAAGCATTCCTAGCAAGCTCTGCCTCTGCAATGTCCCTCTCTACAGCCTGCAATTCCTTCCTCATCCTCTCCATATCCCTTGCATTAAATGTCTGCAACTCAACCCTCTTCTTTAACTCTTCATTTTCCTCACAAATGTTCTTGTTCTCTTGTACCTTGGCCTCCAGCTGCTTCTCTTTATCTGACAAAACCCTCTCCACCTCCTTAATTCTCACCGTGAATTCCTCAATCATCTTGTGGAACTTATTCACATCATCTTCCAACAGACTCTTCTCCTTCTCAAGCACTTCCTTTTGAGATGGCCTTGTCCTCATCTCCTCACATTCCGCAGCAATTTTCTTCAACGCTTCCTCTGTTGCTTTCAGTTTCTCCACTGCATACCCTTTCTCCTTCTCCAACTTCTCTTTACATTGACGGTCCAATTCATCCACAGCATCATCATCCCCCCTAATGTAGTGCAAATAGCTATTCAGCGCATACATATTCAAAGCATTTGTTTCAGCATAAGATGACGTCTCGCACAAGGACGAGAGGTGATCATTGAACCTAGCGATCTGCACAAGCCAGTGAATGAGAGCCAACAAGGCGGGCCACTGGTGAGGAGCAGCAGGAGATTTAAGAAATGATTTGTTAAGCTTGAAAGGGTAATTAAGGGCCTTAAGGAGAACCGGCAAGCTATCCTCTATCTTCGTAAAGGGAAAATCGAGTTGGTTCATGAGGAATTTGAGGGTTTCAGTGATGTCTTTGGCGGACGGGCAAGTGGTTTTGAAGGAAACGGGGACGGAGTGTGAGGCAAGGTATGAATTGATGGTGGACACGGCCGATTGTTGGAACGACCGTTCTTTGTAGAGGTCCACGGTGGTGGCGCGGACGCCAACGCCAGCGGAAGATGGCCGGCTGCTGGCGAAACTAGCATCGGAATCTCGGCCAGGAAATTGACGGTGGTAGAAGTCCACCGGCGTTGACGGTGGTTTGAGCGATTCTTTGGGTTGATGGCGACCGGCGGGCCTCATCTCCGGCAACAGAGGCAGTACTCCCACTGGCCTCGCAGTTCGCAGTGTGGTTTGATTTTTCACTTCATTTTGGTTTTCCCGCTTATACTCTTATATGGGCCCCTTACGAGATGATTGCTCGCCGATCATGAACAGTTTGGGCCGAGGAAAAAACGTTAGAAAAGAGACTGCAGAAGGAAAATATATTGGTTGTTTGAATTAACGATTGAAACGGTTAAAGGCAGCTTTTCAATCGTGATTTACGGTATATAAGGTAAGTATGTAAGAATAGTTATATTTCGATTTACGTAAAAAATAACTTATAAGCAATCTGATCACCAAAACAATATTAAAAAGAATTAATCACGTATAATAAAAATTTGCTTATATGTTCCTTATAATTCACAGTTATTCCCATTTTTAGTTATTTCAGTTTTAAATAATTTACAAAGCTCTTCAATTTTTTTTACAGTTTAATGATTAATGAATTGATATTAATATTTAAATAATAATCCTTGTTACTATAAAGCGAAAATGACAAAGATATAATAAATATTAATCCTCCAATCCTATTTATCAGTATTTCAGTTGCTCGCAATTCTAGTAAATTTCACTAAAGTTAAGAAAAACTTTTTTTTGGTACAAAAAGTTTAGGTAAATTGGGTCTTGAGGGCTTACCAGGATCAGGATATACCTCCAGATTTAAAAAGTGCTTATAGAGATATTTACATATCACCTACTTCTCACATCGGCGAGATTCGAACACACGACCTTATGATTATAGGTCAACTAATTTACCAACTGGACCAATTTTTATCGGAAAAATTAAGGAAAACCTTGAGACTCAATAACTCTATCTTAATCTCTCTCTTTCACAATCCTCTTTCTTTATTAGTATAATTATTTCCTTATTTTCTCTCTTATTTATTCCCTTTTAAGAAAAATGTTAAGTGGCTTTTTATAAAAAGTAACACATATGGAGTATTTTTATCAACATAAAAATAAAAGTTATTATGCTCAACGTCACTCTACATTTATAAATAACTCGTAATCTGTTGGTTTTCATTTTATCATATGGTAAAAGTCAATCAAATGTATGTTAAGTAAGAGCCAGCTACTAAGTTATTTTTTCTCATAAATAAATCCTTCCGGTCTTATTTATAAGCAACTTTCTTTCTCATATGGTTTGTCCCTTTTATAAGCAACTTTTACTTTTTGTCTGAAAATGTAAGCTTCTTTTTCTTATGTTATCCTTATTAAATACTCATTATCTCTCATACTTTTTATCTATTTTCTCTCCTATACTATTTTCATAAATTGGGGCATATATAGAACAAAAATATAGCATTTTTTACATACTTATTGTTTTTAACTACCAGTTCATTTTACGCAATTAAGGGGAAAATTGATTATAAATAGGACCGGAGGGAGTAATAAATTAGGAGTATGCAAACCCTAAAAGCAAGGTAATTAAACTTGGACTAGTTACTGAACTAGCCAGGATACTGAGTCAAGGATTAGTGGATTGGACTGGAGTCAAATCGGAATTAACTCAGAACCAAATCAGTGAAAAAATGAAGATTTCAGTGTTATTAATATCATATTCAAAAGAAAAAAGCGATTTTTTTTAAAAAGGTGATTGGGTCAATGCTTGAACAAAACTAGTTTCCCGACTCCATTCGCCTGTTTGCGGGCCGAACCAACCGGTCCAGTCCAAGTTTGATTACTTTGCCTAAAAGACCTAATAAAAAACTATAAAAAATTTTTCCCAACAAAAAAAGGTTATAGTAAGAACTTAATTAAAAATAAGATGAAATTAATAGTTTACATAATAATTTTTCAATATTTGTGTGAGGAGTATATTTTCCTTCTGGAAATAAATAAAAAAGTGAAACGTACTCCATTCTAAGGTAAGGATGGCATCATGTGAGTGAAACCGGACAGACCATGTGGTGCTGAAGTTTCTGATTTCCTTCCGGCTACGACATGTGAGTCGGTACAGCGACCAATCAGCAATCAGATAGATAAGGGCGTGCTTTTCACTACCCATATTAGCGCGTGATTTAGAACTCGAGAGTTAAGCCGTGGAAATAACTCGAACGCGCGGGTGTCGAAAATTTCATCCATTTTATTTTGATTTTAGCGCATTTTTTGGAACATTTCTTTTTTTAAATATAAATATTTATTATATAAGTCGAGATTAAATTTCTCTCACATATTTATTTTATATATCATAAATCTCGATCTAGTACTTATTACACGAAAATAAATTTTTTCAGGCGAGTATTTATTTCCCTCCCAAGTACCAACTTATGTGAACTGAAAAATAAGAACCTGAGATTTAGCGCTCTCCTTCTTCTCGCCCTGTTATTCTCTTACCCCTCGATTCTATCGCCTTACATTTCGATTCTTGCTAGAAATCTCTCTCTCTCCCCCCCCATCCTCGCTTCAAACTCGTTGGATTCTCCTCCATTTTCAATTTTCGCTTCTTCTCTGGCGGGTAAGACCCTTCCCCTATCGTCTCTCTTCGATTGTTCTTTTTTTCCAGAAAGATTCTCGTAGCGTCTCGCTTGCTTACTGGTTAGCGAGTTTTGGTGTTGAACCTGCTATTATATCCAATTCATTCATTCATTCATCTTACGTTTGTATCTTTTTTTTTTTTTTTGGTTTAATTTACTTATTTAAAGGCACTTTGTAGAAATGATTTATCCATCTTAGTGGGGTTGCTAGAAATATCGGTCGTAGAATGTGCTTGAAGTGAAATGTTAGCGGTTTAGTTAGCGAAAAAGTGTTAGCGGTTTTATCGGTCTTCAAGCAGATGTTAATGTTTATTTAATCAGCATTTGATTAACTGTGATAAGCATTAGCATGTTCGTAATCGTGGGTTTTTTATTTAATTATTTTTTATGATTGGATTTAAAATAAAATAAAGTTAGCGACTTTTGTTTCATACTCTACCTCCATGTTCTAGTTAAATATTTTGTTGGACTTGCTTGCTGTCTTTGCTCGCAACTTTTTCCCTTTAGCACGTTATGTATGATTCTCTATGCGCCACGCTTTTCTTACTATTCAATTCTGATACAGTTTGGTCGCTCAAAGCAACTTGCTGCTTTCAGAAATCAAATACTCTTCAACAACCAGGCTGGTAAGATTTTCTTTGCAAAGACAACTTATTTTTCTTCCTGGAGTGAAGAGTGTTAAGGTTTTTGCCTACTTTCTTTGAGCCCTTCTTGTGATCCAAAGACAAAGGGTCAATTTGAACTCCGTGATGCCGTGATGTGAAAGAATGGAACCCTTATGTATGAATGTTATGTTATGATGTGGAAGTCATCTACTATATTGTGTCATGACCAATGACAAATGCATTTAGGAATTGTTGTTTAGAACCATTAGATTGAGTTTCCTTTGGCAATTGTGATTAGGATATAATGTCTTAATTTCTTGTTGCCACCTTATTGACATAGATGGAGAGTCAAAATGGATGAGAGGAAGGATAGACAGACAGAGTATTGGTTGGTAGACATGTAGATAGAAAGACACACAGATAAAACTTCTGATCTCCTCCTGCTTCTTACCTGTTTTATTTCCACTGTCTTGCTTCTTACCAGTTACCTGTTTCTGTGTTTGTAAATCCCCTCACATGTTGCGGGGGCACTTGTTCATGATTACAGCTAAGAAAGAAATAAGTTCAAAACAAAGGTGTCCTAACTTGAATAGACCTTTTTGGAAACTTGGGTATATTTGTTAGGGTATAGTTTCATCAACGTGAGGTCTGTTTCCATACGTGGGAGAAGAGGCATGAATTCTAACTAGGGATCTTTTTTGTTTTTTTGACAATTTTTGTCATTTGGTGCTTGAGGTTCAACATAGAAACTGCACACATATGTTTGTAGAATGTGGGGTGAATGGTGTTTTTCCTCCTTTTTCTTGTTTTGCTTCTATGGGAATGGACTTCCTTTCTCTCCATCTACTTATTCAGTTGACAACTCTGGATTCACCACAGGAAGACAGATTATATCTTCATCTTGGTGATTCTGAAACAGAACTGGATGAGTTGCCCTCCAAGGGCAGTATGAATTTGAGTTTATAAATTCTAAGCTTCATAAAGGTCCTACATTATGCTGTTGTTATGTTTACATTCGTGGGTATATTTTATGACCGGCAAACCCTCAATACAATTCACGTATTGAATCACTGATCATTTCATAATTTGCATCTGAAATAGATAACAATAAGTATTTGTTGTCCCCCACCACTTCCTTTCTTTCTCAGAGTAGGTACAGAAGTATTTAGTTTGACAAACTTATTTAAATATTCCGGAATTAGGATATATTTACCAATTGTTCTTCGTTAAAAAATTTCAGGTGCTGCAACTTCTGTAAATTTGGAAATGGCAAGAGGAAGCAGGGGACGACACACAATTTCTTCCCATCAGTTTCGGCCTACACCATACCCTTTACCCGCATGCAAAAAAGACATGTGTGAGACTTTATGCTCAAAGAAGTGCTCCACTGACTTGGATAAGAATGATTGGGAAAATGTGACATGTTCTGTGTGCATGGAACATCCACACAACGCAGTACTTCTACTCTGCTCCTCTCACGAAAAGGGCTGTCGTCCCTATATGTGTGGAACCAGTCTTCGTCATTCAAACTGCCTTGACCAGTACAAGAAAGCTTATACCAAAGTTGTCTCATCTGGTTTGCCCCTCGACAAGAGCGAAATCATGGAGCTGGCATGCCCTCTATGCAGAGGTCAGGTGAAAGGTTGGACTGTTGTGGAACATGCAAGAAAGTACCTTAATGCAAAGAAGAGAAGCTGCATGCAGGATAGTTGCACATTTGTTGGGAACTACAAGGAGTTGAAGAAGCATGTCCGGGCGGAGCATCCTTCAGCGCATCCACGTGCAATAGATCCTGCTCTTGAGCAGAAATGGCGGTTGCTTGAGTGGGAGCGCGAGCGGGAAGATGTCATAAGCACGATAACATCAGCCGTTCCTGGGGCGATGGTTTTTGGGGATTATGTCATTGAAGGAAATCATAATGATCTCACTTCAGAAGATGACGAAGATGAGGATTCTAATGTTTTTGCTGCTGCTGAAAGAAGTGGAAGATTTCATTTGGACTTTGAGGCAATGAATTTCTTTTTGCTGTTTCATGCAGTTCGTCAAGGGAATGAACTTCTTGGTAATAGACAACAATTGAGGCCAGAGCCGGCGTCCCATGGAATATCTACTCCGGCCACTGCTCTCCATGAACCTCCTGGTGGCAGGATGGATTTCTCTGGTCAAGATGATGATAATAATAGGTATGGTGAAGATGTTGGTTTGTCACCAGCTAGTCGTCTCCATCACCATGACCATAGCAGATTCTTATTTGGCCGCTCGAGCCAGAGGCGAAGGAGAAGAGAAGCGCACACACAAGGGAGGATGTAGATAAAAGAGACCAGGCACAGCAAAGTAGGAGGTTGGAGATGGCTTTTGTTAGGGTTTATGGTGGAGCTTAGTGGCAGAAAATGGCTGATTTTTGGTAATATTTGCATAGATTATTTTCAAGAAATAGGTAAAGTTATATATAGTCATTGTATTTTTTCCCCCTTTTGTAATTTATTTTCTTGTACATTCCCACCTTCCTTAGAACATGCCAATGCTTTTCTTTCAGCCATAGCCAGGAAGCTCTTGTTCCTCTGGCTTTGCATGGTTCCAACTTCCATGGCTTTTTCTCAAAAGTTGATACCAATAATCCCAGTGATGTTTGTCTTACCAACTTCGGTGGGAAAAAAAAATTCCTGCGAAATTTCAACTGTTGCCATGTTTCAAACGTGTTGTTAGTAATTTAACATTCGAAATAGTACTAATTAAATGGTGTTAACTCAATGATTTAATATTGTTAAAAATGGGGTTAGAAGTGAACAAATTTCGTATTGAGAATTGGCCTAACCGATTGTATTGAGGTTGTGAATTTGTTCACTAGAGGATGTGATCATAAACATCCCTTTAGAGAGGTCATTGAGGAAGTTAGGTTATGGTTGGCCAGGAATTGGCATGTTCTTATTAGACATATAGCGAGAGACCAAAATACGCAGGCTGACTATTTGGCTAAACTTTCTCATACTAGTGTTGATCATTTTGTAATTTTTGATCATCCACCCCCTCCTTTGATGGTAGGCGGTGGTGGATGAGGGACCCTTTCGTCTCCTCATTATTTAGGGAGTTTGTTGTACTATTGTTGAGTTATGAATTCCAGTTTTATTTCAAAAAAAAAGAAAAAAAGAATTGGCCTAACCCGGCTTGGTTCTTGTTTGGTTTCCGAGATTAATATTTTGGACTTGTTGACTCAAGTTTTCAAGAAAACTAATTCAGCACTTAACTGAAATTAAAATTATCATTTTTTCTATGTAATGTTTTTAAAAATTGTTTTTGCATAAAAATTTATAGATGGGTGTCTGGGAAATCCCATAATCATTTTATAAAAATCTCATATAGCATAAAATCACTTAAAATAAACTAATTTAAAACTAATATTTTAGTATTTTACAATGAATTCAGCGGTGGTCTAAAATATAAAATGATAATAGACTGTGTATTTCTTTTGGGGTAAGCCTAGCTTAGCTATTATTTGTAAAAATATTATTTTAAGGTTCATTGCATATAAATCTCCTTAACATCAACCTTCCTAAGTCTTTAGTTTTCGAAAATAATAATAATTTTTTTTCCTTATCAAAATAATAAATTTTTTGAAAAAAAAATAATTTTTTAAAAGGTAAAAGGCATTTAAAAATTATTTATTATTTTATATGGCAAAAGAAGGTAAAAGGCAGTATTTGTTATTATTTATTATTTACTAACTCTGGTTCTAATTATAAGATAAAATTGATTTTTTGGAGAAATTAAGGAAGTCAATTAAATTATTTTAGAGTATTTATATTTTTATATTTTTCTCCAAACTAATTAATTTAACTAATAAACTAATATATAATTTAAGAATGTTAAAAATATAAACACTCTAAAGTAATTTAATTGATTTTCTTAATTTCTCTAAAAAAATCAATTTTATTTTATAATTAGGATAGGAGGAAATATTATATAAGCTAATAAAAGCCGTCGTGTTCAGTGTTGACGGGAGCCGCAGCTGCAAAACCCTACAAGCTTACGATACAAAAGAAAGAAACCATCTTGTTAGGCTGAGGTTGCAGCAGAGAACACCAGCCCTAGCCGAGAATCCAAAAGGAGGAATCGCCGCAGCCAAAAATGCCGAAGTCCAAACGCAATAAAACAGGTTTTGTTTCTGTTAAGCTTCTTCTTAGATTTTTTCAATGCTCAATGGTCTTCTTTGTTCGGTTGGCTTGGAAATTGGGATTCTTGTTAAAGCTATGAAAAACGTTTTCTGTTTGGTTTCAGTGATAAAAATTTGAGTCATTTGTTCATTGAGATGTGGGAGAGTTTAAACTTGAGGCCTACGCCTCGGTTAAGATTTCTGCTTTTGTTTTTTCGGTTGTTTTTAAAGTGAACAGCCATCATTTGGTGAGCCGATGGGTTGTAACCTGTTTCTGAATACAAGGTTGAAGCAGAAAAAACATTTGAAGTTTATTAACATATTAACCCCTGGCTGCAAAGATTGCAGTTTGGAAGTGTCCTTCCTCGAAATCTTAAGTTTAATTTATACTTTTCTCGATAGTGTCAACTTGACAGTAAATTTGGTGCTGAGCCTAACATCAACAATCTATGTTTTTGTGGCTTGCTTGTGAGGGTATTTTGTTTTGACTTTTAACTCGAGTTCAACTTGGCAGTTACCGGTAACTATAACAGTCAACCATTTTTATAAGTGCAGTTATGGGAATTTTAAAATCAAGCAGTTTACAGCTGTATATTCGGATTGATGATGTCTTAACAAATTAGTTTGTTTGTTGGTGAAAATGCAGTCACTCTCTCGAAGACAAAGAAAAAGGGAAGGGAACATAAAGAAGCAATAGTAAATGCAATAAAGGAGGCTGCTGAAAAATACAGTTCAGTGTATGTGTTCTCTTTTGAAAACATGAGAAATAAAAAATTCAAGGAGTTTAGGGAGCAACTGAAATCTACCAGCAGGTACTATTGATTCCTTCATGTTCTTTTTATTTGAAGCTTTGGATTGGAAGATGCCAAAAATGTTTATGCTTATTCATATTTTCCTTTCTTGAAAGCGAAAACTAAGATAAGCCATGGATTGGTTACTCGTTGAATGAGAGGCTTCATCAATTTCTCAGAAAATTGAGTTAAAAGTCATTCTCTAATTCTTAATTTGTAATCTAAAATAAGCTCATGTTGTGTTGGCTTTAAAAATTCTGTCTTATAAGTTGCCTCTTCTGTAGTGGTTCTAGACTTCCATTCCATAGCATCTGTCTATCGAATTTTAAGGCACCCAATGAGTGAAACTTAATGAACTCAGGGAACTGTATGCTTTTATGAAATATCTGGGCTTCTCATATAAAGGTGAATATATGACTACTGATTCTTTTTCTCCTGCAATTTGTTATTGAACTTTCAGGTTTTTCTTGGGGTCAAACAAAGTCATGCAGGTTGCCCTTGGTCATTCTGCTGCTGATGAGATTAGACCTGGTCTTCGTAAGGTTTCTAAGGTAGCGCCATTATTTATAGGCTAATTTCTTATGTGGTAGTCTTTCAATTCCATTGAACTTATTTTCATGCGATTTTTTGTGGTTTATCTTCACCTTAGCTTCTACGAGGAGATGCTGGAATGGTTTTTACAAATTTGCCAAAAGAAGAAGTTGAAAGGTAAATTTTTGCTCTTTCCAATGCTATGGAACTAAGAGATAACTTCTCTGAAAGACATTTGGATCAATTTGGACTTGATGGTTAGGGTGTTTGCCACTCAGCCATGAGACTCCACTTTGACCAGCCGTATGGTAGAAACTGAACTAATCTAAACTTTTCTAATTGTGTTTTGCAGATTATTTAATCAGTTTGAGGAGTATGACTTTGCGAGAACAGGAAGCACTGCAACTGAAAAGGTTATTTCTCTTGCTGTAGGCTTTCATTTAATATGTGAATTGGCTAGTGTTGGGAAGTGGATGTAGATATTTGTTTCAGTTGTGTTGGGTCAATGAGAAAATCTAGTTTGTGTGCAGCACTCACTCATTAATGTGAGTCATAAGTTGCTTACTTTGTTTCTGATGAATAGCATTTGATTAGAGGCTCCAGGAGTTAAGATATAGTGATTACATCTTACTAGTGCAATGTTTTTTCTTCCTTTTGGTGATGCTCCATAGGGAGCGGAGAGCGTTCTTGACTATGTGATTACGGGATTTTGTAAAATGTCCACGTAATTTGTTTATAAAATGATATTCAATCATTAAATTGTTTCAGGTGGAACTCAAAGAAGGTCCTTTGGAGCAGTTCACACATGAGATGGAGCCATTCCTACGGAAGCAAGGCATGCCTGTCCGGTTAAACAAAGGTACATCATAGTGTCCCTTGTTCCTTTTTTTTACCAAATATGATTCAAAAGCACATGTAAATGTGAATTTATCAATAATCAATACGTTATAAATTGCAGGAGTGGTGGAACTAGTTTCAGATTTTGTTGTTTGTGAGGAGGGGAAGCCATTGTCACCTGAGGCATCTCGCATATTGGTAAGTTCAGATGTTTTGTTACCTGAGCGTTATTATCATCATAGGTGTAGATAACTTCTTTAGTAATGGATTATATCTAGCTGTCTCGTCCTCATTTTTTCCTGTTTTTTTTTTTCCTGCATATCCATCTCTCTGGTAAATGCGGAATATCCATATCAATGATGGATTTTACTGTTGGTTTTTGGATTTTTTTTTGGAGTAAACCTAGAGGAACTGTAATTTCCTGCCGCATTGATTGTGCATGCCAAACATTGTCCAAGTTTATGCATGTGGATTCATTTGCAACCAAGATTGTGACTGTATATGTTGCCTCCTACACACCTCTTGGAATAACACGGTGTAATTTTGGTATGTTTGGATGTTTTCTGCAAAATAATGTGATTGATTTTCTTTTGCAGCGTTTACTGGGGATTCAGATGGCCACATTTAAACTTCATCTGATATGCAGATGGAGTCCTGACGATTTTGAACTGTACATACAAGGACCAGATGATTCAGACGTTGAAACCAATTAGGATTTCAAGTTGGCAAAGATGATTTGTTTCTCGATTTAATGGTAACATAACTTGTGTGCTCTTCTGGTGTCCTGGGTTTTTGGCGTGAGCATATTTCTGTAACTTATATATGTATTCTAGACCTCATTTCTAGAATTAGTCCATCACTTCCCCTGCCCCCAGTTTTGTAATCGTTGTCGAAGTTGAGTGGCTTGATAGGCTTTATATTGCTTCACTTTTTTTTTTTTTTTTTTGCACTCTGGATATTGGATCTTGTACTGAACTGCATTTCTTCCAATACATCCTTGTTCTTTAGTCAGTTAAATTATTCTTACAGTGGATGGGTTATGGTAACATCTCATGTCAAAAAGAAGACGACCAAGCTTTTGAGCTAATTTCACTCTTAAAGCTGACTTAAATTACGCTTTACATTTCAACCCAAACCTTCAATATGTTTTTTCTTCATATATACATGTATATATTGCAAATTTTTATGGGAAGAACCATTTATGACGATGATGTTAGACAGTGTGTTGATCTTAATGATACGAGAGCGTTTATTTTATTAAATATCTCTAGCCTGTTATTAAATCAAGCTTATTTATTGTTTAATAAAACTATGCCAAATACAAGTTAACTGATAAGTTGTACTTTGGTACCCGACGTCACAACAGCTTAAGTTAAATCTATGGAACAAAAAAGGAAGAATTACAATGAGGTCTCAAAGAAGGAAAAAAAATGAAAAAATGATACCTATATATTGCAAAATGAAAAAATGATCCCATTAACAACTCCATGAGTCTGTATTAACAACTTCATGAGATCATTTTTTCATTTTGCAATCTATTAAGACCATTTCTTCATTTCTCTTATTCTTTGGGATTTTAGTTTAATTCTGCCAAAAAAAAGCATCGTACATCCAGAGGGAAGGCCATTAAAAGCACATGACCCAGCAACAATCAACTGACAAGAATAAAATAGCTATTTCTTGTTTCGTGGTCGGAAAAGAAAAGGAGCAAGTCAGATGGATTATTATAGTTTTAATAAAATATCACCAACAAGAATCAACCAAAGAAACCACAACACCAGACCCTCTATGTGGCAGATGTAACCCGATCTAGTTAATTTGGTCAACCTTCATTGACTCTGTTCTTTCTTGTTTAACTCATGATCTCAACAATCTGGGGAAGGCAACAACTGTGCCCTACATTGAAGGGCGAGAAGACCTAGCATCACATATTGGAACGCAAGCTGTGCATTAATTACAAACATAATGTTACAATGAAATGCTTCAAGGAAAAAATAAGCATATCAGAGCTGTTCCATCTCTCTAATCCGATTGGGTGAAAAAACAATTTTACTACACCTTTCGGCTCGTGTGTTGTGATGTGGCACAAATGTGAGACTTAACCTAGTTGACAAGAACAGTAAAGTAGTTGAGAGATGTTATTCCCTTTTATCTTCCTCCACTTCGCCTTCTTGATCAAACGAATCATCATTTCCAACATTCTTCTTCTCTTGTTTGACTGAGCTTAGTTCAGCTTCTTGCTTTGTCAGAGATTGAGCTTCTTCCTCATCAGATTCATCTCCCACTTCCTCAGAATATGCATACCTGTGCATGTTTGGACAGGAATATATCAGCACAAAAGAATATGGATGACACTCTTCCTTAGGCCAATTGAATTAGATATTCCAACATGAATAGGCACGCCACATTTTAAGCTTTCGGTCTGATTACTAAAATATACCAAATCATTTCAGCAAGAAAAGGCCAAATGTCAAGTGAATTTGAAGCCCAATTAATGATTTCAAGTTCGGCAAGTCACAAAAGTGATAGGTTAGCAGGAGAAAATAGCATATTCCCCAAGCAAAAGGCAATTTTTCCTCTAAGCAGAAGAGAAGTAAAAGCCGACATTCTGTAGCCAACTATGAGAATTCATTTTCAAAATTATATCTACACAGAATATAGTCAATGATAAAAGGGGGAAGGAAGGAACACGAATAACTACTCAGAATATCAAAAACAGAATGAACCTTTGAGAGCTTTGAGATGGGGCCCAGAGATAGCATATAACACAGAGCAATCCAAATGCTAGAATGTCCCAGAAACCAGTTATGATCCACGCACTCTGCCACCGCTCATTGAAAGGATCTGTGGCTTTGAAGTATAGCTGTAGAAGTGAAATGCAACAAACTGTAATGGCAGGTCAAACAAAAAAAAATTGAACGATGTGTGCTTACACCAATAAACTATATATAAAAAAGAATACTCCATAAGAAGCTATCACAGTATGAAGAGACACCTTAATGTATCAAACGGAAAGCACATCAATAAATAGAAGACAGAGAATTGGAACCAGGCATAACGTACTCCTAGAATGTTCCTTTCAAAAGATTTCTAAGAAGAATACCACATTGAAGGAGATAGAGATGAAAATACACTCATCCTTAGCGAAATAATATAGCCTTAATATGTTAATCATTCACCCAAAGTGCTGACCATTCTCACGCCATGCCATTCATAACAAGCTTCTAGAAAAACTTGCAAATAGCCAACACATGTCCTTCAATGCTCCCTAGTCTCATGCCATGCTATCCATATTAATTACAAGGCATGTCACGGCATATCTTTCCTTTAACTCCTTGCCTGTTTTCTAGCTTATATGAGGTGCCCATCGTACCTTCACTCAGAAAGAAAATCTGTCATGTTAGAGGTTTTCTGCTTCAATCTGGTTTTGCTGAATTCTTGCCCCATTTGATCAAGTTTACTTCTAATGCATGTAGTCTTGTGGTTTCCTCAACTAGGTTGAGGAGGTTAGTGGACCTTTTATGTGTGTGATCAAATTAAAATGTGATAGATAGTCAACGGTGGTTTTATAAACAACGATTTCATAATCACTGCTGGCTCGCAACTATACAATGCAACATAGGAACTGGGTAAAGGCTGAGACAAAATATCACTACTCCAACAAGACCCCCATTCTCATTTCCATAGCAGACTGTTTTTTAATTTATGTTCAGAATAATTTCATATCGACAAAGGAAGAGTATTTAATGATCGGAAAACAAGAAAGAAGAATATTTGTTATGATGCTAAAAGACTATTTTCACCAACAGACAGCAATCAGTTCAAGTGGATTGGCATTTGTTTCTCCAAAACAAAATCTTGAGTTTGAGGCTTGTGAATAAAGAAAACTGCTGCAAGAACTGCTTTACACTATCATGATCTAACCTAGTTCAATCCAATTAGTTAGGATTCAATGTGGCTTCCAGAAACCAGTTAATATTTCCCAGAAAGATTGCTGTCAACTTGTGCATTTGACAACACTGACAAGGGCATCTAACCAGAACTATGCCTCATGTGAATTCTGGAGCCTTGCCAGACAAATGGCAATGCTCCCATCAGATGTATAGGAACTGCAAGCTCATCCAACACAAAGGGCCAATTAACTGTAAAATTATTTAAATGCTATTGTAATTAAGCACAGGAGAATAAAACAAGAGGTTATAGTTTATCAAAATTTTTAGAAGAATTTTACTTCATCCACAGAAATACGAAGGTTATGGAAGGAAAATAAAAATGAAAAGTAATGGTAAATTCTTATCGGAGTGAGGATAAGTCTGCTTTCTTTTCTTCTTTTCCAACAATGCAATACGTAAACCAAAAACGTGAAAATCAATTACCAATTACACAGAGTCAATTAACTTCTGGAAGATTAAAATACACTGATAATAACTCTTACCTCATATCCTATCCAAACAACTGAGGAGATCACTGTTACTGTCAACGCATTTGAGAACTTTCTATATAAATCCAACTTAGCAGAACTCCTTTTTGCCTAAAAAATGATACCCAAAAAAGAAGTAAGAAGGTCAAATCTTAAAGGTAGAACGCTAATAGGAATAGGAGGGAAGGGTACCTGTAACTGTTCCAGAGTTCTTGAAAGAGATGTAAAAATCCACAATATCAAAAATGCATCCAGGAAAGCATTAGGAAGGACTAGAAGAAGCCTTGCCCTTCCTGATACATCATTGATGGTCCCCACATATTCAGCAATATTCAGTAATTCAGATGCTAAGAAGTAAGTTAATCCAAGTAGCATAACCTTTGAGGAAAGGCCACCAAGGGTGGGCCGCACAACACCATAACCCATTGAAACAATGAGAATAAGAAGCCGTGATATTGTTTTTCTTACAGCCGCAATGGTGACAACCCAAGTCGTGAGTACAACCGGTCTCATTCCAGAATTATTGAAATTGACATAGTCAAAATACCAAAAAACCGTTTCAAACAAACCAAGAGCAATGACAGCTGAGATACAGTGCTGAAGCTGCAGTATGTCATCCCAAAACCTTGTGTACTGAAGAAACCAAACAAGGCTAAGGCATACATAAGCAAGTGTCATGAATACATAGAACTTCTTTAAAGGGGCCATCCTACCAGGTAAAAACCCATCAGGGTTTTTCCAGATTGTCTTCCCACTCATTACCATGTCCTTGAGCCTTGGGTTGCATGCAACAAAAAACAAATTATACATTCCAGTCTTCGTGATGGGAACTTCATTATAATTTAGGCTTGTAGTTAAGGATTTTCCGCTAAAACGCACATTTAAAATGACAGGCCAATTAATGTCTGTTGCAGAAGGTCTCCTGATAACTTCCCCTTGCTTACAGCCTTCCATGTTAGCTAAATCAGGGGTGCAACATATTGCCCGTTGTCCACCATATGCAGAACCGCCAATATCATTACGGTCAGCTGCTTCAAATATTATAATCTGTACCAACCCAGGACTATGCTTCATGCGTTTGGCAGCAGTCTTACTTCTCCTAAAGGTGATATTCTCAAATCTATTTCCAAAATAAAAAGTTAGGGTTTGCCCTTATGTTTATTGCCAAATTCAAAGAGGTAAAAAATAAAAATTAACCCAATGGCATTGTTTCCATGAATACTACATATACATCAGTGTTATTCATGCATTAATATCAGTTCTTTCAACATGCAGGTCTTTCTGAGTTCTTCATAACGATTCCAGTAATATTTTGAGGAATGCCGAGGGGAACTCGCCAAAAAGTTGGCCTACATAGAGCATGGTACCACCTCCCATCTTGGTAAATTATAGCAAACATAATTATTAGAGCAGGATGAAATAAGAGAAGTATGAGGGTTTTGTTTTAATCCTATATTCAGCTCCACCACCAACAATGCACATAGCTTCTTCCAGAGCAATGTGAAGAAAATGTCTCCAAAATAAGTTTAGAAGTAATAGCTCGTGTTTTATTTTATTTTATTTTTTTCAAATTCCTTTTCAATCATTAACTACCTCCATCGATCCATTTCTGCAGGAATCAGATTAATTTAGTTCATTTTGAAAGTCCCATCTTGTAGCCTTCAAAATTAAGCAGAGTGAAAATTTTTAATATTGGAACAACCCTAGCAGCTTCACCCATGTACCAGGGTCAGATGCAATGAATCCACTTAAGTCACGAAAGAAAGCTTTAGGGAAAAACTGCATAATATCCTGTTTTCCATTTCCTTTCCCTAGTCATGAAAATTAAGCCAAAGTCAAGCAACAAGCAAAAGTATGCCGCTTAGCAGAAACCCTATTAGTTCAATACTACCCTTCAGTTTTCAATCCAACCCTCGAAGAGATTATAATGAAAATATGCATAACCCCTTCACAGCTTAAGAATTCGAGTTAAAACCGTCTATCACATCCTGTGAAAGCCGTTATGACAAAGTATTCGCTGTTTAATCCTTGTAACCCACGCTTGAAACTGAGCAGCTTAAGAAGTTATAGCGGAGAAAAGAGGGTATAATTTGACAAATCCAAATCACAGGCAGAGAGTAGGAAGGAATTAAGATTTAGAGATTACCGAATATAAGAATGGCCATCGTTGATCGACGAAGTGTCAGTCGAAGGAGCAGCACTAAGAGAAGCTACGATACCTTCACTGCCACCGGAGAGAAGGTAAGCATTGCCCACATCATTGAAGGGCTCCTTATCGTAGATGTGAATTGAAGCATTGGAGGTAACAACAAGGAGGGAAGCTACAAAGACGAGTAAGAGGCCACGCACAGGAGATCTTCGTCTTCCAAATGCTAAATCCATACCGACAAATGCAGGATAGAGAAAGAGGGACCGAGATTGGATCGGCGAAAATGGAGGGAGAGAAGAGAGAGAGAGAGAGAGAGAGAGAGAGAGAGACGTGTGGCAAGGGAGAGTGAAAGGGAAGGAATTTGGTTCGTACCGTTGAAGCGTCACTCTCCAAGTAAAGCGTTGTAGCTTCACGCGCGATTGAGGCACGTAATATGGGAATCCGGATTGTCTCCCAGACGACTCCTGTCCTCTTGCCCTTCTATACACAAAATGGTGGCGTTTTAGGTGTAGTGTTGGTTTGGGATAGTTTATGGGAGAGTTTGGTTCAGCGTTTTTGGGGGTGGGGTTTGATTTAATTTTTTAAAATCATATATCACGGATAGAATAAATTATTTATTAAATAAGCTTCTCATTGTGGTTTTCCTATTAAGTCATTTATTACGTAAGTCGAGATAAAACTCATTTCACATACTTACCTTGTATACCGTAAATCACGATTTATAAGCACTTATTATCTAAAAATAAGATATCCCAAAGTAGCTTATCCAAATATAAATCACATTGCAAACACTTACTTTTATATTAAGTTATTTTTAATAAGTTAAAATCATTATAAATCATTTTACCTACCGCTATCCCAAACACACACTATTTTTGACTTATAAGTGCTTATAATTCGTGATTTATGGTATACAAGGTAAGTATGTGAGAAGATTTTTGTCTCAACTTACATAATAAATGTTTATTTCTAAAAAATAAACTATTCCAAATATAGCTGTAAATGGGAAGGTGTTCCACTTATTTTTTAAGTAACATTGAAATCCTTCATGTATTTTTTTGAGTAGTACCAAATATTCTAAAATATTGTTTTATCCATTATATAGAATAAAATAATTTTTTAGGAGCACCCAGTATCTGGCAAGCAGCAGTTAGAACTATTTTTCTAATAGCATTTCATATCTTAAACTAAATTTTAGCCCATCCAACACTCAATATATCAAATTTATGGTGCTCATTGCTATTAGAAAAGTATTTTAGAGGCTTCTTGTTGCAATTAGAAAATAATTTATGGTACTGAATGTGATAAAAATAATTTTAAGATATAGAGTGTCAGTAAAAAAATAGTTCAGGCCGATTGCATCTTGCTAGATACTAAATACTCTTGAAAAATTATTTTATGCTACATAATGAATAAAATAATATTTTAAAATATTATACACTACAAAAAAAAATTACTTGAGCGATTTCAATGTTACTTGAAAAAAAAGGGGTGGAACATCCTCTCATTTACACCCAAAATGTCACCATTTTGAGCACGGGAGTGGCAAAGGGCGGGAGTCACAAGAGAGAAAATCCGGATTCGTAATATGGAGGGAGGCTGGCGGGCTGCTCATGAGCATAACATGAATATCCACATTTTTTTCCTTTTTAAGATTTTTTATTATCTAATATTATGAGAAAATTGATTTGCCCAATGATATAATTTTACTTTTATTTTTAATTAAAACCTTTAGTTTTTATTATCAATTATAGCTAACGATCCCTACACTCATGATTTGTTAATATGTAAGAAAATTGATGTTATACCTGATGATGTAACTCTCAGCCCCCCCCATATATATATATATATATATATATATGAGTTGATTTTGTTACATGGATATAAATAAGGGTAAATGTGCAAAAATAGCCATGAACTTTGTTCAAAGGTGCAAAAATAACCATGAACTATTTTTGGTAGCAAAAGTAATAATGAACTATGTAAAATGGGGCAAAACCGTTAAATATGACCGTTGACCGTGCGTTGACCGTTAACATATTTAACGATTTTGCCCTATTTTACATAATTCATAGTTACTTTTGCTACAAAAAATAGTTCATGGTTATTTTTGCACCTTTAAACAAAGTTCATGGCTATTTTTGCACCTTTACCCTATAAATAAAATCAAAATACACTATATTAAAGATTCTACAAGGATACAAAGCCGTCATGAGCATGATATTTCATGTTGTTCTTTAATATAAGATCTCGTTTGTAAACAAGCGCTGCTCTATCTTAATTATTGTGTCAACAACATCAACCCAACGATGCTTTACAAGAACCACCACTACTACAAAAAGGTGGAAAGGTGGCGCACATATTGTGGCACTTCCTTAATGAAGTGCCACAGCTGCTCATTTATTATTTTTTTAAAGTTTTATTTTTTTTTTTTCTACCAATTGTGGCGCCTGAAAGGGTAGGCGCCACAGCTGGTATGGTCAGGTGTGGCGCCTGCCTGGTCAGGCGCCACCCCTAATGATTTTTAAAAAATAAAAAAAAAAATTTGTTCAGGGGTGGCGCCTATCTGGTCAGGCGCCACCCCTGATCTTTCAAAATAAAAAAAAAAAAAAATGTTGTCACGGGTGCCTTCCTTTTTTAACAAAAAAAAAAAAAAAATTGTTCAGGGGTGGCGCCTATCTGGTCAGGCGCCACCCCTGAGCTTTAAAAAAAAAAAAAAAAATGGTTCTCACGGGTGCCTCCCTTTTTTAACAAAAAAAAAAACAATTTGTTCAGGGGTGGCGCCTGTCTGGTCAGGCGCCACCCCTGATGCTTTTTAAAAAAAAAAAAAAAAAAAAATTGTTCAGGGGTGGCGCCTATCTGGTCAGGCGCCACCCCTGAGCTTTCAAAAAAAAAAAAAAAATTTGTGTTCACGGGTGGTGACCTTTTTTTAGCAAAAAAAAAAAAAAATTTGTTCAGGGGTGGCGCCTGTCTGGTCAGGCGCCACCCCTGACCTGTTTTTAAAAAAAAAAAAAATAAAATTTATGATTCTCTATCCCCTCCCAACCAATTAGAACCCACCCCGCCCCACCCCCTTATCCTTTATGTTTCCCGCCTCTCTCCTCCCATTCCCTTTTCATTTCCCGCGTACCGACACCACCTCCCTCTCTTTACCTTTTTCTCATCATATCTTTATTAATCATTCACTCTCTCATTCTCACTTTCAGTATCTGCGTGCTCTCCCCTTCCTTCCATTTTCTTATCTTCACTTCTTAAAACGACATTCACACGAGCACACGTCTTTGTTTTATCCCAACTGCCAACCCCACTCCTGTCCCTTTTATTCCCTTTTCTTTGTATTGTCTACAAGTTTTTGGTCCCCACTTCATTTGGTAGCTCAAATTTCTTCCTTCCGTCACTGAAGATTGCGTCACCAACGGCCATTACGTGGTCCCCCACTCCACTGTACTGATCAACCTGTAAGTTCAACTTGCATTTTGTTTTTATTAATTTTTTTTTCAAGTGAAACTGTGAAAGTTAATATAATTTTCATGATTCCTCTAGCGTTAGACTTATTATGATGGAGATATATTAATAAAGTCATCGTAGAGTTATAAAAATGATTAGTACCATAACTTATTTGTTTTTAATGAGCTGCGCTGAACCTAAAATTGTATGAATTAATGTTGATAATATTTTATTTTAAAAAAAAAAGTATAGTTCACCTCCATAGTAATTGCACTATGTGAGCTTTTAAATTTTACCCTTAAATAGTTAAATTTACTTTTGCACCGTATAAGAAATGTTGCTTTTGGTAAAGGATAAGTCATTTGTTGGCATATGCAAGAGAATAATTTTGCTTCTAAATTGTAGACAATAATTGAAAAGGTGATTTGCAATACGTATAGGAAATGTTGCTTGTAAATTGGTTCAACTTTATGCAAGAGAATAACAACAAAATGTCACTTTCAACTTTAGCAATTATTGTCATAAAAAAAAAAGGAAGAATGGAAAAAGATGCAAATGATTTCATTTAACACCTATATATATATATAATGTAAATTGGTGAAAAGGCTCCTGTGGCGCCTGGCCGGCCAGGCGCCACAGGAACTAAGGCTCCTGTGGCGCCTGGCCGGCCAGGCGCCACAGGAACTAAGGCTCCTGTGGCGCCTGGCCGGCCAGGCGCCACAGGAACTAAGGCTCCTGTGGCGCCTGGCCGGCCAGGCGCCACAGAAGCTAAGCCTCCTGTGGCGCCTGGCCTACCAGGCGCCACAGGAGGTAGGCTTCCTGTGGCGCCTGGCCGGCCAGGCGCCACAGGAGGTAGGCTTCCTGTGGCGCCTGGCCGGCCAGGCGCCACAGGAAGTTATTTTTCATAAAAAAAAAAATAAATAATCTGTGGCGCTTCCAAGCGCCACAGCTTTCTTTAGTAGCGTTAAGATAGGTGGCATTTCGGAAGCGCCACAGCTAATGTAATTATAAGCGCCACAGATTTGGTTTTTTGTAGTAGTGCACGCGTACAGAAGGGGTTGCGATGTCTTTGGTGGAGTTACTCAGCCTATATTTGATATCACTTATTTTTGGACAATAAGTTCTTATTACGTAAGTCGAAATAAAACTCCTCTTACATACTTACCTCGTATACCATGAATCACGATTTATAAGCATTTATTGCTCAAAAATAAACCATTCCAAACGAGGACTCAATCAAGTTGGATGTTATCTTCAATGCCAGGAGGGCCAAGAGGAGTATATATGTTATGGTGTTTTTTTTATCATAGAAAATTCCATGAATGGGTGTTTGCTTCTCGGATAAAACTTGGAGTCCTAAAACTGTATTTATTGGCATTACGAGATGCTATGACCTTCATCCTTAGACAACAACAGATAGATCATCCAAGTAAATTTTTTATACACTGTAAACTAGTAAAACAATCCCATATTAAAATCATTACTAAGAAGAAGAAAGTTTTTTGGGGACTGTCCTATCTTCTGAAGAATGTATGTATATTATTGATATACTTTGTAGATTACACCTTTTCATCATAAACACATTTATATTTTATAGGTAAAAAAGATTTATTTTGTAGTGATTTATGTAACACCCCAAATTTTATTTCTCAATATGCCTTGTAAACATTTGTGGCATTTAATGAAATGGAAGGGTGAAGTTTAGAGAATATAATTATATTGTTAGTGAAATTTTTTGCGAGGCAGTAAGTTTGTCATGTGATTTTGTATGATGAAATGAGGAGAAAAAATTATGAACTTTTATAGAATACAAGTAGACATCTTAAGCTTTAATTTGATAGGTCATATAACTCAATTAGAGCTATATACAAAAAGTTATGAATTTTTGAAATTAGCCCAGAAAAATTGGAAAGTTTTTGGAGCAGCGGTCAAAGAAATTAAATCTGGGAATGATGTACTTCTAACTGGCTAAAGTTCATATTTTTCCTTGAAACTAGACTCAATAAAGGTTCCATAGCCTTTGGAATCGTTCTGAAACGATATTTACAAATTTAATTATGAATTTTCAAAAATGAGACAAAATCTGCCAAATAATCCGAAAATGGAATATAAATGTTATGGCAATGTTTAAAATTATGAGATATACATGGAAAAGCCATTTGGGCTGATTGAAGGACCCTTAGACATGATTATGGGTGGGCCAAGAGGGAAGGATTAGTTGGATTTTAATTAGGCTTTATGACTCATTACATGAAGATGACAGCTTATGTACATAAAATTAAAATTTTGATATTTTTGGAAATTAACCAATTATGACATAAGCTTATGATAGAATGGCATAAGCATGAATTAAAAAGCATTCCTGCAGCTTCTTCTTCCTCATTTCATGATGGTTTTGTGTTCACAAAGGGAAGAGAGAGAGTTTTGATTTCTAGAGAGAGAAGGAGGAGAAATTCGCCAGGTAAGCTTGATTTCTTCAGTAAATTAGTTCTTATCTTGCGTGATTCTTCCCTTAAGTTGTCCTTTTACATGAATTAAGGTTTTTGAAGCACAAATTTTGGAGTTAGAAGGGCTAGGGTTTTCGGCCTAAAGGGAAAATCTAGAAGGAGTTTGAGGTAACTTCCAAACCTTCGTATATTAACTGTTCTGGCTGCTGTAGACAATTTAATCGGTGAAATTTTGCTAGATTGTCTTTGTTTCAAAAAATTGGAAAATGTGTGTTGGAAATGTTATGCTGCCAAAATTGGGTTTAAATGGTAGTTACAACTCAATTAAATAGTTAATAAAGTAGTTAGGAGTAGAAAAGAATACATCTTTGGAGTCGGATTTCAAAAACCCCAATTTTCTCCGGAGTTCCTACAAGTTTCAGCCAGCTCTAGAAATAGGCCTTAGAGTTGGATTTTCAATGATTTGATGGTTCCATTGAGTTTGGGAGGAAAAATTAGGTGGGGTTATAATTGGTCACTTTTTTTAGAAAAAGTCAAAAAAACATAATTACAAAACGCCCATGAAACCTTTAAAACGGGGCTTTCAAGGGCAATTTCATCTTTTGGTAGTGAATTTAGCAATTCTGAGTCCGGAAATGGATTTCTTGATAAAAAATATGTTAGAGTATCCCATGTCAAAATTTAGAAAAAGTACAGTCAGGACCTGGTACGGTGGGGCCAGGCGGGGTCCCCAAGGGCATTTTAGTAATTTTTTAATATAGACTTATATAACCCCTAGAAACACTATGGAAGTGTCTAAATGGTACATTTGGAATTGTAGGATCGAATATAGAGCCCGAGCTATTTGTACATAGATCGAGGAACTATTTCTGTTTAGCAAAAGGGACACAAGGTATGGAACTTACCTTATTTGCATGTATTTGATATCTCTGCTTGTGTAGTGATGTATGTGATTGCTTTACTTGATTGTGTAGAGCATATTTGAATAAATAAAGCTATGTTTCTGTTTTCGCTGTGGCCATAGTTTTGTTACATGAAACATTGAGCATGCAGAAATGTCATTATGGGGCATACATCTAGTTAAAGCTAACATATCATACATATAGTATCTATCATGTATGCATTATGGTATCTGTTTCCTAATGAGATTCTCTCGAATCTCACCCTTCCCTACCAACAATTTAGATAGGCAAATACAGAAGGTATGTAGAGATCAAAGAAGAGAATTACACGAGAGAGGGTTGCAGTGGTGGAGCGAAGACTGGAAGAAGTCTCCGTTTCATTGGGATGGGTTTAGACACCCTAATAGCCCTGTTTGGCTACCTTAATTGTAAGGATCATGTACAAATCCTTATGGAGATTTTCTGTAATCAAGCATATATTATCAGTATATTTATGCCATTTCTGTGTTGCCCACCGAACCGTATATCGTTTTTAGAGAATATTTTGGTAAAGGTGAAATTAAAATAAGGGCATGACAATTTACACTATAACAAGATCTTATACTAAGAATAAGAGGTGGTAATTTTTTATCTTATGTTAATAAAAAATAATTTATAGGGAAAATCGCTAGTAAATACCAAATAGTGAAGTTAATTGCTATTTGCCAACAACAACCACAGGGAACTGAATTGTTATTAATATTGAACATAAAAGACCAAAAAGCCCTTAGTTTGACAAGACGATTTTAGGCGGGAGTTTGGAGAAAATGCACGGATGCTCAGTGTTTTGCAACCCTAAGGCTGTGTTGATCCTTGTGTTTTCTTTATTTGTTTGGTGAGAAATTTCAGGCAAAACCTTCAGCGAATCCTTCTTCCTCTTCCATTTTTGGAAAATGTCTCCTCAGCCGTCTCGTTGGGTCTTCTCCTCAGCCGGTCGTCAAGCTCGTGTAGTTCGGCAGCATCGTCTCTGGCTTCTCCTCCAACGGTCACCGCCACCACCCCCTAGTCCTCAAGTGACCGTTGCTTGCTCCTCCAACCTTACTGCCTCCCTTATTCAGGTAAGGTTAGTTCCTTTTCCAGAGACAGATTTGATTGATCTTTAATCCAACGTTAGGGATACATACTGGAGCAATTAGATAGATGTCTTAGAGCAATTAAAAATACCTGCAACTTTAACTTGATTTCTCTAACAATGTCGAAAAGTTCTTTATAGGCAGACCTCAAAATGTGAAAGGTCTAAAGCAATCAATGACTTGAAAACAGAACCTGAGAATGTGTTGTTTGTTGTTTTGGGGGGAAAAATTGGACAACTATTATTATGTAGGTTTAACACAAAAATAGAAAGATTACAACAACAAATAGGAGATATGTACTAGAAGTTTTATATAAATAGGAACATAAGGTGTGACCGTGAAATAATTTTCATGCACCCCAAAATGAATATTCTGCATAAATAAATTACATCATTAGTGGTTCTGGATAACATCTGTTTGTACCAAGAAATAGTTTACTGAAATAAAGCAATATTCATTAGTTCTCACTTCTCAGCCTAAAACGGCAAAAGTGCAAAATCACAGTTCAGGTGCAATATACAATTTATCTAAAGGATGTCAGCGTTGGAATCATCAAATGTTTACTTGAGACTTGTATTATCCCCAATTGTTGAGCTCAATCACTCTACTTTCAAAATGAGAGGATCTTATTGATTTTGAATACTAAACATACAAGTTTGGCACTTGAGTTCCACCTGATGGATTGTCTACTTGGGATTTCCTAAAAAATTTTGGAACTTCTTTTGTGATTTCTACCATTCATTGTTGTCTTCATTGTTTCTTTGAGTTTGTAAGAGTGCTAAACTCTTGACTTGTTTGGAGCTTACTAGTGCATAGCATACTTCTACAACTTGGTACTTGAACTTGCTTTCTCACATCTATCCAGTGCACTAAGCTTGTTATTTATGACTTGTAAATCTGATTTGGGTTGCATTCATGCTTTCTGCTGCATATATAACTCTTAAATGTTGCAACTAGTCTTGCAAAACTTTAAATTTTTGGAGTAGCCTCAATGATGATTAGGGACTGTAATCACTTTGTTATTATTTTATAATTAGTTGCTAACTGTGTACAACATTTATTTTCAACTTATTAATTAGTTGCTAACTATGTACAACATTTATTTTTTAGGAAATTTTGTTGTTTGGGAATTACTGCAATTGCACATTCAAATAGATTCATAAGCAAAGTTTTAGGTGTAGGTAGTTTGTATTTCGTTTTGCAACAAAGTAAACTACAAAGTAGGGACATTTGTATTTCATTTTGCAACAAAGTAAACTATGTCTATATATATGACTTTGTTAAACAAGGAGTTGCTGTGCAATGTACACGTTACGTACTAGATCATCCAAATGTTGATAAAGTCTTCCATACGTGCATAACATGTTCAATTGATCTTCCATGATGTGCAATTCAGCTTCCGTTGTGTGCGATAGATCTTCCATGATGTGCGATTGAGCTTCTGTTGTGTGCGATTGAGCTTCTATTGTGTGTAATTGATCTTCCAGGATGTGCGATCGATCTTTCGTTGTGTGCAATTGATCTTCCGTTTTGTGCAATGGATCTTTTCCTTATATTTCTAATGATCCGCGATATGTGCAATGTATATTCCATAATGTGCAAATTATCTTTCGTGTTGGGCAGTTACTCTTCCATGATATATAATTGATTTTCTGTAAAAAGAGCGATTGATCTTTTCCATATGTGCCCAATGGTCATCCACGATATGTGTAAAGGATGATCCATTATGTGCCAATGATCTTCCTTTTTGTGCAATTAATCTTCCATTTTGTACAATTGATCTTTCATTTTGTGTGATGGATCTTTTCTATATATGCCCAATGATCATCCACAATATGTGCAAAGGATAATCCATTATGTGCCAATGATCTTCCTTTGTGTGCAATTAATCTTCCATTTTGTGCAATTGATCTTCTGTTTTATGTGATGGATCTTTTCCATACGTGGCCAATGGTCCTCCACGATATGTCCAAAGGATGATCTATTATGTGCCAATAATCTTTCGTTATGTGCAATTGATCTTCCGTTTTGTGCATGGTGCAAAGAATGTCCCATGATGTGCAAACGATCTTCCATGGTGTGTAAAATCTCTTTCGTCTATACAGATCTCTTCCCTTGTGTTCATAAATTGTTGTTCCATGCGCACATAATAATGCAAATTATGTTGACATCGTATCTTTGCCAACAATTTGCCCTTTGCACTATATATTTGCCAACATTATTGAACACCCAATATTTCACACCTAATGTAAGTGACCATACTAATGCAAATTATGTTGACACCGTATGGTGGAAATATAAAGACGTTCATATTATGTCATATATAGTAGTTCTTTTACAGAGAGTGAGCACAAGCTATAGTGCTACTATATATATACAAGATTAATATTTACAATCACAACAAAAAAATAAAGCAGATGGTACCCAATTCATCCAAAAATTAACAAATTGGGTGAGCATTTACAACATTTACAAACTGCATCAAACCACTGCATTACGCTCCTAATTTAAAAATATTTGATAGACCAGATAATGATATGAACATTTAGTCATTTAAAATATAATTTACTCACTAATAATGCAAAGTCATTGGCATACTTGAAGAACATAAGGTCAATATGGATTTAGGTTCCTGCACCTTCTTCGAGTATGCCCTTCCTGCTTGCACTTAGAACATGTATACACTTTTTTGTCCTGGAATTGAAACTCCCTTCTATTTGTTCATGGTCTCCCCGACCGACGGCTTGTCGTTGGGGGCCATAAGAATATCTCATTGTCATAATCACTGAATCGCAACTCATTTAACTTTGGCATGTCATGTGTATTAATTGGAGTTATTGTTGTATTATATATCTTCTCTTGTGTTGTACTTAAGTAGCATGCTTCCATATATCGGTAAACATTCCCATTCACCACTTTGATGCATGCACAAGCATGTGATCGTGGTATACCAGACATTTTCCAAGCCTTGTAAGCACATTCTCTTGATACAAGATTTACACCAATGACAACTTCTCCTATCTTTACTTCAAATGTGTGTGAGGGGTGTTGTAATACCTCCATCCTTGCTGCACATAACACATTTTGCTTCAATTTTGCTTCTATGGTAGGTCTGACTCCATTTTTCCAATATGTAATTGCATTCTTGGAAGCAAATAGTTTCTTTTCTAGCTTCTGTCTATGCTCATTTATCAATGTCAACACTTGTTGCTTCTTCTCTTTCACAAGCCATGTATTATAGGATTCAGCCAAATTAGTGGTTATATTTTCCCACCTTCTGAATGGGAATTGTGACAATGCCCAACAGTCAATATCACCATGCTCTTGCACCCATTTTAACAATTCATGATTAAAACAGCCCATGTTGGCTAGAGCTCTTTCAAAGTCACAAGCAACTTTAGCATATGCAATCCCATCCAGCATCTTCAAAGCATCCTTTTTCTTGATTGGTGTATTTATTCTCGGGCCTCTATGAACTTTTAAATACTCTGAGCTAAAGTTCTCTTTCACGTGCCTATAGCAATAGGCATGCCTCTCACTCTCGAACACATATCGGATATCATGTATTATCGCATTATGTCTATCTGATACAATTACTACCTCAACAGAGTTTAAAATACTTTTCACATTTTGCATAAACCATGTCTAATCATAATTAGTCTCTCCACCCACAATAGCATAAGCAATAAGGTATAGCTAATATTAGCATCAAGTGCTTATGCAGATAACATGGTCCAACGGTACGGCCCACTGAGGTGAGTTCCATCAACATACAGAATTGGCCTGCAACCTCCCAAGAATCCTTCCACACAACATCCATATGCGATGAATAACCTAGTAAATGTATGGTCAGCAAACATTTCTGTCCTTGGGTTTACTTCCATTAGTCTTCTGCAATACCAAAGAATCAACATGTATGATTGGTTTAGTTCTCCCTGTATCTCTGCCAATGCTTTCTCTTTACCTTTCCACGCTTGATCATAAGACATTGATAAACCATATTCCCTATAAACCTCACGCCTTATCTCGTGAGGTGGATTTTCTAAATAACCCCTCAATCCATCTTTGATTATGGAAGCAGTCAAGGTGGCAGATTGCACTATATGATCAAATTTTCCTATGCTAAGTGATTATGCTTTTCCCCAAACGTAACCACACATAAGAAGCTATACTCTTCCTCCCCCACTTGGTATGTAGTAATTTTCTATAGACACCCCTCCACTTTACACCTCACTATCATCTTACTTGTACAATTGCTCACATATTTGTGTGCAAATTTGTGTGCCAAACTATACTTGTACAATGCCTCTTTGAACTCAATAGCATTTGTAAACCTCTTTGGAGGACCTAAAAGCAATTTCTTCCACTTCTCAGCACTATGCTCAGGGATAGGTGTAGGTGCACTTTGAATTACGTATAGAAGATCTTCTGATATTTTACTTGATGACAATCCAACAGTACATAACCCATATGATCCTTCCATGGTCTTTAACTTACATCAAAATTTATTATTAGTTAATAACTCATTCTTCCCTACCACTTCAAAACACTAGTAAATATTCATGTAACTAACCTTTCTGAAATTATCATTGGTTGTTCTTCTTCTATCAACTCACTAACATCTTCAACTATATACAAATGTGCACATTTGTCATTAAATTTTACTATTTGTTGCACTCCTTCATCATCCTCAATGTCTACAATGGTATTTTCATCTAATATTGATAGTGTACACCTTAAATGCAATGCTTTACCTTTAATACCAAGACATGAACATATCGTTCTTCTAAGCTCATTGAGTGACATTCCTTCTCTTACCATTCTTTCATTTGCTCTCCCACCCACATATTAAGTTCTTCTTTGATCAGTGACAATCTTCCCACATATGTGGAAGAATCAATATATTTCCTTTCGTACTTTATTCATCACATTAACTCTAGACCTGCAAAAATATGGCTTTAATGTCAACTAATTTGAATTTTACAATATGTTTGACGTATACTAAACTAGTCAATATGTAATTATAGTTTCACCTATACTAAACTAATATGCAATAAAACATGCACGATCGAACTGCTTCATTGAAGATTTTTTTCCAAAACATTCAACACTGCAAAGACAGTACTACACAATGCCTTTGAACTCAATTTCAGTAAAATCAGCAAGCAATATTACCCAAACAAAGAAAAGAATTATTACTTCCAGCAACAATCGGGCAACAATACTATATATGGAAGATCATATGCACAAAACGAAAGATCATTGGCACATAGTGGATCATCCTTTGCACATATCATGGATGATCATTGACCACGTATGGAAAAGATCCATCTCACAAAAACGGAAGATCAATTGCACATAATGGCTATCACATATGAATCTCCGTTGTAGCATTATTACTTCCACTAACAATTAGGCAACAATACACGATACACAATACACAATATACAAATCCCCATCAACTAAAATAAAAAACTTCACAATAATGGTCAAACTCATAATACCTAGGGAACCCACAGTTATATTTACTATTTCCTTACTCACACACATAGCAATGCACAATATTAAGTTCCACAACCAATATACAAATCATCACCTCCATAAAAAACTGAAATATGAAGAAGGGCTTCAGAGGGATCGACCGACTCCACAGTGATCAATGGCCACAATAGCATACTCAAATCACCGCACTCCGCCAAACATGATAGCACAACAAGCCACTGTGATAAATTTTATCGTTTGCTTCTGACTATAGTGTCAGCTTTCCAAACTAAACTAAGGGCTTTTTGGTCTTTTTATGTTCAATATTAATGACAGTTTAGTACCCTGTGGTTGTTGATGACAAATAGCAATTAACTTCACTATTTAGTATTTACTAGCGATTTTCCCTAATATATATGCCACGTTGTATTCCATCACTTTACTCTCTAAAAATGTCTTTATTTTATATTATACAACAATTTATATGTGGATGAGTCAATATTTACACCAGTGTTAATTTATAAATTATGAATATATGAACTAATACATATAATTAAATACTGTCAAAATCTAATTACATTTTAAAAACTTTAAAGACTTAATTGAAAATTATATTAAACTCTCCCATTGTGTTTACATTTCTACGAATTGGACTAATCAATTGTTAGTAACACTAGATACCAGTGAATGAATCCAAAAAAAATTATGTGAAACTACAATGAATTTTTTTTTTTTTTGAACTTACGCAAGGTCTCGTTGATTTGATTTTGCTTTTGTTAAAACTGTGGTCTAGATAGAATTAAATTTGAAAATAAACACAAAATAAAAACCTTATGCCCAATCGATTATATTCACCTTTTTCATTAAAATCAACAGGCATGGTTTCTTTATTTTGTTGTTATAATTCTACCGCTCTATTTTATTTGGAAGATAATTGGGTATGTTTGGAATAGTGATGGGAAAAGTGACTTATTTTTACTTTGATTTATAAAATCTTAAGATTGGGAAAAAGCAAGGTATTAAAACCCAGATCGGGTATTGAACCGGTCAGGGTACCGGGTTAAGGGTTAGTGGGTCAAACCGGAGCCAAACCGGGACCAAACCAGTGAAAAATTGAAAATTTTAGATTTATAGTATGAAAATCTAAAGGAAAAATCTAAAATATATATATATATATTTTTAAAAATAGTAACTCGGACCGGACCAGGAACCGGATCGGTCTACAGGCCGGTTCGCCGGTTTCCGGGCCGGACCGGCCGATCCGGTCCAGGTTACAGAACCATGGGAAAAAGTAAGATTGAGTAAAATGATTACTATTTGGATTGGAGATTGGATAAGTGCTTTTAAGAAAGTGAAAATGTATTTGGTTTAGCTTTTGCATAAGTGGCTTTTGTGATATTTAAGAGAAAAAATTTTAAAAATTATGAAAAGTGAGAAAATTAAATCTGAAAATGGTCAAATACATAATAAAATTACAATAAAAATGCGGATAAATTAGGAATTATACAAACATAAATTTTTTTATAAAGTAAAATATAACAAAACTAATCAAATCAAAGATCCCGTACAATCTGGTTGAAGTTGTGCTTACGCATTTTTTTGTAATATTTCGAACATATTTTTCCACACTTCAAAAGTTCTTTTTATTGTGTACCTCAAGCTTAAATTTTATAAATTATATCAAATTCTAATTTAAATATTAAATTCTAACTCATATTTTTACGTAGCGCAAAATTTAACAAAATCAACTGATTAAAACCTCAATAATACCTCCAATAATCCAAATAAATTATTTAAACTAAATTTAATCGGTAAAATCGCCATATAGAAACTAATATGATGACATGTTTATAAGAGATATTGATTATAAAATTATAAAATAATCAAATAATAAATATAAACCGATTAAAATTAATTATTAGTTATTCTCTATATTTCTGTAGTTATATATTGACAAAACTCAAAATTTATCTAAACTCTTATCCCAAAGTATTCTCTAACTAGCAGAAGATTACTATCTAAGGAAAGAGAAAATTATTTAGAACATTTTTTATTAAAAAAATTTTGTTATTAAAAGTGATTTTGAACACTTTATTGATTCCTAAAAATATGAAAATACTCTTATCAATATTATTATTATATACACACACATATAAACCACAAAACAGAAGCAATTGCATGAATAAGCTCCAATTTCCTGCTTATGGCAATCACATGATTTCCCTTATGTTTTTTGCCACCTAATCGCCAAACCAAATAAGGCAATTTTGACCAAACGCCTAATTCACGCGATAGGACTGATGAATTGCACGATTGGATCTGAAATGTTGAACCAAACACACTGAATCATAGCTAGACAGAATGATTGTATAAAATAGAGTCCTTGATGTGACTCAAAGAATAATTGAATATTTTGTAGTAGTGGCCTGTATTTGATATCACTTATTTTTAGACAATAAGTCCTTATTATACAAGCTGAGATAAAACTCTTCTCACATACCTACCTCGTATACCGTGAATCACAATTTATAAACACTTATTACAAAAAAATAAGTTATTCTAAACGAACACTAACTTCATCTATAATTCTCTCTTTGTATTATGTTGTATGGTTAACTTTTTTATATTCCTGTGTAAATACGATGCTATTTATATTTTCTATGCCACTTTTTAACCAATTGATAGACAATACAACATTGGAAAAAAAAAAAGAAAGAGAAAGAAACCGGAGATAGAGGTACATAGATAAATTTTACTCTCTCCGGTCCTAATTATAGGATAATATTTAAGAGTTGATCTTGATCCTAATTATAGGATAAAGTTCTAATTTTTGTCAATTTCTTCCCAAAATACACCCAATTGATATTTTCTCAATAATAATCAAACACATTAATAATGTTGTCCTAATTATAGGATAACATTTAAGAGTTGATCTTGATCCTAATTATAGGATAAATTTCTAATTTTTGTCAATTTCTTCCCAAAATACCCCCTATTGATACTTTCTCAATAATAATTAAACACATTAATAATTTAATAAGAGTAGATTGAAAGTTGTTGAGGGAGATTGACGACGCCGGATTTTGTGAGAGCTTGGAGAAGTCGTGTGTGGGGCAGGAAATGTATAAGAAAAAATAGAGAATCAACGTAATTGGATGCCATTTTAAATTTTAAATAAGGGTATTTTAGGAAAATAAATATGATTAACTAATTTAACAACTATCCTTAATTTCTCCAAAGTTAGGTAAATATATCCTTTAATTAGGACCGGAGGGAGTATCAATCTTTTTATCTACTTAACACAAAATTTTTTTTTCTACACTATTTTGGTCTTGTTTATCAACTCAAAATTTTTTTATTTGTTTATTTCAATTTTCATCCTTTCGTGCTAAGCAAAAGCGCAGTTTAACAAGGCCAATGAAAAGCAGGATAGGATCGAAATCCTCTTTGATACAACCAAACAAAAATATTGTATCCATTCATTATAAATATATATCATCAATATCAATAATCATTCAATATAAACTATAATATTTGATCATACCCATCAAACAAATATAAAATTTACATTTCATAAATACTTAATAATTCATGTATGGCTGGAGGGAGCAATGAGAGAACTTTCATAGATATAAAGAGAAAGACCCTCCTCTCAATTTACGAATATATATGTATAGCTTTTTTTTAAAAAAAAAATTCATTTTGTTTATTACTTTTTTGGGAATGAAAAGAGGGATATGTATAACTAGGGAGGAAACCACTCATCACATCCAATCCACTGCTTATATTTTATGAGAGGATAATTGGTAGAAACAAATAAAATTGTTGACTATTCAATTTTTTATCATATAATTGCCAATTTGTTCAATCAATTATTGATTATATTTTTTTTCATAAAATTGTTGATTGTATCTTATACATATAACACATAAAAAATTTTGATGTATGTGGTTGTATTTATAAGTTTATATTAAGGGATTTTGCGTTGCACAATAAATAAATAAATATGTGTGTGTGTGTGTGTGTGAACGCCTTTGTATTCATACAAATTAAAAACCAAGACCTGGTATTTAAACAGTTAAAACACCTCCTAATAGGATTAACTCATACTTAAATAACTCTTTTTTTAACCCCAATTATACTCTTTTTGTCCAAAAAATAACCCCTATTATAGTGAAGGGAAACTAGAAAGTTCTATTTTAAAAGAAATTTATTTTTTCTTTACAAGAAAGAAAGAAAAACGGAAAGGGCAAAACAATTTAACCAACAAGGCCAATTCTTTTATTTTATTTTATATTTTTGTTTTGTTTTGTTTTGTCCAAGGTATTAAAACTCGGACTGGGTATTGAACCGGTCGGGATACTGGCTTAAGGGTCAGTGGGTCAGACCGTGGCCAAACCGAAGCTAAACCGGGATCAAATCGGTGAGAAATTGAAAATTTTAGACTTATAATATAAAATTTTAAAAGAAAAATTAAATTTTTTTATAAAAAATACGAACCCGGACTGGACCGGTTTACCGGCCGGTTTACCGGCCTGTTTCCGGACCGGACCGGCCGGTCCAATCCGGATTCAATAACCCTGATTTTACCCGACAACAAGGGCAATTCAAGCAGCGAAGCATGGACCAACTTCAGAAGCCTACATATAGAAAGCAACTCGCTGCGACACCAACTTTACTTAACTAGTCATACTATTTCAAATATAATTTTTTTTTCACTTTTATATGAATACGATGAAATGCTTATTCAGTTGATACTAATAAAATTGATAATATATCATAGTATTTATCATTTTTTATCTTCTAAATTTAAAAAAAAACACAAAAAAAAAATTAATGTGCGTGGTTGTTAAGTTTATTTTAAGTGATTTTTCATTCCACAAAATAAAAATATGAACACCTTTGCATTCATACGGATTAAAACATAAGACCTAGTGCTTAATCTGTTCCTCCAGAATCCCCGCCTATTAATTAACTCTTTTTTTTATCAAATAAAAAAAACTAACTCTTTTTTAACTCCTATTATAGGGAAGGGAAACTAGAAAGTTCTATTTTAAGAGCAATTTATTTTTAATTTAGGGTTAACGAGGCATTTTTGTCTCGAAAATTTTCACCAAAGGCAAATTTTACCCTGAAAGTTTTTTAAGGGGTAATTTTGTCTAGGAAGTATAAAAAATAAAGTAATTTTGTCCTGTACATTATTCCAGTTAATTTTGACTATTAATTGACTAAATATGTTTAGCTGACAGTCCACATGTCATCACGTTATTTTTGTTAAGGTGCAAATTTACCCCGAAAATTTTAAATCTAACTTTAAAAATAGATGAAGGATCTATTTGGGAACCCGTTTACATGGTAAAAAAAGCCTATTTGGGGGCTAAAAGCTCCAAAAGCCCGTTTAGTGTGTTTGGGAAAGCATATGTGATGGCTGGGGTTATTAAGAAAACAGAGCGTTTATCATATGAAGATCAAAGCTGCTTCTCCCACATTTGGATGCTCAGCAACTGAAGGTCAACAACCGTTAGAGATAATAATAATAATTATTATTTATGATGTAAATGGATTTACAATGGGTGTAAATCGATTTACACCACTGTAAATCGATTTATACATTGTAAATCCATTTCCAGTGGTGTAAATCGATTTACATCCATTGTAAATCGATTTACAATGGGCTATATTTTGTTGTTGTTTTTTTCTTCTCACACTTGCTATAATTTTACAGTGTAAAAGATATTTTCGGTGTATTATTCAGAAAAATATTATTTGGTCGATGTTGGTTATCTAACACCAATTGGATATCTTGGTCCTTATAGATGTGAGCGTTTCAATAATAATTACACCTTTTTTATTTTATCATATTTTTAAAATTTTTTCGTTTCAATTATTACAATATATACAACTAATATATATATATATATATATATATATAGTATTCAATAAGATTCATGCTCTTTTCAGTCATTTTCCATTTAAATGGGCTTTTCAAACGTTAATCCAAACAGGTTTCAGATTAGAAAAAAAGTCACTTTTGCTATCGCCAATCCAAAAACAAATCATATCTACAATCTGAATTTTTTTTTATATGACTTTTCCAAAAGCCCATTTGCAAAAAAAAACTCATTCTCCACCGCTAATCCAAACAGGCATGAAGTAAATAGCATATGGACTTTTGGTGCAAATTTACACTTTAACAAAAATAACGTAGATAACATGTGGATTGCTAACTTAACATATTTAATTAACTAACTATCAAAATTAACTGGGATAACTTTCAAGACAAAATTATTTCCTTTTTGATATTTTCGGAGAAAAATTGCCCCCTCCGAAAAGGTTTGGAAACAAGATTATCTCTTGGTAAAAATTTTGGGGACAAAATTGCCCGTTAGACCTTTTCCTTTACAAGAAAGAAAGGAAAACGGAAGAGGCACAATTTAACAAACAAGGTCATTCAAAGCAGCGAGATGTGGACCAACTTTAGAGACGTACAAATAGAAAGCTACTCGCTGAGTGGGCACGTGTATTACGGTCCTCTGCTCAGCTATTTCACGCTCGAATCTATCACGTTATCAATCACACAGTCCGTTCCTTCTCTGTCACTGCCCTTTGCGCAGAGCTTGTGGACACCAATCGAATTGGCGTCATCAGGTACTATATCTGCATTTCCAGCCTCTTATTTTTCGATTTTCTGATTATTCTCTGAAATGCTCATATCGGATATACTGCATTTGCATGCAATGCTTCAAATATGGTTTCAATTTATGCATTGTTTTGCTTCCAATCGATGCGTTCGTATTATTAATCGCCGTTTTTTCATTCCCTTTCCATTTCCAGTTGCCTGTACACATGCCTATTTTGAATTCTCTTCTGATATCTTCCTTTGTTTCCTATCATGGAGGCTGTCCGTGTTGTTTTGTGGTTATAGTTCTGCGGTCTCAAGATATAGTTCTTTTTTTTTTTCCTTTAAAGCAACATGGGGTTCTGGCATTAGTTATTAGAAATGTGTCTTCAATGTCAATCTGATCATCAAGAGATTGTTCATATCACTCTGATACTCACAAAGTTTGGTATGGTTTCAATTTCATCCTTAAAAAGAGTATCAAGCTCAATTTCTGGAGAGATAGAACTCCCTGTAGAAATTAAAGAATGATGTTGTTAACAATGGCAAAACGAAAAGCCATTTCCACCAAGGAAAAAACGGCATTATTCGTTCTTTTTCATTTTTACCAACGAAAAGGCGTTATTTTGAAATCTCTGGATTTTTCTCTTACAACATAGAATCATTTGATTGGCAGTTGGACCTTAGAATAACAGTATTGGCATTCCCGGAATAGGTGGTGAAACTGATATAATGGCTGAGGATGCCGATTCATTTCCAATGTTGGGAAGTGTTTATGGAGTGTCAGGTTCCAAGATCAATCAGATGAGCCAGAATTTTGCCAAAATCAGAATGAATTCTTCACAGTCCACTAACATGTCTGGTGATAGTGTTCCAAGAGCTTGGCATCCACAAAATCCTAGTTCCAATGTTTGGGGACAACCAAATGTAATTTACAAGCTGGGAAAACGGGGAAATGGTGAATCAGGAGTGGCTGAAAGCAAAAGCCAGCAGGCTAATAACAGCAGTTTTACTGTTGAATATGAAAATGATGATGAAGAAGAAGTAGGTGACAGTGATTCTGATATTATGTATGATAGTGACGATGATCTTTCTCTTGATGATGCTGATGATGAGAGCCATGAAGCACGCAAGAAGAGCAAGTGGTTCTGGTCATTCTTTGATGACTTAGAAGCCCTGACCAATGAGAAGATAAATTCACATTCAAGGCAATGGCATTGCCCTGCATGCCAAGGGGGTCCGGGTGCTATTGATTGGTACCAAGGGCTACAGCCCCTAATGAATCATGCCAAGACAGTAAAAGCAAGGAGGGTAAGACGGCACAGACTTTTTGCTGAAACTTTGGAGGCGGAGTTGCTGAGTCGAAAAGTTTCAATAACAATAGCTGGTGAAGTGTATGGAAGATGGGAAGGTCTAGGTAAGCAGGTCAAAGATCATGAAATAGTTTGGCCCCCAATGATGGTCATTATGAATACAAGATATGAGCAGGATGAAAACAACAAGGTAAAAGAATATCAGTTTTCGTTTGCTAAATGAGAAGAGTGAGTAGTCTTAGTTTATCTCTTTGCAATCATATATAAAGCTACCAGGTGAAGTTATATATTGTTTAACTGCCAATTTTCAAATATCCCGCAAGGGTTCTTTTGTTCTATAATTTAAAACATTGCTATATCTTCTGTCAATTCATCCTATTGAAATGAATTGTAGTGGATTGGAATGGGGAATCAAGAGCTTCTTGATTGCTTCAGCGAATATGCTGCATTGAAGGCTCGTCATTCATATGGTCCACAAGGGCACAGAGGGATGAGTGTTTTAATTTTTGAGGCTTCAGTAGCAGGTTATTTAGAAACTGTGCGTCTGCATAAGCATTTTAAAGAGCAGGGGAGAGATAGGGAGGCTTGGAATCAATGTCAGAATCCATTTGTCCCCGGTAGAAAGCGCCAGCTTTACGGTTACTTGGCTTCTATGGAAGATTTAAATGCTTTCAACAGGCACTCTCCAGGTCTTTTCCTCTCTCCTATAATCAGTCACTTTCTAACTCATATGTCAATTCATTCATCTTATTCTGACATATATCAGTTTCAGTTTGAAAGAGGTGCATTATGTTGTTCTTGTTATGTCCATGATTGCTTCTTTCTGGATCTTTTTTCTCTTTAAAATTTTGAATGAATGTTACTAGTAAATATTCACTCTTTTAGGGAAGTCAAAACTGAAGTTTGAAATGAGATCATACCAAGAGATGGTTGAGAGCAAGATCAAGCAAATCAATGATGATGCACAGAAGGTTGACTATTTCAAGAGAAAGGCAACTAGAGAGCAAATCAAATCACTTACCCTTGAAGCCTCTTTGTGTAAAGTCAGTGAGAAGTTACGCCGGACTGTACATGAAAACCGTCTTGTTCGAGAACGTATTAAAATACAGCATGAAGAGCACAAGGAAGAGGTAATATGATGTTCTGCAGCTAAAATTAGATACTCATGCTCTTAGAATGCTCTGCTTGTCTTGTCTATGAAAATGCTTTGGTGGTTCTAATATAATACAAAGCGTTACATAAAGACTGGTGAAGATGTTTCATGGCAGCTATTTATGCTGGTGAATGATGGTTGCCACATATGAAAGTAATGATGGCAGCTTATAGAAACATGTAAAATATCTACTTATCTTAGTTCTGCAATACACTTAATCTGTTTATGGCTTTATCATTTTCGTTTTTGGGGCTTCTTGGGCGTTTCTCACTTAATATTTTTTGGATTCGATGTTTCTTTTGTTGCAATGCCATGCGTTTACAACATAGCTATTCCCAGATTAACAAAAATTCTGTGGGAACATTAT